>OZ024927.1:130583835-132078712 GCA_964017235.1 Sabellastarte sp. h YS-2021 | reverse complement strand
TGGAGCCCAAATAACACACCCTTAGTCACTTCTATACCAGATGTAATTTTGAAACCTGTGCAGTATAATTTAGTAGGTTACAGAGAATTTTCTGGCCAAATTTCAGCATTATAGACCAACATTTGGTACTCATTTAGGCTGATTTACATCTATTTTGGACCATTTTAACAGCAATATTTAGGTTAAATAATTTCTTTTCAGACATGTAATGCTCCAAATGCGCCTAAAGGGTCCTCCTTTATTGTCTAAACATGTATGAAATTGAACAAGGGCTTCAGACTGGCCACATAATGATATATTTGACATTACCCCCATGGGGGGGGGGGGGGGGGGGGGCAGACCAGGCCCACACCCCGAAACTGAAATTCCTAATATGGCACTCGAGTGGACCAGACCAATGCAATTTTATTCTATGGTAAAAACTGAATTTTCTGTGAAAATTTGAGCCAGATTCAACAACTTTAAGGGGTGTTTTGAGCTGAATTGCCATTTGAGGGTACTCTCGCTACATGCACTCCCAATACATGTATTTCAGCTTGGTGTGTATTTCTTAAGGAAAACACTACTTAATTCTCCCTAAGTGGCGCCCACTCTCACACACAGTATGGTTTATAGCCCTACATCTGCCCTTTTGGGCAAGATTTGAGCATATCTTAATGCACCCCCCAGAAGGCGAATTACAGGCCTGCTGGAGCCCAAATAACACACCCTTAGTCACTTCTATACCAGATGTAATTTTGAAACATGTGCAGTATAATTTAGTAGGTTACAGAGAATTTTCTGGCCAAATTTCAGCATTATAGACCAACATTTGGTACTCATTTAGGCTGATTTACATCTATTTTGGACCATTTTAACAGCAATATTTAGGTTAAATAATTTCTTTTCAGACATGTAATGCTCCAAATGCGCCTAAAGGGTCCTCCTTTATTGTCTAAACATGTATGAAATTGAACAAGGGCTTCAGACTGGCCACATAATGATATATTTGACATTACCCCCATGGGGGGGGGGCAGACCAGGCCCACACCCCGAAACTGAAATTCCTAATATGGCACTCGAGTGGACCAGACCAATGCAATTTTATTCTATGGTAAAAACTGAATTTTCTGCGAAAATTTGAGCCAGATTCAACAACTTTAAGGGGTGTTTTGAGCTGAATTGCCATTTGAGGGTACTCTCGCTACATGCACTCCCAATACATGTATTTTCAGCTTGGTGTGTATTTCTTAAGGAAAACACTACTTAATTCTCCCTAAGTGGCGCCCACTCTCACACACAGTATGGTTTATAGCCCTACATCTGCCCTTTTGGGCAAGATTTGAGCATATCTTAATGCACCCCCCAGAAGGCGAATTACAGGCCTGCTGGAGCCCAAATAACACACCCTTAGTCACTTCTATACCAGATGTAATTTTGAAACCTGTGCAGTATAATTTAGTAGGTTACAGAGAATTTTCTGGCCAAATTTCAGCATTATAGACCAACATTTGGTACTCATTTAGGCTGATTTACATCTATTTTGGACCATTTTAACAGCAATATTTAGGTTAAATAATTTCTTTTCAGACATGTAATGCTCCAAATGCGCCTAAAGGGTCCTCCTTTATTGTCTAAACATGTATGAAATTGAACAAGGGCTTCAGACTGGCCACATAATGATATATTTGACATTACCCCCATGGGGGGGGGGGCAGACCAGGCCCACACCCCGAAACTGAAATTCCTAATATGGCACTCGAGTGGACCAGACCAATGCAATTTTATTCTATGGTAAAAACTGAATTTTCTGCGAAAATTTGAGCCAGATTCAACAACTTTAAGGGGTGTTTTGAGCTGAATTGCCATTTGAGGGTACTCTCGCTACATGCACTCCCAATACATGTATTTTCAGCTTGGTGTGTATTTCTTAAGGAAAACACTACTTAATTCTCCCTAAGTGGCGCCCACTCTCACACACAGTATGGTTTATAGCCCTACATCTGCCCTTTTGGGCAAGATTTGAGCATATCTTAATGCACCCCCCAGAAGGCGAATTACAGGCCTGCTGGAGCCCAAATAACACACCCTTAGTCACTTCTATACCAGATGTAATTTTGAAACCTGTGCAGTATAATTTAGTAGGTTACAGAGAATTTTCTGGCCAAATTTCAGCATTATAGACCAACATTTGGTACTCATTTAGGCTGATTTACATCTATTTTGGACCATTTTAACAGCAATATTTAGGTTAAATAATTTCTTTTCAGACATGTAATGCTCCAAATGCGCCTAAAGGGTCCTCCTTTATTGTCTAAACATGTATGAAATTGAACAAGGGCTTCAGACTGGCCACATAATGATATATTTGACATTACCCCCATGGGGGGGGGGGCAGACCAGGCCCACACCCCGAAACTGAAATTCCTAATATGGCACTCGAGTGGACCAGACCAATGCAATTTTATTCTATGGTAAAAACTGAATTTTCTGCGAAAATTTGAGCCAGATTCAACAACTTTAAGGGGTGTTTTGAGCTGAATTGCCATTTGAGGGTACTCTCGCTACATGCACTCCCAATACATGTATTTTCAGCTTGGTGTGTATTTCTTAAGGAAAACACTACTTAATTCTCCCTAAGTGGCGCCCACTCTCACACACAGTATGGTTTATAGCCCTACATCTGCCCTTTTGGGCAAGATTTGAGCATATCTTAATGCACCCCCCAGAAGGCGAATTACAGGCCTGCTGGAGCCCAAATAACACACCCTTAGTCACTTCTATACCAGATGTAATTTTGAAACCTGTGCAGTATAATTTAGTAGGTTACAGAGAATTTTCTGGCCAAATTTCAGCATTATAGACCAACATTTGGTACTCATTTAGGCTGATTTACATCTATTTTGGACCATTTTAACAGCAATATTTAGGTTAAATAATTTCTTTTCAGACATGTAATGCTCCAAATGCGCCTAAAGGGTCCTCCTTTATTGTCTAAACATGTATGAAATTGAACAAGGGCTTCAGACTGGCCACATAATGATATATTTGACATTACCCCCATGGGGGGGGGGGGGGGGGGCAGACCAGGCCCACACCCCGAAACTGAAATTCCTAATATGGTACTCGAGTGGACCAGACCAATGCAATTTTATTCTATGGTAAAAACTGAATTTTCTGTGAAAATTTGAGCCAGATTCAACAACTTTAAGGGGTGTTTTGAGCTGAATTGCCATTTGAGGGTACTCTCGCTACATGCACTCCCAATACATGTATTTTCAGCTTGGTGTGTATTTCTTAAGGAAAACACTACTTAATTCTCCCTAAGTGGCGCCCACTCTCACACACAGTATGGTTTATAGCCCTACATCTGCCCTTTTGGGCAAGATTTGAGCATATCTTAATGCACCCCCCAGAAGGCGAATTACAGGCCTGCTGGAGCCCAAATAACACACCCTTAGTCACTTCTATACCAGATGTAATTTTGAAACCTGTGCAGTATAATTTAGTAGGTTACAGAGAATTTTCTGGCCAAATTTCAGCATTATAGACCAACATTTGGTACTCATTTAGGCTGATTTACATCTATTTTGGACCATTTTAACAGCAATATTTAGGTTAAATAATTTCTTTTCAGACATGTAATGCTCCAAATGCGCCTAAAGGGTCCTCCTTTATTGTCTAAACATGTATGAAATTGAACAAGGGCTTCAGACTGGCCACATAATGATATATTTGACATTACCCCCATGGGGGGGGGGCAGACCAGGCCCACACCCCGAAACTGAAATTCCTAATATGGCACTCGAGTGGACCAGACCAATGCAATTTTATTCTATGGTAAAAACTGAATTTTCTGCGAAAATTTGAGCCAGATTCAACAACTTTAAGGGGTGTTTTGAGCTGAATTGCCATTTGAGGGTACTCTCGCTACATGCACTCCCAATACATGTATTTTCAGCTTGGTGTGTATTTCTTAAGGAAAACACTACTTAATTCTCCCTAAGTGGCGCCCACTCTCACACACAGTATGGTTTATAGCCCTACATCTGCCCTTTTGGGCAAGATTTGAGCATATCTTAATGCACCCCCCAGAAGGCGAATTACAGGCCTGCTGGAGCCCAAATAACACACCCTTAGTCACTTCTATACCAGATGTAATTTTGAAACCTGTGCAGTATAATTTAGTAGGTTACAGAGAATTTTCTGGCCAAATTTCAGCATTATAGACCAACATTTGGTACTCATTTAGGCTGATTTACATCTATTTTGGACCATTTTAACAGCAATATTTAGGTTAAATAATTTCTTTTCAGACATGTAATGCTCCAAATGCGCCTAAAGGGTCCTCCTTTATTGTCTAAACATGTATGAAATTGAACAAGGGCTTCAGACTGGCCACATAATGATATATTTGACATTACCCCCATGGGGGGGGGGGGCAGACCAGGCCCACACCCCGAAACTGAAATTCCTAATATGGCACTCGAGTGGACCAGACCAATGCAATTTTATTCTATGGTAAAAACTGAATTTTCTGCGAAAATTTGAGCCAGATTCAACAACTTTAAGGGGTGTTTTGAGCTGAATTGCCATTTGAGGGTACTCTCGCTACATGCACTCCCAATACATGTATTTTCAGCTTGGTGTGTATTTCTTAAGGAAAACACTACTTAATTCTCCCTAAGTGGCGCCCACTCTCACACACAGTATGGTTTATAGCCCTACATCTGCCCTTTTGGGCAAGATTTGAGCATATCTTAATGCACCCCCCAGAAGGCGAATTACAGGCCTGCTGGAGCCCAAATAACACACCCTTAGTCACTTCTATACCAGATGTAATTTTGAAACCTGTGCAGTATAATTTAGTAGGTTACAGAGAATTTTCTGGCCAAATTTCAGCATTATAGACCAACATTTGGTACTCATTTAGGCTGATTTACATCTATTTTGGACCATTTTAACAGCAATATTTAGGTTAAATAATTTCTTTTCAGACATGTAATGCTCCAAATGCGCCTAAAGGGTCCTCCTTTATTGTCTAAACATGTATGAAATTGAACAAGGGCTTCAGACTGGCCACATAATGATATATTTGACATTACCCCCATGGGGGGGGGGCAGACCAGGCCCACACCCCGAAACTGAAATTCCTAATATGGCACTCGAGTGGACCAGACCAATGCAATTTTATTCTATGGTAAAAACTGAATTTTCTGCGAAAATTTGAGCCAGATTCAACAACTTTAAGGGGTGTTTTGAGCTGAATTGCCATTTGAGGGTACTCTCGCTACATGCACTCCCAATACATGTATTTTCAGCTTGGTGTGTATTTCTTAAGGAAAACACTACTTAATTCTCCCTAAGTGGCGCCCACTCTCACACACAGTATGGTTTATAGCCCTACATCTGCCCTTTTGGGCAAGATTTGAGCATATCTTAATGCACCCCCCAGAAGGCGAATTACAGGCCTGCTGGAGCCCAAATAACACACCCTTAGTCACTTCTATACCAGATGTAATTTTGAAACCTGTGCAGTATAATTTAGTAGGTTACAGAGAATTTTCTGGCCAAATTTCAGCATTATAGACCAACATTTGGTACTCATTTAGGCTGATTTACATCTATTTTGGACCATTTTAACAGCAATATTTAGGTTAAATAATTTCTTTTCAGACATGTAATGCTCCAAATGCGCCTAAAGGGTCCTCCTTTATTGTCTAAACATGTATGAAATTGAACAAGGGCTTCAGACTGGCCACATAATGATATATTTGACATTACCCCCATGGGGGGGGGGGGGGCAGACCAGGCCCACACCCCGAAACTGAAATTCCTAATATGGTACTCGAGTGGACCAGACCAATGCAATTTTATTCTATGGTAAAAACTGAATTTTCTGTGAAAATTTGAGCCAGATTCAACAACTTTAAGGGGTGTTTTGAGCTGAATTGCCATTTGAGGGTACTCTCGCTACATGCACTCCCAATACATGTATTTTCAGCTTGGTGTGTATTTCTTAAGGAAAACACTACTTAATTCTCCCTAAGTGGCGCCCACTCTCACACACAGTATGGTTTATAGCCCTACATCTGCCCTTTTGGGCAAGATTTGAGCATATCTTAATGCACCCCCCAGAAGGCGAATTACAGGCCTGCTGGAGCCCAAATAACACACCCTTAGTCACTTCTATACCAGATGTAATTTTGAAACCTGTGCAGTATAATTTAGTAGGTTACAGAGAATTTTCTGGCCAAATTTCAGCATTATAGACCAACATTTGGTACTCATTTAGGCTGATTTACATCTATTTTGGACCATTTTAACAGCAATATTTAGGTTAAATAATTTCTTTTCAGACATGTAATGCTCCAAATGCGCCTAAAGGGTCCTCCTTTATTGTCTAAACATGTATGAAATTGAACAAGGGCTTCAGACTGGCCACATAATGATATATTTGACATTACCCCCATGGGGGGGGGGGGGGGGGCAGACCAGGCCCACACCCCGAAACTGAAATTCCTAATATGGCACTCGAGTGGACCAGACCAATGCAATTTTATTCTATGGTAAAAACTGAATTTTCTGCGAAAATTTGAGCCAGATTCAACAACTTTAAGGGGTGTTTTGAGCTGAATTGCCATTTGAGGGTACTCTCGCTACATGCACTCCCAATACATGTATTTTCAGCTTGGTGTGTATTTCTTAAGGAAAACACTACTTAATTCTCCCTAAGTGGCGCCCACTCTCACACACAGTATGGTTTATAGCCCTACATCTGCCCTTTTGGGCAAGATTTGAGCATATCTTAATGCACCCCCCAGAAGGCGAATTACAGGCCTGCTGGAGCCCAAATAACACACCCTTAGTCACTTCTATACCAGATGTAATTTTGAAACCTGTGCAGTATAATTTAGTAGGTTACAGAGAATTTTCTGGCCAAATTTCAGCATTATAGACCAACATTTGGTACTCATTTAGGCTGATTTACATCTATTTTGGACCATTTTAACAGCAATATTTAGGTTAAATAATTTCTTTTCAGACATGTAATGCTCCAAATGCGCCTAAAGGGTCCTCCTTTATTGTCTAAACATGTATGAAATTGAACAAGGGCTTCAGACTGGCCACATAATGATATATTTGACATTACCCCCATGGGGGGGGGGGGGGCAGACCAGGCCCACACCCCGAAACTGAAATTCCTAATATGGTACTCGAGTGGACCAGACCAATGCAATTTTATTCTATGGTAAAAACTGAATTTTCTGTGAAAATTTGAGCCAGATTCAACAACTTTAAGGGGTGTTTTGAGCTGAATTGCCATTTGAGGGTACTCTCGCTACATGCACTCCCAATACATGTATTTCAGCTTGGTGTGTATTTCTTAAGGAAAACACTACTTAATTCTCCCTAAGTGGCGCCCACTCTCACACACAGTATGGTTTATAGCCCTACATCTGCCCTTTTGGGCAAGATTTGAGCATATCTTAATGCACCCCCCAGAAGGCGAATTACAGGCCTGCTGGAGCCCAAATAACACACCCTTAGTCACTTCTATACCAGATGTAATTTTGAAACATGTGCAGTATAATTTAGTAGGTTACAGAGAATTTTCTGGCCAAATTTCAGCATTATAGACCAACATTTGGTACTCATTTAGGCTGATTTACATCTATTTTGGACCATTTTAACAGCAATATTTAGGTTAAATAATTTCTTTTCAGACATGTAATGCTCCAAATGCGCCTAAAGGGTCCTCCTTTATTGTCTAAACATGTATGAAATTGAACAAGGGCTTCAGACTGGCCACATAATGATATATTTGACATTACCCCCATGGGGGGGGGGGCAGACCAGGCCCACACCCCGAAACTGAAATTCCTAATATGGCACTCGAGTGGACCAGACCAATGCAATTTTATTCTATGGTAAAAACTGAATTTTCTGCGAAAATTTGAGCCAGATTCAACAACTTTAAGGGGTGTTTTGAGCTGAATTGCCATTTGAGGGTACTCTCGCTACATGCACTCCCAATACATGTATTTTCAGCTTGGTGTGTATTTCTTAAGGAAAACACTACTTAATTCTCCCTAAGTGGCGCCCACTCTCACACACAGTATGGTTTATAGCCCTACATCTGCCCTTTTGGGCAAGATTTGAGCATATCTTAATGCACCCCCCAGAAGGCGAATTACAGGCCTGCTGGAGCCCAAATAACACACCCTTAGTCACTTCTATACCAGATGTAATTTTGAAACCTGTGCAGTATAATTTAGTAGGTTACAGAGAATTTTCTGGCCAAATTTCAGCATTATAGACCAACATTTGGTACTCATTTAGGCTGATTTACATCTATTTTGGACCATTTTAACAGCAATATTTAGGTTAAATAATTTCTTTTCAGACATGTAATGCTCCAAATGCGCCTAAAGGGTCCTCCTTTATTGTCTAAACATGTATGAAATTGAACAAGGGCTTCAGACTGGCCACATAATGATATATTTGACATTACCCCCATGGGGGGGGGGGGGGGGGGGGGCAGACCAGGCCCACACCCCGAAACTGAAATTCCTAATATGGTACTCGAGTGGACCAGACCAATGCAATTTTATTCTATGGTAAAAACTGAATTTTCTGTGAAAATTTGAGCCAGATTCAACAACTTTAAGGGGTGTTTTGAGCTGAATTGCCATTTGAGGGTACTCTCGCTACATGCACTCCCAATACATGTATTTCAGCTTGGTGTGTATTTCTTAAGGAAAACACTACTTAATTCTCCCTAAGTGGCGCCCACTCTCACACACAGTATGGTTTATAGCCCTACATCTGCCCTTTTGGGCAAGATTTGAGCATATCTTAATGCACCCCCCAGAAGGCGAATTACAGGCCTGCTGGAGCCCAAATAACACACCCTTAGTCACTTCTATACCAGATGTAATTTTGAAACATGTGCAGTATAATTTAGTAGGTTACAGAGAATTTTCTGGCCAAATTTCAGCATTATAGACCAACATTTGGTACTCATTTAGGCTGATTTACATCTATTTTGGACCATTTTAACAGCAATATTTAGGTTAAATAATTTCTTTTCAGACATGTAATGCTCCAAATGCGCCTAAAGGGTCCTCCTTTATTGTCTAAACATGTATGAAATTGAACAAGGGCTTCAGACTGGCCACATAATGATATATTTGACATTACCCCCATGGGGGGGGGGGGGGCAGACCAGGCCCACACCCCGAAACTGAAATTCCTAATATGGCACTCGAGTGGACCAGACCAATGCAATTTTATTCTATGGTAAAAACTGAATTTTCTGCGAAAATTTGAGCCAGATTCAACAACTTTAAGGGGTGTTTTGAGCTGAATTGCCATTTGAGGGTACTCTCGCTACATGCACTCCCAATACATGTATTTTCAGCTTGGTGTGTATTTCTTAAGGAAAACACTACTTAATTCTCCCTAAGTGGCGCCCACTCTCACACACAGTATGGTTTATAGCCCTACATCTGCCCTTTTGGGCAAGATTTGAGCATATCTTAATGCACCCCCCAGAAGGCGAATTACAGGCCTGCTGGAGCCCAAATAACACACCCTTAGTCACTTCTATACCAGATGTAATTTTGAAACCTGTGCAGTATAATTTAGTAGGTTACAGAGAATTTTCTGGCCAAATTTCAGCATTATAGACCAACATTTGGTACTCATTTAGGCTGATTTACATCTATTTTGGACCATTTTAACAGCAATATTTAGGTTAAATAATTTCTTTTCAGACATGTAATGCTCCAAATGCGCCTAAAGGGTCCTCCTTTATTGTCTAAACATGTATGAAATTGAACAAGGGCTTCAGACTGGCCACATAATGATATATTTGACATTACCCCCCATGGGGGGGGGCAGACCAGGCCCACACCCCGAAACTGAAATTCCTAATATGGCACTCGAGTGGACCAGACCAATGCAATTTTATTCTATGGTAAAAACTGAATTTTCTGCGAAAATTTGAGCCAGATTCAACAACTTTAAGGGGTGTTTTGAGCTGAATTGCCATTTGAGGGTACTCTCGCTACATGCACTCCCAATACATGTATTTTCAGCTTGGTGTGTATTTCTTAAGGAAAACACTACTTAATTCTCCCTAAGTGGCGCCCACTCTCACACACAGTATGGTTTATAGCCCTACATCTGCCCTTTTGGGCAAGATTTGAGCATATCTTAATGCACCCCCCAGAAGGCGAATTACAGGCCTGCTGGAGCCCAAATAACACACCCTTAGTCACTTCTATACCAGATGTAATTTTGAAACCTGTGCAGTATAATTTAGTAGGTTACAGAGAATTTTCTGGCCAAATTTCAGCATTATAGACCAACATTTGGTACTCATTTAGGCTGATTTACATCTATTTTGGACCATTTTAACAGCAATATTTAGGTTAAATAATTTCTTTTCAGACATGTAATGCTCCAAATGCGCCTAAAGGGTCCTCCTTTATTGTCTAAACATGTATGAAATTGAACAAGGGCTTCAGACTGGCCACATAATGATATATTTGACATTACCCCCATGGGGGGGGGGGGGGCAGACCAGGCCCACACCCCGAAACTGAAATTCCTAATATGGTACTCGAGTGGACCAGACCAATGCAATTTTATTCTATGGTAAAAACTGAATTTTCTGTGAAAATTTGAGCCAGATTCAACAACTTTAAGGGGTGTTTTGAGCTGAATTGCCATTTGAGGGTACTCTCGCTACATGCACTCCCAATACATGTATTTCAGCTTGGTGTGTATTTCTTAAGGAAAACACTACTTAATTCTCCCTAAGTGGCGCCCACTCTCACACACAGTATGGTTTATAGCCCTACATCTGCCCTTTTGGGCAAGATTTGAGCATATCTTAATGCACCCCCCAGAAGGCGAATTACAGGCCTGCTGGAGCCCAAATAACACACCCTTAGTCACTTCTATACCAGATGTAATTTTGAAACATGTGCAGTATAATTTAGTAGGTTACAGAGAATTTTCTGGCCAAATTTCAGCATTATAGACCAACATTTGGTACTCATTTAGGCTGATTTACATCTATTTTGGACCATTTTAACAGCAATATTTAGGTTAAATAATTTCTTTTCAGACATGTAATGCTCCAAATGCGCCTAAAGGGTCCTCCTTTATTGTCTAAACATGTATGAAATTGAACAAGGGCTTCAGACTGGCCACATAATGATATATTTGACATTACCCCCCATGGGGGGGGGGCAGACCAGGCCCACACCCCGAAACTGAAATTCCTAATATGGCACTCGAGTGGACCAGACCAATGCAATTTTATTCTATGGTAAAAACTGAATTTTCTGCGAAAATTTGAGCCAGATTCAACAACTTTAAGGGGTGTTTTGAGCTGAATTGCCATTTGAGGGTACTCTCGCTACATGCACTCCCAATACATGTATTTTCAGCTTGGTGTGTATTTCTTAAGGAAAACACTACTTAATTCTCCCTAAGTGGCGCCCACTCTCACACACAGTATGGTTTATAGCCCTACATCTGCCCTTTTGGGCAAGATTTGAGCATATCTTAATGCACCCCCCAGAAGGCGAATTACAGGCCTGCTGGAGCCCAAATAACACACCCTTAGTCACTTCTATACCAGATGTAATTTTGAAACCTGTGCAGTATAATTTAGTAGGTTACAGAGAATTTTCTGGCCAAATTTCAGCATTATAGACCAACATTTGGTACTCATTTAGGCTGATTTACATCTATTTTGGACCATTTTAACAGCAATATTTAGGTTAAATAATTTCTTTTCAGACATGTAATGCTCCAAATGCGCCTAAAGGGTCCTCCTTTATTGTCTAAACATGTATGAAATTGAACAAGGGCTTCAGACTGGCCACATAATGATATATTTGACATTACCCCCCATGGGGGGGGGGCAGACCAGGCCCACACCCCGAAACTGAAATTCCTAATATGGCACTCGAGTGGACCAGACCAATGCAATTTTATTCTATGGTAAAAACTGAATTTTCTGCGAAAATTTGAGCCAGATTCAACAACTTTAAGGGGTGTTTTGAGCTGAATTGCCATTTGAGGGTACTCTCGCTACATGCACTCCCAATACATGTATTTTCAGCTTGGTGTGTATTTCTTAAGGAAAACACTACTTAATTCTCCCTAAGTGGCGCCCACTCTCACACACAGTATGGTTTATAGCCCTACATCTGCCCTTTTGGGCAAGATTTGAGCATATCTTAATGCACCCCCCAGAAGGCGAATTACAGGCCTGCTGGAGCCCAAATAACACACCCTTAGTCACTTCTATACCAGATGTAATTTTGAAACCTGTGCAGTATAATTTAGTAGGTTACAGAGAATTTTCTGGCCAAATTTCAGCATTATAGACCAACATTTGGTACTCATTTAGGCTGATTTACATCTATTTTGGACCATTTTAACAGCAATATTTAGGTTAAATAATTTCTTTTCAGATATGTAATGCTCCAAATGCGCCTAAAGGGTCCTCCTTTATTGTCTAAACATGTATGAAATTGAACAAGGGCTTCAGACTGGCCACATAATGATATATTTGACATTACCCCCATGGGGGGGGGGGCAGACCAGGCCCACACCCCGAAACTGAAATTCCTAATATGGCACTCGAGTGGACCAGACCAATGCAATTTTATTCTATGGTAAAAACTGAATTTTCTGCGAAAATTTGAGCCAGATTCAACAACTTTAAGGGGTGTTTTGAGCTGAATTGCCATTTGAGGGTACTCTCGCTACATGCACTCCCAATACATGTATTTTCAGCTTGGTGTGTATTTCTTAAGGAAAACACTACTTAATTCTCCCTAAGTGGCGCCCACTCTCACACACAGTATGGTTTATAGCCCTACATCTGCCCTTTTGGGCAAGATTTGAGCATATCTTAATGCACCCCCCAGAAGGCGAATTACAGGCCTGCTGGAGCCCAAATAACACACCCTTAGTCACTTCTATACCAGATGTAATTTTGAAACCTGTGCAGTATAATTTAGTAGGTTACAGAGAATTTTCTGGCCAAATTTCAGCATTATAGACCAACATTTGGTACTCATTTAGGCTGATTTACATCTATTTTGGACCATTTTAACAGCAATATTTAGGTTAAATAATTTCTTTTCAGACATGTAATGCTCCAAATGCGCCTAAAGGGTCCTCCTTTATTGTCTAAACATGTATGAAATTGAACAAGGGCTTCAGACTGGCCACATAATGATATATTTGACATTACCCCCATGGGGGGGGGGGGGGGGGGGGGGGCAGACCAGGCCCACACCCCGAAACTGAAATTCCTAATATGGTACTCGAGTGGACCAGACCAATGCAATTTTATTCTATGGTAAAAACTGAATTTTCTGTGAAAATTTGAGCCAGATTCAACAACTTTAAGGGGTGTTTTGAGCTGAATTGCCATTTGAGGGTACTCTCGCTACATGCACTCCCAATACATGTATTTCAGCTTGGTGTGTATTTCTTAAGGAAAACACTACTTAATTCTCCCTAAGTGGCGCCCACTCTCACACACAGTATGGTTTATAGCCCTACATCTGCCCTTTTGGGCAAGATTTGAGCATATCTTAATGCACCCCCCAGAAGGCGAATTACAGGCCTGCTGGAGCCCAAATAACACACCCTTAGTCACTTCTATACCAGATGTAATTTTGAAACATGTGCAGTATAATTTAGTAGGTTACAGAGAATTTTCTGGCCAAATTTCAGCATTATAGACCAACATTTGGTACTCATTTAGGCTGATTTACATCTATTTTGGACCATTTTAACAGCAATATTTAGGTTAAATAATTTCTTTTCAGACATGTAATGCTCCAAATGCGCCTAAAGGGTCCTCCTTTATTGTCTAAACATGTATGAAATTGAACAAGGGCTTCAGACTGGCCACATAATGATATATTTGACATTACCCCCATGGGGGGGGGGGGGCAGACCAGGCCCACACCCCGAAACTGAAATTCCTAATATGGCACTCGAGTGGACCAGACCAATGCAATTTTATTCTATGGTAAAAACTGAATTTTCTGCGAAAATTTGAGCCAGATTCAACAACTTTAAGGGGTGTTTTGAGCTGAATTGCCATTTGAGGGTACTCTCGCTACATGCACTCCCAATACATGTATTTTCAGCTTGGTGTGTATTTCTTAAGGAAAACACTACTTAATTCTCCCTAAGTGGCGCCCACTCTCACACACAGTATGGTTTATAGCCCTACATCTGCCCTTTTGGGCAAGATTTGAGCATATCTTAATGCACCCCCCAGAAGGCGAATTACAGGCCTGCTGGAGCCCAAATAACACACCCTTAGTCACTTCTATACCAGATGTAATTTTGAAACCTGTGCAGTATAATTTAGTAGGTTACAGAGAATTTTCTGGCCAAATTTCAGCATTATAGACCAACATTTGGTACTCATTTAGGCTGATTTACATCTATTTTGGACCATTTTAACAGCAATATTTAGGTTAAATAATTTCTTTTCAGACATGTAATGCTCCAAATGCGCCTAAAGGGTCCTCCTTTATTGTCTAAACATGTATGAAATTGAACAAGGGCTTCAGACTGGCCACATAATGATATATTTGACATTACCCCCCATGGGGGGGGGGGGCAGACCAGGCCCACACCCCGAAACTGAAATTCCTAATATGGCACTCGAGTGGACCAGACCAATGCAATTTTATTCTATGGTAAAAACTGAATTTTCTGCGAAAATTTGAGCCAGATTCAACAACTTTAAGGGGTGTTTTGAGCTGAATTGCCATTTGAGGGTACTCTCGCTACATGCACTCCCAATACATGTATTTTCAGCTTGGTGTGTATTTCTTAAGGAAAACACTACTTAATTCTCCCTAAGTGGCGCCCACTCTCACACACAGTATGGTTTATAGCCCTACATCTGCCCTTTTGGGCAAGATTTGAGCATATCTTAATGCACCCCCCAGAAGGCGAATTACAGGCCTGCTGGAGCCCAAATAACACACCCTTAGTCACTTCTATACCAGATGTAATTTTGAAACCTGTGCAGTATAATTTAGTAGGTTACAGAGAATTTTCTGGCCAAATTTCAGCATTATAGACCAACATTTGGTACTCATTTAGGCTGATTTACATCTATTTTGGACCATTTTAACAGCAATATTTAGGTTAAATAATTTCTTTTCAGACATGTAATGCTCCAAATGCGCCTAAAGGGTCCTCCTTTATTGTCTAAACATGTATGAAATTGAACAAGGGCTTCAGACTGGCCACATAATGATATATTTGACATTACCCCCATGGGGGGGGGGCAGACCAGGCCCACACCCCGAAACTGAAATTCCTAATATGGCACTCGAGTGGACCAGACCAATGCAATTTTATTCTATGGTAAAAACTGAATTTTCTGCGAAAATTTGAGCCAGATTCAACAACTTTAAGGGGTGTTTTGAGCTGAATTGCCATTTGAGGGTACTCTCGCTACATGCACTCCCAATACATGTATTTTCAGCTTGGTGTGTATTTCTTAAGGAAAACACTACTTAATTCTCCCTAAGTGGCGCCCACTCTCACACACAGTATGGTTTATAGCCCTACATCTGCCCTTTTGGGCAAGATTTGAGCATATCTTAATGCACCCCCCAGAAGGCGAATTACAGGCCTGCTGGAGCCCAAATAACACACCCTTAGTCACTTCTATACCAGATGTAATTTTGAAACCTGTGCAGTATAATTTAGTAGGTTACAGAGAATTTTCTGGCCAAATTTCAGCATTATAGACCAACATTTGGTACTCATTTAGGCTGATTTACATCTATTTTGGACCATTTTAACAGCAATATTTAGGTTAAATAATTTCTTTTCAGACATGTAATGCTCCAAATGCGCCTAAAGGGTCCTCCTTTATTGTCTAAACATGTATGAAATTGAACAAGGGCTTCAGACTGGCCACATAATGATATATTTGACATTACCCCCATGGGGGGGGGGCAGACCAGGCCCACACCCCGAAACTGAAATTCCTAATATGGCACTCGAGTGGACCAGACCAATGCAATTTTATTCTATGGTAAAAACTGAATTTTCTGCGAAAATTTGAGCCAGATTCAACAACTTTAAGGGGTGTTTTGAGCTGAATTGCCATTTGAGGGTACTCTCGCTACATGCACTCCCAATACATGTATTTTCAGCTTGGTGTGTATTTCTTAAGGAAAACACTACTTAATTCTCCCTAAGTGGCGCCCACTCTCACACACAGTATGGTTTATAGCCCTACATCTGCCCTTTTGGGCAAGATTTGAGCATATCTTAATGCACCCCCCAGAAGGCGAATTACAGGCCTGCTGGAGCCCAAATAACACACCCTTAGTCACTTCTATACCAGATGTAATTTTGAAACCTGTGCAGTATAATTTAGTAGGTTACAGAGAATTTTCTGGCCAAATTTCAGCATTATAGACCAACATTTGGTACTCATTTAGGCTGATTTACATCTATTTTGGACCATTTTAACAGCAATATTTAGGTTAAATAATTTCTTTTCAGACATGTAATGCTCCAAATGCGCCTAAAGGGTCCTCCTTTATTGTCTAAACATGTATGAAATTGAACAAGGGCTTCAGACTGGCCACATAATGATATATTTGACATTACCCCCCATGGGGGGGGCAGACCAGGCCCACACCCCGAAACTGAAATTCCTAATATGGCACTCGAGTGGACCAGACCAATGCAATTTTATTCTATGGTAAAAACTGAATTTTCTGCGAAAATTTGAGCCAGATTCAACAACTTTAAGGGGTGTTTTGAGCTGAATTGCCATTTGAGGGTACTCTCGCTACATGCACTCCCAATACATGTATTTTCAGCTTGGTGTGTATTTCTTAAGGAAAACACTACTTAATTCTCCCTAAGTGGCGCCCACTCTCACACACAGTATGGTTTATAGCCCTACATCTGCCCTTTTGGGCAAGATTTGAGCATATCTTAATGCACCCCCCAGAAGGCGAATTACAGGCCTGCTGGAGCCCAAATAACACACCCTTAGTCACTTCTATACCAGATGTAATTTTGAAACCTGTGCAGTATAATTTAGTAGGTTACAGAGAATTTTCTGGCCAAATTTCAGCATTATAGACCAACATTTGGTACTCATTTAGGCTGATTTACATCTATTTTGGACCATTTTAACAGCAATATTTAGGTTAAATAATTTCTTTTCAGACATGTAATGCTCCAAATGCGCCTAAAGGGTCCTCCTTTATTGTCTAAACATGTATGAAATTGAACAAGGGCTTCAGACTGGCCACATAATGATATATTTGACATTACCCCCATGGGGGGGGGGGCAGACCAGGCCCACACCCCGAAACTGAAATTCCTAATATGGCACTCGAGTGGACCAGACCAATGCAATTTTATTCTATGGTAAAAACTGAATTTTCTGCGAAAATTTGAGCCAGATTCAACAACTTTAAGGGGTGTTTTGAGCTGAATTGCCATTTGAGGGTACTCTCGCTACATGCACTCCCAATACATGTATTTTCAGCTTGGTGTGTATTTCTTAAGGAAAACACTACTTAATTCTCCCTAAGTGGCGCCCACTCTCACACACAGTATGGTTTATAGCCCTACATCTGCCCTTTTGGGCAAGATTTGAGCATATCTTAATGCACCCCCCAGAAGGCGAATTACAGGCCTGCTGGAGCCCAAATAACACACCCTTAGTCACTTCTATACCAGATGTAATTTTGAAACCTGTGCAGTATAATTTAGTAGGTTACAGAGAATTTTCTGGCCAAATTTCAGCATTATAGACCAACATTTGGTACTCATTTAGGCTGATTTACATCTATTTTGGACCATTTTAACAGCAATATTTAGGTTAAATAATTTCTTTTCAGACATGTAATGCTCCAAATGCGCCTAAAGGGTCCTCCTTTATTGTCTAAACATGTATGAAATTGAACAAGGGCTTCAGACTGGCCACATAATGATATATTTGACATTACCCCCCATGGGGGGGGCAGACCAGGCCCACACCCCGAAACTGAAATTCCTAATATGGCACTCGAGTGGACCAGACCAATGCAATTTTATTCTATGGTAAAAACTGAATTTTCTGCGAAAATTTGAGCCAGATTCAACAACTTTAAGGGGTGTTTTGAGCTGAATTGCCATTTGAGGGTACTCTCGCTACATGCACTCCCAATACATGTATTTTCAGCTTGGTGTGTATTTCTTAAGGAAAACACTACTTAATTCTCCCTAAGTGGCGCCCACTCTCACACACAGTATGGTTTATAGCCCTACATCTGCCCTTTTGGGCAAGATTTGAGCATATCTTAATGCACCCCCCAGAAGGCGAATTACAGGCCTGCTGGAGCCCAAATAACACACCCTTAGTCACTTCTATACCAGATGTAATTTTGAAACCTGTGCAGTATAATTTAGTAGGTTACAGAGAATTTTCTGGCCAAATTTCAGCATTATAGACCAACATTTGGTACTCATTTAGGCTGATTTACATCTATTTTGGACCATTTTAACAGCAATATTTAGGTTAAATAATTTCTTTTCAGACATGTAATGCTCCAAATGCGCCTAAAGGGTCCTCCTTTATTGTCTAAACATGTATGAAATTGAACAAGGGCTTCAGACTGGCCACATAATGATATATTTGACATTACCCCCATGGGGGGGGGGGCAGACCAGGCCCACACCCCGAAACTGAAATTCCTAATATGGCACTCGAGTGGACCAGACCAATGCAATTTTATTCTATGGTAAAAACTGAATTTTCTGCGAAAATTTGAGCCAGATTCAACAACTTTAAGGGGTGTTTTGAGCTGAATTGCCATTTGAGGGTACTCTCGCTACATGCACTCCCAATACATGTATTTTCAGCTTGGTGTGTATTTCTTAAGGAAAACACTACTTAATTCTCCCTAAGTGGCGCCCACTCTCACACACAGTATGGTTTATAGCCCTACATCTGCCCTTTTGGGCAAGATTTGAGCATATCTTAATGCACCCCCCAGAAGGCGAATTACAGGCCTGCTGGAGCCCAAATAACACACCCTTAGTCACTTCTATACCAGATGTAATTTTGAAACCTGTGCAGTATAATTTAGTAGGTTACAGAGAATTTTCTGGCCAAATTTCAGCATTATAGACCAACATTTGGTACTCATTTAGGCTGATTTACATCTATTTTGGACCATTTTAACAGCAATATTTAGGTTAAATAATTTCTTTTCAGACATGTAATGCTCCAAATGCGCCTAAAGGGTCCTCCTTTATTGTCTAAACATGTATGAAATTGAACAAGGGCTTCAGACTGGCCACATAATGATATATTTGACATTACCCCCCATGGGGGGGGCAGACCAGGCCCACACCCCGAAACTGAAATTCCTAATATGGCACTCGAGTGGACCAGACCAATGCAATTTTATTCTATGGTAAAAACTGAATTTTCTGCGAAAATTTGAGCCAGATTCAACAACTTTAAGGGGTGTTTTGAGCTGAATTGCCATTTGAGGGTACTCTCGCTACATGCACTCCCAATACATGTATTTTCAGCTTGGTGTGTATTTCTTAAGGAAAACACTACTTAATTCTCCCTAAGTGGCGCCCACTCTCACACACAGTATGGTTTATAGCCCTACATCTGCCCTTTTGGGCAAGATTTGAGCATATCTTAATGCACCCCCCAGAAGGCGAATTACAGGCCTGCTGGAGCCCAAATAACACACCCTTAGTCACTTCTATACCAGATGTAATTTTGAAACCTGTGCAGTATAATTTAGTAGGTTACAGAGAATTTTCTGGCCAAATTTCAGCATTATAGACCAACATTTGGTACTCATTTAGGCTGATTTACATCTATTTTGGACCATTTTAACAGCAATATTTAGGTTAAATAATTTCTTTTCAGACATGTAATGCTCCAAATGCGCCTAAAGGGTCCTCCTTTATTGTCTAAACATGTCTGAAATTGAACAAGGGCTTCAGACTGGCCACATAATGATATATTTGACATTACCCCCATGGGGGGGGGGGGGGGGGGCAGACCAGGCCCACACCCCGAAACTGAAATTCCTAATATGGCACTCGAGTGGACCAGACCAATGCAATTTTATTCTATGGTAAAAACTGAATTTTCTGCGAAAATTTGAGCCAGATTCAACAACTTTAAGGGGTGTTTTGAGCTGAATTGCCATTTGAGGGTACTCTCGCTACATGCACTCCCAATACATGTATTTTCAGCTTGGTGTGTATTTCTTAAGGAAAACACTACTTAATTCTCCCTAAGTGGCGCCCACTCTCACACACAGTATGGTTTATAGCCCTACATCTGCCCTTTTGGGCAAGATTTGAGCATATCTTAATGCACCCCCCAGAAGGCGAATTACAGGCCTGCTGGAGCCCAAATAACACACCCTTAGTCACTTCTATACCAGATGTAATTTTGAAACCTGTGCAGTATAATTTAGTAGGTTACAGAGAATTTTCTGGCCAAATTTCAGCATTATAGACCAACATTTGGTACTCATTTAGGCTGATTTACATCTATTTTGGACCATTTTAACAGCAATATTTAGGTTAAATAATTTCTTTTCAGACATGTAATGCTCCAAATGCGCCTAAAGGGTCCTCCTTTATTGTCTAAACATGTCTGAAATTGAACAAGGGCTTCAGACTGGCCACATAATGATATATTTGACATTACCCCCATGGGGGGGGGGGGGGGGGGCAGACCAGGCCCACACCCCGAAACTGAAATTCCTAATATGGCACTCGAGTGGACCAGACCAATGCAATTTTATTCTATGGTAAAAACTGAATTTTCTGCGAAAATTTGAGCCAGATTCAACAACTTTAAGGGGTGTTTTGAGCTGAATTGCCATTTGAGGGTACTCTCGCTACATGCACTCCCAATACATGTATTTTCAGCTTGGTGTGTATTTCTTAAGGAAAACACTACTTAATTCTCCCTAAGTGGCGCCCACTCTCACACACAGTATGGTTTATAGCCCTACATCTGCCCTTTTGGGCAAGATTTGAGCATATCTTAATGCACCCCCCAGAAGGCGAATTACAGGCCTGCTGGAGCCCAAATAACACACCCTTAGTCACTTCTATACCAGATGTAATTTTGAAACCTGTGCAGTATAATTTAGTAGGTTACAGAGAATTTTCTGGCCAAATTTCAGCATTATAGACCAACATTTGGTACTCATTTAGGCTGATTTACATCTATTTTGGACCATTTTAACAGCAATATTTAGGTTAAATAATTTCTTTTCAGACATGTAATGCTCCAAATGCGCCTAAAGGGTCCTCCTTTATTGTCTAAACATGTATGAAATTGAACAAGGGCTTCAGACTGGCCACATAATGATATATTTGACATTACCCCCATGGGGGGGGGGGGGCAGACCAGGCCCACACCCCGAAACTGAAATTCCTAATATGGCACTCGAGTGGACCAGACCAATGCAATTTTATTCTATGGTAAAAACTGAATTTTCTGCGAAAATTTGAGCCAGATTCAACAACTTTAAGGGGTGTTTTGAGCTGAATTGCCATTTGAGGGTACTCTCGCTACATGCACTCCCAATACATGTATTTTCAGCTTGGTGTGTATTTCTTAAGGAAAACACTACTTAATTTTCCCTAAGTGGCGCCCACTCTCACACACAGTATGGTTTATAGCCCTACATCTGCCCTTTTGGGCAAGATTTGAGCATATCTTAATGCACCCCCCAGAAGGCGAATTACAGGCCTGCTGGAGCCCAAATAACACACCCTTAGTCACTTCTATACCAGATGTAATTTTGAAACCTGTGCAGTATAATTTAGTAGGTTACAGAGAATTTTCTGGCCAAATTTCAGCATTATAGACCAACATTTGGTACTCATTTAGGCTGATTTACATCTATTTTGGACCATTTTAACAGCAATATTTAGGTTAAATAATTTCTTTTCAGACATGTAATGCTCCAAATGCGCCTAAAGGGTCCTCCTTTATTGTCTAAACATGTATGAAATTGAACAAGGGCTTCAGACTGGCCACATAATGATATATTTGACATTACCCCCATGGGGGGGGGGCAGACCAGGCCCACACCCCGAAACTGAAATTCCTAATATGGCACTCGAGTGGACCAGACCAATGCAATTTTATTCTATGGTAAAAACTGAATTTTCTGCGAAAATTTGAGCCAGATTCAACAACTTTAAGGGGTGTTTTGAGCTGAATTGCCATTTGAGGGTACTCTCGCTACATGCACTCCCAATACATGTATTTTCAGCTTGGTGTGTATTTCTTAAGGAAAACACTACTTAATTCTCCCTAAGTGGCGCCCACTCTCACACACAGTATGGTTTATAGCCCTACATCTGCCCTTTTGGGCAAGATTTGAGCATATCTTAATGCACCCCCCAGAAGGCGAATTACAGGCCTGCTGGAGCCCAAATAACACACCCTTAGTCACTTCTATACCAGATGTAATTTTGAAACCTGTGCAGTATAATTTAGTAGGTTACAGAGAATTTTCTGGCCAAATTTCAGCATTATAGACCAACATTTGGTACTCATTTAGGCTGATTTACATCTATTTTGGACCATTTTAACAGCAATATTTAGGTTAAATAATTTCTTTTCAGACATGTAATGCTCCAAATGCGCCTAAAGGGTCCTCCTTTATTGTCTAAACATGTATGAAATTGAACAAGGGCTTCAGACTGGCCACATAATGATATATTTGACATTACCCCCATGGGGGGGGGAGGGGCAGACCAGGCCCACACCCCGAAACTGAAATTCCTAATATGGCACTCGAGTGGACCAGACCAATGCAATTTTATTCTATGGTAAAAACTGAATTTTCTGCGAAAATTTGAGCCAGATTCAACAACTTTAAGGGGTGTTTTGAGCTGAATTGCCATTTGAGGGTACTCTCGCTACATGCACTCCCAATACATGTATTTTCAGCTTGGTGTGTATTTCTTAAGGAAAACACTACTTAATTTTCCCTAAGTGGCGCCCACTCTCACACACAGTATGGTTTATAGCCCTACATCTGCCCTTTTGGGCAAGATTTGAGCATATCTTAATGCACCCCCCAGAAGGCGAATTACAGGCCTGCTGGAGCCCAAATAACACACCCTTAGTCACTTCTATACCAGATGTAATTTTGAAACCTGTGCAGTATAATTTAGTAGGTTACAGAGAATTTTCTGGCCAAATTTCAGCATTATAGACCAACATTTGGTACTCATTTAGGCTGATTTACATCTATTTTGGACCATTTTAACAGCAATATTTAGGTTAAATAATTTCTTTTCAGACATGTAATGCTCCAAATGCGCCTAAAGGGTCCTCCTTTATTGTCTAAACATGTATGAAATTGAACAAGGGCTTCAGACTGGCCACATAATGATATATTTGACATTACCCCCATGGGGGGGGCAGACCAGGCCCACACCCCGAAACTGAAATTCCTAATATGGCACTCGAGTGGACCAGACCAATGCAATTTTATTCTATGGTAAAAACTGAATTTTCTGCGAAAATTTGAGCCAGATTCAACAACTTTAAGGGGTGTTTTGAGCTGAATTGCCATTTGAGGGTACTCTCGCTACATGCACTCCCAATACATGTATTTTCAGCTTGGTGTGTATTTCTTAAGGAAAACACTACTTAATTCTCCCTAAGTGGCGCCCACTCTCACACACAGTATGGTTTATAGCCCTACATCTGCCCTTTTGGGCAAGATTTGAGCATATCTTAATGCACCCCCCAGAAGGCGAATTACAGGCCTGCTGGAGCCCAAATAACACACCCTTAGTCACTTCTATACCAGATGTAATTTTGAAACCTGTGCAGTATAATTTAGTAGGTTACAGAGAATTTTCTGGCCAAATTTCAGCATTATAGACCAACATTTGGTACTCATTTAGGCTGATTTACATCTATTTTGGACCATTTTAACAGCAATATTTAGGTTAAATAATTTCTTTTCAGACATGTAATGCTCCAAATGCGCCTAAAGGGTCCTCCTTTATTGTCTAAACATGTATGAAATTGAACAAGGGCTTCAGACTGGCCACATAATGATATATTTGACATTACCCCCATGGGGGGGGGCAGACCAGGCCCACACCCCGAAACTGAAATTCCTAATATGGCACTCGAGTGGACCAGACCAATGCAATTTTATTCTATGGTAAAAACTGAATTTTCTGCGAAAATTTGAGCCAGATTCAACAACTTTAAGGGGTGTTTTGAGCTGAATTGCCATTTGAGGGTACTCTCGCTACATGCACTCCCAATACATGTATTTTCAGCTTGGTGTGTATTTCTTAAGGAAAACACTACTTAATTCTCCCTAAGTGGCGCCCACTCTCACACACAGTATGGTTTATAGCCCTACATCTGCCCTTTTGGGCAAGATTTGAGCATATCTTAATGCACCCCCCAGAAGGCGAATTACAGGCCTGCTGGAGCCCAAATAACACACCCTTAGTCACTTCTATACCAGATGTAATTTTGAAACCTGTGCAGTATAATTTAGTAGGTTACAGAGAATTTTCTGGCCAAATTTCAGCATTATAGACCAACATTTGGTACTCATTTAGGCTGATTTACATCTATTTTGGACCATTTTAACAGCAATATTTAGGTTAAATAATTTCTTTTCAGACATGTAATGCTCCAAATGCGCCTAAAGGGTCCTCCTTTATTGTCTAAACATGTATGAAATTGAACAAGGGCTTCAGACTGGCCACATAATGATATATTTGACATTACCCCCATGGGGGGGGGGGGGGGCAGACCAGGCCCACACCCCGAAACTGAAATTCCTAATATGGCACTCGAGTGGACCAGACCAATGCAATTTTATTCTATGGTAAAAACTGAATTTTCTGCGAAAATTTGAGCCAGATTCAACAACTTTAAGGGGTGTTTTGAGCTGAATTGCCATTTGAGGGTACTCTCGCTACATGCACTCCCAATACATGTATTTTCAGCTTGGTGTGTATTTCTTAAGGAAAACACTACTTAATTTTCCCTAAGTGGCGCCCACTCTCACACACAGTATGGTTTATAGCCCTACATCTGCCCTTTTGGGCAAGATTTGAGCATATCTTAATGCACCCCCCAGAAGGCGAATTACAGGCCTGCTGGAGCCCAAATAACACACCCTTAGTCACTTCTATACCAGATGTAATTTTGAAACCTGTGCAGTATAATTTAGTAGGTTACAGAGAATTTTCTGGCCAAATTTCAGCATTATAGACCAACATTTGGTACTCATTTAGGCTGATTTACATCTATTTTGGACCATTTTAACAGCAATATTTAGGTTAAATAATTTCTTTTCAGACATGTAATGCTCCAAATGCGCCTAAAGGGTCCTCCTTTATTGTCTAAACATGTATGAAATTGAACAAGGGCTTCAGACTGGCCACATAATGATATATTTGACATTACCCCCATGGGGGGGGGCAGACCAGGCCCACACCCCGAAACTGAAATTCCTAATATGGCACTCGAGTGGACCAGACCAATGCAATTTTATTCTATGGTAAAAACTGAATTTTCTGCGAAAATTTGAGCCAGATTCAACAACTTTAAGGGGTGTTTTGAGCTGAATTGCCATTTGAGGGTACTCTCGCTACATGCACTCCCAATACATGTATTTTCAGCTTGGTGTGTATTTCTTAAGGAAAACACTACTTAATTCTCCCTAAGTGGCGCCCACTCTCACACACAGTATGGTTTATAGCCCTACATCTGCCCTTTTGGGCAAGATTTGAGCATATCTTAATGCACCCCCCAGAAGGCGAATTACAGGCCTGCTGGAGCCCAAATAACACACCCTTAGTCACTTCTATACCAGATGTAATTTTGAAACCTGTGCAGTATAATTTAGTAGGTTACAGAGAATTTTCTGGCCAAATTTCAGCATTATAGACCAACATTTGGTACTCATTTAGGCTGATTTACATCTATTTTGGACCATTTTAACAGCAATATTTAGGTTAAATAATTTCTTTTCAGACATGTAATGCTCCAAATGCGCCTAAAGGGTCCTCCTTTATTGTCTAAACATGTATGAAATTGAACAAGGGCTTCAGACTGGCCACATAATGATATATTTGACATTACCCCCATGGGGGGGGGGCAGACCAGGCCCACACCCCGAAACTGAAATTCCTAATATGGCACTCGAGTGGACCAGACCAATGCAATTTTATTCTATGGTAAAAACTGAATTTTCTGCGAAAATTTGAGCCAGATTCAACAACTTTAAGGGGTGTTTTGAGCTGAATTGCCATTTGAGGGTACTCTCGCTACATGCACTCCCAATACATGTATTTTCAGCTTGGTGTGTATTTCTTAAGGAAAACACTACTTAATTCTCCCTAAGTGGCGCCCACTCTCACACACAGTATGGTTTATAGCCCTACATCTGCCCTTTTGGGCAAGATTTGAGCATATCTTAATGCACCCCCCAGAAGGCGAATTACAGGCCTGCTGGAGCCCAAATAACACACCCTTAGTCACTTCTATACCAGATGTAATTTTGAAACCTGTGCAGTATAATTTAGTAGGTTACAGAGAATTTTCTGGCCAAATTTCAGCATTATAGACCAACATTTGGTACTCATTTAGGCTGATTTACATCTATTTTGGACCATTTTAACAGCAATATTTAGGTTAAATAATTTCTTTTCAGACATGTAATGCTCCAAATGCGCCTAAAGGGTCCTCCTTTATTGTCTAAACATGTATGAAATTGAACAAGGGCTTCAGACTGGCCACATAATGATATATTTGACATTACCCCCATGGGGGGGGGGGGGGCAGACCAGGCCCACACCCCGAAACTGAAATTCCTAATATGGCACTCGAGTGGACCAGACCAATGCAATTTTATTCTATGGTAAAAACTGAATTTTCTGCGAAAATTTGAGCCAGATTCAACAACTTTAAGGGGTGTTTTGAGCTGAATTGCCATTTGAGGGTACTCTCGCTACATGCACTCCCAATACATGTATTTTCAGCTTGGTGTGTATTTCTTAAGGAAAACACTACTTAATTTTCCCTAAGTGGCGCCCACTCTCACACACAGTATGGTTTATAGCCCTACATCTGCCCTTTTGGGCAAGATTTGAGCATATCTTAATGCACCCCCCAGAAGGCGAATTACAGGCCTGCTGGAGCCCAAATAACACACCCTTAGTCACTTCTATACCAGATGTAATTTTGAAACCTGTGCAGTATAATTTAGTAGGTTACAGAGAATTTTCTGGCCAAATTTCAGCATTATAGACCAACATTTGGTACTCATTTAGGCTGATTTACATCTATTTTGGACCATTTTAACAGCAATATTTAGGTTAAATAATTTCTTTTCAGACATGTAATGCTCCAAATGCGCCTAAAGGGTCCTCCTTTATTGTCTAAACATGTATGAAATTGAACAAGGGCTTCAGACTGGCCACATAATGATATATTTGACATTACCCCCATGGGGGGGGCAGACCAGGCCCACACCCCGAAACTGAAATTCCTAATATGGCACTCGAGTGGACCAGACCAATGCAATTTTATTCTATGGTAAAAACTGAATTTTCTGCGAAAATTTGAGCCAGATTCAACAACTTTAAGGGGTGTTTTGAGCTGAATTGCCATTTGAGGGTACTCTCGCTACATGCACTCCCAATACATGTATTTTCAGCTTGGTGTGTATTTCTTAAGGAAAACACTACTTAATTCTCCCTAAGTGGCGCCCACTCTCACACACAGTATGGTTTATAGCCCTACATCTGCCCTTTTGGGCAAGATTTGAGCATATCTTAATGCACCCCCCAGAAGGCGAATTACAGGCCTGCTGGAGCCCAAATAACACACCCTTAGTCACTTCTATACCAGATGTAATTTTGAAACCTGTGCAGTATAATTTAGTAGGTTACAGAGAATTTTCTGGCCAAATTTCAGCATTATAGACCAACATTTGGTACTCATTTAGGCTGATTTACATCTATTTTGGACCATTTTAACAGCAATATTTAGGTTAAATAATTTCTTTTCAGACATGTAATGCTCCAAATGCGCCAAAAGGGTCCTCCTTTATTGTCTAAACATGTATGAAATTGAACAAGGGCTTCAGACTGGCCACATAATGATATATTTGACATTACCCCCATGGGGGGGGGGGGGGGGCAGACCAGGCCCACACCCCGAAACTGAAATTCCTAATATGGCACTCGAGTGGACCAGACCAATGCAATTTTATTCTATGGTAAAAACTGAATTTTCTGCGAAAATTTGAGCCAGATTCAACAACTTTAAGGGGTGTTTTGAGCTGAATTGCCATTTGAGGGTACTCTCGCTACATGCACTCCCAATACATGTATTTTCAGCTTGGTGTGTATTTCTTAAGGAAAACACTACTTAATTCTCCCTAAGTGGCGCCCACTCTCACACACAGTATGGTTTATAGCCCTACATCTGCCCTTTTGGGCAAGATTTGAGCATATCTTAATGCACCCCCCAGAAGGCGAATTACAGGCCTGCTGGAGCCCAAATAACACACCCTTAGTCACTTCTATACCAGATGTAATTTTGAAACCTGTGCAGTATAATTTAGTAGGTTACAGAGAATTTTCTGGCCAAATTTCAGCATTATAGACCAACATTTGGTACTCATTTAGGCTGATTTACATCTATTTTGGACCATTTTAACAGCAATATTTAGGTTAAATAATTTCTTTTCAGACATGTAATGCTCCAAATGCGCCTAAAGGGTCCTCCTTTATTGTCTAAACATGTATGAAATTGAACAAGGGCTTCAGACTGGCCACATAATGATATATTTGACATTACCCCCATGGGGGGGGCAGACCAGGCCCACACCCCGAAACTGAAATTCCTAATATGGCACTCGAGTGGACCAGACCAATGCAATTTTATTCTATGGTAAAAACTGAATTTTCTGCGAAAATTTGAGCCAGATTCAACAACTTTAAGGGGTGTTTTGAGCTGAATTGCCATTTGAGGGTACTCTCGCTACATGCACTCCCAATACATGTATTTTCAGCTTGGTGTGTATTTCTTAAGGAAAACACTACTTAATTCTCCCTAAGTGGCGCCCACTCTCACACACAGTATGGTTTATAGCCCTACATCTGCCCTTTTGGGCAAGATTTGAGCATATCTTAATGCACCCCCCAGAAGGCGAATTACAGGCCTGCTGGAGCCCAAATAACACACCCTTAGTCACTTCTATACCAGATGTAATTTTGAAACCTGTGCAGTATAATTTAGTAGGTTACAGAGAATTTTCTGGCCAAATTTCAGCATTATAGACCAACATTTGGTACTCATTTAGGCTGATTTACATCTATTTTGGACCATTTTAACAGCAATATTTAGGTTAAATAATTTCTTTTCAGACATGTAATGCTCCAAATGCGCCTAAAGGGTCCTCCTTTATTGTCTAAACATGTATGAAATTGAACAAGGGCTTCAGACTGGCCACATAATGATATATTTGACATTACCCCCATGGGGGGGGGGGCAGACCAGGCCCACACCCCGAAACTGAAATTCCTAATATGGCACTCGAGTGGACCAGACCAATGCAATTTTATTCTATGGTAAAAACTGAATTTTCTGCGAAAATTTGAGCCAGATTCAACAACTTTAAGGGGTGTTTTGAGCTGAATTGCCATTTGAGGGTACTCTCGCTACATGCACTCCCAATACATGTATTTTCAGCTTGGTGTGTATTTCTTAAGGAAAACACTACTTAATTCTCCCTAAGTGGCGCCCACTCTCACACACAGTATGGTTTATAGCCCTACATCTGCCCTTTTGGGCAAGATTTGAGCATATCTTAATGCACCCCCCAGAAGGCGAATTACAGGCCTGCTGGAGCCCAAATAACACACCCTTAGTCACTTCTATACCAGATGTAATTTTGAAACCTGTGCAGTATAATTTAGTAGGTTACAGAGAATTTTCTGGCCAAATTTCAGCATTATAGACCAACATTTGGTACTCATTTAGGCTGATTTACATCTATTTTGGACCATTTTAACAGCAATATTTAGGTTAAATAATTTCTTTTCAGACATGTAATGCTCCAAATGCGCCTAAAGGGTCCTCCTTTATTGTCTAAACATGTATGAAATTGAACAAGGGCTTCAGACTGGCCACATAATGATATATTTGACATTACCCCCATGGGGGGGGGGGGGGGGGGGGGCAGACCAGGCCCACACCCCGAAACTGAAATTCCTAATATGGCACTCGAGTGGACCAGACCAATGCAATTTTATTCTATGGTAAAAACTGAATTTTCTGCGAAAATTTGAGCCAGATTCAACAACTTTAAGGGGTGTTTTGAGCTGAATTGCCATTTGAGGGTACTCTCGCTACATGCACTCCCAATACATGTATTTTCAGCTTGGTGTGTATTTCTTAAGGAAAACACTACTTAATTTTCCCTAAGTGGCGCCCACTCTCACACACAGTATGGTTTATAGCCCTACATCTGCCCTTTTGGGCAAGATTTGAGCATATCTTAATGCACCCCCCAGAAGGCGAATTACAGGCCTGCTGGAGCCCAAATAACACACCCTTAGTCACTTCTATACCAGATGTAATTTTGAAACCTGTGCAGTATAATTTAGTAGGTTACAGAGAATTTTCTGGCCAAATTTCAGCATTATAGACCAACATTTGGTACTCATTTAGGCTGATTTACATCTATTTTGGACCATTTTAACAGCAATATTTAGGTTAAATAATTTCTTTTCAGACATGTAATGCTCCAAATGCGCCTAAAGGGTCCTCCTTTATTGTCTAAACATGTATGAAATTGAACAAGGGCTTCAGACTGGCCACATAATGATATATTTGACATTACCCCCATGGGGGGGGCAGACCAGGCCCACACCCCGAAACTGAAATTCCTAATATGGCACTCGAGTGGACCAGACCAATGCAATTTTATTCTATGGTAAAAACTGAATTTTCTGCGAAAATTTGAGCCAGATTCAACAACTTTAAGGGGTGTTTTGAGCTGAATTGCCATTTGAGGGTACTCTCGCTACATGCACTCCCAATACATGTATTTTCAGCTTGGTGTGTATTTCTTAAGGAAAACACTACTTAATTCTCCCTAAGTGGCGCCCACTCTCACACACAGTATGGTTTATAGCCCTACATCTGCCCTTTTGGGCAAGATTTGAGCATATCTTAATGCACCCCCCAGAAGGCGAATTACAGGCCTGCTGGAGCCCAAATAACACACCCTTAGTCACTTCTATACCAGATGTAATTTTGAAACCTGTGCAGTATAATTTAGTAGGTTACAGAGAATTTTCTGGCCAAATTTCAGCATTATAGACCAACATTTGGTACTCATTTAGGCTGATTTACATCTATTTTGGACCATTTTAACAGCAATATTTAGGTTAAATAATTTCTTTTCAGACATGTAATGCTCCAAATGCGCCAAAAGGGTCCTCCTTTATTGTCTAAACATGTATGAAATTGAACAAGGGCTTCAGACTGGCCACATAATGATATATTTGACATTACCCCCATGGGGGGGGGGGGGGGGCAGACCAGGCCCACACCCCGAAACTGAAATTCCTAATATGGCACTCGAGTGGACCAGACCAATGCAATTTTATTCTATGGTAAAAACTGAATTTTCTGCGAAAATTTGAGCCAGATTCAACAACTTTAAGGGGTGTTTTGAGCTGAATTGCCATTTGAGGGTACTCTCGCTACATGCACTCCCAATACATGTATTTTCAGCTTGGTGTGTATTTCTTAAGGAAAACACTACTTAATTCTCCCTAAGTGGCGCCCACTCTCACACACAGTATGGTTTATAGCCCTACATCTGCCCTTTTGGGCAAGATTTGAGCATATCTTAATGCACCCCCCAGAAGGCGAATTACAGGCCTGCTGGAGCCCAAATAACACACCCTTAGTCACTTCTATACCAGATGTAATTTTGAAACCTGTGCAGTATAATTTAGTAGGTTACAGAGAATTTTCTGGCCAAATTTCAGCATTATAGACCAACATTTGGTACTCATTTAGGCTGATTTACATCTATTTTGGACCATTTTAACAGCAATATTTAGGTTAAATAATTTCTTTTCAGACATGTAATGCTCCAAATGCGCCTAAAGGGTCCTCCTTTATTGTCTAAACATGTATGAAATTGAACAAGGGCTTCAGACTGGCCACATAATGATATATTTGACATTACCCCCATGGGGGGGGGGGCAGACCAGGCCCACACCCCGAAACTGAAATTCCTAATATGGCACTCGAGTGGACCAGACCAATGCAATTTTATTCTATGGTAAAAACTGAATTTTCTGCGAAAATTTGAGCCAGATTCAACAACTTTAAGGGGTGTTTTGAGCTGAATTGCCATTTGAGGGTACTCTCGCTACATGCACTCCCAATACATGTATTTTCAGCTTGGTGTGTATTTCTTAAGGAAAACACTACTTAATTCTCCCTAAGTGGCGCCCACTCTCACACACAGTATGGTTTATAGCCCTACATCTGCCCTTTTGGGCAAGATTTGAGCATATCTTAATGCACCCCCCAGAAGGCGAATTACAGGCCTGCTGGAGCCCAAATAACACACCCTTAGTCACTTCTATACCAGATGTAATTTTGAAACCTGTGCAGTATAATTTAGTAGGTTACAGAGAATTTTCTGGCCAAATTTCAGCATTATAGACCAACATTTGGTACTCATTTAGGCTGATTTACATCTATTTTGGACCATTTTAACAGCAATATTTAGGTTAAATAATTTCTTTTCAGACATGTAATGCTCCAAATGCGCCTAAAGGGTCCTCCTTTATTGTCTAAACATGTATGAAATTGAACAAGGGCTTCAGACTGGCCACATAATGATATATTTGACATTACCCCCATGGGGGGGGGGGGGGCAGACCAGGCCCACACCCCGAAACTGAAATTCCTAATATGGCACTCGAGTGGACCAGACCAATGCAATTTTATTCTATGGTAAAAACTGAATTTTCTGCGAAAATTTGAGCCAGATTCAACAACTTTAAGGGGTGTTTTGAGCTGAATTGCCATTTGAGGGTACTCTCGCTACATGCACTCCCAATACATGTATTTTCAGCTTGGTGTGTATTTCTTAAGGAAAACACTACTTAATTTTCCCTAAGTGGCGCCCACTCTCACACACAGTATGGTTTATAGCCCTACATCTGCCCTTTTGGGCAAGATTTGAGCATATCTTAATGCACCCCCCAGAAGGCGAATTACAGGCCTGCTGGAGCCCAAATAACACACCCTTAGTCACTTCTATACCAGATGTAATTTTGAAACCTGTGCAGTATAATTTAGTAGGTTACAGAGAATTTTCTGGCCAAATTTCAGCATTATAGACCAACATTTGGTACTCATTTAGGCTGATTTACATCTATTTTGGACCATTTTAACAGCAATATTTAGGTTAAATAATTTCTTTTCAGACATGTAATGCTCCAAATGCGCCTAAAGGGTCCTCCTTTATTGTCTAAACATGTATGAAATTGAACAAGGGCTTCAGACTGGCCACATAATGATATATTTGACATTACCCCCATGGGGGGGGGGGGGGGCAGACCAGGCCCACACCCCGAAACTGAAATTCCTAATATGGCACTCGAGTGGACCAGACCAATGCAATTTTATTCTATGGTAAAAACTGAATTTTCTGCGAAAATTTGAGCCAGATTCAACAACTTTAAGGGGTGTTTTGAGCTGAATTGCCATTTGAGGGTACTCTCGCTACATGCACTCCCAATACATGTATTTTCAGCTTGGTGTGTATTTCTTAAGGAAAACACTACTTAATTTTCCCTAAGTGGCGCCCACTCTCACACACAGTATGGTTTATAGCCCTACATCTGCCCTTTTGGGCAAGATTTGAGCATATCTTAATGCACCCCCCAGAAGGCGAATTACAGGCCTGCTGGAGCCCAAATAACACACCCTTAGTCACTTCTATACCAGATGTAATTTTGAAACCTGTGCAGTATAATTTAGTAGGTTACAGAGAATTTTCTGGCCAAATTTCAGCATTATAGACCAACATTTGGTACTCATTTAGGCTGATTTACATCTATTTTGGACCATTTTAACAGCAATATTTAGGTTAAATAATTTCTTTTCAGACATGTAATGCTCCAAATGCGCCTAAAGGGTCCTCCTTTATTGTCTAAACATGTATGAAATTGAACAAGGGCTTCAGACTGGCCACATAATGATATATTTGACATTACCCCCATGGGGGGGGCAGACCAGGCCCACACCCCGAAACTGAAATTCCTAATATGGCACTCGAGTGGACCAGACCAATGCAATTTTATTCTATGGTAAAAACTGAATTTTCTGCGAAAATTTGAGCCAGATTCAACAACTTTAAGGGGTGTTTTGAGCTGAATTGCCATTTGAGGGTACTCTCGCTACATGCACTCCCAATACATGTATTTTCAGCTTGGTGTGTATTTCTTAAGGAAAACACTACTTAATTCTCCCTAAGTGGCGCCCACTCTCACACACAGTATGGTTTATAGCCCTACATCTGCCCTTTTGGGCAAGATTTGAGCATATCTTAATGCACCCCCCAGAAGGCGAATTACAGGCCTGCTGGAGCCCAAATAACACACCCTTAGTCACTTCTATACCAGATGTAATTTTGAAACCTGTGCAGTATAATTTAGTAGGTTACAGAGAATTTTCTGGCCAAATTTCAGCATTATAGACCAACATTTGGTACTCATTTAGGCTGATTTACATCTATTTTGGACCATTTTAACAGCAATATTTAGGTTAAATAATTTCTTTTCAGACATGTAATGCTCCAAATGCGCCTAAAGGGTCCTCCTTTATTGTCTAAACATGTATGAAATTGAACAAGGGCTTCAGACTGGCCACATAATGATATATTTGACATTACCCCCATGGGGGGGGGGGGGGGGCAGACCAGGCCCACACCCCGAAACTGAAATTCCTAATATGGCACTCGAGTGGACCAGACCAATGCAATTTTATTCTATGGTAAAAACTGAATTTTCTGCGAAAATTTGAGCCAGATTCAACAACTTTAAGGGGTGTTTTGAGCTGAATTGCCATTTGAGGGTACTCTCGCTACATGCACTCCCAATACATGTATTTTCAGCTTGGTGTGTATTTCTTAAGGAAAACACTACTTAATTCTCCCTAAGTGGCGCCCACTCTCACACACAGTATGGTTTATAGCCCTACATCTGCCCTTTTGGGCAAGATTTGAGCATATCTTAATGCACCCCCCAGAAGGCGAATTACAGGCCTGCTGGAGCCCAAATAACACACCCTTAGTCACTTCTATACCAGATGTAATTTTGAAACCTGTGCAGTATAATTTAGTAGGTTACAGAGAATTTTCTGGCCAAATTTCAGCATTATAGACCAACATTTGGTACTCATTTAGGCTGATTTACATCTATTTTGGACCATTTTAACAGCAATATTTAGGTTAAATAATTTCTTTTCAGACATGTAATGCTCCAAATGCGCCTAAAGGGTCCTCCTTTATTGTCTAAACATGTATGAAATTGAACAAGGGCTTCAGACTGGCCACATAATGATATATTTGACATTACCCCCATGGGGGGGGGGGGGGGGCAGACCAGGCCCACACCCCGAAACTGAAATTCCTAATATGGCACTCGAGTGGACCAGACCAATGCAATTTTATTCTATGGTAAAAACTGAATTTTCTGCGAAAATTTGAGCCAGATTCAACAACTTTAAGGGGTGTTTTGAGCTGAATTGCCATTTGAGGGTACTCTCGCTACATGCACTCCCAATACATGTATTTTCAGCTTGGTGTGTATTTCTTAAGGAAAACACTACTTAATTCTCCCTAAGTGGCGCCCACTCTCACACACAGTATGGTTTATAGCCCTACATCTGCCCTTTTGGGCAAGATTTGAGCATATCTTAATGCACCCCCCAGAAGGCGAATTACAGGCCTGCTGGAGCCCAAATAACACACCCTTAGTCACTTCTATACCAGATGTAATTTTGAAACCTGTGCAGTATAATTTAGTAGGTTACAGAGAATTTTCTGGCCAAATTTCAGCATTATAGACCAACATTTGGTACTCATTTAGGCTGATTTACATCTATTTTGGACCATTTTAACAGCAATATTTAGGTTAAATAATTTCTTTTCAGACATGTAATGCTCCAAATGCGCCTAAAGGGTCCTCCTTTATTGTCTAAACATGTATGAAATTGAACAAGGGCTTCAGACTGGCCACATAATGATATATTTGACATTACCCCCATGGGGGGGGGGCAGACCAGGCCCACACCCCGAAACTGAAATTCCTAATATGGCACTCGAGTGGACCAGACCAATGCAATTTTATTCTATGGTAAAAACTGAATTTTCTGCGAAAATTTGAGCCAGATTCAACAACTTTAAGGGGTGTTTTGAGCTGAATTGCCATTTGAGGGTACTCTCGCTACATGCACTCCCAATACATGTATTTTCAGCTTGGTGTGTATTTCTTAAGGAAAACACTACTTAATTCTCCCTAAGTGGCGCCCACTCTCACACACAGTATGGTTTATAGCCCTACATCTGCCCTTTTGGGCAAGATTTGAGCATATCTTAATGCACCCCCCAGAAGGCGAATTACAGGCCTGCTGGAGCCCAAATAACACACCCTTAGTCACTTCTATACCAGATGTAATTTTGAAACCTGTGCAGTATAATTTAGTAGGTTACAGAGAATTTTCTGGCCAAATTTCAGCATTATAGACCAACATTTGGTACTCATTTAGGCTGATTTACATCTATTTTGGACCATTTTAACAGCAATATTTAGGTTAAATAATTTCTTTTCAGACATGTAATGCTCCAAATGCGCCTAAAGGGTCCTCCTTTATTGTCTAAACATGTATGAAATTGAACAAGGGCTTCAGACTGGCCACATAATGATATATTTGACATTACCCCCATGGGGGGGGGGCAGACCAGGCCCACACCCCGAAACTGAAATTCCTAATATGGCACTCGAGTGGACCAGACCAATGCAATTTTATTCTATGGTAAAAACTGAATTTTCTGCGAAAATTTGAGCCAGATTCAACAACTTTAAGGGGTGTTTTGAGCTGAATTGCCATTTGAGGGTACTCTCGCTACATGCACTCCCAATACATGTATTTTCAGCTTGGTGTGTATTTCTTAAGGAAAACACTACTTAATTCTCCCTAAGTGGCGCCCACTCTCACACACAGTATGGTTTATAGCCCTACATCTGCCCTTTTGGGCAAGATTTGAGCATATCTTAATGCACCCCCCAGAAGGCGAATTACAGGCCTGCTGGAGCCCAAATAACACACCCTTAGTCACTTCTATACCAGATGTAATTTTGAAACCTGTGCAGTATAATTTAGTAGGTTACAGAGAATTTTCTGGCCAAATTTCAGCATTATAGACCAACATTTGGTACTCATTTAGGCTGATTTACATCTATTTTGGACCATTTTAACAGCAATATTTAGGTTAAATAATTTCTTTTCAGACATGTAATGCTCCAAATGCGCCTAAAGGGTCCTCCTTTATTGTCTAAACATGTATGAAATTGAACAAGGGCTTCAGACTGGCCACATAATGATATATTTGACATTACCCCCATGGGGGGGGGGGCAGACCAGGCCCACACCCCGAAACTGAAATTCCTAATATGGCACTCGAGTGGACCAGACCAATGCAATTTTATTCTATGGTAAAAACTGAATTTTCTGCGAAAATTTGAGCCAGATTCAACAACTTTAAGGGGTGTTTTGAGCTGAATTGCCATTTGAGGGTACTCTCGCTACATGCACTCCCAATACATGTATTTTCAGCTTGGTGTGTATTTCTTAAGGAAAACACTACTTAATTTTCCCTAAGTGGCGCCCACTCTCACACACAGTATGGTTTATAGCCCTACATCTGCCCTTTTGGGCAAGATTTGAGCATATCTTAATGCACCCCCCAGAAGGCGAATTACAGGCCTGCTGGAGCCCAAATAACACACCCTTAGTCACTTCTATACCAGATGTAATTTTGAAACCTGTGCAGTATAATTTAGTAGGTTACAGAGAATTTTCTGGCCAAATTTCAGCATTATAGACCAACATTTGGTACTCATTTAGGCTGATTTACATCTATTTTGGACCATTTTAACAGCAATATTTAGGTTAAATAATTTCTTTTCAGACATGAAATGCTCCAAATGCGCCTAAAGGGTCCTCCTTTATTGTCTAAACATGTATGAAATTGAACAAGGGCTTCAGACTGGCCACATAATGATATATTTGACATTACCCCCATGGGGGGGGCAGACCAGGCCCACACCCCGAAACTGAAATTCCTAATATGGCACTCGAGTGGACCAGACCAATGCAATTTTATTCTATGGTAAAAACTGAATTTTCTGCGAAAATTTGAGCCAGATTCAACAACTTTAAGGGGTGTTTTGAGCTGAATTGCCATTTGAGGGTACTCTCGCTACATGCACTCCCAATACATGTATTTTCAGCTTGGTGTGTATTTCTTAAGGAAAACACTACTTAATTCTCCCTAAGTGGCGCCCACTCTCACACACAGTATGGTTTATAGCCCTACATCTGCCCTTTTGGGCAAGATTTGAGCATATCTTAATGCACCCCCCAGAAGGCGAATTACAGGCCTGCTGGAGCCCAAATAACACACCCTTAGTCACTTCTATACCAGATGTAATTTTGAAACCTGTGCAGTATAATTTAGTAGGTTACAGAGAATTTTCTGGCCAAATTTCAGCATTATAGACCAACATTTGGTACTCATTTAGGCTGATTTACATCTATTTTGGACCATTTTAACAGCAATATTTAGGTTAAATAATTTCTTTTCAGACATGTAATGCTCCAAATGCGCCTAAAGGGTCCTCCTTTATTGTCTAAACATGTATGAAATTGAACAAGGGCTTCAGACTGGCCACATAATGATATATTTGACATTACCCCCATCGGGGGGGAGGGGGGGGGGGCAGACCAGGCCCACACCCCGAAACTGAAATTCCTAATATGGTACTCGAGTGGACCAGACCAATGCAATTTTATTCTATGGTAAAAACTGAATTTTCTGTGAAAATTTGAGCCAGATTCAACAACTTTAAGGGGTGTTTTGAGCTGAATTGCCATTTGAGGGTACTCTCGCTACATGCACTCCCAATACATGTATTTCAGCTTGGTGTGTATTTCTTAAGGAAAACACTACTTAATTCTCCCTAAGTGGCGCCCACTCTCACACACAGTATGGTTTATAGCCCTACATCTGCCCTTTTGGGCAAGATTTGAGCATATCTTAATGCACCCCCCAGAAGGCGAATTACAGGCCTGCTGGAGCCCAAATAACACACCCTTAGTCACTTCTATACCAGATGTAATTTTGAAACATGTGCAGTATAATTTAGTAGGTTACAGAGAATTTTCTGGCCAAATTTCAGCATTATAGACCAACATTTGGTACTCATTTAGGCTGATTTACATCTATTTTGGACCATTTTAACAGCAATATTTAGGTTAAATAATTTCTTTTCAGACATGTAATGCTCCAAATGCGCCTAAAGGGTCCTCCTTTATTGTCTAAACATGTATGAAATTGAACAAGGGCTTCAGACTGGCCACATAATGATATATTTGACATTACCCCCATGGGGGGGGGGGGGGGGGGGGCAGACCAGGCCCACACCCCGAAACTGAAATTCCTAATATGGCACTCGAGTGGACCAGACCAATGCAATTTTATTCTATGGTAAAAACTGAATTTTCTGTGAAAATTTGAGCCAGATTCAACAACTTTAAGGGGTGTTTTGAGCTGAATTGCCATTTGAGGGTACTCTCGCTACATGCACTCCCAATACATGTATTTCAGCTTGGTGTGTATTTCTTAAGGAAAACACTACTTAATTTTCCCTAAGTGGCGCCCACTCTCACACACAGTATGGTTTATAGCCCTACATCTGCCCTTTTGGGCAAGATTTGAGCATATCTTAATGCACCGCCCAGAAGGCGAATTACAGGCCTGCTGGAGCCCAAATAACACACCCTTAGTCACTTCTATACCAGATGTAATTTTGAAACCTGTGCAGTATAATTTAGTAGGTTACAGAGAATTTTCTGGCCAAATTTCAGCATTATAGACCAACATTTGGTACTCATTTAGGCTGATTTACATCTATTTTGGACCATTTTAACAGCAATATTTAGGTTAAATAATTTCTTTTCAGACATGTAATGCTCCAAATGCGCCTAAAGGGTCCTCCTTTATTGTCTAAACATGTATGAAATTGAACAAGGGCTTCAGACTGGCCACATAATGATATATTTGACATTACCCCCATGGGGGGGGGCAGACCAGGCCCACACCCCGAAACTGAAATTCCTAATATGGCACTCGAGTGGACCAGACCAATGCAATTTTATTCTATGGTAAAAACTGAATTTTCTGCGAAAATTTGAGCCAGATTCAACAACTTTAAGGGGTGTTTTGAGCTGAATTGCCATTTGAGGGTACTCTCGCTACATGCACTCCCAATACATGTATTTTCAGCTTGGTGTGTATTTCTTAAGGAAAACACTACTTAATTCTCCCTAAGTGGCGCCCACTCTCACACACAGTATGGTTTATAGCCCTACATCTGCCCTTTTGGGCAAGATTTGAGCATATCTTAATGCACCCCCCAGAAGGCGAATTACAGGCCTGCTGGAGCCCAAATAACACACCCTTAGTCACTTCTATACCAGATGTAATTTTGAAACCTGTGCAGTATAATTTAGTAGGTTACAGAGAATTTTCTGGCCAAATTTCAGCATTATAGACCAACATTTGGTACTCATTTAGGCTGATTTACATCTATTTTGGACCATTTTAACAGCAATATTTAGGTTAAATAATTTCTTTTCAGACATGTAATGCTCCAAATGCGCCTAAAGGGTCCTCCTTTATTGTCTAAACATGTATGAAATTGAACAAGGGCTTCAGACTGGCCACATAATGATATATTTGACATTACCCCCATGGGGGGGGGGGGGGGGGGGGGGGGCAGACCAGGCCCACACCCCGAAACTGAAATTCCTAATATGGCACTCGAGTGGACCAGACCAATGCAATTTTATTCTATGGTAAAAACTGAATTTTCTGCGAAAATTTGAGCCAGATTCAACAACTTTAAGGGGTGTTTTGAGCTGAATTGCCATTTGAGGGTACTCTCGCTACATGCACTCCCAATACATGTATTTTCAGCTTGGTGTGTATTTCTTAAGGAAAACACTACTTAATTTTCCCTAAGTGGCGCCCACTCTCACACACAGTATGGTTTATAGCCCTACATCTGCCCTTTTGGGCAAGATTTGAGCATATCTTAATGCACCCCCCAGAAGGCGAATTACAGGCCTGCTGGAGCCCAAATAACACACCCTTAGTCACTTCTATACCAGATGTAATTTTGAAACCTGTGCAGTATAATTTAGTAGGTTACAGAGAATTTTCTGGCCAAATTTCAGCATTATAGACCAACATTTGGTACTCATTTAGGCTGATTTACATCTATTTTGGACCATTTTAACAGCAATATTTAGGTTAAATAATTTCTTTTCAGACATGTAATGCTCCAAATGCGCCTAAAGGGTCCTCCTTTATTGTCTAAACATGTATGAAATTGAACAAGGGCTTCAGACTGGCCACATAATGATATATTTGACATTACCCCCATGGGGGGGGGGGGGGGGGGGGGGCAGACCAGGCCCACACCCCGAAACTGAAATTCCTAATATGGCACTCGAGTGGACCAGACCAATGCAATTTTATTCTATGGTAAAAACTGAATTTTCTGCGAAAATTTGAGCCAGATTCAACAACTTTAAGGGGTGTTTTGAGCTGAATTGCCATTTGAGGGTACTCTCGCTACATGCACTCCCAATACATGTATTTTCAGCTTGGTGTGTATTTCTTAAGGAAAACACTACTTAATTTTCCCTAAGTGGCGCCCACTCTCACACACAGTATGGTTTATAGCCCTACATCTGCCCTTTTGGGCAAGATTTGAGCATATCTTAATGCACCCCCCAGAAGGCGAATTACAGGCCTGCTGGAGCCCAAATAACACACCCTTAGTCACTTCTATACCAGATGTAATTTTGAAACCTGTGCAGTATAATTTAGTAGGTTACAGAGAATTTTCTGGCCAAATTTCAGCATTATAGACCAACATTTGGTACTCATTTAGGCTGATTTACATCTATTTTGGACCATTTTAACAGCAATATTTAGGTTAAATAATTTCTTTTCAGACATGTAATGCTCCAAATGCGCCTAAAGGGTCCTCCTTTATTGTCTAAACATGTATGAAATTGAACAAGGGCTTCAGACTGGCCACATAATGATATATTTGACATTACCCCCCATGGGGGGGGGCAGACCAGGCCCACACCCCGAAACTGAAATTCCTAATATGGCACTCGAGTGGACCAGACCAATGCAATTTTATTCTATGGTAAAAACTGAATTTTCTGCGAAAATTTGAGCCAGATTCAACAACTTTAAGGGGTGTTTTGAGCTGAATTGCCATTTGAGGGTACTCTCGCTACATGCACTCCCAATACATGTATTTTCAGCTTGGTGTGTATTTCTTAAGGAAAACACTACTTAATTCTCCCTAAGTGGCGCCCACTCTCACACACAGTATGGTTTATAGCCCTACATCTGCCCTTTTGGGCAAGATTTGAGCATATCTTAATGCACCCCCCAGAAGGCGAATTACAGGCCTGCTGGAGCCCAAATAACACACCCTTAGTCACTTCTATACCAGATGTAATTTTGAAACCTGTGCAGTATAATTTAGTAGGTTACAGAGAATTTTCTGGCCAAATTTCAGCATTATAGACCAACATTTGGTACTCATTTAGGCTGATTTACATCTATTTTGGACCATTTTAACAGCAATATTTAGGTTAAATAATTTCTTTTCAGACATGTAATGCTCCAAATGCGCCTAAAGGGTCCTCCTTTATTGTCTAAACATGTATGAAATTGAACAAGGGCTTCAGACTGGCCACATAATGATATATTTGACATTACCCCCATGGGGGGGGGGGGGGGGGGGCAGACCAGGCCCACACCCCGAAACTGAAATTCCTAATATGGTACTCGAGTGGACCAGACCAATGCAATTTTATTCTATGGTAAAAACTGAATTTTCTGTGAAAATTTGAGCCAGATTCAACAACTTTAAGGGGTGTTTTGAGCTGAATTGCCATTTGAGGGTACTCTCGCTACATGCACTCCCAATACATGTATTTCAGCTTGGTGTGTATTTCTTAAGGAAAACACTACTTAATTCTCCCTAAGTGGCGCCCACTCTCACACACAGTATGGTTTATAGCCCTACATCTGCCCTTTTGGGCAAGATTTGAGCATATCTTAATGCACCCCCCAGAAGGCGAATTACAGGCCTGCTGGAGCCCAAATAACACACCCTTAGTCACTTCTATACCAGATGTAATTTTGAAACATGTGCAGTATAATTTAGTAGGTTACAGAGAATTTTCTGGCCAAATTTCAGCATTATAGACCAACATTTGGTACTCATTTAGGCTGATTTACATCTATTTTGGACCATTTTAACAGCAATATTTAGGTTAAATAATTTCTTTTCAGACATGTAATGCTCCAAATGCGCCTAAAGGGTCCTCCTTTATTGTCTAAACATGTATGAAATTGAACAAGGGCTTCAGACTGGCCACATAATGATATATTTGACATTACCCCCATGGGGGGGGGGGGGGGCAGACCAGGCCCACACCCCGAAACTGAAATTCCTAATATGGCACTCGAGTGGACCAGACCAATGCAATTTTATTCTATGGTAAAAACTGAATTTTCTGTGAAAATTTGAGCCAGATTCAACAACTTTAAGGGGTGTTTTGAGCTGAATTGCCATTTGAGGGTACTCTCGCTACATGCACTCCCAATACATGTATTTCAGCTTGGTGTGTATTTCTTAAGGAAAACACTACTTAATTCTCCCTAAGTGGCGCCCACTCTCACACACAGTATGGTTTATAGCCCTACATCTGCCCTTTTGGGCAAGATTTGAGCATATCTTAATGCACCCCCCAGAAGGCGAATTACAGGCCTGCTGGAGCCCAAATAACACACCCTTAGTCACTTCTATACCAGATGTAATTTTGAAACCTGTGCAGTATAATTTAGTAGGTTACAGAGAATTTTCTGGCCAAATTTCAGCATTATAGACCAACATTTGGTACTCATTTAGGCTGATTTACATCTATTTTGGACCATTTTAACAGCAATATTTAGGTTAAATAATTTCTTTTCAGACATGTAATGCTCCAAATGCGCCTAAAGGGTCCTCCTTTATTGTCTAAACATGTATGAAATTGAACAAGGGCTTCAGACTGGCCACATAATGATATATTTGACATTACCCCCATGGGGGGGGGGGGGGGGGGGGGGGGCAGACCAGGCCCACACCCCGAAACTGAAATTCCTAATATGGCACTCGAGTGGACCAGACCAATGCAATTTTATTCTATGGTAAAAACTGAATTTTCTGCGAAAATTTGAGCCAGATTCAACAACTTTAAGGGGTGTTTTGAGCTGAATTGCCATTTGAGGGTACTCTCGCTACATGCACTCCCAATACATGTATTTTCAGCTTGGTGTGTATTTCTTAAGGAAAACACAACTTAATTTTCCCTAAGTGGCGCCCACTCTCACACACAGTATGGTTTATAGCCCTACATCTGCCCTTTTGGGCAAGATTTGAGCATATCTTAATGCACCGCCCAGAAGGCGAATTACAGGCCTGCTGGAGCCCAAATAACACACCCTTAGTCACTTCTATACCAGATGTAATTTTGAAACCTGTGCAGTATAATTTAGTAGGTTACAGAGAATTTTCTGGCCAAATTTCAGCATTATAGACCAACATTTGGTACTCATTTAGGCTGATTTACATCTATTTTGGACCATTTTAACAGCAATATTTAGGTTAAATAATTTCTTTTCAGACATGTAATGCTCCAAATGCGCCTAAAGGGTCCTCCTTTATTGTCTAAACATGTATGAAATTGAACAAGGGCTTCAGACTGGCCACATAATGATATATTTGACATTACCCCCATGGGGGGGGGGGGGGGGCAGACCAGGCCCACACCCCGAAACTGAAATTCCTAATATGGCACTCGAGTGGACCAGACCAATGCAATTTTATTCTATGGTAAAAACTGAATTTTCTGCGAAAATTTGAGCCAGATTCAACAACTTTAAGGGGTGTTTTGAGCTGAATTGCCATTTGAGGGTACTCTCGCTACATGCACTCCCAATACATGTATTTTCAGCTTGGTGTGTATTTCTTAAGGAAAACACTACTTAATTCTCCCTAAGTGGCGCCCACTCTCACACACAGTATGGTTTATAGCCCTACATCTGCCCTTTTGGGCAAGATTTGAGCATATCTTAATGCACCCCCCAGAAGGCGAATTACAGGCCTGCTGGAGCCCAAATAACACACCCTTAGTCACTTCTATACCAGATGTAATTTTGAAACCTGTGCAGTATAATTTAGTAGGTTACAGAGAATTTTCTGGCCAAATTTCAGCATTATAGACCAACATTTGGTACTCATTTAGGCTGATTTACATCTATTTTGGACCATTTTAACAGCAATATTTAGGTTAAATAATTTCTTTTCAGACATGTAATGCTCCAAATGCGCCTAAAGGGTCCTCCTTTATTGTCTAAACATGTATGAAATTGAACAAGGGCTTCAGACTGGCCACATAATGATATATTTGACATTACCCCCATGGGGGGGGGGGGGGGGGGGGGGGGCAGACCAGGCCCACACCCCGAAACTGAAATTCCTAATATGGCACTCGAGTGGACCAGACCAATGCAATTTTATTCTATGGTAAAAACTGAATTTTCTGCGAAAATTTGAGCCAGATTCAACAACTTTAAGGGGTGTTTTGAGCTGAATTGCCATTTGAGGGTACTCTCGCTACATGCACTCCCAATACATGTATTTTCAGCTTGGTGTGTATTTCTTAAGGAAAACACAACTTAATTTTCCCTAAGTGGCGCCCACTCTCACACACAGTATGGTTTATAGCCCTACATCTGCCCTTTTGGGCAAGATTTGAGCATATCTTAATGCACCGCCCAGAAGGCGAATTACAGGCCTGCTGGAGCCCAAATAACACACCCTTAGTCACTTCTATACCAGATGTAATTTTGAAACCTGTGCAGTATAATTTAGTAGGTTACAGAGAATTTTCTGGCCAAATTTCAGCATTATAGACCAACATTTGGTACTCATTTAGGCTGATTTACATCTATTTTGGACCATTTTAACAGCAATATTTAGGTTAAATAATTTCTTTTCAGACATGTAATGCTCCAAATGCGCCTAAAGGGTCCTCCTTTATTGTCTAAACATGTATGAAATTGAACAAGGGCTTCAGACTGGCCACATAATGATATATTTGACATTACCCCCATGGGGGGGGGGGGCAGACCAGGCCCACACCCCGAAACTGAAATTCCTAATATGGCACTCGAGTGGACCAGACCAATGCAATTTTATTCTATGGTAAAAACTGAATTTTCTGCGAAAATTTGAGCCAGATTCAACAACTTTAAGGGGTGTTTTGAGCTGAATTGCCATTTGAGGGTACTCTCGCTACATGCACTCCCAATACATGTATTTTCAGCTTGGTGTGTATTTCTTAAGGAAAACACTACTTAATTCTCCCTAAGTGGCGCCCACTCTCACACACAGTATGGTTTATAGCCCTACATCTGCCCTTTTGGGCAAGATTTGAGCATATCTTAATGCACCCCCCAGAAGGCGAATTACAGGCCTGCTGGAGCCCAAATAACACACCCTTAGTCACTTCTATACCAGATGTAATTTTGAAACCTGTGCAGTATAATTTAGTAGGTTACAGAGAATTTTCTGGCCAAATTTCAGCATTATAGACCAACATTTGGTACTCATTTAGGCTGATTTACATCTATTTTGGACCATTTTAACAGCAATATTTAGGTTAAATAATTTCTTTTCAGACATGTAATGCTCCAAATGCGCCTAAAGGGTCCTCCTTTATTGTCTAAACATGTATGAAATTGAACAAGGGCTTCAGACTGGCCACATAATGATATATTTGACATTACCCCCATGGGGGGGGGGGGGGGGGGGGGGGGGGCAGACCAGGCCCACACCCCGAAACTGAAATTCCTAATATGGCACTCGAGTGGACCAGACCAATGCAATTTTATTCTATGGTAAAAACTGAATTTTCTGCGAAAATTTGAGCCAGATTCAACAACTTTAAGGGGTGTTTTGAGCTGAATTGCCATTTGAGGGTACTCTCGCTACATGCACTCCCAATACATGTATTTTCAGCTTGGTGTGTATTTCTTAAGGAAAACACTACTTAATTTTCCCTAAGTGGCGCCCACTCTCACACACAGTATGGTTTATAGCCCTACATCTGCCCTTTTGGGCAAGATTTGAGCATATCTTAATGCACCCCCCAGAAGGCGAATTACAGGCCTGCTGGAGCCCAAATAACACACCCTTAGTCACTTCTATACCAGATGTAATTTTGAAACCTGTGCAGTATAATTTAGTAGGTTACAGAGAATTTTCTGGCCAAATTTCAGCATTATAGACCAACATTTGGTACTCATTTAGGCTGATTTACATCTATTTTGGACCATTTTAACAGCAATATTTAGGTTAAATAATTTCTTTTCAGACATGTAATGCTCCAAATGCGCCTAAAGGGTCCTCCTTTATTGTCTAAACATGTATGAAATTGAACAAGGGCTTCAGACTGGCCACATAATGATATATTTGACATTACCCCCATGGGGGGGGGGCAGACCAGGCCCACACCCCGAAACTGAAATTCCTAATATGGCACTCGAGTGGACCAGACCAATGCAATTTTATTCTATGGTAAAAACTGAATTTTCTGCGAAAATTTGAGCCAGATTCAACAACTTTAAGGGGTGTTTTGAGCTGAATTGCCATTTGAGGGTACTCTCGCTACATGCACTCCCAATACATGTATTTTCAGCTTGGTGTGTATTTCTTAAGGAAAACACTACTTAATTCTCCCTAAGTGGCGCCCACTCTCACACACAGTATGGTTTATAGCCCTACATCTGCCCTTTTGGGCAAGATTTGAGCATATCTTAATGCACCCCCCAGAAGGCGAATTACAGGCCTGCTGGAGCCCAAATAACACACCCTTAGTCACTTCTATACCAGATGTAATTTTGAAACCTGTGCAGTATAATTTAGTAGGTTACAGAGAATTTTCTGGCCAAATTTCAGCATTATAGACCAACATTTGGTACTCATTTAGGCTGATTTACATCTATTTTGGACCATTTTAACAGCAATATTTAGGTTAAATAATTTCTTTTCAGACATGTAATGCTCCAAATGCGCCTAAAGGGTCCTCCTTTATTGTCTAAACATGTATGAAATTGAACAAGGGCTTCAGACTGGCCACATAATGATATATTTGACATTACCCCCCATGGGGGGGGCAGACCAGGCCCACACCCCGAAACTGAAATTCCTAATATGGCACTCGAGTGGACCAGACCAATGCAATTTTATTCTATGGTAAAAACTGAATTTTCTGCGAAAATTTGAGCCAGATTCAACAACTTTAAGGGGTGTTTTGAGCTGAATTGCCATTTGAGGGTACTCTCGCTACATGCACTCCCAATACATGTATTTTCAGCTTGGTGTGTATTTCTTAAGGAAAACACTACTTAATTCTCCCTAAGTGGCGCCCACTCTCACACACAGTATGGTTTATAGCCCTACATCTGCCCTTTTGGGCAAGATTTGAGCATATCTTAATGCACCCCCCAGAAGGCGAATTACAGGCCTGCTGGAGCCCAAATAACACACCCTTAGTCACTTCTATACCAGATGTAATTTTGAAACCTGTGCAGTATAATTTAGTAGGTTACAGAGAATTTTCTGGCCAAATTTCAGCATTATAGACCAACATTTGGTACTCATTTAGGCTGATTTACATCTATTTTGGACCATTTTAACAGCAATATTTAGGTTAAATAATTTCTTTTCAGACATGTAATGCTCCAAATGCGCCTAAAGGGTCCTCCTTTATTGTCTAAACATGTATGAAATTGAACAAGGGCTTCAGACTGGCCACATAATGATATATTTGACATTACCCCCCATGGGGGGGGGCAGACCAGGCCCACACCCCGAAACTGAAATTCCTAATATGGCACTCGAGTGGACCAGACCAATGCAATTTTATTCTATGGTAAAAACTGAATTTTCTGCGAAAATTTGAGCCAGATTCAACAACTTTAAGGGGTGTTTTGAGCTGAATTGCCATTTGAGGGTACTCTCGCTACATGCACTCCCAATACATGTATTTTCAGCTTGGTGTGTATTTCTTAAGGAAAACACTACTTAATTCTCCCTAAGTGGCGCCCACTCTCACACACAGTATGGTTTATAGCCCTACATCTGCCCTTTTGGGCAAGATTTGAGCATATCTTAATGCACCCCCCAGAAGGCGAATTACAGGCCTGCTGGAGCCCAAATAACACACCCTTAGTCACTTCTATACCAGATGTAATTTTGAAACCTGTGCAGTATAATTTAGTAGGTTACAGAGAATTTTCTGGCCAAATTTCAGCATTATAGACCAACATTTGGTACTCATTTAGGCTGATTTACATCTATTTTGGACCATTTTAACAGCAATATTTAGGTTAAATAATTTCTTTTCAGACATGTAATGCTCCAAATGCGCCTAAAGGGTCCTCCTTTATTGTCTAAACATGTATGAAATTGAACAAGGGCTTCAGACTGGCCACATAATGATATATTTGACATTACCCCCATGGGGGGGGGGGGCAGACCAGGCCCACACCCCGAAACTGAAATTCCTAATATGGCACTCGAGTGGACCAGACCAATGCAATTTTATTCTATGGTAAAAACTGAATTTTCTGCGAAAATTTGAGCCAGATTCAACAACTTTAAGGGGTGTTTTGAGCTGAATTGCCATTTGAGGGTACTCTCGCTACATGCACTCCCAATACATGTATTTTCAGCTTGGTGTGTATTTCTTAAGGAAAACACTACTTAATTCTCCCTAAGTGGCGCCCACTCTCACACACAGTATGGTTTATAGCCCTACATCTGCCCTTTTGGGCAAGATTTGAGCATATCTTAATGCACCCCCCAGAAGGCGAATTACAGGCCTGCTGGAGCCCAAATAACACACCCTTAGTCACTTCTATACCAGATGTAATTTTGAAACCTGTGCAGTATAATTTAGTAGGTTACAGAGAATTTTCTGGCCAAATTTCAGCATTATAGACCAACATTTGGTACTCATTTAGGCTGATTTACATCTATTTTGGACCATTTTAACAGCAATATTTAGGTTAAATAATTTCTTTTCAGACATGTAATGCTCCAAATGCGCCTAAAGGGTCCTCCTTTATTGTCTAAACATGTATGAAATTGAACAAGGGCTTCAGACTGGCCACACAATGATATATTTGACATTACCCCCCATGGGGGGGGGCAGACCAGGCCCACACCCCGAAACTGAAATTCCTAATATGGCACTCGAGTGGACCAGACCAATGCAATTTTATTCTATGGTAAAAACTGAATTTTCTGCGAAAATTTGAGCCAGATTCAACAACTTTAAGGGGTGTTTTGAGCTGAATTGCCATTTGAGGGTACTCTCGCTACATGCACTCCCAATACATGTATTTTCAGCTTGGTGTGTATTTCTTAAGGAAAACACTACTTAATTCTCCCTAAGTGGCGCCCACTCTCACACACAGTATGGTTTATAGCCCTACATCTGCCCTTTTGGGCAAGATTTGAGCATATCTTAATGCACCCCCCAGAAGGCGAATTACAGGCCTGCTGGAGCCCAAATAACACACCCTTAGTCACTTCTATACCAGATGTAATTTTGAAACCTGTGCAGTATAATTTAGTAGGTTACAGAGAATTTTCTGGCCAAATTTCAGCATTATAGACCAACATTTGGTACTCATTTAGGCTGATTTACATCTATTTTGGACCATTTTAACAGCAATATTTAGGTTAAATAATTTCTTTTCAGACATGTAATGCTCCAAATGCGCCTAAAGGGTCCTCCTTTATTGTCTAAACATGTATGAAATTGAACAAGGGCTTCAGACTGGCCACATAATGATATATTTGACATTACCCCCCATGGGGGGGGGGCAGACCAGGCCCACACCCCGAAACTGAAATTCCTAATATGGCACTCGAGTGGACCAGACCAATGCAATTTTATTCTATGGTAAAAACTGAATTTTCTGCGAAAATTTGAGCCAGATTCAACAACTTTAAGGGGTGTTTTGAGCTGAATTGCCATTTGAGGGTACTCTCGCTACATGCACTCCCAATACATGTATTTTCAGCTTGGTGTGTATTTCTTAAGGAAAACACTACTTAATTCTCCCTAAGTGGCGCCCACTCTCACACACAGTATGGTTTATAGCCCTACATCTGCCCTTTTGGGCAAGATTTGAGCATATCTTAATGCACCCCCCAGAAGGCGAATTACAGGCCTGCTGGAGCCCAAATAACACACCCTTAGTCACTTCTATACCAGATGTAATTTTGAAACCTGTGCAGTATAATTTAGTAGGTTACAGAGAATTTTCTGGCCAAATTTCAGCATTATAGACCAACATTTGGTACTCATTTAGGCTGATTTACATCTATTTTGGACCATTTTAACAGCAATATTTAGGTTAAATAATTTCTTTTCAGACATGTAATGCTCCAAATGCGCCTAAAGGGTCCTCCTTTATTGTCTAAACATGTATGAAATTGAACAAGGGCTTCAGACTGGCCACATAATGATATATTTGACATTACCCCCATGGGGGGGGGGCAGACCAGGCCCACACCCCGAAACTGAAATTCCTAATATGGCACTCGAGTGGACCAGACCAATGCAATTTTATTCTATGGTAAAAACTGAATTTTCTGCGAAAATTTGAGCCAGATTCAACAACTTTAAGGGGTGTTTTGAGCTGAATTGCCATTTGAGGGTACTCTCGCTACATGCACTCCCAATACATGTATTTTCAGCTTGGTGTGTATTTCTTAAGGAAAACACTACTTAATTCTCCCTAAGTGGCGCCCACTCTCACACACAGTATGGTTTATAGCCCTACATCTGCCCTTTTGGGCAAGATTTGAGCATATCTTAATGCACCCCCCAGAAGGCGAATTACAGGCCTGCTGGAGCCCAAATAACACACCCTTAGTCACTTCTATACCAGATGTAATTTTGAAACCTGTGCAGTATAATTTAGTAGGTTACAGAGAATTTTCTGGCCAAATTTCAGCATTATAGACCAACATTTGGTACTCATTTAGGCTGATTTACATCTATTTTGGACCATTTTAACAGCAATATTTAGGTTAAATAATTTCTTTTCAGACATGTAATGCTCCAAATGCGCCTAAAGGGTCCTCCTTTATTGTCTAAACATGTATGAAATTGAACAAGGGCTTCAGACTGGCCACATAATGATATATTTGACATTACCCCCCATGGGGGGGGGCAGACCAGGCCCACACCCCGAAACTGAAATTCCTAATATGGCACTCGAGTGGACCAGACCAATGCAATTTTATTCTATGGTAAAAACTGAATTTTCTGCGAAAATTTGAGCCAGATTCAACAACTTTAAGGGGTGTTTTGAGCTGAATTGCCATTTGAGGGTACTCTCGCTACATGCACTCCCAATACATGTATTTTCAGCTTGGTGTGTATTTCTTAAGGAAAACACTACTTAATTCTCCCTAAGTGGCGCCCACTCTCACACACAGTATGGTTTATAGCCCTACATCTGCCCTTTTGGGCAAGATTTGAGCATATCTTAATGCACCCCCCAGAAGGCGAATTACAGGCCTGCTGGAGCCCAAATAACACACCCTTAGTCACTTCTATACCAGATGTAATTTTGAAACCTGTGCAGTATAATTTAGTAGGTTACAGAGAATTTTCTGGCCAAATTTCAGCATTATAGACCAACATTTGGTACTCATTTAGGCTGATTTACATCTATTTTGGACCATTTTAACAGCAATATTTAGGTTAAATAATTTCTTTTCAGACATGTAATGCTCCAAATGCGCCTAAAGGGTCCTCCTTTATTGTCTAAACATGTATGAAATTGAACAAGGGCTTCAGACTGGCCACACAATGATATATTTGACATTACCCCCCATGGGGGGGGGCAGACCAGGCCCACACCCCGAAACTGAAATTCCTAATATGGCACTCGAGTGGACCAGACCAATGCAATTTTATTCTATGGTAAAAACTGAATTTTCTGCGAAAATTTGAGCCAGATTCAACAACTTTAAGGGGTGTTTTGAGCTGAATTGCCATTTGAGGGTACTCTCGCTACATGCACTCCCAATACATGTATTTTCAGCTTGGTGTGTATTTCTTAAGGAAAACACTACTTAATTCTCCCTAAGTGGCGCCCACTCTCACACACAGTATGGTTTATAGCCCTACATCTGCCCTTTTGGGCAAGATTTGAGCATATCTTAATGCACCCCCCAGAAGGCGAATTACAGGCCTGCTGGAGCCCAAATAACACACCCTTAGTCACTTCTATACCAGATGTAATTTTGAAACCTGTGCAGTATAATTTAGTAGGTTACAGAGAATTTTCTGGCCAAATTTCAGCATTATAGACCAACATTTGGTACTCATTTAGGCTGATTTACATCTATTTTGGACCATTTTAACAGCAATATTTAGGTTAAATAATTTCTTTTCAGACATGTAATGCTCCAAATGCGCCTAAAGGGTCCTCCTTTATTGTCTAAACATGTATGAAATTGAACAAGGGCTTCAGACTGGCCACATAATGATATATTTGACATTACCCCCCATGGGGGGGGGGCAGACCAGGCCCACACCCCGAAACTGAAATTCCTAATATGGCACTCGAGTGGACCAGACCAATGCAATTTTATTCTATGGTAAAAACTGAATTTTCTGCGAAAATTTGAGCCAGATTCAACAACTTTAAGGGGTGTTTTGAGCTGAATTGCCATTTGAGGGTACTCTCGCTACATGCACTCCCAATACATGTATTTTCAGCTTGGTGTGTATTTCTTAAGGAAAACACTACTTAATTCTCCCTAAGTGGCGCCCACTCTCACACACAGTATGGTTTATAGCCCTACATCTGCCCTTTTGGGCAAGATTTGAGCATATCTTAATGCACCCCCCAGAAGGCGAATTACAGGCCTGCTGGAGCCCAAATAACACACCCTTAGTCACTTCTATACCAGATGTAATTTTGAAACCTGTGCAGTATAATTTAGTAGGTTACAGAGAATTTTCTGGCCAAATTTCAGCATTATAGACCAACATTTGGTACTCATTTAGGCTGATTTACATCTATTTTGGACCATTTTAACAGCAATATTTAGGTTAAATAATTTCTTTTCAGACATGTAATGCTCCAAATGCGCCTAAAGGGTCCTCCTTTATTGTCTAAACATGTATGAAATTGAACAAGGGCTTCAGACTGGCCACATAATGATATATTTGACATTACCCCCATGGGGGGGGGGGCAGACCAGGCCCACACCCCGAAACTGAAATTCCTAATATGGCACTCGAGTGGACCAGACCAATGCAATTTTATTCTATGGTAAAAACTGAATTTTCTGCGAAAATTTGAGCCAGATTCAACAACTTTAAGGGGTGTTTTGAGCTGAATTGCCATTTGAGGGTACTCTCGCTACATGCACTCCCAATACATGTATTTTCAGCTTGGTGTGTATTTCTTAAGGAAAACACTACTTAATTCTCCCTAAGTGGCGCCCACTCTCACACACAGTATGGTTTATAGCCCTACATCTGCCCTTTTGGGCAAGATTTGAGCATATCTTAATGCACCCCCCAGAAGGCGAATTACAGGCCTGCTGGAGCCCAAATAACACACCCTTAGTCACTTCTATACCAGATGTAATTTTGAAACCTGTGCAGTATAATTTAGTAGGTTACAGAGAATTTTCTGGCCAAATTTCAGCATTATAGACCAACATTTGGTACTCATTTAGGCTGATTTACATCTATTTTGGACCATTTTAACAGCAATATTTAGGTTAAATAATTTCTTTTCAGACATGTAATGCTCCAAATGCGCCTAAAGGGTCCTCCTTTATTGTCTAAACATGTATGAAATTGAACAAGGGCTTCAGACTGGCCACATAATGATATATTTGACATTACCCCCCATGGGGGGGGGCAGACCAGGCCCACACCCCGAAACTGAAATTCCTAATATGGCACTCGAGTGGACCAGACCAATGCAATTTTATTCTATGGTAAAAACTGAATTTTCTGCGAAAATTTGAGCCAGATTCAACAACTTTAAGGGGTGTTTTGAGCTGAATTGCCATTTGAGGGTACTCTCGCTACATGCACTCCCAATACATGTATTTTCAGCTTGGTGTGTATTTCTTAAGGAAAACACTACTTAATTCTCCCTAAGTGGCGCCCACTCTCACACACAGTATGGTTTATAGCCCTACATCTGCCCTTTTGGGCAAGATTTGAGCATATCTTAATGCACCCCCCAGAAGGCGAATTACAGGCCTGCTGGAGCCCAAATAACACACCCTTAGTCACTTCTATACCAGATGTAATTTTGAAACCTGTGCAGTATAATTTAGTAGGTTACAGAGAATTTTCTGGCCAAATTTCAGCATTATAGACCAACATTTGGTACTCATTTAGGCTGATTTACATCTATTTTGGACCATTTTAACAGCAATATTTAGGTTAAATAATTTCTTTTCAGACATGTAATGCTCCAAATGCGCCTAAAGGGTCCTCCTTTATTGTCTAAACATGTATGAAATTGAACAAGGGCTTCAGACTGGCCACATAATGATATATTTGACATTACCCCCCATGGGGGGGGGCAGACCAGGCCCACACCCCGAAACTGAAATTCCTAATATGGCACTCGAGTGGACCAGACCAATGCAATTTTATTCTATGGTAAAAACTGAATTTTCTGCGAAAATTTGAGCCAGATTCAACAACTTTAAGGGGTGTTTTGAGCTGAATTGCCATTTGAGGGTACTCTCGCTACATGCACTCCCAATACATGTATTTTCAGCTTGGTGTGTATTTCTTAAGGAAAACACTACTTAATTCTCCCTAAGTGGCGCCCACTCTCACACACAGTATGGTTTATAGCCCTACATCTGCCCTTTTGGGCAAGATTTGAGCATATCTTAATGCACCCCCCAGAAGGCGAATTACAGGCCTGCTGGAGCCCAAATAACACACCCTTAGTCACTTCTATACCAGATGTAATTTTGAAACCTGTGCAGTATAATTTAGTAGGTTACAGAGAATTTTCTGGCCAAATTTCAGCATTATAGACCAACATTTGGTACTCATTTAGGCTGATTTACATCTATTTTGGACCATTTTAACAGCAATATTTAGGTTAAATAATTTCTTTTCAGACATGTAATGCTCCAAATGCGCCTAAAGGGTCCTCCTTTATTGTCTAAACATGTATGAAATTGAACAAGGGCTTCAGACTGGCCACATAATGATATATTTGACATTACCGCCATGGGGGGGGGGGGGGGGGGGGGGGGGGGCAGACCAGGCCCACACCCCGAAACTGAAATTCCTAATATGGCACTCGAGTGGACCAGACCAATGCAATTTTATTCTATGGTAAAAACTGAATTTTCTGTGAAAATTTGAGCCAGATTCAACAACTTTAAGGGGTGTTTTGAGCTGAATTGCCATTTGAGGGTACTCTCGCTACATGCACTCCCAATACATGTATTTCAGCTTGGTGTGTATTTCTTAAGGAAAACACTACTTAATTCTCCCTAAGTGGCGCCCACTCTCACACACAGTATGGTTTATAGCCCTACATCTGCCCTTTTGGGCAAGATTTGAGCATATCTTAATGCACCCCCCAGAAGGCGAATTACAGGCCTGCTGGAGCCCAAATAACACACCCTTAGTCACTTCTATACCAGATGTAATTTTGAAACATGTGCAGTATAATTTAGTAGGTTACAGAGAATTTTCTGGCCAAATTTCAGCATTATAGACCAACATTTGGTACTCATTTAGGCTGATTTACATCTATTTTGGACCATTTTAACAGCAATATTTAGGTTAAATAATTTCTTTTCAGACATGTAATGCTCCAAATGCGCCTAAAGGGTCCTCCTTTATTGTCTAAACATGTATGAAATTGAACAAGGGCTTCAGACTGGCCACATAATGATATATTTGACATTACCCCCATGGGGGGGGGGGCAGACCAGGCCCACACCCCGAAACTGAAATTCCTAATATGGCACTCGAGTGGACCAGACCAATGCAATTTTATTCTATGGTAAAAACTGAATTTTCTGCGAAAATTTGAGCCAGATTCAACAACTTTAAGGGGTGTTTTGAGCTGAATTGCCATTTGAGGGTACTCTCGCTACATGCACTCCCAATACATGTATTTTCAGCTTGGTGTGTATTTCTTAAGGAAAACACTACTTAATTCTCCCTAAGTGGCGCCCACTCTCACACACAGTATGGTTTATAGCCCTACATCTGCCCTTTTGGGCAAGATTTGAGCATATCTTAATGCACCCCCCAGAAGGCGAATTACAGGCCTGCTGGAGCCCAAATAACACACCCTTAGTCACTTCTATACCAGATGTAATTTTGAAACCTGTGCAGTATAATTTAGTAGGTTACAGAGAATTTTCTGGCCAAATTTCAGCATTATAGACCAACATTTGGTACTCATTTAGGCTGATTTACATCTATTTTGGACCATTTTAACAGCAATATTTAGGTTAAATAATTTCTTTTCAGACATGTAATGCTCCAAATGCGCCTAAAGGGTCCTCCTTTATTGTCTAAACATGTATGAAATTGAACAAGGGCTTCAGACTGGCCACATAATGATATATTTGACATTACCCCCCATGGGGGGGGCAGACCAGGCCCACACCCCGAAACTGAAATTCCTAATATGGCACTCGAGTGGACCAGACCAATGCAATTTTATTCTATGGTAAAAACTGAATTTTCTGCGAAAATTTGAGCCAGATTCAACAACTTTAAGGGGTGTTTTGAGCTGAATTGCCATTTGAGGGTACTCTCGCTACATGCACTCCCAATACATGTATTTTCAGCTTGGTGTGTATTTCTTAAGGAAAACACTACTTAATTCTCCCTAAGTGGCGCCCACTCTCACACACAGTATGGTTTATAGCCCTACATCTGCCCTTTTGGGCAAGATTTGAGCATATCTTAATGCACCCCCCAGAAGGCGAATTACAGGCCTGCTGGAGCCCAAATAACACACCCTTAGTCACTTCTATACCAGATGTAATTTTGAAACCTGTGCAGTATAATTTAGTAGGTTACAGAGAATTTTCTGGCCAAATTTCAGCATTATAGACCAACATTTGGTACTCATTTAGGCTGATTTACATCTATTTTGGACCATTTTAACAGCAATATTTAGGTTAAATAATTTCTTTTCAGACATGTAATGCTCCAAATGCGCCTAAAGGGTCCTCCTTTATTGTCTAAACATGTATGAAATTGAACAAGGGCTTCAGACTGGCCACATAATGATATATTTGACATTACCCCCCATGGGGGGGGGCAGACCAGGCCCACACCCCGAAACTGAAATTCCTAATATGGCACTCGAGTGGACCAGACCAATGCAATTTTATTCTATGGTAAAAACTGAATTTTCTGCGAAAATTTGAGCCAGATTCAACAACTTTAAGGGGTGTTTTGAGCTGAATTGCCATTTGAGGGTACTCTCGCTACATGCACTCCCAATACATGTATTTTCAGCTTGGTGTGTATTTCTTAAGGAAAACACTACTTAATTCTCCCTAAGTGGCGCCCACTCTCACACACAGTATGGTTTATAGCCCTACATCTGCCCTTTTGGGCAAGATTTGAGCATATCTTAATGCACCCCCCAGAAGGCGAATTACAGGCCTGCTGGAGCCCAAATAACACACCCTTAGTCACTTCTATACCAGATGTAATTTTGAAACCTGTGCAGTATAATTTAGTAGGTTACAGAGAATTTTCTGGCCAAATTTCAGCATTATAGACCAACATTTGGTACTCATTTAGGCTGATTTACATCTATTTTGGACCATTTTAACAGCAATATTTAGGTTAAATAATTTCTTTTCAGACATGTAATGCTCCAAATGCGCCTAAAGGGTCCTCCTTTATTGTCTAAACATGTATGAAATTGAACAAGGGCTTCAGACTGGCCACATAATGATATATTTGACATTACCCCCCATGGGGGGGGCAGACCAGGCCCACACCCCGAAACTGAAATTCCTAATATGGCACTCGAGTGGACCAGACCAATGCAATTTTATTCTATGGTAAAAACTGAATTTTCTGCGAAAATTTGAGCCAGATTCAACAACTTTAAGGGGTGTTTTGAGCTGAATTGCCATTTGAGGGTACTCTCGCTACATGCACTCCCAATACATGTATTTTCAGCTTGGTGTGTATTTCTTAAGGAAAACACTACTTAATTCTCCCTAAGTGGCGCCCACTCTCACACACAGTATGGTTTATAGCCCTACATCTGCCCTTTTGGGCAAGATTTGAGCATATCTTAATGCACCCCCCAGAAGGCGAATTACAGGCCTGCTGGAGCCCAAATAACACACCCTTAGTCACTTCTATACCAGATGTAATTTTGAAACCTGTGCAGTATAATTTAGTAGGTTACAGAGAATTTTCTGGCCAAATTTCAGCATTATAGACCAACATTTGGTACTCATTTAGGCTGATTTACATCTATTTTGGACCATTTTAACAGCAATATTTAGGTTAAATAATTTCTTTTCAGACATGTAATGCTCCAAATGCGCCTAAAGGGTCCTCCTTTATTGTCTAAACATGTATGAAATTGAACAAGGGCTTCAGACTGGCCACATAATGATATATTTGACATTACCCCCATGGGGGGGGGGGGGCAGACCAGGCCCACACCCCGAAACTGAAATTCCTAATATGGCACTCGAGTGGACCAGACCAATGCAATTTTATTCTATGGTAAAAACTGAATTTTCTGCGAAAATTTGAGCCAGATTCAACAACTTTAAGGGGTGTTTTGAGCTGAATTGCCATTTGAGGGTACTCTCGCTACATGCACTCCCAATACATGTATTTTCAGCTTGGTGTGTATTTCTTAAGGAAAACACTACTTAATTCTCCCTAAGTGGCGCCCACTCTCACACACAGTATGGTTTATAGCCCTACATCTGCCCTTTTGGGCAAGATTTGAGCATATCTTAATGCACCCCCCAGAAGGCGAATTACAGGCCTGCTGGAGCCCAAATAACACACCCTTAGTCACTTCTATACCAGATGTAATTTTGAAACCTGTGCAGTATAATTTAGTAGGTTACAGAGAATTTTCTGGCCAAATTTCAGCATTATAGACCAACATTTGGTACTCATTTAGGCTGATTTACATCTATTTTGGACCATTTTAACAGCAATATTTAGGTTAAATAATTTCTTTTCAGACATGTAATGCTCCAAATGCGCCTAAAGGGTCCTCCTTTATTGTCTAAACATGTATGAAATTGAACAAGGGCTTCAGACTGGCCACATAATGATATATTTGACATTACCCCCATGGGGGGGGGGGGGGGGGCAGACCAGGCCCACACCCCGAAACTGAAATTCCTAATATGGCACTCGAGTGGACCAGACCAATGCAATTTTATTCTATGGTAAAAACTGAATTTTCTGTGAAAATTTGAGCCAGATTCAACAACTTTAAGGGGTGTTTTGAGCTGAATTGCCATTTGAGGGTACTCTCGCTACATGCACTCCCAATACATGTATTTCAGCTTGGTGTGTATTTCTTAAGGAAAACACTACTTAATTCTCCCTAAGTGGCGCCCACTCTCACACACAGTATGGTTTATAGCCCTACATCTGCCCTTTTGGGCAAGATTTGAGCATATCTTAATGCACCCCCCAGAAGGCGAATTACAGGCCTGCTGGAGCCCAAATAACACACCCTTAGTCACTTCTATACCAGATGTAATTTTGAAACATGTGCAGTATAATTTAGTAGGTTACAGAGAATTTTCTGGCCAAATTTCAGCATTATAGACCAACATTTGGTACTCATTTAGGCTGATTTACATCTATTTTGGACCATTTTAACAGCAATATTTAGGTTAAATAATTTCTTTTCAGACATGTAATGCTCCAAATGCGCCTAAAGGGTCCTCCTTTATTGTCTAAACATGTATGAAATTGAACAAGGGCTTCAGACTGGCCACATAATGATATATTTGACATTACCCCCATGGGGGGGGGGCAGACCAGGCCCACACCCCGAAACTGAAATTCCTAATATGGCACTCGAGTGGACCAGACCAATGCAATTTTATTCTATGGTAAAAACTGAATTTTCTGCGAAAATTTGAGCCAGATTCAACAACTTTAAGGGGTGTTTTGAGCTGAATTGCCATTTGAGGGTACTCTCGCTACATGCACTCCCAATACATGTATTTTCAGCTTGGTGTGTATTTCTTAAGGAAAACACTACTTAATTCTCCCTAAGTGGCGCCCACTCTCACACACAGTATGGTTTATAGCCCTACATCTGCCCTTTTGGGCAAGATTTGAGCATATCTTAATGCACCCCCCAGAAGGCGAATTACAGGCCTGCTGGAGCCCAAATAACACACCCTTAGTCACTTCTATACCAGATGTAATTTTGAAACCTGTGCAGTATAATTTAGTAGGTTACAGAGAATTTTCTGGCCAAATTTCAGCATTATAGACCAACATTTGGTACTCATTTAGGCTGATTTACATCTATTTTGGACCATTTTAACAGCAATATTTAGGTTAAATAATTTCTTTTCAGACATGTAATGCTCCAAATGCGCCTAAAGGGTCCTCCTTTATTGTCTAAACATGTATGAAATTGAACAAGGGCTTCAGACTGGCCACATAATGATATATTTGACATTACCCCCCATGGGGGGGGGCAGACCAGGCCCACACCCCGAAACTGAAATTCCTAATATGGCACTCGAGTGGACCAGACCAATGCAATTTTATTCTATGGTAAAAACTGAATTTTCTGCGAAAATTTGAGCCAGATTCAACAACTTTAAGGGGTGTTTTGAGCTGAATTGCCATTTGAGGGTACTCTCGCTACATGCACTCCCAATACATGTATTTTCAGCTTGGTGTGTATTTCTTAAGGAAAACACTACTTAATTCTCCCTAAGTGGCGCCCACTCTCACACACAGTATGGTTTATAGCCCTACATCTGCCCTTTTGGGCAAGATTTGAGCATATCTTAATGCACCCCCCAGAAGGCGAATTACAGGCCTGCTGGAGCCCAAATAACACACCCTTAGTCACTTCTATACCAGATGTAATTTTGAAACCTGTGCAGTATAATTTAGTAGGTTACAGAGAATTTTCTGGCCAAATTTCAGCATTATAGACCAACATTTGGTACTCATTTAGGCTGATTTACATCTATTTTGGACCATTTTAACAGCAATATTTAGGTTAAATAATTTCTTTTCAGACATGTAATGCTCCAAATGCGCCTAAAGGGTCCTCCTTTATTGTCTAAACATGTATGAAATTGAACAAGGGCTTCAGACTGGCCACATAATGATATATTTGACATTACCCCCATGGGGGGGGGGGGGGCAGACCAGGCCCACACCCCGAAACTGAAATTCCTAATATGGCACTCGAGTGGACCAGACCAATGCAATTTTATTCTATGGTAAAAACTGAATTTTCTGCGAAAATTTGAGCCAGATTCAACAACTTTAAGGGGTGTTTTGAGCTGAATTGCCATTTGAGGGTACTCTCGCTACATGCACTCCCAATACATGTATTTTCAGCTTGGTGTGTATTTCTTAAGGAAAACACTACTTAATTCTCCCTAAGTGGCGCCCACTCTCACACACAGTATGGTTTATAGCCCTACATCTGCCCTTTTGGGCAAGATTTGAGCATATCTTAATGCACCCCCCAGAAGGCGAATTACAGGCCTGCTGGAGCCCAAATAACACACCCTTAGTCACTTCTATACCAGATGTAATTTTGAAACCTGTGCAGTATAATTTAGTAGGTTACAGAGAATTTTCTGGCCAAATTTCAGCATTATAGACCAACATTTGGTACTCATTTAGGCTGATTTACATCTATTTTGGACCATTTTAACAGCAATATTTAGGTTAAATAATTTCTTTTCAGACATGTAATGCTCCAAATGCGCCTAAAGGGTCCTCCTTTATTGTCTAAACATGTATGAAATTGAACAAGGGCTTCAGACTGGCCACATAATGATATATTTGACATTACCCCCATGGGGGGGGGGCAGACCAGGCCCACACCCCGAAACTGAAATTCCTAATATGGCACTCGAGTGGACCAGACCAATGCAATTTTATTCTATGGTAAAAACTGAATTTTCTGCGAAAATTTGAGCCAGATTCAACAACTTTAAGGGGTGTTTTGAGCTGAATTGCCATTTGAGGGTACTCTCGCTACATGCACTCCCAATACATGTATTTTCAGCTTGGTGTGTATTTCTTAAGGAAAACACTACTTAATTCTCCCTAAGTGGCGCCCACTCTCACACACAGTATGGTTTATAGCCCTACATCTGCCCTTTTGGGCAAGATTTGAGCATATCTTAATGCACCCCCCAGAAGGCGAATTACAGGCCTGCTGGAGCCCAAATAACACACCCTTAGTCACTTCTATACCAGATGTAATTTTGAAACCTGTGCAGTATAATTTAGTAGGTTACAGAGAATTTTCTGGCCAAATTTCAGCATTATAGACCAACATTTGGTACTCATTTAGGCTGATTTACATCTATTTTGGACCATTTTAACAGCAATATTTAGGTTAAATAATTTCTTTTCAGACATGTAATGCTCCAAATGCGCCTAAAGGGTCCTCCTTTATTGTCTAAACATGTATGAAATTGAACAAGGGCTTCAGACTGGCCACATAATGATATATTTGACATTACCCCCATGGGGGGGGGGCAGACCAGGCCCACACCCCGAAACTGAAATTCCTAATATGGCACTCGAGTGGACCAGACCAATGCAATTTTATTCTATGGTAAAAACTGAATTTTCTGCGAAAATTTGAGCCAGATTCAACAACTTTAAGGGGTGTTTTGAGCTGAATTGCCATTTGAGGGTACTCTCGCTACATGCACTCCCAATACATGTATTTTCAGCTTGGTGTGTATTTCTTAAGGAAAACACTACTTAATTCTCCCTAAGTGGCGCCCACTCTCACACACAGTATGGTTTATAGCCCTACATCTGCCCTTTTGGGCAAGATTTGAGCATATCTTAATGCACCCCCCAGAAGGCGAATTACAGGCCTGCTGGAGCCCAAATAACACACCCTTAGTCACTTCTATACCAGATGTAATTTTGAAACCTGTGCAGTATAATTTAGTAGGTTACAGAGAATTTTCTGGCCAAATTTCAGCATTATAGACCAACATTTGGTACTCATTTAGGCTGATTTACATCTATTTTGGACCATTTTAACAGCAATATTTAGGTTAAATAATTTCTTTTCAGACATGTAATGCTCCAAATGCGCCTAAAGGGTCCTCCTTTATTGTCTAAACATGTATGAAATTGAACAAGGGCTTCAGACTGGCCACATAATGATATATTTGACATTACCCCCATGGGGGGGGGGGCAGACCAGGCCCACACCCCGAAACTGAAATTCCTAATATGGCACTCGAGTGGACCAGACCAATGCAATTTTATTCTATGGTAAAAACTGAATTTTCTGCGAAAATTTGAGCCAGATTCAACAACTTTAAGGGGTGTTTTGAGCTGAATTGCCATTTGAGGGTACTCTCGCTACATGCACTCCCAATACATGTATTTTCAGCTTGGTGTGTATTTCTTAAGGAAAACACTACTTAATTCTCCCTAAGTGGCGCCCACTCTCACACACAGTATGGTTTATAGCCCTACATCTGCCCTTTTGGGCAAGATTTGAGCATATCTTAATGCACCCCCCAGAAGGCGAATTACAGGCCTGCTGGAGCCCAAATAACACACCCTTAGTCACTTCTATACCAGATGTAATTTTGAAACCTGTGCAGTATAATTTAGTAGGTTACAGAGAATTTTCTGGCCAAATTTCAGCATTATAGACCAACATTTGGTACTCATTTAGGCTGATTTACATCTATTTTGGACCATTTTAACAGCAATATTTAGGTTAAATAATTTCTTTTCAGACATGTAATGCTCCAAATGCGCCTAAAGGGTCCTCCTTTATTGTCTAAACATGTATGAAATTGAACAAGGGCTTCAGACTGGCCACATAATGATATATTTGACATTACCCCCATGGGGGGGGGGGGGGGCAGACCAGGCCCACACCCCGAAACTGAAATTCCTAATATGGCACTCGAGTGGACCAGACCAATGCAATTTTATTCTATGGTAAAAACTGAATTTTCTGCGAAAATTTGAGCCAGATTCAACAACTTTAAGGGGTGTTTTGAGCTGAATTGCCATTTGAGGGTACTCTCGCTACATGCACTCCCAATACATGTATTTTCAGCTTGGTGTGTATTTCTTAAGGAAAACACTACTTAATTTTCCCTAAGTGGCGCCCACTCTCACACACAGTATGGTTTATAGCCCTACATCTGCCCTTTTGGGCAAGATTTGAGCATATCTTAATGCACCCCCCAGAAGGCGAATTACAGGCCTGCTGGAGCCCAAATAACACACCCTTAGTCACTTCTATACCAGATGTAATTTTGAAACCTGTGCAGTATAATTTAGTAGGTTACAGAGAATTTTCTGGCCAAATTTCAGCATTATAGACCAACATTTGGTACTCATTTAGGCTGATTTACATCTATTTTGGACCATTTTAACAGCAATATTTAGGTTAAATAATTTCTTTTCAGACATGTAATGCTCCAAATGCGCCTAAAGGGTCCTCCTTTATTGTCTAAACATGTATGAAATTGAACAAGGGCTTCAGACTGGCCACATAATGATATATTTGACATTACCCCCATGGGGGGGGGGCAGACCAGGCCCACACCCCGAAACTGAAATTCCTAATATGGCACTCGAGTGGACCAGACCAATGCAATTTTATTCTATGGTAAAAACTGAATTTTCTGCGAAAATTTGAGCCAGATTCAACAACTTTAAGGGGTGTTTTGAGCTGAATTGCCATTTGAGGGTACTCTCGCTACATGCACTCCCAATACATGTATTTTCAGCTTGGTGTGTATTTCTTAAGGAAAACACTACTTAATTCTCCCTAAGTGGCGCCCACTCTCACACACAGTATGGTTTATAGCCCTACATCTGCCCTTTTGGGCAAGATTTGAGCATATCTTAATGCACCCCCCAGAAGGCGAATTACAGGCCTGCTGGAGCCCAAATAACACACCCTTAGTCACTTCTATACCAGATGTAATTTTGAAACCTGTGCAGTATAATTTAGTAGGTTACAGAGAATTTTCTGGCCAAATTTCAGCATTATAGACCAACATTTGGTACTCATTTAGGCTGATTTACATCTATTTTGGACCATTTTAACAGCAATATTTAGGTTAAATAATTTCTTTTCAGACATGTAATGCTCCAAATGCGCCTAAAGGGTCCTCCTTTATTGTCTAAACATGTATGAAATTGAACAAGGGCTTCAGACTGGCCACATAATGATATATTTGACATTACCCCCATGGGGGGGGGGGCAGACCAGGCCCACACCCCGAAACTGAAATTCCTAATATGGCACTCGAGTGGACCAGACCAATGCAATTTTATTCTATGGTAAAAACTGAATTTTCTGCGAAAATTTGAGCCAGATTCAACAACTTTAAGGGGTGTTTTGAGCTGAATTGCCATTTGAGGGTACTCTCGCTACATGCACTCCCAATACATTGTATTTTCAGCTTGGTGTGTATTTCTTAAGGAAAACACTACTTAATTCTCCCTAAGTGGCGCCCACTCTCACACACAGTATGGTTTATAGCCCTACATCTGCCCTTTTGGGCAAGATTTGAGCATATCTTAATGCACCCCCCAGAAGGCGAATTACAGGCCTGCTGGAGCCCAAATAACACACCCTTAGTCACTTCTATACCAGATGTAATTTTGAAACCTGTGCAGTATAATTTAGTAGGTTACAGAGAATTTTCTGGCCAAATTTCAGCATTATAGACCAACATTTGGTACTCATTTAGGCTGATTTACATCTATTTTGGACCATTTTAACAGCAATATTTAGGTTAAATAATTTCTTTTCAGACATGTAATGCTCCAAATGCGCCTAAAGGGTCCTCCTTTATTGTCTAAACATGTATGAAATTGAACAAGGGCTTCAGACTGGCCACATAATGATATATTTGACATTACCCCCATGGGGGGGGGGGGGGGGGGGGGGCAGACCAGGCCCACACCCCGAAACTGAAATTCCTAATATGGTACTCGAGTGGACCAGACCAATGCAATTTTATTCTATGGTAAAAACTGAATTTTCTGCGAAAATTTGAGCCAGATTCAACAACTTTAAGGGGTGTTTTGAGCTGAATTGCCATTTGAGGGTACTCTCGCTACATGCACTCCCAATACATGTATTTTCAGCTTGGTGTGTATTTCTTAAGGAAAACACTACTTAATTTTCCCTAAGTGGCGCCCACTCTCACACACAGTATGGTTTATAGCCCTACATCTGCCCTTTTGGGCAAGATTTGAGCATATCTTAATGCACCCCCCAGAAGGCGAATTACAGGCCTGCTGGAGCCCAAATAACACACCCTTAGTCACTTCTATACCAGATGTAATTTTGAAACCTGTGCAGTATAATTTAGTAGGTTACAGAGAATTTTCTGGCCAAATTTCAGCATTATAGACCAACATTTGGTACTCATTTAGGCTGATTTACATCTATTTTGGACCATTTTAACAGCAATATTTAGGTTAAATAATTTCTTTTCAGACATGTAATGCTCCAAATGCGCCTAAAGGGTCCTCCTTTATTGTCTAAACATGTATGAAATTGAACAAGGGCTTCAGACTGGCCACATAATGATATATTTGACATTACCCCCATGGGGGGGGGGCAGACCAGGCCCACACCCCGAAACTGAAATTCCTAATATGGCACTCGAGTGGACCAGACCAATGCAATTTTATTCTATGGTAAAAACTGAATTTTCTGCGAAAATTTGAGCCAGATTCAACAACTTTAAGGGGTGTTTTGAGCTGAATTGCCATTTGAGGGTACTCTCGCTACATGCACTCCCAATACATGTATTTTCAGCTTGGTGTGTATTTCTTAAGGAAAACACTACTTAATTCTCCCTAAGTGGCGCCCACTCTCACACACAGTATGGTTTATAGCCCTACATCTGCCCTTTTGGGCAAGATTTGAGCATATCTTAATGCACCCCCCAGAAGGCGAATTACAGGCCTGCTGGAGCCCAAATAACACACCCTTAGTCACTTCTATACCAGATGTAATTTTGAAACCTGTGCAGTATAATTTAGTAGGTTACAGAGAATTTTCTGGCCAAATTTCAGCATTATAGACCAACATTTGGTACTCATTTAGGCTGATTTACATCTATTTTGGACCATTTTAACAGCAATATTTAGGTTAAATAATTTCTTTTCAGACATGTAATGCTCCAAATGCGCCTAAAGGGTCCTCCTTTATTGTCTAAACATGTATGAAATTGAACAAGGGCTTCAGACTGGCCACATAATGATATATTTGACATTACCCCCCATGGGGGGGGGGCAGACCAGGCCCACACCCCGAAACTGAAATTCCTAATATGGCACTCGAGTGGACCAGACCAATGCAATTTTATTCTATGGTAAAAACTGAATTTTCTGCGAAAATTTGAGCCAGATTCAACAACTTTAAGGGGTGTTTTGAGCTGAATTGCCATTTGAGGGTACTCTCGCTACATGCACTCCCAATACATGTATTTTCAGCTTGGTGTGTATTTCTTAAGGAAAACACTACTTAATTCTCCCTAAGTGGCGCCCACTCTCACACACAGTATGGTTTATAGCCCTACATCTGCCCTTTTGGGCAAGATTTGAGCATATCTTAATGCACCCCCCAGAAGGCGAATTACAGGCCTGCTGGAGCCCAAATAACACACCCTTAGTCACTTCTATACCAGATGTAATTTTGAAACCTGTGCAGTATAATTTAGTAGGTTACAGAGAATTTTCTGGCCAAATTTCAGCATTATAGACCAACATTTGGTACTCATTTAGGCTGATTTACATCTATTTTGGACCATTTTAACAGCAATATTTAGGTTAAATAATTTCTTTTCAGACATGTAATGCTCCAAATGCGCCTAAAGGGTCCTCCTTTATTGTCTAAACATGTATGAAATTGAACAAGGGCTTCAGACTGGCCACATAATGATATATTTGACATTACCCCCATGGGGGGGGGGGGGGGGGCAGACCAGGCCCACACCCCGAAACTGAAATTCCTAATATGGTACTCGAGTGGACCAGACCAATGCAATTTTATTCTATGGTAAAAACTGAATTTTCTGTGAAAATTTGAGCCAGATTCAACAACTTTAAGGGGTGTTTTGAGCTGAATTGCCATTTGAGGGTACTCTCGCTACATGCACTCCCAATACATGTATTTCAGCTTGGTGTGTATTTCTTAAGGAAAACACTACTTAATTCTCCCTAAGTGGCGCCCACTCTCACACACAGTATGGTTTATAGCCCTACATCTGCCCTTTTGGGCAAGATTTGAGCATATCTTAATGCACCCCCCAGAAGGCGAATTACAGGCCTGCTGGAGCCCAAATAACACACCCTTAGTCACTTCTATACCAGATGTAATTTTGAAACATGTGCAGTATAATTTAGTAGGTTACAGAGAATTTTCTGGCCAAATTTCAGCATTATAGACCAACATTTGGTACTCATTTAGGCTGATTTACATCTATTTTGGACCATTTTAACAGCAATATTTAGGTTAAATAATTTCTTTTCAGACATGTAATGCTCCAAATGCGCCTAAAGGGTCCTCCTTTATTGTCTAAACATGTATGAAATTGAACAAGGGCTTCAGACTGGCCACATAATGATATATTTGACATTACCCCCATGGGGGGGGGGGGGGGCAGACCAGGCCCACACCCCGAAACTGAAATTCCTAATATGGCACTCGAGTGGACCAGACCAATGCAATTTTATTCTATGGTAAAAACTGAATTTTCTGCGAAAATTTGAGCCAGATTCAACAACTTTAAGGGGTGTTTTGAGCTGAATTGCCATTTGAGGGTACTCTCGCTACATGCACTCCCAATACATGTATTTTCAGCTTGGTGTGTATTTCTTAAGGAAAACACTACTTAATTTTCCCTAAGTGGCGCCCACTCTCACACACAGTATGGTTTATAGCCCTACATCTGCCCTTTTGGGCAAGATTTGAGCATATCTTAATGCACCCCCCAGAAGGCGAATTACAGGCCTGCTGGAGCCCAAATAACACACCCTTAGTCACTTCTATACCAGATGTAATTTTGAAACCTGTGCAGTATAATTTAGTAGGTTACAGAGAATTTTCTGGCCAAATTTCAGCATTATAGACCAACATTTGGTACTCATTTAGGCTGATTTACATCTATTTTGGACCATTTTAACAGCAATATTTAGGTTAAATAATTTCTTTTCAGACATGTAATGCTCCAAATGCGCCTAAAGGGTCCTCCTTTATTGTCTAAACATGTATGAAATTGAACAAGGGCTTCAGACTGGCCACATAATGATATATTTGACATTACCCCCATGGGGGGGGGGGGGGGGGGGGGCAGACCAGGCCCACACCCCGAAACTGAAATTCCTAATATGGCACTCGAGTGGACCAGACCAATGCAATTTTATTCTATGGTAAAAACTGAATTTTCTGCGAAAATTTGAGCCAGATTCAACAACTTTAAGGGGTGTTTTGAGCTGAATTGCCATTTGAGGGTACTCTCGCTACATGCACTCCCAATACATGTATTTTCAGCTTGGTGTGTATTTCTTAAGGAAAACACTACTTAATTTTCCCTAAGTGGCGCCCACTCTCACACACAGTATGGTTTATAGCCCTACATCTGCCCTTTTGGGCAAGATTTGAGCATATCTTAATGCACCCCCCAGAAGGCGAATTACAGGCCTGCTGGAGCCCAAATAACACACCCTTAGTCACTTCTATACCAGATGTAATTTTGAAACCTGTGCAGTATAATTTAGTAGGTTACAGAGAATTTTCTGGCCAAATTTCAGCATTATAGACCAACATTTGGTACTCATTTAGGCTGATTTACATCTATTTTGGACCATTTTAACAGCAATATTTAGGTTAAATAATTTCTTTTCAGACATGTAATGCTCCAAATGCGCCTAAAGGGTCCTCCTTTATTGTCTAAACATGTATGAAATTGAACAAGGGCTTCAGACTGGCCACATAATGATATATTTGACATTACCCCCATGGGGGGGGCAGACCAGGCCCACACCCCGAAACTGAAATTCCTAATATGGCACTCGAGTGGACCAGACCAATGCAATTTTATTCTATGGTAAAAACTGAATTTTCTGCGAAAATTTGAGCCAGATTCAACAACTTTAAGGGGTGTTTTGAGCTGAATTGCCATTTGAGGGTACTCTCGCTACATGCACTCCCAATACATGTATTTTCAGCTTGGTGTGTATTTCTTAAGGAAAACACTACTTAATTCTCCCTAAGTGGCGCCCACTCTCACACACAGTATGGTTTATAGCCCTACATCTGCCCTTTTGGGCAAGATTTGAGCATATCTTAATGCACCCCCCAGAAGGCGAATTACAGGCCTGCTGGAGCCCAAATAACACACCCTTAGTCACTTCTATACCAGATGTAATTTTGAAACCTGTGCAGTATAATTTAGTAGGTTACAGAGAATTTTCTGGCCAAATTTCAGCATTATAGACCAACATTTGGTACTCATTTAGGCTGATTTACATCTATTTTGGACCATTTTAACAGCAATATTTAGGTTAAATAATTTCTTTTCAGACATGTAATGCTCCAAATGCGCCTAAAGGGTCCTCCTTTATTGTCTAAACATGTATGAAATTGAACAAGGGCTTCAGACTGGCCACATAATGATATATTTGACATTACCCCCATGGGGGGGGGGGGGGGGGGCAGACCAGGCCCACACCCCGAAACTGAAATTCCTAATATGGTACTCGAGTGGACCAGACCAATGCAATTTTATTCTATGGTAAAAACTGAATTTTCTGTGAAAATTTGAGCCAGATTCAACAACTTTAAGGGGTGTTTTGAGCTGAATTGCCATTTGAGGGTACTCTCGCTACATGCACTCCCAATACATGTATTTCAGCTTGGTGTGTATTTCTTAAGGAAAACACTACTTAATTCTCCCTAAGTGGCGCCCACTCTCACACACAGTATGGTTTATAGCCCTACATCTGCCCTTTTGGGCAAGATTTGAGCATATCTTAATGCACCCCCCAGAAGGCGAATTACAGGCCTGCTGGAGCCCAAATAACACACCCTTAGTCACTTCTATACCAGATGTAATTTTGAAACATGTGCAGTATAATTTAGTAGGTTACAGAGAATTTTCTGGCCAAATTTCAGCATTATAGACCAACATTTGGTACTCATTTAGGCTGATTTACATCTATTTTGGACCATTTTAACAGCAATATTTAGGTTAAATAATTTCTTTTCAGACATGTAATGCTCCAAATGCGCCTAAAGGGTCCTCCTTTATTGTCTAAACATGTATGAAATTGAACAAGGGCTTCAGACTGGCCACATAATGATATATTTGACATTACCCCCATGGGGGGGGGCAGACCAGGCCCACACCCCGAAACTGAAATTCCTAATATGGCACTCGAGTGGACCAGACCAATGCAATTTTATTCTATGGTAAAAACTGAATTTTCTGCGAAAATTTGAGCCAGATTCAACAACTTTAAGGGGTGTTTTGAGCTGAATTGCCATTTGAGGGTACTCTCGCTACATGCACTCCCAATACATGTATTTTCAGCTTGGTGTGTATTTCTTAAGGAAAACACTACTTAATTCTCCCTAAGTGGCGCCCACTCTCACACACAGTATGGTTTATAGCCCTACATCTGCCCTTTTGGGCAAGATTTGAGCATATCTTAATGCACCCCCCAGAAGGCGAATTACAGGCCTGCTGGAGCCCAAATAACACACCCTTAGTCACTTCTATACCAGATGTAATTTTGAAACCTGTGCAGTATAATTTAGTAGGTTACAGAGAATTTTCTGGCCAAATTTCAGCATTATAGACCAACATTTGGTACTCATTTAGGCTGATTTACATCTATTTTGGACCATTTTAACAGCAATATTTAGGTTAAATAATTTCTTTTCAGACATGTAATGCTCCAAATGCGCCTAAAGGGTCCTCCTTTATTGTCTAAACATGTATGAAATTGAACAAGGGCTTCAGACTGGCCACATAATGATATATTTGACATTACCCCCATGGGGGGGGGGGGCAGACCAGGCCCACACCCCGAAACTGAAATTCCTAATATGGCACTCGAGTGGACCAGACCAATGCAATTTTATTCTATGGTAAAAACTGAATTTTCTGCGAAAATTTGAGCCAGATTCAACAACTTTAAGGGGTGTTTTGAGCTGAATTGCCATTTGAGGGTACTCTCGCTACATGCACTCCCAATACATGTATTTTCAGCTTGGTGTGTATTTCTTAAGGAAAACACTACTTAATTTTCCCTAAGTGGCGCCCACTCTCACACACAGTATGGTTTATAGCCCTACATCTGCCCTTTTGGGCAAGATTTGAGCATATCTTAATGCACCCCCCAGAAGGCGAATTACAGGCCTGCTGGAGCCCAAATAACACACCCTTAGTCACTTCTATACCAGATGTAATTTTGAAACCTGTGCAGTATAATTTAGTAGGTTACAGAGAATTTTCTGGCCAAATTTCAGCATTATAGACCAACATTTGGTACTCATTTAGGCTGATTTACATCTATTTTGGACCATTTTAACAGCAATATTTAGGTTAAATAATTTCTTTTCAGACATGTAATGCTCCAAATGCGCCTAAAGGGTCCTCCTTTATTGTCTAAACATGTATGAAATTGAACAAGGGCTTCAGACTGGCCACATAATGATATATTTGACATTACCCCCATGGGGGGGGGCAGACCAGGCCCACACCCCGAAACTGAAATTCCTAATATGGCACTCGAGTGGACCAGACCAATGCAATTTTATTCTATGGTAAAAACTGAATTTTCTGCGAAAATTTGAGCCAGATTCAACAACTTTAAGGGGTGTTTTGAGCTGAATTGCCATTTGAGGGTACTCTCGCTACATGCACTCCCAATACATGTATTTTCAGCTTGGTGTGTATTTCTTAAGGAAAACACTACTTAATTCTCCCTAAGTGGCGCCCACTCTCACACACAGTATGGTTTATAGCCCTACATCTGCCCTTTTGGGCAAGATTTGAGCATATCTTAATGCACCCCCCAGAAGGCGAATTACAGGCCTGCTGGAGCCCAAATAACACACCCTTAGTCACTTCTATACCAGATGTAATTTTGAAACCTGTGCAGTATAATTTAGTAGGTTACAGAGAATTTTCTGGCCAAATTTCAGCATTATAGACCAACATTTGGTACTCATTTAGGCTGATTTACATCTATTTTGGACCATTTTAACAGCAATATTTAGGTTAAATAATTTCTTTTCAGACATGTAATGCTCCAAATGCGCCTAAAGGGTCCTCCTTTATTGTCTAAACATGTATGAAATTGAACAAGGGCTTCAGACTGGCCACATAATGATATATTTGACATTACCCCCCATGGGGGGGGGCAGACCAGGCCCACACCCCGAAACTGAAATTCCTAATATGGCACTCGAGTGGACCAGACCAATGCAATTTTATTCTATGGTAAAAACTGAATTTTCTGCGAAAATTTGAGCCAGATTCAACAACTTTAAGGGGTGTTTTGAGCTGAATTGCCATTTGAGGGTACTCTCGCTACATGCACTCCCAATACATGTATTTTCAGCTTGGTGTGTATTTCTTAAGGAAAACACTACTTAATTCTCCCTAAGTGGCGCCCACTCTCACACACAGTATGGTTTATAGCCCTACATCTGCCCTTTTGGGCAAGATTTGAGCATATCTTAATGCACCCCCCAGAAGGCGAATTACAGGCCTGCTGGAGCCCAAATAACACACCCTTAGTCACTTCTATACCAGATGTAATTTTGAAACCTGTGCAGTATAATTTAGTAGGTTACAGAGAATTTTCTGGCCAAATTTCAGCATTATAGACCAACATTTGGTACTCATTTAGGCTGATTTACATCTATTTTGGACCATTTTAACAGCAATATTTAGGTTAAATAATTTCTTTTCAGACATGTAATGCTCCAAATGCGCCTAAAGGGTCCTCCTTTATTGTCTAAACATGTATGAAATTGAACAAGGGCTTCAGACTGGCCACATAATGATATATTTGACATTACCCCCATGGGGGGGGGGGGGGGGGCAGACCAGGCCCACACCCCGAAACTGAAATTCCTAATATGGTACTCGAGTGGACCAGACCAATGCAATTTTATTCTATGGTAAAAACTGAATTTTCTGTGAAAATTTGAGCCAGATTCAACAACTTTAAGGGGTGTTTTGAGCTGAATTGCCATTTGAGGGTACTCTCGCTACATGCACTCCCAATACATGTATTTCAGCTTGGTGTGTATTTCTTAAGGAAAACACTACTTAATTCTCCCTAAGTGGCGCCCACTCTCACACACAGTATGGTTTATAGCCCTACATCTGCCCTTTTGGGCAAGATTTGAGCATATCTTAATGCACCCCCCAGAAGGCGAATTACAGGCCTGCTGGAGCCCAAATAACACACCCTTAGTCACTTCTATACCAGATGTAATTTTGAAACATGTGCAGTATAATTTAGTAGGTTACAGAGAATTTTCTGGCCAAATTTCAGCATTATAGACCAACATTTGGTACTCATTTAGGCTGATTTACATCTATTTTGGACCATTTTAACAGCAATATTTAGGTTAAATAATTTCTTTTCAGACATGTAATGCTCCAAATGCGCCTAAAGGGTCCTCCTTTATTGTCTAAACATGTATGAAATTGAACAAGGGCTTCAGACTGGCCACATAATGATATATTTGACATTACCCCCATGGGGGGGGGCAGACCAGGCCCACACCCCGAAACTGAAATTCCTAATATGGCACTCGAGTGGACCAGACCAATGCAATTTTATTCTATGGTAAAAACTGAATTTTCTGCGAAAATTTGAGCCAGATTCAACAACTTTAAGGGGTGTTTTGAGCTGAATTGCCATTTGAGGGTACTCTCGCTACATGCACTCCCAATACATGTATTTTCAGCTTGGTGTGTATTTCTTAAGGAAAACACTACTTAATTCTCCCTAAGTGGCGCCCACTCTCACACACAGTATGGTTTATAGCCCTACATCTGCCCTTTTGGGCAAGATTTGAGCATATCTTAATGCACCCCCCAGAAGGCGAATTACAGGCCTGCTGGAGCCCAAATAACACACCCTTAGTCACTTCTATACCAGATGTAATTTTGAAACCTGTGCAGTATAATTTAGTAGGTTACAGAGAATTTTCTGGCCAAATTTCAGCATTATAGACCAACATTTGGTACTCATTTAGGCTGATTTACATCTATTTTGGACCATTTTAACAGCAATATTTAGGTTAAATAATTTCTTTTCAGACATGTAATGCTCCAAATGCGCCTAAAGGGTCCTCCTTTATTGTCTAAACATGTATGAAATTGAACAAGGGCTTCAGACTGGCCACATAATGATATATTTGACATTACCCCCATGGGGGGGGGGGGGGGGGGGGGCAGACCAGGCCCACACCCCGAAACTGAAATTCCTAATATGGTACTCGAGTGGACCAGACCAATGCAATTTTATTCTATGGTAAAAACTGAATTTTCTGTGAAAATTTGAGCCAGATTCAACAACTTTAAGGGGTGTTTTGAGCTGAATTGCCATTTGAGGGTACTCTCGCTACATGCACTCCCAATACATGTATTTCAGCTTGGTGTGTATTTCTTAAGGAAAACACTACTTAATTCTCCCTAAGTGGCGCCCACTCTCACACACAGTATGGTTTATAGCCCTACATCTGCCCTTTTGGGCAAGATTTGAGCATATCTTAATGCACCCCCCAGAAGGCGAATTACAGGCCTGCTGGAGCCCAAATAACACACCCTTAGTCACTTCTATACCAGATGTAATTTTGAAACATGTGCAGTATAATTTAGTAGGTTACAGAGAATTTTCTGGCCAAATTTCAGCATTATAGACCAACATTTGGTACTCATTTAGGCTGATTTACATCTATTTTGGACCATTTTAACAGCAATATTTAGGTTAAATAATTTCTTTTCAGACATGTAATGCTCCAAATGCGCCTAAAGGGTCCTCCTTTATTGTCTAAACATGTATGAAATTGAACAAGGGCTTCAGACTGGCCACATAATGATATATTTGACATTACCCCCATGGGGGGGGGCAGACCAGGCCCACACCCCGAAACTGAAATTCCTAATATGGCACTCGAGTGGACCAGACCAATGCAATTTTATTCTATGGTAAAAACTGAATTTTCTGCGAAAATTTGAGCCAGATTCAACAACTTTAAGGGGTGTTTTGAGCTGAATTGCCATTTGAGGGTACTCTCGCTACATGCACTCCCAATACATGTATTTTCAGCTTGGTGTGTATTTCTTAAGGAAAACACTACTTAATTCTCCCTAAGTGGCGCCCACTCTCACACACAGTATGGTTTATAGCCCTACATCTGCCCTTTTGGGCAAGATTTGAGCATATCTTAATGCACCCCCCAGAAGGCGAATTACAGGCCTGCTGGAGCCCAAATAACACACCCTTAGTCACTTCTATACCAGATGTAATTTTGAAACCTGTGCAGTATAATTTAGTAGGTTACAGAGAATTTTCTGGCCAAATTTCAGCATTATAGACCAACATTTGGTACTCATTTAGGCTGATTTACATCTATTTTGGACCATTTTAACAGCAATATTTAGGTTAAATAATTTCTTTTCAGACATGTAATGCTCCAAATGCGCCTAAAGGGTCCTCCTTTATTGTCTAAACATGTATGAAATTGAACAAGGGCTTCAGACTGGCCACATAATGATATATTTGACATTACCCCCATGGGGGGGGGGGGCAGACCAGGCCCACACCCCGAAACTGAAATTCCTAATATGGCACTCGAGTGGACCAGACCAATGCAATTTTATTCTATGGTAAAAACTGAATTTTCTGCGAAAATTTGAGCCAGATTCAACAACTTTAAGGGGTGTTTTGAGCTGAATTGCCATTTGAGGGTACTCTCGCTACATGCACTCCCAATACATGTATTTTCAGCTTGGTGTGTATTTCTTAAGGAAAACACTACTTAATTTTCCCTAAGTGGCGCCCACTCTCACACACAGTATGGTTTATAGCCCTACATCTGCCCTTTTGGGCAAGATTTGAGCATATCTTAATGCACCCCCCAGAAGGCGAATTACAGGCCTGCTGGAGCCCAAATAACACACCCTTAGTCACTTCTATACCAGATGTAATTTTGAAACCTGTGCAGTATAATTTAGTAGGTTACAGAGAATTTTCTGGCCAAATTTCAGCATTATAGACCAACATTTGGTACTCATTTAGGCTGATTTACATCTATTTTGGACCATTTTAACAGCAATATTTAGGTTAAATAATTTCTTTTCAGACATGTAATGCTCCAAATGCGCCTAAAGGGTCCTCCTTTATTGTCTAAACATGTATGAAATTGAACAAGGGCTTCAGACTGGCCACATAATGATATATTTGACATTACCCCCATGGGGGGGGGCAGACCAGGCCCACACCCCGAAACTGAAATTCCTAATATGGCACTCGAGTGGACCAGACCAATGCAATTTTATTCTATGGTAAAAACTGAATTTTCTGCGAAAATTTGAGCCAGATTCAACAACTTTAAGGGGTGTTTTGAGCTGAATTGCCATTTGAGGGTACTCTCGCTACATGCACTCCCAATACATGTATTTTCAGCTTGGTGTGTATTTCTTAAGGAAAACACTACTTAATTCTCCCTAAGTGGCGCCCACTCTCACACACAGTATGGTTTATAGCCCTACATCTGCCCTTTTGGGCAAGATTTGAGCATATCTTAATGCACCCCCCAGAAGGCGAATTACAGGCCTGCTGGAGCCCAAATAACACACCCTTAGTCACTTCTATACCAGATGTAATTTTGAAACCTGTGCAGTATAATTTAGTAGGTTACAGAGAATTTTCTGGCCAAATTTCAGCATTATAGACCAACATTTGGTACTCATTTAGGCTGATTTACATCTATTTTGGACCATTTTAACAGCAATATTTAGGTTAAATAATTTCTTTTCAGACATGTAATGCTCCAAATGCGCCTAAAGGGTCCTCCTTTATTGTCTAAACATGTATGAAATTGAACAAGGGCTTCAGACTGGCCACATAATGATATATTTGACATTACCCCCCATGGGGGGGGGCAGACCAGGCCCACACCCCGAAACTGAAATTCCTAATATGGCACTCGAGTGGACCAGACCAATGCAATTTTATTCTATGGTAAAAACTGAATTTTCTGCGAAAATTTGAGCCAGATTCAACAACTTTAAGGGGTGTTTTGAGCTGAATTGCCATTTGAGGGTACTCTCGCTACATGCACTCCCAATACATGTATTTTCAGCTTGGTGTGTATTTCTTAAGGAAAACACTACTTAATTCTCCCTAAGTGGCGCCCACTCTCACACACAGTATGGTTTATAGCCCTACATCTGCCCTTTTGGGCAAGATTTGAGCATATCTTAATGCACCCCCCAGAAGGCGAATTACAGGCCTGCTGGAGCCCAAATAACACACCCTTAGTCACTTCTATACCAGATGTAATTTTGAAACCTGTGCAGTATAATTTAGTAGGTTACAGAGAATTTTCTGGCCAAATTTCAGCATTATAGACCAACATTTGGTACTCATTTAGGCTGATTTACATCTATTTTGGACCATTTTAACAGCAATATTTAGGTTAAATAATTTCTTTTCAGACATGTAATGCTCCAAATGCGCCTAAAGGGTCCTCCTTTATTGTCTAAACATGTATGAAATTGAACAAGGGCTTCAGACTGGCCACATAATGATATATTTGACATTACCCCCATGGGGGGGGGGGGGGGGCAGACCAGGCCCACACCCCGAAACTGAAATTCCTAATATGGTACTCGAGTGGACCAGACCAATGCAATTTTATTCTATGGTAAAAACTGAATTTTCTGTGAAAATTTGAGCCAGATTCAACAACTTTAAGGGGTGTTTTGAGCTGAATTGCCATTTGAGGGTACTCTCGCTACATGCACTCCCAATACATGTATTTCAGCTTGGTGTGTATTTCTTAAGGAAAACACTACTTAATTCTCCCTAAGTGGCGCCCACTCTCACACACAGTATGGTTTATAGCCCTACATCTGCCCTTTTGGGCAAGATTTGAGCATATCTTAATGCACCCCCCAGAAGGCGAATTACAGGCCTGCTGGAGCCCAAATAACACACCCTTAGTCACTTCTATACCAGATGTAATTTTGAAACATGTGCAGTATAATTTAGTAGGTTACAGAGAATTTTCTGGCCAAATTTCAGCATTATAGACCAACATTTGGTACTCATTTAGGCTGATTTACATCTATTTTGGACCATTTTAACAGCAATATTTAGGTTAAATAATTTCTTTTCAGACATGTAATGCTCCAAATGCGCCTAAAGGGTCCTCCTTTATTGTCTAAACATGTATGAAATTGAACAAGGGCTTCAGACTGGCCACATAATGATATATTTGACATTACCCCCATGGGGGGGGGGGGGGCAGACCAGGCCCACACCCCGAAACTGAAATTCCTAATATGGCACTCGAGTGGACCAGACCAATGCAATTTTATTCTATGGTAAAAACTGAATTTTCTGTGAAAATTTGAGCCAGATTCAACAACTTTAAGGGGTGTTTTGAGCTGAATTGCCATTTGAGGGTACTCTCGCTACATGCACTCCCAATACATGTATTTCAGCTTGGTGTGTATTTCTTAAGGAAAACACTACTTAATTCTCCCTAAGTGGCGCCCACTCTCACACACAGTATGGTTTATAGCCCTACATCTGCCCTTTTGGGCAAGATTTGAGCATATCTTAATGCACCCCCCAGAAGGCGAATTACAGGCCTGCTGGAGCCCAAATAACACACCCTTAGTCACTTCTATACCAGATGTAATTTTGAAACATGTGCAGTATAATTTAGTAGGTTACAGAGAATTTTCTGGCCAAATTTCAGCATTATAGACCAACATTTGGTACTCATTTAGGCTGATTTACATCTATTTTGGACCATTTTAACAGCAATATTTAGGTTAAATAATTTCTTTTCAGACATGTAATGCTCCAAATGCGCCTAAAGGGTCCTCCTTTATTGTCTAAACATGTATGAAATTGAACAAGGGCTTCAGACTGGCCACATAATGATATATTTGACATTACCCCCATGGGGGGGGGGGGGGGGGCAGACCAGGCCCACACCCCGAAACTGAAATTCCTAATATGGCACTCGAGTGGACCAGACCAATGCAATTTTATTCTATGGTAAAAACTGAATTTTCTGTGAAAATTTGAGCCAGATTCAACAACTTTAAGGGGTGTTTTGAGCTGAATTGCCATTTGAGGGTACTCTCGCTACATGCACTCCCAATACATGTATTTCAGCTTGGTGTGTATTTCTTAAGGAAAACACTACTTAATTCTCCCTAAGTGGCGCCCACTCTCACACACAGTATGGTTTATAGCCCTACATCTGCCCTTTTGGGCAAGATTTGAGCATATCTTAATGCACCCCCCAGAAGGCGAATTACAGGCCTGCTGGAGCCCAAATAACACACCCTTAGTCACTTCTATACCAGATGTAATTTTGAAACATGTGCAGTATAATTTAGTAGGTTACAGAGAATTTTCTGGCCAAATTTCAGCATTATAGACCAACATTTGGTACTCATTTAGGCTGATTTACATCTATTTTGGACCATTTTAACAGCAATATTTAGGTTAAATAATTTCTTTTCAGACATGTAATGCTCCAAATGCGCCTAAAGGGTCCTCCTTTATTGTCTAAACATGTATGAAATTGAACAAGGGCTTCAGACTGGCCACATAATGATATATTTGACATTACCCCCATGGGGGGGGGGCAGACCAGGCCCACACCCCGAAACTGAAATTCCTAATATGGCACTCGAGTGGACCAGACCAATGCAATTTTATTCTATGGTAAAAACTGAATTTTCTGCGAAAATTTGAGCCAGATTCAACAACTTTAAGGGGTGTTTTGAGCTGAATTGCCATTTGAGGGTACTCTCGCTACATGCACTCCCAATACATGTATTTTCAGCTTGGTGTGTATTTCTTAAGGAAAACACTACTTAATTCTCCCTAAGTGGCGCCCACTCTCACACACAGTATGGTTTATAGCCCTACATCTGCCCTTTTGGGCAAGATTTGAGCATATCTTAATGCACCCCCCAGAAGGCGAATTACAGGCCTGCTGGAGCCCAAATAACACACCCTTAGTCACTTCTATACCAGATGTAATTTTGAAACCTGTGCAGTATAATTTAGTAGGTTACAGAGAATTTTCTGGCCAAATTTCAGCATTATAGACCAACATTTGGTACTCATTTAGGCTGATTTACATCTATTTTGGACCATTTTAACAGCAATATTTAGGTTAAATAATTTCTTTTCAGACATGTAATGCTCCAAATGCGCCTAAAGGGTCCTCCTTTATTGTCTAAACATGTATGAAATTGAACAAGGGCTTCAGACTGGCCACATAATGATATATTTGACATTACCCCCATGGGGGGGGGGGGGGGGGGGGGGGCAGACCAGGCCCACACCCCGAAACTGAAATTCCTAATATGGCACTCGAGTGGACCAGACCAATGCAATTTTATTCTATGGTAAAAACTGAATTTTCTGTGAAAATTTGAGCCAGATTCAACAACTTTAAGGGGTGTTTTGAGCTGAATTGCCATTTGAGGGTACTCTCGCTACATGCACTCCCAATACATGTATTTCAGCTTGGTGTGTATTTCTTAAGGAAAACACTACTTAATTCTCCCTAAGTGGCGCCCACTCTCACACACAGTATGGTTTATAGCCCTACATCTGCCCTTTTGGGCAAGATTTGAGCATATCTTAATGCACCCCCCAGAAGGCGAATTACAGGCCTGCTGGAGCCCAAATAACACACCCTTAGTCACTTCTATACCAGATGTAATTTTGAAACATGTGCAGTATAATTTAGTAGGTTACAGAGAATTTTCTGGCCAAATTTCAGCATTATAGACCAACATTTGGTACTCATTTAGGCTGATTTACATCTATTTTGGACCATTTTAACAGCAATATTTAGGTTAAATAATTTCTTTTCAGACATGTAATGCTCCAAATGCGCCTAAAGGGTCCTCCTTTATTGTCTAAACATGTATGAAATTGAACAAGGGCTTCAGACTGGCCACATAATGATATATTTGACATTACCCCCATGGGGGGGGGGGGGGCAGACCAGGCCCACACCCCGAAACTGAAATTCCTAATATGGCACTCGAGTGGACCAGACCAATGCAATTTTATTCTATGGTAAAAACTGAATTTTCTGTGAAAATTTGAGCCAGATTCAACAACTTTAAGGGGTGTTTTGAGCTGAATTGCCATTTGAGGGTACTCTCGCTACATGCACTCCCAATACATGTATTTCAGCTTGGTGTGTATTTCTTAAGGAAAACACTACTTAATTCTCCCTAAGTGGCGCCCACTCTCACACACAGTATGGTTTATAGCCCTACATCTGCCCTTTTGGGCAAGATTTGAGCATATCTTAATGCACCCCCCAGAAGGCGAATTACAGGCCTGCTGGAGCCCAAATAACACACCCTTAGTCACTTCTATACCAGATGTAATTTTGAAACATGTGCAGTATAATTTAGTAGGTTACAGAGAATTTTCTGGCCAAATTTCAGCATTATAGACCAACATTTGGTACTCATTTAGGCTGATTTACATCTATTTTGGACCATTTTAACAGCAATATTTAGGTTAAATAATTTCTTTTCAGACATGTAATGCTCCAAATGCGCCTAAAGGGTCCTCCTTTATTGTCTAAACATGTATGAAATTGAACAAGGGCTTCAGACTGGCCACATAATGATATATTTGACATTACCCCCATGGGGGGGGGGGCAGACCAGGCCCACACCCCGAAACTGAAATTCCTAATATGGCACTCGAGTGGACCAGACCAATGCAATTTTATTCTATGGTAAAAACTGAATTTTCTGTGAAAATTTGAGCCAGATTCAACAACTTTAAGGGGTGTTTTGAGCTGAATTGCCATTTGAGGGTACTCTCGCTACATGCACTCCCAATACATGTATTTCAGCTTGGTGTGTATTTCTTAAGGAAAACACTACTTAATTCTCCCTAAGTGGCGCCCACTCTCACACACAGTATGGTTTATAGCCCTACATCTGCCCTTTTGGGCAAGATTTGAGCATATCTTAATGCACCCCCCAGAAGGCGAATTACAGGCCTGCTGGAGCCCAAATAACACACCCTTAGTCACTTCTATACCAGATGTAATTTTGAAACATGTGCAGTATAATTTAGTAGGTTACAGAGAATTTTCTGGCCAAATTTCAGCATTATAGACCAACATTTGGTACTCATTTAGGCTGATTTACATCTATTTTGGACCATTTTAACAGCAATATTTAGGTTAAATAATTTCTTTTCAGACATGTAATGCTCCAAATGCGCCTAAAGGGTCCTCCTTTATTGTCTAAACATGTATGAAATTGAACAAGGGCTTCAGACTGGCCACATAATGATATATTTGACATTACCCCCATGGGGGGGGGGGGGCAGACCAGGCCCACACCCCGAAACTGAAATTCCTAATATGGCACTCGAGTGGACCAGACCAATGCAATTTTATTCTATGGTAAAAACTGAATTTTCTGCGAAAATTTGAGCCAGATTCAACAACTTTAAGGGGTGTTTTGAGCTGAATTGCCATTTGAGGGTACTCTCGCTACATGCACTCCCAATACATGTATTTTCAGCTTGGTGTGTATTTCTTAAGGAAAACACTACTTAATTCTCCCTAAGTGGCGCCCACTCTCACACACAGTATGGTTTATAGCCCTACATCTGCCCTTTTGGGCAAGATTTGAGCATATCTTAATGCACCCCCCAGAAGGCGAATTACAGGCCTGCTGGAGCCCAAATAACACACCCTTAGTCACTTCTATACCAGATGTAATTTTGAAACCTGTGCAGTATAATTTAGTAGGTTACAGAGAATTTTCTGGCCAAATTTCAGCATTATAGACCAACATTTGGTACTCATTTAGGCTGATTTACATCTATTTTGGACCATTTTAACAGCAATATTTAGGTTAAATAATTTCTTTTCAGACATGTAATGCTCCAAATGCGCCTAAAGGGTCCTCCTTTATTGTCTAAACATGTATGAAATTGAACAAGGGCTTCAGACTGGCCACATAATGATATATTTGACATTACCCCCATGGGGGGCGGGGGGGGCAGACCAGGCCCACACCCCGAAACTGAAATTCCTAATATGGCACTCGAGTGGACCAGACCAATGCAATTTTATTCTATGGTAAAAACTGAATTTTCTGTGAAAATTTGAGCCAGATTCAACAACTTTAAGGGGTGTTTTGAGCTGAATTGCCATTTGAGGGTACTCTCGCTACATGCACTCCCAATACATGTATTTCAGCTTGGTGTGTATTTCTTAAGGAAAACACTACTTAATTCTCCCTAAGTGGCGCCCACTCTCACACACAGTATGGTTTATAGCCCTACATCTGCCCTTTTGGGCAAGATTTGAGCATATCTTAATGCACCCCCCAGAAGGCGAATTACAGGCCTGCTGGAGCCCAAATAACACACCCTTAGTCACTTCTATACCAGATGTAATTTTGAAACATGTGCAGTATAATTTAGTAGGTTACAGAGAATTTTCTGGCCAAATTTCAGCATTATAGACCAACATTTGGTACTCATTTAGGCTGATTTACATCTATTTTGGACCATTTTAACAGCAATATTTAGGTTAAATAATTTCTTTTCAGACATGTAATGCTCCAAATGCGCCTAAAGGGTCCTCCTTTATTGTCTAAACATGTATGAAATTGAACAAGGGCTTCAGACTGGCCACATAATGATATATTTGACATTACCCCCATGGGGGGGGGGGGGGGGGGCAGACCAGGCCCACACCCCGAAACTGAAATTCCTAATATGGCACTCGAGTGGACCAGACCAATGCAATTTTATTCTATGGTAAAAACTGAATTTTCTGTGAAAATTTGAGCCAGATTCAACAACTTTAAGGGGTGTTTTGAGCTGAATTGCCATTTGAGGGTACTCTCGCTACATGCACTCCCAATACATGTATTTCAGCTTGGTGTGTATTTCTTAAGGAAAACACTACTTAATTCTCCCTAAGTGGCGCCCACTCTCACACACAGTATGGTTTATAGCCCTACATCTGCCCTTTTGGGCAAGATTAGAGCATATCTTAATGCACCCCCCAGAAGGCGAATTACAGGCCTGCTGGAGCCCAAATAACACACCCTTAGTCACTTCTATACCAGATGTAATTTTGAAACATGTGCAGTATAATTTAGTAGGTTACAGAGAATTTTCTGGCCAAATTTCAGCATTATAGACCAACATTTGGTACTCATTTAGGCTGATTTACATCTATTTTGGACCATTTTAACAGCAATATTTAGGTTAAATAATTTCTTTTCAGACATGTAATGCTCCAAATGCGCCTAAAGGGTCCTCCTTTATTGTCTAAACATGTATGAAATTGAACAAGGGCTTCAGACTGGCCACATAATGATATATTTGACATTACCCCCATGGGGGGGGGGGGCAGACCAGGCCCACACCCCGAAACTGAAATTCCTAATATGGCACTCGAGTGGACCAGACCAATGCAATTTTATTCTATGGTAAAAACTGAATTTTCTGCGAAAATTTGAGCCAGATTCAACAACTTTAAGGGGTGTTTTTGAGCTGAATTGCCATTTGAGGGTACTCTCGCTACATGCACTCCCAATACATGTATTTTCAGCTTGGTGTGTATTTCTTAAGGAAAACACTACTTAATTCTCCCTAAGTGGCGCCCACTCTCCACACACAGTATGGTTTATAGCCCTACATCTGCCCTTTTGGGCAAGATTTGAGCATATCTTAATGCACCCCCCAGAAGGCGAATTACAGGCCTGCTGGAGCCCAAATAACACACCCTTAGTCACTTCTATACCAGATGTAATTTTGAAACCTGTGCAGTATAATTTAGTAGGTTACAGAGAATTTTCTGGCCAAATTTCAGCATTATAGACCAACATTTGGTACTCATTTAGGCTGATTTACATCTATTTTGGACCATTTAACAGCAATATTTAGGTTAAATAATTTCTTTTCAGACATGTAATGCTCCAAATGCGCCTAAAGGGTCCTCCTTTATTGTCTAAACATGTATGAAATTGAACAAGGGCTTCAGACTGGCCACATAATGATATATTTGACATTACCCCCCATGGGGGGGGGCAGACCAGGCCCACACCCCGAAACTGAATTCCTAGTATGGCACTCGAGTGGACCAGACCAATGCAATTTTATTCTATGGTAAAAACTGAATTTTCTGCGAAAATTTGAGCCAGATTCAACAACTTTAAGGGGTGTTTTGAGCTGAATTGCCATTTGAGGGTACTCTCGCTACATGCACTCCCAATACATGTATTTTCAGCTTGGTGTGTATTTCTTAAGGAAAACACTACTTAATTCTCCCTAAGTGGCGCCCACTCTCACACACAGTATGGTTTATAGCCCTACATCTGCCCTTTTGGGCAAGATTTGAGCATATCTTAATGCACCCCCCAGAAGGCGAATTACAGGCCTGCTGGAGCCCAAATAACACACCCTTAGTCACTTCTATACCAGATGTAATTTTGAAACCTGTGCAGTATAATTTAGTAGGTTACAGAGAATTTTCTGGCCAAATTTCAGCATTATAGACCAACATTTGGTACTCATTTAGGCTGATTTACATCTATTTTGGACCATTTTAACAGCAATATTTAGGTTAAATAATTTCTTTTCAGACATGTAATGCTCCAAATGCGCCTAAAGGGTCCTCCTTTATTGTCTAAACATGTATGAAATTGAACAAGGGCTTCAGACTGGCCACATAATGATATATTTGACATTACCCCCATGGGGGGGGGGGGGGGGGGCAGACCAGGCCCACACCCCGAAACTGAAATTCCTAATATGGTACTCGAGTGGACCAGACCAATGCAATTTTATTCTATGGTAAAAACTGAATTTTCTGTGAAAATTTGAGCCAGATTCAACAACTTTAAGGGGTGTTTTGAGCTGAATTGCCATTTGAGGGTACTCTCGCTACATGCACTCCCAATACATGTATTTCAGCTTGGTGTGTATTTCTTAAGGAAAACACTACTTAATTCTCCCTAAGTGGCGCCCACTCTCACACACAGTATGGTTTATAGCCCTACATCTGCCCTTTTGGGCAAGATTTGAGCATATCTTAATGCACCCCCCAGAAGGCGAATTACAGGCCTGCTGGAGCCCAAATAACACACCCTTAGTCACTTCTATACCAGATGTAATTTTGAAACCTGTGCAGTATAATTTAGTAGGTTACAGAGAATTTTCTGGCCAAATTTCAGCATTATAGACCAACATTTGGTACTCATTTAGGCTGATTTACATCTATTTTGGACCATTTTAACAGCAATATTTAGGTTAAATAATTTCTTTTCAGACATGTAATGCTCCAAATGCGCCTAAAGGGTCCTCCTTTATTGTCTAAACATGTATGAAATTGAACAAGGGCTTCAGACTGGCCACATAATGATATATTTGACATTACCCCCATGGGGGGGGGGGGGGGGCAGACCAGGCCCACACCCCGAAACTGAAATTCCTAATATGGTACTCGAGTGGACCAGACCAATGCAATTTTATTCTATGGTAAAAACTGAATTTTCTGTGAAAATTTGAGCCAGATTCAACAACTTTAAGGGGTGTTTTGAGCTGAATTGCCATTTGAGGGTACTCTCGCTACATGCACTCCCAATACATGTATTTCAGCTTGGTGTGTATTTCTTAAGGAAAACACTACTTAATTCTCCCTAAGTGGCGCCCACTCTCACACACAGTATGGTTTATAGCCCTACATCTGCCCTTTTGGGCAAGATTTGAGCATATCTTAATGCACCCCCCAGAAGGCGAATTACAGGCCTGCTGGAGCCCAAATAACACACCCTTAGTCACTTCTATACCAGATGTAATTTTGAAACCTGTGCAGTATAATTTAGTAGGTTACAGAGAATTTTCTGGCCAAATTTCAGCATTATAGACCAACATTTGGTACTCATTTAGGCTGATTTACATCTATTTTGGACCATTTTAACAGCAATATTTAGGTTAAATAATTTCTTTTCAGACATGTAATGCTCCAAATGCGCCTAAAGGGTCCTCCTTTATTGTCTAAACATGTATGAAATTGAACAAGGGCTTCAGACTGGCCACATAATGATATATTTGACATTACCCCCATGGGGGGGGGGGGGCAGACCAGGCCCACACCCCGAAACTGAAATTCCTAATATGGCACTCGAGTGGACCAGACCAATGCAATTTTATTCTATGGTAAAAACTGAATTTTCTGCGAAAATTTGAGCCAGATTCAACAACTTTAAGGGGTGTTTTGAGCTGAATTGCCATTTGAGGGTACTCTCGCTACATGCACTCCCAATACATGTATTTTCAGCTTGGTGTGTATTTCTTAAGGAAAACACTACTTAATTCTCCCTAAGTGGCGCCCACTCTCACACACAGTATGGTTTATAGCCCTACATCTGCCCTTTTGGGCAAGATTTGAGCATATCTTAATGCACCCCCCAGAAGGCGAATTACAGGCCTGCTGGAGCCCAAATAACACACCCTTAGTCACTTCTATACCAGATGTAATTTTGAAACCTGTGCAGTATAATTTAGTAGGTTACAGAGAATTTTCTGGCCAAATTTCAGCATTATAGACCAACATTTGGTACTCATTTAGGCTGATTTACATCTATTTTGGACCATTTTAACAGCAATATTTAGGTTAAATAATTTCTTTTCAGACATGTAATGCTCCAAATGCGCCTAAAGGGTCCTCCTTTATTGTCTAAACATGTATGAAATTGAACAAGGGCTTCAGACTGGCCACATAATGATATATTTGACATTACCCCCATGGGGGGGGGGGGGGGGCAGACCAGGCCCACACCCCGAAACTGAAATTCCTAATATGGCACTCGAGTGGACCAGACCAATGCAATTTTATTCTATGGTAAAAACTGAATTTTCTGTGAAAATTTGAGCCAGATTCAACAACTTTAAGGGGTGTTTTGAGCTGAATTGCCATTTGAGGGTACTCTCGCTACATGCACTCCCAATACATGTATTTCAGCTTGGTGTGTATTTCTTAAGGAAAACACTACTTAATTCTCCCTAAGTGGCGCCCACTCTCACACACAGTATGGTTTATAGCCCTACATCTGCCCTTTTGGGCAAGATTTGAGCATATCTTAATGCACCCCCCAGAAGGCGAATTACAGGCCTGCTGGAGCCCAAATAACACACCCTTAGTCACTTCTATACCAGATGTAATTTTGAAACATGTGCAGTATAATTTAGTAGGTTACAGAGAATTTTCTGGCCAAATTTCAGCATTATAGACCAACATTTGGTACTCATTTAGGCTGATTTACATCTATTTTGGACCATTTTAACAGCAATATTTAGGTTAAATAATTTCTTTTCAGACATGTAATGCTCCAAATGCGCCTAAAGGGTCCTCCTTTATTGTCTAAACATGTATGAAATTGAACAAGGGCTTCAGACTGGCCACATAATGATATATTTGACATTACCCCCATGGGGGGGGGGGGGGGGGCAGACCAGGCCCACACCCCGAAACTGAAATTCCTAATATGGCACTCGAGTGGACCAGACCAATGCAATTTTATTCTATGGTAAAAACTGAATTTTCTGTGAAAATTTGAGCCAGATTCAACAACTTTAAGGGGTGTTTTGAGCTGAATTGCCATTTGAGGGTACTCTCGCTACATGCACTCCCAATACATGTATTTCAGCTTGGTGTGTATTTCTTAAGGAAAACACTACTTAATTCTCCCTAAGTGGCGCCCACTCTCACACACAGTATGGTTTATAGCCCTACATCTGCCCTTTTGGGCAAGATTAGAGCATATCTTAATGCACCCCCCAGAAGGCGAATTACAGGCCTGCTGGAGCCCAAATAACACACCCTTAGTCACTTCTATACCAGATGTAATTTTGAAACATGTGCAGTATAATTTAGTAGGTTACAGAGAATTTTCTGGCCAAATTTCAGCATTATAGACCAACATTTGGTACTCATTTAGGCTGATTTACATCTATTTTGGACCATTTTAACAGCAATATTTAGGTTAAATAATTTCTTTTCAGACATGTAATGCTCCAAATGCGCCTAAAGGGTCCTCCTTTATTGTCTAAACATGTATGAAATTGAACAAGGGCTTCAGACTGGCCACATAATGATATATTTGACATTACCCCCATGGGGGGGGGGGGGGCAGACCAGGCCCACACCCCGAAACTGAAATTCCTAATATGGCACTCGAGTGGACCAGACCAATGCAATTTTATTCTATGGTAAAAACTGAATTTTCTGCGAAAATTTGAGCCAGATTCAACAACTTTAAGGGGTGTTTTGAGCTGAATTGCCATTTGAGGGTACTCTCGCTACATGCACTCCCAATACATGTATTTTCAGCTTGGTGTGTATTTCTTAAGGAAAACACTACTTAATTCTCCCTAAGTGGCGCCCACTCTCACACACAGTATGGTTTATAGCCCTACATCTGCCCTTTTGGGCAAGATTTGAGCATATCTTAATGCACCCCCCAGAAGGCGAATTACAGGCCTGCTGGAGCCCAAATAACACACCCTTAGTCACTTCTATACCAGATGTAATTTTGAAACCTGTGCAGTATAATTTAGTAGGTTACAGAGAATTTTCTGGCCAAATTTCAGCATTATAGACCAACATTTGGTACTCATTTAGGCTGATTTACATCTATTTTGGACCATTTTAACAGCAATATTTAGGTTAAATAATTTCTTTTCAGACATGTAATGCTCCAAATGCGCCTAAAGGGTCCTCCTTTATTGTCTAAACATGTATGAAATTGAACAAGGGCTTCAGACTGGCCACATAATGATATATTTGACATTACCCCCCATGGGGGGGGGCAGACCAGGCCCACACCCCGAAACTGAAATTCCTAGTATGGCACTCGAGTGGACCAGACCAATGCAATTTTATTCTATGGTAAAAACTGAATTTTCTGCGAAAATTTGAGCCAGATTCAACAACTTTAAGGGGTGTTTTGAGCTGAATTGCCATTTGAGGGTACTCTCGCTACATGCACTCCCAATACATGTATTTTCAGCTTGGTGTGTATTTCTTAAGGAAAACACTACTTAATTCTCCCTAAGTGGCGCCCACTCTCACACACAGTATGGTTTATAGCCCTACATCTGCCCTTTTGGGCAAGATTTGAGCATATCTTAATGCACCCCCCAGAAGGCGAATTACAGGCCTGCTGGAGCCCAAATAACACACCCTTAGTCACTTCTATACCAGATGTAATTTTGAAACCTGTGCAGTATAATTTAGTAGGTTACAGAGAATTTTCTGGCCAAATTTCAGCATTATAGACCAACATTTGGTACTCATTTAGGCTGATTTACATCTATTTTGGACCATTTTAACAGCAATATTTAGGTTAAATAATTTCTTTTCAGACATGTAATGCTCCAAATGCGCCTAAAGGGTCCTCCTTTATTGTCTAAACATGTATGAAATTGAACAAGGGCTTCAGACTGGCCACATAATGATATATTTGACATTACCCCCATGGGGGGGGGGGGGGGGGGGGGGGGGGGGGCAGACCAGGCCCACACCCCGAAACTGAAATTCCTAATATGGTACTCGAGTGGACCAGACCAATGCAATTTTATTCTATGGTAAAAACTGAATTTTCTGTGAAAATTTGAGCCAGATTCAACAACTTTAAGGGGTGTTTTGAGCTGAATTGCCATTTGAGGGTACTCTCGCTACATGCACTCCCAATACATGTATTTCAGCTTGGTGTGTATTTCTTAAGGAAAACACTACTTAATTCTCCCTAAGTGGCGCCCACTCTCACACACAGTATGGTTTATAGCCCTACATCTGCCCTTTTGGGCAAGATTTGAGCATATCTTAATGCACCCCCCAGAAGGCGAATTACAGGCCTGCTGGAGCCCAAATAACACACCCTTAGTCACTTCTATACCAGATGTAATTTTGAAACATGTGCAGTATAATTTAGTAGGTTACAGAGAATTTTCTGGCCAAATTTCAGCATTATAGACCAACATTTGGTACTCATTTAGGCTGATTTACATCTATTTTGGACCATTTTAACAGCAATATTTAGGTTAAATAATTTCTTTTCAGACATGTAATGCTCCAAATGCGCCTAAAGGGTCCTCCTTTATTGTCTAAACATGTATGAAATTGAACAAGGGCTTCAGACTGGCCACATAATGATATATTTGACATTACCCCCATGGGGGGGGGGGGGGGGGGCAGACCAGGCCCACACCCCGAAACTGAAATTCCTAATATGGCACTCGAGTGGACCAGACCAATGCAATTTTATTCTATGGTAAAAACTGAATTTTCTGTGAAAATTTGAGCCAGATTCAACAACTTTAAGGGGTGTTTTGAGCTGAATTGCCATTTGAGGGTACTCTCGCTACATGCACTCCCAATACATGTATTTCAGCTTGGTGTGTATTTCTTAAGGAAAACACTACTTAATTCTCCCTAAGTGGCGCCCACTCTCACACACAGTATGGTTTATAGCCCTACATCTGCCCTTTTGGGCAAGATTTGAGCATATCTTAATGCACCCCCCAGAAGGCGAATTACAGGCCTGCTGGAGCCCAAATAACACACCCTTAGTCACTTCTATACCAGATGTAATTTTGAAACATGTGCAGTATAATTTAGTAGGTTACAGAGAATTTTCTGGCCAAATTTCAGCATTATAGACCAACATTTGGTACTCATTTAGGCTGATTTACATCTATTTTGGACCATTTTAACAGCAATATTTAGGTTAAATAATTTCTTTTCAGACATGTAATGCTCCAAATGCGCCTAAAGGGTCCTCCTTTATTGTCTAAACATGTATGAAATTGAACAAGGGCTTCAGACTGGCCACATAATGATATATTTGACATTACCCCCATGGGGGGGGGGGCAGACCAGGCCCACACCCCGAAACTGAAATTCCTAATATGGCACTCGAGTGGACCAGACCAATGCAATTTTATTCTATGGTAAAAACTGAATTTTCTGTGAAAATTTGAGCCAGATTCAACAACTTTAAGGGGTGTTTTGAGCTGAATTGCCATTTGAGGGTACTCTCGCTACATGCACTCCCAATACATGTATTTCAGCTTGGTGTGTATTTCTTAAGGAAAACACTACTTAATTCTCCCTAAGTGGCGCCCACTCTCACACACAGTATGGTTTATAGCCCTACATCTGCCCTTTTGGGCAAGATTTGAGCATATCTTAATGCACCCCCCAGAAGGCGAATTACAGGCCTGCTGGAGCCCAAATAACACACCCTTAGTCACTTCTATACCAGATGTAATTTTGAAACATGTGCAGTATAATTTAGTAGGTTACAGAGAATTTTCTGGCCAAATTTCAGCATTATAGACCAACATTTGGTACTCATTTAGGCTGATTTACATCTATTTTGGACCATTTTAACAGCAATATTTAGGTTAAATAATTTCTTTTCAGACATGTAATGCTCCAAATGCGCCTAAAGGGTCCTCCTTTATTGTCTAAACATGTATGAAATTGAACAAGGGCTTCAGACTGGCCACATAATGATATATTTGACATTACCCCCATGGGGGGGGGGGGGGGGGGGCAGACCAGGCCCACACCCCGAAACTGAAATTCCTAATATGGCACTCGAGTGGACCAGACCAATGCAATTTTATTCTATGGTAAAAACTGAATTTTCTGCGAAAATTTGAGCCAGATTCAACAACTTTAAGGGGTGTTTTGAGCTGAATTGCCATTTGAGGGTACTCTCGCTACATGCACTCCCAATACATGTATTTTCAGCTTGGTGTGTATTTCTTAAGGAAAACACTACTTAATTCTCCCTAAGTGGCGCCCACTCTCACACACAGTATGGTTTATAGCCCTACATCTGCCCTTTTGGGCAAGATTTGAGCATATCTTAATGCACCCCCCAGAAGGCGAATTACAGGCCTGCTGGAGCCCAAATAACACACCCTTAGTCACTTCTATACCAGATGTAATTTTGAAACCTGTGCAGTATAATTTAGTAGGTTACAGAGAATTTTCTGGCCAAATTTCAGCATTATAGACCAACATTTGGTACTCATTTAGGCTGATTTACATCTATTTTGGACCATTTTAACAGCAATATTTAGGTTAAATAATTTCTTTTCAGACATGTAATGCTCCAAATGCGCCTAAAGGGTCCTCCTTTATTGTCTAAACATGTATGAAATTGAACAAGGGCTTCAGACTGGCCACATAATGATATATTTGACATTACCCCCCATGGGGGGGGGCAGACCAGGCCCACACCCCGAAACTGAAATTCCTAATATGGCACTCGAGTGGACCAGACCAATGCAATTTTATTCTATGGTAAAAACTGAATTTTCTGCGAAAATTTGAGCCAGATTCAACAACTTTAAGGGGTGTTTTGAGCTGAATTGCCATTTGAGGGTACTCTCGCTACATGCACTCCCAATACATGTATTTTCAGCTTGGTGTGTATTTCTTAAGGAAAACACTACTTAATTCTCCCTAAGTGGCGCCCACTCTCACACACAGTATGGTTTATAGCCCTACATCTGCCCTTTTGGACAAGATTTGAGCATATCTTAATGCACCCCCCAGAAGGCGAATTACAGGCCTGCTGGAGCCCAAATAACACACCCTTAGTCACTTCTATACCAGATGTAATTTTGAAACCTGTGCAGTATAATTTAGTAGGTTACAGAGAATTTTCTGGCCAAATTTCAGCATTATAGACCAACATTTGGTACTCATTTAGGCTGATTTACATCTATTTTGGACCATTTTAACAGCAATATTTAGGTTAAATAATTTCTTTTCAGACATGTAATGCTCCAAATGCGCCTAAAGGGTCCTCCTTTATTGTCTAAACATGTATGAAATTGAACAAGGGCTTCAGACTGGCCACATAATGATATATTTGACATTACCCCCATGGGGGGGGGGCAGACCAGGCCCACACCCCGAAACTGAAATTCCTAATATGGCACTCGAGTGGACCAGACCAATGCAATTTTATTCTATGGTAAAAACTGAATTTTCTGTGAAAATTTGAGCCAGATTCAACAACTTTAAGGGGTGTTTTGAGCTGAATTGCCATTTGAGGGTACTCTCGCTACATGCACTCCCAATACATGTATTTCAGCTTGGTGTGTATTTCTTAAGGAAAACACTACTTAATTCTCCCTAAGTGGCGCCCACTCTCACACACAGTATGGTTTATAGCCCTACATCTGCCCTTTTGGGCAAGATTTGAGCATATCTTAATGCACCCCCCAGAAGGCGAATTACAGGCCTGCTGGAGCCCAAATAACACACCCTTAGTCACTTCTATACCAGATGTAATTTTGAAACATGTGCAGTATAATTTAGTAGGTTACAGAGAATTTTCTGGCCAAATTTCAGCATTATAGACCAACATTTGGTACTCATTTAGGCTGATTTACATCTATTTTGGACCATTTTAACAGCAATATTTAGGTTAAATAATTTCTTTTCAGACATGTAATGCTCCAAATGCGCCTAAAGGGTCCTCCTTTATTGTCTAAACATGTATGAAATTGAACAAGGGCTTCAGACTGGCCACATAATGATATATTTGACATTACCCCCATGGGGGGGGGGGCAGACCAGGCCCACACCCCGAAACTGAAATTCCTAATATGGCACTCGAGTGGACCAGACCAATGCAATTTTATTCTATGGTAAAAACTGAATTTTCTGTGAAAATTTGAGCCAGATTCAACAACTTTAAGGGGTGTTTTGAGCTGAATTGCCATTTGAGGGTACTCTCGCTACATGCACTCCCAATACATGTATTTCAGCTTGGTGTGTATTTCTTAAGGAAAACACTACTTAATTCTCCCTAAGTGGCGCCCACTCTCACACACAGTATGGTTTATAGCCCTACATCTGCCCTTTTGGGCAAGATTTGAGCATATCTTAATGCACCCCCCAGAAGGCGAATTACAGGCCTGCTGGAGCCCAAATAACACACCCTTAGTCACTTCTATACCAGATGTAATTTTGAAACATGTGCAGTATAATTTAGTAGGTTACAGAGAATTTTCTGGCCAAATTTCAGCATTATAGACCAACATTTGGTACTCATTTAGGCTGATTTACATCTATTTTGGACCATTTTAACAGCAATATTTAGGTTAAATAATTTCTTTTCAGACATGTAATGCTCCAAATGCGCCTAAAGGGTCCTCCTTTATTGTCTAAACATGTATGAAATTGAACAAGGGCTTCAGACTGGCCACATAATGATATATTTGACATTACCCCCATGGGGGGGGGGGGGGGCAGACCAGGCCCACACCCCGAAACTGAAATTCCTAATATGGCACTCGAGTGGACCAGACCAATGCAATTTTATTCTATGGTAAAAACTGAATTTTCTGCGAAAATTTGAGCCAGATTCAACAACTTTAAGGGGTGTTTTGAGCTGAATTGCCATTTGAGGGTACTCTCGCTACATGCACTCCCAATACATGTATTTTCAGCTTGGTGTGTATTTCTTAAGGAAAACACTACTTAATTCTCCCTAAGTGGCGCCCACTCTCACACACAGTATGGTTTATAGCCCTACATCTGCCCTTTTGGGCAAGATTTGAGCATATCTTAATGCACCCCCCAGAAGGCGAATTACAGGCCTGCTGGAGCCCAAATAACACACCCTTAGTCACTTCTATACCAGATGTAATTTTGAAACCTGTGCAGTATAATTTAGTAGGTTACAGAGAATTTTCTGGCCAAATTTCAGCATTATAGACCAACATTTGGTACTCATTTAGGCTGATTTACATCTATTTTGGACCATTTTAACAGCAATATTTAGGTTAAATAATTTCTTTTCAGACATGTAATGCTCCAAATGCGCCTAAAGGGTCCTCCTTTATTGTCTAAACATGTATGAAATTGAACAAGGGCTTCAGACTGGCCACATAATGATATATTTGACATTACCCCCCATGGGGGGGGGCAGACCAGGCCCACACCCCGAAACTGAAATTCCTAATATGGCACTCGAGTGGACCAGACCAATGCAATTTTATTCTATGGTAAAAACTGAATTTTCTGCGAAAATTTGAGCCAGATTCAACAACTTTAAGGGGTGTTTTGAGCTGAATTGCCATTTGAGGGTACTCTCGCTACATGCACTCCCAATACATGTATTTTCAGCTTGGTGTGTATTTCTTAAGGAAAACACTACTTAATTCTCCCTAAGTGGCGCCCACTCTCACACACAGTATGGTTTATAGCCCTACATCTGCCCTTTTGGACAAGATTTGAGCATATCTTAATGCACCCCCCAGAAGGCGAATTACAGGCCTGCTGGAGCCCAAATAACACACCCTTAGTCACTTCTATACCAGATGTAATTTTGAAACCTGTGCAGTATAATTTAGTAGGTTACAGAGAATTTTCTGGCCAAATTTCAGCATTATAGACCAACATTTGGTACTCATTTAGGCTGATTTACATCTATTTTGGACCATTTTAACAGCAATATTTAGGTTAAATAATTTCTTTTCAGACATGTAATGCTCCAAATGCGCCTAAAGGGTCCTCCTTTATTGTCTAAACATGTATGAAATTGAACAAGGGCTTCAGACTGGCCACATAATGATATATTTGACATTACCCCCATGGGGGGGGGGCAGACCAGGCCCACACCCCGAAACTGAAATTCCTAATATGGCACTCGAGTGGACCAGACCAATGCAATTTTATTCTATGGTAAAAACTGAATTTTCTGTGAAAATTTGAGCCAGATTCAACAACTTTAAGGGGTGTTTTGAGCTGAATTGCCATTTGAGGGTACTCTCGCTACATGCACTCCCAATACATGTATTTCAGCTTGGTGTGTATTTCTTAAGGAAAACACTACTTAATTCTCCCTAAGTGGCGCCCACTCTCACACACAGTATGGTTTATAGCCCTACATCTGCCCTTTTGGGCAAGATTTGAGCATATCTTAATGCACCCCCCAGAAGGCGAATTACAGGCCTGCTGGAGCCCAAATAACACACCCTTAGTCACTTCTATACCAGATGTAATTTTGAAACATGTGCAGTATAATTTAGTAGGTTACAGAGAATTTTCTGGCCAAATTTCAGCATTATAGACCAACATTTGGTACTCATTTAGGCTGATTTACATCTATTTTGGACCATTTTAACAGCAATATTTAGGTTAAATAATTTCTTTTCAGACATGTAATGCTCCAAATGCGCCTAAAGGGTCCTCCTTTATTGTCTAAACATGTATGAAATTGAACAAGGGCTTCAGACTGGCCACATAATGATATATTTGACATTACCCCCATGGGGGGGGGGGGGCAGACCAGGCCCACACCCCGAAACTGAAATTCCTAATATGGCACTCGAGTGGACCAGACCAATGCAATTTTATTCTATGGTAAAAACTGAATTTTCTGCGAAAATTTGAGCCAGATTCAACAACTTTAAGGGGTGTTTTGAGCTGAATTGCCATTTGAGGGTACTCTCGCTACATGCACTCCCAATACATGTATTTTCAGCTTGGTGTGTATTTCTTAAGGAAAACACTACTTAATTCTCCCTAAGTGGCGCCCACTCTCACACACAGTATGGTTTATAGCCCTACATCTGCCCTTTTGGGCAAGATTTGAGCATATCTTAATGCACCCCCCAGAAGGCGAATTACAGGCCTGCTGGAGCCCAAATAACACACCCTTAGTCACTTCTATACCAGATGTAATTTTGAAACCTGTGCAGTATAATTTAGTAGGTTACAGAGAATTTTCTGGCCAAATTTCAGCATTATAGACCAACATTTGGTACTCATTTAGGCTGATTTACATCTATTTTGGACCATTTTAACAGCAATATTTAGGTTAAATAATTTCTTTTCAGACATGTAATGCTCCAAATGCGCCTAAAGGGTCCTCCTTTATTGTCTAAACATGTATGAAATTGAACAAGGGCTTCAGACTGGCCACATAATGATATATTTGACATTACCCCCCATGGGGGGGGGGGGGGGGGCAGACCAGGCCCACACCCCGAAACTGAAATTCCTAATATGGCACTCGAGTGGACCAGACCAATGCAATTTTATTCTATGGTAAAAACTGAATTTTCTGCGAAAATTTGAGCCAGATTCAACAACTTTAAGGGGTGTTTTGAGCTGAATTGCCATTTGAGGGTACTCTCGCTACATGCACTCCCAATACATGTATTTTCAGCTTGGTGTGTATTTCTTAAGGAAAACACTACTTAATTCTCCCTAAGTGGCGCCCACTCTCACACACAGTATGGTTTATAGCCCTACATCTGCCCTTTTGGGCAAGATTTGAGCATATCTTAATGCACCCCCCAGAAGGCGAATTACAGGCCTGCTGGAGCCCAAATAACACACCCTTAGTCACTTCTATACCAGATGTAATTTTGAAACCTGTGCAGTATAATTTAGTAGGTTACAGAGAATTTTCTGGCCAAATTTCAGCATTATAGACCAACATTTGGTACTCATTTAGGCTGATTTACATCTATTTTGGACCATTTTAACAGCAATATTTAGGTTAAATAATTTCTTTTCAGACATGTAATGCTCCAAATGCGCCTAAAGGGTCCTCCTTTATTGTCTAAACATGTATGAAATTGAACAAGGGCTTCAGACTGGCCACATAATGATATATTTAACATTACCCCCATGGGGGGGGGGGGGGGCAGACCAGGCCCACACCCCGAAACTGAAATTCCTAATATGGTACTCGAGTGGACCAGACCAATGCAATTTTATTCTATGGTAAAAACTGAATTTTCTGTGAAAATTTGAGCCAGATTCAACAACTTTAAGGGGTGTTTTGAGCTGAATTGCCATTTGAGGGTACTCTCGCTACATGCACTCCCAATACATGTATTTCAGCTTGGTGTGTATTTCTTAAGGAAAACACTACTTAATTCTCCCTAAGTGGCGCCCACTCTCACACACAGTATGGTTTATAGCCCTACATCTGCCCTTTTGGGTAAGATTTGAGCATATCTTAATGCACCCCCCAGAAGGCGAATTACAGGCCTGCTGGAGCCCAAATAACACACCCTTAGTCACTTCTATACCAGATGTAATTTTGAAACATGTGCAGTATAATTTAGTAGGTTACAGAGAATTTTCTGGCCAAATTTCAGCATTATAGACCAACATTTGGTACTCATTTAGGCTGATTTACATCTATTTTGGACCATTTTAACAGCAATATTTAGGTTAAATAATTTCTTTTCAGACATGTAATGCTCCAAATGCGCCTAAAGGGTCCTCCTTTATTGTCTAACCATGTATGAAATTGAACAAGGGCTTCAGACTGGCCACATAATGATATATTTGACATTACCCCCATGGGGGGGGGGGGGGCAGACCAGGCCCACACCCCGAAACTGAAATTCCTAATATGGCACTCGAGTGGACCAGACCAATGCAATTTTATTCTATGGTAAAAACTGAATTTTCTGCGAAAATTTGAGCCAGATTCAACAACTTTAAGGGGTGTTTTGAGCTGAATTGCCATTTGAGGGTACTCTCGCTACATGCACTCCCAATACATGTATTTTCAGCTTGGTGTGTATTTCTTAAGGAAAACACTACTTAATTCTCCCTAAGTGGCGCCCACTCTCACACACAGTATGGTTTATAGCCCTACATCTGCCCTTTTGGGCAAGATTTGAGCATATCTTAATGCACCCCCCAGAAGGCGAATTACAGGCCTGCTGGAGCCCAAATAACACACCCTTAGTCACTTCTATACCAGATGTAATTTTGAAACCTGTGCAGTATAATTTAGTAGGTTACAGAGAATTTTCTGGCCAAATTTCAGCATTATAGACCAACATTTGGTACTCATTTAGGCTGATTTACATCTATTTTGGACCATTTTAACAGCAATATTTAGGTTAAATAATTTCTTTTCAGACATGTAATGCTCCAAATGCGCCTAAAGGGTCCTCCTTTATTGTCTAAACATGTATGAAATTGAACAAGGGCTTCAGACTGGCCACATAATGATATATTTGACATTACCCCCATGGGGGGGGGGGGGCAGACCAGGCCCACACCCCGAAACTGAAATTCCTAATATGGCACTCGAGTGGACCAGACCAATGCAATTTTATTCTATGGTAAAAACTGAATTTTCTGCGAAAATTTGAGCCAGATTCAACAACTTTAAGGGGTGTTTTGAGCTGAATTGCCATTTGAGGGTACTCTCGCTACATGCACTCCCAATACATGTATTTTCAGCTTGGTGTGTATTTCTTAAGGAAAACACTACTTAATTCTCCCTAAGTGGCGCCCACTCTCACACACAGTATGGTTTATAGCCCTACATCTGCCCTTTTGGGCAAGATTTGAGCATATCTTAATGCACCCCCCAGAAGGCGAATTACAGGCCTGCTGGAGCCCAAATAACACACCCTTAGTCACTTCTATACCAGATGTAATTTTGAAACCTGTGCAGTATAATTTAGTAGGTTACAGAGAATTTTCTGGCCAAATTTCAGCATTATAGACCAACATTTGGTACTCATTTAGGCTGATTTACATCTATTTTGGACCATTTTAACAGCAATATTTAGGTTAAATAATTTCTTTTCAGACATGTAATGCTCCAAATGCGCCTAAAGGGTCCTCCTTTATTGTCTAAACATGTATGAAATTGAACAAGGGCTTCAGACTGGCCACATAATGATATATTTGACATTACCCCCCATGGGGGGGGGGGGGGGCAGACCAGGCCCACACCCCGAAACTGAAATTCCTAATATGGCACTCGAGTGGACCAGACCAATGCAATTTTATTCTATGGTAAAAACTGAATTTTCTGCGAAAATTTGAGCCAGATTCAACAACTTTAAGGGGTGTTTTGAGCTGAATTGCCATTTGAGGGTACTCTCGCTACATGCACTCCCAATACATGTATTTTCAGCTTGGTGTGTATTTCTTAAGGAAAACACTACTTAATTCTCCCTAAGTGGCGCCCACTCTCACACACAGTATGGTTTATAGCCCTACATCTGCCCTTTTGGGCAAGATTTGAGCATATCTTAATGCACCCCCCAGAAGGCGAATTACAGGCCTGCTGGAGCCCAAATAACACACCCTTAGTCACTTCTATACCAGATGTAATTTTGAAACCTGTGCAGTATAATTTAGTAGGTTACAGAGAATTTTCTGGCCAAATTTCAGCATTATAGACCAACATTTGGTACTCATTTAGGCTGATTTACATCTATTTTGGACCATTTTAACAGCAATATTTAGGTTAAATAATTTCTTTTCAGACATGTAATGCTCCAAATGCGCCTAAAGGGTCCTCCTTTATTGTCTAAACATGTATGAAATTGAACAAGGGCTTCAGACTGGCCACATAATGATATATTTAACATTACCCCCATGGGGGGGGGGGGGGCAGACCAGGCCCACACCCCGAAACTGAAATTCCTAATATGGTACTCGAGTGGACCAGACCAATGCAATTTTATTCTATGGTAAAAACTGAATTTTCTGTGAAAATTTGAGCCAGATTCAACAACTTTAAGGGGTGTTTTGAGCTGAATTGCCATTTGAGGGTACTCTCGCTACATGCACTCCCAATACATGTATTTCAGCTTGGTGTGTATTTCTTAAGGAAAACACTACTTAATTCTCCCTAAGTGGCGCCCACTCTCACACACAGTATGGTTTATAGCCCTACATCTGCCCTTTTGGGTAAGATTTGAGCATATCTTAATGCACCCCCCAGAAGGCGAATTACAGGCCTGCTGGAGCCCAAATAACACACCCTTAGTCACTTCTATACCAGATGTAATTTTGAAACATGTGCAGTATAATTTAGTAGGTTACAGAGAATTTTCTGGCCAAATTTCAGCATTATAGACCAACATTTGGTACTCATTTAGGCTGATTTACATCTATTTTGGACCATTTTAACAGCAATATTTAGGTTAAATAATTTCTTTTCAGACATGTAATGCTCCAAATGCGCCTAAAGGGTCCTCCTTTATTGTCTAACCATGTATGAAATTGAACAAGGGCTTCAGACTGGCCACATAATGATATATTTGACATTACCCCCATGGGGGGGGGGGGCAGACCAGGCCCACACCCCGAAACTGAAATTCCTAATATGGCACTCGAGTGGACCAGACCAATGCAATTTTATTCTATGGTAAAAACTGAATTTTCTGCGAAAATTTGAGCCAGATTCAACAACTTTAAGGGGTGTTTTGAGCTGAATTGCCATTTGAGGGTACTCTCGCTACATGCACTCCCAATACATGTATTTTCAGCTTGGTGTGTATTTCTTAAGGAAAACACTACTTAATTCTCCCTAAGTGGCGCCCACTCTCACACACAGTATGGTTTATAGCCCTACATCTGCCCTTTTGGGCAAGATTTGAGCATATCTTAATGCACCCCCCAGAAGGCGAATTACAGGCCTGCTGGAGCCCAAATAACACACCCTTAGTCACTTCTATACCAGATGTAATTTTGAAACCTGTGCAGTATAATTTAGTAGGTTACAGAGAATTTTCTGGCCAAATTTCAGCATTATAGACCAACATTTGGTACTCATTTAGGCTGATTTACATCTATTTTGGACCATTTTAACAGCAATATTTAGGTTAAATAATTTCTTTTCAGACATGTAATGCTCCAAATGCGCCTAAAGGGTCCTCCTTTATTGTCTAAACATGTATGAAATTGAACAAGGGCTTCAGACTGGCCACATAATGATATATTTGACATTACCCCCATGGGGGGGGGCAGACCAGGCCCACACCCCGAAACTGAAATTCCTAATATGGCACTCGAGTGGACCAGACCAATGCAATTTTATTCTATGGTAAAAACTGAATTTTCTGCGAAAATTTGAGCCAGATTCAACAACTTTAAGGGGTGTTTTGAGCTGAATTGCCATTTGAGGGTACTCTCGCTACATGCACTCCCAATACATGTATTTTCAGCTTGGTGTGTATTTCTTAAGGAAAACACTACTTAATTCTCCCTAAGTGGCGCCCACTCTCACACACAGTATGGTTTATAGCCCTACATCTGCCCTTTTGGGCAAGATTTGAGCATATCTTAATGCACCCCCCAGAAGGCGAATTACAGGCCTGCTGGAGCCCAAATAACACACCCTTAGTCACTTCTATACCAGATGTAATTTTGAAACCTGTGCAGTATAATTTAGTAGGTTACAGAGAATTTTCTGGCCAAATTTCAGCATTATAGACCAACATTTGGTACTCATTTAGGCTGATTTACATCTATTTTGGACCATTTTAACAGCAATATTTAGGTTAAATAATTTCTTTTCAGACATGTAATGCTCCAAATGCGCCTAAAGGGTCCTCCTTTATTGTCTAAACATGTATGAAATTGAACAAGGGCTTCAGACTGGCCACATAATGATATATTTGACATTACCCCCATGGGGGGGGGGGGGGGGCAGACCAGGCCCACACCCCGAAACTGAAATTCCTAATATGGTACTCGAGTGGACCAGACCAATGCAATTTTATTCTATGGTAAAAACTGAATTTTCTGTGAAAATTTGAGCCAGATTCAACAACTTTAAGGGGTGTTTTGAGCTGAATTGCCATTTGAGGGTACTCTCGCTACATGCACTCCCAATACATGTATTTCAGCTTGGTGTGTATTTCTTAAGGAAAACACTACTTAATTCTCCCTAAGTGGCGCCCACTCTCACACACAGTATGGTTTATAGCCCTACATCTGCCCTTTTGGGCAAGATTTGAGCATATCTTAATGCACCCCCCAGAAGGCGAATTACAGGCCTGCTGGAGCCCAAATAACACACCCTTAGTCACTTCTATACCAGATGTAATTTTGAAACATGTGCAGTATAATTTAGTAGGTTACAGAGAATTTTCTGGCCAAATTTCAGCATTATAGACCAACATTTGGTACTCATTTAGGCTGATTTACATCTATTTTGGACCATTTTAACAGCAATATTTAGGTTAAATAATTTCTTTTCAGACATGTAATGCTCCAAATGCGCCTAAAGGGTCCTCCTTTATTGTCTAAACATGTATGAAATTGAACAAGGGCTTCAGACTGGCCACATAATGATATATTTGACATTACCCCCATGGGGGGGGGGGGGGGGCAGACCAGGCCCACACCCCGAAACTGAAATTCCTAATATGGCACTCGAGTGGACCAGACCAATGCAATTTTATTCTATGGTAAAAACTGAATTTTCTGTGAAAATTTGAGCCAGATTCAACAACTTTAAGGGGTGTTTTGAGCTGAATTGCCATTTGAGGGTACTCTCGCTTCATGCACTCCCAATACATGTATTTCAGCTTGGTGTGTATTTCTTAAGGAAAACACTACTTAATTCTCCCTAAGTGGCGCCCACTCTCACACACAGTATGGTTTATAGCCCTACATCTGCCCTTTTGGGCAAGATTTGAGCATATCTTAATGCACCCCCCAGAAGGCGAATTACAGGCCTGCTGGAGCCCAAATAACACACCCTTAGTCACTTCTATACCAGATGTAATTTTGAAACATGTGCAGTATAATTTAGTAGGTTACAGAGAATTTTCTGGCCAAATTTCAGCATTATAGACCAACATTTGGTACTCATTTAGGCTGATTTACATCTATTTTGGACCATTTTAACAGCAATATTTAGGTTAAATAATTTCTTTTCAGACATGTAATGCTCCAAATGCGCCTAAAGGGTCCTCCTTTATTGTCTAACCATGTATGAAATTGAACAAGGGCTTCAGACTGGCCACATAATGATATATTTGACATTACCCCCATGGGGGGGGGGGGGCAGACCAGGCCCACACCCCGAAACTGAAATTCCTAATATGGCACTCGAGTGGACCAGACCAATGCAATTTTATTCTATGGTAAAAACTGAATTTTCTGCGAAAATTTGAGCCAGATTCAACAACTTTAAGGGGTGTTTTGAGCTGAATTGCCATTTGAGGGTACTCTCGCTACATGCACTCCCAATACATGTATTTTCAGCTTGGTGTGTATTTCTTAAGGAAAACACTACTTAATTCTCCCTAAGTGGCGCCCACTCTCACACACAGTATGGTTTATAGCCCTACATCTGCCCTTTTGGGCAAGATTTGAGCATATCTTAATGCACCCCCCAGAAGGCGAATTACAGGCCTGCTGGAGCCCAAATAACACACCCTTAGTCACTTCTATACCAGATGTAATTTTGAAACCTGTGCAGTATAATTTAGTAGGTTACAGAGAATTTTCTGGCCAAATTTCAGCATTATAGACCAACATTTGGTACTCATTTAGGCTGATTTACATCTATTTTGGACCATTTTAACAGCAATATTTAGGTTAAATAATTTCTTTTCAGACATGTAATGCTCCAAATGCGCCTAAAGGGTCCTCCTTTATTGTCTAAACATGTATGAAATTGAACAAGGGCTTCAGACTGGCCACATAATGATATATTTGACATTACCCCCATGGGGGGGGGCAGACCAGGCCCACACCCCGAAACTGAAATTCCTAATATGGCACTCGAGTGGACCAGACCAATGCAATTTTATTCTATGGTAAAAACTGAATTTTCTGCGAAAATTTGAGCCAGATTCAACAACTTTAAGGGGTGTTTTGAGCTGAATTGCCATTTGAGGGTACTCTCGCTACATGCACTCCCAATACATGTATTTTCAGCTTGGTGTGTATTTCTTAAGGAAAACACTACTTAATTCTCCCTAAGTGGCGCCCACTCTCACACACAGTATGGTTTATAGCCCTACATCTGCCCTTTTGGGCAAGATTTGAGCATATCTTAATGCACCCCCCAGAAGGCGAATTACAGGCCTGCTGGAGCCCAAATAACACACCCTTAGTCACTTCTATACCAGATGTAATTTTGAAACCTGTGCAGTATAATTTAGTAGGTTACAGAGAATTTTCTGGCCAAATTTCAGCATTATAGACCAACATTTGGTACTCATTTAGGCTGATTTACATCTATTTTGGACCATTTTAACAGCAATATTTAGGTTAAATAATTTCTTTTCAGACATGTAATGCTCCAAATGCGCCTAAAGGGTCCTCCTTTATTGTCTAAACATGTATGAAATTGAACAAGGGCTTCAGACTGGCCACATAATGATATATTTGACATTACCCCCATGGGGGGGGGGGGGGGCAGACCAGGCCCACACCCCGAAACTGAAATTCCTAATATGGTACTCGAGTGGACCAGACCAATGCAATTTTATTCTATGGTAAAAACTGAATTTTCTGTGAAAATTTGAGCCAGATTCAACAACTTTAAGGGGTGTTTTGAGCTGAATTGCCATTTGAGGGTACTCTCGCTACATGCACTCCCAATACATGTATTTCAGCTTGGTGTGTATTTCTTAAGGAAAACACTACTTAATTCTCCCTAAGTGGCGCCCACTCTCACACACAGTATGGTTTATAGCCCTACATCTGCCCTTTTGGGCAAGATTTGAGCATATCTTAATGCACCCCCCAGAAGGCGAATTACAGGCCTGCTGGAGCCCAAATAACACACCCTTAGTCACTTCTATACCAGATGTAATTTTGAAACATGTGCAGTATAATTTAGTAGGTTACAGAGAATTTTCTGGCCAAATTTCAGCATTATAGACCAACATTTGGTACTCATTTAGGCTGATTTACATCTATTTTGGACCATTTTAACAGCAATATTTAGGTTAAATAATTTCTTTTCAGACATGTAATGCTCCAAATGCGCCTAAAGGGTCCTCCTTTATTGTCTAAACATGTATGAAATTGAACAAGGGCTTCAGACTGGCCACATAATGATATATTTGACATTACCCCCATGGGGGGGGGGGGGGGGGCAGACCAGGCCCACACCCCGAAACTGAAATTCCTAATATGGCACTCGAGTGGACCAGACCAATGCAATTTTATTCTATGGTAAAAACTGAATTTTCTGTGAAAATTTGAGCCAGATTCAACAACTTTAAGGGGTGTTTTGAGCTGAATTGCCATTTGAGGGTACTCTCGCTTCATGCACTCCCAATACATGTATTTCAGCTTGGTGTGTATTTCTTAAGGAAAACACTACTTAATTCTCCCTAAGTGGCGCCCACTCTCACACACAGTATGGTTTATAGCCCTACATCTGCCCTTTTGGGCAAGATTTGAGCATATCTTAATGCACCCCCCAGAAGGCGAATTACAGGCCTGCTGGAGCCCAAATAACACACCCTTAGTCACTTCTATACCAGATGTAATTTTGAAACATGTGCAGTATAATTTAGTAGGTTACAGAGAATTTTCTGGCCAAATTTCAGCATTATAGACCAACATTTGGTACTCATTTAGGCTGATTTACATCTATTTTGGACCATTTTAACAGCAATATTTAGGTTAAATAATTTCTTTTCAGACATGTAATGCTCCAAATGCGCCTAAAGGGTCCTCCTTTATTGTCTAAACATGTATGAAATTGAACAAGGGCTTCAGACTGGCCACATAATGATATATTTGACATTACCCCCATGGGGGGGGGGGGGGGGGGGGCAGACCAGGCCCACACCCCAAAACTGAAATTCCTAATATGGCACTCGAGTGGACCAGACCAATGCAATTTTATTCTATGGTAAAAACTGAATTTTCTGTGAAAATTTGAGCCAGATTCAACAACTTTAAGGGGTGTTTTGAGCTGAATTGCCATTTGAGGGTACTCTCGCTACATGCACTCCCAATACATGTATTTCAGCTTGGTGTGTATTTCTTAAGGAAAACACTACTTAATTCTCCCTAAGTGGCGCCCACTCTCACACACAGTATGGTTTATAGCCCTACATCTGCCCTTTTGGGCAAGATTTGAGCATATCTTAATGCACCCCCCAGAAGGCGAATTACAGGCCTGCTGGAGCCCAAATAACACACCCTTAGTCACTTCTATACCAGATGTAATTTTGAAACATGTGCAGTATAATTTAGTAGGTTACAGAGAATTTTCTGGCCAAATTTCAGCATTATAGACCAACATTTGGTACTCATTTAGGCTGATTTACATCTATTTTGGACCATTTTAACAGCAATATTTAGGTTAAATAATTTCTTTTCAGACATGTAATGCTCCAAATGCGCCTAAAGGGTCCTCCTTTATTGTCTAAACATGTATGAAATTGAACAAGGGCTTCAGACTGGCCACATAATGATATATTTGACATTACCCCCATGGGGGGGGGGGGCAGACCAGGCCCACACCCCGAAACTGAAATTCCTAATATGGCACTCGAGTGGACCAGACCAATGCAATTTTATTCTATGGTAAAAACTGAATTTTCTGCGAAAATTTGAGCCAGATTCAACAACTTTAAGGGGTGTTTTGAGCTGAATTGCCATTTGAGGGTACTCTCGCTACATGCACTCCCAATACATGTATTTTCAGCTTGGTGTGTATTTCTTAAGGAAAACACTACTTAATTCTCCCTAAGTGGCGCCCACTCTCACACACAGTATGGTTTATAGCCCTACATCTGCCCTTTTGGGCAAGATTTGAGCATATCTTAATGCACCCCCCAGAAGGCGAATTACAGGCCTGCTGGAGCCCAAATAACACACCCTTAGTCACTTCTATACCAGATGTAATTTTGAAACCTGTGCAGTATAATTTAGTAGGTTACAGAGAATTTTCTGGCCAAATTTCAGCATTATAGACCAACATTTGGTACTCATTTAGGCTGATTTACATCTATTTTGGACCATTTTAACAGCAATATTTAGGTTAAATAATTTCTTTTCAGACATGTAATGCTCCAAATGCGCCTAAAGGGTCCTCCTTTATTGTCTAAACATGTATGAAATTGAACAAGGGCTTCAGACTGGCCACATAATGATATATTTGACATTACCCCCATGGGGGGGGGGGGGGGGCAGACCAGGCCCACACCCCAAAACTGAAATTCCTAATATGGCACTCGAGTGGACCAGACCAATGCAATTTTATTCTATGGTAAAAACTGAATTTTCTGTGAAAATTTGAGCCAGATTCAACAACTTTAAGGGGTGTTTTGAGCTGAATTGCCATTTGAGGGTACTCTCGCTACATGCACTCCCAATACATGTATTTCAGCTTGGTGTGTATTTCTTAAGGAAAACACTACTTAATTCTCCCTAAGTGGCGCCCACTCTCACACACAGTATGGTTTATAGCCCTACATCTGCCCTTTTGGGCAAGATTTGAGCATATCTTAATGCACCCCCCAGAAGGCGAATTACAGGCCTGCTGGAGCCCAAATAACACACCCTTAGTCACTTCTATACCAGATGTAATTTTGAAACATGTGCAGTATAATTTAGTAGGTTACAGAGAATTTTCTGGCCAAATTTCAGCATTATAGACCAACATTTGGTACTCATTTAGGCTGATTTACATCTATTTTGGACCATTTTAACAGCAATATTTAGGTTAAATAATTTCTTTTCAGACATGTAATGCTCCAAATGCGCCTAAAGGGTCCTCCTTTATTGTCTAAACATGTATGAAATTGAACAAGGGCTTCAGACTGGCCACATAATGATATATTTGACATTACCCCCATGGGGGGGGGGGCAGACCAGGCCCACACCCCGAAACTGAAATTCCTAATATGGCACTCGAGTGGACCAGACCAATGCAATTTTATTCTATGGTAAAAACTGAATTTTCTGCGAAAATTTGAGCCAGATTCAACAACTTTAAGGGGTGTTTTGAGCTGAATTGCCATTTGAGGGTACTCTCGCTACATGCACTCCCAATACATGTATTTTCAGCTTGGTGTGTATTTCTTAAGGAAAACACTACTTAATTCTCCCTAAGTGGCGCCCACTCTCACACACAGTATGGTTTATAGCCCTACATCTGCCCTTTTGGGCAAGATTTGAGCATATCTTAATGCACCCCCCAGAAGGCGAATTACAGGCCTGCTGGAGCCCAAATAACACACCCTTAGTCACTTCTATACCAGATGTAATTTTGAAACCTGTGCAGTATAATTTAGTAGGTTACAGAGAATTTTCTGGCCAAATTTCAGCATTATAGACCAACATTTGGTACTCATTTAGGCTGATTTACATCTATTTTGGACCATTTTAACAGCAATATTTAGGTTAAATAATTTCTTTTCAGACATGTAATGCTCCAAATGCGCCTAAAGGGTCCTCCTTTATTGTCTAAACATGTATGAAATTGAACAAGGGCTTCAGACTGGCCACATAATGATATATTTGACATTACCCCCCATGGGGGGGGGGCAGACCAGGCCCACACCCCGAAACTGAAATTCCTAGTATGGCACTCGAGTGGACCAGACCAATGCAATTTTATTCTATGGTAAAAACTGAATTTTCTGCGAAAATTTGAGCCAGATTCAACAACTTTAAGGGGTGTTTTGAGCTGAATTGCCATTTGAGGGTACTCTCGCTACATGCACTCCCAATACATGTATTTTCAGCTTGGTGTGTATTTCTTAAGGAAAACACTACTTAATTCTCCCTAAGTGGCGCCCACTCTCACACACAGTATGGTTTATAGCCCTACATCTGCCCTTTTGGGCAAGATTTGAGCATATCTTAATGCACCCCCCAGAAGGCGAATTACAGGCCTGCTGGAGCCCAAATAACACACCCTTAGTCACTTCTATACCAGATGTAATTTTGAAACCTGTGCAGTATAATTTAGTAGGTTACAGAGAATTTTCTGGCCAAATTTCAGCATTATAGACCAACATTTGGTACTCATTTAGGCTGATTTACATCTATTTTGGACCATTTTAACAGCAATATTTAGGTTAAATAATTTCTTTTCAGACATGTAATGCTCCAAATGCGCCTAAAGGGTCCTCCTTTATTGTCTAAACATGTATGAAATTGAACAAGGGCTTCAGACTGGCCACATAATGATATATTTGACATTACCCCCATGGGGGGGGGGGGGGGGGGGCAGACCAGGCCCACACCCCGAAACTGAAATTCCTAATATGGCACTCGAGTGGACCAGACCAATGCAATTTTATTCTATGGTAAAAACTGAATTTTCTGCGAAAATTTGAGCCAGATTCAACAACTTTAAGGGGTGTTTTGAGCTGAATTGCCATTTGAGGGTACTCTCGCTACATGCACTCCCAATACATGTATTTTCAGCTTGGTGTGTATTTCTTAAGGAAAACACTACTTAATTCTCCCTAAGTGGCGCCCACTCTCACACACAGTATGGTTTATAGCCCTACATCTGCCCTTTTGGGCAAGATTTGAGCATATCTTAATGCACCCCCCAGAAGGCGAATTACAGGCCTGCTGGAGCCCAAATAACACACCCTTAGTCACTTCTATACCAGATGTAATTTTGAAACCTGTGCAGTATAATTTAGTAGGTTACAGAGAATTTTCTGGCCAAATTTCAGCATTATAGACCAACATTTGGTACTCATTTAGGCTGATTTACATCTATTTTGGACCATTTTAACAGCAATATTTAGGTTAAATAATTTCTTTTCAGACATGTAATGCTCCAAATGCGCCTAAAGGGTCCTCCTTTATTGTCTAAACATGTATGAAATTGAACAAGGGCTTCAGACTGGCCACATAATGATATATTTGACATTACCCCCCATGGGGGGGGGCAGACCAGGCCCACACCCCGAAACTGAAATTCCTAGTATGGCACTCGAGTGGACCAGACCAATGCAATTTTATTCTATGGTAAAAACTGAATTTTCTGCGAAAATTTGAGCCAGATTCAACAACTTTAAGGGGTGTTTTGAGCTGAATTGCCATTTGAGGGTACTCTCGCTACATGCACTCCCAATACATGTATTTTCAGCTTGGTGTGTATTTCTTAAGGAAAACACTACTTAATTCTCCCTAAGTGGCGCCCACTCTCACACACAGTATGGTTTATAGCCCTACATCTGCCCTTTTGGGCAAGATTTGAGCATATCTTAATGCACCCCCCAGAAGGCGAATTACAGGCCTGCTGGAGCCCAAATAACACACCCTTAGTCACTTCTATACCAGATGTAATTTTGAAACCTGTGCAGTATAATTTAGTAGGTTACAGAGAATTTTCTGGCCAAATTTCAGCATTATAGACCAACATTTGGTACTCATTTAGGCTGATTTACATCTATTTTGGACCATTTTAACAGCAATATTTAGGTTAAATAATTTCTTTTCAGACATGTAATGCTCCAAATGCGCCTAAAGGGTCCTCCTTTATTGTCTAAACATGTATGAAATTGAACAAGGGCTTCAGACTGGCCACATAATGATATATTTGACATTACCCCCATGGGGGGGGGGGGGGGGGGGGCAGACCAGGCCCACACCCCAAAACTGAAATTCCTAATATGGCACTCGAGTGGACCAGACCAATGCAATTTTATTCTATGGTAAAAACTGAATTTTCTGTGAAAATTTGAGCCAGATTCAACAACTTTAAGGGGTGTTTTGAGCTGAATTGCCATTTGAGGGTACTCTCGCTACATGCACTCCCAATACATGTATTTCAGCTTGGTGTGTATTTCTTAAGGAAAACACTACTTAATTCTCCCTAAGTGGCGCCCACTCTCACACACAGTATGGTTTATAGCCCTACATCTGCCCTTTTGGGCAAGATTTGAGCATATCTTAATGCACCCCCCAGAAGGCGAATTACAGGCCTGCTGGAGCCCAAATAACACACCCTTAGTCACTTCTATACCAGATGTAATTTTGAAACATGTGCAGTATAATTTAGTAGGTTACAGAGAATTTTCTGGCCAAATTTCAGCATTATAGACCAACATTTGGTACTCATTTAGGCTGATTTACATCTATTTTGGACCATTTTAACAGCAATATTTAGGTTAAATAATTTCTTTTCAGACATGTAATGCTCCAAATGCGCCTAAAGGGTCCTCCTTTATTGTCTAAACATGTATGAAATTGAACAAGGGCTTCAGACTGGCCACATAATGATATATTTGACATTACCCCCATGGGGGGGGGGCAGACCAGGCCCACACCCCGAAACTGAAATTCCTAATATGGCACTCGAGTGGACCAGACCAATGCAATTTTATTCTATGGTAAAAACTGAATTTTCTGCGAAAATTTGAGCCAGATTCAACAACTTTAAGGGGTGTTTTGAGCTGAATTGCCATTTGAGGGTACTCTCGCTACATGCACTCCCAATACATGTATTTTCAGCTTGGTGTGTATTTCTTAAGGAAAACACTACTTAATTCTCCCTAAGTGGCGCCCACTCTCACACACAGTATGGTTTATAGCCCTACATCTGCCCTTTTGGGCAAGATTTGAGCATATCTTAATGCACCCCCCAGAAGGCGAATTACAGGCCTGCTGGAGCCCAAATAACACACCCTTAGTCACTTCTATACCAGATGTAATTTTGAAACCTGTGCAGTATAATTTAGTAGGTTACAGAGAATTTTCTGGCCAAATTTCAGCATTATAGACCAACATTTGGTACTCATTTAGGCTGATTTACATCTATTTTGGACCATTTTAACAGCAATATTTAGGTTAAATAATTTCTTTTCAGACATGTAATGCTCCAAATGCGCCTAAAGGGTCCTCCTTTATTGTCTAAACATGTATGAAATTGAACAAGGGCTTCAGACTGGCCACATAATGATATATTTGACATTACCCCCCATGGGGGGGGGCAGACCAGGCCCACACCCCGAAACTGAAATTCCTAGTATGGCACTCGAGTGGACCAGACCAATGCAATTTTATTCTATGGTAAAAACTGAATTTTCTGCGAAAATTTGAGCCAGATTCAACAACTTTAAGGGGTGTTTTGAGCTGAATTGCCATTTGAGGGTACTCTCGCTACATGCACTCCCAATACATGTATTTTCAGCTTGGTGTGTATTTCTTAAGGAAAACACTACTTAATTCTCCCTAAGTGGCGCCCACTCTCACACACAGTATGGTTTATAGCCCTACATCTGCCCTTTTGGGCAAGATTTGAGCATATCTTAATGCACCCCCCAGAAGGCGAATTACAGGCCTGCTGGAGCCCAAATAACACACCCTTAGTCACTTCTATACCAGATGTAATTTTGAAACCTGTGCAGTATAATTTAGTAGGTTACAGAGAATTTTCTGGCCAAATTTCAGCATTATAGACCAACATTTGGTACTCATTTAGGCTGATTTACATCTATTTTGGACCATTTTAACAGCAATATTTAGGTTAAATAATTTCTTTTCAGACATGTAATGCTCCAAATGCGCCTAAAGGGTCCTCCTTTATTGTCTAAACATGTATGAAATTGAACAAGGGCTTCAGACTGGCCACATAATGATATATTTGACATTACCCCCATGGGGGGGGGGGGGGGGGGGGCAGACCAGGCCCACACCCCGAAACTGAAATTCCTAATATGGCACTCGAGTGGACCAGACCAATGCAATTTTATTCTATGGTAAAAACTGAATTTTCTGCGAAAATTTGAGCCAGATTCAACAACTTTAAGGGGTGTTTTGAGCTGAATTGCCATTTGAGGGTACTCTCGCTACATGCACTCCCAATACATGTATTTTCAGCTTGGTGTGTATTTCTTAAGGAAAACACTACTTAATTCTCCCTAAGTGGCGCCCACTCTCACACACAGTATGGTTTATAGCCCTACATCTGCCCTTTTGGGCAAGATTTGAGCATATCTTAATGCACCCCCCAGAAGGCGAATTACAGGCCTGCTGGAGCCCAAATAACACACCCTTAGTCACTTCTATACCAGATGTAATTTTGAAACCTGTGCAGTATAATTTAGTAGGTTACAGAGAATTTTCTGGCCAAATTTCAGCATTATAGACCAACATTTGGTACTCATTTAGGCTGATTTACATCTATTTTGGACCATTTTAACAGCAATATTTAGGTTAAATAATTTCTTTTCAGACATGTAATGCTCCAAATGCGCCTAAAGGGTCCTCCTTTATTGTCTAAACATGTATGAAATTGAACAAGGGCTTCAGACTGGCCACATAATGATATATTTGACATTACCCCCCATGGGGGGGGGCAGACCAGGCCCACACCCCGAAACTGAAATTCCTAGTATGGCACTCGAGTGGACCAGACCAATGCAATTTTATTCTATGGTAAAAACTGAATTTTCTGCGAAAATTTGAGCCAGATTCAACAACTTTAAGGGGTGTTTTGAGCTGAATTGCCATTTGAGGGTACTCTCGCTACATGCACTCCCAATACATGTATTTTCAGCTTGGTGTGTATTTCTTAAGGAAAACACTACTTAATTCTCCCTAAGTGGCGCCCACTCTCACACACAGTATGGTTTATAGCCCTACATCTGCCCTTTTGGGCAAGATTTGAGCATATCTTAATGCACCCCCCAGAAGGCGAATTACAGGCCTGCTGGAGCCCAAATAACACACCCTTAGTCACTTCTATACCAGATGTAATTTTGAAACCTGTGCAGTATAATTTAGTAGGTTACAGAGAATTTTCTGGCCAAATTTCAGCATTATAGACCAACATTTGGTACTCATTTAGGCTGATTTACATCTATTTTGGACCATTTTAACAGCAATATTTAGGTTAAATAATTTCTTTTCAGACATGTAATGCTCCAAATGCGCCTAAAGGGTCCTCCTTTATTGTCTAAACATGTATGAAATTGAACAAGGGCTTCAGACTGGCCACATAATGATATATTTGACATTACCCCCATGGGGGGGGGGGGGGGCAGACCAGGCCCACACCCCGAAACTGAAATTCCTAATATGGCACTCGAGTGGACCAGACCAATGCAATTTTATTCTATGGTAAAAACTGAATTTTCTGTGAAAATTTGAGCCAGATTCAACAACTTTAAGGGGTGTTTTGAGCTGAATTGCCATTTGAGGGTACTCTCGCTACATGCACTCCCAATACATGTATTTCAGCTTGGTGTGTATTTCTTAAGGAAAACACTACTTAATTCTCCCTAAGTGGCGCCCACTCTCACACACAGTATGGTTTATAGCCCTACATCTGCCCTTTTGGGCAAGATTTGAGCATATCTTAATGCACCCCCCAGAAGGCGAATTACAGGCCTGCTGGAGCCCAAATAACACACCCTTAGTCACTTCTATACCAGATGTAATTTTGAAACATGTGCAGTATAATTTAGTAGGTTACAGAGAATTTTCTGGCCAAATTTCAGCATTATAGACCAACATTTGGTACTCATTTAGGCTGATTTACATCTATTTTGGACCATTTTAACAGCAATATTTAGGTTAAATAATTTCTTTTCAGACATGTAATGCTCCAAATGCGCCTAAAGGGTCCTCCTTTATTGTCTAAACATGTATGAAATTGAACAAGGGCTTCAGACTGGCCACATAATGATATATTTGACATTACCCCCATGGGGGGGGGGGGGGCAGACCAGGCCCACACCCCGAAACTGAAATTCCTAATATGGCACTCGAGTGGACCAGACCAATGCAATTTTATTCTATGGTAAAAACTGAATTTTCTGTGAAAATTTGAGCCAGATTCAACAACTTTAAGGGGTGTTTTGAGCTGAATTGCCATTTGAGGGTACTCTCGCTACATGCACTCCCAATACATGTATTTCAGCTTGGTGTGTATTTCTTAAGGAAAACACTACTTAATTCTCCCTAAGTGGCGCCCACTCTCACACACAGTATGGTTTATAGCCCTACATCTGCCCTTTTGGGCAAGATTTGAGCATATCTTAATGCACCCCCCAGAAGGCGAATTACAGGCCTGCTGGAGCCCAAATAACACACCCTTAGTCACTTCTATACCAGATGTAATTTTGAAACATGTGCAGTATAATTTAGTAGGTTACAGAGAATTTTCTGGCCAAATTTCAGCATTATAGACCAACATTTGGTACTCATTTAGGCTGATTTACATCTATTTTGGACCATTTTAACAGCAATATTTAGGTTAAATAATTTCTTTTCAGACATGTAATGCTCCAAATGCGCCTAAAGGGTCCTCCTTTATTGTCTAAACATGTATGAAATTGAACAAGGGCTTCAGACTGGCCACATAATGATATATTTGACATTACCCCCATGGGGGGGGGGCAGACCAGGCCCACACCCCGAAACTGAAATTCCTAATATGGCACTCGAGTGGACCAGACCAATGCAATTTTATTCTATGGTAAAAACTGAATTTTCTGCGAAAATTTGAGCCAGATTCAACAACTTTAAGGGGTGTTTTGAGCTGAATTGCCATTTGAGGGTACTCTCGCTACATGCACTCCCAATACATGTATTTTCAGCTTGGTGTGTATTTCTTAAGGAAAACACTACTTAATTCTCCCTAAGTGGCGCCCACTCTCACACACAGTATGGTTTATAGCCCTACATCTGCCCTTTTGGGCAAGATTTGAGCATATCTTAATGCACCCCCCAGAAGGCGAATTACAGGCCTGCTGGAGCCCAAATAACACACCCTTAGTCACTTCTATACCAGATGTAATTTTGAAACCTGTGCAGTATAATTTAGTAGGTTACAGAGAATTTTCTGGCCAAATTTCAGCATTATAGACCAACATTTGGTACTCATTTAGGCTGATTTACATCTATTTTGGACCATTTTAACAGCAATATTTAGGTTAAATAATTTCTTTTCAGACATGTAATGCTCCAAATGCGCCTAAAGGGTCCTCCTTTATTGTCTAAACATGTATGAAATTGAACAAGGGCTTCAGACTGGCCACATAATGATATATTTGACATTACCCCCCATGGGGGGGGGCAGACCAGGCCCACACCCCGAAACTGAAATTCCTAATATGGCACTCGAGTGGACCAGACCAATGCAATTTTATTCTATGGTAAAAACTGAATTTTCTGCGAAAATTTGAGCCAGATTCAACAACTTTAAGGGGTGTTTTGAGCTGAATTGCCATTTGAGGGTACTCTCGCTACATGCACTCCCAATACATGTATTTTCAGCTTGGTGTGTATTTCTTAAGGAAAACACTACTTAATTCTCCCTAAGTGGCGCCCACTCTCACACACAGTATGGTTTATAGCCCTACATCTGCCCTTTTGGGCAAGATTTGAGCATATCTTAATGCACCCCCCAGAAGGCGAATTACAGGCCTGCTGGAGCCCAAATAACACACCCTTAGTCACTTCTATACCAGATGTAATTTTGAAACCTGTGCAGTATAATTTAGTAGGTTACAGAGAATTTTCTGGCCAAATTTCAGCATTATAGACCAACATTTGGTACTCATTTAGGCTGATTTACATCTATTTTGGACCATTTTAACAGCAATATTTAGGTTAAATAATTTCTTTTCAGACATGTAATGCTCCAAATGCGCCTAAAGGGTCCTCCTTTATTGTCTAAACATGTATGAAATTGAACAAGGGCTTCAGACTGGCCACATAATGATATATTTGACATTACCCCCATGGGGGGGGGGGGGGGGGGGCAGACCAGGCCCACACCCCGAAACTGAAATTCCTAATATGGCACTCGAGTGGACCAGACCAATGCAATTTTATTCTATGGTAAAAACTGAATTTTCTGCGAAAATTTGAGCCAGATTCAACAACTTTAAGGGGTGTTTTGAGCTGAATTGCCATTTGAGGGTACTCTCGCTACATGCACTCCCAATACATGTATTTTCAGCTTGGTGTGTATTTCTTAAGGAAAACACTACTTAATTCTCCCTAAGTGGCGCCCACTCTCACACACAGTATGGTTTATAGCCCTACATCTGCCCTTTTGGGCAAGATTTGAGCATATCTTAATGCACCCCCCAGAAGGCGAATTACAGGCCTGCTGGAGCCCAAATAACACACCCTTAGTCACTTCTATACCAGATGTAATTTTGAAACCTGTGCAGTATAATTTAGTAGGTTACAGAGAATTTTCTGGCCAAATTTCAGCATTATAGACCAACATTTGGTACTCATTTAGGCTGATTTACATCTATTTTGGACCATTTTAACAGCAATATTTAGGTTAAATAATTTCTTTTCAGACATGTAATGCTCCAAATGCGCCTAAAGGGTCCTCCTTTATTGTCTAAACATGTATGAAATTGAACAAGGGCTTCAGACTGGCCACATAATGATATATTTGACATTACCCCCCATGGGGGGGGCAGACCAGGCCCACACCCCGAAACTGAAATTCCTAGTATGGCACTCGAGTGGACCAGACCAATGCAATTTTATTCTATGGTAAAAACTGAATTTTCTGCGAAAATTTGAGCCAGATTCAACAACTTTAAGGGGTGTTTTGAGCTGAATTGCCATTTGAGGGTACTCTCGCTACATGCACTCCCAATACATGTATTTTCAGCTTGGTGTGTATTTCTTAAGGAAAACACTACTTAATTCTCCCTAAGTGGCGCCCACTCTCACACACAGTATGGTTTATAGCCCTACATCTGCCCTTTTGGGCAAGATTTGAGCATATCTTAATGCACCCCCCAGAAGGCGAATTACAGGCCTGCTGGAGCCCAAATAACACACCCTTAGTCACTTCTATACCAGATGTAATTTTGAAACCTGTGCAGTATAATTTAGTAGGTTACAGAGAATTTTCTGGCCAAATTTCAGCATTATAGACCAACATTTGGTACTCATTTAGGCTGATTTACATCTATTTTGGACCATTTTAACAGCAATATTTAGGTTAAATAATTTCTTTTCAGACATGTAATGCTCCAAATGCGCCTAAAGGGTCCTCCTTTATTGTCTAAACATGTATGAAATTGAACAAGGGCTTCAGACTGGCCACATAATGATATATTTGACATTACCCCCATGGGGGGGGGGGGGGCAGACCAGGCCCACACCCCGAAACTGAAATTCCTAATATGGCACTCGAGTGGACCAGACCAATGCAATTTTATTCTATGGTAAAAACTGAATTTTCTGTGAAAATTTGAGCCAGATTCAACAACTTTAAGGGGTGTTTTGAGCTGAATTGCCATTTGAGGGTACTCTCGCTACATGCACTCCCAATACATGTATTTCAGCTTGGTGTGTATTTCTTAAGGAAAACACTACTTAATTCTCCCTAAGTGGCGCCCACTCTCACACACAGTATGGTTTATAGCCCTACATCTGCCCTTTTGGGCAAGATTTGAGCATATCTTAATGCACCCCCCAGAAGGCGAATTACAGGCCTGCTGGAGCCCAAATAACACACCCTTAGTCACTTCTATACCAGATGTAATTTTGAAACATGTGCAGTATAATTTAGTAGGTTACAGAGAATTTTCTGGCCAAATTTCAGCATTATAGACCAACATTTGGTACTCATTTAGGCTGATTTACATCTATTTTGGACCATTTTAACAGCAATATTTAGGTTAAATAATTTCTTTTCAGACATGTAATGCTCCAAATGCGCCTAAAGGGTCCTCCTTTATTGTCTAAACATGTATGAAATTGAACAAGGGCTTCAGACTGGCCACATAATGATATATTTGACATTACCCCCATGGGGGGGGGGGGGCAGACCAGGCCCACACCCCGAAACTGAAATTCCTAATATGGCACTCGAGTGGACCAGACCAATGCAATTTTATTCTATGGTAAAAACTGAATTTTCTGTGAAAATTTGAGCCAGATTCAACAACTTTAAGGGGTGTTTTGAGCTGAATTGCCATTTGAGGGTACTCTCGCTACATGCACTCCCAATACATGTATTTCAGCTTGGTGTGTATTTCTTAAGGAAAACACTACTTAATTCTCCCTAAGTGGCGCCCACTCTCACACACAGTATGGTTTATAGCCCTACATCTGCCCTTTTGGGCAAGATTTGAGCATATCTTAATGCACCCCCCAGAAGGCGAATTACAGGCCTGCTGGAGCCCAAATAACACACCCTTAGTCACTTCTATACCAGATGTAATTTTGAAACATGTGCAGTATAATTTAGTAGGTTACAGAGAATTTTCTGGCCAAATTTCAGCATTATAGACCAACATTTGGTACTCATTTAGGCTGATTTACATCTATTTTGGACCATTTTAACAGCAATATTTAGGTTAAATAATTTCTTTTCAGACATGTAATGCTCCAAATGCGCCTAAAGGGTCCTCCTTTATTGTCTAAACATGTATGAAATTGAACAAGGGCTTCAGACTGGCCACATAATGATATATTTGACATTACCCCCATGGGGGGGGGCAGACCAGGCCCACACCCCGAAACTGAAATTCCTAATATGGCACTCGAGTGGACCAGACCAATGCAATTTTATTCTATGGTAAAAACTGAATTTTCTGCGAAAATTTGAGCCAGATTCAACAACTTTAAGGGGTGTTTTGAGCTGAATTGCCATTTGAGGGTACTCTCGCTACATGCACTCCCAATACATGTATTTTCAGCTTGGTGTGTATTTCTTAAGGAAAACACTACTTAATTCTCCCTAAGTGGCGCCCACTCTCACACACAGTATGGTTTATAGCCCTACATCTGCCCTTTTGGGCAAGATTTGAGCATATCTTAATGCACCCCCCAGAAGGCGAATTACAGGCCTGCTGGAGCCCAAATAACACACCCTTAGTCACTTCTATACCAGATGTAATTTTGAAACCTGTGCAGTATAATTTAGTAGGTTACAGAGAATTTTCTGGCCAAATTTCAGCATTATAGACCAACATTTGGTACTCATTTAGGCTGATTTACATCTATTTTGGACCATTTTAACAGCAATATTTAGGTTAAATAATTTCTTTTCAGACATGTAATGCTCCAAATGCGCCTAAAGGGTCCTCCTTTATTGTCTAAACATGTATGAAATTGAACAAGGGCTTCAGACTGGCCACATAATGATATATTTGACATTACCCCCCATGGGGGGGGGCAGACCAGGCCCACACCCCGAAACTGAAATTCCTAATATGGCACTCGAGTGGACCAGACCAATGCAATTTTATTCTATGGTAAAAACTGAATTTTCTGCGAAAATTTGAGCCAGATTCAACAACTTTAAGGGGTGTTTTGAGCTGAATTGCCATTTGAGGGTACTCTCGCTACATGCACTCCCAATACATGTATTTTCAGCTTGGTGTGTATTTCTTAAGGAAAACACTACTTAATTCTCCCTAAGTGGCGCCCACTCTCACACACAGTATGGTTTATAGCCCTACATCTGCCCTTTTGGACAAGATTTGAGCATATCTTAATGCACCCCCCAGAAGGCGAATTACAGGCCTGCTGGAGCCCAAATAACACACCCTTAGTCACTTCTATACCAGATGTAATTTTGAAACCTGTGCAGTATAATTTAGTAGGTTACAGAGAATTTTCTGGCCAAATTTCAGCATTATAGACCAACATTTGGTACTCATTTAGGCTGATTTACATCTATTTTGGACCATTTTAACAGCAATATTTAGGTTAAATAATTTCTTTTCAGACATGTAATGCTCCAAATGCGCCTAAAGGGTCCTCCTTTATTGTCTAAACATGTATGAAATTGAACAAGGGCTTCAGACTGGCCACATAATGATATATTTGACATTACCCCCATGGGGGGGGGGCAGACCAGGCCCACACCCCGAAACTGAAATTCCTAATATGGCACTCGAGTGGACCAGACCAATGCAATTTTATTCTATGGTAAAAACTGAATTTTCTGTGAAAATTTGAGCCAGATTCAACAACTTTAAGGGGTGTTTTGAGCTGAATTGCCATTTGAGGGTACTCTCGCTACATGCACTCCCAATACATGTATTTCAGCTTGGTGTGTATTTCTTAAGGAAAACACTACTTAATTCTCCCTAAGTGGCGCCCACTCTCACACACAGTATGGTTTATAGCCCTACATCTGCCCTTTTGGGCAAGATTTGAGCATATCTTAATGCACCCCCCAGAAGGCGAATTACAGGCCTGCTGGAGCCCAAATAACACACCCTTAGTCACTTCTATACCAGATGTAATTTTGAAACATGTGCAGTATAATTTAGTAGGTTACAGAGAATTTTCTGGCCAAATTTCAGCATTATAGACCAACATTTGGTACTCATTTAGGCTGATTTACATCTATTTTGGACCATTTTAACAGCAATATTTAGGTTAAATAATTTCTTTTCAGACATGTAATGCTCCAAATGCGCCTAAAGGGTCCTCCTTTATTGTCTAAACATGTATGAAATTGAACAAGGGCTTCAGACTGGCCACATAATGATATATTTGACATTACCCCCATGGGGGGGGGCAGACCAGGCCCACACCCCGAAACTGAAATTCCTAATATGGCACTCGAGTGGACCAGACCAATGCAATTTTATTCTATGGTAAAAACTGAATTTTCTGCGAAAATTTGAGCCAGATTCAACAACTTTAAGGGGTGTTTTGAGCTGAATTGCCATTTGAGGGTACTCTCGCTACATGCACTCCCAATACATGTATTTTCAGCTTGGTGTGTATTTCTTAAGGAAAACACTACTTAATTCTCCCTAAGTGGCGCCCACTCTCACACACAGTATGGTTTATAGCCCTACATCTGCCCTTTTGGGCAAGATTTGAGCATATCTTAATGCACCCCCCAGAAGGCGAATTACAGGCCTGCTGGAGCCCAAATAACACACCCTTAGTCACTTCTATACCAGATGTAATTTTGAAACCTGTGCAGTATAATTTAGTAGGTTACAGAGAATTTTCTGGCCAAATTTCAGCATTATAGACCAACATTTGGTACTCATTTAGGCTGATTTACATCTATTTTGGACCATTTTAACAGCAATATTTAGGTTAAATAATTTCTTTTCAGACATGTAATGCTCCAAATGCGCCTAAAGGGTCCTCCTTTATTGTCTAAACATGTATGAAATTGAACAAGGGCTTCAGACTGGCCACATAATGATATATTTGACATTACCCCCCATGGGGGGGGGCAGACCAGGCCCACACCCCGAAACTGAAATTCCTAATATGGCACTCGAGTGGACCAGACCAATGCAATTTTATTCTATGGTAAAAACTGAATTTTCTGCGAAAATTTGAGCCAGATTCAACAACTTTAAGGGGTGTTTTGAGCTGAATTGCCATTTGAGGGTACTCTCGCTACATGCACTCCCAATACATGTATTTTCAGCTTGGTGTGTATTTCTTAAGGAAAACACTACTTAATTCTCCCTAAGTGGCGCCCACTCTCACACACAGTATGGTTTATAGCCCTACATCTGCCCTTTTGGACAAGATTTGAGCATATCTTAATGCACCCCCCAGAAGGCGAATTACAGGCCTGCTGGAGCCCAAATAACACACCCTTAGTCACTTCTATACCAGATGTAATTTTGAAACCTGTGCAGTATAATTTAGTAGGTTACAGAGAATTTTCTGGCCAAATTTCAGCATTATAGACCAACATTTGGTACTCATTTAGGCTGATTTACATCTATTTTGGACCATTTTAACAGCAATATTTAGGTTAAATAATTTCTTTTCAGACATGTAATGCTCCAAATGCGCCTAAAGGGTCCTCCTTTATTGTCTAAACATGTATGAAATTGAACAAGGGCTTCAGACTGGCCACATAATGATATATTTGACATTACCCCCATGGGGGGGGGCAGACCAGGCCCACACCCCGAAACTGAAATTCCTAATATGGCACTCGAGTGGACCAGACCAATGCAATTTTATTCTATGGTAAAAACTGAATTTTCTGTGAAAATTTGAGCCAGATTCAACAACTTTAAGGGGTGTTTTGAGCTGAATTGCCATTTGAGGGTACTCTCGCTACATGCACTCCCAATACATGTATTTCAGCTTGGTGTGTATTTCTTAAGGAAAACACTACTTAATTCTCCCTAAGTGGCGCCCACTCTCACACACAGTATGGTTTATAGCCCTACATCTGCCCTTTTGGGCAAGATTTGAGCATATCTTAATGCACCCCCCAGAAGGCGAATTACAGGCCTGCTGGAGCCCAAATAACACACCCTTAGTCACTTCTATACCAGATGTAATTTTGAAACATGTGCAGTATAATTTAGTAGGTTACAGAGAATTTTCTGGCCAAATTTCAGCATTATAGACCAACATTTGGTACTCATTTAGGCTGATTTACATCTATTTTGGACCATTTTAACAGCAATATTTAGGTTAAATAATTTCTTTTCAGACATGTAATGCTCCAAATGCGCCTAAAGGGTCCTCCTTTATTGTCTAAACATGTATGAAATTGAACAAGGGCTTCAGACTGGCCACATAATGATATATTTGACATTACCCCCATGGGGGGGGGCAGACCAGGCCCACACCCCGAAACTGAAATTCCTAATATGGCACTCGAGTGGACCAGACCAATGCAATTTTATTCTATGGTAAAAACTGAATTTTCTGCGAAAATTTGAGCCAGATTCAACAACTTTAAGGGGTGTTTTGAGCTGAATTGCCATTTGAGGGTACTCTCGCTACATGCACTCCCAATACATGTATTTTCAGCTTGGTGTGTATTTCTTAAGGAAAACACTACTTAATTCTCCCTAAGTGGCGCCCACTCTCACACACAGTATGGTTTATAGCCCTACATCTGCCCTTTTGGGCAAGATTTGAGCATATCTTAATGCACCCCCCAGAAGGCGAATTACAGGCCTGCTGGAGCCCAAATAACACACCCTTAGTCACTTCTATACCAGATGTAATTTTGAAACCTGTGCAGTATAATTTAGTAGGTTACAGAGAATTTTCTGGCCAAATTTCAGCATTATAGACCAACATTTGGTACTCATTTAGGCTGATTTACATCTATTTTGGACCATTTTAACAGCAATATTTAGGTTAAATAATTTCTTTTCAGACATGTAATGCTCCAAATGCGCCTAAAGGGTCCTCCTTTATTGTCTAAACATGTATGAAATTGAACAAGGGCTTCAGACTGGCCACATAATGATATATTTGACATTACCCCCCATGGGGGGGGGGGCAGACCAGGCCCACACCCCGAAACTGAAATTCCTAATATGGCACTCGAGTGGACCAGACCAATGCAATTTTATTCTACGGTAAAAACTGAATTTTCTGTGAAAATTTGAGCCAGATTCAACAACTTTAAGGGGTGTTTTGAGCTGAATTGCCATTTGAGGGTACTCTCGCTACATGCACTCCCAATACATGTATTTCAGCTTGGTGTGTATTTCTTAAGGAAAACACTACTTAATTCTCCCTAAGTGGCGCCCACTCTCACACACAGTATGGTTTATAGCCCTACATCTGCCCTTTTGGGCAAGATTTGAGCATATCTTAATGCACCCCCCAGAAGGCGAATTACAGGCCTGCTGGAGCCCAAATAACACACCCTTAGTCACTTCTATACCAGATGTAATTTTGAAACATGTGCAGTATAATTTAGTAGGTTACAGAGAATTTTCTGGCCAAATTTCAGCATTATAGACCAACATTTGGTACTCATTTAGGCTGATTTACATCTATTTTGGACCATTTTAACAGCAATATTTAGGTTAAATAATTTCTTTTCAGACATGTAATGCTCCAAATGCGCCTAAAGGGTCCTCCTTTATTGTCTAAACATGTATGAAATTGAACAAGGGCTTCAGACTGGCCACATAATGATATATTTGACATTACCCCCATGGGGGGGGGGGGGCAGACCAGGCCCACACCCCGAAACTGAAATTCCTAATATGGCACTCGAGTGGACCAGACCAATGCAATTTTATTCTATGGTAAAAACTGAATTTTCTGCGAAAATTTGAGCCAGATTCAACAACTTTAAGGGGTGTTTTGAGCTGAATTGCCATTTGAGGGTACTCTCGCTACATGCACTCCCAATACATGTATTTTCAGCTTGGTGTGTATTTCTTAAGGAAAACACTACTTAATTCTCCCTAAGTGGCGCCCACTCTCACACACAGTATGGTTTATAGCCCTACATCTGCCCTTTTGGGCAAGATTTGAGCATATCTTAATGCACCCCCCAGAAGGCGAATTACAGGCCTGCTGGAGCCCAAATAACACACCCTTAGTCACTTCTATACCAGATGTAATTTTGAAACCTGTGCAGTATAATTTAGTAGGTTACAGAGAATTTTCTGGCCAAATTTCAGCATTATAGACCAACATTTGGTACTCATTTAGGCTGATTTACATCTATTTTGGACCATTTTAACAGCAATATTTAGGTTAAATAATTTCTTTTCAGACATGTAATGCTCCAAATGCGCCTAAAGGGTCCTCCTTTATTGTCTAAACATGTATGAAATTGAACAAGGGCTTCAGACTGGCCACATAATGATATATTTGACATTACCCCCCATGGGGGGGGGCAGACCAGGCCCACACCCCGAAACTGAAATTCCTAATATGGCACTCGAGTGGACCAGACCAATGCAATTTTATTCTATGGTAAAAACTGAATTTTCTGCGAAAATTTGAGCCAGATTCAACAACTTTAAGGGGTGTTTTGAGCTGAATTGCCATTTGAGGGTACTCTCGCTACATGCACTCCCAATACATGTATTTTCAGCTTGGTGTGTATTTCTTAAGGAAAACACTACTTAATTCTCCCTAAGTGGCGCCCACTCTCACACACAGTATGGTTTATAGCCCTACATCTGCCCTTTTGGGCAAGATTTGAGCATATCTTAATGCACCCCCCAGAAGGCGAATTACAGGCCTGCTGGAGCCCAAATAACACACCCTTAGTCACTTCTATACCAGATGTAATTTTGAAACCTGTGCAGTATAATTTAGTAGGTTACAGAGAATTTTCTGGCCAAATTTCAGCATTATAGACCAACATTTGGTACTCATTTAGGCTGATTTACATCTATTTTGGACCATTTTAACAGCAATATTTAGGTTAAATAATTTCTTTTCAGACATGTAATGCTCCAAATGCGCCTAAAGGGTCCTCCTTTATTGTCTAAACATGTATGAAATTGAACAAGGGCTTCAGACTGGCCACATAATGATATATTTGACATTACCCCCCATGGGGGGGGGCAGACCAGGCCCACACCCCGAAACTGAAATTCCTAATATGGCACTCGAGTGGACCAGACCAATGCAATTTTATTCTATGGTAAAAACTGAATTTTCTGCGAAAATTTGAGCCAGATTCAACAACTTTAAGGGGTGTTTTGAGCTGAATTGCCATTTGAGGGTACTCTCGCTACATGCACTCCCAATACATGTATTTTCAGCTTGGTGTGTATTTCTTAAGGAAAACACTACTTAATTCTCCCTAAGTGGCGCCCACTCTCACACACAGTATGGTTTATAGCCCTACATCTGCCCTTTTGGGCAAGATTTGAGCATATCTTAATGCACCCCCCAGAAGGCGAATTACAGGCCTGCTGGAGCCCAAATAACACACCCTTAGTCACTTCTATACCAGATGTAATTTTGAAACCTGTGCAGTATAATTTAGTAGGTTACAGAGAATTTTCTGGCCAAATTTCAGCATTATAGACCAACATTTGGTACTCATTTAGGCTGATTTACATCTATTTTGGACCATTTTAACAGCAATATTTAGGTTAAATAATTTCTTTTCAGACATGTAATGCTCCAAATGCGCCTAAAGGGTCCTCCTTTATTGTCTAAACATGTATGAAATTGAACAAGGGCTTCAGACTGGCCACATAATGATATATTTGACATTACCCCCATGGGGGGGGGCAGACCAGGCCCACACCCCGAAACTGAAATTCCTAATATGGCACTCGAGTGGACCAGACCAATGCAATTTTATTCTATGGTAAAAACTGAATTTTCTGCGAAAATTTGAGCCAGATTCAACAACTTTAAGGGGTGTTTTGAGCTGAATTGCCATTTGAGGGTACTCTCGCTACATGCACTCCCAATACATGTATTTTCAGCTTGGTGTGTATTTCTTAAGGAAAACACTACTTAATTCTCCCTAAGTGGCGCCCACTCTCACACACAGTATGGTTTATAGCCCTACATCTGCCCTTTTGGGCAAGATTTGAGCATATCTTAATGCACCCCCCAGAAGGCGAATTACAGGCCTGCTGGAGCCCAAATAACACACCCTTAGTCACTTCTATACCAGATGTAATTTTGAAACATGTGCAGTATAATTTAGTAGGTTACAGAGAATTTTCTGGCCAAATTTCAGCATTATAGACCAACATTTGGTACTCATTTAGGCTGATTTACATCTATTTTGGACCATTTTAACAGCAATATTTAGGTTAAATAATTTCTTTTCAGACATGTAATGCTCCAAATGCGCCTAAAGGGTCCTCCTTTATTGTCTAAACATGTATGAAATTGAACAAGGGCTTCAGACTGGCCACATAATGATATATTTGACATTACCCCCATGGGGGGGGGGGGGGGGGGGGGGGGGCAGACCAGGCCCACACCCCGAAACTGAAATTCCTAATATGGCACTCGAGTGGACCAGACCAATGCAATTTTATTCTATGGTAAAAACTGAATTTTTCTGTGAAAATTTGAGCCAGATTCAACAACTTTAAGGGGTGTTTTGAGCTGAATTGCCATTTGAGGGTACTCTCGCTACATGCACTCCCAATACATGTATTTCAGCTTGGTGTGTATTTCTTAAGGAAAACACTACTTAATTCTCCCTAAGTGGCGCCCACTCTCACACACAGTATGGTTTATAGCCCTACATCTGCCCTTTTGGGCAAGATTTGAGCATATCTTAATGCACCCCCCAGAAGGCGAATTACAGGCCTGCTGGAGCCCAAATAACACACCCTTAGTCACTTCTATACCAGATGTAATTTTGAAACATGTGCAGTATAATTTAGTAGGTTACAGAGAATTTTCTGGCCAAATTTCAGCATTATAGACCAACATTTGGTACTCATTTAGGCTGATTTACATCTATTTTGGACCATTTTAACAGCAATATTTAGGTTAAATAATTTCTTTTCAGACATGTAATGCTCCAAATGCGCCTAAAGGGTCCTCCTTTATTGTCTAAACATGTATGAAATTGAACAAGGGCTTCAGACTGGCCACATAATGATATATTTGACATTACCCCCATGGGGGGGGGCAGACCAGGCCCACACCCCGAAACTGAAATTCCTAATATGGCACTCGAGTGGACCAGACCAATGCAATTTTATTCTATGGTAAAAACTGAATTTTCTGCGAAAATTTGAGCCAGATTCAACAACTTTAAGGGGTGTTTTGAGCTGAATTGCCATTTGAGGGTACTTCGCTACATGCACTCCCAATACATGTATTTTCAGCTTGGTGTGTATTTCTTAAGGAAAACACTACTTAATTCTCCCTAAGTGGCGCCCACTCTCACACACAGTATGGTTTATAGCCCTACATCTGCCCTTTTGGGCAAGATTTGAGCATATCTTAATGCACCCCCCAGAAGGCGAATTACAGGCCTGCTGGAGCCCAAATAACACACCCTTAGTCACTTCTATACCAGATGTAATTTTGAAACCTGTGCAGTATAATTTAGTAGGTTACAGAGAATTTTCTGGCCAAATTTCAGCATTATAGACCAACATTTGGTACTCATTTAGGCTGATTTACATCTATTTTGGACCATTTTAACAGCAATATTTAGGTTAAATAATTTCTTTTCAGACATGTAATGCTCCAAATGCGCCTAAAGGGTCCTCCTTTATTGTCTAAACATGTATGAAATTGAACAAGGGCTTCAGACTGGCCACATAATGATATATTTGACATTACCCCCCATGGGGGGGGGCAGACCAGGCCCACACCCCGAAACTGAAATTCCTAATATGGCACTCGAGTGGACCAGACCAATGCAATTTTATTCTATGGTAAAAACTGAATTTTCTGCGAAAATTTGAGCCAGATTCAACAACTTTAAGGGGTGTTTTGAGCTGAATTGCCATTTGAGGGTACTCTCGCTACATGCACTCCCAATACATGTATTTTCAGCTTGGTGTGTATTTCTTAAGGAAAACACTACTTAATTCTCCCTAAGTGGCGCCCACTCTCACACACAGTATGGTTTATAGCCCTACATCTGCCCTTTTGGGCAAGATTTGAGCATATCTTAATGCACCCCCCAGAAGGCGAATTACAGGCCTGCTGGAGCCCAAATAACACACCCTTAGTCACTTCTATACCAGATGTAATTTTGAAACATGTGCAGTATAATTTAGTAGGTTACAGAGAATTTTCTGGCCAAATTTCAGCATTATAGACCAACATTTGGTACTCATTTAGGCTGATTTACATCTATTTTGGACCATTTTAACAGCAATATTTAGGTTAAATAATTTCTTTTCAGACATGTAATGCTCCAAATGCGCCTAAAGGGTCCTCCTTTATTGTCTAAACATGTATGAAATTGAACAAGGGCTTCAGACTGGCCACATAATGATATATTTGACATTACCCCCATGGGGGGGGGGGGGGGGGGGCAGACCAGGCCCACACCCCGAAACTGAAATTCCTAATATGGCACTCGAGTGGACCAGACCAATGCAATTTTATTCTATGGTAAAAACTGAATTTTCTGTGAAAATTTGAGCCAGATTCAACAACTTTAAGGGGTGTTTTGAGCTGAATTGCCATTTGAGGGTACTCTCGCTACATGCACTCCCAATACATGTATTTCAGCTTGGTGTGTATTTCTTAAGGAAAACACTACTTAATTCTCCCTAAGTGGCGCCCACTCTCACACACAGTATGGTTTATAGCCCTACATCTGCCCTTTTGGGCAAGATTTGAGCATATCTTAATGCACCCCCCAGAAGGCGAATTACAGGCCTGCTGGAGCCCAAATAACACACCCTTAGTCACTTCTATACCAGATGTAATTTTGAAACATGTGCAGTATAATTTAGTAGGTTACAGAGAATTTTCTGGCCAAATTTCAGCATTATAGACCAACATTTGGTACTCATTTAGGCTGATTTACATCTATTTTGGACCATTTTAACAGCAATATTTAGGTTAAATAATTTCTTTTCAGACATGTAATGCTCCAAATGCGCCTAAAGGGTCCTCCTTTATTGTCTAAACATGTATGAAATTGAACAAGGGCTTCAGACTGGCCACATAATGATATATTTGACATTACCCCCATGGGGGGGGCAGACCAGGCCCACACCCCGAAACTGAAATTCCTAATATGGCACTCGAGTGGACCAGACCAATGCAATTTTATTCTATGGTAAAAACTGAATTTTCTGCGAAAATTTGAGCCAGATTCAACAACTTTAAGGGGTGTTTTGAGCTGAATTGCCATTTGAGGGTACTCTCGCTACATGCACTCCCAATACATGTATTTTCAGCTTGGTGTGTATTTCTTAAGGAAAACACTACTTAATTCTCCCTAAGTGGCGCCCACTCTCACACACAGTATGGTTTATAGCCCTACATCTGCCCTTTTGGGCAAGATTTGAGCATATCTTAATGCACCCCCCAGAAGGCGAATTACAGGCCTGCTGGAGCCCAAATAACACACCCTTAGTCACTTCTATACCAGATGTAATTTTGAAACCTGTGCAGTATAATTTAGTAGGTTACAGAGAATTTTCTGGCCAAATTTCAGCATTATAGACCAACATTTGGTACTCATTTAGGCTGATTTACATCTATTTTGGACCATTTTAACAGCAATATTTAGGTTAAATAATTTCTTTTCAGACATGTAATGCTCCAAATGCGCCTAAAGGGTCCTCCTTTATTGTCTAAACATGTATGAAATTGAACAAGGGCTTCAGACTGGCCACATAATGATATATTTGACATTACCCCCATGGGGGGGGGGCAGACCAGGCCCACACCCCGAAACTGAAATTCCTAATATGGCACTCGAGTGGACCAGACCAATGCAATTTTATTCTATGGTAAAAACTGAATTTTCTGCGAAAATTTGAGCCAGATTCAACAACTTTAAGGGGTGTTTTGAGCTGAATTGCCATTTGAGGGTACTCTCGCTACATGCACTCCCAATACATGTATTTTCAGCTTGGTGTGTATTTCTTAAGGAAAACACTACTTAATTCTCCCTAAGTGGCGCCCACTCTCACACACAGTATGGTTTATAGCCCTACATCTGCCCTTTTGGGCAAGATTTGAGCATATCTTAATGCACCCCCCAGAAGGCGAATTACAGGCCTGCTGGAGCCCAAATAACACACCCTTAGTCACTTCTATACCAGATGTAATTTTGAAACCTGTGCAGTATAATTTAGTAGGTTACAGAGAATTTTCTGGCCAAATTTCAGCATTATAGACCAACATTTGGTACTCATTTAGGCTGATTTACATCTATTTTGGACCATTTTAACAGCAATATTTAGGTTAAATAATTTCTTTTCAGACATGTAATGCTCCAAATGCGCCTAAAGGGTCCTCCTTTATTGTCTAAACATGTATGAAATTGAACAAGGGCTTCAGACTGGCCACATAATGATATATTTGACATTACCCCCATGGGGGGGGGGCAGACCAGGCCCACACCCCGAAACTGAAATTCCTAATATGGCACTCGAGTGGACCAGACCAATGCAATTTTATTCTATGGTAAAAACTGAATTTTCTGCGAAAATTTGAGCCAGATTCAACAACTTTAAGGGGTGTTTTGAGCTGAATTGCCATTTGAGGGTACTCTCGCTACATGCACTCCCAATACATGTATTTTCAGCTTGGTGTGTATTTCTTAAGGAAAACACTACTTAATTCTCCCTAAGTGGCGCCCACTCTCACACACAGTATGGTTTATAGCCCTACATCTGCCCTTTTGGGCAAGATTTGAGCATATCTTAATGCACCCCCCAGAAGGCGAATTACAGGCCTGCTGGAGCCCAAATAACACACCCTTAGTCACTTCTATACCAGATGTAATTTTGAAACCTGTGCAGTATAATTTAGTAGGTTACAGAGAATTTTCTGGCCAAATTTCAGCATTATAGACCAACATTTGGTACTCATTTAGGCTGATTTACATCTATTTTGGACCATTTTAACAGCAATATTTAGGTTAAATAATTTCTTTTCAGACATGTAATGCTCCAAATGCGCCTAAAGGGTCCTCCTTTATTGTCTAAACATGTATGAAATTGAACAAGGGCTTCAGACTGGCCACATAATGATATATTTGACATTACCCCCATGGGGGGGGGGGGGGGGCAGACCAGGCCCACACCCCGAAACTGAAATTCCTAATATGGTACTCGAGTGGACCAGACCAATGCAATTTTATTCTATGGTAAAAACTGAATTTTCTGTGAAAATTTGAGCCAGATTCAACAACTTTAAGGGGTGTTTTGAGCTGAATTGCCATTTGAGGGTACTCTCGCTACATGCACTCCCAATACATGTATTTTCAGCTTGTGTATTTCTTAAGGAAAACACTACTTAATTCTCCCTAAGTGGCGCCCACTCTCACACACAGTATGGTTTATAGCCCTACATCTGCCCTTTTGGGCAAGATTTGAGCATATCTTAATGCACCCCCCAGAAGGCGAATTACAGGCCTGCTGGAGCCCAAATAACACACCCTTAGTCACTTCTATACCAGATGTAATTTTGAAACATGTGCAGTATAATTTAGTAGGTTACAGAGAATTTTCTGGCCAAATTTCAGCATTATAGACCAACATTTGGTACTCATTTAGGCTGATTTACATCTATTTTGGACCATTTTAACAGCAATATTTAGGTTAAATAATTTCTTTTCAGACATGTAATGCTCCAAATGCGCCTAAAGGGTCCTCCTTTATTGTCTAAACATGTATGAAATTGAACAAGGGCTTCAGACTGGCCACATAATGATATATTTGACATTACCCCCATGGGGGGGGGCAGACCAGGCCCACACCCCGAAACTGAAATTCCTAATATGGCACTCGAGTGGACCAGACCAATGCAATTTTATTCTATGGTAAAAACTGAATTTTCTGCGAAAATTTGAGCCAGATTCAACAACTTTAAGGGGTGTTTTGAGCTGAATTGCCATTTGAGGGTACTCTCGCTACATGCACTCCCAATACATGTATTTTCAGCTTGGTGTGTATTTCTTAAGGAAAACACTACTTAATTCTCCCTAAGTGGCGCCCACTCTCACACACAGTATGGTTTATAGCCCTACATCTGCCCTTTTGGGCAAGATTTGAGCATATCTTAATGCACCCCCCAGAAGGCGAATTACAGGCCTGCTGGAGCCCAAATAACACACCCTTAGTCACTTCTATACCAGATGTAATTTTGAAACCTGTGCAGTATAATTTAGTAGGTTACAGAGAATTTTCTGGCCAAATTTCAGCATTATAGACCAACATTTGGTACTCATTTAGGCTGATTTACATCTATTTTGGACCATTTTAACAGCAATATTTAGGTTAAATAATTTCTTTTCAGACATGTAATGCTCCAAATGCGCCTAAAGGGTCCTCCTTTATTGTCTAAACATGTATGAAATTGAACAAGGGCTTCAGACTGGCCACATAATGATATATTTGACATTACCCCCATGGGGGGGGGGGGGGGGGGGGCAGACCAGGCCCACACCCCGAAACTGAAATTCCTAATATGGTACTCGAGTGGACCAGACCAATGCAATTTTATTCTATGGTAAAAACTGAATTTTCTGTGAAAATTTGAGCCAGATTCAACAACTTTAAGGGGTGTTTTGAGCTGAATTGCCATTTGAGGGTACTCTCGCTACATGCACTCCCAATACATGTATTTCAGCTTGGTGTGTATTTCTTAAGGAAAACACTACTTAATTCTCCCTAAGTGGCGCCCACTCTCACACACAGTATGGTTTATAGCCCTACATCTGCCCTTTTGGGCAAGATTTGAGCATATCTTAATGCACCCCCCAGAAGGCGAATTACAGGCCTGCTGGAGCCCAAATAACACACCCTTAGTCACTTCTATACCAGATGTAATTTTGAAACATGTGCAGTATAATTTAGTAGGTTACAGAGAATTTTCTGGCCAAATTTCAGCATTATAGACCAACATTTGGTACTCATTTAGGCTGATTTACATCTATTTTGGACCATTTTAACAGCAATATTTAGGTTAAATAATTTCTTTTCAGACATGTAATGCTCCAAATGCGCCTAAAGGGTCCTCCTTTATTGTCTAAACATGTATGAAATTGAACAAGGGCTTCAGACTGGCCACATAATGATATATTTGACATTACCCCCATGGGGGGGGGCAGACCAGGCCCACACCCCGAAACTGAAATTCCTAATATGGCACTCGAGTGGACCAGACCAATGCAATTTTATTCTATGGTAAAAACTGAATTTTCTGCGAAAATTTGAGCCAGATTCAACAACTTTAAGGGGTGTTTTGAGCTGAATTGCCATTTGAGGGTACTCTCGCTACATGCACTCCCAATACATGTATTTTCAGCTTGGTGTGTATTTCTTAAGGAAAACACTACTTAATTCTCCCTAAGTGGCGCCCACTCTCACACACAGTATGGTTTATAGCCCTACATCTGCCCTTTTGGGCAAGATTTGAGCATATCTTAATGCACCCCCCAGAAGGCGAATTACAGGCCTGCTGGAGCCCAAATAACACACCCTTAGTCACTTCTATACCAGATGTAATTTTGAAACCTGTGCAGTATAATTTAGTAGGTTACAGAGAATTTTCTGGCCAAATTTCAGCATTATAGACCAACATTTGGTACTCATTTAGGCTGATTTACATCTATTTTGGACCATTTTAACAGCAATATTTAGGTTAAATAATTTCTTTTCAGACATGTAATGCTCCAAATGCGCCTAAAGGGTCCTCCTTTATTGTCTAAACATGTATGAAATTGAACAAGGGCTTCAGACTGGCCACATAATGATATATTTGACATTACCCCCATGGGGGGGGGGGGGGCAGACCAGGCCCACACCCCGAAACTGAAATTCCTAATATGGTACTCGAGTGGACCAGACCAATGCAATTTTATTCTATGGTAAAAACTGAATTTTCTGTGAAAATTTGAGCCAGATTCAACAACTTTAAGGGGTGTTTTGAGCTGAATTGCCATTTGAGGGTACTCTCGCTACATGCACTCCCAATACATGTATTTCAGCTTGGTGTGTATTTCTTAAGGAAAACACTACTTAATTCTCCCTAAGTGGCGCCCACTCTCACACACAGTATGGTTTATAGCCCTACATCTGCCCTTTTGGGCAAGATTTGAGCATATCTTAATGCACCCCCCAGAAGGCGAATTACAGGCCTGCTGGAGCCCAAATAACACACCCTTAGTCACTTCTATACCAGATGTAATTTTGAAACATGTGCAGTATAATTTAGTAGGTTACAGAGAATTTTCTGGCCAAATTTCAGCATTATAGACCAACATTTGGTACTCATTTAGGCTGATTTACATCTATTTTGGACCATTTTAACAGCAATATTTAGGTTAAATAATTTCTTTTCAGACATGTAATGCTCCAAATGCGCCTAAAGGGTCCTCCTTTATTGTCTAAACATGTATGAAATTGAACAAGGGCTTCAGACTGGCCACATAATGATATATTTGACATTACCCCCATGGGGGGGGGCAGACCAGGCCCACACCCCGAAACTGAAATTCCTAATATGGCACTCGAGTGGACCAGACCAATGCAATTTTATTCTATGGTAAAAACTGAATTTTCTGCGAAAATTTGAGCCAGATTCAACAACTTTAAGGGGTGTTTTGAGCTGAATTGCCATTTGAGGGTACTCTCGCTACATGCACTCCCAATACATGTATTTTCAGCTTGGTGTGTATTTCTTAAGGAAAACACTACTTAATTCTCCCTAAGTGGCGCCCACTCTCACACACAGTATGGTTTATAGCCCTACATCTGCCCTTTTGGGCAAGATTTGAGCATATCTTAATGCACCCCCCAGAAGGCGAATTACAGGCCTGCTGGAGCCCAAATAACACACCCTTAGTCACTTCTATACCAGATGTAATTTTGAAACCTGTGCAGTATAATTTAGTAGGTTACAGAGAATTTTCTGGCCAAATTTCAGCATTATAGACCAACATTTGGTACTCATTTAGGCTGATTTACATCTATTTTGGACCATTTTAACAGCAATATTTAGGTTAAATAATTTCTTTTCAGACATGTAATGCTCCAAATGCGCCTAAAGGGTCCTCCTTTATTGTCTAAACATGTATGAAATTGAACAAGGGCTTCAGACTGGCCACATAATGATATATTTGACATTACCCCCATGGGGGGGGGGGGGGGGGGGGGGGCAGACCAGGCCCACACCCCGAAACTGAAATTCCTAATATGGCACTCGAGTGGACCAGACCAATGCAATTTTATTCTATGGTAAAAACTGAATTTTCTGTGAAAATTTGAGCCAGATTCAACAACTTTAAGGGGTGTTTTGAGCTGAATTGCCATTTGAGGGTACTCTCGCTACATGCACTCCCAATACATGTATTTCAGCTTGGTGTGTATTTCTTAAGGAAAACACTACTTAATTCTCCCTAAGTGGCGCCCACTCTCACACACAGTATGGTTTATAGCCCTACATCTGCCCTTTTGGGCAAGATTTGAGCATATCTTAATGCACCCCCCAGAAGGCGAATTACAGGCCTGCTGGAGCCCAAATAACACACCCTTAGTCACTTCTATACCAGATGTAATTTTGAAACATGTGCAGTATAATTTAGTAGGTTACAGAGAATTTTCTGGCCAAATTTCAGCATTATAGACCAACATTTGGTACTCATTTAGGCTGATTTACATCTATTTTGGACCATTTTAACAGCAATATTTAGGTTAAATAATTTCTTTTCAGACATGTAATGCTCCAAATGCGCCTAAAGGGTCCTCCTTTATTGTCTAAACATGTATGAAATTGAACAAGGGCTTCAGACTGGCCACATAATGATATATTTGACATTACCCCCATGGGGGGGGGGGCAGACCAGGCCCACACCCCGAAACTGAAATTCCTAATATGGCACTCGAGTGGACCAGACCAATGCAATTTTATTCTATGGTAAAAACTGAATTTTCTGCGAAAATTTGAGCCAGATTCAACAACTTTAAGGGGTGTTTTGAGCTGAATTGCCATTTGAGGGTACTCTCGCTACATGTGCACTCCCAATACATGTATTTTCAGCTTGGTGTGTATTTCTTAAGGAAAACACTACTTAATTCTCCCTAAGTGGCGCCCACTCTCACACACAGTATGGTTTATAGCCCTACATCTGCCCTTTTGGGCAAGATTTGAGCATATCTTAATGCACCCCCCAGAAGGCGAATTACAGGCCTGCTGGAGCCCAAATAACACACCCTTAGTCACTTCTATACCAGATGTAATTTTGAAACCTGTGCAGTATAATTTAGTAGGTTACAGAGAATTTTCTGGCCAAATTTCAGCATTATAGACCAACATTTGGTACTCATTTAGGCTGATTTACATCTATTTTGGACCATTTTAACAGCAATATTTAGGTTAAATAATTTCTTTTCAGACATGTAATGCTCCAAATGCGCCTAAAGGGTCCTCCTTTATTGTCTAAACATGTATGAAATTGAACAAGGGCTTCAGACTGGCCACATAATGATATATTTGACATTACCCCCCATGGGGGGGGGGCAGACCAGGCCCACACCCCGAAACTGAAATTCCTAATATGGCACTCGAGTGGACCAGACCAATGCAATTTTATTCTATGGTAAAAACTGAATTTTCTGCGAAAATTTGAGCCAGATTCAACAACTTTAAGGGGTGTTTTGAGCTGAATTGCCATTTGAGGGTACTCTCGCTACATGCACTCCCAATACATGTATTTTCAGCTTGGTGTGTATTTCTTAAGGAAAACACTACTTAATTCTCCCTAAGTGGCGCACACTCTCACACACAGTATGGTTTATAGCCCTACATCTGCCCTTTTGGGCAAGATTTGAGCATATCTTAATGCACCCCCCAGAAGGCGAATTACAGGCCTGCTGGAGCCCAAATAACACACCCTTAGTCACTTCTATACCAGATGTAATTTTGAAACCTGTGCAGTATAATTTAGTAGGTTACAGAGAATTTTCTGGCCAAATTTCAGCATTATAGACCAACATTTGGTACTCATTTAGGCTGATTTACATCTATTTTGGACCATTTTAACAGCAATATTTAGGTTAAATAATTTCTTTTCAGACATGTAATGCCAAATGCGCCTAAAGGGTCCTCCTTTATTGTCTAAACATGTATGAAATTGAACAAGGGCTTCAGACTGGCCACATAATGATATATTTGACATTACCCCCATGGGGGGGGGGGGGCAGACCAGGCCCACACCCCGAAACTGAAATTCCTAATATGGCACTCGAGTGGACCAGACCAATGCAATTTTATTCTATGGTAAAAACTGAATTTTCTGCGAAAATTTGAGCCAGATTCAACAACTTTAAGGGGTGTTTTGAGCTGAATTGCCATTTGAGGGTACTCTCGCTACATGCACTCCCAATACATGTATTTTCAGCTTGGTGTGTATTTCTTAAGGAAAACACTACTTAATTCTCCCTAAGTGGCGCCCACTCTCACACACAGTATGGTTTATAGCCCTACATCTGCCCTTTTGGGCAAGATTTGAGCATATCTTAATGCACCCCCCAGAAGGCGAATTACAGGCCTGCTGGAGCCCAAATAACACACCCTTAGTCACTTCTATACCAGATGTAATTTTGAAACCTGTGCAGTATAATTTAGTAGGTTACAGAGAATTTTTCTGGCCAAATTTCAGCATTATAGACCAACATTTGGTACTCATTTAGGCTGATTTACATCTATTTTGGACCATTTTAACAGCAATATTTAGGTTAAATAATTTCTTTTCAGACATGTAATGCTCCAAATGCGCCTAAAGGGTCCTCCTTTATTGTCTAAACATGTATGAAATTGAACAAGGGCTTCAGACTGGCCACATAATGATATATTTGACATTACCGCCATGGGGGGGGGGGGGGGGGGGGGGGGGGGGGGGGGGGGCAGACCAGGCCCACACCCCGAAACTGAAATCCTAATATGGCACTCGAGTGGACCAGACCAATGCAATTTTATTCTATGGTAAAAACTGAATTTTCTGTGAAAATTTGAGCCAGATTCAACAACTTTAAGGGGTGTTTTGAGCTGAATTGCCATTTGAGGGTACTCTCGCTACATGCACTCCCAATACATGTATTTCAGCTTGGTGTGTATTTCTTAAGGAAAACACTACTTAATTCTCCCTAAGTGGCGCCCACTCTCACACACAGTATGGTTTATAGCCCTACATCTGCCCTTTTGGGCAAGATTTGAGCATATCTTAATGCACCCCCCAGAAGGCGAATTACAGGCCTGCTGGAGCCCAAATAACACACCCTTAGTCACTTCTATACCAGATGTAATTTTGAAACATGTGCAGTATAATTTAGTAGGTTACAGAGAATTTTCTGGCCAAATTTCAGCATTATAGACCAACATTTGGTACTCATTTAGGCTGAATTTACATCTATTTTGGACCATTTTAACAGCAATATTTAGGTTAAATATTTCTTTTCAGACATGTAATGCTCCAAATGCGCCTAAAGGGTCCTCCTTTATTGTCAAACATGTATGAAATTGAACAAGGGCTTCAGACTGGCCACATAATGATATATTTGACATTACCCCATGGGGGGGGGGGGGGCAGACCAGGCCCCACACCCCGAAAACTGAAATTCCTAATATGGCACTCGAGTGGACCAGACCAATGCAATTTTATTCTATGGTAAAAACTTGAATTTTCTGCGAAAATTTGAGCCAGATTCAACAACTTTAAGGGGTGTTTTGAGCTGAATTGCCATTTGAGGGTACTCTCGGCTCATGCACTCCCAATACATGTATTTTCAGCTTGGTGTGTATTTTCTTAAGGAAAACACTACTTAATTCTCCCTAAGTGGCGCCCACTCTCACACACAGTATGGTTTATAGCCTACATCTGCCCTTTTGGGCAAGATTTGAGCATATCTTAATGCACCCCCCAAGAAGGCGAATTACAGGCCTGCTGGAGCCCAAATAACACACCCTTAGTCACTTCTATACCAGATGTAATTTTGAAACCTGTGCAGTATAATTGAGTAGGTTACAGAGAATTTTCTGGCCAAATTTCAGCATTATAGACCAACATTTGGTACTCATTTAGGCTGATTTACATCTATTTTGGACCATTTTAACAGCAATATTTAGGTTAAATAATTTCTTTTCAGACATGTAATGCTCCAAATGCGCCTAAAGGGTCCTCCTTTATTGTCTAAACATGTATGAAATTGAACAAGGGCTTCAGACTGGCCACATAATGATATATTTGACATTACCCCCATGGGGGGGGGGGGGGGGGGGGGGGCAGACCAGGCCACACCCCGAAACTGAAATTCCAATATGGCACTCGAGTGGACCAGACCAATGCAATTTTATTCTATGGTAAAAACTGAATTTTCTGTGAAAATTTGAGCCAGATTCAACAACTTTAAGGGTGTTTTGAGCTGAATTGCCATTTGAGGGTACTCTCGCTACATGCACTCCCAATACATGTATTTTCAGCTTGGTGTGTTATTTCTTAAGGAAAACACTACTTAATTCTCCCTAAGTGGCGCCCACTCTCACACACAGTATGGTTTATAGCCTACATCTGCCCTTTTGGGCAAGGATTGAGCATATCTTAATGCACCCCCCAGAAGGCGAATTACAGGCCTGCTGGAGCCCAAATAACACACCCTTAGTCACTTCTATACCAGATGTAATTTTGAAACATGTGCAGTATAATTTAGTAGGTTACAGAGAATTTTCTGGCCAAATTTCAGCATTATAGACCAACATTTGGTACTCATTTAGGCTGATTTACATCTATTTTGGACCATTTTAACAGCAATATTTAGGTTAAATAATTTCTTTTCAGACATGTAATGCTCCAAATGCGCCTAAAGGGTCCTCCTTTATTGTCTAAACATGTATGAAATTGAACAAGGGCTTCAGACTGGCCACATAATGATATATTTGACATTACCGCCATGGGGGGGGGGGGGGGGGGGGGGGGGGGGGCAGACCAGGCCCACACCCCGAAACTGAAATTCCTAATATGGCACTCGAGTGGACCAGACCAATGCAATTTTATTCTATGGTAAAAACTGAATTTTCTGTGAAAATTTGAGCCAGATTCAACAACTTTAAGGGGTGTTTTGAGCTGAATTGCCATTTGAGGGTACTCTCGCTACATGCACTCCCAATACATGTATTTCAGCTTGGTGTGTATTTCTTAAGGAAAACACTACTTAATTCTCCCTAAGTGGCGCCCACTCTCACACACAGTATGGTTTATAGCCCTACATCTGCCCTTTTGGGCAAGATTTGAGCATATCTTAATGCACCCCCCAGAAGGCGAATTACAGGCCTGCTGGAGCCCAAATAACACACCCTTAGTCACTTCTATACCAGATGTAATTTTGAAACATGTGCAGTATAATTTAGTAGGTTACAGAGAATTTTCTGGCCAAATTTCAGCATTATAGACCAACATTTGGTACTCATTTAGGCTGATTTACATCTATTTTGGACCATTTTAACAGCAATATTTAGGTTAAATAATTTCTTTTCAGACATGTAATGCTCCAAATGCGCCTAAAGGGTCCTCCTTTATTGTCTAAACATGTATGAAATTGAACAAGGGCTTCAGACTGGCCACATAATGATATATTTGACATTACTCCCCATGGGGGGGGGCAGACCAGGCCCACACCCCGAAACTGAAATTCCTAATATGGCACTCGAGTGGACCAGACCAATGCAATTTTATTCTATGGTAAAAACTGAATTTTCTGCGAAAATTTGAGCCAGATTCAACAACTTTAAGGGGTGTTTTGAGCTGAATTGCCATTTGAGGGTACTCTCGCTACATACACTCCCAATACATGTATTTTCAGCTTGGTGTGTATTTCTTAAGGAAAACACTACTTAATTCTCCCTAAGTGGCGCCCACTCTCACACACAGTATGGTTTATAGCCCTACATCTGCCCTTTTGGGCAAGATTTGAGCATATCTTAATGCACCCCCCAGAAGGCGAATTACAGGCCTGCTGGAGCCCAAATAACACACCCTTAGTCACTTCTATACCAGATGTAATTTTGAAACCTGTGCAGTATAATTTAGTAGGTTACAGAGAATTTTCTGGCCAAATTTCAGCATTATAGACCAACATTTGGTACTCATTTAGGCTGATTTACATCTATTTTGGACCATTTTAACAGCAATATTTAGGTTAAATAATTTCTTTTCAGACATGTAATGCTCCAAATGCGCCTAAAGGGTCCTCCTTTATTGTCTAAACATGTATGAAATTGAACAAGGGCTTCAGACTGGCCACATAATGATATATTTGACATTACCCCCATGGGGGGGGGGGGGGGGGCAGACCAGGCCCACACCCCGAAACTGAAATTCCTAATATGGCACTCGAGTGGACCAGACCAATGCAATTTTATTCTATGGTAAAAACTGAATTTTCTGCGAAAATTTGAGCCAGATTCAACAACTTTAAGGGGTGTTTTGAGCTGAATTGCCATTTGAGGGTACTCTCGCTACATGCACTCCCAATACATGTATTTTCAGCTTGGTGTGTATTTCTTAAGGAAAACACTACTTAATTCTCCCTAAGTGGCGCCCACTCTCACACACAGTATGGTTTATAGCCCTACATCTGCCCTTTTGGGCAAGATTTGAGCATATCTTAATGCACCCCCCAGAAGGCGAATTACAGGCCTGCTGGAGCCCAAATAACACACCCTTAGTCACTTCTATACCAGATGTAATTTTGAAACCTGTGCAGTATAATTTAGTAGGTTACAGAGAATTTTCTGGCCAAATTTCAGCATTATAGACCAACATTTGGTACTCATTTAGGCTGATTTACATCTATTTTGGACCATTTTAACAGCAATATTTAGGTTAAATAATTTCTTTTCAGACATGTAATGCTCCAAATGCGCCTAAAGGGTCCTCCTTTATTGTCTAAACATGTATGAAATTGAACAAGGGCTTCAGACTGGCCACATAATGATATATTTGACATTACCCCCATGGGGGGGGGGGGGGGCAGACCAGGCCCACACCCCGAAACTGAAATTCCTAATATGGCACTCGAGTGGACCAGACCAATGCAATTTTATTCTATGGTAAAAACTGAATTTTCTGCGAAAATTTGAGCCAGATTCAACAACTTTAAGGGGTGTTTTGAGCTGAATTGCCATTTGAGGGTACTCTCGCTACATGCACTCCCAATACATGTATTTTCAGCTTGGTGTGTATTTCTTAAGGAAAACACTACTTAATTCTCCCTAAGTGGCGCCCACTCTCACACACAGTATGGTTTTATAGCCCTACATCTGCCCTTTTGGGCAAGATTTGAGCATATCTTAATGCACCCCCCAGAAGGCGAATTACAGGCCTGCTGGAGCCCAAATAACACACCCTTAGTCACTTCTATACCAGATGTAATTTTGAAACCTGTGCAGTATAATTTAGTAGGTTACAGAGAATTTTCTGGCCAAATTTCAGCATTATAGACCAACATTTGGTACTCATTTAGGCTGATTTACATCTATTTTGGACCATTTTAACAGCAATATTTAGGTTAAATAATTTCTTTTCAGACATGTAATGCTCCAAATGCGCCTAAAGGGTCCTCCTTTATTGTCTAAACATGTATGAAATTGAACAAGGGCTTCAGACTGGCCACATAATGATATATTTGACATTACCCCCATGGGGGGGGGGGGGGGGGGGCAGACCAGGCCCACACCCCGAAACTGAAATTCCTAATATGGCACTCGAGTGGACCAGACCAGTGCAATTTTATTCTATGGTAAAAACTGAATTTTCTGTGAAAATTTGAGCCAGATTCAACAACTTTAAGGGGTGTTTTGAGCTGAATTGCCATTTGAGGGTACTCTCGCTACATGCACTCCCAATACATGTATTTCAGCTTGGTGTGTATTTCTTAAGGAAAACACTACTTAATTCTCCCTAAGTGGCGCCCACTCTCACACACAGTATGGTTTATAGCCCTACATCTGCCCTTTTGGGCAAGATTTGAGCATATCTTAATGCACCCCCCAGAAGGCGAATTACAGGCCTGCTGGAGCCCAAATAACACACCCTTAGTCACTTCTATACCAGATGTAATTTTGAAACATGTGCAGTATAATTTAGTAGGTTACAGAGAATTTTCTGGCCAAATTTCAGCATTATAGACCAACATTTGGTACTCATTTAGGCTGATTTACATCTATTTTGGACCATTTTAACAGCAATATTTAGGTTAAATAATTTCTTTTCAGACATGTAATGCTCCAAATGCGCCTAAAGGGTCCTCCTTTATTGTCTAAACATGTATGAAATTGAACAAGGGCTTCAGACTGGCCACATAATGATATATTTGACATTACCCCCATGGGGGGGGGGCAGACCAGGCCCACACCCCGAAACTGAAATTCCTAATATGGCACTCGAGTGGACCAGACCAATGCAATTTTATTCTATGGTAAAAACTGAATTTTCTGCGAAAATTTGAGCCAGATTCAACAACTTTAAGGGGTGTTTTGAGCTGAATTGCCATTTGAGGGTACTCTCGCTACATGCACTCCCAATACATGTATTTTCAGCTTGGTGTGTATTTCTTAAGGAAAACACTACTTAATTCTCCCTAAGTGGCGCCCACTCTCACACACAGTATGGTTTATAGCCCTACATCTGCCCTTTTGGGCAAGATTTGAGCATATCTTAATGCACCCCCCAGAAGGCGAATTACAGGCCTGCTGGAGCCCAAATAACACACCCTTAGTCACTTCTATACCAGATGTAATTTTGAAACCTGTGCAGTATAATTTAGTAGGTTACAGAGAATTTTCTGGCCAAATTTCAGCATTATAGACCAACATTTGGTACTCATTTAGGCTGATTTACATCTATTTTGTCAACAACTTTAAGGGGTGTTTTGAGCTGAATTGCCATTTGAGGGTACTCTCGCTACATGCACTCCCAATACATGTATTTCAGCTTGGTGTGTATTTCTTAAGGAAAACACTACTTAATTCTCCCTAAGTGGCGCCCACTCTCACACACAGTATGGTTTATAGCCCTACATCTGCCCTTTTGGGCAAGATTTGAGCATATCTTAATGCACCCCCCAGAAGGCGAATTACAGGCCTGCTGGAGCCCAAATAACACACCCTTAGTCACTTCTATACCAGATGTAATTTTGAAACATGTGCAGTATAATTTAGTAGGTTACAGAGAATTTTCTGGCCAAATTTCAGCATTATAGACCAACATTTGGTACTCATTTAGGCTGATTTACATCTATTTTGGACCATTTTAACAGCAATATTTAGGTTAAATAATTTCTTTTCAGACATGTAATGCTCCAAATGCGCCTAAAGGGTCCTCCTTTATTGTCTAAACATGTATGAAATTGAACAAGGGCTTCAGACTGGCCACATAATGATATATTTGACATTACCCCCATGGGGGGGGGGGCAGACCAGGCCCACACCCCGAAACTGAAATTCCTAATATGGCACTCGAGTGGACCAGACCAATGCAATTTTATTCTATGGTAAAAACTGAATTTTCTGCGAAAATTTGAGCCAGATTCAACAACTTTAAGGGGTGTTTTGAGCTGAATTGCCATTTGAGGGTACTCTCGCTACATGCACTCCCAATACATGTATTTTCAGCTTGGTGTGTATTTCTTAAGGAAAACACTACTTAATTCTCCCTAAGTGGCGCCCACTCTCACACACAGTATGGTTTATAGCCCTACATCTGCCCTTTTGGGCAAGATTTGAGCATATCTTAATGCACCCCCCAGAAGGCGAATTACAGGCCTGCTGGAGCCCAAATAACACACCCTTAGTCACTTCTATACCAGATGTAATTTTGAAACCTGTGCAGTATAATTTAGTAGGTTACAGAGAATTTTCTGGCCAAATTTCAGCATTATAGACCAACATTTGGTACTCATTTAGGCTGATTTACATCTATTTTGGACCATTTTAACAGCAATATTTAGGTTAAATAATTTCTTTTCAGACATGTAATGCTCCAAATGCGCCTAAAGGGTCCTCCTTTATTGTCTAAACATGTATGAAATTGAACAAGGGCTTCAGACTGGCCACATAATGATATATTTGACATTACCCCCCATGGGGGGGGGGCAGACCAGGCCCACACCCCGAAACTGAAATTCCTAATATGGCACTCGAGTGGACCAGACCAATGCAATTTTATTCTATGGTAAAAACTGAATTTTCTGCGAAAATTTGAGCCAGATTCAACAACTTTAAGGGGTGTTTTGAGCTGAATTGCCATTTGAGGGTACTCTCGCTACATGCACTCCCAATACATGTATTTTCAGCTTGGTGTGTATTTCTTAAGGAAAACACTACTTAATTCTCCCTAAGTGGCGCCCACTCTCACACACAGTATGGTTTATAGCCCTACATCTGCCCTTTTGGGCAAGATTTGAGCATATCTTAATGCACCCCCCAGAAGGCGAATTACAGGCCTGCTGGAGCCCAAATAACACACCCTTAGTCACTTCTATACCAGATGTAATTTTGAAACCTGTGCAGTATAATTTAGTAGGTTACAGAGAATTTTCTGGCCAAATTTCAGCATTATAGACCAACATTTGGTACGCATTTAGGCTGATTTACATCTATTTTGGACCATTTTAACAGCAATATTTAGGTTAAATAATTTCTTTTCAGACATGTAATGCTCCAAATGCGCCTAAAGGGTCCTCCTTTATTGTCTAAACATGTATGAAATTGAACAAGGGCTTCAGACTGGCCACATAATGATATATTTGACATTACCCCCATGGGGGGGGGGGGGGCAGACCAGGCCCACACCCCGAAACTGAAATTCCTAATATGGCACTCGAGTGGACCAGACCAATGCAATTTTATTCTATGGTAAAAACTGAATTTTCTGCGAAAATTTGAGCCAGATTCAACAACTTTAAGGGGTGTTTTGAGCTGAATTGCCATTTGAGGGTACTCTCGCTACATGCACTCCCAATACATGTATTTTCAGCTTGGTGTGTATTTCTTAAGGAAAACACTACTTAATTCTCCCTAAGTGGCGCCCACTCTCACACACAGTATGGTTTATAGCCCTACATCTGCCCTTTTGGGCAAGATTTGAGCATATCTTAATGCACCCCCCAGAAGGCGAATTACAGGCCTGCTGGAGCCCAAATAACACACCCTTAGTCACTTCTATACCAGATGTAATTTTGAAACCTGTGCAGTATAATTTAGTAGGTTACAGAGAATTTTCTGGCCAAATTTCAGCATTATAGACCAACATTTGGTACTCATTTAGGCTGATTTACATCTATTTTGGACCATTTTAACAGCAATATTTAGGTTAAATAATTTCTTTTCAGACATGTAATGCTCCAAATGCGCCTAAAGGGTCCTCCTTTATTGTCTAAACATGTATGAAATTGAACAAGGGCTTCAGACTGGCCACATAATGATATATTTGACATTACCCCCCATGGGGGGGGGGGGGGGCAGACCAGGCCCACACCCCGAAACTGAAATTCCTAATATGGCACTCGAGTGGACCAGACCAATGCAATTTTATTCTATGGTAAAAACTGAATTTTCTGCGAAAATTTGAGCCAGATTCAACAACTTTAAGGGGTGTTTTGAGCTGAATTGCCATTTGAGGGTACTCTCGCTACATGCACTCCCAATACATGTATTTTCAGCTTGGTGTGTATTTCTTAAGGAAAACACTACTTAATTCTCCCTAAGTGGCGCCCACTCTCACACACAGTATGGTTTATAGCCCTACATCTGCCCTTTTGGGCAAGATTTGAGCATATCTTAATGCACCCCCCAGAAGGCGAATTACAGGCCTGCTGGAGCCCAAATAACACACCCTTAGTCACTTCTATACCAGATGTAATTTTGAAACCTGTGCAGTATAATTTAGTAGGTTACAGAGAATTTTCTGGCCAAATTTCAGCATTATAGACCAACATTTGGTACTCATTTAGGCTGATTTACATCTATTTTGGACCATTTTAACAGCAATATTTAGGTTAAATAATTTCTTTTCAGACATGTAATGCTCCAAATGCGCCTAAAGGGTCCTCCTTTATTGTCTAAACATGTATGAAATTGAACAAGGGCTTCAGACTGGCCACATAATGATATATTTGACATTACCCCCATGGGGGGGGGGGGGGGGGGCAGACCAGGCCCACACCCCGAAACTGAAATTCCTAATATGGCACTCGAGTGGACCAGACCAATGCAATTTTATTCTATGGTAAAAACTGAATTTTCTGCGAAAATTTGAGCCAGATTCAACAACTTTAAGGGGTGTTTTGAGCTGAATTGCCATTTGAGGGTACTCTCGCTACATGCACTCCCAATACATGTATTTTCAGCTTGGTGTGTATTTCTTAAGGAAAACACTACTTAATTCTCCCTAAGTGGCGCCCACTCTCACACACAGTATGGTTTATAGCCCTACATCTGCCCTTTTGGGCAAGATTTGAGCATATCTTAATGCACCCCCCAGAAGGCGAATTACAGGCCTGCTGGAGCCCAAATAACACACCCTTAGTCACTTCTATACCAGATGTAATTTTGAAACCTGTGCAGTATAATTTAGTAGGTTACAGAGAATTTTCTGGCCAAATTTCAGCATTATAGACCAACATTTGGTACTCATTTAGGCTGATTTACATCTATTTTGGACCATTTTAACAGCAATATTTAGGTTAAATAATTTCTTTTCAGACATGTAATGCTCCAAATGCGCCTAAAGGGTCCTCCTTTATTGTCTAAACATGTATGAAATTGAACAAGGGCTTCAGACTGGCCACATAATGATATATTTGACATTACCCCCATGGGGGGGGGGGGCAGACCAGGCCCACACCCCGAAACTGAAATTCCTAATATGGCACTCGAGTGGACCAGACCAATGCAATTTTATTCTATGGTAAAAACTGAATTTTCTGCGAAAATTTGAGCCAGATTCAACAACTTTAAGGGGTGTTTTGAGCTGAATTGCCATTTGAGGGTACTCTCGCTACATGCACTCCCAATACATGTATTTTCAGCTTGGTGTGTATTTCTTAAGGAAAACACTACTTAATTCTCCCTAAGTGGCGCCCACTCTCACACACAGTATGGTTTATAGCCCTACATCTGCCCTTTTGGGCAAGATTTGAGCATATCTTAATGCACCCCCCAGAAGGCGAATTACAGGCCTGCTGGAGCCCAAATAACACACCCTTAGTCACTTCTATACCAGATGTAATTTTGAAACCTGTGCAGTATAATTTAGTAGGTTACAGAGAATTTTCTGGCCAAATTTCAGCATTATAGACCAACATTTGGTACTCATTTAGGCTGATTTACATCTATTTTGGACCATTTCAACAGCAATATTTAGGTTAAATAATTTCTTTTCAGACATGTAATGCTCCAAATGCGCCTAAAGGGTCCTCCTTTATTGTCTAAACATGTATGAAATTGAACAAGGGCTTCAGACTGGCCACATAATGATATATTTGACATTACCCCCCATGGGGGGGGGGGGGGGGGGGCAGACCAGGCCCACACCCCGAAACTGAAATTCCTAATATGGCACTCGAGTGGACCAGACCAATGCAATTTTATTCTATGGTAAAAACTGAATTTTCTGCGAAAATTTGAGCCAGATTCAACAACTTTAAGGGGTGTTTTGAGCTGAATTGCCATTTGAGGGTACTCTCGCTACATGCACTCCCAATACATGTATTTTCAGCTTGGTGTGTATTTCTTAAGGAAAACACTACTTAATTCTCCCTAAGTGGCGCCCACTCTCACACACAGTATGGTTTATAGCCCTACATCTGCCCTTTTGGGCAAGATTTGAGCATATCTTAATGCACCCCCCAGAAGGCGAATTACAGGCCTGCTGGAGCCCAAATAACACACCCTTAGTCACTTCTATACCAGATGTAATTTTGAAACCTGTGCAGTATAATTTAGTAGGTTACAGAGAATTTTCTGGCCAAATTTCAGCATTATAGACCAACATTTGGTACGCATTTAGGCTGATTTACATCTATTTTGGACCATTTTAACAGCAATATTTAGGTTAAATAATTTCTTTTCAGACATGTAATGCTCCAAATGCGCCTAAAGGGTCCTCCTTTATTGTCTAAACATGTATGAAATTGAACAAGGGCTTCAGACTGGCCACATAATGATATATTTGACATTACCCCCATGGGGGGGGGGGGGGGGGGGGGCAGACCAGGCCCACACCCCGAAACTGAAATTCCTAATATGGCACTCGAGTGGACCAGACCAATGCAATTTTATTCTATGGTAAAAACTGAATTTTCTGCGAAAATTTGAGCCAGATTCAACAACTTTAAGGGGTGTTTTGAGCTGAATTGCCATTTGAGGGTACTCTCGCTACATGCACTCCCAATACATGTATTTCAGCTTGGTGTGTATTTCTTAAGGAAAACACTACTTAATTCTCCCTAAGTGGCGCCCACTCTCACACACAGTATGGTTTATAGCCCTACATCTGCCCTTTTGGGCAAGATTTGAGCATATCTTAATGCACCCCCCAGAAGGCGAATTACAGGCCTGCTGGAGCCCAAATAACACACCCTTAGTCACTTCTATACCAGATGTAATTTTGAAACATGTGCAGTATAATTTAGTAGGTTACAGAGAATTTTCTGGCCAAATTTCAGCATTATAGACCAACATTTGGTACTCATTTAGGCTGATTTACATCTATTTTGGACCATTTTAACAGCAATATTTAGGTTAAATAATTTCTTTTCAGACATGTAATGCTCCAAATGCGCCTAAAGGGTCCTCCTTTATTGTCTAAACATGTATGAAATTGAACAAGGGCTTCAGACTGGCCACATAATGATATATTTGACATTACCCCCATGGGGGGGGGGCAGACCAGGCCCACACCCCGAAACTGAAATTCCTAATATGGCACTCGAGTGGACCAGACCAATGCAATTTTATTCTATGGTAAAAACTGAATTTTCTGCGAAAATTTGAGCCAGATTCAACAACTTTAAGGGGTGTTTTGAGCTGAATTGCCATTTCAGGGTACTCTCGCTACATGCACTCCCAATACATGTATTTTCAGCTTGGTGTGTATTTCTTAAGGAAAACACTACTTAATTCTCCCTAAGTGGCGCCCACTCTCACACACAGTATGGTTTATAGCCCTACATCTGCCCTTTTGGGCAAGATTTGAGCATATCTTAATGCACCCCCCAGAAGGCGAATTACAGGCCTGCTGGAGCCCAAATAACACACCCTTAGTCACTTCTATACCAGATGTAATTTTGAAACCTGTGCAGTATAATTTAGTAGGTTACAGAGAATTTTCTGGCCAAATTTCAGCATTATAGACCAACATTTGGTACTCATTTAGGCTGATTTACATCTATTTTGGACCATTTTAACAGCAATATTTAGGTTAAATAATTTCTTTTCAGACATGTAATGCTCCAAATGCGCCTAAAGGGTCCTCCTTTATTGTCTAAACATGTATGAAATTGAACAAGGGCTTCAGACTGGCCACATAATGATATATTTGACATTACCCCCCATGGGGGGGGGGGCAGACCAGGCCCACACCCCGAAACTGAAATTCCTAATATGGCACTCGAGTGGACCAGACCAATGCAATTTTATTCTATGGTAAAAACTGAATTTTCTGCGAAAATTTGAGCCAGATTCAACAACTTTAAGGGGTGTTTTGAGCTGAATTGCCATTTGAGGGTACTCTCGCTACATGCACTCCCAATACATGTATTTTCAGCTTGGTGTGTATTTCTTAAGGAAAACACTACTTAATTCTCCCTAAGTGGCGCCCACTCTCACACACAGTATGGTTTATAGCCCTACATCTGCCCTTTTGGGCAAGATTTGAGCATATCTTAATGCACCCCCCAGAAGGCGAATTACAGGCCTGCTGGAGCCCAAATAACACACCCTTAGTCACTTCTATACCAGATGTAATTTTGAAACCTGTGCAGTATAATTTAGTAGGTTACAGAGAATTTTCTGGCCAAATTTCAGCATTATAGACCAACATTTGGTACTCATTTAGGCTGATTTACATCTATTTTGGACCATTTTAACAGCAATATTTAGGTTAAATAATTTCTTTTCAGACATGTAATGCTCCAAATGCGCCTAAAGGGTCCTCCTTTATTGTCTAAACATGTATGAAATTGAACAAGGGCTTCAGACTGGCCACATAATGATATATTTGACATTACCCCCATGGGGGGGGGGGGCAGACCAGGCCCACACCCCGAAACTGAAATTCCTAATATGGCACTCGAGTGGACCAGACCAATGCAATTTTATTCTATGGTAAAAACTGAATTTTCTGCGAAAATTTGAGCCAGATTCAACAACTTTAAGGGGTGTTTTGAGCTGAATTGCCATTTGAGGGTACTCTCGCTACATGCACTCCCAATACATGTATTTTCAGCTTGGTGTGTATTTCTTAAGGAAAACACTACTTAATTCTCCCTAAGTGGCGCCCACTCTCACACACAGTATGGTTTATAGCCCTACATCTGCCCTTTTGGGCAAGATTTGAGCATATCTTAATGCACCCCCCAGAAGGCGAATTACAGGCCTGCTGGAGCCCAAATAACACACCCTTAGTCACTTCTATACCAGATGTAATTTTGAAACCTGTGCAGTATAATTTAGTAGGTTACAGAGAATTTTCTGGCCAAATTTCAGCATTATAGACCAACATTTGGTACTCATTTAGGCTGATTTACATCTATTTTGGACCATTTTAACAGCAATATTTAGGTTAAATAATTTCTTTTCAGACATGTAATGCTCCAAATGCGCCTAAAGGGTCCTCCTTTATTGTCTAAACATGTATGAAATTGAACAAGGGCTTCAGACTGGCCACATAATGATATATTTGACATTACCCCCATGGGGGGGGGGGGGCAGACCAGGCCCACACCCCGAAACTGAAATTCCTAATATGGCACTCGAGTGGACCAGACCAATGCAATTTTATTCTATGGTAAAAACTGAATTTTCTGCGAAAATTTGAGCCAGATTCAACAACTTTAAGGGGTGTTTTGAGCTGAATTGCCATTTGAGGGTACTCTCGCTACATGCACTCCCAATACATGTATTTTCAGCTTGGTGTGTATTTCTTAAGGAAAACACTACTTAATTCTCCCTAAGTGGCGCCCACTCTCACACACAGTATGGTTTATAGCCCTACATCTGCCCTTTTGGGCAAGATTTGAGCATATCTTAATGCACCCCCCAGAAGGCGAATTACAGGCCTGCTGGAGCCCAAATAACACACCCTTAGTCACTTCTATACCAGATGTAATTTTGAAACCTGTGCAGTATAATTTAGTAGGTTACAGAGAATTTTCTGGCCAAATTTCAGCATTATAGACCAACATTTGGTACTCATTTAGGCTGATTTACATCTATTTTGGACCATTTTAACAGCAATATTTAGGTTAAATAATTTCTTTTCAGACATGTAATGCTCCAAATGCGCCTAAAGGGTCCTCCTTTATTGTCTAAACATGTATGAAATTGAACAAGGGCTTCAGACTGGCCACATAATGATATATTTGACATTACCCCCCATGGGGGGGGGGGGCAGACCAGGCCCACACCCCGAAACTGAAATTCCTAATATGGCACTCGAGTGGACCAGACCAATGCAATTTTATTCTATGGTAAAAACTGAATTTTCTGCGAAAATTTGAGCCAGATTCAACAACTTTAAGGGGTGTTTTGAGCTGAATTGCCATTTGAGGGTACTCTCGCTACATGCACTCCCAATACATGTATTTTCAGCTTGGTGTGTATTTCTTAAGGAAAACACTACTTAATTCTCCCTAAGTGGCGCCCACTCTCACACACAGTATGGTTTATAGCCCTACATCTGCCCTTTTGGGCAAGATTTGAGCATATCTTAATGCACCCCCCAGAAGGCGAATTACAGGCCTGCTGGAGCCCAAATAACACACCCTTAGTCACTTCTATACCAGATGTAATTTTGAAACCTGTGCAGTATAATTTAGTAGGTTACAGAGAATTTTCTGGCCAAATTTCAGCATTATAGACCAACATTTGGTACTCATTTAGGCTGATTTACATCTATTTTGGACCATTTTAACAGCAATATTTAGGTTAAATAATTTCTTTTCAGACATGTAATGCTCCAAATGCGCCTAAAGGGTCCTCCTTTATTGTCTAAACATGTATGAAATTGAACAAGGGCTTCAGACTGGCCACATAATGATATATTTGACATTACCCCCATGGGGGGGGGCAGACCAGGCCCACACCCCGAAACTGAAATTCCTAATATGGCACTCGAGTGGACCAGACCAATGCAATTTTATTCTATGGTAAAAACTGAATTTTCTGCGAAAATTTGAGCCAGATTCAACAACTTTAAGGGGTGTTTTGAGCTGAATTGCCATTTGAGGGTACTCTCGCTACATGCACTCCCAATACATGTATTTTCAGCTTGGTGTGTATTTCTTAAGGAAAACACTACTTAATTCTCCCTAAGTGGCGCCCACTCTCACACACAGTATGGTTTATAGCCCTACATCTGCCCTTTTGGGCAAGATTTGAGCATATCTTAATGCACCCCCCAGAAGGCGAATTACAGGCCTGCTGGAGCCCAAATAACACACCCTTAGTCACTTCTATACCAGATGTAATTTTGAAACCTGTGCAGTATAATTTAGTAGGTTACAGAGAATTTTCTGGCCAAATTTCAGCATTATAGACCAACATTTGGTACTCATTTAGGCTGATTTACATCTATTTTGGACCATTTTAACAGCAATATTTAGGTTAAATAATTTCTTTTCAGACATGTAATGCTCCAAATGCGCCTAAAGGGTCCTCCTTTATTGTCTAAACATGTATGAAATTGAACAAGGGCTTCAGACTGGCCACATAATGATATATTTGACATTACCCCCATGGGGGGGGGGCAGACCAGGCCCACACCCCGAAACTGAAATTCCTAATATGGCACTCGAGTGGACCAGACCAATGCAATTTTATTCTATGGTAAAAACTGAATTTTCTGCGAAAATTTGAGCCAGATTCAACAACTTTAAGGGGTGTTTTGAGCTGAATTGCCATTTGAGGGTACTCTCGCTACATGCACTCCCAATACATGTATTTTCAGCTTGGTGTGTATTTCTTAAGGAAAACACTACTTAATTCTCCCTAAGTGGCGCCCACTCTCACACACAGTATGGTTTATAGCCCTACATCTGCCCTTTTGGGCAAGATTTGAGCATATCTTAATGCACCCCCCAGAAGGCGAATTACAGGCCTGCTGGAGCCCAAATAACACACCCTTAGTCACTTCTATACCAGATGTAATTTTGAAACCTGTGCAGTATAATTTAGTAGGTTACAGAGAATTTTCTGGCCAAATTTCAGCATTATAGACCAACATTTGGTACTCATTTAGGCTGATTTACATCTATTTTGGACCATTTTAACAGCAATATTTAGGTTAAATAATTTCTTTTCAGACATGTAATGCTCCAAATGCGCCTAAAGGGTCCTCCTTTATTGTCTAAACATGTATGAAATTGAACAAGGGCTTCAGACTGGCCACATAATGATATATTTGACATTACCCCCATGGGGGGGGGCAGACCAGGCCCACACCCCGAAACTGAAATTCCTAATATGGCACTCGAGTGGACCAGACCAATGCAATTTTATTCTATGGTAAAAACTGAATTTTCTGCGAAAATTTGAGCCAGATTCAACAACTTTAAGGGGTGTTTTGAGCTGAATTGCCATTTGAGGGTACTCTCGCTACATGCACTCCCAATACATGTATTTTCAGCTTGGTGTGTATTTCTTAAGGAAAACACTACTTAATTCTCCCTAAGTGGCGCCCACTCTCACACACAGTATGGTTTATAGCCCTACATCTGCCCTTTTGGGCAAGATTTGAGCATATCTTAATGCACCCCCCAGAAGGCGAATTACAGGCCTGCTGGAGCCCAAATAACACACCCTTAGTCACTTCTATACCAGATGTAATTTTGAAACCTGTGCAGTATAATTTAGTAGGTTACAGAGAATTTTCTGGCCAAATTTCAGCATTATAGACCAACATTTGGTACTCATTTAGGCTGATTTACATCTATTTTGGACCATTTTAACAGCAATATTTAGGTTAAATAATTTCTTTTCAGACATGTAATGCTCCAAATGCGCCTAAAGGGTCCTCCTTTATTGTCTAAACATGTATGAAATTGAACAAGGGCTTCAGACTGGCCACATAATGATATATTTGACATTACCCCCATGGGGGGGGGGCAGACCAGGCCCACACCCCGAAACTGAAATTCCTAATATGGCACTCGAGTGGACCAGACCAATGCAATTTTATTCTATGGTAAAAACTGAATTTTCTGCGAAAATTTGAGCCAGATTCAACAACTTTAAGGGGTGTTTTGAGCTGAATTGCCATTTGAGGGTACTCTCGCTACATGCACTCCCAATACATGTATTTTCAGCTTGGTGTGTATTTCTTAAGGAAAACACTACTTAATTCTCCCTAAGTGGCGCCCACTCTCACACACAGTATGGTTTATAGCCCTACATCTGCCCTTTTGGGCAAGATTTGAGCATATCTTAATGCACCCCCCAGAAGGCGAATTACAGGCCTGCTGGAGCCCAAATAACACACCCTTAGTCACTTCTATACCAGATGTAATTTTGAAACCTGTGCAGTATAATTTAGTAGGTTACAGAGAATTTTCTGGCCAAATTTCAGCATTATAGACCAACATTTGGTACTCATTTAGGCTGATTTACATCTATTTTGGACCATTTTAACAGCAATATTTAGGTTAAATAATTTCTTTTCAGACATGTAATGCTCCAAATGCGCCTAAAGGGTCCTCCTTTATTGTCTAAACATGTATGAAATTGAACAAGGGCTTCAGACTGGCCACATAATGATATATTTGACATTACCCCCATGGGGGGGGGGGGGGGGGGGCAGACCAGGCCCACACCCCGAAACTGAAATTCCTAATATGGTACTCGAGTGGACCAGACCAATGCAATTTTATTCTATGGTAAAAACTGAATTTTCTGTGAAAATTTGAGCCAGATTCAACAACTTTAAGGGGTGTTTTGAGCTGAATTGCCATTTGAGGGTACTCTCGCTACATGCACTCCCAATACATGTATTTTCAGCTTGGTGTGTATTTCTTAAGGAAAACACTACTTAATTCTCCCTAAGTGGCGCCCACTCTCACACACAGTATGGTTTATAGCCCTACATCTGCCCTTTTGGGCAAGATTTGAGCATATCTTAATGCACCCCCCAGAAGGCGAATTACAGGCCTGCTGGAGCCCAAATAACACACCCTTAGTCACTTCTATACCAGATGTAATTTTGAAACCTGTGCAGTATAATTTAGTAGGTTACAGAGAATTTTCTGGCCAAATTTCAGCATTATAGACCAACATTTGGTACTCATTTAGGCTGATTTACATCTATTTTGGCCATTTTAACAGCAATATTTAGGTTAAATAATTTCTTTTCAGACATGTAATGCTCCAAATGCGCCTAAAGGGTCCTCCTTTATTGTCTAAACATGTATGAAATTGAACAAGGGCTTCAGACTGGCCACATAATGATATATTTGACATTACCCCCATGGGGGGGGGGGGGGGGGGGCAGACCAGGCCCACACCCCGAAACTGAAATTCCTAATATGGTACTCGAGTGGACCAGACCAATGCAATTTTATTCTATGGTAAAAACTGAATTTTCTGTGAAAATTTGAGCCAGATTCAACAACTTTAAGGGGTGTTTTGAGCTGAATTGCCATTTGAGGGTACTCTCGCTACATGCACTCCCAATACATGTATTTCAGCTTGGTGTGTATTTCTTAAGGAAAACACTACTTAATTCTCCCTAAGTGGCGCCCACTCTCACACACAGTATGGTTTATAGCCCTACATCTGCCCTTTTGGGCAAGATTTGAGCATATCTTAATGCACCCCCCAGAAGGCGAATTACAGGCCTGCTGGAGCCCAAATAACACACCCTTAGTCACTTCTATACCAGATGTAATTTTGAAACATGTGCAGTATAATTTAGTAGGTTACAGAGAATTTTCTGGCCAAATTTCAGCATTATAGACCAACATTTGGTACTCATTTAGGCTGATTTACATCTATTTTGGACCATTTTAACAGCAATATTTAGGTTAAATAATTTCTTTTCAGACATGTAATGCTCCAAATGCGCCTAAAGGGTCCTCCTTTATTGTCTAAACATGTATGAAATTGAACAAGGGCTTCAGACTGGCCACATAATGATATATTTGACATTACCCCCATGGGGGGGGGGGGGGGCAGACCAGGCCCACACCCCGAAACTGAAATTCCTAATATGGCACTCGAGTGGACCAGACCAATGCAATTTTATTCTATGGTAAAAACTGAATTTTCTGCGAAAATTTGAGCCAGATTCAACAACTTTAAGGGGTGTTTTGAGCTGAATTGCCATTTGAGGGTACTCTCGCTACATGCACTCCCAATACATGTATTTTCAGCTTGGTGTGTATTTCTTAAGGAAAACACTACTTAATTCTCCCTAAGTGGCGCCCACTCTCACACACAGTATGGTTTATAGCCCTACATCTGCCCTTTTGGGCAAGATTTGAGCATATCTTAATGCACCCCCCAGAAGGCGAATTACAGGCCTGCTGGAGCCCAAATAACACACCCTTAGTCACTTCTATACCAGATGTAATTTTGAAACCTGTGCAGTATAATTTAGTAGGTTACAGAGAATTTTCTGGCCAAATTTCAGCATTATAGACCAACATTTGGTACTCATTTAGGCTGATTTACATCTATTTTGGACCATTTTAACAGCAATATTTAGGTTAAATAATTTCTTTTCAGACATGTAATGCTCCAAATGCGCCTAAAGGGTCCTCCTTTATTGTCTAAACATGTATGAAATTGAACAAGGGCTTCAGACTGGCCACATAATGATATATTTGACATTACCCCCATGGGGGGGGGGGGGGGGGGGCAGACCAGGCCCACACCCCGAAACTGAAATTCCTAATATGGTACTCGAGTGGACCAGACCAATGCAATTTTATTCTATGGTAAAAACTGAATTTTCTGTGAAAATTTGAGCCAGATTCAACAACTTTAAGGGGTGTTTTGAGCTGAATTGCCATTTGAGGGTACTCTCGCTACATGCACTCCCAATACATGTATTTTCAGCTTGGTGTGTATTTCTTAAGGAAAACACTACTTAATTCTCCCTAAGTGGCGCCCACTCTCACACACAGTATGGTTTATAGCCCTACATCTGCCCTTTTGGGCAAGATTTGAGCATATCTTAATGCACCCCCCAGAAGGCGAATTACAGGCCTGCTGGAGCCCAAATAACACACCCTTAGTCACTTCTATACCAGATGTAATTTTGAAACCTGTGCAGTATAATTTAGTAGGTTACAGAGAATTTTCTGGCCAAATTTCAGCATTATAGACCAACATTTGGTACTCATTTAGGCTGATTTACATCTATTTTGGACCATTTTAACAGCAATATTTAGGTTAAATAATTTCTTTTCAGACATGTAATGCTCCAAATGCGCCTAAAGGGTCCTCCTTTATTGTCTAAACATGTATGAAATTGAACAAGGGCTTCAGACTGGCCACATAATGATATATTTGACATTACCCCCATGGGGGGGGGGCAGACCAGGCCCACACCCCGAAACTGAAATTCCTAATATGGCACTCGAGTGGACCAGACCAATGCAATTTTATTCTATGGTAAAAACTGAATTTTCTGCGAAAATTTGAGCCAGATTCAACAACTTTAAGGGGTGTTTTGAGCTGAATTGCCATTTGAGGGTACTCTCGCTACATGCACTCCCAATACATGTATTTTCAGCTTGGTGTGTATTTCTTAAGGAAAACACTACTTAATTCTCCCTAAGTGGCGCCCACTCTCACACACAGTATGGTTTATAGCCCTACATCTGCCCTTTTGGGCAAGATTTGAGCATATCTTAATGCACCCCCCAGAAGGCGAATTACAGGCCTGCTGGAGCCCAAATAACACACCCTTAGTCACTTCTATACCAGATGTAATTTTGAAACCTGTGCAGTATAATTTAGTAGGTTACAGAGAATTTTCTGGCCAAATTTCAGCATTATAGACCAACATTTGGTACTCATTTAGGCTGATTTACATCTATTTTGGACCATTTTAACAGCAATATTTAGGTTAAATAATTTCTTTTCAGACATGTAATGCTCCAAATGCGCCTAAAGGGTCCTCCTTTATTGTCTAAACATGTATGAAATTGAACAAGGGCTTCAGACTGGCCACATAATGATATATTTGACATTACCCCCATGGGGGGGGGGGGGGGGCAGACCAGGCCCACACCCCGAAACTGAAATTCCTAATATGGTACTCGAGTGGACCAGACCAATGCAATTTTATTCTATGGTAAAAACTGAATTTTCTGTGAAAATTTGAGCCAGATTCAACAACTTTAAGGGGTGTTTTGAGCTGAATTGCCATTTGAGGGTACTCTCGCTACATGCACTCCCAATACATGTATTTTCAGCTTGGTGTGTATTTCTTAAGGAAAACACTACTTAATTCTCCCTAAGTGGCGCCCACTCTCACACACAGTATGGTTTATAGCCCTACATCTGCCCTTTTGGGCAAGATTTGAGCATATCTTAATGCACCCCCCAGAAGGCGAATTACAGGCCTGCTGGAGCCCAAATAACACACCCTTAGTCACTTCTATACCAGATGTAATTTTGAAACCTGTGCAGTATAATTTAGTAGGTTACAGAGAATTTTCTGGCCAAATTTCAGCATTATAGACCAACATTTGGTACTCATTTAGGCTGATTTACATCTATTTTGGACCATTTTAACAGCAATATTTAGGTTAAATAATTTCTTTTCAGACATGTAATGCTCCAAATGCGCCTAAAGGGTCCTCCTTTATTGTCTAAACATGTATGAAATTGAACAAGGGCTTCAGACTGGCCACATAATGATATATTTGACATTACCCCCATGGGGGGGGGGCAGACCAGGCCCACACCCCGAAACTGAAATTCCTAATATGGCACTCGAGTGGACCAGACCAATGCAATTTTATTCTATGGTAAAAACTGAATTTTCTGCGAAAATTTGAGCCAGATTCAACAACTTTAAGGGGTGTTTTGAGCTGAATTGCCATTTGAGGGTACTCTCGCTACATGCACTCCCAATACATGTATTTTCAGCTTGGTGTGTATTTCTTAAGGAAAACACTACTTAATTCTCCCTAAGTGGCGCCCACTCTCACACACAGTATGGTTTATAGCCCTACATCTGCCCTTTTGGGCAAGATTTGAGCATATCTTAATGCACCCCCCAGAAGGCGAATTACAGGCCTGCTGGAGCCCAAATAACACACCCTTAGTCACTTCTATACCAGATGTAATTTTGAAACCTGTGCAGTATAATTTAGTAGGTTACAGAGAATTTTCTGGCCAAATTTCAGCATTATAGACCAACATTTGGTACTCATTTAGGCTGATTTACATCTATTTTGGACCATTTTAACAGCAATATTTAGGTTAAATAATTTCTTTTCAGACATGTAATGCTCCAAATGCGCCTAAAGGGTCCTCCTTTATTGTCTAAACATGTATGAAATTGAACAAGGGCTTCAGACTGGCCACATAATGATATATTTGACATTACCCCCATGGGGGGGGGGCAGACCAGGCCCACACCCCGAAACTGAAATTCCTAATATGGCACTCGAGTGGACCAGACCAATGCAATTTTATTCTATGGTAAAAACTGAATTTTCTGCGAAAATTTGAGCCAGATTCAACAACTTTAAGGGGTGTTTTGAGCTGAATTGCCATTTGAGGGTACTCTCGCTACATGCACTCCCAATACATGTATTTTCAGCTTGGTGTGTATTTCTTAAGGAAAACACTACTTAATTCTCCCTAAGTGGCGCCCACTCTCACACACAGTATGGTTTATAGCCCTACATCTGCCCTTTTGGGCAAGATTTGAGCATATCTTAATGCACCCCCCAGAAGGCGAATTACAGGCCTGCTGGAGCCCAAATAACACACCCTTAGTCACTTCTATACCAGATGTAATTTTGAAACCTGTGCAGTATAATTTAGTAGGTTACAGAGAATTTTCTGGCCAAATTTCAGCATTATAGACCAACATTTGGTACTCATTTAGGCTGATTTACATCTATTTTGGACCATTTTAACAGCAATATTTAGGTTAAATAATTTCTTTTCAGACATGTAATGCTCCAAATGCGCCTAAAGGGTCCTCCTTTATTGTCTAAACATGTATGAAATTGAACAAGGGCTTCAGACTGGCCACATAATGATATATTTGACATTACCCCCATGGGGGGGGGGGGGGGGGGCAGACCAGGCCCACACCCCGAAACTGAAATTCCTAATATGGTACTCGAGTGGACCAGACCAATGCAATTTTATTCTATGGTAAAAACTGAATTTTCTGTGAAAATTTGAGCCAGATTCAACAACTTTAAGGGGTGTTTTGAGCTGAATTGCCATTTGAGGGTACTCTCGCTACATGCACTCCCAATACATGTATTTTCAGCTTGGTGTGTATTTCTTAAGGAAAACTACTTAATTCTCCCTAAGTGGCGCCCACTCTCACACACAGTATGGTTTATAGCCCTACATCTGCCCTTTTGGGCAAGATTTGAGCATATCTTAATGCACCCCCCAGAAGGCGAATTACAGGCCTGCTGGAGCCCAAATAACACACCCTTAGTCACTTCTATACCAGATGTAATTTTGAAACCTGTGCAGTATAATTTAGTAGGTTACAGAGAATTTTCTGGCCAAATTTCAGCATTATAGACCAACATTTGGTACTCATTTAGGCTGATTTACATCTATTTTGGACCATTTTAACAGCAATATTTAGGTTAAATAATTTCTTTTCAGACATGTAATGCTCCAAATGCGCCTAAAGGGTCCTCCTTTATTGTCTAAACATGTATGAAATTGAACAAGGGCTTCAGACTGGCCACATAATGATATATTTGACATTACCCCCATGGGGGGGGGGCAGACCAGGCCCACACCCCGAAACTGAAATTCCTAATATGGCACTCGAGTGGACCAGACCAATGCAATTTTATTCTATGGTAAAAACTGAATTTTCTGCGAAAATTTGAGCCAGATTCAACAACTTTAAGGGGTGTTTTGAGCTGAATTGCCATTTGAGGGTACTCTCGCTACATGCACTCCCAATACATGTATTTTCAGCTTGGTGTGTATTTCTTAAGGAAAACACTACTTAATTCTCCCTAAGTGGCGCCCACTCTCACACACAGTATGGTTTATAGCCCTACATCTGCCCTTTTGGGCAAGATTTGAGCATATCTTAATGCACCCCCCAGAAGGCGAATTACAGGCCTGCTGGAGCCCAAATAACACACCCTTAGTCACTTCTATACCAGATGTAATTTTGAAACCTGTGCAGTATAATTTAGTAGGTTACAGAGAATTTTCTGGCCAAATTTCAGCATTATAGACCAACATTTGGTACTCATTTAGGCTGATTTACATCTATTTTGGACCATTTTAACAGCAATATTTAGGTTAAATAATTTCTTTTCAGACATGTAATGCTCCAAATGCGCCTAAAGGGTCCTCCTTTATTGTCTAAACATGTATGAAATTGAACAAGGGCTTCAGACTGGCCACATAATGATATATTTGACATTACCCCCATGGGGGGGGGGGGGGCAGACCAGGCCCACACCCCGAAACTGAAATTCCTAATATGGTACTCGAGTGGACCAGACCAATGCAATTTTATTCTATGGTAAAAACTGAATTTTCTGTGAAAATTTGAGCCAGATTCAACAACTTTAAGGGGTGTTTTGAGCTGAATTGCCATTTGAGGGTACTCTCGCTACATGCACTCCCAATACATGTATTTCAGCTTGGTGTGTATTTCTTAAGGAAAACACTACTTAATTCTCCCTAAGTGGCGCCCACTCTCACACACAGTATGGTTTATAGCCCTACATCTGCCCTTTTGGGCAAGATTTGAGCATATCTTAATGCACCCCCCAGAAGGCGAATTACAGGCCTGCTGGAGCCCAAATAACACACCCTTAGTCACTTCTATACCAGATGTAATTTTGAAACATGTGCAGTATAATTTAGTAGGTTACAGAGAATTTTCTGGCCAAATTTCAGCATTATAGACCAACATTTGGTACTCATTTAGGCTGATTTACATCTATTTTGGACCATTTTAACAGCAATATTTAGGTTAAATAATTTCTTTTCAGACATGTAATGCTCCAAATGCGCCTAAAGGGTCCTCCTTTATTGTCTAAACATGTATGAAATTGAACAAGGGCTTCAGACTGGCCACATAATGATATATTTGACATTACCCCCCATGGGGGGGGGCAGACCAGGCCCACACCCCGAAACTGAAATTCCTAATATGGCACTCGAGTGGACCAGACCAATGCAATTTTATTCTATGGTAAAAACTGAATTTTCTGCGAAAATTTGAGCCAGATTCAACAACTTTAAGGGGTGTTTTGAGCTGAATTGCCATTTGAGGGTACTCTCGCTACATGCACTCCCAATACATGTATTTTCAGCTTGGTGTGTATTTCTTAAGGAAAACACTACTTAATTCTCCCTAAGTGGCGCCCACTCTCACACACAGTATGGTTTATAGCCCTACATCTGCCCTTTTGGGCAAGATTTGAGCATATCTTAATGCACCCCCCAGAAGGCGAATTACAGGCCTGCTGGAGCCCAAATAACACACCCTTAGTCACTTCTATACCAGATGTAATTTTGAAACCTGTGCAGTATAATTTAGTAGGTTACAGAGAATTTTCTGGCCAAATTTCAGCATTATAGACCAACATTTGGTACTCATTTAGGCTGATTTACATCTATTTTGGACCATTTTAACAGCAATATTTAGGTTAAATAATTTCTTTTCAGACATGTAATGCTCCAAATGCGCCTAAAGGGTCCTCCTTTATTGTCTAAACATGTATGAAATTGAACAAGGGCTTCAGACTGGCCACATAATGATATATTTGACATTACCCCCATGGGGGGGGGGGGGGGCAGACCAGGCCCACACCCCGAAACTGAAATTCCTAATATGGTACTCGAGTGGACCAGACCAATGCAATTTTATTCTATGGTAAAAACTGAATTTTCTGTGAAAATTTGAGCCAGATTCAACAACTTTAAGGGGTGTTTTGAGCTGAATTGCCATTTGAGGGTACTCTCGCTACATGCACTCCCAATACATGTATTTCAGCTTGGTGTGTATTTCTTAAGGAAAACACTACTTAATTCTCCCTAAGTGGCGCCCACTCTCACACACAGTATGGTTTATAGCCCTACATCTGCCCTTTTGGGCAAGATTTGAGCATATCTTAATGCACCCCCCAGAAGGCGAATTACAGGCCTGCTGGAGCCCAAATAACACACCCTTAGTCACTTCTATACCAGATGTAATTTTGAAACATGTGCAGTATAATTTAGTAGGTTACAGAGAATTTTCTGGCCAAATTTCAGCATTATAGACCAACATTTGGTACTCATTTAGGCTGATTTACATCTATTTTGGACCATTTTAACAGCAATATTTAGGTTAAATAATTTCTTTTCAGACATGTAATGCTCCAAATGCGCCTAAAGGGTCCTCCTTTATTGTCTAAACATGTATGAAATTGAACAAGGGCTTCAGACTGGCCACATAATGATATATTTGACATTACCCCCCATGGGGGGGGGCAGACCAGGCCCACACCCCGAAACTGAAATTCCTAATATGGCACTCGAGTGGACCAGACCAATGCAATTTTATTCTATGGTAAAAACTGAATTTTCTGCGAAAATTTGAGCCAGATTCAACAACTTTAAGGGGTGTTTTGAGCTGAATTGCCATTTGAGGGTACTCTCGCTACATGCACTCCCAATACATGTATTTTCAGCTTGGTGTGTATTTCTTAAGGAAAACACTACTTAATTCTCCCTAAGTGGCGCCCACTCTCACACACAGTATGGTTTATAGCCCTACATCTGCCCTTTTGGGCAAGATTTGAGCATATCTTAATGCACCCCCAGAAGGCGAATTACAGGCCTGCTGGAGCCCAAATAACACACCCTTAGTCACTTCTATACCAGATGTAATTTTGAAACCTGTGCAGTATAATTTAGTAGGTTACAGAGAATTTTCTGGCCAAATTTCAGCATTATAGACCAACATTTGGTACTCATTTAGGCTGATTTACATCTATTTTGGACCATTTTAACAGCAATATTTAGGTTAAATAATTTCTTTTCAGACATGTAATGCTCCAAATGCGCCTAAAGGGTCCTCCTTTATTGTCTAAACATGTATGAAATTGAACAAGGGCTTCAGACTGGCCACATAATGATATATTTGACATTACCCCCATGGGGGGGGGGCAGACCAGGCCCACACCCCGAAACTGAAATTCCTAATATGGCACTCGAGTGGACCAGACCAATGCAATTTTATTCTATGGTAAAAACTGAATTTTCTGCGAAAATTTGAGCCAGATTCAACAACTTTAAGGGGTGTTTTGAGCTGAATTGCCATTTGAGGGTACTCTCGCTACATGCACTCCCAATACATGTATTTTCAGCTTGGTGTGTATTTCTTAAGGAAAACACTACTTAATTCTCCCTAAGTGGCGCCCACTCTCACACACAGTATGGTTTATAGCCCTACATCTGCCCTTTTGGGCAAGATTTGAGCATATCTTAATGCACCCCCCAGAAGGCGAATTACAGGCCTGCTGGAGCCCAAATAACACACCCTTAGTCACTTCTATACCAGATGTAATTTTGAAACCTGTGCAGTATAATTTAGTAGGTTACAGAGAATTTTCTGGCCAAATTTCAGCATTATAGACCAACATTTGGTACTCATTTAGGCTGATTTACATCTATTTTGGACCATTTTAACAGCAATATTTAGGTTAAATAATTTCTTTTCAGACATGTAATGCTCCAAATGCGCCTAAAGGGTCCTCCTTTATTGTCTAAACATGTATGAAATTGAACAAGGGCTTCAGACTGGCCACATAATGATATATTTGACATTACCCCCCATGGGGGGGGGCAGACCAGGCCCACACCCCGAAACTGAAATTCCTAATATGGCACTCGAGTGGACCAGACCAATGCAATTTTATTCTATGGTAAAAACTGAATTTTCTGCGAAAATTTGAGCCAGATTCAACAACTTTAAGGGGTGTTTTGAGCTGAATTGCCATTTGAGGGTACTCTCGCTACATGCACTCCCAATACATGTATTTTCAGCTTGGTGTGTATTTCTTAAGGAAAACACTACTTAATTCTCCCTAAGTGGCGCCCACTCTCACACACAGTATGGTTTATAGCCCTACATCTGCCCTTTTGGGCAAGATTTGAGCATATCTTAATGCACCCCCCAGAAGGCGAATTACAGGCCTGCTGGAGCCCAAATAACACACCCTTAGTCACTTCTATACCAGATGTAATTTTGAAACCTGTGCAGTATAATTTAGTAGGTTACAGAGAATTTTCTGGCCAAATTTCAGCATTATAGACCAACATTTGGTACTCATTTAGGCTGATTTACATCTATTTTGGACCATTTTAACAGCAATATTTAGGTTAAATAATTTCTTTTCAGACATGTAATGCTCCAAATGCGCCTAAAGGGTCCTCCTTTATTGTCTAAACATGTATGAAATTGAACAAGGGCTTCAGACTGGCCACATAATGATATATTTGACATTACCCCCATGGGGGGGGGGCAGACCAGGCCCACACCCCGAAACTGAAATTCCTAATATGGCACTCGAGTGGACCAGACCAATGCAATTTTATTCTATGGTAAAAACTGAATTTTCTGCGAAAATTTGAGCCAGATTCAACAACTTTAAGGGGTGTTTTGAGCTGAATTGCCATTTGAGGGTACTCTCGCTACATGCACTCCCAATACATGTATTTTCAGCTTGGTGTGTATTTCTTAAGGAAAACACTACTTAATTCTCCCTAAGTGGCGCCCACTCTCACACACAGTATGGTTTATAGCCCTACATCTGCCCTTTTGGGCAAGATTTGAGCATATCTTAATGCACCCCCCAGAAGGCGAATTACAGGCCTGCTGGAGCCCAAATAACACACCCTTAGTCACTTCTATACCAGATGTAATTTTGAAACCTGTGCAGTATAATTTAGTAGGTTACAGAGAATTTTCTGGCCAAATTTCAGCATTATAGACCAACATTTGGTACTCATTTAGGCTGATTTACATCTATTTTGGACCATTTTAACAGCAATATTTAGGTTAAATAATTTCTTTTCAGACATGTAATGCTCCAAATGCGCCTAAAGGGTCCTCCTTTATTGTCTAAACATGTATGAAATTGAACAAGGGCTTCAGACTGGCCACATAATGATATATTTGACATTACCCCCCATGGGGGGGGCAGACCAGGCCCACACCCCGAAACTGAAATTCCTAATATGGCACTCGAGTGGACCAGACCAATGCAATTTTATTCTATGGTAAAAACTGAATTTTCTGCGAAAATTTGAGCCAGATTCAACAACTTTAAGGGGTGTTTTGAGCTGAATTGCCATTTGAGGGTACTCTCGCTACATGCACTCCCAATACATGTATTTTCAGCTTGGTGTGTATTTCTTAAGGAAAACACTACTTAATTCTCCCTAAGTGGCGCCCACTCTCACACACAGTATGGTTTATAGCCCTACATCTGCCCTTTTGGGCAAGATTTGAGCATATCTTAATGCACCCCCCAGAAGGCGAATTACAGGCCTGCTGGAGCCCAAATAACACACCCTTAGTCACTTCTATACCAGATGTAATTTTGAAACCTGTGCAGTATAATTTAGTAGGTTACAGAGAATTTTCTGGCCAAATTTCAGCATTATAGACCAACATTTGGTACTCATTTAGGCTGATTTACATCTATTTTGGACCATTTTAACAGCAATATTTAGGTTAAATAATTTCTTTTCAGACATGTAATGCTCCAAATGCGCCTAAAGGGTCCTCCTTTATTGTCTAAACATGTATGAAATTGAACAAGGGCTTCAGACTGGCCACATAATGATATATTTGACATTACCCCCATGGGGGGGGGGGGGCAGACCAGGCCCACACCCCGAAACTGAAATTCCTAATATGGTACTCGAGTGGACCAGACCAATGCAATTTTATTCTATGGTAAAAACTGAATTTTCTGTGAAAATTTGAGCCAGATTCAACAACTTTAAGGGGTGTTTTGAGCTGAATTGCCATTTGAGGGTACTCTCGCTACATGCACTCCCAATACATGTATTTCAGCTTGGTGTGTATTTCTTAAGGAAAACACTACTTAATTCTCCCTAAGTGGCGCCCACTCTCACACACAGTATGGTTTATAGCCCTACATCTGCCCTTTTGGGCAAGATTTGAGCATATCTTAATGCACCCCCCAGAAGGCGAATTACAGGCCTGCTGGAGCCCAAATAACACACCCTTAGTCACTTCTATACCAGATGTAATTTTGAAACATGTGCAGTATAATTTAGTAGGTTACAGAGAATTTTCTGGCCAAATTTCAGCATTATAGACCAACATTTGGTACTCATTTAGGCTGATTTACATCTATTTTGGACCATTTTAACAGCAATATTTAGGTTAAATAATTTCTTTTCAGACATGTAATGCTCCAAATGCGCCTAAAGGGTCCTCCTTTATTGTCTAAACATGTATGAAATTGAACAAGGGCTTCAGACTGGCCACATAATGATATATTTGACATTACCCCCCATGGGGGGGGGGCAGACCAGGCCCACACCCCGAAACTGAAATTCCTAATATGGCACTCGAGTGGACCAGACCAATGCAATTTTATTCTATGGTAAAAACTGAATTTTCTGCGAAAATTTGAGCCAGATTCAACAACTTTAAGGGGTGTTTTGAGCTGAATTGCCATTTGAGGGTACTCTCGCTACATGCACTCCCAATACATGTATTTTCAGCTTGGTGTGTATTTCTTAAGGAAAACACTACTTAATTCTCCCTAAGTGGCGCCCACTCTCACACACAGTATGGTTTATAGCCCTACATCTGCCCTTTTGGGCAAGATTTGAGCATATCTTAATGCACCCCCAGAAGGCGAATTACAGGCCTGCTGGAGCCCAAATAACACACCCTTAGTCACTTCTATACCAGATGTAATTTTGAAACCTGTGCAGTATAATTTAGTAGGTTACAGAGAATTTTCTGGCCAAATTTCAGCATTATAGACCAACATTTGGTACTCATTTAGGCTGATTTACATCTATTTTGGACCATTTTAACAGCAATATTTAGGTTAAATAATTTCTTTTCAGACATGTAATGCTCCAAATGCGCCTAAAGGGTCCTCCTTTATTGTCTAAACATGTATGAAATTGAACAAGGGCTTCAGACTGGCCACATAATGATATATTTGACATTACCCCCATGGGGGGGGGGCAGACCAGGCCCACACCCCGAAACTGAAATCCTAATATGGCACTCGAGTGGACCAGACCAATGCAATTTTATTCTATGGTAAAAACTGAATTTTCTGCGAAAATTTGAGCCAGATTCAACAACTTTAAGGGGTGTTTTGAGCTGAATTGCCATTTGAGGGTACTCTCGCTACATGCACTCCCAATACATGTATTTTCAGCTTGGTGTGTATTTCTTAAGGAAAACACTACTTAATTCTCCCTAAGTGGCGCCCACTCTCACACACAGTATGGTTTATAGCCCTACATCTGCCCTTTTGGGCAAGATTTGAGCATATCTTAATGCACCCCCCAGAAGGCGAATTACAGGCCTGCTGGAGCCCAAATAACACACCCTTAGTCACTTCTATACCAGATGTAATTTTGAAACCTGTGCAGTATAATTTAGTAGGTTACAGAGAATTTTCTGGCCAAATTTCAGCATTATAGACCAACATTTGGTACTCATTTAGGCTGATTTACATCTATTTTGGACCATTTTAACAGCAATATTTAGGTTAAATAATTTCTTTTCAGACATGTAATGCTCCAAATGCGCCTAAAGGGTCCTCCTTTATTGTCTAAACATGTATGAAATTGAACAAGGGCTTCAGACTGGCCACATAATGATATATTTGACATTACCCCCCATGGGGGGGGCAGACCAGGCCCACACCCCGAAACTGAAATTCCTAATATGGCACTCGAGTGGACCAGACCAATGCAATTTTATTCTATGGTAAAAACTGAATTTTCTGCGAAAATTTGAGCCAGATTCAACAACTTTAAGGGGTGTTTTGAGCTGAATTGCCATTTGAGGGTACTCTCGCTACATGCACTCCCAATACATGTATTTTCAGCTTGGTGTGTATTTCTTAAGGAAAACACTACTTAATTCTCCCTAAGTGGCGCCCACTCTCACACACAGTATGGTTTATAGCCCTACATCTGCCCTTTTGGGCAAGATTTGAGCATATCTTAATGCACCCCCCAGAAGGCGAATTACAGGCCTGCTGGAGCCCAAATAACACACCCTTAGTCACTTCTATACCAGATGTAATTTTGAAACCTGTGCAGTATAATTTAGTAGGTTACAGAGAATTTTCTGGCCAAATTTCAGCATTATAGACCAACATTTGGTACTCATTTAGGCTGATTTACATCTATTTTGGACCATTTTAACAGCAATATTTAGGTTAAATAATTTCTTTTCAGACATGTAATGCTCCAAATGCGCCTAAAGGGTCCTCCTTTATTGTCTAAACATGTATGAAATTGAACAAGGGCTTCAGACTGGCCACATAATGATATATTTGACATTACCCCCATGGGGGGGGGGCAGACCAGGCCCACACCCCGAAACTGAAATTCCTAATATGGCACTCGAGTGGACCAGACCAATGCAATTTTATTCTATGGTAAAAACTGAATTTTCTGCGAAAATTTGAGCCAGATTCAACAACTTTAAGGGGTGTTTTGAGCTGAATTGCCATTTGAGGGTACTCTCGCTACATGCACTCCCAATACATGTATTTTCAGCTTGGTGTGTATTTCTTAAGGAAAACACTACTTAATTCTCCCTAAGTGGCGCCCACTCTCACACACAGTATGGTTTATAGCCCTACATCTGCCCTTTTGGGCAAGATTTGAGCATATCTTAATGCACCCCCCAGAAGGCGAATTACAGGCCTGCTGGAGCCCAAATAACACACCCTTAGTCACTTCTATACCAGATGTAATTTTGAAACCTGTGCAGTATAATTTAGTAGGTTACAGAGAATTTTCTGGCCAAATTTCAGCATTATAGACCAACATTTGGTACTCATTTAGGCTGATTTACATCTATTTTGGACCATTTTAACAGCAATATTTAGGTTAAATAATTTCTTTTCAGACATGTAATGCTCCAAATGCGCCTAAAGGGTCCTCCTTTATTGTCTAAACATGTATGAAATTGAACAAGGGCTTCAGACTGGCCACATAATGATATATTTGACATTACCCCCCATGGGGGGGGCAGACCAGGCCCACACCCCGAAACTGAAATTCCTAATATGGCACTCGAGTGGACCAGACCAATGCAATTTTATTCTATGGTAAAAACTGAATTTTCTGCGAAAATTTGAGCCAGATTCAACAACTTTAAGGGGTGTTTTGAGCTGAATTGCCATTTGAGGGTACTCTCGCTACATGCACTCCCAATACATGTATTTTCAGCTTGGTGTGTATTTCTTAAGGAAAACACTACTTAATTCTCCCTAAGTGGCGCCCACTCTCACACACAGTATGGTTTATAGCCCTACATCTGCCCTTTTGGGCAAGATTTGAGCATATCTTAATGCACCCCCCAGAAGGCGAATTACAGGCCTGCTGGAGCCCAAATAACACACCCTTAGTCACTTCTATACCAGATGTAATTTTGAAACCTGTGCAGTATAATTTAGTAGGTTACAGAGAATTTTCTGGCCAAATTTCAGCATTATAGACCAACATTTGGTACTCATTTAGGCTGATTTACATCTATTTTGGACCATTTTAACAGCAATATTTAGGTTAAATAATTTCTTTTCAGACATGTAATGCTCCAAATGCGCCTAAAGGGTCCTCCTTTATTGTCTAAACATGTATGAAATTGAACAAGGGCTTCAGACTGGCCACATAATGATATATTTGACATTACCCCCATGGGGGGGGGGGGGGCAGACCAGGCCCACACCCCGAAACTGAAATTCCTAATATGGTACTCGAGTGGACCAGACCAATGCAATTTTATTCTATGGTAAAAACTGAATTTTCTGTGAAAATTTGAGCCAGATTCAACAACTTTAAGGGGTGTTTTGAGCTGAATTGCCATTTGAGGGTACTCTCGCTACATGCACTCCCAATACATGTATTTCAGCTTGGTGTGTATTTCTTAAGGAAAACACTACTTAATTCTCCCTAAGTGGCGCCCACTCTCACACACAGTATGGTTTATAGCCCTACATCTGCCCTTTTGGGCAAGATTTGAGCATATCTTAATGCACCCCCCAGAAGGCGAATTACAGGCCTGCTGGAGCCCAAATAACACACCCTTAGTCACTTCTATACCAGATGTAATTTTGAAACATGTGCAGTATAATTTAGTAGGTTACAGAGAATTTTCTGGCCAAATTTCAGCATTATAGACCAACATTTGGTACTCATTTAGGCTGATTTACATCTATTTTGGACCATTTTAACAGCAATATTTAGGTTAAATAATTTCTTTTCAGACATGTAATGCTCCAAATGCGCCTAAAGGGTCCTCCTTTATTGTCTAAACATGTATGAAATTGAACAAGGGCTTCAGACTGGCCACATAATGATATATTTGACATTACCCCCCATGGGGGGGGGCAGACCAGGCCCACACCCCGAAACTGAAATTCCTAATATGGCACTCGAGTGGACCAGACCAATGCAATTTTATTCTATGGTAAAAACTGAATTTTCTGCGAAAATTTGAGCCAGATTCAACAACTTTAAGGGGTGTTTTGAGCTGAATTGCCATTTGAGGGTACTCTCGCTACATGCACTCCCAATACATGTATTTTCAGCTTGGTGTGTATTTCTTAAGGAAAACACTACTTAATTCTCCCTAAGTGGCGCCCACTCTCACACACAGTATGGTTTATAGCCCTACATCTGCCCTTTTGGGCAAGATTTGAGCATATCTTAATGCACCCCCAGAAGGCGAATTACAGGCCTGCTGGAGCCCAAATAACACACCCTTAGTCACTTCTATACCAGATGTAATTTTGAAACCTGTGCAGTATAATTTAGTAGGTTACAGAGAATTTTCTGGCCAAATTTCAGCATTATAGACCAACATTTGGTACTCATTTAGGCTGATTTACATCTATTTTGGACCATTTTAACAGCAATATTTAGGTTAAATAATTTCTTTTCAGACATGTAATGCTCCAAATGCGCCTAAAGGGTCCTCCTTTATTGTCTAAACATGTATGAAATTGAACAAGGGCTTCAGACTGGCCACATAATGATATATTTGACATTACCCCCATGGGGGGGGGGCAGACCAGGCCCACACCCCGAAACTGAAATTCCTAATATGGCACTCGAGTGGACCAGACCAATGCAATTTTATTCTATGGTAAAAACTGAATTTTCTGCGAAAATTTGAGCCAGATTCAACAACTTTAAGGGGTGTTTTGAGCTGAATTGCCATTTGAGGGTACTCTCGCTACATGCACTCCCAATACATGTATTTTCAGCTTGGTGTGTATTTCTTAAGGAAAACACTACTTAATTCTCCCTAAGTGGCGCCCACTCTCACACACAGTATGGTTTATAGCCCTACATCTGCCCTTTTGGGCAAGATTTGAGCATATCTTAATGCACCCCCCAGAAGGCGAATTACAGGCCTGCTGGAGCCCAAATAACACACCCTTAGTCACTTCTATACCAGATGTAATTTTGAAACCTGTGCAGTATAATTTAGTAGGTTACAGAGAATTTTCTGGCCAAATTTCAGCATTATAGACCAACATTTGGTACTCATTTAGGCTGATTTACATCTATTTTGGACCATTTTAACAGCAATATTTAGGTTAAATAATTTCTTTTCAGACATGTAATGCTCCAAATGCGCCTAAAGGGTCCTCCTTTATTGTCTAAACATGTATGAAATTGAACAAGGGCTTCAGACTGGCCACATAATGATATATTTGACATTACCCCCCATGGGGGGGGGCAGACCAGGCCCACACCCCGAAACTGAAATTCCTAATATGGCACTCGAGTGGACCAGACCAATGCAATTTTATTCTATGGTAAAAACTGAATTTTCTGCGAAAATTTGAGCCAGATTCAACAACTTTAAGGGGTGTTTTGAGCTGAATTGCCATTTGAGGGTACTCTCGCTACATGCACTCCCAATACATGTATTTTCAGCTTGGTGTGTATTTCTTAAGGAAAACACTACTTAATTCTCCCTAAGTGGCGCCCACTCTCACACACAGTATGGTTTATAGCCCTACATCTGCCCTTTTGGGCAAGATTTGAGCATATCTTAATGCACCCCCCAGAAGGCGAATTACAGGCCTGCTGGAGCCCAAATAACACACCCTTAGTCACTTCTATACCAGATGTAATTTTGAAACCTGTGCAGTATAATTTAGTAGGTTACAGAGAATTTTCTGGCCAAATTTCAGCATTATAGACCAACATTTGGTACTCATTTAGGCTGATTTACATCTATTTTGGACCATTTTAACAGCAATATTTAGGTTAAATAATTTCTTTTCAGACATGTAATGCTCCAAATGCGCCTAAAGGGTCCTCCTTTATTGTCTAAACATGTATGAAATTGAACAAGGGCTTCAGACTGGCCACATAATGATATATTTGACATTACCCCCATGGGGGGGGGGGGCAGACCAGGCCCACACCCCGAAACTGAAATTCCTAATATGGCACTCGAGTGGACCAGACCAATGCAATTTTATTCTATGGTAAAAACTGAATTTTCTGCGAAAATTTGAGCCAGATTCAACAACTTTAAGGGGTGTTTTGAGCTGAATTGCCATTTGAGGGTACTCTCGCTACATGCACTCCCAATACATGTATTTTCAGCTTGGTGTGTATTTCTTAAGGAAAACACTACTTAATTCTCCCTAAGTGGCGCCCACTCTCACACACAGTATGGTTTATAGCCCTACATCTGCCCTTTTGGGCAAGATTTGAGCATATCTTAATGCACCCCCCCAGAAGGCGAATTACAGGCCTGCTGGAGCCCAAATAACACACCCTTAGTCACTTCTATACCAGATGTAATTTTGAAACCTGTGCAGTATAATTTAGTAGGTTACAGAGAATTTTCTGGCCAAATTTCAGCATTATAGACCAACATTTGGTACTCATTTAGGCTGATTTACATCTATTTTGGACCATTTTAACAGCAATATTTAGGTTAAATAATTTCTTTTCAGACATGTAATGCTCCAAATGCGCCTAAAGGGTCCTCCTTTATTGTCTAAACATGTATGAAATTGAACAAGGGCTTCAGACTGGCCACATAATGATATATTTGACATTACCCCCATGGGGGGGGGGGGGGGGGGCAGACCAGGCCCACACCCCGAAACTGAAATTCCTAATATGGTACTCGAGTGGACCAGACCAATGCAATTTTATTCTATGGTAAAAACTGAATTTTCTGTGAAAATTTGAGCCAGATTCAACAACTTTAAGGGGTGTTTTGAGCTGAATTGCCATTTGAGGGTACTCTCGCTACATGCACTCCCAATACATGTATTTCAGCTTGGTGTGTATTTCTTAAGGAAAACACTACTTAATTCTCCCTAAGTGGCGCCCACTCTCACACACAGTATGGTTTATAGCCCTACATCTGCCCTTTTGGGCAAGATTTGAGCATATCTTAATGCACCCCCCAGAAGGCGAATTACAGGCCTGCTGGAGCCCAAATAACACACCCTTAGTCACTTCTATACCAGATGTAATTTTGAAACATGTGCAGTATAATTTAGTAGGTTACAGAGAATTTTCTGGCCAAATTTCAGCATTATAGACCAACATTTGGTACTCATTTAGGCTGATTTACATCTATTTTGGACCATTTTAACAGCAATATTTAGGTTAAATAATTTCTTTTCAGACATGTAATGCTCCAAATGCGCCTAAAGGGTCCTCCTTTATTGTCTAAACATGTATGAAATTGAACAAGGGCTTCAGACTGGCCACATAATGATATATTTGACATTACCCCCCATGGGGGGGGGCAGACCAGGCCCACACCCCGAAACTGAAATTCCTAATATGGCACTCGAGTGGACCAGACCAATGCAATTTTATTCTATGGTAAAAACTGAATTTTCTGCGAAAATTTGAGCCAGATTCAACAACTTTAAGGGGTGTTTTGAGCTGAATTGCCATTTGAGGGTACTCTCGCTACATGCACTCCCAATACATGTATTTTCAGCTTGGTGTGTATTTCTTAAGGAAAACACTACTTAATTCTCCCTAAGTGGCGCCCACTCTCACACACAGTATGGTTTATAGCCCTACATCTGCCCTTTTGGGCAAGATTTGAGCATATCTTAATGCACCCCCAGAAGGCGAATTACAGGCCTGCTGGAGCCCAAATAACACACCCTTAGTCACTTCTATACCAGATGTAATTTTGAAACCTGTGCAGTATAATTTAGTAGGTTACAGAGAATTTTCTGGCCAAATTTCAGCATTATAGACCAACATTTGGTACTCATTTAGGCTGATTTACATCTATTTTGGACCATTTTAACAGCAATATTTAGGTTAAATAATTTCTTTTCAGACATGTAATGCTCCAAATGCGCCTAAAGGGTCCTCCTTTATTGTCTAAACATGTATGAAATTGAACAAGGGCTTCAGACTGGCCACATAATGATATATTTGACATTACCCCCATGGGGGGGGGGCAGACCAGGCCCACACCCCGAAACTGAAATTCCTAATATGGCACTCGAGTGGACCAGACCAATGCAATTTTATTCTATGGTAAAAACTGAATTTTCTGCGAAAATTTGAGCCAGATTCAACAACTTTAAGGGGTGTTTTGAGCTGAATTGCCATTTGAGGGTACTCTCGCTACATGCACTCCCAATACATGTATTTTCAGCTTGGTGTGTATTTCTTAAGGAAAACACTACTTAATTCTCCCTAAGTGGCGCCCACTCTCACACACAGTATGGTTTATAGCCCTACATCTGCCCTTTTGGGCAAGATTTGAGCATATCTTAATGCACCCCCCAGAAGGCGAATTACAGGCCTGCTGGAGCCCAAATAACACACCCTTAGTCACTTCTATACCAGATGTAATTTTGAAACCTGTGCAGTATAATTTAGTAGGTTACAGAGAATTTTCTGGCCAAATTTCAGCATTATAGACCAACATTTGGTACTCATTTAGGCTGATTTACATCTATTTTGGACCATTTTAACAGCAATATTTAGGTTAAATAATTTCTTTTCAGACATGTAATGCTCCAAATGCGCCTAAAGGGTCCTCCTTTATTGTCTAAACATGTATGAAATTGAACAAGGGCTTCAGACTGGCCACATAATGATATATTTGACATTACCCCCCATGGGGGGGGGGCAGACCAGGCCCACACCCCGAAACTGAAATTCCTAATATGGCACTCGAGTGGACCAGACCAATGCAATTTTATTCTATGGTAAAAACTGAATTTTCTGCGAAAATTTGAGCCAGATTCAACAACTTTAAGGGGTGTTTTGAGCTGAATTGCCATTTGAGGGTACTCTCGCTACATGCACTCCCAATACATGTATTTTCAGCTTGGTGTGTATTTCTTAAGGAAAACACTACTTAATTCTCCCTAAGTGGCGCCCACTCTCACACACAGTATGGTTTATAGCCCTACATCTGCCCTTTTGGGCAAGATTTGAGCATATCTTAATGCACCCCCCAGAAGGCGAATTACAGGCCTGCTGGAGCCCAAATAACACACCCTTAGTCACTTCTATACCAGATGTAATTTTGAAACCTGTGCAGTATAATTTAGTAGGTTACAGAGAATTTTCTGGCCAAATTTCAGCATTATAGACCAACATTTGGTACTCATTTAGGCTGATTTACATCTATTTTGGACCATTTTAACAGCAATATTTAGGTTAAATAATTTCTTTTCAGACATGTAATGCTCCAAATGCGCCTAAAGGGTCCTCCTTTATTGTCTAAACATGTATGAAATTGAACAAGGGCTTCAGACTGGCCACATAATGATATATTTGACATTACCCCCATGGGGGGGGGGGGCAGACCAGGCCCACACCCCGAAACTGAAATTCCTAATATGGCACTCGAGTGGACCAGACCAATGCAATTTTATTCTATGGTAAAAACTGAATTTTCTGCGAAAATTTGAGCCAGATTCAACAACTTTAAGGGGTGTTTTGAGCTGAATTGCCATTTGAGGGTACTCTCGCTACATGCACTCCCAATACATGTATTTTCAGCTTGGTGTGTATTTCTTAAGGAAAACACTACTTAATTCTCCCTAAGTGGCGCCCACTCTCACACACAGTATGGTTTATAGCCCTACATCTGCCCTTTTGGGCAAGATTTGAGCATATCTTAATGCACCCCCCAGAAGGCGAATTACAGGCCTGCTGGAGCCCAAATAACACACCCTTAGTCACTTCTATACCAGATGTAATTTTGAAACCTGTGCAGTATAATTTAGTAGGTTACAGAGAATTTTCTGGCCAAATTTCAGCATTATAGACCAACATTTGGTACTCATTTAGGCTGATTTACATCTATTTTGGACCATTTTAACAGCAATATTTAGGTTAAATAATTTCTTTTCAGACATGTAATGCTCCAAATGCGCCTAAAGGGTCCTCCTTTATTGTCTAAACATGTATGAAATTGAACAAGGGCTTCAGACTGGCCACATAATGATATATTTGACATTACCCCCATGGGGGGGGGGGGGGCAGACCAGGCCCACACCCCGAAACTGAAATTCCTAATATGGTACTCGAGTGGACCAGACCAATGCAATTTTATTCTATGGTAAAAACTGAATTTTCTGTGAAAATTTGAGCCAGATTCAACAACTTTAAGGGGTGTTTTGAGCTGAATTGCCATTTGAGGGTACTCTCGCTACATGCACTCCCAATACATGTATTTCAGCTTGGTGTGTATTTCTTAAGGAAAACACTACTTAATTCTCCCTAAGTGGCGCCCACTCTCACACACAGTATGGTTTATAGCCCTACATCTGCCCTTTTGGGCAAGATTTGAGCATATCTTAATGCACCCCCCAGAAGGCGAATTACAGGCCTGCTGGAGCCCAAATAACACACCCTTAGTCACTTCTATACCAGATGTAATTTTGAAACATGTGCAGTATAATTTAGTAGGTTACAGAGAATTTTCTGGCCAAATTTCAGCATTATAGACCAACATTTGGTACTCATTTAGGCTGATTTACATCTATTTTGGACCATTTTAACAGCAATATTTAGGTTAAATAATTTCTTTTCAGACATGTAATGCTCCAAATGCGCCTAAAGGGTCCTCCTTTATTGTCTAAACATGTATGAAATTGAACAAGGGCTTCAGACTGGCCACATAATGATATATTTGACATTACCCCCATGGGGGGGGGGGGGGGGGCAGACCAGGCCCACACCCCGAAACTGAAATTCCTAATATGGTACTCGAGTGGACCAGACCAATGCAATTTTATTCTATGGTAAAAACTGAATTTTCTGTGAAAATTTGAGCCAGATTCAACAACTTTAAGGGGTGTTTTGAGCTGAATTGCCATTTGAGGGTACTCTCGCTACATGCACTCCCAATACATGTATTTCAGCTTGGTGTGTATTTCTTAAGGAAAACACTACTTAATTCTCCCTAAGTGGCGCCCACTCTCACACACAGTATGGTTTATAGCCCTACATCTGCCCTTTTGGGCAAGATTTGAGCATATCTTAATGCACCCCCCAGAAGGCGAATTACAGGCCTGCTGGAGCCCAAATAACACACCCTTAGTCACTTCTATACCAGATGTAATTTTGAAACATGTGCAGTATAATTTAGTAGGTTACAGAGAATTTTCTGGCCAAATTTCAGCATTATAGACCAACATTTGGTACTCATTTAGGCTGATTTACATCTATTTTGGACCATTTTAACAGCAATATTTAGGTTAAATAATTTCTTTTCAGACATGTAATGCTCCAAATGCGCCTAAAGGGTCCTCCTTTATTGTCTAAACATGTATGAAATTGAACAAGGGCTTCAGACTGGCCACATAATGATATATTTGACATTACCCCCCATGGGGGGGGGCAGACCAGGCCCACACCCCGAAACTGAAATTCCTAATATGGCACTCGAGTGGACCAGACCAATGCAATTTTATTCTATGGTAAAAACTGAATTTTCTGCGAAAATTTGAGCCAGATTCAACAACTTTAAGGGGTGTTTTGAGCTGAATTGCCATTTGAGGGTACTCTCGCTACATGCACTCCCAATACATGTATTTTCAGCTTGGTGTGTATTTCTTAAGGAAAACACTACTTAATTCTCCCTAAGTGGCGCCCACTCTCACACACAGTATGGTTTATAGCCCTACATCTGCCCTTTTGGGCAAGATTTGAGCATATCTTAATGCACCCCCAGAAGGCGAATTACAGGCCTGCTGGAGCCCAAATAACACACCCTTAGTCACTTCTATACCAGATGTAATTTTGAAACCTGTGCAGTATAATTTAGTAGGTTACAGAGAATTTTCTGGCCAAATTTCAGCATTATAGACCAACATTTGGTACTCATTTAGGCTGATTTACATCTATTTTGGACCATTTTAACAGCAATATTTAGGTTAAATAATTTCTTTTCAGACATGTAATGCTCCAAATGCGCCTAAAGGGTCCTCCTTTATTGTCTAAACATGTATGAAATTGAACAAGGGCTTCAGACTGGCCACATAATGATATATTTGACATTACCCCCATGGGGGGGGGGCAGACCAGGCCCACACCCCGAAACTGAAATTCCTAATATGGCACTCGAGTGGACCAGACCAATGCAATTTTATTCTATGGTAAAAACTGAATTTTCTGCGAAAATTTGAGCCAGATTCAACAACTTTAAGGGGTGTTTTGAGCTGAATTGCCATTTGAGGGTACTCTCGCTACATGCACTCCCAATACATGTATTTTCAGCTTGGTGTGTATTTCTTAAGGAAAACACTACTTAATTCTCCCTAAGTGGCGCCCACTCTCACACACAGTATGGTTTATAGCCCTACATCTGCCCTTTTGGGCAAGATTTGAGCATATCTTAATGCACCCCCCAGAAGGCGAATTACAGGCCTGCTGGAGCCCAAATAACACACCCTTAGTCACTTCTATACCAGATGTAATTTTGAAACCTGTGCAGTATAATTTAGTAGGTTACAGAGAATTTTCTGGCCAAATTTCAGCATTATAGACCAACATTTGGTACTCATTTAGGCTGATTTACATCTATTTTGGACCATTTTAACAGCAATATTTAGGTTAAATAATTTCTTTTCAGACATGTAATGCTCCAAATGCGCCTAAAGGGTCCTCCTTTATTGTCTAAACATGTATGAAATTGAACAAGGGCTTCAGACTGGCCACATAATGATATATTTGACATTACCCCCCATGGGGGGGGGCAGACCAGGCCCACACCCCGAAACTGAAATTCCTAATATGGCACTCGAGTGGACCAGACCAATGCAATTTTATTCTATGGTAAAAACTGAATTTTCTGCGAAAATTTGAGCCAGATTCAACAACTTTAAGGGGTGTTTTGAGCTGAATTGCCATTTGAGGGTACTCTCGCTACATGCACTCCCAATACATGTATTTTCAGCTTGGTGTGTATTTCTTAAGGAAAACACTACTTAATTCTCCCTAAGTGGCGCCCACTCTCACACACAGTATGGTTTATAGCCCTACATCTGCCCTTTTGGGCAAGATTTGAGCATATCTTAATGCACCCCCCAGAAGGCGAATTACAGGCCTGCTGGAGCCCAAATAACACACCCTTAGTCACTTCTATACCAGATGTAATTTTGAAACCTGTGCAGTATAATTTAGTAGGTTACAGAGAATTTTCTGGCCAAATTTCAGCATTATAGACCAACATTTGGTACTCATTTAGGCTGATTTACATCTATTTTGGACCATTTTAACAGCAATATTTAGGTTAAATAATTTCTTTTCAGACATGTAATGCTCCAAATGCGCCTAAAGGGTCCTCCTTTATTGTCTAAACATGTATGAAATTGAACAAGGGCTTCAGACTGGCCACATAATGATATATTTGACATTACCCCCATGGGGGGGGGGGCAGACCAGGCCCACACCCCGAAACTGAAATTCCTAATATGGCACTCGAGTGGACCAGACCAATGCAATTTTATTCTATGGTAAAAACTGAATTTTCTGCGAAAATTTGAGCCAGATTCAACAACTTTAAGGGGTGTTTTGAGCTGAATTGCCATTTGAGGGTACTCTCGCTACATGCACTCCCAATACATGTATTTTCAGCTTGGTGTGTATTTCTTAAGGAAAACACTACTTAATTCTCCCTAAGTGGCGCCCACTCTCACACACAGTATGGTTTATAGCCCTACATCTGCCCTTTTGGGCAAGATTTGAGCATATCTTAATGCACCCCCCAGAAGGCGAATTACAGGCCTGCTGGAGCCCAAATAACACACCCTTAGTCACTTCTATACCAGATGTAATTTTGAAACCTGTGCAGTATAATTTAGTAGGTTACAGAGAATTTTCTGGCCAAATTTCAGCATTATAGACCAACATTTGGTACTCATTTAGGCTGATTTACATCTATTTTGGACCATTTTAACAGCAATATTTAGGTTAAATAATTTCTTTTCAGACATGTAATGCTCCAAATGCGCCTAAAGGGTCCTCCTTTATTGTCTAAACATGTATGAAATTGAACAAGGGCTTCAGACTGGCCACATAATGATATATTTGACATTACCCCCCATGGGGGGGGGCAGACCAGGCCCACACCCCGAAACTGAAATTCCTAATATGGCACTCGAGTGGACCAGACCAATGCAATTTTATTCTATGGTAAAAACTGAATTTTCTGCGAAAATTTGAGCCAGATTCAACAACTTTAAGGGGTGTTTTGAGCTGAATTGCCATTTGAGGGTACTCTCGCTACATGCACTCCCAATACATGTATTTTCAGCTTGGTGTGTATTTCTTAAGGAAAACACTACTTAATTCTCCCTAAGTGGCGCCCACTCTCACACACAGTATGGTTTATAGCCCTACATCTGCCCTTTTGGGCAAGATTTGAGCATATCTTAATGCACCCCCAGAAGGCGAATTACAGGCCTGCTGGAGCCCAAATAACACACCCTTAGTCACTTCTATACCAGATGTAATTTTGAAACCTGTGCAGTATAATTTAGTAGGTTACAGAGAATTTTCTGGCCAAATTTCAGCATTATAGACCAACATTTGGTACTCATTTAGGCTGATTTACATCTATTTTGGACCATTTTAACAGCAATATTTAGGTTAAATAATTTCTTTTCAGACATGTAATGCTCCAAATGCGCCTAAAGGGTCCTCCTTTATTGTCTAAACATGTATGAAATTGAACAAGGGCTTCAGACTGGCCACATAATGATATATTTGACATTACCCCCATGGGGGGGGGGCAGACCAGGCCCACACCCCGAAACTGAAATTCCTAATATGGCACTCGAGTGGACCAGACCAATGCAATTTTATTCTATGGTAAAAACTGAATTTTCTGCGAAAATTTGAGCCAGATTCAACAACTTTAAGGGGTGTTTTGAGCTGAATTGCCATTTGAGGGTACTCTCGCTACATGCACTCCCAATACATGTATTTTCAGCTTGGTGTGTATTTCTTAAGGAAAACACTACTTAATTCTCCCTAAGTGGCGCCCACTCTCACACACAGTATGGTTTATAGCCCTACATCTGCCCTTTTGGGCAAGATTTGAGCATATCTTAATGCACCCCCCAGAAGGCGAATTACAGGCCTGCTGGAGCCCAAATAACACACCCTTAGTCACTTCTATACCAGATGTAATTTTGAAACCTGTGCAGTATAATTTAGTAGGTTACAGAGAATTTTCTGGCCAAATTTCAGCATTATAGACCAACATTTGGTACTCATTTAGGCTGATTTACATCTATTTTGGACCATTTTAACAGCAATATTTAGGTTAAATAATTTCTTTTCAGACATGTAATGCTCCAAATGCGCCTAAAGGGTCCTCCTTTATTGTCTAAACATGTATGAAATTGAACAAGGGCTTCAGACTGGCCACATAATGATATATTTGACATTACCCCCCATGGGGGGGGGCAGACCAGGCCCACACCCCGAAACTGAAATTCCTAATATGGCACTCGAGTGGACCAGACCAATGCAATTTTATTCTATGGTAAAAACTGAATTTTCTGCGAAAATTTGAGCCAGATTCAACAACTTTAAGGGGTGTTTTGAGCTGAATTGCCATTTGAGGGTACTCTCGCTACATGCACTCCCAATACATGTATTTTCAGCTTGGTGTGTATTTCTTAAGGAAAACACTACTTAATTCTCCCTAAGTGGCGCCCACTCTCACACACAGTATGGTTTATAGCCCTACATCTGCCCTTTTGGGCAAGATTTGAGCATATCTTAATGCACCCCCCAGAAGGCGAATTACAGGCCTGCTGGAGCCCAAATAACACACCCTTAGTCACTTCTATACCAGATGTAATTTTGAAACCTGTGCAGTATAATTTAGTAGGTTACAGAGAATTTTCTGGCCAAATTTCAGCATTATAGACCAACATTTGGTACTCATTTAGGCTGATTTACATCTATTTTGGACCATTTTAACAGCAATATTTAGGTTAAATAATTTCTTTTCAGACATGTAATGCTCCAAATGCGCCTAAAGGGTCCTCCTTTATTGTCTAAACATGTATGAAATTGAACAAGGGCTTCAGACTGGCCACATAATGATATATTTGACATTACCCCCATGGGGGGGGGGGCAGACCAGGCCCACACCCCGAAACTGAAATTCCTAATATGGCACTCGAGTGGACCAGACCAATGCAATTTTATTCTATGGTAAAAACTGAATTTTCTGCGAAAATTTGAGCCAGATTCAACAACTTTAAGGGGTGTTTTGAGCTGAATTGCCATTTGAGGGTACTCTCGCTACATGCACTCCCAATACATGTATTTTCAGCTTGGTGTGTATTTCTTAAGGAAAACACTACTTAATTCTCCCTAAGTGGCGCCCACTCTCACACACAGTATGGTTTATAGCCCTACATCTGCCCTTTTGGGCAAGATTTGAGCATATCTTAATGCACCCCCCAGAAGGCGAATTACAGGCCTGCTGGAGCCCAAATAACACACCCTTAGTCACTTCTATACCAGATGTAATTTTGAAACCTGTGCAGTATAATTTAGTAGGTTACAGAGAATTTTCTGGCCAAATTTCAGCATTATAGACCAACATTTGGTACTCATTTAGGCTGATTTACATCTATTTTGGACCATTTTAACAGCAATATTTAGGTTAAATAATTTCTTTTCAGACATGTAATGCTCCAAATGCGCCTAAAGGGTCCTCCTTTATTGTCTAAACATGTATGAAATTGAACAAGGGCTTCAGACTGGCCACATAATGATATATTTGACATTACCCCCCATGGGGGGGGGCAGACCAGGCCCACACCCCGAAACTGAAATTCCTAATATGGCACTCGAGTGGACCAGACCAATGCAATTTTATTCTATGGTAAAAACTGAATTTTCTGCGAAAATTTGAGCCAGATTCAACAACTTTAAGGGGTGTTTTGAGCTGAATTGCCATTTGAGGGTACTCTCGCTACATGCACTCCCAATACATGTATTTTCAGCTTGGTGTGTATTTCTTAAGGAAAACACTACTTAATTCTCCCTAAGTGGCGCCCACTCTCACACACAGTATGGTTTATAGCCCTACATCTGCCCTTTTGGGCAAGATTTGAGCATATCTTAATGCACCCCCCAGAAGGCGAATTACAGGCCTGCTGGAGCCCAAATAACACACCCTTAGTCACTTCTATACCAGATGTAATTTTGAAACCTGTGCAGTATAATTTAGTAGGTTACAGAGAATTTTCTGGCCAAATTTCAGCATTATAGACCAACATTTGGTACTCATTTAGGCTGATTTACATCTATTTTGGACCATTTTAACAGCAATATTTAGGTTAAATAATTTCTTTTCAGACATGTAATGCTCCAAATGCGCCTAAAGGGTCCTCCTTTATTGTCTAAACATGTATGAAATTGAACAAGGGCTTCAGACTGGCCACATAATGATATATTTGACATTACCCCCATGGGGGGGGGGGCAGACCAGGCCCACACCCCGAAACTGAAATTCCTAATATGGCACTCGAGTGGACCAGACCAATGCAATTTTATTCTATGGTAAAAACTGAATTTTCTGCGAAAATTTGAGCCAGATTCAACAACTTTAAGGGGTGTTTTGAGCTGAATTGCCATTTGAGGGTACTCTCGCTACATGCACTCCCAATACATGTATTTTCAGCTTGGTGTGTATTTCTTAAGGAAAACACTACTTAATTCTCCCTAAGTGGCGCCCACTCTCACACACAGTATGGTTTATAGCCCTACATCTGCCCTTTTGGGCAAGATTTGAGCATATCTTAATGCACCCCCCAGAAGGCGAATTACAGGCCTGCTGGAGCCCAAATAACACACCCTTAGTCACTTCTATACCAGATGTAATTTTGAAACCTGTGCAGTATAATTTAGTAGGTTACAGAGAATTTTCTGGCCAAATTTCAGCATTATAGACCAACATTTGGTACTCATTTAGGCTGATTTACATCTATTTTGGACCATTTTAACAGCAATATTTAGGTTAAATAATTTCTTTTCAGACATGTAATGCTCCAAATGCGCCTAAAGGGTCCTCCTTTATTGTCTAAACATGTATGAAATTGAACAAGGGCTTCAGACTGGCCACATAATGATATATTTGACATTACCCCCCATGGGGGGGGGCAGACCAGGCCCACACCCCGAAACTGAAATTCCTAATATGGCACTCGAGTGGACCAGACCAATGCAATTTTATTCTATGGTAAAAACTGAATTTTCTGCGAAAATTTGAGCCAGATTCAACAACTTTAAGGGGTGTTTTGAGCTGAATTGCCATTTGAGGGTACTCTCGCTACATGCACTCCCAATACATGTATTTTCAGCTTGGTGTGTATTTCTTAAGGAAAACACTACTTAATTCTCCCTAAGTGGCGCCCACTCTCACACACAGTATGGTTTATAGCCCTACATCTGCCCTTTTGGGCAAGATTTGAGCATATCTTAATGCACCCCCCAGAAGGCGAATTACAGGCCTGCTGGAGCCCAAATAACACACCCTTAGTCACTTCTATACCAGATGTAATTTTGAAACCTGTGCAGTATAATTTAGTAGGTTACAGAGAATTTTCTGGCCAAATTTCAGCATTATAGACCAACATTTGGTACTCATTTAGGCTGATTTACATCTATTTTGGACCATTTTAACAGCAATATTTAGGTTAAATAATTTCTTTTCAGACATGTAATGCTCCAAATGCGCCTAAAGGGTCCTCCTTTATTGTCTAAACATGTATGAAATTGAACAAGGGCTTCAGACTGGCCACATAATGATATATTTGACATTACCCCCATGGGGGGGGGGCAGACCAGGCCCACACCCCGAAACTGAAATTCCTAATATGGCACTCGAGTGGACCAGACCAATGCAATTTTATTCTATGGTAAAAACTGAATTTTCTGCGAAAATTTGAGCCAGATTCAACAACTTTAAGGGGTGTTTTGAGCTGAATTGCCATTTGAGGGTACTCTCGCTACATGCACTCCCAATACATGTATTTTCAGCTTGGTGTGTATTTCTTAAGGAAAACACTACTTAATTCTCCCTAAGTGGCGCCCACTCTCACACACAGTATGGTTTATAGCCCTACATCTGCCCTTTTGGGCAAGATTTGAGCATATCTTAATGCACCCCCCAGAAGGCGAATTACAGGCCTGCTGGAGCCCAAATAACACACCCTTAGTCACTTCTATACCAGATGTAATTTTGAAACCTGTGCAGTATAATTTAGTAGGTTACAGAGAATTTTCTGGCCAAATTTCAGCATTATAGACCAACATTTGGTACTCATTTAGGCTGATTTACATCTATTTTGGACCATTTTAACAGCAATATTTAGGTTAAATAATTTCTTTTCAGACATGTAATGCTCCAAATGCGCCTAAAGGGTCCTCCTTTATTGTCTAAACATGTATGAAATTGAACAAGGGCTTCAGACTGGCCACATAATGATATATTTGACATTACCCCCATGGGGGGGGGGCAGACCAGGCCCACACCCCGAAACTGAAATTCCTAATATGGCACTCGAGTGGACCAGACCAATGCAATTTTATTCTATGGTAAAAACTGAATTTTCTGCGAAAATTTGAGCCAGATTCAACAACTTTAAGGGGTGTTTTGAGCTGAATTGCCATTTGAGGGTACTCTCGCTACATGCACTCCCAATACATGTATTTTCAGCTTGGTGTGTATTTCTTAAGGAAAACACTACTTAATTCTCCCTAAGTGGCGCCCACTCTCACACACAGTATGGTTTATAGCCCTACATCTGCCCTTTTGGGCAAGATTTGAGCATATCTTAATGCACCCCCCAGAAGGCGAATTACAGGCCTGCTGGAGCCCAAATAACACACCCTTAGTCACTTCTATACCAGATGTAATTTTGAAACCTGTGCAGTATAATTTAGTAGGTTACAGAGAATTTTCTGGCCAAATTTCAGCATTATAGACCAACATTTGGTACTCATTTAGGCTGATTTACATCTATTTTGGACCATTTTAACAGCAATATTTAGGTTAAATAATTTCTTTTCAGACATGTAATGCTCCAAATGCGCCTAAAGGGTCCTCCTTTATTGTCTAAACATGTATGAAATTGAACAAGGGCTTCAGACTGGCCACATAATGATATATTTGACATTACCCCCCATGGGGGGGGGGGCAGACCAGGCCCACACCCCGAAACTGAAATTCCTAATATGGCACTCGAGTGGACCAGACCAATGCAATTTTATTCTATGGTAAAAACTGAATTTTCTGCGAAAATTTGAGCCAGATTCAACAACTTTAAGGGGTGTTTTGAGCTGAATTGCCATTTGAGGGTACTCTCGCTACATGCACTCCCAATACATGTATTTTCAGCTTGGTGTGTATTTCTTAAGGAAAACACTACTTAATTCTCCCTAAGTGGCGCCCACTCTCACACACAGTATGGTTTATAGCCCTACATCTGCCCTTTTGGGCAAGATTTGAGCATATCTTAATGCACCCCCCAGAAGGCGAATTACAGGCCTGCTGGAGCCCAAATAACACACCCTTAGTCACTTCTATACCAGATGTAATTTTGAAACCTGTGCAGTATAATTTAGTAGGTTACAGAGAATTTTCTGGCCAAATTTCAGCATTATAGACCAACATTTGGTACTCATTTAGGCTGATTTACATCTATTTTGGACCATTTTAACAGCAATATTTAGGTTAAATAATTTCTTTTCAGACATGTAATGCTCCAAATGCGCCTAAAGGGTCCTCCTTTATTGTCTAAACATGTATGAAATTGAACAAGGGCTTCAGACTGGCCACATAATGATATATTTGACATTACCCCCATGGGGGGGGGGGGCAGACCAGGCCCACACCCCGAAACTGAAATTCCTAATATGGCACTCGAGTGGACCAGACCAATGCAATTTTATTCTATGGTAAAAACTGAATTTTCTGCGAAAATTTGAGCCAGATTCAACAACTTTAAGGGGTGTTTTGAGCTGAATTGCCATTTGAGGGTACTCTCGCTACATGCACTCCCAATACATGTATTTTCAGCTTGGTGTGTATTTCTTAAGGAAAACACTACTTAATTCTCCCTAAGTGGCGCCCACTCTCACACACAGTATGGTTTATAGCCCTACATCTGCCCTTTTGGGCAAGATTTGAGCATATCTTAATGCACCCCCCAGAAGGCGAATTACAGGCCTGCTGGAGCCCAAATAACACACCCTTAGTCACTTCTATACCAGATGTAATTTTGAAACCTGTGCAGTATAATTTAGTAGGTTACAGAGAATTTTCTGGCCAAATTTCAGCATTATAGACCAACATTTGGTACTCATTTAGGCTGATTTACATCTATTTTGGACCATTTTAACAGCAATATTTAGGTTAAATAATTTCTTTTCAGACATGTAATGCTCCAAATGCGCCTAAAGGGTCCTCCTTTATTGTCTAAACATGTATGAAATTGAACAAGGGCTTCAGACTGGCCACATAATGATATATTTGACATTACCCCCATGGGGGGGGGGGGGGCAGACCAGGCCCACACCCCGAAACTGAAATTCCTAATATGGCACTCGAGTGGACCAGACCAATGCAATTTTATTCTATGGTAAAAACTGAATTTTCTGCGAAAATTTGAGCCAGATTCAACAACTTTAAGGGGTGTTTTGAGCTGAATTGCCATTTGAGGGTACTCTCGCTACATGCACTCCCAATACATGTATTTTCAGCTTGGTGTGTATTTCTTAAGGAAAACACTACTTAATTCTCCCTAAGTGGCGCCCACTCTCACACACAGTATGGTTTATAGCCCTACATCTGCCCTTTTGGGCAAGATTTGAGCATATCTTAATGCACCCCCAGAAGGCGAATTACAGGCCTGCTGGAGCCCAAATAACACACCCTTAGTCACTTCTATACCAGATGTAATTTTGAAACCTGTGCAGTATAATTTAGTAGGTTACAGAGAATTTTCTGGCCAAATTTCAGCATTATAGACCAACATTTGGTACTCATTTAGGCTGATTTACATCTATTTTGGACCATTTTAACAGCAATATTTAGGTTAAATAATTTCTTTTCAGACATGTAATGCTCCAAATGCGCCTAAAGGGTCCTCCTTTATTGTCTAAACATGTATGAAATTGAACAAGGGCTTCAGACTGGCCACATAATGATATATTTGACATTACCCCCATGGGGGGGGGGGCAGACCAGGCCCACACCCCGAAACTGAAATTCCTAATATGGCACTCGAGTGGACCAGACCAATGCAATTTTATTCTATGGTAAAAACTGAATTTTCTGCGAAAATTTGAGCCAGATTCAACAACTTTAAGGGGTGTTTTGAGCTGAATTGCCATTTGAGGGTACTCTCGCTACATGCACTCCCAATACATGTATTTTCAGCTTGGTGTGTATTTCTTAAGGAAAACACTACTTAATTCTCCCTAAGTGGCGCCCACTCTCACACACAGTATGGTTTATAGCCCTACATCTGCCCTTTTGGGCAAGATTTGAGCATATCTTAATGCACCCCCCAGAAGGCGAATTACAGGCCTGCTGGAGCCCAAATAACACACCCTTAGTCACTTCTATACCAGATGTAATTTTGAAACCTGTGCAGTATAATTTAGTAGGTTACAGAGAATTTTCTGGCCAAATTTCAGCATTATAGACCAACATTTGGTACTCATTTAGGCTGATTTACATCTATTTTGGACCATTTTAACAGCAATATTTAGGTTAAATAATTTCTTTTCAGACATGTAATGCTCCAAATGCGCCTAAAGGGTCCTCCTTTATTGTCTAAACATGTATGAAATTGAACAAGGGCTTCAGACTGGCCACATAATGATATATTTGACATTACCCCCCATGGGGGGGGGGGCAGACCAGGCCCACACCCCGAAACTGAAATTCCTAATATGGCACTCGAGTGGACCAGACCAATGCAATTTTATTCTATGGTAAAAACTGAATTTTCTGCGAAAATTTGAGCCAGATTCAACAACTTTAAGGGGTGTTTTGAGCTGAATTGCCATTTGAGGGTACTCTCGCTACATGCACTCCCAATACATGTATTTTCAGCTTGGTGTGTATTTCTTAAGGAAAACACTACTTAATTCTCCCTAAGTGGCGCCCACTCTCACACACAGTATGGTTTATAGCCCTACATCTGCCCTTTTGGGCAAGATTTGAGCATATCTTAATGCACCCCCCAGAAGGCGAATTACAGGCCTGCTGGAGCCCAAATAACACACCCTTAGTCACTTCTATACCAGATGTAATTTTGAAACCTGTGCAGTATAATTTAGTAGGTTACAGAGAATTTTCTGGCCAAATTTCAGCATTATAGACCAACATTTGGTACTCATTTAGGCTGATTTACATCTATTTTGGACCATTTTAACAGCAATATTTAGGTTAAATAATTTCTTTTCAGACATGTAATGCTCCAAATGCGCCTAAAGGGTCCTCCTTTATTGTCTAAACATGTATGAAATTGAACAAGGGCTTCAGACTGGCCACATAATGATATATTTGACATTACCCCCATGGGGGGGGGGGGCAGACCAGGCCCACACCCCGAAACTGAAATTCCTAATATGGCACTCGAGTGGACCAGACCAATGCAATTTTATTCTATGGTAAAAACTGAATTTTCTGCGAAAATTTGAGCCAGATTCAACAACTTTAAGGGGTGTTTTGAGCTGAATTGCCATTTGAGGGTACTCTCGCTACATGCACTCCCAATACATGTATTTTCAGCTTGGTGTGTATTTCTTAAGGAAAACACTACTTAATTCTCCCTAAGTGGCGCCCACTCTCACACACAGTATGGTTTATAGCCCTACATCTGCCCTTTTGGGCAAGATTTGAGCATATCTTAATGCACCCCCCAGAAGGCGAATTACAGGCCTGCTGGAGCCCAAATAACACACCCTTAGTCACTTCTATACCAGATGTAATTTTGAAACCTGTGCAGTATAATTTAGTAGGTTACAGAGAATTTTCTGGCCAAATTTCAGCATTATAGACCAACATTTGGTACTCATTTAGGCTGATTTACATCTATTTTGGACCATTTTAACAGCAATATTTAGGTTAAATAATTTCTTTTCAGACATGTAATGCTCCAAATGCGCCTAAAGGGTCCTCCTTTATTGTCTAAACATGTATGAAATTGAACAAGGGCTTCAGACTGGCCACATAATGATATATTTGACATTACCCCCATGGGGGGGGGGGGGCAGACCAGGCCCACACCCCGAAACTGAAATTCCTAATATGGCACTCGAGTGGACCAGACCAATGCAATTTTATTCTATGGTAAAAACTGAATTTTCTGCGAAAATTTGAGCCAGATTCAACAACTTTAAGGGGTGTTTTGAGCTGAATTGCCATTTGAGGGTACTCTCGCTACATGCACTCCCAATACATGTATTTTCAGCTTGGTGTGTATTTCTTAAGGAAAACACTACTTAATTTTCCCTAAGTGGCGCCCACTCTCACACACAGTATGGTTTATAGCCCTACATCTGCCCTTTTGGGCAAGATTTGAGCATATCTTAATGCACCCCCCAGAAGGCGAATTACAGGCCTGCTGGAGCCCAAATAACACACCCTTAGTCACTTCTATACCAGATGTAATTTTGAAACCTGTGCAGTATAATTTAGTAGGTTACAGAGAATTTTCTGGCCAAATTTCAGCATTATAGACCAACATTTGGTACTCATTTAGGCTGATTTACATCTATTTTGGACCATTTTAACAGCAATATTTAGGTTAAATAATTTCTTTTCAGACATGTAATGCTCCAAATGCGCCTAAAGGGTCCTCCTTTATTGTCTAAACATGTATGAAATTGAACAAGGGCTTCAGACTGGCCACATAATGATATATTTGACATTACCCCCATGGGGGGGGGGGGGCAGACCAGGCCCACACCCCGAAACTGAAATTCCTAATATGGCACTCGAGTGGACCAGACCAATGCAATTTTATTCTATGGTAAAAACTGAATTTTCTGCGAAAATTTGAGCCAGATTCAACAACTTTAAGGGGTGTTTTGAGCTGAATTGCCATTTGAGGGTACTCTCGCTACATGCACTCCCAATACATGTATTTTCAGCTTGGTGTGTATTTCTTAAGGAAAACACTACTTAATTTTCCCTAAGTGGCGCCCACTCTCACACACAGTATGGTTTATAGCCCTACATCTGCCCTTTTGGGCAAGATTTGAGCATATCTTAATGCACCCCCCAGAAGGCGAATTACAGGCCTGCTGGAGCCCAAATAACACACCCTTAGTCACTTCTATACCAGATGTAATTTTGAAACCTGTGCAGTATAATTTAGTAGGTTACAGAGAATTTTCTGGCCAAATTTCAGCATTATAGACCAACATTTGGTACTCATTTAGGCTGATTTACATCTATTTTGGACCATTTTAACAGCAATATTTAGGTTAAATAATTTCTTTTCAGACATGTAATGCTCCAAATGCGCCTAAAGGGTCCTCCTTTATTGTCTAAACATGTATGAAATTGAACAAGGGCTTCAGACTGGCCACATAATGATATATTTGACATTACCCCCATGGGGGGGGGGGCAGACCAGGCCCACACCCCGAAACTGAAATTCCTAATATGGCACTCGAGTGGACCAGACCAATGCAATTTTATTCTATGGTAAAAACTGAATTTTCTGCGAAAATTTGAGCCAGATTCAACAACTTTAAGGGGTGTTTTGAGCTGAATTGCCATTTGAGGGTACTCTCGCTACATGCACTCCCAATACATGTATTTTCAGCTTGGTGTGTATTTCTTAAGGAAAACACTACTTAATTCTCCCTAAGTGGCGCCCACTCTCACACACAGTATGGTTTATAGCCCTACATCTGCCCTTTTGGGCAAGATTTGAGCATATCTTAATGCACCCCCCAGAAGGCGAATTACAGGCCTGCTGGAGCCCAAATAACACACCCTTAGTCACTTCTATACCAGATGTAATTTTGAAACCTGTGCAGTATAATTTAGTAGGTTACAGAGAATTTTCTGGCCAAATTTCAGCATTATAGACCAACATTTGGTACTCATTTAGGCTGATTTACATCTATTTTGGACCATTTTAACAGCAATATTTAGGTTAAATAATTTCTTTTCAGACATGTAATGCTCCAAATGCGCCTAAAGGGTCCTCCTTTATTGTCTAAACATGTATGAAATTGAACAAGGGCTTCAGACTGGCCACATAATGATATATTTGACATTACCCCCATGGGGGGGGGGGGGCAGACCAGGCCCACACCCCGAAACTGAAATTCCTAATATGGCACTCGAGTTGGCACTCGAGTGGACCAGACCAATGCAATTTTATTCTATGGTAAAAACTGAATTTTCTGCGAAAATTTGAGCCAGATTCAACAACTTTAAGGGGTGTTTTGAGCTGAATTGCCATTTGAGGGTACTCTCGCTACATGCACTCCCAATACATGTATTTTCAGCTTGGTGTGTATTTCTTAAGGAAAACACTACTTAATTCTCCCTAAGTGGCGCCCACTCTCACACACAGTATGGTTTATAGCCCTACATCTGCCCTTTTGGGCAAGATTTGAGCATATCTTAATGCACCCCCCAGAAGGCGAATTACAGGCCTGCTGGAGCCCAAATAACACACCCTTAGTCACTTCTATACCAGATGTAATTTTGAAACCTGTGCAGTATAATTTAGTAGGTTACAGAGAATTTTCTGGCCAAATTTCAGCATTATAGACCAACATTTGGTACTCATTTAGGCTGATTTACATCTATTTTGGACCATTTTAACAGCAATATTTAGGTTAAATAATTTCTTTTCAGACATGTAATGCTCCAAATGCGCCTAAAGGGTCCTCCTTTATTGTCTAAACATGTATGAAATTGAACAAGGGCTTCAGACTGGCCACATAATGATATATTTGACATTACCCCCATGGGGGGGGGGGGGGCAGACCAGGCCCACACCCCGAAACTGAAATTCCTAATATGGCACTCGAGTGGACCAGACCAATGCAATTTTATTCTATGGTAAAAACTGAATTTTCTGCGAAAATTTGAGCCAGATTCAACAACTTTAAGGGGTGTTTTGAGCTGAATTGCCATTTGAGGGTACTCTCGCTACATGCACTCCCAATACATGTATTTTCAGCTTGGTGTGTATTTCTTAAGGAAAACACTACTTAATTCTCCCTAAGTGGCGCCCACTCTCACACACAGTATGGTTTATAGCCCTACATCTGCCCTTTTGGGCAAGATTTGAGCATATCTTAATGCACCCCCCAGAAGGCGAATTACAGGCCTGCTGGAGCCCAAATAACACACCCTTAGTCACTTCTATACCAGATGTAATTTTGAAACCTGTGCAGTATAATTTAGTAGGTTACAGAGAATTTTCTGGCCAAATTTCAGCATTATAGACCAACATTTGGTACTCATTTAGGCTGATTTACATCTATTTTGGACCATTTTAACAGCAATATTTAGGTTAAATAATTTCTTTTCAGACATGTAATGCTCCAAATGCGCCTAAAGGGTCCTCCTTTATTGTCTAAACATGTATGAAATTGAACAAGGGCTTCAGACTGGCCACATAATGATATATTTGACATTACCCCCATGGGGGGGGGGCAGACCAGGCCCACACCCCGAAACTGAAATTCCTAATATGGCACTCGAGTGGACCAGACCAATGCAATTTTATTCTATGGTAAAAACTGAATTTTCTGCGAAAATTTGAGCCAGATTCAACAACTTTAAGGGGTGTTTTGAGCTGAATTGCCATTTGAGGGTACTCTCGCTACATGCACTCCCAATACATGTATTTTCAGCTTGGTGTGTATTTCTTAAGGAAAACACTACTTAATTCTCCCTAAGTGGCGCCCACTCTCACACACAGTATGGTTTATAGCCCTACATCTGCCCTTTTGGGCAAGATTTGAGCATATCTTAATGCACCCCCCAGAAGGCGAATTACAGGCCTGCTGGAGCCCAAATAACACACCCTTAGTCACTTCTATACCAGATGTAATTTTGAAACCTGTGCAGTATAATTTAGTAGGTTACAGAGAATTTTCTGGCCAAATTTCAGCATTATAGACCAACATTTGGTACTCATTTAGGCTGATTTACATCTATTTTGGACCATTTTAACAGCAATATTTAGGTTAAATAATTTCTTTTCAGACATGTAATGCTCCAAATGCGCCTAAAGGGTCCTCCTTTATTGTCTAAACATGTATGAAATTGAACAAGGGCTTCAGACTGGCCACATAATGATATATTTGACATTACCCCCATGGGGGGGGGGGGGGGCAGACCAGGCCCACACCCCGAAACTGAAATTCCTAATATGGCACTCGAGTGGACCAGACCAATGCAATTTTATTCTATGGTAAAAACTGAATTTTCTGCGAAAATTTGAGCCAGATTCAACAACTTTAAGGGGTGTTTTGAGCTGAATTGCCATTTGAGGGTACTCTCGCTACATGCACTCCCAATACATGTATTTTCAGCTTGGTGTGTATTTCTTAAGGAAAACACTACTTAATTTTCCCTAAGTGGCGCCCACTCTCACACACAGTATGGTTTATAGCCCTACATCTGCCCTTTTGGGCAAGATTTGAGCATATCTTAATGCACCCCCCAGAAGGCGAATTACAGGCCTGCTGGAGCCCAAATAACACACCCTTAGTCACTTCTATACCAGATGTAATTTTGAAACCTGTGCAGTATAATTTAGTAGGTTACAGAGAATTTTCTGGCCAAATTTCAGCATTATAGACCAACATTTGGTACTCATTTAGGCTGATTTACATCTATTTTGGACCATTTTAACAGCAATATTTAGGTTAAATAATTTCTTTTCAGACATGTAATGCTCCAAATGCGCCTAAAGGGTCCTCCTTTATTGTCTAAACATGTATGAAATTGAACAAGGGCTTCAGACTGGCCACATAATGATATATTTGACATTACCCCCATGGGGGGGGGGGGGGGGGGGCAGACCAGGCCCACACCCCGAAACTGAAATTCCTAATATGGCACTCGAGTGGACCAGACCAATGCAATTTTATTCTATGGTAAAAACTGAATTTTCTGCGAAAATTTGAGCCAGATTCAACAACTTTAAGGGGTGTTTTGAGCTGAATTGCCATTTGAGGGTACTCTCGCTACATGCACTCCCAATACATGTATTTTCAGCTTGGTGTGTATTTCTTAAGGAAAACACTACTTAATTCTCCCTAAGTGGCGCCCACTCTCACACACAGTATGGTTTATAGCCCTACATCTGCCCTTTTGGGCAAGATTTGAGCATATCTTAATGCACCCCCCAGAAGGCGAATTACAGGCCTGCTGGAGCCCAAATAACACACCCTTAGTCACTTCTATACCAGATGTAATTTTGAAACCTGTGCAGTATAATTTAGTAGGTTACAGAGAATTTTCTGGCCAAATTTCAGCATTATAGACCAACATTTGGTACTCATTTAGGCTGATTTACATCTATTTTGGACCATTTTAACAGCAATATTTAGGTTAAATAATTTCTTTTCAGACATGTAATGCTCCAAATGCGCCTAAAGGGTCCTCCTTTATTGTCTAAACATGTATGAAATTGAACAAGGGCTTCAGACTGGCCACATAATGATATATTTGACATTACCCCCATGGGGGGGGGGCAGACCAGGCCCACACCCCGAAACTGAAATTCCTAATATGGCACTCGAGTGGACCAGACCAATGCAATTTTATTCTATGGTAAAAACTGAATTTTCTGCGAAAATTTGAGCCAGATTCAACAACTTTAAGGGGTGTTTTGAGCTGAATTGCCATTTGAGGGTACTCTCGCTACATGCACTCCCAATACATGTATTTTCAGCTTGGTGTGTATTTCTTAAGGAAAACACTACTTAATTCTCCCTAAGTGGCGCCCACTCTCACACACAGTATGGTTTATAGCCCTACATCTGCCCTTTTGGGCAAGATTTGAGCATATCTTAATGCACCCCCCAGAAGGCGAATTACAGGCCTGCTGGAGCCCAAATAACACACCCTTAGTCACTTCTATACCAGATGTAATTTTGAAACCTGTGCAGTATAATTTAGTAGGTTACAGAGAATTTTCTGGCCAAATTTCAGCATTATAGACCAACATTTGGTACTCATTTAGGCTGATTTACATCTATTTTGGACCATTTTAACAGCAATATTTAGGTTAAATAATTTCTTTTCAGACATGTAATGCTCCAAATGCGCCTAAAGGGTCCTCCTTTATTGTCTAAACATGTATGAAATTGAACAAGGGCTTCAGACTGGCCACATAATGATATATTTGACATTACCCCCATGGGGGGGGGGGGGCAGACCAGGCCCACACCCCGAAACTGAAATTCCTAATATGGCACTCGAGTGGACCAGACCAATGCAATTTTATTCTATGGTAAAAACTGAATTTTCTGCGAAAATTTGAGCCAGATTCAACAACTTTAAGGGGTGTTTTGAGCTGAATTGCCATTTGAGGGTACTCTCGCTACATGCACTCCCAATACATGTATTTTCAGCTTGGTGTGTATTTCTTAAGGAAAACACTACTTAATTCTCCCTAAGTGGCGCCCACTCTCACACACAGTATGGTTTATAGCCCTACATCTGCCCTTTTGGGCAAGATTTGAGCATATCTTAATGCACCCCCCAGAAGGCGAATTACAGGCCTGCTGGAGCCCAAATAACACACCCTTAGTCACTTCTATACCAGATGTAATTTTGAAACCTGTGCAGTATAATTTAGTAGGTTACAGAGAATTTTCTGGCCAAATTTCAGCATTATAGACCAACATTTGGTACTCATTTAGGCTGATTTACATCTATTTTGGACCATTTTAACAGCAATATTTAGGTTAAATAATTTCTTTTCAGACATGTAATGCTCCAAATGCGCCTAAAGGGTCCTCCTTTATTGTCTAAACATGTATGAAATTGAACAAGGGCTTCAGACTGGCCACATAATGATATATTTGACATTACCCCCATGGGGGGGGGGCAGACCAGGCCCACACCCCGAAACTGAAATTCCTAATATGGCACTCGAGTGGACCAGACCAATGCAATTTTATTCTATGGTAAAAACTGAATTTTCTGCGAAAATTTGAGCCAGATTCAACAACTTTAAGGGGTGTTTTGAGCTGAATTGCCATTTGAGGGTACTCTCGCTACATGCACTCCCAATACATGTATTTTCAGCTTGGTGTGTATTTCTTAAGGAAAACACTACTTAATTCTCCCTAAGTGGCGCCCACTCTCACACACAGTATGGTTTATAGCCCTACATCTGCCCTTTTGGGCAAGATTTGAGCATATCTTAATGCACCCCCCAGAAGGCGAATTACAGGCCTGCTGGAGCCCAAATAACACACCCTTAGTCACTTCTATACCAGATGTAATTTTGAAACCTGTGCAGTATAATTTAGTAGGTTACAGAGAATTTTCTGGCCAAATTTCAGCATTATAGACCAACATTTGGTACTCATTTAGGCTGATTTACATCTATTTTGGACCATTTTAACAGCAATATTTAGGTTAAATAATTTCTTTTCAGACATGTAATGCTCCAAATGCGCCTAAAGGGTCCTCCTTTATTGTCTAAACATGTATGAAATTGAACAAGGGCTTCAGACTGGCCACATAATGATATATTTGACATTACCCCCATGGGGGGGGGGGGGGCAGACCAGGCCCACACCCCGAAACTGAAATTCCTAATATGGCACTCGAGTGGACCAGACCAATGCAATTTTATTCTATGGTAAAAACTGAATTTTCTGCGAAAATTTGAGCCAGATTCAACAACTTTAAGGGGTGTTTTGAGCTGAATTGCCATTTGAGGGTACTCTCGCTACATGCACTCCCAATACATGTATTTTCAGCTTGGTGTGTATTTCTTAAGGAAAACACTACTTAATTTTCCCTAAGTGGCGCCCACTCTCACACACAGTATGGTTTATAGCCCTACATCTGCCCTTTTGGGCAAGATTTGAGCATATCTTAATGCACCCCCCAGAAGGCGAATTACAGGCCTGCTGGAGCCCAAATAACACACCCTTAGTCACTTCTATACCAGATGTAATTTTGAAACCTGTGCAGTATAATTTAGTAGGTTACAGAGAATTTTCTGGCCAAATTTCAGCATTATAGACCAACATTTGGTACTCATTTAGGCTGATTTACATCTATTTTGGACCATTTTAACAGCAATATTTAGGTTAAATAATTTCTTTTCAGACATGTAATGCTCCAAATGCGCCTAAAGGGTCCTCCTTTATTGTCTAAACATGTATGAAATTGAACAAGGGCTTCAGACTGGCCACATAATGATATATTTGACATTACCCCCATGGGGGGGGGGCAGACCAGGCCCACACCCCGAAACTGAAATTCCTAATATGGCACTCGAGTGGACCAGACCAATGCAATTTTATTCTATGGTAAAAACTGAATTTTCTGCGAAAATTTGAGCCAGATTCAACAACTTTAAGGGGTGTTTTGAGCTGAATTGCCATTTGAGGGTACTCTCGCTACATGCACTCCCAATACATGTATTTTCAGCTTGGTGTGTATTTCTTAAGGAAAACACTACTTAATTCTCCCTAAGTGGCGCCCACTCTCACACACAGTATGGTTTATAGCCCTACATCTGCCCTTTTGGGCAAGATTTGAGCATATCTTAATGCACCCCCCAGAAGGCGAATTACAGGCCTGCTGGAGCCCAAATAACACACCCTTAGTCACTTCTATACCAGATGTAATTTTGAAACCTGTGCAGTATAATTTAGTAGGTTACAGAGAATTTTCTGGCCAAATTTCAGCATTATAGACCAACATTTGGTACTCATTTAGGCTGATTTACATCTATTTTGGACCATTTTAACAGCAATATTTAGGTTAAATAATTTCTTTTCAGACATGTAATGCTCCAAATGCGCCTAAAGGGTCCTCCTTTATTGTCTAAACATGTATGAAATTGAACAAGGGCTTCAGACTGGCCACATAATGATATATTTGACATTACCCCCATGGGGGGGGGGCAGACCAGGCCCACACCCCGAAACTGAAATTCCTAATATGGCACTCGAGTGGACCAGACCAATGCAATTTTATTCTATGGTAAAAACTGAATTTTCTGCGAAAATTTGAGCCAGATTCAACAACTTTAAGGGGTGTTTTGAGCTGAATTGCCATTTGAGGGTACTCTCGCTACATGCACTCCCAATACATGTATTTTCAGCTTGGTGTGTATTTCTTAAGGAAAACACTACTTAATTCTCCCTAAGTGGCGCCCACTCTCACACACAGTATGGTTTATAGCCCTACATCTGCCCTTTTGGGCAAGATTTGAGCATATCTTAATGCACCCCCCAGAAGGCGAATTACAGGCCTGCTGGAGCCCAAATAACACACCCTTAGTCACTTCTATACCAGATGTAATTTTGAAACCTGTGCAGTATAATTTAGTAGGTTACAGAGAATTTTCTGGCCAAATTTCAGCATTATAGACCAACATTTGGTACTCATTTAGGCTGATTTACATCTATTTTGGACCATTTTAACAGCAATATTTAGGTTAAATAATTTCTTTTCAGACATGTAATGCTCCAAATGCGCCTAAAGGGTCCTCCTTTATTGTCTAAACATGTATGAAATTGAACAAGGGCTTCAGACTGGCCACATAATGATATATTTGACATTACCCCCATGGGGGGGGGGGGCAGACCAGGCCCACACCCCGAAACTGAAATTCCTAATATGGCACTCGAGTGGACCAGACCAATGCAATTTTATTCTATGGTAAAAACTGAATTTTCTGCGAAAATTTGAGCCAGATTCAACAACTTTAAGGGGTGTTTTGAGCTGAATTGCCATTTGAGGGTACTCTCGCTACATGCACTCCCAATACATGTATTTTCAGCTTGGTGTGTATTTCTTAAGGAAAACACTACTTAATTTTCCCTAAGTGGCGCCCACTCTCACACACAGTATGGTTTATAGCCCTACATCTGCCCTTTTGGGCAAGATTTGAGCATATCTTAATGCACCCCCCAGAAGGCGAATTACAGGCCTGCTGGAGCCCAAATAACACACCCTTAGTCACTTCTATACCAGATGTAATTTTGAAACCTGTGCAGTATAATTTAGTAGGTTACAGAGAATTTTCTGGCCAAATTTCAGCATTATAGACCAACATTTGGTACTCATTTAGGCTGATTTACATCTATTTTGGACCATTTTAACAGCAATATTTAGGTTAAATAATTTCTTTTCAGACATGTAATGCTCCAAATGCGCCTAAAGGGTCCTCCTTTATTGTCTAAACATGTATGAAATTGAACAAGGGCTTCAGACTGGCCACATAATGATATATTTGACATTACCCCCATGGGGGGGGGGCAGACCAGGCCCACACCCCGAAACTGAAATTCCTAATATGGCACTCGAGTGGACCAGACCAATGCAATTTTATTCTATGGTAAAAACTGAATTTTCTGCGAAAATTTGAGCCAGATTCAACAACTTTAAGGGGTGTTTTGAGCTGAATTGCCATTTGAGGGTACTCTCGCTACATGCACTCCCAATACATGTATTTTCAGCTTGGTGTGTATTTCTTAAGGAAAACACTACTTAATTCTCCCTAAGTGGCGCCCACTCTCACACACAGTATGGTTTATAGCCCTACATCTGCCCTTTTGGGCAAGATTTGAGCATATCTTAATGCACCCCCCAGAAGGCGAATTACAGGCCTGCTGGAGCCCAAATAACACACCCTTAGTCACTTCTATACCAGATGTAATTTTGAAACCTGTGCAGTATAATTTAGTAGGTTACAGAGAATTTTCTGGCCAAATTTCAGCATTATAGACCAACATTTGGTACTCATTTAGGCTGATTTACATCTATTTTGGACCATTTTAACAGCAATATTTAGGTTAAATAATTTCTTTTCAGACATGTAATGCTCCAAATGCGCCTAAAGGGTCCTCCTTTATTGTCTAAACATGTATGAAATTGAACAAGGGCTTCAGACTGGCCACATAATGATATATTTGACATTACCCCCATGGGGGGGGGGGGCAGACCAGGCCCACACCCCGAAACTGAAATTCCTAATATGGCACTCGAGTGGACCAGACCAATGCAATTTTATTCTATGGTAAAAACTGAATTTTCTGCGAAAATTTGAGCCAGATTCAACAACTTTAAGGGGTGTTTTGAGCTGAATTGCCATTTGAGGGTACTCTCGCTACATGCACTCCCAATACATGTATTTTCAGCTTGGTGTGTATTTCTTAAGGAAAACACTACTTAATTCTCCCTAAGTGGCGCCCACTCTCACACACAGTATGGTTTATAGCCCTACATCTGCCCTTTTGGGCAAGATTTGAGCATATCTTAATGCACCCCCCAGAAGGCGAATTACAGGCCTGCTGGAGCCCAAATAACACACCCTTAGTCACTTCTATACCAGATGTAATTTTGAAACCTGTGCAGTATAATTTAGTAGGTTACAGAGAATTTTCTGGCCAAATTTCAGCATTATAGACCAACATTTGGTACTCATTTAGGCTGATTTACATCTATTTTGGACCATTTTAACAGCAATATTTAGGTTAAATAATTTCTTTTCAGACATGTAATGCTCCAAATGCGCCTAAAGGGTCCTCCTTTATTGTCTAAACATGTATGAAATTGAACAAGGGCTTCAGACTGGCCACATAATGATATATTTGACATTACCCCCATGGGGGGGGGGGGGGGCAGACCACACCCCGAAACTGAAATTCCTAATATGGCACTCGAGTGGACCAGACCAATGCAATTTTATTCTATGGTAAAAACTGAATTTTCTGTGAAAATTTGAGCCAGATTCAACAACTTTAAGGGGTGTTTTGAGCTGAATTGCCATTTGAGGGTACTCTCGCTACATGCACTCCCAATACATGTATTTTCAGCTTGGTGTGTATTTCTTAAGGAAAACACTACTTAATTCTCCCTAAGTGGCGCCCACTCTCACACACAGTATGGTTTATAGCCCTACATCTGCCCTTTTGGGCAAGATTTGAGCATATCTTAATGCACCCCCCAGAAGGCGAATTACAGGCCTGCTGGAGCCCAACTAACACACCCTTAGTCACTTCTATACCAGATGTAATTTTGAAACCTGTGCAGTATAATTTAGTAGGTTACAGAGAATTTTCTGGCCAAATTTCAGCATTATAGACCAACATTTGGTACTCATTTAGGCTGATTTACATCTATTTTGGACCATTTTAACAGCAATATTTAGGTTAAATAATTTCTTTTCAGACATGTAATGCTCCAAATGCGCCTAAAGGGTCCTCCTTTATTGTCTAAACATGTATGAAATTGAACAAGGGCTTCAGACTGGCCACATAATGATATATTTGACATTACCCCCATGGGGGGGGGCAGACCAGGCCCACACCCCGAAACTGAAATTCCTAATATGGCACTCGAGTGGACCAGACCAATGCAATTTTATTCTATGGTAAAAACTGAATTTTCTGCGAAAATTTGAGCCAGATTCAACAACTTTAAGGGGTGTTTTGAGCTGAATTGCCATTTGAGGGTACTCTCGCTACATGCACTCCCAATACATGTATTTTCAGCTTGGTGTGTATTTCTTAAGGAAAACACTACTTAATTCTCCCTAAGTGGCGCCCACTCTCACACACAGTATGGTTTATAGCCCTACATCTGCCCTTTTGGGCAAGATTTGAGCATATCTTAATGCACCCCCCAGAAGGCGAATTACAGGCCTGCTGGAGCCCAAATAACACACCCTTAGTCACTTCTATACCAGATGTAATTTTGAAACCTGTGCAGTATAATTTAGTAGGTTACAGAGAATTTTCTGGCCAAATTTCAGCATTATAGACCAACATTTGGTACTCATTTAGGCTGATTTACATCTATTTTGGACCATTTTAACAGCAATATTTAGGTTAAATAATTTCTTTTCAGACATGTAATGCTCCAAATGCGCCTAAAGGGTCCTCCTTTATTGTCTAAACATGTATGAAATTGAACAAGGGCTTCAGACTGGCCACATAATGATATATTTGACATTACCCCCCATGGGGGGGGGCAGACCAGGCCCACACCCCGAAACTGAAATTCCTAATATGGCACTCGAGTGGACCAGACCAATGCAATTTTATTCTATGGTAAAAACTGAATTTTCTGCGAAAATTTGAGCCAGATTCAACAACTTTAAGGGGTGTTTTGAGCTGAATTGCCATTTGAGGGTACTCTCGCTACATGCACTCCCAATACATGTATTTTCAGCTTGGTGTGTATTTCTTAAGGAAAACACTACTTAATTCTCCCTAAGTGGCGCCCACTCTCACACACAGTATGGTTTATAGCCCTACATCTGCCCTTTTGGGCAAGATTTGAGCATATCTTAATGCACCCCCCAGAAGGCGAATTACAGGCCTGCTGGAGCCCAAATAACACACCCTTAGTCACTTCTATACCAGATGTAATTTTGAAACATGTGCAGTATAATTTAGTAGGTTACAGAGAATTTTCTGGCCAAATTTCAGCATTATAGACCAACATTTGGTACTCATTTAGGCTGATTTACATCTATTTTGGACCATTTTAACAGCAATATTTAGGTTAAATAATTTCTTTTCAGACATGTAATGCTCCAAATGCGCCTAAAGGGTCCTCCTTTATTGTCTAAACATGTATGAAATTGAACAAGGGCTTCAGACTGGCCACATAATGATATATTTGACATTACCCCCATGGGGGGGGGGCAGACCAGGCCCACACCCCGAAACTGAAATTCCTAATATGGCACTCGAGTGGACCAGACCAATGCAATTTTATTCTATGGTAAAAACTGAATTTTCTGTGAAAATTTGAGCCAGATTCAACAACTTTAAGGGGTGTTTTGAGCTGAATTGCCATTTGAGGGTACTCTCGCTACATGCACTCCCAATACATGTATTTTCAGCTTGGTGTGTATTTCTTAAGGAAAACACTACTTAATTCTCCCTAAGTGGCGCCCACTCTCACACACAGTATGGTTTATAGCCCTACATCTGCCCTTTTGGGCAAGATTTGAGCATATCTTAATGCACCCCCCAGAAGGCGAATTACAGGCCTGCTGGAGCCCAACTAACACACCCTTAGTCACTTCTATACCAGATGTAATTTTGAAACCTGTGCAGTATAATTTAGTAGGTTACAGAGAATTTTCTGGCCAAATTTCAGCATTATAGACCAACATTTGGTACTCATTTAGGCTGATTTACATCTATTTTGGACCATTTTAACAGCAATATTTAGGTTAAATAATTTCTTTTCAGACATGTAATGCTCCAAATGCGCCTAAAGGGTCCTCCTTTATTGTCTAAACATGTATGAAATTGAACAAGGGCTTCAGACTGGCCACATAATGATATATTTGACATTACCCCCATGGGGGGGGGCAGACCAGGCCCACACCCCGAAACTGAAATTCCTAATATGGCACTCGAGTGGACCAGACCAATGCAATTTTATTCTATGGTAAAAACTGAATTTTCTGCGAAAATTTGAGCCAGATTCAACAACTTTAAGGGGTGTTTTGAGCTGAATTGCCATTTGAGGGTACTCTCGCTACATGCACTCCCAATACATGTATTTTCAGCTTGGTGTGTATTTCTTAAGGAAAACACTACTTAATTCTCCCTAAGTGGCGCCCACTCTCACACACAGTATGGTTTATAGCCCTACATCTGCCCTTTTGGGCAAGATTTGAGCATATCTTAATGCACCCCCCAGAAGGCGAATTACAGGCCTGCTGGAGCCCAAATAACACACCCTTAGTCACTTCTATACCAGATGTAATTTTGAAACCTGTGCAGTATAATTTAGTAGGTTACAGAGAATTTTCTGGCCAAATTTCAGCATTATAGACCAACATTTGGTACTCATTTAGGCTGATTTACATCTATTTTGGACCATTTTAACAGCAATATTTAGGTTAAATAATTTCTTTTCAGACATGTAATGCTCCAAATGCGCCTAAAGGGTCCTCCTTTATTGTCTAAACATGTATGAAATTGAACAAGGGCTTCAGACTGGCCACATAATGATATATTTGACATTACCCCCCATGGGGGGGGGCAGACCAGGCCCACACCCCGAAACTGAAATTCCTAATATGGCACTCGAGTGGACCAGACCAATGCAATTTTATTCTATGGTAAAAACTGAATTTTCTGCGAAAATTTGAGCCAGATTCAACAACTTTAAGGGGTGTTTTGAGCTGAATTGCCATTTGAGGGTACTCTCGCTACATGCACTCCCAATACATGTATTTTCAGCTTGGTGTGTATTTCTTAAGGAAAACACTACTTAATTCTCCCTAAGTGGCGCCCACTCTCACACACAGTATGGTTTATAGCCCTACATCTGCCCTTTTGGGCAAGATTTGAGCATATCTTAATGCACCCCCCAGAAGGCGAATTACAGGCCTGCTGGAGCCCAAATAACACACCCTTAGTCACTTCTATACCAGATGTAATTTTGAAACATGTGCAGTATAATTTAGTAGGTTACAGAGAATTTTCTGGCCAAATTTCAGCATTATAGACCAACATTTGGTACTCATTTAGGCTGATTTACATCTATTTTGGACCATTTTAACAGCAATATTTAGGTTAAATAATTTCTTTTCAGACATGTAATGCTCCAAATGCGCCTAAAGGGTCCTCCTTTATTGTCTAAACATGTATGAAATTGAACAAGGGCTTCAGACTGGCCACATAATGATATATTTGACATTACCCCCATGGGGGGGGGGGCAGACCAGGCCCACACCCCGAAACTGAAATTCCTAATATGGCACTCGAGTGGACCAGACCAATGCAATTTTATTCTATGGTAAAAACTGAATTTTCTGTGAAAATTTGAGCCAGATTCAACAACTTTAAGGGGTGTTTTGAGCTGAATTGCCATTTGAGGGTACTCTCGCTACATGCACTCCCAATACATGTATTTTCAGCTTGGTGTGTATTTCTTAAGGAAAACACTACTTAATTCTCCCTAAGTGGCGCCCACTCTCACACACAGTATGGTTTATAGCCCTACATCTGCCCTTTTGGGCAAGATTTGAGCATATCTTAATGCACCCCCCAGAAGGCGAATTACAGGCCTGCTGGAGCCCAACTAACACACCCTTAGTCACTTCTATACCAGATGTAATTTTGAAACCTGTGCAGTATAATTTAGTAGGTTACAGAGAATTTTCTGGCCAAATTTCAGCATTATAGACCAACATTTGGTACTCATTTAGGCTGATTTACATCTATTTTGGACCATTTTAACAGCAATATTTAGGTTAAATAATTTCTTTTCAGACATGTAATGCTCCAAATGCGCCTAAAGGGTCCTCCTTTATTGTCTAAACATGTATGAAATTGAACAAGGGCTTCAGCCTGGCCACATAATGATATATTTGACATTACCCCCATGGGGGGGGGGGGGCAGACCAGGCCCACACCCCGAAACTGAAATTCCTAATATGGCACTCGAGTGGACCAGACCAATGCAATTTTATTCTATGGTAAAAACTGAATTTTCTGCGAAAATTTGAGCCAGATTCAACAACTTTAAGGGGTGTTTTGAGCTGAATTGCCACTTGAGGGTACTCTCGCTACATGCACTCCCAATACATGTATTTTCAGCTTGGTGTGTATTTCTTAAGGAAAACACTACTTAATTCTCCCTAAGTGGCGCCCACTCTCACACACAGTATGGTTTATAGCCCTACATCTGCCCTTTTGGGCAAGATTTGAGCATATCTTAATGCACCCCCCAGAAGGCGAATTACAGGCCTGCTGGAGCCCAAATAACACACCCTTAGTCACTTCTATACCAGATGTAATTTTGAAACCTGTGCAGTATAATTTAGTAGGTTACAGAGAATTTTCTGGCCAAATTTCAGCATTATAGACCAACATTTGGTACTCATTTAGGCTGATTTACATCTATTTTGGACCATTTTAACAGCAATATTTAGGTTAAATAATTTCTTTTCAGACATGTAATGCTCCAAATGCGCCTAAAGGGTCCTCCTTTATTGTCTAAACATGTATGAAATTGAACAAGGGCTTCAGACTGGCCACATAATGATATATTTGACATTACCCCCATGGGGGGGGGGGGGCAGACCAGGCCCACACCCCGAAACTGAAATTCCTAATATGGCACTCGAGTGGACCAGACCAATGCAATTTTATTCTATGGTAAAAACTGAATTTTCTGTGAAAATTTGAGCCAGATTCAACAACTTTAAGGGGTGTTTTGAGCTGAATTGCCATTTGAGGGTACTCTCGCTACATGCACTCCCAATACATGTATTTTCAGCTTGGTGTGTATTTCTTAAGGAAAACACTACTTAAGGTATTTCCCACACATAACAGGGGTGTTTTCAGGCAGTATTCTTCAATAATACTTTACTAAGGTTATGTAAACATGAAAACCATTATATCTCAGATAGGAAGAGTTTTATTCTTAAGTAAAGTGTCCTTTGTGTTTTTTACTGAATCATTTGGTATATTAAATTGGTGAAAAAACTTATTTTTATATTTCTTAATATTATATCACATATTTTTCATATCAATAAAACACAAGATTCCCTGCAATAATTGCATATTTCAAAAACATTCCATTATCTAAGGTTCCTCTGCAGATAATATTAAATCTAAGTAGAGGTCTAAGGCGACCCGAGAGTTAGGAATGTTGATGGATACCATTTTGATCTAAGTTAGTAAATACTTGTGAAAACTTAGAATCCAAGTATAAGGAACAGTCTAAGTATTGTTAAAGAATACGACCCCCTGTGTTATTAAATTTGTCCTTATTGTGCAGCCCCTTAAAGTTGCTATTTTCTAAAATGCTTCTTACAGCAAGTATTTGGTCTGATGACAAAAACGCTATTAAATGCTATTTTAGCAGCCATGAAAAGGGTAACGTATAAAATTACAAAACTAATCATTAAGTTCCAAATAGCATACATTCATCCATGTATACAATAGAAATTTTGCAAAAAAAAAGAAATTGCATTCATGCAGGAGATGTCTTTTATAACATTGACAAAGGCTGATATTATGGTGGTCATGTATTGTGACAGAATACACTGCCAAATACTGCCAAATAATGGACAGTGGAATAACAGTATTTCACAACCATAATCCGTTGGATCTAGATTCCTCAGATTAATGGATTCGCTTGTGTTGTGACTAGAATCTGAATCTGGATTTTGAATCAATTGATCTATACCTCAACTTATTCAGATTTGTTGGATTACCCATAATTCTTTGTAAAATAATGGTGGCAAAATGTGGTCACAAATTTTAAGGTATGGGATATTTTTATGATTTTTATGTTGGTTTATGTTATATTTTTCATAACATAATCCAAAGAATCCAAATCTGAATCTACATTCAACGGATTATGGTTGTAAAATATGCCTAGTGATCTTATGATATTCTTGTTCTCTCTTTATCTCTGGTTGGCTGATTGATATGGAGAATGAATCTATGTTAGGTTTGGAAACATATCGTAATAAGGGGGATTTCTTTTGGTAGGAATGAACATTTACAATAATGCATGCATGCTATAAATATATATATATTTATCCTAAAATTCCCACATATATAGTAATGTTTCAGGGTGCCTCTAAGCCAGCTACTGGTCTGCACATTATCACTTATAACATAGGTAAATATTCATAATTTATCACAATTACCAGTTTACATCAAAATGTTCTTGTAATGACAGATGAGAAAAAACTTTATATTCATTTTACACTTTTTTTTATTTTACTTCTTGTATTGAGATGACATACCGATGATATTGATGGAAATTAAATATACATCTATTGTAACTCTGTTACAATTGATTTGATGTCAGTATCTTACACAATGAAACAAATGTGTCAAATCTTAAGCTTTGTGGAATGAATAATAGTATAAAAATAATCAAATTACAAGATTTTGCTTAAACCTAAATTATGTGTGATTTGAGTATGGCAGCTGGTGATTCAAAATAAAAAATAAAATTTGGACATGGTTTACTACAACACTTCAACCAGATGAGAAAATAACTTAAGATTCATAAGGCTATGTCATGCATTTCATTGCTCCACTAGCTAACCTGTATCCAGTGCTATAAAAGACTCTGATAGTCAAGTAACTTGATAAAGTTATGCAATTATTTCATACATATGCAATTTATCAAAGTACAACAGTAGTAAAGGGGAGTGTATTGCATAGTTTTGGCAAACCCCCATGAGGTGGGTGCCATGAAACTATGCTATACACCCCAGAAACCCAAACCACGGACCATCTGAGACGGTAAATGGTGATCACAGGATTTGGTAGGGGGAAAGGGGGAATTAATGAATGGGGTTAATTATCCATGAAAAAGGTTTTTGAATGGTCTTTTGGAATAATGGCTCATTAACTTGACTGTTATAAATATTGACCTCTCAGTAATTATATATAGGGTGTGTAACCCATGTCTCTTTCATAAGCAATAAAGATATCTGAGGTGAAAGAACACACCACCAATGGCAAATTTGCTGTGACCAGCTTTCCATTATGTGGGAGTGGTTCTATGATCGAATCAACAAATCAGGGGTGGTATTCACTAACATGGATCAGTAAAGATCAGATCAAATTTGAACAAAAATTATCACTTTTTGATCAGATTTTTGGATCAGCTCAGATTAGTATTCATGAAACATTTGATCTGATATTTTGATCAAATTTTGGATTAACTATGATTCATGCTCTTTGATGGATTAACTTTTGAATCAAATCAGATAAAAAATAACTGATACAAGATTTATTTCTCAGGGAAGACGAATATTTTAATCAGTTATTACAGAGGCAGACAGTATTTCACAACTGAAAAAAACCTTTTAAAAATGTGTGAAATTCATACAAAATCAGATCAAATATTTCATCTTTTCAGTTCAAGTGATCCATGGTTTCTGAATAGCTATTTGGTCCCATGGCTCACTTGAAACTTTTTTCTCAAATTTGATCTGATCTTGATCTGATCTTAATCCTTGTTAGTGAATACCGCCCCAGGACACAGCCAAGAAAAATGCATATCAAGGTTTCTCTACCAACGATGCTAGAATTGGAGGTTTTTCATTATCATGGATAGGTTCTACGTTCAGATCGACAAATCAGGACACAGTTGAGAAAAGTGCACATCAAGGTTTTTGTTTTTTTAGGTATACTAAATATTTCCTGTAACCATCTAAAATTGCCACCTTTAATACTTGGCCAAAATCCATGCCTATCACTGCAAAAGAATTAGCCCACGCCAGATTCATTTACACCAGATATGCTGACATGTACACTGTCCCTCGTGTAGTATGGTGTACCTTATACTCATTCGAAACAAGAGACAGCACATTCGAAGATCACCTCAAACACAGCAAAGGATGCCATTACCTTAGAACTCACCAAAGACTCTGACTTAGAGACGCTTCCCTTTTAAGAAGAATAATCTGAACATCAATATAGACGAGAACCAACGGAAAGACCTTATAGAGAAAGCCATCAACATCCTTTCTCCAGAAGTCAACAAAAACGTTCCTCCAGAACCAATCATAACAAAGTACCTTTACATTACAGAGCATCAATTGCCCAAGCCCTTCTTCTCCAAGACTTCTCTGAAGGACTAGGCCGAACAGGAAGGATGGCCTTTCACTACTATTGGGGAAAAGGTTCCTCTCCCAGACAAAAAGAAACTTCTCAGACTTGTTAAAGCCTATTTGACCCAGAAGCAAGTCTCTGCCCTAGTTAGAGAGCATTGTTATGGTTGCCAATACAACATGCCCGAATAGAGGGATCATAGTTGTTTAAAAGAAGACATACAACAAAATTATCTGCATTTGGTCGAATTAAGTAATATGGTAGAAAACATTAAAAAAGTCGAATACGTACCAAATGAGGAAACTACCCGGTCCCTGATAATGAAAAACCTCTGATTCTAGCATCGTTGGTAGAGAAACCTTGATACACATTTTTCTCAACTGTGTCCTGATTTGTTGATCTGATCGTAGAATCAGTGTAGCACAAGATAATGACTCTCCCATATTTGTCACTAAGGGGGTAAAATATTGCAATGGGGGTTGAAATATTTTGACTCACCTCGCAAGATATGGAATCTCTCCCCAAACTGGTGATTACTATTGTGTTGGGGATTAACTTGCAGTGTAACACTTGCATTCTGGGTCAAAGCAAAAAACTGGCATTTATTATTTATTTAGATTTTATGTTCTTGCATGATTAACAAATAATTATTGCATCAAGCCTTATACAAAAATATGCCTTTTTGTTGAGATTTATTTTGACATTAATAATAGCATTCACATAATTTATTATATTATGTATATTATATCTTGTATGTAGTGTTTTTGTGGCTAGGAAAATAGCCCCAAATTATGAAATGAAACAAATCAACATCAAAGTAATATCTAAAATATTGAGACCTACACAAATTAATCATTTAACGGCGCAAACACATATAGTGGTGATTTCATGGTTGAGCCTTAATGTTTAATTTAACAAAGAATTATTAAAAGATATATATTTTCACAAGTCAATGCAAATTCATCAATGCAATGCACACTTCAATGCAAATTTGGGCAATTGACTATTTAAGAACTTAGCATGTAAACACTTAAAAATTGTGATTAAGTTAATCATTTTGATTATAAACATGTAAATATATAAAGTGTCACCCTAAAACACCTTAAAAGAGTCTTAGGCATTGTTACTAATACACATGTATTGACAACTGGCGAACTGACTAAATAAACACACTAGTATATTGTCCCATTGTGTCTTTTAACAGAGAGGGAGTAAATATCTAGCAGCCCTAACATAACATGACATATTTATATAGTGCAATTCTATTTAAGAAAGAACAATCATTGTGCTTTTTCTCTACAATATGCTGTTTTAAAATAATGAGTTTTTAGTTTCTTTTTGAAGATGTCCAATGGAAGTTGAATGTTCCTGATATCATCTGGCAGTTCAATCCAATACTTTGGTGCCACAACACTGAAGGCATGGTCACCCATAGAGACGAGTTTTGATCTTTTCTCTTGTAGCATGTATGATTTTCTTGCCAATATTGTGGTGTGTTGATGTTACTGGTAGTTAAGCATTGATGTCAAATATGATGGTGCCTGTCCATTCAAACTCTTATATACTAGTAGATTTATTTTAAATTTGATCCAAAACCTAACAGGCAACCAGTGGAGCTGATGCATGTGAACTGATATAGAATCATGTTTCTTCACATTCAAAACTATCCTGGTAGCCCAATTTTGTACTTTCTGCAACTTATGGATAAGATATTGTGGGAGTTCAGCTAGAAGAGAGTTACAATAGTCTAATCTGGAAGATATGAGTGATTGTACTATTGTGTGTGCAGCAGACTTAGTCAGGTAAGGTCTTATTTGAATGATGGACCTTAGATGACCATAACATGATCTGCATATGGCATTTACTTGTTCCTTAAGTGATAAGTCTTGGTTTCTGACACTTGTGCGTGACTTTATGTCAATACCAACTACATTTAATGAGTTAATAATGACTTTGGAGCGCTGTCTTCCAGTGCCAGCATGCAATTAAGAACTGTCTTTTCTTCATTTAGCTTGAGCCGGCTATTAGACATCCAGTTGCTTATTTCAGATGCACACAAATGGAATTGTTCTGCAGTTTGTTTTTGGTTTTCAAAATTACTTGGGTCAATTGATTTGTAAAGCTGTGTGTCATCAGCATACATGTGGAAAAATATGTGAAACATTCTGATGATGATACCAAGAGGTAATGTATATTTGCAGTAGAGATCAGGCCCAAGACCTGATCCCTGAGGCACACAGCATTCTAGAACATTTTTATGAGATTCACAGTCACCAACAACTACTGATTGAGTTCTTCCTGTTAAATAAGTTCTAAACCAGTCTAAAGCTTTGCCTTCAATTCGAAACATTTTCTCAAGTCGGTGCAGCAAAATACAATGATCAACAGTGTCAAATGCAGCTGATAAATCTAGAAAACCCATAAGTATCACTTTTCGATTATCTGCTTCCAATAGAACGTTGTTCATGATTTTGATCAGAGCAGTCTCGGTGCTGTGGTGGCATCTGTATGCTGATTTTCACAGAGATTATGACTGTTTGTGTGGTCAAGTAATTGGATTGAGACTGCTTTTTCAATCATCTTGGAAAGAAAAGGCAAGTTAGATACTGCCCTAAAATTTTTGAAAGTAGGATCCGCATCTGACTTTTTTGACAGAGGGGTAACAACTGCATGTTTGAACCCCTCTGGCATTTCACCTTGTATGAGTGACATGTTTATTGCTTTGCTAATACTGGGTAACAGTATTTCAATACAGTCCTTCAGTAATGATGTTGGGATTGGATGAAGGATACATGATTTTGGTGCAGCTGATAAGATTAATTTTTTAATATCTTCACTGCTAAGAGGTTGGAAAGAAGTCAGTGGTGCTACATCAACAGTTTTGTCATACTCATGGAATTTACTGGTTTGGCTGTGATCTTTATGATCTTTTCTTCAAAGTAGTCACTGAATTCATTTCCAGCTGAGTCTTTGATGAGTGTTCAGGATAGATAGTTGGATCATTGTCCTGTTTCAGCCTTTTAATAATTTGAAACAGTTGTTTCTGATTTGATTTATTTTTTTCGATAATTTCGCTATAGTATGCCATTTTGAACTGTGAAGCACCTTTGAATATGTTTTTCTCAATTCTACCATTACTCTATTACTTTCATCCGTGTGGTCTTTTCTCCATTTCCTTTCTGCTTGTCAGAATTTTTGCTTAGCTGTACGAATGTTTTCATTGTACCAAGGATTAATGTTCCTAAAAACCAGTCTTTTTCACTCTTAATGGAGCATGCTTGTCTGGAAGCTGAGATAGGCAGCTGTTGTATTGATTCACCAACTCATTGAGCTCAGTCTTTGGTTTTGTGACAATATCTGAGTTACGAAGATCCTGCTTGAATCTGGTTACATCAATTTTATTCAAAGATCTGTAAGATTTTGGCGACTCTTTATGCTTGTGATTTGAAGAGTTGAGTTGGAATACAACTGATGCGTGGTCAGACAGGTAAGTTGAGAACTTAGGTGGATCATATATCAAAGACTCAGAATTTCTTGTTGTTATTAAATCAAACACATGATTTGCATGTTTCGATGTAGCATCAGTGACATGCTGCTTCAAGCCAAATTCATCGAGAAGGTCTATCATGTTTTTAACAAAATAACTATCGTTGTTTTCCATGTGAAAGTTAAAACCACCCATAATCAAAAGTTTTTCTTTCTGTAGTACCATTTTACTGAGTAATTCTGATAGTTCTTGAAAGAACTAGCCTGTAGTGATATTTTCTGTATTTGGCCAGTATACAACACAAACTCTTAATTTGGTGTTGCTATTTGACAAAACACAAGAGATGTACTCAAAAGAGGTAAACGTTTCTACTGAATCTAATTTGGGGCCCCTTTCTTGTTTGCACAGTAAGGCTACCCCACCACCAGATCTACCTTTCCTGTCAATACATTTCAATATGTATCCAGTGGGTGTTAATTGTTTTTGATAGCATGGTCCTTTTCCATAAGCCAGGTCTCAACAATCCCAATAATACCAAAGTTTTTATCTGACAAGTGATCATTTATGTGTAAAAGTTTATTTCTGACTGACTGGGCACTGAAATAACTCACAGAGGTCTTTGATTTAGTTGATCTGTAACCACCTCTCACTCCCCTTCTTGTCTGGGTCACTGAGTTTAAAGTCAAGTTCTTAATGAGTGAAACATCAGCTTGTGGCAGTCTCAGGCCGACACATTGATTTCTGATTGCTATTAACTCCCGCCTGGTATAGGCCAGTCTTTGGCAAGTTGTGGATTCAAGCTGGATTTCTGACTGGAAAAAGTAGTGATACTTCATAAAAAATCAACACTAAATCAAGTTATGTTTTCCAACATGAAATCTTAGTCATGTTATTGAACAGAAAACAGATTGAATGTTGGGAAATGAATGACTAGTGATCGCTGATTGAAAATTCTTTTTCTAGAGGGAGATATAATGATTAAGTCTAACTTTTTGAAAGAACTATTATTGCAATAGTTTTTGAATTTGTAGGTATTTGTAAAGCAAAGACTAATTTTTAAACTTAAGATTATAAAGATGATAAAGATTATGTGTGCATGTACTTGAAGATTTTATAGCAACAACAAAACTGATGCACCCAAATATAATTTTTATGATTTATAATTATATTTTGATCAATGTAATTCCTGATAATTAAAAGGATGTTTTGAAGTCAAACATTTTAATTAATGCAATTCCTGATAATTAAAAAGATGTTTTGAAGTAAAACTTTTCTTAAATTAAAAAAAAATAAATTCAAACTTATTCATCAAAACTTAGTAATTGAATTGGTTTCTCAAATGCTCCCATGCTGAAATAACTAGTTTGCAAGTTTACACTGAAAACTTCTCTTTACAGAGAAAATAAGCTATAACATTTTATCACACAGCAGTGAGGTCATGGGGGTTCCTGGTTTTCTTATCTGTACCCTGCTATACAGAACATTAGGCCTGTTGCTAAAAGTAATTAGATAACAAAGCAGGGGTGGAGGTGGGGTTTACCCTTGCTCAGTTGCATGCATGGTGTTTATTCTTTAGGTCTGTTTTTGTGGTCAGAACTGACAACTAATTAAGGTGGGGAGTAATGGGTGGAGTTCTACAAATGTGGCTATCCTTGTGTTTTTTTCAGTTTATATGGCAAAGTTGTAGGAGACACAAGCATTTGAACTGAGCATTGTGGCTTTGATACATGATCATAGCTTCTTTATAATTACAGTATAATTACAGCCAACTTAATAAAACATTTAAAAGAAACTGATTGGATAAAATACTGAAGATATAAATAATGTCACAATTGTTTGTTTTTTACAAAGAAGAAAAATATAAATTTATTTTAAAATTTCACAAAAGAATTTCAATTGAAGACATTAAATAATACTGGTCATATTAATGACATAAAAATGGATATCTAGTTGGAAAATTTGGATTTACATATCTTGAGCAATTATATTTGAAAGCTGATGCAAAATTATGTGTCATTACAGTATCATCAGAAATAGAATATGGAATATAGAATGATTCATGAAAACATGTCATCTTGGAAAAAAATTAATTACTTTGAAGTTGTATCCAAATTGTAAAGTATCTATATGGATAGTTATTGTACAATATTATTAAGAAGCAATAATTATGACACACAAGCTAAAATGATTCAAATAAAGAAGACAGTGTAAACAACCTGGGGCCGGATTCATGAAAGGTCTCAAGTCTCAAATCTGAGATTTTGGTCTCAAATCTAAGATTTTTCTTAGATTTTTGTCAGATTTGAGACCTTTTGCTCAGCTGGGATTCACAAAAGATCTCAGGCTAAGATTTTTCTCAGATTTGGTTTCAAATCTGAGACTGCCTAGGGAGTGACTTAAGTTTTCATAAAATAGAGTATATGAAATAAAAAGTCTCAAAACAAAATAAAAATAGTAAAGTATGACATATTATTTAACTTGTAACACAAAATATGAATATATATTAATAGTTTGTACAAAAAGAACAGTAAACATTTACATTACAAATTTACATGAGTGGCTTGTTTTGCTGTTATAATCGGTTCTTTTGAATGTTAGTATAAATTATAGTAAAAAGACAACATTTTGCTTGATTCCAAATATTCTAGAATGTGAGTATATATGGTAGAGTGGTAAAACATAAATGTGTATACTTTCCACTAATCTCAACAAAATGTTACATCAGTTTTGATTGGTCCAGACTCAAAACTTGGCTGAGATTTTGGTCTCAGCTGAGATTCCTTTCGTGAATCTCAACTTGAGCAGAATCTCAGCTGAGACTAAAATCTTAGATTTGAGCAAAATCTCAGCTGAGATTTGGCTAAGACTTGAAACCTTTCGTGAATCCGGCCCCTGATTTTACCTATTGAATTCAACCCTATTTCATACATTGAATTCAACCAAAAACAGTTTGCAAAATCTACACGTATTTTAACCAGATTTCACCCATTGAATTCAACCTGATTTCAACGTTGGTTCAACATGATATCACCGGTTGGATCCAACCAAAAACGGTTTGCAGATTTCTATGTTGGATTCAACCAGATTTCAAAGTTGCGTGCTTGCTGGGATGCCAGATGGTCCGTGGTTAGGGTTTCTGGGGGTGTATAGCATAGTTTCATGGCACCCCCCCTCGCAGGGGCGGGGGGGGGGGGGAATGTTTGACACTTTTAATATGCTTTTCTAACACAATGCACTCAGACCTTATCTATTGTTTTGTGGCATTTAATGACAAAGTAATGTGCTAATGATGACTTTATTAATTTATTAATGAAATTTCTCTATGTGTATTCTAAATGACACTTACACTATATGGTGTTATGTTTGTCTTTAAACTACAAAATTGATATTTTACAGATAATAATGTGTAATCTGTATTCTACTGTATCTCCGTGGGGCAATGTAAGTTTAGTTGGTATCCTGGAATATTTGGCGCGGGATTATTTGTTTTGGTAAGAACTACAGTGATAATATAACACCTTTAAATAAATGGAAGGGAGAAATTTGGCATTTAAGTGTCACATTTATATGTATTCTATACAAGTACAAATTCCAAGCTATATTCTTATTCAGTAGAATAAAGTAGAGCAGTTAATAAAAAGAATCACCATTTATCGCCCAGTGGATCCTTGACATAGCCTTACGTCTTGATGATTCGCGAGTTTTAACGTTTAGTTACGAGCTTATTTCACGTCTAAATATTTTATTTTGCAGTAATTTGGATGTGTTTTATGAAACTATAAATACCAAAGCACCATTTTATGTTATAAAAAGTGAAAATAGATGCTCTTATATTCAAGAAAAATGGCCATACTCGAATTAACAAGACACTCGAATCAAGGATACTATACTACACAGGTCGTCATAAACTTGTCCGATTTTTCGCGATTTTATCAAAATTTAAAGAAATCAAATATGTTAACTCCGATTTATATATACAAATGGATAGAAGGTTGCTGGTTTTATAAAACTGTAAAGTTTCATGTCAATTCATGCATAAATAAGGACAAAAGAACCAAAAACACTAAGACTTTATTGTGATACAGTAAGTCATAATCTTGTCCGTTTTTGTTTGTGGATCAATAATTTGGGCATATTTTTTCAGATATATATATATATAGAGAGAGAGAGTGGAACACAAAAGCATTAAGTATTTCCAAATTGTGTAACAAAATGCCAAAAATACACGATTAAGCTTAAGCTTGGAGATCATTCATTATTTCATAAAATACACCCGAAAACAACCCATCCAAATGCTTTATTGATTTTTGTAGCAGGTCAGTATTAAACTCAATCTGTTGTTGAACCTTTGTGTTGTAAAATGGAGATACATATTTTACTCAAATATATATAATACTTCAGTTTAATTTACCCAATCGTTTGTGTACTGAAGTACTGAGTAACACAAGTACCCCACACTGTCACCTACCCATTGTAATACAGTATGGAGTTACTACATGTATATTACTTCCAGTTTAATTTGCCCCATCATGATTTATTACTGTATTTCAGTACTGATTTACATAAGTACCTAAAATAAATTATGTGCTTGTTCAGTCCTTGTGTGATTTTCTAATTTCCAATATAACTTTTATAGCACCTAATCTCCATCAAAAGACAAAGAATTGAATGGAGCACTGGTTCAGTCTCTTCACTGGAGTGGAGTAGTTAATGTATTCACTTGTCTTCAAATAAATCAGGTGTTGTTGGTCAGGTATTTTAATTTCACTTTTGGAACAATGGTGGTAGATGAAACTCAATGATTTATTTATTTAATTATGTGGATTTTATGAGAATGAGAAAATAATAAAATGAACAGCAAATAAATAAAAATTAAGCGAATAGAGACACATGTTGACCTTTGAATATGTCAAAAGTTGCTTTTATCTTGTGTTCAATTTCATTGTAGATAAATAATTATTAAAATATCATATAGTAAAACAATCCTCAAGACATTCATCATTGATCCCCCACTCAGGCTCGTGTGTGTGTCTCTCAACACTTGCTCACACTATGTACTCAAACTTCTTGATCCCTTCCCCCAAAGAACTCAAGGATTCACTAAAATTACCACATTATTGACGTACACTCTCTCAATTTGCACACTAATATTTGAGAATAGTTGATCCCCAACCCCTGCTCCACTCACTTTTCAGTTCCTTGTCAAAGTTATTAGTGTGCAACTCTGATAAGCTTTACACTGTCTGTCTAGTGAGTTTTAAAATTACAGTTTTGTCTTTTTGTAGAAACATCCACTGAAACTTTATTGTTGATTACTTAATAAATGGGCATACACATTATAGAATTCTGAAGCATTGTCATCTATTAAAATTGCAGAGAAGAAAAATTCCTGCAGATTTATTTGTAGTTGTGCTAAACTTTTTAGCAAAGGCTGACCATATATCCATGTCATAACTTGTCAAAATTCCATATGTCATGTTATACCATGTTGACATTTTTAAAGTAAAAATATGTAATGATATTTTTCATTTCAATAACTGGAGGAAACCAGTACATACAGTTGGTCAACTTTCTGTACTGTAAACTGCCGACCATCAGTAAGCTGCTACCAACTTTCCCACATAAGGTCCGTGGTTTGAACCACTGACCTCAGAGGTGGGGAGCAAGTGTTACCACTGCGCCAATATAGCATTGCAATGAATAAAAGAAATGGAAAAAAATCTAAAAAGTAAATGGCAAAGAAATAAAACTGAATCTAAAGAGATGCTTAATGAGCTTTGAACAAGATGACCTTTTTCAAGAATTTGCCTTTTCTCGAGTCTGGGGCTCATATCTCGAGTATCTGGAGACTGTAGATGTCCTGACTAAATTTTTTTTATCGACAAATAATTATTAATTATTAAAATATCCAGGGAAGCAATATTCAAGACATTCATTTTTAATGCCCCACTCAGGTTGAGTATGTGTCTCAACAGTCAACACCCACTCACTATACATTGGGAGTTCTTGATCTCTCCTCCAAAGAACTCATTCTGGATCCACTAATATCACCATATATTTGACCCCTTGGAATGAACTCTCTCAATCTGCACACTAATATTTGAGAAAAGTTGATGCCCAACCCTTGCTCCACTCACTTTTCAGTCATTCACAAAGGTTTTTATGTGCAACTCTGATATTTTTACACTGTCTGGTGAGTTTTAAATTCACAGTTATGTGATTCTGTACAAAGTTCTACTAAAACTTCAGTCATGATTATTGAATATAGTGGAATACACATTACAGAAATATTTCTGCAGACTTTTGTAGTTGTGCAAGACTTTTTAGCATTATCCATTCAAAGGCTAATCATATGTCCATGTCAACACGTATGGAAAATTCATGCTATATCATGCATTGTTGACATTTTATGCAAGGTTTTATCTTGCTTTCCCCAAAAACATCCCACTCAGTATTCTACAAGTGATATGATCTACATACTGTTTTACTTGGTTTTCCAAGGAACAAGCCACTCAATATGCTACAAGTGATATGATCCACATAATGTTTTACATGGCTTTCCAATCATAACCCCACCAAATATGTTGCAAGTGATATAATCTACATAATGTTTCTCATTGTTTCCATGAAAGTTCTGAAAATAATTTATCTAGAAGTGCATTCTGGAGATACATGTTGCAGACATATTTTTACACAAGATTAAAAGACAAATACAAGATCAGAACAAGTATAAGTCTGTACAGGAATGGATGGACGGTGTCAAACTAAAACTAAACCCTTTTCAGCATTATCCATTCAAGGGCTAATCATATGTCCATGTCAACATGTGTGGAAAATTCATGTTATATCATACATTATTGACATTTTGAAGTAATTGAGAGTTAATGATATTTTTAAAATTTTTCCACATTTATGGCATATTTTGTACCACAATTTCTGAGAGCAATGGAAAAGCAATATTTTGCTCCGCATACACTTTATGTTGCATTTACTCTCCACACAATACACAATGAAACAAAATTAATGTATGCTACATAAGATGTTCATAATGTGCCTTGGTTTCATTCTGTTCCTTAATATAAGGAATCATTTTACCTCAACTTGGTTATTGGTATGGCCTGTGTAATGTATTGCACTGCTATCCTGTACTTCGCATAGCAAAATACCCCTTGTTGCATGAGCTGTGCAATGTTTCCAGTGGTTTCACACAAAACCCAATCCAAATGTTACAAATAATATGACCAATGCAATGTTTTACCTTGTTTTCCGCAAAACATCCCACCCAGTATTCTACAAGTGATATGATCTACATGCTGTTTTACTTGGTTTTCCCAAACAATAAGCCACTCAATATACTACAAGTGATATGATCCACACAATGTTTTACATGGTTTTCCAATCAGCACCCCACTGAATATGTTGCAAGTGATATAATCTACATAATGTTTCCCATTGTTTTCTTGTATATCCAGTATATTTTACACAAGATTAAAAGACAAATACAAGATCAGAATAACTAACTAACTGATTCTTCAACCTGATTCTTTGGACTATATGAACCATTAAGAAGAAGCTATTGATAAACTTAGAATATGATACTTTTACAACTTTTGAAGGAAAAATATTATTGGTGCTGACACTCAATCACACTGTAATAATCCTAAGTACCCACTACCGTCCATGCACTAGATGGTGGGCAATGGAATCCTCACTGGAATCAGTGATTTAACTGCTGACTCCAATTTCTATCAAAGTTGGTGGTGAGCTGTTGTGCACCACTCATGATTTAGTAATTACCAATGGGAAGCTTTGACCATTCTTAAGTTCTTCATTGCCTGTGCATTTATTTTTGGATGTCAAAATGCACAAAAAAAAAACAAAGCTGGAGTAACAAAAGTTTGAACCCCGGATCTTAAGTGGGAAAGTTGGTAGGTGATTACTGATAGCTGGCAGTTTATAGTACAGTACCTTGACCAACTGTATGTACTGGTTTCCTCTGCCCACTAAACTACCCATTGTGATATGACCTGTAGTGTTGAAAGTGATGTAAAACCCCAAATAAAGAAATAAAACACTTTTTTCATGAACTTGTGTTTTTGACTGGTAAAAATGCTGCATTACATGAATTTACATCATCTTCAACAGCTAAGGTCATATTGGGACGTCCCTTCAGTATTGTCACTTATGTCTCAACTTGTATTCACAAACAGGTTCTCAGCTGAAACCAAACTGAGACCAGTCTCTAGGCTTTCCAATATAAACAAACCATATACTTGCAAATATATACAACATTTTTCACAGATGAAAAGTTTTTGTGTGTTTTAATTCTCAAACCAAAAACAGTTTCAGCTTTGAGACCAAAACTTAAGACTTGAGACAAAATTTGGTCTCAACAAGTTTTGTGAATATTGGCACTGGCCATATCACAAGTGAATCCATGAATATGAGGAATCTACATTCCACAGATTATGCCTGTAGAATACACCTAGTTGAGTTCACTGTTTTAAAGTAGAAATAAAATTTTCTGAAAAACTGTTTGCTCGTTAAATGTACTGTAGGTGTAGGGGGCTGGCTCTGCCCTCTTCATTTCAGTGCTGAACCCTTCTAATCAAAAACGAGGCAAGCCTGGGGAAAACCCAAGGCAGAAGCAAAGGAAAGCAGTCTTAGCGTCTTTTTATGTAGATATGGAGTAAAATATATACAATAATGACTTAGACTCAACAGTTAAGTGTTTACTTAAATATCTGTGACTTTAAATGACAAAACTGATCATAACGGACCGTATCGGACAAGATTATGACTCAGACAAGTTTATGACGACCCGTGTACTGCACAGCCAGTGAATTTCGTCACCCCAGTGAAGTTCGTCACCTGCATTTTATAGGAATATTAAAGAGTTTCACTATGAGCTTTCGGCATACATGTATACCTTGTTGCTGGAAGCAGCTATTCCATTTATTTAAATATGAATATTGCCTATCCTTGAGCATTTTTGCGGCAAGTGACGAACTTCACTGGGGTGACGAGGGGCCACGGTGGCAGAGTGGTAACACTCTCGCCTCCCACCTCTGAGGTCGGGGGTTCGATCCCCGTAACGGCCTTAAGTGGGAAAGCTGGTAGTTGCTTACCGTTGGTCGGCAGTTTACAGTACACAACCCTAGCGAACTCTATGTACTGGTTTCCTCTGCCCTTCCAACTACCCGTCGTGATATGACCTGTACAGTGTTGAAAGCGACGTAAAACCCCAAATAAAAATCACTGGGGTGACGAAATTCACTGTCCGACCAGTAGTACTAAGCGAATTCACAGTTTCAATTAAGGCTGTAATAGGTTACCTGGTTACCCAAAAACGGTCCGAATATTCCTTAAGAAACCGACTACAAACCGGTACATTCTAAAACTCTGACTTCTGTCCAACTTGGACTTTTACTTGACCAAAGCGGCGATAATGGGGGGGGGGGGGGGGGGGAGCGGCGATGGGGGTGCCTGTTGCTTGCATGAATGCTTGTTTTATACATTACTGCCTGGCCACCAATTATGGTCACGTCTGTGTAGGAAAATTAATTCCTGTGCTTCAATAAATGAAAATAACACTACAGATATTAATTAGTGTGTTTATTTTACTAATCCAAAGTTTTGCCTTCATTTCAGCACAATCAATTTCCTCTGTACATGTACATTGCACCAAAAATGCCCTATTATCACCCAAACAACTGGAATTTCTTCATACCAATTATGGTCACCCCATTATTTTAGCCACGGATATAACAGAAAATAATGTTTGATCTGTGGTGCTCTGCAAATATTACTTAATGTTTAGCCTTTAAAAATATATTTTAATAATCTTTTGTTATTTAGAATAGGATTACTCTAGCTGCTTACAATTACTTCATGTTTTCCTCACCATGGAATTTACTTTTATTTGACCGGCTGGGGGTGACCATAATTGGTACACTGACCATAATTGGTGGCAAGGCAGTAATGTTTTTACGTAATGTTATTGAGAAAACGTGAGGCTCCAAGTGGGGGTTTTCTTGCATTATTTTATGCCCATCATCCAGGACATTATTGTTATTAAAGAAATATGAGGCTCCAGAAGGGGGCTTTCCAACTGTACGTACTTTATAAATAAAAATATCTCCTGGCCATCACCGCCCCACACCCCCTCCCCATTTCCTAGTTGGACAGGAAAGTCATCGCCTCGATTCTTTTGAGGCCAATAACCGGTGTCGTTTTTACAACGAAGTCACAGCCTTAGTTTCAATTGCCTCGTTTTTGCGAATGGCCTTGAAAGGTTAAGTGGGTAAAAAAAAACTGAAGAACCAGGAAGTAGCGAAAATATAATTTGTGTGAATAGTATAGTCAATATACAGGTTTTCGATATATTCACGTTTTCGATCACTTAAACTATAAGCTCACAGTCTCGTTTTGGATAACGTTTTTATAATATTTTAGAATGAATATGAAGTCACACGGGATACGTGCATATCGCACTCACTTCAAATTTCTACCGCTAACTCGCACCCACTAATCGCACCCGTTTTAAAAATGATATTTTATGATAGGGTGTTTGTCTAAACTCACGGCATTGTATGTGTTGATAATATGTTACTTCAACATCAAAATTCACGGACAAGTCATTAATATTCATGAGGTCACGGTATTCTGTGGGGTTTCCCCAAATATTTTAACTTGTTTTCTATCAGTGAAACAATACCCCAATATACAAACTCAAGTTTTTCTTCTAATTTTGATAATTATATTTTAAAATAGTTCTAGGAAGCCCTCTGGGAATTCCACGACCTCACATTTTCTAATTTTCATTGCTAGGCATCCCCACAGAAGTATGATAATTTGAAGTATTTAATCTCTAACTGAACAGACATTTTAAAATAAAATATTCACTCTTCAAGCAGTGTTTCTATTATTAAAACTATTTAGATAACACCATGTAATTGGGTGCGATTTGCGGGTGCGAGTTAGTGGTAGCGATTTGAAGTGGGTGCGATATGCATGTAAATCAGTCACACTGAATCAGACACTTCGTGGATTTAATTTTGTTGTTATATTTCTGATCATTTTGGTTGCGTACGTTTGGATACTCATCATTCTCCATTTACGTTGTCATATTAAAAACCCGTCCATCGAGAATATATATATATACAAATGTTAATCATAAAAATTATAATGGAAATATTATAATAAATTAAATGAATAAGTTCTGTGTACAATATGTAATTTATGCGAGATATTTGCAGCAGTTATTATAATATGTCACCTATTTTCGCCCACTATAGGTGAATACCATGTATTCAAATCTATCTACTCTCAAAAATTATCAGTGCAAATATTTCTAAAACTGTGTAACCTAAGTTGTGGAAAATAAAAGCCAAATGTGACCCATGAAAAAGCAACAAAATATATAAAAAAAAATAAATATATGTTTCACTTTTGAAGACTTTTATTTTCAACCTAATAAACATTTTCTTTTGGCGCTGAATGTCTGCTCAAAAGATGAAAACCATACAATAACAAGACATTTCTAACCCCAGTTATATTATGAACCATAATATAATTCTACCAGTGATAACACATGGCTTCTATTTGAATCATAGTATTTTTAAGATATGATATTTCATATCAATATAAATGTTGGATATGTATTTTCTTTCTATATATTTTTAAATAAATAACAATTATATTTTTATTAATTCACAAACATAAAGGTTATCTCAACTAGGTTCAATCCCAGGGCAAAGGTTTTAGATTTCTTATGGTTTTTTAACTGTACTCTATCATTAATCATAATGGTGCCATTAAATTATTTCAATTTTTGAAGGATTTTCGATCACTCTTCTTTTTTGGGGGCCTTGGTGGAGGTATGTGTACACTAAGTACTCTTATTTACGCATGCAGTATATGACATCATCTGACCGACATTGGCTATTTGTAATGTATGCATGGTCAGTTTCTGCTACCCTTGGGCCAAGTTATTGGGCTATCTGTGGCTTTCTAATGACTGCTTTGGGCAGCTTATTTTTAGATCTGACCTCTGTTGGCCAAATTTTGGACCAATGTTGCAATACTCTCTGGCTATTTGATTGTTTATTGTTGGGTGGCTTGGCCAGTTCTTATCTGATCCCTGAAGTTAAGAACTACTGGGCTTTGGTTACTACTTGTATGGGTGACCATCTGAGTACTGGCCCCATATGGGCCGATGCATAGTGAGTCAGATGATCACCAAATGGTGATCCTCTTGCAATATTTTTGATTTTTATGTCATCACTCTGCGGCGTGAGCGTCCGCGTCCGCGTGAACATCTTCTCCTCCAAAACTACAAGGCCTAGAGACATGCTGTTTTTTTTAAAAGATACCTTATCTATCGAGGATGAAAAATTGTTCAAGGCATGCAAATCTGTCTGTTCGTCTGTTTGCTAGAGACATTACAAGGGGGGTACCCCCACCAAAAGTGTGAAAATTTCAACACTTTATCACAATTTTCTCTGTGACTATTGCAGGGATTTCTCTCATATCTTGCATATATGTACTAGGCCAGAGGTAGATTCTCTTGAGTGAGTATGAGACCTGGATCTGTCTTCATTTTTTTTTAATAAATTTTTTTAATAATTTCTAATGCACTAAAATTCATGAAATCATGCACTAAATCACTTATAACTTGAAAAGTGTTGCATTTAGAGCATTTTGTTAAAATATGTTATTCAGCTACTTTTTTCATAGCTACAACATGGTGAGTAACTTGGGTGTCTGTCTCAATAGCTAAGTGAGTAATAGCTACTTTTGGGCTTTTCAGTAACTTCCATCATGAGTAAAATCACTTATAACTTGAAAACTATTGCATTTAGAGAATTTTGTATAAATATGTTATTCAGCTACTTTTGGATCAGCTATAACATAGTAAAATTTCAGACCTGTAGCACATGCCATAGCTGAGTAATAGCTACTTTTAGGTTATCACTGTTGAGTAAATCAGTTGTAACTTGAAAACTATTGCATTTAGAGTATTTCATATAAATATGTTATTCAGCTACTTTTGGGTCAGCTATAACATAGTAAAATTTCAGACCTGTAGCTCATGGCATAGCGGAGTAATAGCTACTTTTAGCTTATCACTGTTGAGTAAATCAGTTATAATTGGAAAACTATTGCATTTACAGAAATTTGTGTAAATATGTTATTCAGCTACTTTTGCGTCAGCTATAACATAGTAAAATTAGAGGCCTATAGCTCATGGCACAACGGAGCAATAGCTATTTTCAGGTACTGACTGTTGAGTAAGTCAACTGTAACTTGAAAGATATTGCATTTTGAGTATTTTGTTAAAATATGTTGTTTACCTATTTTTGGGTCAGCTATAACATAGTGAAATTAGAGACCTATAGCTCATGGCATAGCTGAGCAATAGCTATTTTCAGGTTCTCACGACTGAGTAAATCAGTTGTAACTTGAAAAATATTGCATTTACAGTAATTTGCTTAAATATGTTGTTCAAATACTTTTGGGTCAGCTATAACATAGTGAAATTACAGACCTATAGCTCATGGCATAGCTGAGCAATAGCTATTTTCAGGTTCTCACTATTGAGTAAATCAATTGTAACTTGAAAACTATTGCATTTACAGTAATTTGCTTAAATATGTTGTTCACCTACTTTTGGGTCAGCTATAACATAGTAAAAATTCAGACATGTAGCTCATTGCATAGCTGAGTAATAGCTACTTTGAGGTTATCACTGTTGAGTAAATCAGTTGTAACTTGAAAACTATTACATTTAGAGTATTTCGTTTAAATATGTTATTCACATAATTTTTAGTCAGCTATAACATAGTGAAATTGCAGACCTCTATGTCATATCATAGCTGAGCAATAGCTACTTTCAGGTCTCACTGTTGAGTAAATCATTGTATCCACTGGATAGCCGCAGTGTGTAGAAAGATTTCACCATTACTGCTCTAATGAAAAAAAATATTATAGCTAGCCTTCTCAGGTTTGCAGGATATATTACCGTAATAACCATGAAATGTTGCCTGGGAATATTTTGGGCCTCATTTTGAAAAACAAGATAGCTGCCAGGGACGTTAATTCGACTTTAAACCAGGACTTTTGTTGGCCCTCTAGAGCAAAGGGTATTATAGATGGAGATCTCAAATTCGCAGGATATGTTCCTCATTATAAAATCTTGACTGGGAGTATTTTTGGCCTCCTTTTGAAAAACAAGATGGCCGCCACAGGTGTTTCTTTGTCAGTCATGAAAAGTGCTTATATCTCCCATATTATTGGTCCTAGAGGTTTGGGATGGTAAACCAACCTGTAGGAAATCATGGGCTGGGAATCTTTTGGTGTGGTCAAATTTGACCTTTGACCCCTGCTTCAAGGTCAAACAAGGATAGCCAAACTTAAAAGTGCTTATAACTTGCATATTATTGGTCCTAGAGGTTTGGAATGGTAAACAGACATATAGGAAATCATGGCCTGGGAATCTATTGATGTGGTCCGATTTGACCTTGGACTCCTCCTTCAAGGTCAAATGAGGATAGCCAAACTTAAAAGTGCTTATAACTCGCTTATTATTGGTCCTAGAGGTTTGGAATGGAAAACAACCTATAGAAAACCATTGGCTGGGAATCTTTTGGTGTGGTCGAATTTGACCATGGACCCTGCCTTCAAGGTCAAACGAAGATAGCCAAACTTAAAAGTGCTTATAACTCGCTTATTATTGGTCCTAGAGGTTTGGGATGGTAAACCAACCTATAGGAAATCATGGGCTGGGAATGTTTTTGTGAGGTTGGATTTGACCTTGGACCCCTTCTTCAGGGTCAAACGAGGATATTGCATTTGCAGTATTTCTTTAAATATGTTTTAGCCTACTTTTTACACTTAAACAATTACCTTGTTACTTTCCTTCATAATCCCATTTGCGGGGCACAACTTATTTGTCCTTCTGTCAGCTTCGGAATTTCTTTCGAACATGCTGTTCAACTAGAGATTGTGTCTCGACGCAGTGTATCCCCGGACGGGACATAGTTAAGGCATGAATGTGTCGGGCTTGAGCCTGTTTCCTGGAACACCAGGTCAGGATTCTCCATAGTACCAGATTACTTCCAAAAGCTAATCACTAGTTGTTTCACTTATATCTGTCTTTAAAAATTACATTTCATGGATCCAGAAGATCCATATAGTGATCCGGATCGCTTCCAAAACTCAATCATTTCATCCTTTTACCTTTTCAGACATATTCTAAAAATTTCATCGAAATCCATCCATAAGTTTTTGAGTTATCTTGTACACAGTCACATCTGGCAGCCTGGATCCACATGATCCAGACAGTGATCCAGATTACTCCCAAAATCTAATCACTTGTTCTTTGTCCCATTTAAGACATTTCCTGAAAATTTCATAAAAATCCATTCATGACTTTCTGAGCTATTTGTCTTTAAAAATTACATTCACGGATCCAGAAGATCCAGTGGTCCAGATCACTCGCAAAATTGAACCATTTCTTCCTTTTACCACTTCTTCCTTTTACCATTTGTAAAATATCCTGAAAATAGTAAAATCCATTCCAAGATTATGTGCAAGCCTGGATCCAGATGATCCAGATCACTCCAAAAATGTAATCACTTGTTCCTTGTACCATTTAGGCCATTTGCTGAAACAATCCATCCATAACTTTTTGAGGTATCTGTCTTAAAAAATGACATTTCATGGATCCAGAAGATCCATATAGTGATCCGGATCACTTCCAAAATTCAATCATTTCATCCTTTTACCACTTCTTCCTTTTACTATTTGTAACATAGCCTAAAAATATCATCAAAATTCATCGTAAAATCATGTTGCAGGCTCGATCCAGATGATCCAGACGGTGATCCAGATCATTCCAAAAGTATAATCACTTGCTCCTTGTACCATTTAGGTCATTTGCTGAAAATGTCATCACAATCCATCCATAACTTTCTGAGGTATGTCTTATTACATTTCACGGATCCAGAAGATCCATACAGTGATCCGGATCACTTCCAAAATTCAGTTATTTCATCCTTTTACCTTTTCAGACATATCCTGAAAATTTCATCAAAATCTGTCCCTAAGTTTTTTTGCTACAATGTACACAAACACATCTGGCAACCTGGATCCAGATGATCCAGACAGTGATCCAGATCACTCCCCAAATCTAATCACTTGTTCCTCGCACCATTTAGGTCATTTGCTGAAATGTCATCACAATCCATCCATAACTTTTTGAGGTATCTGTCTTATTACATTTCATGGATCCAGAAGATCCATATAGTGATCCGGATCACTTCCACACTTCCAAAATTCAGTCATTTCATCCTTTTACCTTTTCAGACATATCCTGAAAATTTCATCAAAATCCGTCCATAAGTTTTTTAGCTACAATGTACACAAACACATCTGGCAACCTGGATCCAGATGATCCAGACAGTGATCCAGATCACTCCCCAAATCTAATCACTTGTTCCTCGCACCATTTAGGCCATTTGCTGAAAATGTCATCACAATCCATCCATAACTTTTTGAGGTATCTGTCTTTAAAAATTACATTTCATGGATCCAGAAGATCCATATAGTGATCCGGATCACTTCTAAAATTCAACCATTTCATCTTTTTACCTTTTCAGACATATCCTGAAAATTTCATCAAAATCCGTTCATAAGTTTTTGAGCTATATTGTACACAAACACATCTGGCAGTCTGGATCCAGATGATCCAGACAGCGATCCGGATCACTCCCAAAATCTAATCACTTGTTCCTCGTCCCAATAAGGACATCTGAAAATTTCATCAAAATGCACCCATAACTTTTTGAGCTATCTGTGTTTAAAAATTAAATTTCATGGATCCAGAAGATCCAGACAGTGATCCGGATCACTCCCAAAATTTAATCACATCTTCCTTTTACCAATTTGGACATATCCTGAAAATTTTATCAAAATCCGTCTGTCAGTTTTTGAGTTATCTTCTTTACAAACAAACAAACAAATAGAGGGCCCAAAATGACCCTCAGTCAGGTACTTTGGCGGTCAGTGGATGACCTTCAACGAAGATCTGTAACCGGTCAGCCTGGATGCTGGTACTCCGTCATGTACTCAACCTCAAAAGCCATTTTCAATAGTTTCCACGCAATGTAGTCAGCATTAAGTGTGAAAATATCTCCAAATATGCCAAAAATGACCCTTGGTCAGGTACTTTGGCGGTCAGTGGATGACCTTAAATGAAGATCTGTAACCAGTAAACCTGGATAACAGAAGTCCATCATGTACTCAACCTCCAAAGCCATTTTCAATAGTTTCCATGCAATATAGTCAGCGTTAAGTGTGAAAATATCTCCAAAAAGGCCAAAAATGTCCCTCGGTCAAGTACTTTGGCGGTCAGTGGATGACCTTCAATGAAGAGCTTCAAGGTCAAATTTCTGCATGCTTATAGAGGACATATATATGTATTATATATACCAGCCATAGGATGATCTAACTTTCTGTCTTGGGGAACTGGGCCAAAATGTACAAAAATGGCCAAAATCTGACCTTTAAGTGGCCACCAGTGACCTTGAGATTGAAGGTCAAGGTCACAAAACAATAGCGTTCGTGGCATTGCCCATATATACCCACATACCAAATTTGAAAGTTCTAACAAAAATATTTTTTAAGTTATCGCATTCAAAAGGAAATCTCTGCGGCGGCGGCGGTGTGACCGTACTGAATTCTAAGTATCCCCGACTTTCGTCCGGGGATACAATTACCATTTACTGTACTTCTGTACAGCACTTTCCCTGATAATTATGCTTTCCTCTCATTATCACCTTCACAAATCAAAAACACTCACTCAGCTGACACAGTGCCCATTCACGGGCACTCTACTCTTGTTTAATGCATGAATACAATTTGCCTTCAGCAACCTGTCTCATATAGTGAGTAATTTTTACCTTTAGTATTGGTATTTAAAGTCACTGAGGACCTTATTTTGATGTATTCAAGTACACATGGAACTAGTATTCGCAGTTTTCCACATTTTAACCTAATTTTTAGGATTCTGTGTGAATGTAAAATTAGTTTTGTCCGCCACTGAAGCTGGTTATACTGATACACTAATAGCGTAAAAAAAATACCTTCAAAAATCGAGGTTTGAGGTCTTTTAACATTAAATACTAGTAATTATGTCCACCCCACTGGGGGGTGGACATATTATTTTTGCTTTTTCCGCCATCTGCCGTCCGCCGTCCCACTTGGTTTCTAAAAGTATTGCGGATACCCAATTTTTATCAAATAACTCATTCATCTACTTTTGGGAGAACTGAGTAAATGTCTTTTATCTCTAAAAGTATTATAGGTAGGCAATTTCTTCTAAATAAGTCATTCACCTACTTTTGGGTGATCTACCACATAGTGAACTTGCAGAACTGTAGCTCTTTGGATAGCTGAGTAATAGCTACTAAAATGAGTAAATGTCTTTTATCTCTAAAAGTATTACAAGTAGGCAATTTCTTCTCAATAAGTCATTCACCTAAATTTGGCCGATCTACCACATAGTGAAGTTGCAGAACTGTAGCTCTTTGGATAACTGAGTAATAGCTACTAAAATGAGTAAATGTCTTTTATTATCTCCCGCCGGCCGGGCGGGAGATTATAAAACGCATTCCGTGCGTGTGTGCCTGTGTTCGTGTGTTATTATTGAGTGTGTGTCACGCTTTTATAAAGGGCTGTACATCACACTGGTTGTTTCTCCTTGGCCTTTTCAATGTTTTTATGACCTTATTGCTTATGTCCTTTCATTTGATGCTGTTATTTCACACCTAGGACCATAGCTAAGTGAGTAATAGCAATGGTGGCTACTTTGAGTAAAGTGCTCATAACTCCAAAACGACTGCATTTAGAGTGTTTCTGTAAAATACGTTGTTCAGCTACTTTCTCCATGCCTACAAGATGGTACCATTTTTAGGGTTCTATCTTCATAGCTAAGTGAGTAATAGCTATTTTCTGTTAATGAGCAAAATGAGTAAATTGATTTTGTCTTTGTAACTGTTACTTAAATATTGGCCTGAAATATGTTGTTCAACAACTCCTTCATGTACTATATCATGGTGAGGTGTCCAAGGTGTAGCACCATAGCTAACTGAGTAATAGCTATACTAAGTTTAACATTTGACCATTGAGCAAGTCACTTATAACTCAAAAGCTATTGAATATAGAGGATTTTTGTCGAATATGTTGTTCACCTATCTTTTGGATATACTGTATTGTGAATTTTCACAGCTGTAACTCCGTAGCTAACTGAGTAATAGCTACTTTGATGATAACCATAATGAGTAAATGGCTTATATCTTCAAAAGTATTGCAGCTACACAATTTCTCTCAAATAAGTTGTTCATCTACTTTTTATGTCGTCACTCTGCGGCGTGGGCGTACGCGTCCGCGTGAACAACTTCTCCTCCAAAACTACAAGGCCTAGAGACGTGCTGTTTTTTTTAAAAGATACCTTATCTATCGAGGATGAAAAATTGTTCAAGGCATGCAAATCTGTCTGTTCGTCTGTTTGCTAGAGACATTACAAGGGGGGGTACCCCCACCAAAAGTGTGAAAATTTCAACACTTAATCACAATTTTCTCAGTGACTATTGCAGGGATTTCTCTCATATCTTGCATATATGTACTAGGCCACAGGTAGATTCTCTTGTGTGAGTATGAGACCTGGATCTGTCTTACTTTTTTTTTAATAAATTTTTTTAATAATTTTTAATGCATTAAAATTCATGAAATCATGCACAAAATCATTTATAACTTGAAAAGTGTTGCATTTAGAGCATTTTGTTAAAATATGTTATTCAGCTACTTTTTTCATAGCTACAATATGGTGAGTAAGTTGGGTGCCTGTCTCAATAGCTAAGTGAGTAATAGCTACTTTTGGGCTTTTCAGTAACTTCCATCATGACATGAGTAGAATCACTTGTAACTTAAAAACTATTGCATTTAGAGAATTTCGTATAAATATGTTATTCAGCTACTTTTGGGTCAGCTATAACATAGTAAAATTTTAGACCTGTAGCTCATGGCATAGCTGAGTAATAGCTACTTTTAGGTTATCACTGTTGAGTAAATCGCTTATAGCTTCAAAAATATTGCATTTAGAGAATTTCGTATAAATATGTTATTCAGCTACTTTTGGGTCAGCTATAACATAGTAAAATTTCAGACCTGTAGCTCATGGCATAGCTGAGTAATAGCTACTTTTAGCTTATCACTGTTGAGTAAATCGCTTATAACTTGGAAACTATTGCATTTACAGTATTTTGTTGCAATATATTATTCACCTATTTTGGGATCAGCTATAACATAGTGAAGTTTCAGATCTGTGGCTCATTGCATAGCTGAGTAATAGCTACTTTGAAGTTCTCACTATTGAGTAAATCACTTGTAACTTAAAACCTATTGCATTTAGAGAATTTCGTATAAATATTTTATTCAGCTACTTTTGGGCCAGCTATAACATAGTGAAATTTCAGATCTGTAGGTCATGGCATAGCTGAGTAATAGCTACTTTAAAGTTCTCACTATTGAGTAAATCAGTTGTAATTGGAAAACTATTGCATTTAGAGAATTTCGTATAAATATGTTATTCAGCTACTTTTGGGTCAGCTATAACATAGTAAAATTTCAGACCTGTAGCTCATGGCATAGCTGAGTAATAGCTACTTTTAGGTCATCACTATTGAGTAAATCAGTTGTAACTTCAAAACTATTGCATTTACAGTATTTTGCTTAAATATGTTGTTCACCTACTTTTGGGTCTGCTATAACATAGTGAAATTTCAGACCTGTAGCTCATTGCATAGCTGAGTAATAACTACTTTGAGGTTCTCACTATTGAGTAAATCAGTTGTAATTGCAAAACTATTGCATTTAGAGAATTTAGTATAAATATGTTATTCAGCTACTTTTGGGTCAGCTATAACATAGTAAAATTTCAGACCTGTAGCTCATGGCATAGCTGAGTAATAGCTACTTTTAGGTCATCACTGTTGAGTAAATCAGTTGTAACTTGAAAACTATTGCATGTACAGTATTTTGCTCTAATATGTTGTTCACCTACTTTTGGGTCAGCTATAACATAGTAAAATTTCAGACCTATAGCTCATGGCATAGCTGAGTAATAGCTACTTTGAGGTTATCACTGTTGAGTAAATTGCTTATAACTTGGAAATTATTGCATTTAGAGTATTTTGTTTCAATATGTTATTCACCTATTTTGGGGTCAGCTATAACATAGTGAAGTTCCAGACCTGTGACTCATTGCATAGCTGAGTAATAGCTACTTTGAAGTTCTCAATGTTGAGTAAATCACTTATAATTTGAAAACTATTGCATTTAGAGAATTTAGTATAAATATGTTATTCAGCTACTTTTGGGTCAGCTATAACATAGTAAAATTTCAGACCTGTAGCTCATGGCATAGCTGAGTAATAGCTACTTTTAGGTTATCACTGTTGAGTAAATCACTTATAACTTGCAAACTATTGCATTTAGAGTATTTAGTTTTGATATGTTATTCACCTATTTTGGGGTCAGCTATAGCATAGTGAAGTTCCAGACCTGTGGCTCATTGCATAGCTGAGTAATAGCTACTTTGAAGTTCTCACTGTTGAGTAAATCAGTTGTAATTGGAAAACTATTGCCTTTACAGAAATTTGTGCAAATATGTTATTCAGCTACTTTTGGGTCAGCTATAACATAGTGAAATTACAGACCTGTAGCTCATGGCACAACTGAGCAATAGCTATTCTCAGGCACTGACTGTTGAGTAAATCGGCTATAACTTGAAAAATATTGCATTTGGAGTATTTTGTTAAAATATATTGTTCACCTACTTTTGGGTTAGCTATAACATAGTGAAATTACAGACCTATAGCTCGTGGCATAGCGGAGCAATAGCTATTTTCAGGTTCTCACTATTGAGTAAATCAGTTGTAACTTGAAAACTATTGCATTTACAGTAATTTGCTTAAATATGTTGTTCACCTACTTTTAGGTATGCATTTATAGTATTTCTTTAAATATTTTTAACCTACTTTTTACACTTAAACAATTACCTTGTTACTTTATTTCATAATACCATTTGCAGGGCACAACTTTTTTGTCCTTTTCTTCTGTCACCTTCGGAATATCTTTCGAACATGCTGTTCAGTTACCATTTACTGTATTTCTGTACAGCCCTTTTCCTGATAATTATGCTTTCCTCTCATTATCACCATCACAAATCAAAAACATTCAGTCAGCTGACACAGTGCCCGTTCACGGGCACTCTCCTCTTGTTTGTGAACTGTAACATATTTAAGTTTCACAACTGTTGCTCAATGTACAAGTGAGTAATGGCTACTTTATTGCTACTTTTGGTGAAAATGTGAAAAATGACAAATATCTCGCAAACCGTAATAGCTACTTTGTCAATTTTTAATGATAACCATAATGAGTAAATGCCTTATATCTTCAAAAGTATTACAGCTACACAATTTCTCTCAAATAAGTTGTTCATCTACTTTTTTGTGAACTGTAACATATTTAAGTTTCACAACTGTTGCTCAATGTACAAGTGAGTAATGGCTACTTTATTGCTACTTTTGGTGAAAATGTGAAAAATGACAAATATCTCGCAAACCGTAATAGCTACTTTGTCAATTTTTAATGATAACCATAATGAGTAAATGCCTTATATCTTCAAAAGTATTGCAGCTACACAATTTCTCTCAAATAAGTTGTTCATCTACTTTTTAAGTCATTCATCTACTTTTGGGAGAGCTTTCACATGGTGAAGTTTCAGACTCGTAGCTAATTGCTCACCTACTCAAAATGAGTAAATGCGAATTATCTCTAAAAGTATTGCAGATAGCCAATTTTTCTCAAATAACTCATTCACCTACTTTTGGGAGAGCTTTCACTTGGTGAAGTTTCAGACCCATAGCTAATTACTCACCTACTGAAAATGAGTAAATGCGAATTATCGCTAAAAGTATTGCAGATAGCCAATTTTTCTCAAATAACTCATTCACCTACTTTTGGGAGAGCTTTCATTTGGTGAAGTTTCAGTAGTGTTGTTAACGGTTTTCCGGTATGCGGAATATCGTTTCGTTTTAGTAGAAAAAACGAAATCCGCAAAGAATATTTGGGAACCGGTTATTGTAAAAGTTATTATTTTAGGCTTTCTAATGGCTGATACTTCATAGAAACACCAAAAAATATACATACTTTGTAAAATATGTCCCAATTTTACTTTATATTGAGCAAAAATCATTTTTACGTACTTAATAATATCTCGCGAAAGCCACTTCCATTTGCAAGTTATCGCTCATGTACGCCGGCAAATAATTTTCAATGCACAGAACAAGTATACGAAATACCGGATTTCGTTTCGTTTCAAAGCCCCGGTAACCGGTTTGGACTTCTGTAAACGATGCCACCACTAAGTTTCAGACCCATAGCTAATTACTCACCTACTCAAAATGAGTAAATGCGAATTATCGCTAAAACTATTGCAGATAGCCAATTTTTCTCAAATAACTCATTCACCTACTTTTGGGAGAGCTTTCACTTGATGAAGTTTCAGACCCACAGCTAATTACTCGCCTACTCAAAATGAGTAAATGCGAATTATCTCTAAAAGTATTGCAGATAGCCAATTTTTCTGAAATAACTCCTTCATTTACTTTTGGGAGAGCTTTCACATGGTGAAGTTTCAGACCCATAGATAATTACTCACCTACTGAAAATGAGTAAATGCGAATTATCGCTAAAAGTATTGCAGATAGCCAATTTTTCTCAAATAACTCGTTCACCTACTTTTGGAAGAGCTTTCACATGGTGAAGTTTCAGACCCATAGCTAATTACTCACCTACTGAAAATGAGTAAATGCGAATTATCTCTAAAAGTATTGCAGATGGCCAATTTTTCTCAAATAACTCATTCACCTACTTTTGGGAGAACTTTCACTTGGTGAAGTTTCACACCCATAGCTAATTAACTCACCTACTCAAAATGAGTAAATGCGAATTATCGCTAAAAGTATTGCAGATAGCCAATTTTTCTCAAATAACTCATTCATCTACTTTTGTGAGAGCTTTCACTTGGTGAAGTTTCACACCCATAGCTAATTACTCACCTACTCAAAATGAGTAAATGCGAATTATCGCTAAAAGTATTGCAGATAGCCATTTTTTCTCAAATAACTCACCTACTTTTGGGAGAGCTTTCACTTGGTGAATTTCAGACCCACAGCTAATTACTCACCTACTCAAAATGAGTAAATGCGAATTATCTCTAAAAGTATTGCAGATAGCCAATTTTTTTCAAATAACTCATTCATCTACTTTTGGGAGAGCTTTCACATGGTGAAGTTTCAGACCCGTAGATAATTACTCACCTACTCAAAAGGAGTAAATGCGAATTATCTCTTAAAAGTATTGTACTTAGCCACAAAACTATTCAATTTAAAGGAGTTTTGTCAAATATGTTGTTCACCTACTTTTTGATGTAGTGCGGCGGGAGATCATACCACGGCAGTGGTCTTGTCTCTAAAAGTATTACAGCTAGGCAATTTCTTCTAAATAAGTCATTCACCTACCTTTGTGTGATCTACCACATAGTGAAGTTGCAGACTGTAGCTCTTTGGATAGTTGAGTAATACTAATAGCTACTAAAATGAGTAAATGTCTTTTATCTCTAAAAGTATTATAGGTAGGCAATTTTTTCTAAATAAGTCATTCACCTACTTTTGGGTGATCTACCACATAGTAAACTTGCAGAACTGTAGCTCTTTGGATAGCTGAGTAATAGGTACTAAAATGAGTAAATGTCTTTTATCTCTAAAAGTATTATAGGTAGTCAATTTCTTCTAAATAAGCCATTCATCTACTTTTGGGTGATGTACCACATAGTGAAGTTGCAGAACTGTAGGTCTTTGGATAGCTGAATAATAGCTACTAAAATGAGTAAATGTCTTTTATCTCTAAAAGTATTACAGGTAGGCAATATCTTCTCAATAAGTCATTCACCTACTTTTGGGTGATCTACCACATAGTGAAGTTGCAGAACTGTAGCTCTTTGGATAGCTGAGTAATAGCTACTAAATGAGTAAATGTCTTTTATCTAAAAGTATTACAGGTAGGCAATTTCTTCTAAATAAGTCATTCACCTACTTTTGGGTGATCTACCACATAGTGAAGTTGCAGTTTTATTGTGTTAATACATCCTATCCAATGGACAATTGCTTTACCGGTCGGCGCGACTGGTCCTGCCAAACGTCAGAAAAAGATGTCCTGTATATAATACCGGAAGGACCGGTCAGGAGAGCGCATTCGCCAGGTGGCGCATCGTACTTCCTCTTCCTGTCTAGACAACGTGACGTCATAGCATCTTTTTCGTTTGGCGCGTGGAGAGTGAAGACGTGTTTTCATGACAAGCGAATTTTTTGTTCTACACCGAATGCAACTGTTTTAATTCATCTTTAAAGAAGATTAGAAGTATTATCTACAACTATGTCATCTCCAGGACAGAGAAGAGGTTCCTGCGGGCACGCTATGGCTGGGTTCGACTCCCACTCCATGTGTTCACGTTGTAGGGACAAAGGGCTAGGCGACGACCCCTGCGTCCAGAAGAAAGAATGTTATATCTGTAGAGGGTTTACCCCTTAACAGATCCTTCAGTTGTCTACCCCAACTTATAGAGATAGAAAAGATAAGAATGCGACTGCGTCCTCCTCCACCCCCACTCTCGTGGACCCTGCACACGTTAGTGTACTGGGTAAAGTGGAGAAGGTCAAGGCTGTACAGTCTACCCCTACTACTGCTAAGAAGAAGCGTATTGACTATCCATTAGCTGAAGATTTGAAGCAACTTGATGACAAGTGGGCAGAGAGATTCTCCCGACTTGAGGCAATGCTATTGGCCAAGACCTTCAGAGTATCGGTTGAACCGGTTGTGAAGCCAGCTTCAGATGTGACTACCAGCCAGAAGCCATTTTTTTACCCTGGTGCCACCACCAGCAGTCTGGCTGTAGAGAAGACCGGTCCCTGCCTTGATCAGGCCACCGGTGAAGCTGTAGAGAAGATGCAGACTGCCACTGCAGGGATAGCAACCCATCCTGTTCAGGCCCCCGGTTCGTTCCCTGAAGTTCAGCCAACTGATGAGGGAGATGTGAGTGCAGCCTCTGATAGTGAAGCTGACCAGCTCAGTGTTACCGGTTCCCTGGATGATGAGATCCACCGGGACCGGTCAGCAGACAGAGATGTCTCCAGAGATGACCCTGACAGTGAACCTACTGAGGAGGCCAACTACAGGGAGACTATGAGGGGTGTGAGAAGCTTCATGAACTGGCACAAGGTTCCTGAGTTTGAAACTGTGTCCTCTACTGCAGATGACAACCCCTTTGCCGGTGCACGTGTCCAGCCAACCGGTAAAGTCTCTGTGAAACTCCCTGTGGATGACTCGTTGTGTAGGAAGATGTCCAGTCTTAACCTCACAATCACAGAAGGCTACCCAACTAGAAACACAGACAACACTGGCCTCCTCAGAGATCAGTTCATTAAAACTCCCAGATCTTCCAGATGGTATGGCATGCATGCTGAGAAGGACAGTGAGAGTTCAACAGTACGCACCTGGTCACTGGACCCTGCCAAACTCAACCATTCCTTCAGCAGGGTTGCACGAAGAAACATTCCTACTGCCCCACACTCCTGGGCCCTCAGTCAAGATCTACTCAGGCAATGGGAGAGAGCAGCACGTGAACAGACAATAATGTGCAACCAGGCTGCTGGTTTGTCAAGGTGCTTGACTAGGGTTCAAGACTCTATGGCCACTTAGCTGAAAACCCTACGTCTGGACAGTAAGGGAAAGTCATCAGAAAAAATGAAGCAAGCTGTGAGTGAACTAGAATACTTGACAACTTTCAACCGGTCAGTCTCCCAAGCTATGGCCAGAACTATGCAGGACTTATCCGAGGGAGTATTCATCAACATGGCCAACTTCACCCTGGCTCGCAGAGATAGTTACCTGGACTATTTACACGCTGGGGTGAAGCAAGACACTGTGAACGCCTTAAGAATGTCTCCAGTACATCTAAACGCACTGTTCCCGGACCAGCTTATTGCCAAGGCTGAAGAGGAGATCAGTAAGAGTGAAGAGAGGCGTTCGTCGGGTACATCACACAGACAACAAGGTCGCTTCCACCCGTATCCTGCAAGTGACATGTCTACTGGCCATCACGACAAGAAGAACGTCCCTGCTTGGAAACAGATTAAAGACAAGCAGCCAACGAGGAGAAGTCGTGGTAAAGCCTCCACTTTCTCCCAGAAACCGGCTAAAGGGTCCAAGTCGCATAAATGACAATTACTGTGTAAATTATGTGACCGGTCAGAAGAACTCTGTATGTGTTACCGTTCAGGCAGACTTGGACCCAGCACCAGTGGTAGCCGGGAACAGCAAAGTGGCTCTAAATTTGACTGTAAACTGTGGTGTTGCAAATGCTCATATTGTCACCGGGTTGCCACAAAGGAAAGGCGTAAATCCCAATGCATGTCAAATGTACACAGAAATAAAATATGTGAAAGATGTTTCGTGTGTAGGTCACTTGTGTTCTGTAAATCTTGTCACCAATGCCCAACATGCTGTTATAGATCCTCCTGTAGGGGCGAGGTTAAACCAGTGTTGAGAGAAATGGGAAGCCCTGGGTTCAAGTCCAAAAATAGTCACCACACTGAGGGAGGGTTATACTCTCCCGTTCCGGTTCAGACCCAACTTGACAAGGTCACCGACTGTAATAAGCAACTACCACAATCCAACCAAACAGTCCTTCCTTGTGGAGGCACTGTATCAATTGATAAACAAAAATGCAGTCAAACCAGTAGAAAATCAAAACTCACTGGGTTTTTACAACCGGCTATTTTTGGTACCCAAACCCAACAACCGGTGGAGACCGGTCCTGGACCTGAGCACCTTGAACACCTTTTTAAACACAGAGTCGTTCAAGATGGAGACCCCAGAGACAATAAGAACCTCCCTACAGGCAGGGGAGTGGGTCACATCCATAGATTTCAAAGACGCATACTTCCACGTACCAATTCACAGTCAGTCCAGGAAGTACATGTGTTTTCATCTCCAGGGTCGGTCCTACCAGTTCAAAGCCCTACCCTTTGGTCTATCCACAGCTCCCATGGAGTTCACAGTGGTGGCCAAAGAGGTCAAACTCATGGCACTTCAGAAGGGTATAAGGATCCACCAGTACCTAGACGACTGGCTTGTGAGAGCCTCTATCCATGACACCTGTCTCCAGCAAACTCAAACCCTGGTCACACTTTGTCAGGAACTAAGGTGGCTGGTGAACAAGGAAAAGTCAGAACTGGTCCCAAAACAGGTCTTCAACTTCGTAGGTTACCAGTTCAACCTGAAAGAGGGCAAGGTCAGACCAACAGAAGAACGTTGGCAGACCTTGACAGACAAGATCAGATCAATACTGTCGGATCCGGTATGCCCGTGTCCCTCATAGGTCTACTCACAGCAACAGAAAAGCAAGTCCACTTAGGGGGACTACACATGAGACCCATACAGTGGCACTTGAAAACAGTTGGAGGGTCCCAGAATCACTGGAAAAGGTGATCCCGGTCCCCAAGTCCCTTCACCCCCATCTAAGGTGGTGGCTGGAGGAAAGCAATGTGCTACTAGGTCAACTATTACACCCTCTAAAACATGCTCTGCAAATTTTTACAGACGCATCAAACGAAGGGTGGGGCGCTCACTTAGACAAGCACACTGCAAGGGAAGGTTGTTCCCTTCCAGAGAGCAAGCTGCACATAAACCACTTAGAGCTAAAAACAGTGTTTCTAGCTCTAAAAGAGTTTTGAACCCTCTGCTGCAACAAGACAGTACTGATAGCTACAGACAACACAACAGTGGTTGCCTATATCAACAAAAAGGGGGGGGGGATGAAATCGGGCTCCCTGTGTGCCCTACTGTGGAGAATCCTGTCCTGGTGTACCAGACAACAGGTAACCCTCAAGGCACGTCACATCCCCGGCCGGCTGAACGTGATAGCAGACAATCTATCCAGACTTGGCCAGACAATTCAAACAGAGTGGTCACTTCATCCAGAAGTGTTCCAAGCTATATGCTCCCGGTGGCACCAGCCCCAAGTGGACCTGTTTGCCACCAGGTTCAACAACAAACTGCCACAGTTTGTATCACCGGTCCCAGACCCCCAGGCTTGGGCAGTGGATGCACTCAGCCTCTCCTGGGAGGACCTGGACCCATACGCCTTCCCACCAGTAGCCATCTTGGGCAAAGTGGTGGAGAAGCTACAAGACTACCCCTGCAACAGAATAATTCTGATTGCCTCAGGGTGGCCAAACATGCCCTGGTTTTGGGATCTAGTGGCAATGTCCAGTCAAATCCTACTGTGTCTGCCCAACATACCCAACTTAGTGTCTCAGCCATTCAACCAAGTCCTTCACAGGAACCTGTCAAATCTGAACCTACATGCCTGGCTCTTAGAGCCTCAGCAATCAAGGAGCAGTGTTCGAACTCAACGCCGTCCCGCGGGTCCGCGACCGCCAATATTGCTGAAAGACCACCAAGTTTTAGTACTTACAGGTCCGACGGACTGATTATCCCTGATTATTGCCCATTGAAAAACGTTCTGCAAAAGAACTGTAAGGGTTAGATGGATGGTAAATACGTTAAAACGAAATATTTATATTTTAAAATTAAATAGTTTTGATCCACCAAGTTGTTTACGTCCACCATTGTAAAGCGAGATATTTCGTACACTAGCAAATCTACTCAAAACGTTATACATCGAAAGAAAGCCTGATCTCTGCACGGAAACAGTCAAAACAACAAACCAGAACGGTGAATTTCGTGGGAGACGCTATTTTACTAAATCTCAGAAACTCTTGATATTTAACCCCGGAAAGTTGCCCGGAAAATAAAAGCTGTAACATTCAAAAATATTTACAGGTGATGTAACAAAAAAAGATATATCTCTGGAACTAGCCAATGAATTTTTGTGAAAGAACAAGCAAGAAAAACTACAATTTTTTGTCTTTCAAACAGTATCAATGCCATATTTGTACCTTAAATAAAATAATCAAACAAAATAAATTTCAATCTAATTGCACTAAAATGAAGTTTGTTGACTGGGGTTCAGCTTTCTAAAATATTTTTAAAATTTATTTATGGACAGATGAATATTATTTATCAGTATAAAGGAAATTGGATAGTGCTTCTATATATTTAAAAGTATCCGAATCCGAGAAAAATTATTACTTTCACCCGATTTTCATACAGTGGTACGCCCTTTTTGATGAGCCATAAGGTACAAGGTACCCGACATTTCATAACACAAACACTGGACTCGGAAAAAAATGATTGGAACTCCATTTTTCGGAGGACATGTGGTCCATTGGTACTTCGCTAACCCTGCTTCCGGTATTGTTTTTGTGCTTTTATTTCATCAAAATTCTACCAAATCACCTGATATATGCTTGGTTCATGAGTAACTGACATGGACAGATACCGGACAAACCAATGCTCCAATCCAAAAAAGCCAAAAATTTCAGGGACAGACCGGCTTCAAAAGCATAGGGACTATGAAAAAAATACCAGGAAAAGGGAATTTCAGGCTTCCTGGGAAAAGTCATACCCCTGGATTCTGTATTATCAAGGCAATAATCCAATGTTTTGTACTACCTATAGAGCCATTTTTGAGCATTTGAGCCACTCAAAAGTTAAACATTCAATTCTGGTACTTTAATGACTTTGCCGAAAGTGAAAATGAGTGAATGAACTATGAACTGTTTTATTTTAATTTGTGAAATATCAACTCCTAAGCAATAGACATACAAACTCACTTAAATAGTAAATAAATAAACTTTGGACTTGTTAGTTTTGGTTCGGACCTTTACATTTTCAGAGTTGAAGGTCCTTCGGACCACCTCCATATTTTTCTTAAGCGTGAACACTGCATGGTACCCCACATTTCATAACTCTAATCCGAACACCGGCTTTGCGAGGTATTTCAGCATTGTTTTTCTATTATTTTTCTGCCCTGCAGTTTAACTAGAAGGGGTCAAGCCTAACTGACCCTCAAAAATTTGCATTGACCCCTGGTTTTCAAAAGCGGGGGTCAGTTGACCTCCAGAAAAACGAGGCTCAGGAAACACTGAAACGAGGATACCAAAACTCATTAGTGCTTATAACTTGCTCATTATTGGTCGAACAGGTTTGGCATGGTAAACCAACTTATAGGAAATCATGGGGTGGGAATCTTCTGGTGTGGTCAGATTTAACCTTGTACCCCTCCTTCAAGCTATATGCTCCCGGTGGCACCAGCCCCAAGTGGACCTGTTTGCCACCAGGTTCAACAACAAACTGCCACAGTTTGTATCACCGGTCCCAGACCCCCAGGCTTGGGCAGTGGATGCACTCAGCCTCTCCTGGGAGGACCTGGACCCATACGCCTTCCCACCAGTAGCCATCTTGGGCAAAGTGGTGGAGAAGCTACAAGACTACCCCTGCAACAGAATAATTCTGATTGCCTCAGGGTGGCCAAACATGCCCTGGTTTTGGGATCTAGTGGCAATGTCCAGTCAAATCCTACTGTGTCTGCCCAACATACCCAACTTAGTGTCTCAGCCATTCAACCAAGTCCTTCACAGGAACCTGTCAAATCTGAACCTACATGCCTGGCTCTTAGAGCCTCAGCAATCAAGGAGCAGTGTTCGAACTCAACGCCGTCCCGCGGGTCCGCGACCGCCAATATTGCTGAAAGACCACCAAGTTTTAGTACTTACAGGTCCGACGGACTGATTATCCCTGATTATTGCCCATTGAAAAACGTTCTGCAAAAGAACTGTAAGGGTTAGATGGATGGTAAATACGTTAAAACGAAATATTTATATTTTAAAATTAAATAGTTTTGATCCACCAAGTTGTTTACGTCCACCATTGTAAAGCGAGATATTTCGTACACTAGCAAATCTACTCAAAACGTTATACATCGAAAGAAAGCCTGATCTCTGCACGGAAACAGTCAAAACAACAAACCAGAACGGTGAATTTCGTGGGAGACGCTATTTTACTAAATCTCAGAAACTCTTGATATTTAACCCCGGAAAGTTGCCCGGAAAATAAAAGCTGTAACATTCAAAAATATTTACAGGTGATGTAACAAAAAAAGATATATCTCTGGAACTAGCCAATGAATTTTTGTGAAAGAACAAGCAAGAAAAACTACAATTTTTTGTCTTTCAAACAGTATCAATGCCATATTTGTACCTTAAATAAAATAATCAAACAAAATAAATTTCAATCTAATTGCACTAAAATGAAGTTTGTTGACTGGGGTTCAGCTTTCTAAAATATTTTTAAAATTTATTTATGGACAGATGAATATTATTTATCAGTATAAAGGAAATTGGATAGTGCTTCTATATATTTAAAAGTATCCGAATCCGAGAAAAATTATTACTTTCACCCGATTTTCATACAGTGGTACGCCCTTTTTGATGAGCCATAAGGTACAAGGTACCCGACATTTCATAACACAAACACTGGACTCGGAAAAAAATGATTGGAACTCCATTTTTCGGAGGACATGTGGTCCATTGGTACTTCGCTAACCCTGCTTCCGGTATTGTTTTTGTGCTTTTATTTCATCAAAATTCTACCAAATCACCTGATATATGCTTGGTTCATGAGTAACTGACATGGACAGATACCGGACAAACCAATGCTCCAATCCAAAAAAGCCAAAAATTTCAGGGACAGACCGGCTTCAAAAGCATAGGGACTATGAAAAAAATACCAGGAAAAGGGAATTTCAGGCTTCCTGGGAAAAGTCATACCCCTGGATTCTGTATTATCAAGGCAATAATCCAATGTTTTGTACTACCTATAGAGCCATTTTTGAGCATTTGAGCCACTCAAAAGTTAAACATTCAATTCTGGTACTTTAATGACTTTGCCGAAAGTGAAAATGAGTGAATGAACTATGAACTGTTTTATTTTAATTTGTGAAATATCAACTCCTAAGCAATAGACATACAAACTCACTTAAATAGTAAATAAATAAACTTTGGACTTGTTAGTTTTGGTTCGGACCTTTACATTTTCAGAGTTGAAGGTCCTTCGGACCACCTCCATATTTTTCTTAAGCGTGAACACTGCATGGTACCCCACATTTCATAACTCTAATCCGAACACCGGCTTTGCGAGGTATTTCAGCATTGTTTTTCTATTATTTTTCTGCCCTGCAGTTTAACTAGAAGGGGTCAAGCCTAACTGACCCTCAAAAATTTGCATTGACCCCTGGTTTTCAAAAGCGGGGGTCAGTTGACCTCCAGAAAAACGAGGCTCAGGAAACACTGAAACGAGGATACCAAAACTCATTAGTGCTTATAACTTGCTCATTATTGGTCGAACAGGTTTGGCATGGTAAACCAACTTATAGGAAATCATGGGGTGGGAATCTTCTGGTGTGGTCAGATTTAACCTTGTACCCCTCCTTCAAGGTGAAACGAGGATAGCCAGAATTAAAAGTGCTTATAACTTGCATTTTTATTGCGTTAATATATCCTATCCAATGGTCAATATGCTAAACCAGTCGGCGCAGACCGGCCCGCCAAACATCAGAAAAAGACCTGTGTTTCCACCGGCTGGCCGCTCCTCACACTGCACTCGCTAGATGGCGCTTCGTACTTCCTTCCTGTCTAGACAACCTGACGTCATAGCATCTTTTTTGTTTGGCGCATGCACTGCTTGAACGGAATATTTTGTGATTGTAGAATTTTGTCATTTTTGTGAGTTAAGGAAGTTTTGAGGTTTTACAACTTTACTATTTACTTCCTTACATCTTATAGACCAACATGTCCTCTCCTAGTCAGCGTCGAGGGGGGTGCGGCCACATGATGGCAGATTCTGACTTTCACTCTTTTTGTGAGTGTTGCCGCGATAAGAAAAAGGGCTCAGACCCTTGTGTAGAGACACCTCCTGCTCCCTGCCGCCATTGTGATGCTTTAACTGTGGACCAGAAGGCTCAATTCTCCACCCCTTCGTATAAGCTCAAGAAGGAAAAGAGAGAGGCTAAGACATCTGCTGCAGCTAAAGACTCAGCTGCGCTCAGTCCCACCCTCGTGGACCCGGCACTTGTGTCGGTAGTGGGGGTAGTGGATGGCCAGGGTACCTCTGGTGCCTCTGGTTTGAGTGGGCCGGAAGAGAAGAATAAGAAATCTGAGAAGAAAACTGATAAGAAATCTTCAACATCTTCCAAGTCGGTGAAGCCAGATAAGTCGGTGAAGTCATCTTCCAGCCGACCAGCCTCTTCTTCTTCAACTACCGACCAGGGGAAGTCCATTGCCCCCTCTACCGACAGAAAGTGGTCGGATCGGTTCAACAGACTAGAAGCCCTGCTCATGGCTAAGACATTGGACCGACCACAGTAGCCAGTATTTGGTACTGTTAGAGTGACCCCTACACATGCTCCTCCAGCTGATGTGGTCCGGCCGAACCCCTTCATACATCCTAGCAATCAGCTCTCTCAACCGACCGACCCTGCTCTTGCCTTACCGACCACCGACCCAGTTCACCAAGGGTCTACTACTGCAAAAGCTTCTTCATCAACTCAACCAGAACCGACCACCGCACCAGCACCGACACAACCAAGTCACAGACGTTTAGTTAGTGCCTTTGACACGTCTAAGAAGGAAACTTCTCTCTCCAGTGACTCTGAGTCGGACAGTCTGTCTTCGGACCGACCACCTGTTGATATCTTTCTGGAGGAAGGGGAGTTGTCTGAGGATCAAGAGGCCAACTTGTCGGACCATGATCAATCCCTCTCAGAAGAACAGTTGTATCGAGAAACTATGAGGGGGATTAGATCTTTCATGAACTGGTCACACATCCCGGACATTGACTCTGGCGCTACCACCTCTGAGGATAACCCCTTCTCCGACCCCAAGATGCACACTCCAGGAAAAGTTTCTGTAACTTTACCGACCGACGAATGGCTCTGTAAGAAAATGTCAAGACTCAACCTTACTTTAACTCAGGGATATCCCACGCGAGCTTCTGAAGCAGGGGGCCTTTTGAGAGACCAATTTGTCCGACCTCCCAAATCTCAGAGCATGTGGTATGGGTTCCAAGCCAACCCCAAGAAGGGCTTTGATCAAGCAGTTTCATCATGACACACCGGATCCTCACGTCTCAACAGTGGATACCTCAGGATTGCTAGACAGGCCGGCATAGCTAGTGCGCCCCCCATGTCACGTCCTATCTCTCAAGAGAATCTACGTAAGTGGGAGAAGTCTGCACATGAGTCGACTGTCATCTGTAATCAGGCTGCAGGGTTCAACTGCTGTCTGCTGAAGATCCAGCAAAACATGAACACACAGTTGAGAGCCATACGGGTGGAATCCAAAGGGAAAGCACCGGCCAAATCTTCAGCTGCTGTGGATGAACTACAGTTTTTACTGGACTTCAATGCTAGTGTGTGCCAGTCCATGGTGAAAGCAATGGAACACTTGACAGAATTTGTTTTTGTTAACATGGCAAATGCAACCCTTCTGAGGCAGGACTCATACTTGGCATATCTGAAAGCAGGGGTCAAGGCGGATACTCTCAATGCCCTGCGCACATCACCACTTCACCTTGATACTGTGTTTCTGGACAGTTGTGTTAAGAAAGCTGAAGAGGATATAACAGACTTTGACAGGAACAGATCTAGTTCTGTGTATAAGAGCCGCAGATATCATCCATATGAAAGGCAAGAGCAGAGGTCGGACAGAAAACAGGACAAGCCGGCCTGGAAGAATTTGTCACGTTCCCATCGCAGAAGGAATAAAGGAAAGCAACAGCATTCCTCGCGACCGGCCAAGGGTCAGCAGCAGTACAAATGACAATCAATGTATAGTTCAGTTGAGACCCCTGCTGCTGACCGGGAGCCTGACACAAGAGACTATGAACCCTTTAAATGTAAAGCTAGATGTTGTAAATTCTGCTCATACTGCACCCGGGCATTCTCAAAAGAACGAAGTAAGTCCCGGGGCAGCAGTTTGTTATCCAGAGCAAAATACATTAAAATCTGTGAAAGGTGTTTCTTGTGTCATTCCATTGTCTCATGTAAATACTGTAACAAATGCTCCCAATGTTGTCAACAATCTGCCTGTAGGGTCCAGACTGCAAAATTTTTGGAAAAAGTGGTTAGATCTGGGTGCCGGACCGAAAGTTGTTCAAATCCTGAAAGAGGGTTACACCCTCCCCTTTCCGTTCCGGCCGAACTTGTCAAGAATTCCCACAGTCATAAGCTGCTATGGCAATCCTCACAGATACCTCAAACTGTTGAAGGCATTACATCAGTTTATGGACAAAAATGCCATAGAACTAGTCCACAAACGGACCTCACTAGGGTTTTTCAACCAACTATTTCTAGTCCCCAAACCCAACAACAAATGGCGGCCAATCTTAGATCTGAGCAATCTGAATTTTTTCCTCAAGACCGAAAAATTCAAGATGGAGACACCGGAAACCATCAGGACCTCTCTCCAAAAGGGAGAATGGGTAACCTCCATAGACTTCAAGGACGCTTACTTCCACATCCCCATACAGGAACAGTCCAGGAAGTACCTGAGATTTCATTTCCAGGGTCAGACCTACCAGTTCAAAGCACTGCCCTTCGGTCTGTCGACAGCCCCCATGGAGTTCACTATTATAGCAAAGGAGGTAAAGCTGATGGCCATTCAGAACGGTATAAGGATCCACCAATACCTAGACGACTGGTTGGTGAGAGCCACATCCCACCGGGTCTGTCTCCAGCATACACAAGTCCTAGTAAGAATGTGCCGACATTTAGGTTGGCTGGTGAACGTAGAAAAGTCGGAACTGGAACCCAAGCAAGTTTTCAACTTCGTAGGTTACCAGTTCGACCTCGAGTCCGGTCGGGTCCGACCGACACCGGACCGGTGGCAAAGCCTGCAGGAAAAGATACTGGAACTCATCTCCCGACCGGCTTGTTCGGTAAGGGAGCTGATGTCCTTGATAGGCCTTTTAACAGCCACAGAAAAACAAGTTCATCTGGGCAGACTACACATGAGGCCTATCCAATGGCATCTCAAAAGAAATTGCAGAATACCGGAATCGTTAGAAAAACGGATTACCCTACCCAGGTCTCTACATCCTCATTTACAATGTTGGCTAGAAGAAGACAATGTCCTCACAGGCCAGCCATTACACCCCATGCAACATGCTCTGCAAATCTTTACAGACGCATCAAAAGAAGGGTGGGGCGCTCACTTAAACGAGTTCATTGCCAGAGGAATCTGGTCCCTACCGGAAAGCAAATTACACATAAACTACCTGGAACTAAAAGCAGTCTTTCTGGCTCCAAAAACTATGCATAGGCAAAATGGTTCTGGTAGCAACCGACAACACCACAGTAGTAGCCTACATCAACAAGTAGGGAGGCATGAGGTCGGGCCCACTTTGTGCCCTTCTTTGGAGAATCTTGACCTGGTGCACCGGGAAACAAGTGACTGAAGGCCCGACACATTCCCGGCCGCTTAATTGTAGTGGCAGACAAATTGTCCAGATTGGGACAGACCATCCTAACAGAATGGTCCCTCCTTCCAGTGGTTTTTCAAGCCGTGTGCAACAGGCGGCATCAGCCTCAAATAGATCTCTTTGCTACGAGATTCAACAACAAGTTGCCCCTGTTCGTATCACCAGTTCCGGACCCCATGGCCACTGCAGTGGATGCACTCAGTTTGTCATGGGAAGATCTGGACGCATATGCCTTCCCACCGACAGCCATATTGAGCAAAGTGGTGGAGAAGTTGCAGGACTCCCCATACCAAAGGTTGATCATCATTGCCCTGGGGTGGCCCAACATGACATGGTTTTGGTACCTAGTGGAAATGTCCAGCCAGATCCCATTGCTCTTGCCTCAACTGCCAAACCTTTTGACTCAACCCTTCAATCAGACCCCTCACAGGAGTCTGACAAACCTAAATCTCCATGCGTGGCTCCTAGAGCCACAACTATCAAGGAGCAGGGTTTCTCTGAGGCGGTGGCAACAACAATTGAGGCTCCTCAAAGAAGATCAACCAGATCTGTCGATGAGGCAAAGTGGACCATTTTTATAAAGTGGTGCATCTCAAATCAGGTGGACTTCAGGGCACCACCTGTAAATTCAGTTGCTGATTTCCTTATGTACCTTTTTGAGGAAAGGAATTTATAGCCCAGCACCATTGATGGCTACAGGTCTGCCATTGCTGACAAACTGGGAAATTCAACCCTCAACATCTGCAAAGATGAAAATCTCACCCGTCTCTTGGATAGTTGGACAGACCCAAGGGCAGAAGAGGTATTCCCTCCTGGAACCTATCTCTGGTTTTACACCAGTTAACAAAGGCTCCCTTTGAGCCAATTAAGGAGGCCTCCTTGAAGCACTTGACCTTCAAAACAGTTTTCCTCCTAGCCCTGGGTTCAGGCAAGCGCAGAAGTGAGATTCATGCTTGGCAAAGTAAGAATATCAGACACCAGTCTGACTGGTCTAAGGTGTCCCTGTACCCATCTCCCAGCTTTCTTTCCAAGAACTAGCTGGCGAAAGAGGGTCCGGACAGTGTGGCCCCAGTGATTATACCAGCCCTGGCCCCGACCCTGGAGCTTTACGCTACTACTTGGACAGGACCTCAGACCTCAGGCAGAATAAGGAGTTGGTTTTTGTCTCCTTCAAGAAAGGTTTTGATAAGGACATCTCACCTGCCACTATCTCCTCATGGATCAAACAGACTGTGATCCTATGTTATGAGCTCTCAGACCAGGAGGCCCACACTTTACATCAGGTGAAAGCCCATGATGTCAGGGCCTTTGCTGCTTCCAAGGCCTTCCAATCGGGGGTTTCCTTGGAACAGATCTTGTCGGCCTGCCACTGGAAGTCATATAACACCTTCACGCAATTTTATCTAAAGGATGTGGCATGGGCTGATTCTGAGCTTTATCACCTGGGACCGATAGTGGCTGCTCAGCAGATCCACCAGTAGCCCAGGTCAGAGAGGAGATCTGTACATATGTATATAGTGTATATATAGTTAAGAAGCATCAAAAAAAGGTCTGTAAAAAGAGGGGGGGGGGAGGCCAGTCAGTTTTGGACCGGGTAACCGGTTTCTATTGACCGACTATAGCCTTCAAGGGGGTTGACAATCCCAGTCGACCCAGGCTAAAGAGTTTGTTAGTTATTTTTCTGAGTTCACATAAGTCCCTAGTAACTTACCCGCCGACCAAGCGGTAGTTATTCAGCATATTGTCCATTGGATAGGATGTATTAACGCAATAAAATTGCAAATTTAATAAGTAAATTAAATTTTTATAAGTTAATACCCTATCCAATGGACACACGACCCTCCCACCGACCCCGCTCTCAGCTTACTAGGGGCCTACTAGGTTTAGACAACGAAAAAGATGCTATGACATCAGGTTGTCTAGACAGGAAGGAAGTATGAAGCGCCATCTAGCGAGTGCAGTGTGAGGACCGGCCAGCCAGTGGAAACACAGGACGTCTTTTTCTGACATTTGGCGGGCCGACCGGTTTAGCATATTGTCCATTGGATAGGGTATTAACTTATAAAAAATTAATTTACTTATTAAATTTGCAAATTATTGTTCCTAGAGGTTTGCAATGTGAAACCAACCAAGGAGAAATCATTGGCTAGGAATCTTTTGATGTGCTCGGATTTGATCTTGGGCCCCATCTTCAAGGTAAAAAGTGCTTATAGCTCACTTATTATTGGTCCTAGAGGTTTGGGATTCTAAACCAATCTATAAGAAATCATGGGCTGGGAATCTTTTGGTGTGGTAGGATTTGACCTTGGGCTCTTCTTTCAAGGTCAAACGAAGATAGCCAAACTTAAAAGTGCTTATAACTTGCTTATTATTGGTCCTAGAGGTTTGCAATATGAAACCAACTTACATGAAGTCATGGGCTGGGAATCGTCTGATGTTTCAGATTTGACCTTGGGCCCCTCCTTCAAAGTCAAAAGATGGTTCACTGGCTTTGGTGAGTTGTCTTTTTGGTGGATACAAATTTGCATCGGTTGTCTGATGCATATGTCTAGTTGTGTATGAAATTCTTTTAATGGTTGACAATATGAAGTTCATCAAGGGATATGACTGATTACATATCAGTCGCATCTATCGCTTGTTACTTGCTTCTGCAACAATCATCTGAAAAGTGGAATACTAGTATTCTTTAAATATATTCAATAGTATATGGTACTGTATCATCTCAAATGCTTTCACCAAGCCAAAAAAAAAATTTATGTATGTATGCCAGCTTAATTGATTTTTTTTTTCTTTAAAGAAAAATACAAAATGAAGTTTACTACACCAGAAATAGCATGGCATGGAAGAGACCCAATTTACAGTGTAGACTTTCAGTACATCAAAGGATCCATCCAGCGGTTAGCTACTTGTGGTACTGACCGACATATTCGGGTAAATATATTTTAATAGAATTTGATGGATTTAATTTGTAATTTAGTTACTCAGTAATTCTAAGTAGTTAGTAATATAACTGGTGATTAGGATATGAGTAGTTTAATTGTATAAGGCTTCTATACATACAAAAGGTCAGTACTTGATTTAACGTCCTCACACTGATATATTCAACTTATAGAAAGAGAATAAAGTTTCAGCTTCAGGTGCTTAAACTTCATTTCCAATTTTAATTGTATTCCCGAACGAAAGTCCTCCGAAACTACAAGGCCCAGAGACATGCTGTTTTTTTTTTTTTAAAGATAGCTTATCTACCTAGCATGAAAAATTGTTCAAGGCATGCAGATCTGTTTGTTCAACTGTTTGGTATGACTGTTTTTTATGAATTTTTAAAATAATTTTTAATGCACTAAATCAATTATAACTTGAAAACTATTGCGTTTAGAGCATTTTGCTAAAATATGTTATTCAGCTACTTTTTCCATAGCTACAACATTGTGAGTAACTACGATGTCTATCTCAATAGCTAAGTGAGTAATAGCTACTTTTGGACTTTTCAGTAACTTCCATCATGAGTAAAATCACTGGTAACTTGAAAACTATTGCATTTAGAGAATTTTGTGTAAATATGTTATTCAGCTACTTTTGGGTCAGCTATAACATAGTAAAATTCCAGACCTGTGGCTCATTGCATAGCTGAGTAATAGCTACTTTGAGGTTCTTACTCAACACTCAATCATTTATAACTTGAAAAGTATTGCAGTTAGTGCATTTTTTGTAAATATATTATTCAGCTACTTTTGGGTCAGCTATAACATAGTAAAATTTCAGACCTGTAGCTCATGGCATAGCTGAGTAATAGCTACTTTTAGGTTATCACTGTTGAGTAAATCACTTATAACTTGAAAACTATTGCATTTAGAGTATTTAGTTTTGAAATGTTATTCGCCTATTTTGGTGTCAGCTATAACTAGGGATGGGTCGGTAGGTCCGGTATCTCGGTATCGAGAGCATTTTACTGAAATACCGTGATGAGATTTTACAACCGCCACTTCGCTTGCCAACATATATAATGGAAGGAATAGTTAAAATATTAGAAACATACCAAAAATCTGAAGAAATTTTAACCTTTTATCCCCATATTTTCGTTCATTTGCAGACTTTTATAGTGACACGTTGAGCAGAACTGCCATGTTTTGGTTACGACAATTTATAACCTAAATCTCGCTTGACAACACATAAAATGAAAGGAAAACTTAAAATATTGGGAACAAACAAGAAATCTGAAGAAATTATACAGGTTTCTCTCATATTTTGTCCATTTGGGGACTTTAATTGCGATGTCGTTAAGAGGAAATATCCATGTTTGATTGGGGTGTACTAAAACGCGGAGTTCCGGAATCGGTACGGTTTTGCATTGGCGACCTCCCGATGTACACATTTTTGATACCGACCCATCCCTAGCTATAACATAGTAAAATTCTAGACCTATGGCTCATTGCATAGCCGAGTAATAGCTACTTTGAGGTTCTTACTGAACACTAAATCATTTATAACTTGAAAGTATATGTTATTCAGCTACTTTTTCCATAGCTACAACATGGTAACTACGGTGTCTCTCTCAATAGCTAAGTAAGTAATAGCTACTTTTGGACTTTTCTGTAGCTTCCATCATGAGTAAAATCATTTGTAACTTGAAAACTATTGCATTTAGAGAATTTTGTGTAAATATGTTATTCAGCTACTTTTGGGTCAGTTATAACATAGTAAAATTTCAGACCTGTAGCTCATGGCATAGCTGAGTAATAGTTACTTTTATGTTATCACTGTTGACTAAATCACTTATAACTTGAAAACTATTGCATTTAGAGTATTTAGTTTCAATATGTTATTCACCTATTTTGGGGTCAGCTATATAACATAGTAAAATTCCAGACCTTTGGCTCATTGCATAGCTGGGTAATAGCTACTTTGAGGTTCTTACTCAACACTAAATAATTTATAACTTGAAAAGTATATGTTATTCAGCTACTTTTTCCATAGCTACAACATGGTGAGTAACTATGGTGTCTATCTCAATAGCTAAGTGAGTAATAGCTACTTTTGGACTTTTCAGTAACTTCCATCATGAGTAAAATCACTGGTAACTTGAAAACTATTCCATTTAGAGAATTTTGTGTAAATATGTTATTCAGCTACTTTTGGGTCAGCGATAACATAGTAAAATTTCAGACCTGTAGCTCATGGCTTAGCTGAGTAATAGCTACTTTTAGGTTATCACTATTGAGTAAATCACTTCTAACTTGAACAGTTTTGTATTTACAGTATTTAGTTTCAATAGCTGAGTAATAGCTGCTTTGAGGTTCTTACTCAACACTAAATTATTAAGCGTCCCGCAAGGGATGCTTGTTTGTGTATGGGAGACCTTCAGAGACCTGCAGGTTTAGGCAGTAGCCTTGGGGAATGTTTTTGAATATGCTGCAGTGACATTTCAACCAATCAGAGAGGCCACATGACCAAAAATGTCTTTTTTCGATGGGGAAGCTTGTCCAGATGATAACTTGAAAGGAATTTTATCAATTCACCTGAAACTTGGCAAATACATTCATTCTATTAAAATCTGGAAATCGTTAGATTTTGGCATTGATTGGTTAAGAAATGGCTGAGTAGTTAATGATTAATTAATCATTATGAATTTTCCAAATAAGGAAAACACAAAAATGCTTATATCTCGAAAACCGTGCTAGATAGAGCGATTTCGACGAAATTTTTGACCCACAGGGTATCTTTGTAGAGTAGTTATCCCAATTTTCAAAAAAGTTTTGTCTCGCCAAAAAGGCGGCCATTTTGAATTTTCGAATTTTTTGCAAAAATTGCAAAACATAAAAATGCTTATATCTCGAAAACCGTGCTAGATAGAGCGATTTCGACGAAATTTTTGACCCGCAGGGTGTCGCTGCAGAGTAGCCATGCCAATTTTCAAAAAAAATTTGTCTCGCCAAAAATGGCAGCCATTTTGAATTTTCGAATTTTTCGCAAAAATTGCAAAACATAAAAATGCTTATATCTCGAAAACCCTGCTAGATAGAGCTATTTCGATGAAAGTTTTGACCCACATGGTATCTCTGCAGAGTAGCCATGCCAATTTTCAAAAAAAAAAATTTTCTCGCAAAAAATGGTGGCCATTTTGAATTTTCAAATTTTTCGCAAAGTTGCAAAACATAAAAATGCTAATATCTCGAAAACCGTGCTACATAGAGCGATTTCAACGAAATTTTTGATCTTCAGGGTATATCTGCAGAGCAGCTATCCCAAAGAGCTTTCACTCGGTGAAGTTTCAGACCCGTAGCTAATTATTCACCTACTCAAAATGAGTAAATGCTAATTATCTCTGAAGCTATTGCGGATACCCAATTTTTATCAAATAACTCATTCATCTACTTTTGGGAGAGCTTTCACATAGTGAATTTTGAGACCCGTAGATAATTACTCACCTACTCAAAATGAGTAAATGTGAATTATCTCTTAAAAGTATTGCAGATAGCCAATTTTTCTCAAATAACTCATTCATCTACTTTTGGAAGAGCTTTCACATGGTGAAGTTTCAGACCCATAGCTAATTACTCACCTACTCAAAATGAGTAAATGCGAATTATCTCTAAAAGTATTGCGGATACCCAATTTTTATCAAATAACTCATTCATCTACTTTTGGGAGAGCTTTCACATAGTGAAGTTTGAGACCCATAGATAATTACTCACTTACTCAAAATGAGTAAATGTGAATTATCTCTTAAAAGTATTGCAGATAGCCAATTTTTCTCAAATAACTCATTCATCTACTTTTGGAAGAGCTTTCACATGGTGAAGTTTCAGACCCATAGCTAATTACTCACCTACTCAAAATGAGTAAATGCGAATTATCTGTAAAAGTATTGTGGATACCCAATTTTTATCAAATAATTCATTCATCTACTTTTGAGAGAACTTTCACTTGATGAAGTTCCAGACCCGTAGGTAATTACTCACCTACTCAAAAGGAGTAAATGTGAATTATCTCTTAATAGTATTGCAGATAGCCAATTTTTCTCAAATAACTCATTCACCTACTTTTGGAAGAGCTTTCACACACGAAACTGATAGATTGTGAATATCTCGGAAAAGCTGTTTCTTCTCCTTTAATGCTCAGCGGGAGATACACACCGCGGCAGTGGTCTTGTCAAAAAATGTTGTCTCCCCAAAAATGGTGGCCATTTTGAATTTTCCAAGTTTTGCAAAACACAAAAATGCTTATCTCGAAAACCATACTAGATGGAGCGAACTCAACAAAATTTTTGACCTGCTGGGTATCTCTGCAGAGTAGCCATGCCAATTTTCAAAATATTTTTGTCTCACCATATATAGCAGACATTTTGAATTTTCGAATTTTTTGCAAAACACAAAAATGCTTATATCTTGAAAACCGGGCTAGATAGAGCAGACTGCGCTGACTTTGGTTGCCACAACAGTATAAGGCTAGAAACGAAGCATTTTCTTAATACTTTAGCACTCACCTTTATATCCTTTTTGGGACGCTTTGTTTTTGCTATGCAAAAACATTATCTTTTGTTTTGCGAGCGATCCTCTAGTTTATAACTTGAAAAGTATTGCATTTAGAGCATTTTATTATCTCCCGCTGGGCTTTAGCCCGGGAGGGAGATTATGAAATGATGCCTGTGTGTGCGTGCGTGCGTGCGTTAGTTAGTCACACAGATTTCTCCAAAACTACTACAGCTACAGATTTTTTGTAAATTAATTGTCCCAATGAATTTTCACGCCCTCGAAAATTTTTTTGGTTTTATGGACTTAGGCCTAAAGATAAGTGAGTAATAGCAATCTTAGCTACTTGGAGTAAAGGGCTCATAACTCAAAAACTATTGCAGTTACAACTTTTTCTTCAAATATGTTGTTCAGCTACTTTGTCCTTAGCTATAAGATGGTACATAGTTTGGGATCCCATTGCATGCCATAAGTGAGTAATAGCTATTTTCTTATTTGTAGCAAAATAATGACATAAGTAAATGTCAAATATCTTGAAAAGTATTAAAGTTAGGGAATTCTTTTCAAATATGTTATTCATCTACTTTTTGATAAGCTATCACATAGTAAAGTTTCAGATCTGTTGCACATTGGATAGCTGAGTAATAGCTACTTTAAAATTCTATAGTTGAGTAAATCCATTGTAACTCCAAAACTATTGCAGTTAGAGTATTTTCCTAAAATATGTTATTCAGCTACTTTTTCCTTAACTATAAAATGGCATATAGTTTGGGATTCTATTGCATGCCATGAGTAATAGCTATTCCTTTATTTGAAGCGAAATAACGACATGAGTAAATTTCAAATATCTTCAGAAATATTAAAATTAGGGAATTCTTTTCAAATATGTTATTCATCTACTTTTTGGCAAGCTATCACATTGTAAAGTTTGAGACCTGTTGCACATTGGATAGCTGAGTAATAGCTACTTTGAAATTGTGACTGTTGAGTAAATCCATTGTAACTCCAAAACTATTGCAGTTAGAGTATTTTCCTGAAATATGTTATTCAGCTACTTTGTCCTTAACTGTAAGATGGCATACAGTTTGGGATTCTATTGCATGCCATAAGTGAGTAATAGCTATTCCCGTATTAGAAGCAAAATAACGACATGAGTAAATTCCATATATCTTCAAAAGTATTAAATTTAGGGAATTCTTTTCAAATATGTTATTCATCTAGTTTTTGATAAGCTATCACATAGTAAAGTTTCAGATCTGTTGCACATTGGATAGCTGAGTAATAGCTACTTTGAAATTCTACAGTTGAGTAAATCCATTGTAACTCCAAAACTATTGCAGTTAGAGTATTTTCCTAAAATATGTTATTCAGCTACTTTTTCCTTAACTGTAAGATGGCATATAGTTTGGGGTTCTGTTGCATGCCATAAGTGAGTAATAGCTATTTTCTTATTTGTAGCAAAATAACAACATAAGTAAATTTCAAATATCTTCAAAAGTATTCAAGTGAGGGAAATATTTCCAAATATGTTATTCATCTAGTTTTTGAAGAGCTATCAGATAGTAAAGCTGCAAACCTGTTGCACATTGGACAGCTGAGTAATAGCTACTTTGAAATTGTGACAGTTGAGTAAATCCATTGTTACTCAAAAACTACTGCAGTTACAGGATTTTCCTAAAATAAATTGTTCTGCTACTTTTTCCTTAACTATAAGATGGCATATCATTTGGGGTTCCATTGCATGTCATAAGTGAGCAAAAGCTATTTTCTTATTTGTAGCAAAATTATGATGGAAATAAATGTCAAATACCTTCACAAGTACCAAAGTTAGGCAAATCTTTTCATTTGTTATTGATCTAGTTTTTCAAAAGCTTACTTTCCTGTGTCCTTTATATTTTTGTCGCTTTTGCAGATGTAGGTCAATAGGTAAGTGAGCAGATAGCTGAGCAAGAGCTACTAAAATGAGTAAATGTCTTTTATCTCTAAAAGTATTATAGGTAGGCAATTTCTTCTAAATAAGTCATTCACCCACTTTTGGGTGATCTACCACATAGTGAAGTTGCAGAACTGTAGCTCTTTGGATAGGTGAGTAATAGCTACCAAAATAAGTAATTGTCTTTTATCTGGAAAAATATTACACATAGGCAATTTCCTCTAAATAAGTCATTCACCTACTTTTGGGTGATCTATCACATATTGAAGTTGCTGAACTGTAGCTCTTTGGATAGCTGAGTAATAGCTACCAAAATGAGTAAATGTCTTTTATCTGTAAAAATATTACACGTAGGCAATTTCTTCTAAATAAGTCATTCACCTACTTTTGTGTGATCTGCCACATAGTGAAGTTGCAGAACTGTAGGTCTTTGGATAGCTGAGTAATAGCTACTAAAATGAGTAAATGTCTTGTATCTCTAAAAGTATTACAGGTAGGCAATTTCTTCTAAATAAGTCATTCACGTACTTTGGGTGATCTACCACATAGTGAAGTTGCAGAACTGTAGCTCTTTGGATAGCTGAGTAATAGCTACTAAAATGAGTAAATGTCTTTTATCTCTAAAAGTATTACAGGTAGGCAATTTCTTCTAAATAAGTCATTCACCTACTTTTGGGTGATCTACCACAGTGAAGTTGCAGAACTGTAGCTCTTTGGATAGCTGTGTAATAGCTACCAAAATGAGTAAATGTCTTTTATCTCTAAAAGTATTACAGGTAGGCACTTTCTTCTAAATAAGTCATTCACCTACTTTTGGGTGATCTACCACATAGTGAAGTTGCAGAACTGTAGCTCTTTGGATGGCAGAGTAATAGCCACTAAAATAACTTAAATAAGTAAATATCTTTTATCTCTAAAAGTGTTACAGATAGGCTATTTCTTCTAAATATGTCCTTACCTACTTTAGGTTGACCATAGCTATGGATAAGGACAATGATTTTTGTAACTATGCTTATGATATTGCGCCTTAGAGTCTGTCACTTAGGCAGAGATTAAGCGCTATAAAAGTTGAATTGGAATTGCATAATAAAGTTGCAGAACTGTAGCTCTTTGGATGGCAGAGTAATAGCCACTAAAATAACTTAAATAAGTAAATATCTTTTATCTCTAAAAGTGTTACAGATAGGCTATTTCTTCTAAATATGTCCTTACCTACTTTAGGTTGACCATAGCTATGGATAAGGACAATGATTTTTGTAACTATGCTTATGATATTGCGCCTTAGAGTCTGTCACTTAGGCAGAGATTAAGCGCTATAAAAGTTGAATTGGAATTGCATAATAAAGTTGCAGAACTGTAGCTCTTTGGATGGCAGAGTAATAGCTACTAAAGTGAGTAAATGCCTTTGGTCTTTAAAAGTATTGCAATCAAACATTAAACTTGTTGTCACTTCTAAATGTGCCTCCATCTCACAAGAAAATTTATATTCCACTATCTTTAGTACATCTAATTTATACGGCGCGAGATAAATGCATGCATCAGAATGCTTGTTAAAATATGTTATTCAGCCACTTTTTCCATAGCTACAACATGGTGAGTAACGTGGGTGTCTATCTCAATAGCTAAGTGAGTAATAACTACATTTGAACTTTTCAGTAACTTCCTTTATGAGTAAAATCACTTCTAACTTGAAAACTATTGCATTTAGAGAATTTGTGTAAATATGTTATTCAGCTACTTTTGGGTCAGCTATAACATAGTAAAATTTCAGACCTGTAGCTCATGGCATAGCTGAGTAATAGCTACTTTTACATTATCACTGTTGAGTAAATCACTTATAACTTGAAAACTATTGCATTTACATTATTTAGTTTCAATATGTTATTCACCTATTTTGGGGTCAGCTATAACATAGTAAAATTGAAACTATTGCATTTGTAATATTTTCTTTAAATATGTTTTTAACTTACTTTTTACACCTTAACAGTTACCTTCTTACTTTCCTTCTGAACACCATTTCCAGGGCACAACTTTTGTGTCCTTTTTTTCTGTCACTTCTACTCTGAAACTCAAAACACGCAGTCAGCTGACACAGAGCCCGTTCACAGGCACTGATTGCTTGTTTCATATTTTGGCCCAGTTCTCATATACAGAAAGTTAGATCATACTATGGTTGGTATGTGTAACACATATATAAGTGCTGTAAGCATGCAGAAATTTAACCTTGAAGCTTTCCATTGAAGGTCATCCACAGACCGCCAGAGTACCTCACCGGGGCCATTTTTGGCCTTTTTGGAGATATTTTCATACTTAATACTGACTGTGTTGCATGGAAACTATTGAAAATGGCTTTCGAGGTTGAGTACATGATGGAGTATCAACATCCAGTTTGTTGACCTTGGCTTTTATTTTCAAGGTCACCTTAGGCCTGCTAAAATGACTCAAAGTGGTACCTTTACTGCATATGTATGCCTATATAAGACTGTGAGACATAAAGCTTGTGAGTGTTCCACAGCCTAAACCCCTGTATGGATTTTCACCATATTTTCAGGGTATGTTTACCCCAAGTGGATATAGAGTGACTAAGGTTTTGGGGGGTATCCGATATAGTGGTGTGGCGATTAGACGTATTGTCGATTAATCGTCGGTGATAGTGTAGAATCGCGGTCGGTCACTGGCGTTTTCTAATGATCGATTATTAAGCTTATATCTTTACTTTCCTGATTTATATCAATATCCACATATTTTCCATTTAGTTTACAAATTTTTACTTACTAAATCAACAGATTTGTCATGCATTTCGAGTTTGTTTATGTCTACCGCCATATTTACAGGAAGTGGGTTCTTTCGGTAGATTCTAAATGTCGAAACACTGTTATTCTTACCGGATTGATCTATATTTTATCCCGGAAAGTGTTTCTTAAATAGTAAACAATAATGGAGTAAAATAATCGATTATGGGTCGATCATTGCTCGGAAAAATGGACGAATAATCGACCATGAAAATTGGAGGCGATTCCCAGCACTAATCCGATAACAACTGTTTCCATGGTAACACTTTTAATATTTTCGGGTCTTAAAGTTTGTGGGTGTTCCACAGCCTAAACCCCTGTATGGATTTTCACCAAATTTTCAGGATATGTTTACCCCAGGGGGATCTAGAGCTGCTTTCACAGTTCACCTTGGAGTAAATCACTTATAGCTGTAAATCTGTTGCACCTATCCTTACCAAGGTTTCAAGATATCTTCCCTGCTATGAAATCTTGCCTTGCTAACATTTGATCCAGTTTGTTCAATTTGGTTGGTTGCTATGGCAACGAATTTGAAAATCTGTGGTGACCAAACTTAAAGGAGCCTATATCTCCCTTATTATTGGTCGTAGAGGTTTTGGATGTGAAGACAACTTCTAGGAAATCATGTGCCCTGAATCTTTTGCTGGTTTCAGATTTGACCTTGGACCCCTCCTTCAAGGTCAAATGTAGTTCTTCATACCTATAATAGCTTATATCTCCCTTGTTATTGGTCATAGAGGTTTTGGATGTGAAGACAACCTATAGGAAATCATGTGCCCCAAATCTTTTGCTGGGCGCAGACTTGACCTTAGATCCCTCCTTCAAGGTTGAATGTGGTCCTTGATGCCTCTAATGGTCTATATCTCCCTAAATATTGGTTGTAGAGGTTTTGGATGTGAAGACGAATCCTTTGGTGGGGTCACATTGACATAATGTTCTGTATGTCATGCTTCAACCAGTGTTCGGTCTTGAGCGCGATTTCACGAGTTTGTACACACCCTGGGGCAAGTTGTCGCAAATCCAACTCTCCAACACGTCTGTGCTGTCGCTACCAAGCGAAACACTCAAAACTGACTGAAGAAATTTGTCTATTATCGGAAGCGGTGACCTACATATGCAGTCCCAAATTGGAACTAAATATTTCAAAATATCTTACACAAAACATGTGTCACATTTTTACCCCACAGCCCTTAAGGGCTGTCGGGGTATTGTTTTCACCCATGGTGTCCAGATAGGCGGACGGTATCTCAGAAACCGTAAGGTGTAGGAAGTTCATACTTGGCAGGGACATTGGTTGGGGGGTGTAGGTGTGCAACGTCATGGGCTGACGTTGATTTGACCTTTGATCTTGCCGTAGTGACCTTGACCTTTAAAATCTTGACCGAGCTATATCTCAGCAACTGTAAGGTGTAGGAAGTTGATACTTGGTAGGGACATTGGTTAGGGGTGTAGATGTGCAACGTAATAGTGTGACCTTGATTTGACCTTTGCGGTAGTGACCTTGACCTATAAAATCTTGTCTGGGCTATATTTTGGAAACTGTAAGGTGTAGGAAGCTGATACTTGGTGAGGACATTGATTGGGGGTAGTAGGTGTGCAACGTCATGGTGTGACCTTGATTTGACCTTTGTACTTGTTGTAGTGAACTTGACCTATAATACCTGGTCTGGGCTATATCTTGGAAACCGGAAGAGGGTAGGAAGTTGATACTTGTTAGGGACATTGATTAGGGGGTGTAGGTGTGCTACGTCATGTGACCTTGATTTGACCTTTGACTTTGCTGTAGCGACCTTGACCTATAAAATCTTATCCAGGTTATATCTCAGAGACTGTAAGGTGTAGGAAGTTTATACTTGGTAGGGACATTGGTTGAGGGTTTTAGGTGTGCCACGTCATGGTAACACTGATTGACCTTTGACCTTGCTGTATTGACCTTTAAAATCTTGCTGCACCTTTGGGTCTGTCTGTTGATGCAGATTAAGCACTGTTAAAGTCATATTAGAATTCATTAAGAATTTCATTTTGCAAGTTCCCATTGTAACAGATAGAATTTCATCAAGTGAGCCACAGGCTTTTCTCCAACACCACACATAAGCATTCATTGAATGTATTGCCACTTCTGTATGCATAGGTAATATTCAAAACATCCAAACCATAATTCAGCCATTTTTGGTTTACTGATAAATGCTGTCATTTTATTATTGAATTGTCTTGTTTTAATACTTTATCTTTATATACATTTCTTTTCCTTAGATATTATTTTCTCTACTTAAGCATTATTTGGACCTTAATATAACTGACACTGCTCTGAAAGTATCTTGAAATTTGTACTGTTATACTACTTCTATCTCTCATGGTGTTAAATATATTTCACCAGGCTGTGTGGGGTATGGGCATCTCTGATGCTATTTTTTCACAGTTGTCTCGCCTTTTCAAGTGAAGGGGGGCAGTCATTTGTGATGAGAGCGAACACTGTTCAACCATGTCCCATCCGGGGATACACTATGTCGAGACGCAGTCTGTAGTTTTATGTATGTTTGACAGTTTTATATTTATTTTCTTTTAATTTTTGGGAAGCTTTGGGAAGTCAAAGATGACAGTAATGGGTCAAATGACAAGTCTCAGGTGGAATTCCTGTCAACTTTAACAAGACACACCAGAACTGTCAATGTTGTCCGCTTCTCCCCTGATGGTAATAGTTTTAATTATTCTAATTTATTCATATTTCAGTAAAGTTGTGATTAACTCGTGAAAAAAAGGTTTGATTGTGATTCACTAAGAAAGATACTTCACATGTAGAGATTTTAATTTCCCTCCTTTCAATTTAACTGAGGACAATAGAGACATAAGGAGACATTGATTCAAGAGGCCAGAAAATTATTTTTCTTACTCCTTAACACAGATATCCAGGCTACATACATTTTTCAATGGAAAGGGCCATCGTGTCTCCTGATTTTAGCTTCTGTTTGAAAAGGGAATTCGGCATAACAGAATTGAACTTAAAATGAATGTAACCACTCCAGAATATTGATGAAGAATATAAATGAATCACAGGCTAAAACTAATTTGGAAGTACCTTCTATCAGGTGAGGTTCTTGCTTCGGGTGGTGATGACTCTGTGGTGATGCTGTGGAAGCTAAACCCCATGCCTGCTTGTAACATCTTCCAGGATGAGGATGCAGAAAACAAAGAGAACTGGTCTGTCTTCAAAGTATTAAGGTTGGTTCAAAATGTCGAGACCATTTATACGTCAAACTGACATCAGACATTCAGTTCTCTTTGAATAACTCGCAGTCTAAAGAAATCATTGTGGGTCAAATTGACTTATTCATTAAGAGTGGTCTGTCTTCACAATGACCCAGGGAGACTGGTGCCTCTTCAAAGGACAATTGTTGGTTGAAAGTGTCAAGATCATTTGTAGTTTAAAATGACTAACCCAAGGTGACCAGTTCTTTGTTAAAACAGTTGCAGGTCAAATTAACTGACCCTTGGAGACTAGTATCTGTTTTAAGTATTAATTTCAGTCTTCTGAGATGCCTTAATCTTATCTCATTGTGTTGTGAAACTAAATATTAAAATGTAAAAAAAATCCCAAAAAACAACATCCTTTGTTTTTTTGTTGTTTTTTTTTCTGGCGAATTACAAAGTTACAAGTGGATAAAACAATCAGTAAATATATTATTAGAGGTCTTTTTTCATCTTTCAGATCACATCTAGAGGATGTATATGATGTGTGCTGGTCTTCCTGTGGAAAGTTTATGATTTCTGGCTCCGTGGACAACAGTGCAATTCTTTGGGATGTGAAGAAAGGTAAGGACTGTCAAAGTCTCACATTTTTTTTTAATGACAGTAATCCCTCAATGTAGTTTACTACAGTGGTTGTGCCTTGTTACTAGTCAATGGCTTGCGGTTTGAAGTAGATAGTTACCTGCTTACCTGGTTATATAATATCTGTTATTAAGCGGTTTTCACGTAAGTTCCACTGATCACTGCCACCGCCAGATTATGATCTCCCTTGAATAACTTCTTGGGCTTTCAAATTTTTCTTTCTTTCTTATCTTTCTTTAAAACTATAGGGGCGGGAAAAATTTTTGGGATACTTTGCGGAGACCTTAAGCTTTACTTAAGGTAACCTTAAGCATTTTTCTAAAACACCCTGTTATCGTGTTACGGAAAAAAAACCACACACACCTGTGCTATAAAATTTATCAGGTACATTCTAGACCTAAATCCGCAGGTCGGAAAGGTCAAATCAAGGTCACGCCATGACCTTAAGGTCTGTCGGGGTATTGCTTTCACCCGTGGTGTCCGGATGGGCAGGCGGCGGGAAAAAGTTTGTCCGGACTGTATCTCAGAAACCGTAAGGTGTAGGAAGTTGATACTTGGTAGGGACATTGGTTAGGAGGTGTAGGTGTGCAACGTCATGGTCTGACCTTGATTTGACCTTGCCGTAGTGACCTTGAGTTTGAAAATCTTGTCCGGGCTATATCTCGGATACCGTAAGGTGTAGGAAGTTGATACTTGGTAAGGACATTGGTTAGGGGGTGTAGGTGTGCAACGTCATGGCGTGACCTTGATTTGACCTTGCTGTAGTGACCTTGACCTATAAAATCTTGTGTGGGCTATATCTCGGAAACCGTAAGGTGTAGGAAGTTGATACTTGGTAGGGACATTGGTTAGGGGGTGTAGGTGTGCAACGTCATGGTCTGACCTTGATTTGACCTTGCTGTAGTGACCTTGACCTATAAAATCTTGTCCGGGCTATATCGGATACCGTAAGGTGTAGGAAGTTGATACTTGGTAAGGACATTGGTTAGGGGGTGTAGGTGTGCAACGTCATGGCGTGACCTTGATTTGACCTTGCCGTAGTGACCTTGACCTATAAAATCTTGTGTGGGCTATATCTCGGAAACCGTAAGGTGTAGGAAGTTGATACTTGGTAGGGACATTGGTTAGGGGGTGTAGGTGTGCAACGTCATGGTCTGACCTTGATTTGACCTTGCTGTAGTGACCTTGACCTATAAAATCTTATCCGGGCTATATCTCGGATACTGTAAGGTGTAGGAAGTTGATACTTGGTAGGGACATTGGTTAGGGGGTGTAGGTGTGTAACGTCATGGCGTGACCTTGATTTGACCTTGCCGTAGTGACCTTGACCTATCCGGGCTATATCTCGGAAACCGTAAGGTGTAGGAAGTTGATCCTTGGTAGGGATATTGGTTAGGGGGTGTAGGTGTGCAACGTCATGGTGTGACCTTGATTTGACTTTGCCGTAGTGACCTTGACCTATAAAATCTTGTGCGGGCTATATCTCGGAAACTGTAAGGCGTAGGAAGTTGATATTTGGTAGGGACATTGGTTAGGGGGTGTAGGTGTGCAACGTCATGGCGTGACCTTGATTTGACCTTGCCGTAGTGACCTTGACCTATAAAATCTTCTCCGGGGTATATCTTGGAAACCGTAAGGTGTAGGAAGTTGATACTTGGTAGGGACATTGGCTGGGCTGTTTAGATGTAAAATGTCATGGTGTGACCTTGATTTGACATTTGACCTTGCCGTAGTGATCTTGACCTATAATGCCTTGTCTGGGCTATATTTTTGAAACCATAAGGTGTAAGAAGTTGATATTTGGTAGGGACATTGGTCAAGGGTTATATGTGTGCAGCCTCATGGTGTGACCTAGATTTGACCTTTGATCTTGCATATCTGATGCTATTTTATGTCTCTATGAGGATATCTGATACTTTTTATCTCTCTTATATCTCTCTTATATCTTTTTACTTGAGTCTTTGTTGTTGCACCTTTGGGTGTCTTTTAGTGTAGATTAAGCACTGTTAAAGTCATATTAGAAGTCATTAACTGTTTTACTTTTGCAACTTCCCATTGTAACAGATGGTATTGCATCAAGTGAGCCACAGGTTTTGCCCCAATTCCACATAAAAGTATGTATTGCTATATCTGTAAGTATGGGTAATATTCAAAACATCCAAACCATAATTCGACCATACAAATGAAAATCAAAATGCTTAAAGCTTCTTAATTTTTAGTTTACTGAATTGTCTTGTTTTAATACTTATTCTTTACATGCAATTTCTTTCTCTTAGATGTTATTTTCTCTACTTAATCATTATTTGGACACTGACACTGCTCTGAAAGTATCCCAGTCTGTGTACTTTTTTTTTTTTTTTTTTTTTTTTTTCAGATGTACACCCAATCTTTGACTAGGGCCAATAAGGGTGGTCTAGTCTTTTAGATTGAGGGCTCACCTAGGTATATGTATATTTATTACTTGACAAAACAAAGAGAAAACAAGGAACATTTGTGCATCAACAGATAATAACCAGTGCTTTTACATAGTATATCTATTTGTACGTTAGAGTCACCTGAAAAGAACACACATGATATTTATAATTACAATAATCAGTTTACATTACTTGTTTAGGATGTGTTCCAGTTCACTGGTGTATTCTATGCTTGTTGTTACTTCAACACTTTTTGGACTAGGTTTCGGGTCATCTCCAGTTAAGCCATTGCTGCTGGAATAGATGCCCATATAGGAGTTGTAAGTTGGTCACATTTACATTTTTTCACCTTTTTCGTGTCCAGTTAAGCCTTTGGCTTCTGGAATTCAGGTTGTCTATACATTGTGAACATATGATCCCATTATTTATGCTTTAAGGCTGTTAGTGTGTTAGTTTTAACTTGATGGATAAGAAGGATGGTTATTAGTTGATTGTATATTTGGGTGACTGTGATTACTGTCTGATGGTGGGTGCCCAGCCATATCTTTATGTTATGGTAGGTCCCCACTCACCAATTTGCTAGACGTTGGTCTAGACAAGGGGATGGAATTGGTTCAAACAGATTTTAAATAAACAGAATATTTTGTTATAGAACACAATTAGTTGAATTGTAATGGGATCAGCTTGTTCAGTAATTTGGTAGTTTTTCAGAGTCGGTTTAAAGTGTTCCTGTGGCGATTTTGCTTTATTTCTCAACATATGTAGCTCACAGCCATTTTAAATTGTTGAACTAACACATCTGTCCCGACCTCACTGAGATGGATGCCATCTCTTCTGAAGAGTCCTTCATATCTTGTTTCCACTTTTTCTACCTCCAGGTCTCTCTTTTGCAGAAATGGTTTGTATGATCGCCAGGTGGTTATATTATAGTCTTTCTTTATTTGAAAGAGCCAGTGGTTGAGTACTTCCTGTTTCGGCCACCTCTGTTGTAGGTCTCGTGGCCTTGGTAAACTCATTATGATATTTGCCTTCTTGTTAAAGAGCTTTGATATGTGATTCAACTCCAGTATACTGTCTTGGATTTCCTCCATATCATAGGTTACTATGCCATTTGTTCCCAGGTGATAGATGATATGGTCGTATCCCATGATGTTAAGGCGTCTGTGGATGATTTTCTCCCCCATCCTCATAAAAGTGCAACCTGGGAAGCACTTCACCGTTATATTTGTTGAATGATCCGGTTTTTGTTGTTGCCAGCCCTTTATGTTTTTTAACATGCTGTCTCCGGTGATAAGAACTTCTATTCTTTTATCTGCGGAAGATAACATATTTTACATGATAGGGGTTTCTGTATGTTTTGGTATTAAAGGGTTAGCGGTTACATACATTTATTTAGGTATGTTTTGGGCTTGACTACCGGTTATGGGGTGTGTTTGGTACGATAAACATGGCTTTAAGTTCTTGGTAAATATTTATTAGGTCTTTGTTTTGTAAAATATTGTGGTTTGTTCTTCTTGTCATTTCTATTGCAGCTTTCTGATATGTTAGGATTTCGTAACTTGTTTATTTTCGTCAATATTTGTCCAGTTATTTCTATTATTGTTTATGTGTTTCCTGAGGTTTTCTGTGGTTTTACAATCATTGAAGATATGTTCTTGTGTTTGGCTGACATGGCAGGTTGTGCAGTTTCCGTCTATAGGTATATCTCCAATTTTATTGAAGTTATGATTTTTGAACCAACTTAAAGTTTTGTGTCCCTGGTGTAGTGTTTGGTATCCCACTATCCATAGCTCTGGCTGCTTTATTTTATTTAGGTTTTGTATTTCTTTGGATCTATCTTGGTCCCATTCTATTAGATCTATGGAGTTATTGTATATATGTTTTAACTCTTGGTTGGTGTTAAGATGATCAAGGTCCAATGTTTTAATCCAGTTATTTATTCTGGCGGTTTTGGTTGCTCCTCTATCTCGCATTAGATTATCCCACTTAATTGAGGGAGCTAATCTCATTCTTGTAAGTATACTTTTTGGACTATTTGGTTCCTCTATTACTTTCAACATGTGTTTAATCCATATTGCTTCTTGTTTCTTTTTAATATTTTGTACCCCCATACCCCCGTTTTTTCTTGGTTGCTGATTGGTCGTTCTTTTGATTGGTTCAATATCTGAACCCCATATATAGTTGTATATCGAGTTTTCAATCCTTTTTATTTGGTTTTTATGTAGCTGAACTTGTCCAGCTATGTGCCATAAGGGCGCCATTGCAACCGTGTTTACCAGTATTACTTTTCCTAGACATGCTATTCTTAGAGATCTCCAGTGTTTTATACAACTATCAATTCTGTCTATAATCTTTCCATAGTTCTTTTTGGCCATCTCCTTGTTGCTAAAAATTTGCCCTAAGATTTTTATGTCCGGTTTTATCCAGCTGAGGACTTCTTTGAAGTTTGTGTTTTCCCACTTTCCAAGTTTTAGGCATTCCGTTTTATCTTTGTTCAATTTCGCTCCGGACGCCTGACAGTAGGTCTTAATTTCTTCCATAATGTGGTCTACGGAACTCATGTCTGTGATTATGAAGGTATTATCATCAGCATATGATAGGATTTTTATAGTTTTGCCTGTTGGTAATTTATAACCCTTTATGTTTATATTTTCCCTGATTAGTTCTCCTAATCCCTCTTGGGCTATTATGAAGAAGATCATACTTATTGGGCAGCCTTGCCTAACTGATCTTTGGATGTCTATCTTGTCTGTTAGAGCACCCTGTATTTCTACCTTGCTGTGTATGTTGCGATAGAGGATTTTGGCCCATCTGATGAATTTTTGACCGAAACCTAGTGCTGAAAGTGTTTGGAATAGATAGTTATGTTCTAGCCGATCGAATGCTTTTTCTTGATCTACTGCTAGAAAGGTCATTCCGGGACGTGTCATGGCTTTGTCGTTTGTTATCTCAAACAGGCCAGTTAAGGTTTCTAGATGATCATGTATTGATCTTCCCTTTATCCCACAGGCTTGATCTTGGTCTATGATTTTAGGTAAAACTTCTTTTACTCTATTTGCCAAAATTTTGGTTAATATTTTGTAGTCTATGTTCAAAAGTGAGATTGGTCTCCAATTTTTTAGCTCCTTTTCATTCCCTTTTTTATACAACAATTTGATGATCCCTTCCTTCTGGGATTCGGACAGGGTATTTGCAAGATATATGTTATTTAGCATTTCCTCGAGTATGTCTTTTTAAATTGTTCCAAAAAATAACATAAAATTCTTTAGTGAGCCCGTCACTCCCTGGCAATTTTTCATTTTTCATTTGTTTTATAGCATTTTTTATTTCTTTTTCTGTTATAAGGCATCCTAGTTTCTCTGCCTCCACTTTTCCTATGGCCTTACTTTTTAGTTTATCACATATTTTTTGTACTTCTATATCTGATGACGTTTCTTTGTTGTATAGTGATTGGTAATATCCATGTATTTCTTTCATTATCTGTTGTTTTGTGTGTATTTCCTTCCCATCTCTGTCTATTAGGGTATTTATATTCCTTTTTGCTTGTACTTGTTTTTCGTATTTGTAGAATTCTTTTGTGGGTCTATTAAATTTGTTTATTTCCGTGAATCTGGATCTTAGTCTTGCTCCTTCCTCTCTTGTCTTCTCTATGTTTTTGCGTTTGGTTAGGATGTCTGTGTAGGTTTGTGTTTTTATTGCGTTAATACAACTTACCTAGTGGACAGATGCATTTGTCCGGCGCTCTGCCGGTCACGCCAAACGTTAGGAAAAAACGTCCTGAGCTGGGCTCTGGCCGGGACCGGTAGTGTCCTGTTCACTCGCCAGGTGGCTGTACAGCCTACCTGCCGGTATACTGCGCATGCGTGCGCATGCGCTCTTCCTCTTTTTGTTTGGCGCCATTTTAAAAAGTTGTCAAGAAAGATTTATAGAGACGTTTTTCAGTTTTAGTGTTGGATATACATTTTAAAGTTACATCAATTTTATATCAAGTTATCACGGAATATTCATGGCATCCCCTGGAGATTTTAAAGGGCAGCGCAGAGGCGCGTGCGGTCATATAATGGCTGCGTTTGATCTTCACGAACGTTGTGCAAGATGTAGGGAGAAGAAGTTGGGGGAGGACCCATGTGTTAAGGACAAACCTTGCTCATTATGTGATCAATTTTCAGATACTCAAAAGGAAACTTTGTCTACTCCATCTTATAGAATAAGAAAGGAAAGGAAGGCAGGATTGCTAGTGTCCCTCAAGGAGGTGACAGTTATTTCTCCGGTGGAAGATTTGTCGTCTGCTAACGCTCCGACAGATAGTTCTTCTGCGCATCTAGTGCCGGAATCTCAGCCCTCTGCGCAGCCTGCCGCGCAGGCACCTGCCGCGCAGGCACCTGCCGCGTCTTCTGCTTCTACTTCAGACGCCTCTTATGTCACTTCTGATCAGTTAGTTGCATTATCTGACAAGATGTCTGAGCAGTTTGCCAGATTTGAGGCTCTTCTCTCAAGAGGTAACATTTTTACTGCTCCTTCTATGCCTGTTAAACCAGTTTCTGCTCAAAAGGTACTATCAGATACTCCTTTCATTGACCCTTCTTCTGCCCGACCCACCGGTCCGGTGTGGCCTCCGGCAGAATCTGTAGATGATAACGGGTCTGATGTTAAACCGGACAAGAAAAAACCTCACAAACACAAGAAATCTGATAAGAAGACTCACCGACACTCCGGTAAACATTCTGAAAAACCCACCGACAGGCAAAAGCTTACTGCTGAATTAAATCCGGTCGGTGCAAAACCACTAACCACAAGTTCATCACAGGCACCCGCCGAAGACATGACCGACACCGGCTCTCAAGCTCTTCCATCCAAAGCACCTGTCTCTCAGCCGGCTGGCCAGTCAACCGGTCCACCGACAAAGGAACTGTCAGCTACCGGTCCGGCTCCCTGTTACTCTCAGGCCAGTGCTAGTTACAGAACAACCGGTCCGGAAGATTATTCACAGGCTAGTGTATTTTCTGATCTGCCATATGAACCGGAAGACAGTGAGCGTTATTCAGCTTCTGAACCTGATGAAGGGGAACTGTCGGATACTGGTGAAAAACAAGAAGTTACAGAGGATATGAATTACCGTGAGACAGTCCGGTCTGTTAGATCCTTCATGGGATGGAATCATATCCCGGTTTTTGAGGCTGATTTTAGTGAGCCCGACAAAAGTAACAACCCTTGGAAAGGGAAGGTTCCCAGGAGACCGTCTCGTGTGTCTGTAGCTATGCCACCAGACGACTGGTTATGTCAAAAACTTGAGCGTCTCAATACCACGGTGGCTGAGGGTTATCCCTCTAGGAGTCAAGACTCAAGTGGTCTGAAGAAGGACCAATTCATTAAGATGCCGAAATCGCAAGCACGTTGGTACCAGATGCACACCCTCAAACCTGACACTACTCCTCGTCCTGGCAAGTCCGTGTTTAGTTGGAGGAATACCGAGGCAAAAGTAAATTCACAATTTCCACGTATTACCAAGGCCTCTTCCTACCCGCCTTCTGGTCCTGTCTCACGACCTATTTCCCAAGAATATCTACGTCGATGGGAATGGAATGCCAAAGAAGGCAGCTACATTGTCAACCAGGCGGCAGGCTTTAACAGATGTGCTAGTGAACTGCAGGACCGGATGAATCAGAGCTTAGTGTGCCTTCAGTCAAACTTCAATAAAGGAAAGGCCCCCAAAGAAGTCTCAGAGGCTCTTCACGACCTGAAAGACTACCTAGCCTTCCATCAAAATGTCTCCATTGCCATGGGAACTTCTTTACAGCATCTGGCTGACAGCCTGTTCGTCAACATGGCAAATCTTGTGCTTCTTAGACGTGACTCTTATTTAGACCATGTCAAGTCTGGAGTAAAGTCTGACACCTGGAATCGGCTCAGGAATGCCCCATTGTTCAATTACGGTCTCTTCCCTGATGACCTGATATGCATTGCAGAACAGGATATTACTAAGTCTGAAACCACCAGTGCTGCTCCAAGGCCCGGTCCGGGTGCTAGGCAGCGCACTGGGTGGCGAAACCAGAATAGGTTCCAACCCTATGATCGCCGGGATTCTAGAAATGCAGCTTCAGCTGAACCTACCCAGCCATGGCGACAGTTTGCTCGGGGCAGGGGCAGATCAAGAGGAAGGGGTCGTAGTAGTAACCCCCGTTTCTCTCGCTCCCGTGGATTTAAACAACAAAAATGACAGTTACCATTACAACCCAACCTCTGTAGTCAAGACATTAAATCGGTTGGGCAGAAAACAGACTCTAAACTTAGTCAAGAAAGTTTGTCACAAACCAGTTCTTTGTTCAAAGTTAAGTCCAGTTCCACCGGAAATGGCCGGTTCCAGTATTCAAGAGACAGTAAAAGACATGTTAACAAAAAGTTCGGGTCCATTACTGGCTTCAGTTCAGACAGGTTCAAGACCCCACACATCTCAGAATCCAGACTTTCCCATGAGGCAAGTAGATCATGTAAATCAGGATGTGTTCTTTCATGTTGCAACTCATGCTCCTTCTGTAGCTACCACCGGGCTTCCGCAAAAGAAAGGTCTAAGTCCCGTACCAGTGTTGAGAAAAATAAAGCATGTGAACAGTGTTTCTTGTGTCGATCCATGTCTTTTTGTCCAAAATGCTCAAGGTGTCCCCACTGTTGTGCACGATGGTCCTGTAGGGGGCCGTCTTCAAAAGTTTTGGCAAGTTTGGCAAAGGTTAGGCGCAAACCCTCGGGCAGTTTCCATTTTAAAGGAGGGTTACAGCCTGCCTTTCAAATTAAGACCTCCTCTCACCAGGGTTCCAATCATTCAGAGCAGTTATGCCAATCCGGCCAAAAGCCGTTTCCTCAAAGAGGCACTGATCTCTCTCCAAGGAAAGTTGGTAGTGGAACCAGTCCTGGTCCGGTCTTCTCTCGCCTTCTACAACCGGCTGTTTTTAGTACCCAAACCGGAAAACAAGTGGCGGCCTATTTTAGATCTGAGTCGGTTGAACAAGTTCCTCAAAACCGGAACATTCAAGATGGAAACTCCGGAAACCATCCGGACCTCACTACAGAAAGGGGAGTGGGTGACCTCGCTGGATTTCAGCGACGCATACTTTCACATCCCTATTCACCCCCGGTCGAGGAAGTACATGCGATTCTTCCTCAACAGAAGAGCGTACCAGTTCACTGCCCTTCCCTTCGGGTTGGCTACGGCTCCTCTAGAGTTCACCAAGATAGTCAAGGAGGTGAAACTTATGGCTCAGAACAGGGGTATAAGAATCCACCAGTACCTAGACGACTGGTTACTGAGAGCCCCTTCGAGGGAAATTGGTCTCCTTCACACCCAAGTTCTTTTGTCGCTTTGCCACGAACTGGGCTGGCTGGTCAACCTCAAAAAGTCGGAGTTGAATCCTCAACAGGTCTTTACCTTCGTCGGTTACCGGTTCGACCTGTTGACGGGTCGGGTTTTACCAACTCAAGAAAGATGGGCAAGCTTGCGTCAGAAGCTGTTGTTTTTAAAGGCTCGGGACAGTTGCACGGTAAGGCAGTTCATGTCCTTGATAGGACTCTTGACAGCCACCGAGAAACAGGTCAGGTCAGGTCGTCTCCACATGCGTCCCATTCAGTGGCACCTAAAAAGACACTGGCAGGTACCCGAGGTCCTAGAGAAAGTCATTCCGCTACCTCCCTCTCTGCAACCTCACCTAGATTGGTGGTTAGACGAGGAAAATGTGTTAAGGGGCCAACCCTTACATCCTTTAAGTCACGCCCTTCAACTGTTTACCGACGCATCAAACGAAGGTTGGGGCGCTCACTTAGGGGACTCTACGGCAAGAGGAGTTTGGTCAGAAGTAGAAAGTCAACTTCATATCAACTTTTTGGAACTCAAGGCAGTCTTTCTGGCCCTCAAGAGTTTCGAGCCTCTCTGTCTGAACCAGATTGTCTTGGTGGCGACCGACAACACAACTGTGGTCGCCTATATCAACAAACAAGGGGGTATGAAATCAGGCTCTCTTTGTGCCCTCCTCTGGAGACTCCTTTCCTGGTGCCACCCCAGAGGAATAGTTCTGAGAGCCAGGCACATTCCGGGTCGGTTGAATGTCATAGCAGACAAGCTGTCCTGGCACAATCAGGTGATCCAGACCGAGTGGTGCCTGTCCCAACAGGTGTTCAATCGCTTGTGTTCCAACTGGGGCCAGCCGCAGATAGATCTTTTTGCCACCAGATTCAATCACAAGCTTCCCAAGTTTGTCTCTCCAGTTCCGGACTCGACAGCTTGGGCGGTGGATGCTCTCAGCCTTCCATGGGGCAACCTGAATGTGTACGCCTTTCCCCCAGTCTCCCTGCTCAGTCAGGTCACATCCAAACTGGTGAATTAAGAATTTCACAGAATGATCTTAATCGCTCCGGGTTGGCCCAACATGTCTTGGTTTTGGGACCTGATCAGTCTATCAAGTCAAATTCCCTTCAGTCTTCCCTTGGAGAGGGACCTGTTGACTCAACCGTTCAACGGCCTTCTCCACAGGAACTTAAATCATCTGAATCTGCATGCTTGGCTCCTAGAGCCTCGTCCATCAGGCGACAAGGGTTCTCTGAGGAGGTGGCAGCAAGAATTGAGGCTCCTCAGAGAAGTTCAACCAGAGCGGTCTATAAGTCAAAGTGGGCCATTTTTGTTAAGTGGTGCGAATCCAGCCAGGTGGACTTCAGGGCGCCCTCTCTAAAACAAGTGGCCGATTTCTTGTTGTATCTCTTTAAGGAGAGACAGTTACAACCCAGTACTATAGAAGGCTACAGAACAGCTATTGCCGATATGTTGGGTAACGACCCGGTTCATTTTGGCAAGGATGAAAGTCTGACTCGCTTGTTGGACAGTTTCCATAGAGACAAGCCGAAAGGCAGGCGGGGAGTCCCTGCGTGGAATCTTTCATTAGTTCTCCATCAGTTGACCAAAGCTCCTTTCGAACCCATGCGGAAGGCCTCGCTTAAACATTTGACCTTTAAGACGGTTTTCCTCTTGGCTTTGGGTTCCGGCAAAAGGCGGAGCGAAATCCATGCATGGTTATACCGCAACATCAGGCATCAGGAGAATTGGAGTCAGGTTTCATTATATCCCTCTCCCAGTTTTCTATCTAAGAATCAACTAGCGCGGGACGGCCCAGCTGCTGTGGCACCGGTTGTCATTCCCGCGTTGGCTCCATCATTGGACAGGTCCCTCAAGGAAGACAAGTCACTTTGCCCGGTCAGGGCCTTGCGTTACTATTTAGACAGGACCAAGGACTTACGCTCGGGCAAAGATCTGGTGTTTGTGTCTTTCCGGAAGAGTTTTCAGAAGGACATTGTTCCAGCCACTGTTTCTTCCTGGATCAAGCAAACTGTGTTGTTGTGCTATCAGCTTTCCGATCAGGAGGCTCAAACTATACATCAAGTTCGGGCTCATGATGTGCGGGCCTTTGCCGCATCCAAAGCCTTTCAGGGCGGGGTTTCCTTGGATCAGATCCTATCAGCTTGCCATTGGAAGGCCCACAACACTTTTACACAATTCTACCTGAAGGACCTAGCCTGGGCAGATTCAGAGTTGTACCACCTAGGTCCTGTGGTAGCTGCTCAGCAGATCCACGAACATCAGTAATAGTCTTATTACTGACTGTATATAGTGTACATATGTTTTTTGGGTTTAGTGTATATATATATATAAAAAAAAAAAAAAAAAAAAACCTCCACTATCCTTTGCTACTGGATTGCCATGATCCAAGTGGATCCAGGAGCTTCTCAAGGATGGTGTTTCCTTGCTCCTGTTCTTCTTCCTCATTCATGAATTTGTTAGTTCATGCCCTCATTAGTCTTCCTGCACCTTCGGCTCGAATTGGTGCACAGGCTGTTTCCGCTTAGGAAAAAATCAGGGGGGGGCAAGGGTGTTTTGGTCCTTAGAGGTTGGTTTATTTAACCAGTACCGGACACACCCGTTATACTATTGCCTATATGGGTTCCCCTTGTTTGGCTACCCCCCCATCCAATGGGTAGTCATTCTGCATCTGTCCACTAGGTAAGTTGTATTAACGCAATAAAATAGAAAATTTAATAGTAAATTAAATTTTTATAAGTTAATACCTTACCTAGTGGACAGGGGGAGTCCCACCCTACCTTCCCCGCTATCATAACCAACAAGGGGTCATAAGGTAGACAACAAAAAGAGGAAGAGCGCATGCGCACGCATGCGCAGTATACCGGGAGGTAGGCTGTACAGCCACCTGGCGAGTGAACAGGACACTACCGGTCCCGGCCAGAGCCCAGCTCAGGACGTTTTTTTCTAACGTTTAGCGTGACCGGCAGAGCGCCGGACAAATGCATCTGTCCACTAGGTAAGGTATTAACTTATAAAAATTTAATTTACTATTAAATTTTCTAGTTTGTTTTGTTTTGATTTTCTAGATCTGCAATTGTCTGATTTAGGCTATTTATCTCCTCGTTTTCTTTCTTCTTATTTGCTATCCCGATTTGTATTAAAGTTTTCTTGATTTTTAGTCGAATCTTGGATTCGAGTTATGTACTGGGTTCTGATTGTTATTTAAAAAACGCCATTTTATCCTCTAAAAGGTAAAGATATATATAATATCTATACACATATATTAAATATAGGAGGTACTGAAAATACTCTGTCATTTTGTTTTTGTTTAATATTTTCTGTAATGTGCAGTTTATGAAATGAATACACTGTCTAGCCTTTGTCTAGCTTCTTGCAAAATACCAGGATGTAGAAAATCTTTTGTTTATTTCTTTGTCATCTGGTGCTCACTGGAGTAATTTTCCCCAATATAAATGTCTGGTTCTTCAACACATGACTTCCAGACATGTCTTCCAGACATACTAATAGGTTCAATAGACAATATTCAATAAACAGTCTTTTATGCTTGTGTTGGTGGTTATTCAAAACACTGGTAGAAACACCATTTGCATATTTGGAAGTGGCAGTTTTAATTATGTGGGTGCAAGTTTTTGCACAAATAAAAGTTCAGAAAAGTGGTCTTTGTCATCAATACAAAGTCAGAAACTTAATTGAAAATGGTTTACATGTGAATGGTATCAATGTGTGTGTGTGACACATGTACTCTTAATTGGTATTTCATCAGTTTTACAAGTCACATATAGTACATAGCATGACCTTTTTCATACCTGTTGTGTGTTTAAAATTTGCATTTTAGGGAATGTCTTTTTTCCTTGACAAGCTGTATCTGTCTCCTGGGGCCGGTTTCATGAAAAGTCTCAAACTGAGCCAGACTCAAGGCTGAGTCAGGGTCTCAAATCTGAGACTTTTGTCTCGGCTGAGTTTTTGGCTCAAATGGATTTCACAAAGGGTGGATCAGCTGAGACCAGTCTCAAGTTATGGTCTCAACTTTTTAATCTCATTTCATATATTTAGTGGGCTTATTTTTAGTAATTGATAATTGAACTTGTAATTGATGAAATACCATAATTCATTCAATTGACACCCAGGGAAATTCACTTAATTATGGAGGCCCCAGATAACATTCTACCATCTGCAAAACACTAGAGAATAGTCGTAAAACATTAACATTATGTTTTTACTTTGGGTGAATACTAACATAACAGTGACTACAGTAGGCAACATTTTTCTTTGATTAGATTTTGTTTAATATCAAGTAAAGTTTCCATCATATATGTCAACCATGATAATATTAAGCAGAACCTTTACAATGTCATTTGTCGCCTAGCTCTAGTACAAATGTAACTTTTACAACAGACCAGGCAATAAATCAATCTTTTTTAAGTCACAACATGTAAACTTTTGCAGTGGCAAGTGAATGTGAAGATATAAATTATCTTCTGTTTTGTGCAAAGTTAAGGCATTTTCCAAGTTATGGTTTGAAGCATTAGACAGCCCCAAAATCTGTCTTTCATTAGCCATGTTAAGACAACTTAAGTACAATTTAAGTACTAATTTAAATGGTGTTTGTCTAATATTCACTTGCACCATTGTATAGGTAATCTTTGAATGTGGAAAAGGAAGTAGAAGATGCGCCCATGAATGCCAAGGCAAACAAGTACCAACCTTATGACAATACATGATGAAATGGGGAAAACTTACATTTGACTTATGATGTTATCTTGGAACAAGGCCTTCACATTATTGGCTTACTGATCATACAATATTTATAAATTCTATTTTATTTAATAATTTAAAGTCAATTATATTATTCATGCAAGCTAACTATATAGAAATAAAAGACAAATTTACTTATATTTTTGATATTGGGAACTATGATTTATAGCTCACCCACCATGTCTCCTATAATCTTATTTTACATATTTGAAGGTTATTGGCTTACTGATCATACAATATTTATAATAGGGGTGAGACGGGACCAGATTTGTGGAGTCGAAATACCCGATACGGTAGACCCGATCCGTTTCGCGGGTCGACCCGATAAATACAATGTATATACATGACAAAGGCAGTTAAAAATCTTTTTTTTGTACCTTTTTTTCTTTTGAAGCAAATAACAGTCAGATATTAAACATTTCTAGAGGTTTCTCCAGTTTATTGGTTGTTTACAGTAAAGAACACCTTGATTTCAAAACGAGGCTGTACCATAATTCTACTTGTAGGTGTAGGGGCACTTATTTTATTAAGGTACACTGAAATATATTTTAGATGTTTTGATCAGCAGGTAAGTGTGTGGTTACTTTGAATTTTGAAAGTTTGAATTTTTTTTTTAAATTTAATTAATGGCAATGCACATATAAAGAACTTAACTCAGACTACCTTAGAGCATTATTGGCCTAACTCAGTAACTTTTTTTTATCTTTTCATGAATTTTTCTTAACTAACTTATATAGGTAATACTTTTCTTTAAAGCAATGGACTTTTAAGCACTTATTTAATAATTTTAGACTTGTAGTGTCATTGTACATGTCCAGTTTTAATTTTTCAGCACAAAAGTTCAATTAGTTTCTTTTTTTATTGCCATCAGTTGCTCAGGTTCATCTTCTGTGGCATGATTGTCAGCATCCAAACTGAGATCCATTGGTTCAAATGGCTCCCTAATTTCCCCTCCATCATTTCTGAATTCCAGCCTAGAGCTAAAACTTTGGCTTAACATACCCTCCCATTTCTTTTTCATGTCAGCCTTCAAATTCTTGTTCACAAAAATTATGTGATCAACGCTCTCAGGATCTAAAGATGATCTAAGTTTGGATACTGTCAATCCGGCCACAGAAAAGGTCCTCTCTGATGGTATGGACGTTGCAGGAATAGTCAAATAAATTTTGGCAAGCTCAGACAGCCTTGGGTATTTGGTTGCATTTAATCTCCACCAATCCAAAGGATTCGTTCCTCTCATCACATCTTTCATGTAGTCATTGAGCTCTTCAGCATTAGAGACAGCAGAATTTTGAGTGAGCCCTACATCAACTGCTCGACCTTGCAAAATATTTTTCCATGACATCACTTTCGTATCATTTTTCCAATCATACTTAGGATCACTAGTAAATGAAGGCTCCTGAACTTCAGTTTTCGTAGATACTTCACCATCTAGTAGCTCCATTTCCTGCAGCATAGCACCTTGGATTAAAGCAATATCTGCTTCAGACATCAGGACATCAGCCAAAATATTCTTGTATCTTGGGTCCAAAAGACAAGCATACAAAAGAGGGGAAGTCACATCATCAATGACCGGCTTCCCTTCATCACCAATGGCAAATCTCTTTTGAAGCCCAAGCTTTATCTTTTGCTTAAGAGACTTTGCAATGGTTGAATCGCTGGTGGATGGTAGAAGTGGACCATTTATTATATTGTACAGTACAACAAAAACAGAACTTCCAGTTGGAATGTCTTCTTTGCCCAACATATCTGTGATTTCGGCTAAAGGCCCTAAGATAGGAACAATGTCCTCCATGACAGTCCAATAACTCTCTTTCATTTCCAGCCTTTGTCTGTCTGCTGGTTTTGTGACTTGGTCATCAAACATGACACCATATACAGCAACCCGCAACTTCAAGAGGCGCTCCATCATCATGAAGCTCGAGTTCCAACGAGTTGGCACATCTTGTATGAGCTTTAGTTTGGATCCAATTTGCTTTTCCAGGAGAGCATTAACTGCCAGTGAACTGTGGCTGAAGTGGCTGACCAGCCTTCTAGAGGCACCAATTACTTTTGACACTTGATCAAGCTTCAACCCATCCTCTATTGCCAATTGTAGGGTATGTGAGAAGCAATTTATGTGGGGAGCACCACATTCCTGTGCAGCAATAGGCATATTAGCGGCGTTATCAGTAACCAAAGCTACCTTTTTTGCAACCCTAAACTCAGCACAAATGTTGTTTAACTCTTGACCAATATTCAATCCTGTGTGCCTTGCTGTCATATTTCGGGTTGCTAGAACCTTATTTTGTATTTCCCAATTATCCAGGTAATGAGCTGTGACTGTGATATAGCCTTGGGTGCTTGCACTTGTCCACAAATCTGACGTCAGACTGATTGGCTTCTCAGAAATACTTTCAATAAGACTATCTTTGTGCTCCTTGTAAATATGTTCTAGATACTTAGAGACAGTTTTTCTGCAAGGCACTCTGTAGCCTGGATTTAAACTATGAACCAGCAGCTTAAATCCAAGGCCTTCTACAACACTAACTGGTTTAATATCCAGAGCACACATCATGGCCACCTTACGGGTAATACTCTCCTGTTGTGAAGTTGCCAATTTCTTTCCACCCAATACCAATGAAGTTTGCTTTAATGGTTTTAGAGAAGTTTTTGAGTCGGCTAACAAAACTGATGGGTGCTTGCAGCTCAAATGTTTTCGCATACTGGATGTGTTTCCACCTAAAATTACAAAGTGCTCAAAATTTAGTACTAAGTCAAGTTCAAATTTGAGGAATTTTATTAGGATTTTGTGTTACCCTTTAAGGTTGAAAATTTCTTATTTTCAAAATTCAAAAAGTTAAAATCCAATATTAATCCAAGATTACACAAGGCCTAATACCTCATACAAGTAATCCACAAGTAAGCTAATATTTTAAAAGAGTTGACAAAAATATAGCTTCTTCAAACCAAACAAAAATTTACCTTTATATCCAAGTTGTACTTTGCAAAGCTGGCAGATGACCTTGCACTTGTCTGCTTCTGACACATTAAAGTGTTTCCACACAATGCTTTTTTGCCTTTCCATTGTATAAAATTACTTTTAGATAGTTTTAATGAGGTTTTAACTGAAAGCTTTATGGTAGTAAGTTTTATCCCCCTAAACGCCAGGCAGTATTTATTTGACGTCATTAATTTATGACGTTATGGTATTTGTGATCTCACAGGAAGTGAAAGTCCGATGGTTGCTATGTTAGCAAAAAGGTTATTGTAAGACAAAATAAAACACAAGTAAAGGTGAGTTGGTCATTTATTACATTTGTACTTGTAAGAATTGAAACTTTGTCATGAACATGCATTGCAAAACCTACAAATTACGGGTATTCCGTTTGTAGATTTGTTTCGTCGGGTATTACGTCAGCACCACTCGATAGCGGGTACCCGGGGACCCTATCTCACCCTTAATTTATAAATTCTATTTTATTGAATAATTTAAAGTCAATTATATTATTCATGCAAGTTAACCATATAGAAATAAAAGACAAATTTACTTATATTTTTGATATTGGGAACTATGATTTATAGCTCACCCACCATGTCTCCTATAATCTTATTTTACATATTTGAAGCTTACTTCACAGCCTTCAGCTTTTCACCTGCAATATCTTATCCTTAATAATTGTTGATCTCTGATTTTTCTTGTTTGATGTTTGTCAGAATTTGTTTAATGTGTCTTGGAATCTGGGGTCCAGTCCATCCATACTTCAACCCAGTAACTGTCTTCAGATAGAGATTAAATACTAGAGAAGTACTATTAGAGTTAGAATTACCTAGTGTTAACCATAAATGAGGCAGAAATTAAAACACATGATTCAAATAACTTTGACTCATAATGAATCAGAAGTTAGCATGGAACTGTGTTGTCTGGTGTATTAATCACAGAAACTCTCATTATAAATTTGGTATTAAAGTAAAGGGGCACAAATTAGAAAATATATGGTATATGTAATGATCAGTATTTATCTTCATTAAAAGGTCACTGCTTAAAATGTATAATCGAAAAGCAATGCATGGGGATTATATGTCTTTATGATTAGATACAGTATATTTTGGATCACAAAAAAGTATTCATCATTCTGTTGGCTCTACACATGAAAGCATGTGGACAGTAACAGTTTCATAGATGGCAGACACCACAAGACTAATTTTAAATTAATAAATTGTTTGGGTTCTGCAAATCTATTTAGAATTTCTCCCTCAGAAAAGGTTATTGCCTTCTCTGTTTTCATTTGTAAATCTATCATAAAAACACATTTTAACAGTCTTGGTAAATGACATTATTCTATTCAAAAACACTTAAACATCTTGAAAGTTATTGGGTAATAATGAGCTCTCTCCTTGTTACCCCTGTGGTATATGTATATTGTTATCTAAACACAATAAATTGCTATCTATTATTCTGGGTTTAACTCACCTTTAATCTAAAGATTCGACTTTGTGGTTGTCTGAAAGACAGCCACTGTTCCCTTGTTAGTTTTAAGTTATCCCACCATTCTAACGTGCTGTATAGGTGTTTGTTTGCTTTTGCATTGTTTATTATATTGTTTATTTCGTTGATTGTGTCCCTTTTCTTTAAAAGTTCCAAGTTTAGTTTCTATAATCCTTTCCCCCATTTAGTATATTTCTTTAGTTCCATTCTGATGCCTTTATGATCAAAGCTTCCTAATATCTCGTAGTTTATATTCATATTTGATTCATTTCTATCAGTGGTAAGGGTGCTGTCGAGTCGACTTGCATTGTTTGGGGCGTTATAAGAGAAGGTTCTGCTAGTTGGGTTCTTTTCTCTCCAGATGTCTTTTAATTCTAGCTTATCCATAAAGGGTTTTAAGTAGTTATTAAATTTCTTAATATTTTTATGTGTGCCTCCTGTTGTTCTATGTACGTCCATATGTGAGGCATACATGTTGAAGTCTCCTGTTATGATTATTTCATGATCTTGGTCCATGTGTTTCTGTACTTCCTGTAATTTGCTTTGTATCTTCGGGCATGGTGGGTTCCCTGGTTCTAGGTATATACCTACTATCTGTAATGCGTCTTTTCCGTATTGTATTTTCATAACAATGTAGTTTCCTTCTGTATCAATTATTGGTTTTGTGATAGGTGTTATATCTGTGAGTATTATCACTCCTTTCCTTCGGCTTTCACCTTCGCTTATATACACATTTTGGTATCCTAGGCTATTTAGTAACGTTTGTTTCCGTTGATTTGTTTTGTGTGTTTCTACTAAGATTAATATGTCTACTTTTGGTATTCGTTTTATTTTGTCACTTATTCCATTTGTGTTTTGTTCAATGATTTTCATCTTTTTTAGTATGTTATTCGTAAGGCTAGTCATTACTTTATCGTCTGGTTTCTGTTAAGCTAGTAGCTGCAGAAATCACCAGGAATGATGTTGGTTTTATATCAAATACGTCTATTCGGTATAAGTTTTGTTGGGTTATCTAAGGGACTTGTTAAGCCTTGTAGGCTGCAGGTTTCCCTTTTCCTGGTTTGTCTGGGTCTTCTTCCACTATTTCTCCCTCCTCCTTTTCTGTCCTGTCGTCTTTTGTAGTTTCTGTGTTTTGCATTTGTTTTTGTTTTAGGTCATCCTGCTTTTCATCCCCGTGTATCACTTTTTCTGCTTTTTCGATCATTTGGGTTAGGTTCAAATCATCATCTGAGTCATCAGCGGGTGGGATTGCTGTGGCTTTCCGAATTTTCGCTATTTCCTCATTCATTCCTTCTAGGGTGAATCCACCTTTCTGGTCAGTTTCTGTCGGTTTCTTTTTATTTGTTGTTTCATCAATTGCTCCTGTTATTGTGCTCGCTCCCGAGTGTATTGTAGTTGGTGGTGTTTTGTTGCTGTTTTTCTTTTTGATTTGTTTTTTATGATGCTTATTTTCCCTCTGTCTTTTGGCTTTTCTTTCTTTTATAGTTTTATGGTTTGGTGAGGATGTGGCCGTAATCTCCTCCAGTAATGACTTGGTTTGGGGTGGTAAGGGAGGGGGTGTGGTTGTGTTTTTGGATATTGGGCTTGGTAGTAAGTGGGTGTAATCATCAAAATATGGATGATCAGTGTTGTTTTGTAAGGCCTGGAAGCGGTTAGGGGATTCATCAGTTGTCCTGGATTTGGTCCTGGTTTTTATTTTCTACTGGTTTCGGTTTTTTAGTCTTGACTGTGTTCCTTGGTTTTTTCCATTCCGTCTCTTCCTGTTCGTCGTTTTTGGTTCTTGTAATTCTAATTCAGTATGTTGTAGTCCTATTTCTAAGTAAGATGTGTCGTCTTTTTCGGAGTAGTTATTGGTGTAGAGTTGTTTTGCACATGTAGTTTGATCATCACTTTCATTGTTCGTCTGTTTTTGCTCATCCGGTCTGATTTCCGATTGGTTTTCATCTGTTCTTAAATGTGTCTTTGTTCCTTTGTTCTCTGGGTTCTCATTTGGTTTTTGGTTGTTTTTGTTTGGGATTTGGTTTCCAGTCGCCGGTGGTTGCCTATAGGGACATTCTCTCTGAAAGTGGTCACCATCGCATAGGAAGCATTTTCTATTTTCCGGTGCATCATTCTTTACTTTGACTGTAAAACCCTCAGGTAATCTCAGGAATTGGGGTAAGGGTCTGTAGGTCTTTTTGAACGTTGTGTGCTTAACTCCGTTCATGACAGTTGGTCTTGCCTTGTAGACGTCATCCTTTATCCTTACCACATCCACATACTGTGATAATGCGTTTCTAACTTTGAAGTTTGGATACTCATTTGGGCATCCAGTGATGGTCAGACGTCCTCCAACAATGTCGGCAGAGGACGGGTGGTAAACATATTTTTCAGTTTCGTTGTTGGTCAGGAGGTAGTTCAGGAGTTTCAATTTTTGTTCAGTGGTTGTTAGGGTTACTGTATACGAGTCATCTAGATTTTTCTGGAAGCCCTTTATAGGGAATGGGATTTGTAGAAGTTTCCTTTCCTCAATTTCTATCAGATCCTCGAGTATTTCTGTCTGTTTTAGGGGGGTGAGCTCTTCCAGCTTGGGCTGTATATCTAGCTCTATGGACGTCGGCCGTTCCAGATAGGCCATGTTGTTGAGGGTTTTCTTTAAACGTGTTTGTGTTCTGGGGATTGGTTCAGGTGTAGGATTTTCTATGTGGGGGTTTTTGTCTACTGGTGCTTTATCCTAGGCTTGTTTTTAGAACTCAGATGGTATTTGTGGAGTAGGTTTCCAGGGTTTGTTAGTCAGGCTTTATTGCTGCTGATCTATGTCTGGATTATTTCCGTGGGGTTTTGTCCGCCTGATAGGAATTTTGTTATTAATATTTTCACACACTCGTGTATACTGGATTCAAGCAAGTATCAGTTAGGCTTTATTGCCGCTGATATTTTTCCGGAATATCGGTGTGGGGGTTATTTCCACCTCGGTATAAAATCTTATGATGGCAGAATTTTTATTGCTGTTAGCAGTATTTTCTCAGTAGGGTTCCAGGGGTTTGTTAGTCAGGCTTTATTGCTGCTGATCTATGTCTGGATTATTTCCGTGGGGTTTTGTCCACCTGATAGGAATTTTTGTTATTAATATTTTCACACACTCGTGTATACAGGATTCCAGTAAGTATCAGGCTTTATTGCCGCTGATATTTTTCCGGAATATCTGTGTGGGGGTTATTTCCACCTCGGTATAAAATCTTATGATGGCAGAATTTTTATTGCTGTTAGCAGTATTTTCTCACACTCGTGTATTAAGGATTTCCAGTATGTATCAGTTAGGCTTATTGCCGCTGATATTTTTCCTGGAAATTTTTGTGGGGTTATTTCCTCCTTGGTATAGTATCTTATGTTGGCAGAATTATTCTGTTAGCAGTATTTTTCCACACTCGTGTATAAAGATTCCAGTATGTATCAGTTAGGCTTTATTGCCGCTGATATTTTCTGGAATATCTTTGTGGGGTTTTTCCTCCTCGGTGTAATATCTTTTGTTAACAGAAGTGTTTGATCACTCGTGTGGGGGTTTTTAGTTTTTAGGGGGTTTATTTGGGGTTATTTCCGCCTGATATTTCAGGAGTTTTGTCTGGTGGGTTATTTCCACCTGGTAGCAGGTGATCCCTTGGGCAATTATTTCTTTTCAGATACCCTGGCACTGTCTTGTTTTGGGAATTATTTTCCAGAGTTTATCAGTTAGGCTTTATTGCCGCTGATATAAGTCCGGATTTTAACCAGGGGGTTATTTTAATGGTTCAATCTATCACCTGGTCTGACTATTTTTCCATGCACTCGTGTATAATGTTTCTGGTTATTCAAATTACCATCAGTTGGGCTTATTGCCGCTGATATCGGTGCGGATTATATCTGTGGGTTTTTCACCTTGGTATAGAATCCGTTGGTCAGTGTATTTGTCACCCACTTGTATATACCGTCTCCGGTCAGTGTTTTTTAAACATACACTTTTGTATCCCGTGTTCTGGTTATTTGGGTTACATCAGTTAGGCTTTTGCCGCTGATATTTACATTGGTTTGTATTTCTGGGATTATTTCCACCTGGGTTAATTTACTATGCTCACCCTTGTATAATGTTTCCACATTTATTTGGCACTCATCAGTTAGGCTTGTAGCCGCTGATATGGACGCTGGGAATGATTGATTTCGTTTTTACTGTTGTTTGCCTTTTGGTAGGTTTCGGTTTATTTAATTTTGATGAGGTTTTTTCCAAGGGATAAATTTCCGTTGGGGTTTTATTCACATTTGATTCCACATGTATTTCCTGGCGAGTAGTATTTCAACTTCACAGGATTTAATTGGGGGAGATTTATTTTCCGAATGGGGATTTGGTTTTGAGGGATAATATCCGGTTATAGTATGTAAGTTTTATTTACCTGTCATTGTTGATCTAGTCACTACAATATCATAGGAGAAAAAAACAGAGTTAAGCTAGTCTTCACAATTGTGAGGGTGAATTATTGCCTGAGGTGAATCACGGCAGATCTGCCTTATTGGGCTTTATTTATTTTATTCCCTTCACTCCTTTTGTGCTGAATTTTCCTCGTTTTTATTCATCCAATATATTTATTTATTCATTTATATTATTGTTTATTTCACAGTTTTGAAAGTCCAGTCCGCATTGGTTTCTATGTATGTGCAGTCTGCTTAGTACGAGCCATTTTTACAAATGAGTCTGTGTACTGTTTCACTACTTCTATATCTCATGGTGTTGATAACTATTTTCCCAGGCTGTGGGGTACGGGCATCTCTGATGCTATTTTTTTGTTAACTGAATTGTCCTGTTTTAATAATTAATCTTTACATGCAGTTTCTTTCTCTTAGATGTTATTTTCTCTACTTAAAAATTATTTGAATACTGACACTGCTCTGAAAGTATCCCAATCTGTGTACTGTTTCACTACTTCTATATCTTATGGTGTTGAAAACTATTTCTCTGATGCTATTTTTCACTTTTTTTCGACCAAACTTGGCATACATAAAATCTATAGCCAGTTATAGTTTAATACAGTGTATCTTTATCATTATAAATCTATGATTAAATATCTCCTGGAAAAAATTTACAATCCCAAATTTATGATCCCAAATTTACAGCAAAAATGATATATTCTTTTCATAAAATATACCACTCTACGAAACACAATAAAGCTCATATTCTGCTTACAGTCTAATACTGCAACTGATACAGTTTTTAGATAATCCACTTTTCCATCAGATGCAAAACACAGTAAAGCTTACCTTCTCCTTGCAGTCTCATACCACAGCTACTACAGCTTTATTAACCCAAGTCTCCATCCGGGCCGCTCGTTTTTGTTAGCAAAAACCTTTTACTAGTTACTTATTAGAGATATCAAGATGTTGAAGATGTGATAAAATAATGAAAATTGAGTTCCATCATGCAGTAATTGATTGTACGGGTCATAGATTTGCGAGAGATGCTTCCTGGAGAATGTATTAAATTTATGTGAAACATGGATTTTCAATTAGTTATCAACTAAATGTTGCTCTGACCATATATTTTTGCATTACTAATGGTGGAAATTTTCTTTTTGAAACTGTTAAGCCCCCTTTTCATACACATGTTTTCGATAGGCAGCAAATGACGGTAATAAAGCTGTCTCCAAACTTCCTAACATCTTCGTTAAATCCTGTACTTCCGTCTTCGACCTTAAGCTACCTTTCCAGCCTTTGTCCTTGCCATGGAAATATTGGTTCAAAATTTCCATCTAGTTATTGAAAATCGTTTCTGACCGCCTCACGCCAAGGTAAAGCTGAACTTTGTTGTATGTTTTCCAAGATCACAGTAGTCTTTTTCCATGAATTTCCGCCTTGAAAACATACATCATATATATAGCAGGAAACACAAGGTCGAGCCTTAGTTTCTCAGGGAAACAGCAGACCTTTAATCGGGCCTACTGAGACTCAATGACTACTGTAGGGAGTGGGAGGTGGTTATACTCGACTATACAAGGCAATAGGAGCCCTCAAAACTGAAGGACCATCGTCTACTTGATTTTCACCCATTTTTAGAAGAAAAACCACAGCGATTCGACTACAAATTGCCACCTTTTACTACTGCCGAGATGAGAAGGGGGCTTTATGTACATCTGCCACCATATTTGCTTTACTTTTCCATCCACTCGATAAATAGTAAAACTTTTGTAGCCAAATTTGTCCCCCTGTGGGTCCGGGGATGTAGAATAGGCCCAACGTATCCTCCTGCGTGTCGTAAGAGGCGACTAATTGGGGGCAGCCTGTTTGCCGTGGGCTGCGATCCGTGTCAGTGGAAGAGAGGGTCCTGGCTGTTGAGCCAATTCTTTGTTGCGGCATTGAGGAGGCAATACACAGCTTTGGCCTCAATTTCACTTAGTCGGAAGGTTAAGATGGCCTGGCTTAATCAATCGGCTGGTAGTGCCAAGCCCTAGTGCTCCAAATTAGTGATGGCTTGTTGTTTCTAATGGTTTATACTGTTGTACTTGATTGTTGTATTCTGCTGGTGTTGGCTTTGTGCTTTTGTTTGGAGTATCTGGAAGGCGGCTGCTTAACAGGTCAATCAAGGTTCACTTTTGTGGTCTTTGAGTATATTGTTAATGTATCTCTGATATCAGTGTGCAGGGCTCAGCTCCACACTATTATGATATCTCCTTGTTGGGCTCGAAGGGTGGGTGGAGAGCATTGGCAATGAATAATTATTATTTTACTATGGCTACTCAACACTCTCAAATGACCGATAGGAAACAAACTAGAACTGATATCTTGACTACGAGCTTGGATTCTGCACCAATTTGTTCATGGCCACGTTTTTTGTTGATAAAAGGCACAGACAATGAGAGACCCTTGTCCAAGCTGTCGCCATTTGCTGTAAACAAGGCCATTGTTGCTGTTTTAGGATCTGATCCTTTCAATATAAGAAAATTAAGAAATGGAGACATTTTAGTTGAAGTTGACAAGGAAGCTCAAAGCAGCAAACTACTGAAAACGACCAAACTGCACTTGACTATGGACAATGTTATCCCCATCACTGTATCACCACACTACAGCCTGAACACAAAGAAAGGGGTCATTAGATGCCCAGACATAAAAGAATGTTCTGATGAGGAAATATTAGAAGGACTTAAAGATGAAGGGGTCATAAAACTGGACAGGATATCGGTATTCAGAGATGGACAAAGGAAATCAACAGGGACATTTATATTGACCTTTCAGAGCCAGACCTTACCAAAATACATCAGGGTGGGTTACTATAGAGTGGCTGTGTCACAATTTATCCCGAATCCTGTGAGATGCTACAAGTGTCAAAAGTTTGGTCACACTAAATTCAACTGTAGAAAGAATGAAGTTTGCACTAAATGTGGGCATGAAGATTATACAGACTCTCAAGAATGTAAGAATGAAGCAAAATGTGTAAATTGCCAAGGAAAGCATGCATCTAATGATAAAGAATGTCCAAAATGGAAAGAAGAAAAGGAAATTCAAAGGATTAAGGCAGAAAGAGGGATTTCATATACAGAAGCCAAGAAACAAATGGATATATTTAATTCTGTGAAATCAACATATGCCCAAGCAGCTGCAGCAACTAAACCTGTGGTGAAAACAGTGAACGTAGAAACACAAACAGAAATGACTTGGCCAGAAGGCACAAAACAACCAAAAAAGTGCGCAGTTGAGAAACAGATAAAAAAAGTGAATAAAACCAGTGCATCGAGTCAGACAAGTGCATCTCAAAATGACCCCATTAAGCTGAAAATAAGTCAGAGCAAAGTATATTTGACCAAACAACATAAGGGATCTAATGACCCTATTAAACAACACAATAAATATGATGTTTTAAGTGATAGTGACAGTGACATGAGTGTCGAAGAATCCCCAATCACAGGTTCACAAGGGCGGAGTGGTAATAAAAGTGTAAATAATGGAACCAAACAAAAATAAAAGTATAATACAGTGGAACTGTCGTGGCTTTAGGCCAAATTTTGAAGAAATTAAAATTTAATTTCCAATTTTAGACCCTACATTTTAGCATTGCAGGAAACTCATTTTAAAGATTCAGATAATGTAAATATTAGAGGATTTGATCATTATTTTAAAACTTGTATGTCTGAAGTAGATGGGAGAGCCACTGGTGGCTGCTCTATTTTTGTTAAGAAAGGTATACCCCATGAGGTACTTGAGTTAGATACAGAACTGCAGGCAGTTGCTGTAAAAGTATCTCTACATAAAACTATAACTGTATGTAATGTATATATTCCACCACGTTTTAATGTTGCACAAAGTGATCTTGATAATCTAGTCAACCAGTTACCTGCACCTTTTCTATTTATTGGAGATTTTAATGCACATAGTGATTTATGGGGTTGTTCCTCGTCTAATAGTTTAGGCTATAAGGTGGAACATCTTCTTGAATCCTCTGATATTTGTTTACTTAATGATAAGTCACCTACCTACTTTCATCCTGCATCAGGTTCATTCACCTCAATAGATTTGTCTTTATGTTCTGCATCTGTTTATCTTGATTTTACATGGCAGGTCCATTCTGATCAGTGTGGTAGTGACCATTTTCCTATTTTAATTGATATAGTTAAGAGTATGCCTAAGGACAATGTTCCTCGTTGGAATCTTAAAAAGGCTGATTGGCCAAAATTCAAACTTCAGTGTTCTCTGGATATTAATAGGCATAATTTTACTGACATAACAGAAAAGTTTCCTGCATTTTTAGATAAGTTAAATGACATAGCAACAAAATGTGTGCCAAAGTCAACTGGACAGTCCACTGGTAGCTACAAACCATGGTTCAACAGTGAATGCAAAAAAGCTGTTAAAGCTCGTCAAAATGCAATGGATAAATGCCGTATAAATCCTACATCAGATAACATAAATGAATATAAAAACTGTCGAGCCAATGCTCGTAAAATAATTAAAGAAAATAAAAGGAAATCATGGCATGAATATGTATCAAAACTAAATGTAAAGACACCAGCAAAGAAGGTATGGGAAATGATAAGGAAAATAAGTGGCAAACAAAGTAACACCACAATACACCATCTGGAAAATAATGATGGGACAAAAATAACAGAAAGAGTTGATATAGCAAATAGGTTGGCCGAAGAAATCCGCAAGAATTCTAGCAGCAACAATTATCGTACAGAGTTTCAAAAATATAAAGAGAAATCTGAAAAAGAACACTTGGATTTTGACACAGACAACTCTGAAAACTACAATGTACCATTTACCATTAGAGAACTATGTGATGCTATGAATAAGTCTCATGACACAGCCACTGGTCCAGATGAGATCCATTATCAGCTGCTAAAACATCTACCAAGAGACTCACTTATGGTGTTACTTGATATATTTAATGATATATGGGCTTCAGGTGAAATTCCTGAATGCTGGAAAGAGGCCACTGTAATACCTATTTCTAAACCAGGCAAAGACCCAAAAAACCCGTCCAATTACCGCCCCATATCTCTGACGAGCTGTTTATGCAAAACCATGGAAAGAATGATTAATACTAGATTAGTTTGGTTCCTCGAAAAAAATAATATTTTATCGAAATATCAAAGTGGTTTTAGAAAAGGTGGAACTACAACAGACCAATTAATAAGACTTGAATCTTTTATTAGAGATTCCTTTTTAAAAGGCAACCATGTAGTCTCTGTATTTTTTGATTTAGAAAAAGCCTACGACACAGTATGGAAGTATGGTGTAATAAGAGATCTACATAAAGTAGGCCTAAGGGGGCGAATGCCCATGTTTATTCAGAATTTTTTATCAAACAGAGTTTTTAGAGTTCGTTTAGGATCTATTTATTCAGATATGTGTGAACAAGAAATGGGTGTCCTCAAGGCAGTATCCTATCTGTTACATTATTTATTTTAAAGATCAACAGTATTGCTGATGTGATTCCAACTAGCTTTGAAAAGTCTCTTTTTGTTGATGATTTCTCAATCACTTGTTCTTCTAGAAATATGGCTTCAATAGAAAGGCAACTTCAGTTATGTTTGAATAAGATAGAAAGATGGGCTGATGAAAATGGTTTTAAATTTTCTAAAACCAAAACTGTTTGCATGCATTTCTGTAATAAAAGAAAACTTCATCCAGACCCAACATTGACAATATATAATTCACAAATCCCTGTTGTTTCACAAACTAAGTTCCTTGGTGTTATATTTGACAATAAACTGAATTTTAAGGCACACATTGATTATATTCGCCAGAAATGTGAAAAAGCCATGAACTTACTGAAAGTAGTTGCCAAAATGGATTGGGGAGCAGATAGGAGTGTTTTATTGAGACTTTATCGTTCATTTGTTCGTTCTAGATTGGAATATGGTTGTGCTGTTTTTAGTTCTGCTCGAAAGTCATATCTTAAGAAATTGGAAACCATTCAAAACCAGGGCTTAAGAATATGCCTGGGAGCCTTCAGGACTTCTCCAATGCAAAGCTTGTATGTAGAGGCAAATGAACCACCCTTATATTTAAGGTTTGATAAGTTATGTATTAAGTATGCTTTGAAGTTGAGATGTAATCCTGACAATCCAGCTTACGATGTTGTTTTTAACCCCCAATTTTATGATCTTTATGACAAGAAACCATCTGCAATTAGATCTTTTGGGCATCGTGTAGAGGAAGATTTGTCTGCTGTCTGTCCTCAGCTGGATTTAATTCAGACTGTGTCATTGCCAGATGACCCACCCTGGACTATACAGAAACCTCACATAGACTTCTATCTCACCCATCAAAAGAAACATCTTGGTGATGATTGTCTTTTCCAAAGTCTATTTGCTGAGTTGAAAGGTTGTTATCCTGACCATAGGGCTATATATACTGATGGATCAAAAACAGAAAATAAGGTTGCTGCAGCTGCTACATGTAATAACCTCAGTGCCCAAGTCAGACTTCCTGGCAATGCTAGTATATTTACAGCTGAATTACAGGCTCTTAAAATGGCTTTTAATATTGTGAAAAATTGTGATGGGGATCTTTTTATCATATTCACTGATTCTTTATCTAGTCTCCAAGCTCTTGATAGCAACAACTGTGATCATCCTTTCATTCAAGATATTTTAAAACTTTTTAATGATTGTTTGTCAGTGAATAAGAAAGTTGTTTTAGCTTGGGTTCCAAGTCACGTAGGCATAAAGGGCAATGAAAAAGCAGATGAGCTTGCCAAACAGGCCTTGAATTTTAATGTTTTAGACTTGAAAGTCCCCTATACAGACTTGAAAGTAAATGTAAATAGTGTTTTTAAACAAAAGTGGCAAGCTCAATGGAATGTGTGTCCTGATAATAAACTATTCCAAATAAACCCTACAGTAGGAGATTTTTATGTTTGGACGGGTTTATCTCGTAGGGAGGAAATAGTCATAACTCGAGCCCGTATAGGACACACTTATTTCACCCATAGTCATCTGTTGAAAGGTGAAGATATGCCCTGGTGCATTCCATGTCATTGTCCCGATACAGTCAAGCATATATTATTAGACTGTATTGACCTACGTGACACTAGAATTAAATATTACAGAAATATAAACTCAATGAAAAATTTATTTAATGAAAATATTTTTAATGTTATCAATTATTTAAAAGAAGTTGGTTTGTTCAAAAAGTTTTAATTAATTTATTTTGTTCTCTGTTCCTCATGTTAATTTATTCTGTAAAATCTAGTCTTGTATAATATTGTGATAGTTATATTTTGGTTTTTTATTCATTCTTTTCTTGTTTATGTTTTTCTAGTCTCTCTATAAAATTATTTTGTAATAGTTAAACTCCATTATTATTTTTATGTTTTATCTTATTTGATGTTCTCTTTTACTTTTGTTTTATACTTATCTTTTTTGTCTTCTAGTCAACTTTAATAATCTTGTGATTTGTTTTTTTGCCAATTATTGTGTATTTGTATATATTTGTTTGTTGTAAATATTAATTAGTGTATTTATTATTTTATTTTTTAGTGCAGTATGACACACTTGTGTTTTTGCACTTAAATTTTAATTATCTATCTATCTGTAGCCAAATTTGTTATGCTTATTGCAATGTGTATTTTTATTATATTTTTGGTCGATGTGGGAGCAACACGTATTTTTTCTTATTATCGCCCATATACAGATGAAAATCTATGAAGTTTTGAAGCGTGCAAGCGTGCACCTACCTGTATTTATCCATTATTCGACTGGTACTACCACTTTTCTGCCTCCCTTGTCCTGAAAAGGGTCAGAATAAGATGTTGTGCAAGAAGATGTTGCTGTAAAGTCTTCAGTGGAAGACGGTGTATATCTTCCGCTGTACTCGCCCATTATTCGACTGGAACTACCGTAAATGACCTATTTAGCGCATCCGCCCTTGTAACCGCACCCTACCTCTTTTTCCCAGCAATATAGCCGGTGACAGTGCACAATATCCACATATTTTCATATATTGTACGTATTTTTATCTCCCGCCGGGCTTTAGCCCGGGAGGGAGATTATGAAATGATGCCTGTGTGTTCGTGCGTGCGTGTGTGCGTGCGTTAGTTAGTCACGCAGATTTCTCCAAAACTACTGCAGCTACAGATTTTTTGTAAATTAATAGTCCCAATGAATTTTCATGCCCTTGAAAATTTTTTTGGTTTTATGGACTTAGGCCTAAAGATAAGTGAGTAATAGCAATCATAGCTACTTGGAGTAAAGGGCTCATAACTCAAAAACTATTGCAGATACAACTTTTTCTTGAAATATGTTGTTCAGCTACTTTGTCCTTAGCTATAAGATGGTACATAGTTTGGGGTTCTATTGCATACCGTAAGTGAGTAATAGCTATTTTCTCATTTGTAGCTAAATAACGACATGAGTAAATGTCAAATATCTTCAAAAGTATTAGAGTTACAGAAATCTTTTCTAATATGTTGTTCATCTACTTTTTGGTAAGCTATCACATAGTAAAGTTTCAGACCTCTCGCACCTTGGATAGCTGAGTAATAGCTACTTTAAAATTCTGACTGTTGAGTAAAGCCATTGTAACTCCAAAACCATTGCAGTTAGAGTGTTTTCCTAAAATATGTTGTTCAGCTACTTTGTCCTTAGCTATAAGATGGTACATAGTTTGGGGTTCTATTGCATGCCATAAGTGAGTAATAGCTATTTTCTCATTTGTAGCTAAATAACAAAAGAAGTAAATGTGAAATATCTTCAAAAGTATTAAAGTTAGGGAAATCTTTTCAAATATGTTGTTCATCTACTTTTTGGTAAGCTATCACATAGTAAAGTTTCAGACTTGTTGCACCTTGGATAGCCGAGTAATAGCTACTTTGAAATTCTGACTGTTGAGTAAAGCCATTGTAACTCCAAAACTATTGCAGTTAGAGTGTCTTCCTTAAATATGTTGTTCAGCTACTTTGTCCTTAGCTATAAGATGGTACATAGTTTGGGGTTCTATTGCATGCCATAAGTGAGTAAAAGCTACTTTCTCATTTGTAGCTAAATAACAAAAGGAGTAAATGTCAAATATCTTCAAAAGTATTAAAATTAGGGAAATCTTTTCAAATATGTTATCCATCTAGTTTTTGGTAAGCTATCACATAGTAAAGTTTCAGATCTGTTGCACCTTGGATAGCTGAGTAATAGCTACTTTGAAATTCTGACTGTTGAGTAAAGCCATTGTAACTCCAAAACTATTGCAGTTAGAGGGTTTTCCTAAAATATGTTGTTCAGCTACTTTTTCCTTAGCTGTAAGATGGTACATAGTTTGGGGTTCTATTGCATACCATAAGTGAGTAATAGCTACTTTCTCATTTGTAGCTAAATAACAGAAGGAGTAAATGTCAAATATCTTCAAAAGTATTAAAGTTAGGGAAATCTTTTCAAATATGTTATCCATCTACTTTTTGGTAAGCTATCACAGAGTAAAGTTTCAAATTTCAAAGTTTACAACTTTTGGTGGCCATCTTGACTTTTTGCGGAAAATGAAAAATTGCAAATATCTCTGAAACTGTCAGAGAAAGAGCGAGTTCGAGCAAGTTTTGGACCCGCAGTGTAGTAGAAGGGTATTCTGTTGAAACATGAAAGTTTTCAATTTCACATGGTGAAGTTTCAGACCCATAGCTAATTACTCACCTACTCAAAATGAGTAAATGCTAATTATCTCTAAAAGTATTGCAGAGAGCCAATTTTTCTCAAATAACTCATTCACCTACTTTTGGGAGAGCTTTCACTTGGTGAAGTTTCAGACCCATAGCTAATTACTCACCTACTCAAAATGAGTAAATGTGAATTATATCTAAAAGTACTGCAGATAGCCAATTTTTCTCAAATAACTCATTCACCTACTTTTGGGAGAGCTTTCACTTGGTGAAGTTTTAGATCCATAGCTAATTACTCACCTACTCAAAATGAGTAAATGCGAATTATATCTAAAAGTACTGCAGATAGCCAATTTTTCTCAAATAACTCATTCACCTACCTTTGGGAGAGCTTTCACTTGGTGAAGTTTCAGACCCATAGCTAATTACTCACCTACTCAAAATGAGTAAATGTGAATTATCTCTAAAGGTATTGCAGATAGCCAATTTTTCTCAAATAACTCATTCACCTACTTTTGGGAGAGCTTTCACTTGGTGAAGTTTTAGACCCATAGCTAATTACTCACCTACTCAAAATGAGTAAATGCGAATTATATCTAAAAGTACTGCAGATAGCCAATTTTTCTCAAATAACTCATTCACCTACTTTTGGAAGAGCTTTCACATGAAGTTTCAGACCCATAGCTAATTACTCACCTACTCAAAATGAGTAAATGCGAATTATATGTAAAAGTACTGTAGATAGCCATTTTTTCTCAAATAACTCATTCATCTACTTTTGGGAGAGCTTTCACTTGGTGAAGTTTCAGACCCATAGCTAATTACTCACCTACTCAAAATGAGTAAATGCTAATTATCTCTAAAAGTATTGCACATAGCCAATTTTTCTCAAATAACTCATTCACCTACTTTGGGAAGAGCTTTCACTTGGTGAAGTTTCAGACCCATAGCTAATTACTCACCTACTCAAAATGAGTAAGTGTGAATTATATCTAAAAGTACTGCGGATAGCCAATTTTTCTCAAATAACTCATTCACCTACTTTTGGGAGAGCTTTCACTTGGTGAAGTTTCAGGCACGTAGCTAATTACTCACCTACTCAAAATGAGTAAATGCTAATTATCTCTAAAAGTATTGCAGATAGCCAATTTTTCTCAAATAACTCATTCACCAACTTTTGAAAGAGCTTTCACATGGTGAAGTTTCAGACCCGTAGCTAATTACTCACTTACTCAAAATGAGTAAATGTGAATTATCTCTAAAAGTATTGCAGATAACCAATTTTTCTCAAATAACTCATTCACCTACTTTTGGGAGAGCTTTCACTTGGTTAAGTTTCAGACCCATAGCTAATTACTCACCTACTCAAAATGAGTAAATGTGAATTATCTCTAAAAGTATTGCAGATAGCCAATTTTTCTCAAATGACTGATTCACCTACTTTGGGAAGAGCTTTCAGTTGGTGAATTTTTAGACCCATAGCTAATTACTCACCTACTCAAAATGAGTAAATGCGAATTATCTCTAAAAGTACTGCAGATAACTGATTTTTCTTAAATAACTCATTCACCTACTTTTGGAAGAGCTTTCAGTTGGTGAAGTTTTAGACCCATAGCTAATTATTCACCTACTCAAAATGAGTAAATGCGAATTATCTCCAAAAGTACTGCAGATAGCCAATTTTTCTCAAATAACTCATTCACCTACTTTTGGAAGAACTTCCACATGGTGAAGTTTCAGACCCATAGCTAATTACTCACCTACTCAAAATGAGTAAATGTGAATTATCTCTAAAAGTACTGCAGATAGCTAATTTTTCTCAAATAACTCATTCACCTACTTTTGGGAGAGCTTTCACTTGGTGAAGTTTCAGGCACATAGCTAATTACTCACCTACTCAAAATGAGTAAATGCTAATTATCTCTAAAAGTATTGCAGATAGCCAATTTTTCTCAAATAACTCATTCACCTACTTTGGGAATAGCTTTCACTTGATGAAGTTTCAGACCCATAGCTAATTACTCACCTACTCAAAATAAGTAAGTACGAATTATCTCTAAAAATACTGCAGATAGCCAATTTTTATCTCCCCCCCGGCTTTAGCCCGGGAGGGAGATTATGAAATGATGCCTGTGTGTGCGTGCGTGCATTAGTTAGTCACGCAGATTTCTCCAAAACTACTGCAGCTACAGATTTATTGTAAATTAATTGTCCCAATGAATTTTCACGCCCTTGAAAATTTTTTAGGTTTCATGGACTTAGGCCTAAAGATAAGTGAGTATTCCACTATCTTTAGTACATCTTATTTATACGGCGGGAGATAAATGCATGCGTCAGAATGCTTGTTACTTAATAAATTGAATTTTTTGTCGCGACTTTCGAGTCTGTTTTCATCTACCGCCATATTTACAGGAAGTGGGTATTTCTAAATGTCGAAAGTCCGTTTTCTACCGGATTGACCTATACTTCATCCCGGAAAGTGTTTCATGATGGGTGCGCTAAAAGGGTAATTTTTTCCCACCAAATATTTAATAAAAATAGACTTTGCTTAGCGCACTGTGCGCTAAATAGGTCATTTACGGTACCTCCTCGTCGATGAAAGGGATGCAGAGAAGATTTTGCTGTAAAGTTTTCAGTGAAAAACAAAGAAGAAAGAATGCAGTTGGCTTTGCAACGGAGGTCGTAGATTCTTTACTGTGGGTGGAGCGCCACTCTGGTACAGTAACAGGTCTCCCTCCAAAAAAACGACTACAGAAGCATATTATTTTGCTTCCCAGCAGGAAGGAATACTGTGACTTTTGAGTTAATTCTTCTGCAAACTCAACGAAGATCAAACTGGCTAGATGAGATATGGTGTTGAAGTCCTTGCTTCCAACCTTTACAAGTGGGTTTTGCATGGTTTATACAGGACAGGGGCTATGTCCAGTAATTATTTGTCCTACTAACTACAAAATATCATCGTACCACTCTTCCTAGTTTACCAGGAGAGATGGATACAGAAGAACGTGGCTACATTAATGCAAGTCACCATGGAGGCTCTTCTTGCAGTGTTACTGGCAGTGATGGGATATTTTCATTGCCATCCCAGAGTTGTGCGTATCTTGAAATGGAGTTGTCGAATTACTCCCCAATCGAATTCACCAATGCCTGTACTACCCACAATGCAAAGCGATGACATCAGACAGGAAAACATGGCTACAGTAAATACCGCTTAAATACTTCTGGCAAATGCTTCAAAAGAAAGCGATTTATCCACTCAACAATTGCAGAACTCCAGGTTTCTATGGCAGTTTATTTCTTGTATAGAAACTCGGCTAATGACGACCTATGATAGATCTCAGTGTCGTGAATTGATTTCTCACTACAACTTCAATGGTCACTGTCCACGAGTGAAGTTCGTTTACTATGTCAATAAATACCTGCTTGTCCCATCATTTAAACTGGAGACAGCAGAAATTATTAGAAATTCGGTTACAAAAGATGCGTTCTTCTATGTACCGAATCACAAGTTTCTCAACATCTACTTCAGTTTAATGTACATGGTCAAACCAATCAGTTCAAAGCATTATGAAATTCGGGTTAGCGACCCCTCTACAGTATCATGCGAGTAGTAAAGAGGCAAATCTCATTCTTCAGTCTCACGGAATAGGAGTTCATCATATACCTGGACCACTGGTTGTTAAGTTTACGTAAAAGACACCAGTATTGGGTTCAAATCAAAGAACTCCTCCAATTATTCAACAACTGGGCTTCGTGATATCGATTTCCTAGGTTACCACTGCGTTTTGGTACAAGGAAACTTCTTTCTAACACAAATAAATTAAAGTACCAGAGAAATCTATTCAGGACATGGAGATCTCTTCACAAACAACCAAGATTGCTTGTGTCCCTGATGGTGTACTAGCATCTTTGGAAAAGACTATACCAATGGGTCGGTTACATATGCGTCCTCCTTCAGTGGTATCTGAAACAACTGGCAATATCCCCAGTCACTAGTTCTGAGGGTTCCTGTTTCAAATCCTTCTGAAAAAGCATCTTTAGTGGTGGAAAATTATTGCAAAATGGGAAGTAGGTTGCCCTTCCCTGGCAGATTATCACCATACCCTTAATTTCACAGAGGCATATACCAGGGTTGGTGATCCCATCTAAAAGCTTGACAGTCAGTGGCATTTGGACAATTCAAGACGAATATTACATTTTATTGTCCAACTAAAGGCAGTGTGTCTAGCCTTAAGAAGCTTAAAGATAAAATTCTAAAAAATTCTGATAGCGTCAGACAACGCCACTGTCTTCGGTTATCTGAACAAACGGGGGGGGGACGTATACCTCCTAGTTTGGCGCATCTTGGCCTACTGCAATCCTTGAAATATACTCAAAAGAGACAGACATATTGTGGGTTGCTTAAATATTATAGCCAACATCCTCTTCAGAAGGGACAGAGGCTTGGTGCATCCTGGCCCAGGTGCAAAATGATTGTAGTGGCCCCTTGGTGGCCCATGATGCATTGGTTTTGGGATCTGGTGAATCAATCAACCAAACGTCCATTACAGCTACTTCACTGGTCTCAGAAACAGCCATTCAGTCAGAAATACCATCAGAATCTGTTGCATTGGTACCTGCATGCTTGACACCTTAACACCACTCAGAATTTCTTATTTCATTCTTTGAACAAGGGGTAGAGAGATTTAGGGCATCTCAAGGACCCTCATCTTGGAAATGTATGAGTCAAGATGGGCCATTTTGAGCTCTGGTACCAACAGAATAAGGTGGTCATCCTACTGTCTCAAATATACCAGATTTTTTGATCCATTTACTTGCAAAAATCTGAAACCTACCACTATTGCTGGCCTCGCAGCAGCCATAGCTGATCATTTATATCTTTTGTGCAGGAGTTGAGCAAAAGCCTGGATCTTTATAGGCCTATTGCAAGTGTTTATAGAGAGAAGCCCACTGCTAACAGAGGTGTAGCATCAAGGGATTTGCCTTTGCTTCTGTTGGTTTTCACAAAAGGCTCCTTATCAACCTTTAAAGGAGGTCAGTCTAAAAAAGTTTAACCTGCAAGACTGTTGCAATGGCATTGGCTGCCTCTTCAGTTTTCAAGAGTGGGGTCTTACCTGAGCAGATATCAGACTCTTGTTATTGGAAGACCCACAATTCTTTACTACATTCTACTCGAAGATGTAGCTTGGCAATCCCATGACCAATCCATGAACAAATTGGGTCTTGTGGATTCACCTCAGCATGTACTCAATTTTTGTGTATTTATCCATGTTATTGATATCACTCACATATTTATGTTCTCTCCAGTTATACAAGTGTTGTGTCACTGACATATGTCTTTCTTAACTCACATATGTCCCCATATCTGCAGTTTATGCAGTTCAGTTTGCCTGCTTGGAGATATTCTCATTGTCAGATGATGACATCTTGATTGGGGAGACATGCAGACATCTCCGGCCAATACCGGGTGATGGTTGATAGTGCTATATGATTTGTTGTAAAATTGTCTACAACAGCAGCAACAATGATGATCACATCATGAATCTCTTGTTGAGGTTAGCAAATTACTTATCTGTGATGAGGAAGTAATATATTACCTAAGATGTGGTGTATGGAAGCTTATCTTATCCTCTTATCAAGTGCTTTATTTGGTGACCCCTTGTCTGACAATCATCTAACAGTGTGGCCAAAACAAATACCCTCCGCCTGTTATGGTTGTATTCAAGCACTTGTGAGGATAAGGTAAGGCTATTTTACGCAATAAAATGTAACAAATTTTATTGTAATTTAACTTTTTACAAGTTAAATACTTACCTTATCCTCACAAGGATAAACCCACCCTACCTCCCCGCATAATTTGTTTTCTGGGGACCAAAAATACAATGAAGAACTCTCGACATTCGTCTGTCGACAACGACTACTGCGCAAGCGCGGACATGCGCAGACAAGGGGTCACCTCTCGTGGCAAGAATATTCCTTAAAAACTTCTTGTCGGTCGATGCGTTTTGCTCCACAAAACCAAACAAGCACTTGTGAGGATAAGGTAAGTATTTAACTTGTAAAAAGTTAAATTACAATAAAATTTGTTACAATTCGGCCCCCATTGTTTCTGGCCCAGGTGACACCTCTTCAATTTCACACTGTGTATAGATCTCCTAGTGTTTCCAAAGCAAAATTCATTAAGGATTTCAGTTCCTTTGTTGGGGGTGCTGCTTCATTGTGTTGTGAAAATATTATATTGGGTGACTTATATTTTCATCTGGGTAAACAGGATGGTTGGTCGAAGAAATTCAATTACTCCCTCAGTCAATAATCCCTTCAAATACCATGGTATACGCAGAATTTTACCATGGTTTGAGGCAATAAACTTTATAATCTCAAACCATGGTAAAATTCTGCATATACCATGGTTATGTCGGGGATTATTCCTATTCTAGCATGATGTAAATTAATTTATTGTAAAACTTACCTTTTGTACAGAGTAAGACCACTTCTACTTGAAAAAAAAGACGAGAAAGACATAGCTATTCCATCCTTCTAACATTGTCCCACCACTGTGAGTTATATTGTAAAAATAGAGATTATCATATTTTGATAGAGTCAAAAACAATAAAAAGTATGAATATTTTACATTTATTTCAGCACTTACTCCCTTTGTATCAATTATTTTTAAGTTTTACATCAAAATTTCTTTGTTTGCATCCAAAGTAAACAAACGGAAACATCGGATTATGTTTATGATATTTTATCGTTGGGTAGATGGAATGGCCTACTTTTGACCAACAAGTATACAAAGAATTTTACCAGGGTTCTTAGCCAGTCAGAATCGCGGACACAGCCGTATCATGTTAGAATACAATTTTACCCAAATTATTGATTCCCAACCCATATTCACGGCCATACATTAGATGTCATGTGTGAGGGACAATTTTTCAAAGGCAGTCTGCCCCAAGGTTTCAGGGGGACTGTCTGACGATCTCGCCCTGCAATTTCAGGCAGGTTAATACAAGAAAAATTCACAAGATAAATATCACTGACTTCAGAGAGGACATCCTGAATTCTGATCTAATCAGACATCCTCACACGACAGCCAGTTTACTCAGTCACCGTATTTCAATAATCTGCGCAACATTCTGGACAAGCATGTTCCAGTCAAAAGGAAAATGGCACCATTGCACCCTGACAGAGGTTTGTGAATTCAGACATCCTCTCAGCAAAGCGTCTCAAGTGGAAGTATGAGTGACTATGGCGCAGTGACAACTCTGCTATCAACCGGAGTAGATATCGGGCTGCTGTCAATCGCTATAATTTTTTTCTGCTGGAACAATCAAGACGCAGGTACTATTCTACAGTCATTGCTGAAAATAATGGTAACCCCAAGGCTCTGTGGAACACTTTTAAAAAAATCTTTCTTAAATCCTCAACCATCATCTCACCTGATCACATTATTCCCACTAATTTAACTAACACCATTGGACATTTTTCCAGTGACAAAATTATGAAAATCAGAGTTTCACTACAGTCATCAGTGCCTGTTTCCCGTACAAGACCAAGAAGCAACAACGGCGCCCTATCCTCCTTCGAGCCTGTATATGAGGGTGACATCCTCAAAATCATGTGATCTGGACCCGATACCAACTTAATTAGTAAAAGAGTGTGCCGATATTCTAATCACTCCAATTACCAATATTATTAACTACTCACTCAAAGAGGGGAGCTTTCCAAACTGCTTCAAAACCGCATAAACCCTTCTCAGGAAACCTAATCTAGACAGAAATCTCCTCAAAAATTACAGACCGGTTTCTAACCTTAGTTTCATACCAAAATTGAGCAAAAAAGTAGTGGCTAAACAGCTAAATAGTTACATTGATAGTGAGGGGTTCTCCAATGTTAACCAATCCACTTACAGGAGTTTGCATTTCCCCAGAAACAGCACTCTTGAAAATCCAAAATGATATTGCTGCTTCAATGGACTCTGGGAAGGCTGTTGTGCTCACTTTGTTGGACCTCTCAGCGGCCTTCGACACTATCGACCACAACATTCTTTTTAATTGCCTCAGGGATTGGATTGGGGTTGATGGCACTGTGTTGAGGTGGATCAAATCCTATCTTTCAAACCACAAATAAAAGGTTAAACTAGGCAATTGCTTTTCAGATGCCTTTTCTCTCCCCTATGGAGTACCCCAGGGCTCTGTCCTTTACACTACCCCCATCAGTAATATCCTTTCCAGTTTCAATGTTACCCACCATCTATATGGAGATGACACCCAAACATATCTAGCATTTGACCATAGGAACTTTGATTCTAGTTTTGCTGAGCTCACTGAGTGTCTTACCTGTGTTCAAAAGTGGATGGATGGTGTGAAACTGAAACTCAACCCCGAGAAATCAGAATTTATTATCATTGGTGATAGACAAGCCAGAGAGTCCTCATCCAAAAATTTCCAACCCAACTTCTCGGAAATTCTATCTCCCCTGCTGATACAGTCAAGAACCTAGGTGTCACTTTTGATTCTGGAAACACCTTTACCAGCCACATAACAAAGTTTTGTCGTGCCTGTTATTACCACCTCAAGGATCTAAGATGCAGCCGGAAATTCCTGAGTGTGGAGACTGCAGCCTTGCTTGCTAACTCAATGATCAGCAGTCGACTTGACTACTGCAATTCCCTACTTTATGGCGTAAGTAAATATAATGTGGCTAAACTCCAAAAGACTCAAAATGCCCTTTCCAGAATTGTTTTTAGACTTGATAGAACTAGTCATGTCTCTCCCTTTCTTCAAAAACTACACTAGCTCCTTATTACATACTGCATCTTGTTTCAGTACAATCTAATTACTTTCAAGGCCATCAAATTCTCCAAACCTACATATTTATCATCCTTGATCAAAGCCAGTGGGCTAACTCGTGGAAATAGGCTATCTCTTTCCTCAGTTTGTTCTAGAAAGGCCTATGCAGGCGAGGTTTTGCAATGGATTCCCCCACTGAATGGAACAGACTGCCACAATCAGTCCGATCACAGCACACAATAACAGGTTTCCGAAGTCAGCTAAAAACCCATTTGTTTAGACTAGCCTATCCTCCACTATAGCACATCTCCCCGGTGGGCGCTAATTTGGATCTTGACCTGATATGTACCCGGACTTTCCCTTTTTGATCTCGGGCGCATTAGAGGATGTTTTATCAATTTTGCACTATATAAATGTTTCTATTCTTCATAAATGTTTCTTTTCTCTTATGAAAATTACCTTGGTGTATCTTGAATTATGTTGCAGGTGTACGTCTTGGAATATTTCCGGATCATAAGAGTTTTGTTCAGGGAGTTGCTTTTGATCCACTTACAGAGTACTTGGCAACTATGAGTTGTGACAGGTCAGTAACCTGGGCATTTAGTGTAATAGTTTTACCAGTAATAAATTAGATTGTTGATTTGCTCAGCATTTCAAAAAAAAAAAAAAAAAAAAAAAATTAGTGATTTAGTTCAGGAAAAATAACATTTTAATCTTGATAAATAACTGGCTGTAAAAATATATCAGCAACATAAGCTAATGCTGAAAATAGCAGTAACTGGGTTTCTGTGTGGTACCAGCACTGAGGGTGAGCAACTCTTTAATATAAACTTACATTTATTACATAATTTTTAATCCCGTCTTATAACTTTAAATCAATGGATGTTTAGAATTTGTTGGTGTTATTATCTTATGTGCAACATGTAAATTGAACACTTTTGTGTGTTTAGATCTTGCAGAATTTACAGTTTTGAAACAAGGAATTGTCTGCACACAGTGAATAAAATGACTCTTCCTAACACCAGCAGTTCTGAAGAAAATGCAAAAGATAAATCAGTCAAACTATTTCATGATGACAATATGAAATCTTTCTTCAGAAGGTAAATTTACTTGTATTTTGTCCACAATAATTATTTAGAAAACTCAATGTTTGGGATGTAGTTTTAAATTATATTCCTCAGTGAACTGAGCCAGATATCTATTTGTATCTTTTCAGCATCTTGGTAACCTATCAGGTACACTCCAGCTAGAGAGAATTGAGACTTGGTGGGGTTTTAGATAACACCTCCTTTTTCTAAAGTCATGAGTTCAAATCTTGGCCAGGACATCATGTGGCGACTCTGGGTCTTGTATTTTGAAACAAAAATAGCATATCTATTGGCCACACAAGAAGCAAGTTTATTTCCAGTTATCCAAAGACTGTTAATGGCAGGGACTCAGAAATTAGCCTTTGCATTCATTTTTTTTCCCGCTGGTGGGAGTTTCTAGGAACACAACAATTTTTTAGCCTGGTTGATCACACACTCATTCTATTGATCAATTTCAAATGATATTTATATCCAACAGTGTTTATTTTGAAATGTGAGAAATCTGCTGTATAGCAGTATGTTGTGTTCTGTGAGTCCTCAAGTGTAAGCACAGTGTAGCTGCAATTGTGGAACCATTGTGAGAATACAAGATTCTGATTGGATGGCAGAGTGCCCATAAAATAAACAGATAAGTATAAAAACATTAAGCAGTTTTAGTTGTGGGAGAGTAGAGATGAGTTACTAAATTGGAAAGTTCAGTTCCACTGTTTATGTTTGAAAAGTGTTTTAATTCCTCAAGGCCAATGGATGGACATGCCAACAGGATGTATTGTGAATGGTACAGAAGAAAGAAGTCTTTTGTTGAGTCATCAAGTGTAAGTTTGTACTTGCAGGTTGTGTTTCACTCCAGATGGTCAGTTGCTGATAATTCCTGCAGGGTGTATTGAAAAAGGACCAGGAGAAGAACCAGATCACACAACCTATTTGTTTTCGCGGAACAATTTTACAAGGTAGAGTCTTGATGTTTACATGAATTAGGGATGGATCAGTCACTCCAGTTGGGTGAGTGGAATTGTCTCGAGTTCAATGGTCGATTATTCATTCATTTTCTGACTGATAATTGAGCCATAGTCGATTATGGTACTCCACTGTTGGTCATTATTTCAGGAAACACTTAGCAGGATGAAGTATAGGTCAATCTGGTAAGAATATTGGTGTTTGGACATTGAGAATCTACCAGAAATAACCACTTCCTGTAAATACGGTGGTAAACATAAATAAACTCGACTTTTATGCCAAATCTGTATATAATAAAGTGCCTAAAATATTTAAACAAATATTTGTATATTGAGGTACATTCGGAAAGATAAGATTTAAGCTGAATAATTGATTATTAGAATACGTCGGTGACCAACTGCAATTGTACACTATCACCGGCGATTAATCAATCACATGTCTAGTCGTCCCACCACTGGCCCTGGTATCTTGGTTTTGAGAGCATTTTACTGAAAAATTGTGACTATCAACATTTTACAACTGCCATCTGGCATGTCAACACGTTAAGCTGAAGGAAAAGTGGAAATATTGGGAATAAGCCCTCAATCTGATGAAACCGCACACTTTTATCCCATATTTTTGTACATTTGGGTACTTTTATTGTGATTTCATTGAGAGAAAACTGCCATGTTTGGTTTCACGAGTTTCACTTCTTGTCAGTGGCCATGTTTGATTAGGGGTGTACCAAAGTGCATCTTTTTTCCGAATCCTTGAATCAGAACAGTTTTACACTGCTGGTGTTATGATGTACATATTTTTGAAACCATCACATCTTGTTTTCATCCAGATTATGCAGCAGAGAATGTATGCTATAAATTCCTATATGTAAAGCTACATACCATAATTGTCTGTGGAAGTGACCATGCATCAGATGCATTGTATGACATACTCAGCTAATCAAAACCTCTGAAACTTCTTGGTGTGGCCAATTCCCACCTTTTATTGTGTGGCTATTCACGTGTGAAATTTGTTAAAGTTATGCACTTTTCGTGAAGTAAAGAGGGTGAAACTTAAGTAAAATATGCATAAAAAGTCCTTTTAAACAATCTAGACTCTGCATTTTGTTGGAAAGGGTGGGTGTTTTCGCAAATTTAAAGTGTTTTCAGGGGTAGGCAATAAGGCGAACATGTGCACTTTTGCAGACAATTCCGGAAATTTATTCTGATTATAAGTCGTCATGACAGCTGACACCGTACCCAATAAAACTTCTTGTCTCTTTAACGCTTTAATTTTTAACTTGAACACAGAATCATTCAAATTGTTGAGACTTTTGTTGAAAAGAGGTTTAACCTTAATCTAATGTGATCACTTGTTTTAGAGTAAAAAAAAGTGAAATATGCCATAGTAATACTATGTGATATTTGCTGCTAGGGGACAACCTTTAAAGGTAAGCAAAATAATCAACATTGGTACCTATTTTGCATAAAAGGAGATCAGAGGTTTAATGTTGTCACAAATGTCATTGGTATAGGAAGATTTTCACAGGTAATAGAAGGGGGGGTTTCTTTTCTTCACTGGGGAGTTGGAGAATTTCCTATTTCCTACTCTTAATGTTCGATTACAGACCAGTGATGAGCTTGCCTGGACCAGCAAAAGCAACCCTTGCCGTAAGATGCTGTCCTGTGGTTTTTGAACTGAGGAAGGTGCCAAGAAAAACTGCATTGGGTCAGTATTCAATATGCCAGGCTCTTAATTAAATTACCTGTTTCTATAAAATGGAACTTAATTTTTGCACAAAAGAGGTTGTTTAGCTACCTTTCAGTTTAGATTATGTTGTGCAAGTTTCAGCTCTTTAGCTGTAATATTTATCAAGTTCTGGTATACTCAAACTATTTTTTGACTGATATACTGTAACAAAAATCACCTTTTCAACTTAATATCTCTTGGTATGTATCAGTGTTGCTTCTAGGATGTGTTTTACATGGCATCGCGCATTAACTCGCCTGCAAACGCAGATTTTCATGGAGTCTGCGGGGACAACATATGAGAACGCATATTTTACAAGCCGATGCGAGAAATATATAAAGCGAAAAGACGAAAGATCTAGAAAATCGAAACACTGCACGGATCGAGGGTTTGATTTCTTCATTCCAAATGCGTTTCGTATAATGCTTTTTGACAAAATTGTTTCGTGATCGTTTATGTAGTTGTGAAAGAACTCAAAAATAAAGTGTGCTACAGACACTATTTACGTATATTTCACCCAAATAAATAAAATGAAGCATACAGTGTCTGGATACTTCAAAAATAGAGGCCCGAAAAACGATATTGACAGTCAGGATTGTAACAGCAATGGTTCAGTCAAGCCGGTACACTACATACTGACATTCGACAGTAAATACCCATTATCAGTACGGTGAGGCTTATGTCACAGATCCGTGAATGCAAATTAACAGGCTTGTGTCACGGACCCGTGTTCTATTGTCACAGATTTTATTGTCATATCTTCTCATGAATATTAATGAGTTGATGCTACTGCCGTGAATTCTCAAGTGTGAGGTATTTGATCTTCAATGAAGCTTCCATTTTTACCCCACAGCCCTTAAGGGCTGTTGGGGTATTGTTTTCACCCATGGTGTCCGGATGGGCGAGCGGGCGGGTGGGCGGGCGGCGGGAAAAGAGTTTGTCCGGGCTGTATCTCAGAAACCGTAAGGTGTAGGAAGTTGATACTTGGTAGGGACATTGGTTAGGGGGTGTAGGTGTGCAACGTCATGGTCTGACCTTGATTTGACCTTTGACCTTGCCGTAGTGACCTTGAGTTTGAAAATCTTGTCCGGGCTATATCTCGGAAACCATAAGGTGTAGGAAGTTGATACTTGGTAGGGATATTGGTTAGGGGGTGTAGGTGTGCAACGTCATGGTGTGACCTTGATTTGACCTTTGACCTTGCCGTAGTGACCTTGACCTATAAAATCTTGTCCGGGCTATATCTCAGAAACCGTAAGGTGTAGGAAGTTAATATTTGGTAGGGACATTGGTTAGGGGGTGTAGGTGTGCAACATCACGGTCTGACCTTGATTTGACCTTGCTGTAGTGACCTTGACCTATAAAATCTTGTCCGGGCTATATCTCGGAAACCGTAAGGTGTAGAAAGTTGATACTTGGTAGGAATATTGGTTAGGGGGTATAGGTGTGCAGCGTCATGGTCTGACCTTGATTTGACCTTTGACCTTGCCGTAGTGACCTTGACCTATAAAATCTTGTCCGGGCTATATCTCAGAAACTGTAAGGTGTAGGAAGTTGATACTTGGTAGGGATATTGGTTAGGGGGTGTAGGTGTGCAATGTCATGGTCTGACAAGAATTTGACCTTGCCGTAGTGACCTTGAGTTCGAAAATCTTGTCCGGGCTATATCTCGGAAACCGCAAGGTGTAGGAAGTTGATACTTGGTAGGGACATTGGTTAGGGGGTGTAGTTGTGCAACGTCATGATCTGACCTTGATTTGACCTTTGACCTTGCTGTAGTGACCTTGACCTATAAAATCTTGTTGCACCTTTGAGTCTGTTTTTTTTTATGCAGATTTAGCACTGTTAAAGTCATATTAGAATTTATTAAGAATTTTACTTTCATAACTTCCCATTGTAAGAGATAGATTTTATTACGCTACAATAGCTTACCATGTGGGACTTAATGCTGTTCTCGGGTTGCCACACCCGGGGCCAACGTCTTAGAAAAAAAGATCGTTCTTGTTAGCCACCGGATATACTGGTAGTTGTCGTCACGTGATATCTTCTGACCAATCGCCCTACTTTCTCGTTGGCCACGAAGACTGGTAGCAGTTTGTAAATATACAGACATTTTCATTTATTTCTCAGTATTCACGTATTGTTGGAGGCTAATATTTGGACATTTCCTTAAATATATTTCATAGATTATACTGTAAAATTTTTAATTTCACAACTTAAGTAGTTTCCTTACAATCCGCGTGTTTTGAGTTTTCTCGGTTCAGGCAATCTTAATTGTACGTCTTTTTATTGCGTTAAAATGTCCCTTCATCAAGCAAACAAAGACAAACCGAGAGCTCAGAAATGCCGCCATTTTTGCTTCAGTTTTGATACTCATAATTACTGCCCTACCTGTAGGGAGGCTGGCAAGGGAGATGACCCCTGTGTCACTTTTGAAGCACCCTGCCATATTTGCACGTCTCTCTGATGAACAATTGCAAAAAATTCAAAACAGGAAGCGGTACTTAAAAAAGCAAAAAGCGGAAACTAGTTCCAAAGATGAACTAGATCTCTTGGGTGAAGGCGATGGGGACTCTTTTACTGGTTCTAATGCAGACCTTGAGAGTGCTGCCGATAACCTCTTTACCTCACACACACCCCCCACCCCCCCCCCCCCCCCCCCCCACCCCCCCCGTCTTCAACCTCTCGCCTTCAGTTCTTTATCACTAAAGACCCCAGCAAAAGCTGTCCCACCCACCCCAGGTACTGCTTTGCAAAACAAAATTCAAAGAAATCTAGAGAAATCCCTGGGTGATTCCTTAAATATACATATACAGCAGCAAATGGGTTCCTTCCAGGCATCCATGTTAGAAGTATTTCAATCACTCCGAGAGGAGTTGGCAGTTAAAAAGCCTGCCGAGGTTGATCCCTCGCCTCATGCTTCAAAAGCTGGTCCATCCAGCAAGTCTGCTACTCATCTGGACCTACCCCCTCCGAGGTCAAGTACTAATGCACAGTCCGAGGCAATGGATGTGGACGTTGGTCCAGCACTCCCTCCTCGTCTAGTACTAAATCAAACTTCCTCAGATCAGTACGTTGCCCCTTCTGAAGCAATACCGAAGGATTCCTCGTACTCACATAAAAAGCAAAGCCACAGACAAACAGTAACACCGAGCTCTGCCTCGGATCATCTGGATGAGGATTCCGACGAATCTCGGATCCATCCTAGACCTAAGAAACACTCTGACAAGAGCAAGCATAAATCTAGGTCCAGATATGTGTCATCTTCAGAGGAAGATCACTCCCCTGTGGCCAGACACAGGTCTTCTAAGCCCTCTAGGGCTCAGCCCTCAGGCGCAGCTTCTGATCAAGACCTCCCACAACATGATCCAGACCCCCCTTATTATAGGGAAGTAGCCCTGTCTGACATTCCCTCCCAATACTCTGAAGAGGTAGACACCTTCAGGCGCATTCTTTCTCTCCCTGACCCCAGGGACTCTATGCCTAGGTCGTCAACTTCAGTGTTGGGTCTGGATGACGAAAAAGGCCGTCAAGAGCTCAGACCTAGAGGTCCTTCCTCTATCTTACCACTTAGCTGAGTTATCAAGGACGCCTTTGATAAATTTCAACATGATTTCAAAGCTGCCAATTTATCTGAGGGAAAATATGTCAAGCCTCCTCCATCCACTTCTAAGTGGTATAAGGTTGGACAGCCCACTTTTCAAGACAAAATCCAGGAGTTGAATACGGACTTTGCTAAGATCTGTATTACTCCTAGACCTCCTGGGGCACCAGTAGCCAAAGTCCCTATGCCAGTCCTTAAGGAGCTGGAACATCAGGCTAGACAGAATATTTCAACCCTCAATTTCACCGCTGCCTTTGCCAAAACCTCTTCTTCTTGCAATGCTTCTTTGGAAAAGTGCCAACATAGCATCAAGTCAACTGTCAAGAAGATAAAGTCTCAGATCCAGAAAGGTGCCAATCCTGAGAAAGCAGCAAAGCGCGGATATGAGGAAGTTGCTGAGTACTTGGATTTTTGGAACAAGACGGTTCTTGTCCAACATAGAGCTCTTACCTGTCTCAGCAAATCGCTAGCCCATATTCTCCGGAGGGAATTATATTCTATGGCTAATACCGGCTTGCTTAGGCGCGAAGCCGAAATGACTCTATTGCATCCCCAGCTAGGGGAAACGAGACGCCAAGAACTTAGGAACTCGTCCTTCTGGGACTCCTCCTTGTTCGAGTCTCAACTTGTTAAGGAAGGTGAGGACTTCCTTCTCAAAAAAGGCACCTCAAAAGATTCTCAGGGTTTTGCACCCTACCAGAATAAGCCCTTTCGTGGCCCCCACAAGAAAAGAGGCTCCTACAGGAAACGCCCCTATGGGGGCAATTCTTCTCAAAGCAGTAACCAATCCTTTCCCTCGGGAAGAGGAAAATCCAACTTCAGAGGCTCCAGGGGTCGTTTTCGACCCCACAATAGGGGAAGGGGGCGTGGAAACCCCCCTTCACAATGACTCCTCCAAAGCCTCATTCAGTCCACCAGTAGGAAGTCACCTCCGTTCTTTCAAGAGAGACTGGCTAACAAACAAATGTTCTCAAAACGTGTTAAACATTATCACCAATGGCTACGTTCTGCCATTCCGTTCAAAGCCAAACTTGATCAGATTTCCTCTGATTCTATCAGAGTACAAGGCCCAACAAAAAGACCAAGCCTTGGCCACTTGTATCCAGTCTCTCTTGTCAAAGAACGCCATCGAAAGGGTGGAAAACGTAAAATCTCTCGGGTTTTACAGTCGCCTGTTCCTAGTACCCAAGCCTCACCAAAGGTGGAGGCCAGTCATAGACTTAAGCAGGCTCAACACTTTTCTACATGTAGAAAAGTTCAAAATGGAAACCCCGGAGTCCATCAGGACTTCCCTGGTCCCAGGGGAGTGGGTATCGTCGACAGACCTGTCGGACGCATACCTTCACATCCCTATCCATCCAAACTCAAGGAAGTACCTAAGGTTTTGCTACAAGGCCCAGGTGTTCCAGTTCACCTCCCTACCTTTCGGACTGGCCACAGCCCCCCAGGTCTTTACGATGATCGTAAAGGAAGTGAAACTAATGGCCCTCTCAAGAGGACTCAGAATTCACCAATACCTGGACGACTGGCTGATCAGGTCCCAGTCCCAGGAGGAATCTCAAAGGGACACACAGGCAGTGGTAGACCTAACCCAATCCTTGGGTTGGATAATCAACCAGGAAAAATCAGAACTGAAACCTACTCAGGTGTTTTCGTTCGTGGGCTACGAATACCACCTAGATTCAGCCCTTGTAAGACCCACTCATGAGAGATGGCTCAAACTTCAGGATTTGATCCTACGACTCAAGTCAAAACGTGTTTTGACTGCAAGATGTTTGATGTCTCTAATTGGGTTGCTAGCCTCAACGGAGAAAATGGTCCCGGAGGGACGCCTTCACATGAGGCCCTTTCAGTTTCATCTCAAGGAGCACTGGAGATATCCTCAGTCGCTGGACAACGTCCTTCCTTGGACAGAAGCCATTGTAGCCCACCTAGATTGGTGGCAAAACCCCTCAAATGTGATGAAAGGCGCAGACCTTCATCCCAAGGACCACAGTATCCAACTCTTTACCGACGCCTCAAACGAAGGTTGGGGCGCTCACTTAGATCAAAATTCTACAAAAGGGCTGTGGTCCGAGCGGGAAAAAAGGCTACACATAAATGTCCTAGAATTGAAGGCGGTCTCCCTGGCCCTTCGAGACTTCAAGGACCAGTGCCAGAATCAAACAGTGTTAGTTGCGACGGACAACTCAACAGTGGTAGCCTACATCAACAAGCAAGGGGGAACTCACTCAGCAGAGATGTGCGCTCTCCTGTGGAAAATCATGACCTGGTGCCATCACTACCATATAACATTGAAAGCCAGGCACATTCCAGGGTGTCTGAATGTGATGGCCGACCTCCTATCCAGGTCCAACCAAGTGCAGTCAACAGAATGGTCTCTGCACCCTCAGATCTTCAAGCAAATCTGCCGAAAGTGGTTCACCCCTCATGTAGACTTATTCGCCACTCACCTGAATCACAAACTCCCTCTATATGTGTCTCCTATCCCAGACCCAAGGGCCTGGAACATAGATGCTCTGTACATAAACTGGACCAACCTCACGGCCTACGCCTACCCTCCTACGGCTCTCCTTCACAAGGTGATCCAAAAGATCAAGCAATGCCATTGCCTGATCATCGTGATAGCCCCAGGCTGGCCAGGGATGCCCTGGTTTTGGGACCTAGTGCAGCTCTCAACAGAGATCCCACTACAACTCCCAGTGTCAACGACCCTACTCAAACAGTCCCACAACTATGTGTTCCACAACAATCCACAACAGCTGAACCTCCACGCCTGGTGTCTAGGAGCGGACAACTCCAAGAACAAGGCTTCTCTGTGGAGGTGGCAGAGAGAATTGCTGCCCCTCAGCGGTCATCAACAAGGACCATCTACAGGTCTAAGTGGGCCCTATTTGAAAAATGGTGCAGAGAAAATTCGGTGGATTTCTCCACTCCATCTGTGAAACAAATCTCAGATTTTTTCATGTACCTGTACCAAGACCTAAACAGGCGCCCCTCGACCATTGATGGCTACAGGACTGCTATCGTTGACACTCTGGGCCCAACGGCCCAACACATTGCGCACAATGCAGACCTTCATAGGTTACTCTCCAGTTTTCACAGGGATCGTCCTAAAAGTTCCAGAAATTTACCAAAGTGGAACCTTTCTGTTGTCCTTAACGAGCTCACCAAAGCACCTTTTGAGCCCATGAAAGACTCAGACCTCAAACATCTTACTCTTAAAACTGCTTTCTTGCTAGCCTTGGCCTCCGGCAAGCGCCACAGCGAAATCCATGCCTGGGTCGCTAACAAAGTAGCTAATTTAGGCCAATGGGAAAAGGTAGCCTTGTTCCCTTCTTCTGATTTCATAGCCAAAAACCAACTAGCAAGAGAAGGTTCTCAGAGTGTCACCAGTGACTATTCCTGCTTTGACTACCATTGTAGATAGACAGTTTAAGGAAGACAGGACCCTGTGTCCCGTGCGGGCCCTGAGGTTCTATTTGGACCGAACTAAAGACCTGAGAGGGTCTCGTTCTCTCCTTTTCATCTCCTTTAAGAAAGGACATACCTCAGATATCAGACCCGCTACACTCTCCTCATGGTTGAAACAAACCATTCTACTTTGTTACAAACAAGCAGATCAACAAGCCTTGGACTTGGTCCAAGTCAAAGCGCATGACATCCGGGCCTTCGCGGCCTCTAAGGCCTTTTATGGTGGAGTATCGGTGGACCAAATCATGCAAGCCTGTCACTGGAAAGCTCACAACACATTTACAAATTTTTACCTAAAAGACCTTACTTGGTCGGACACCGACAACAATATGTATCTGGGACCCGTAGTGGCGGCACAACAAGTCCTAGATCCTTCCCCTCAGACCAGTTGTCCTCGGAAAGAAAAAAGGGGGGGGGGGGGGGGGGGCACATCCGCTACAACCAAGTCTTCAGGAGTCTCTCCCAGGATCTAGGTATTCCTTTACCTTCAAGATGTTACGGGTAAGGTCATTTTATTTTTTAATTATCAGGTAATTTCTATTAAGGACTTAGTCAGTTGTCGTTAATCTCATATTTCAGGTTAAAAATTTCATGAGATGCCCAACCACTGGGTTGGTCAGTCACACGTGAAGGTCTAATAGGGACCCTTAGACCTCGAAGTGAGCACCGCTGCACTTCCGTCCTACTACCAAACATCTGGACAGTTTTAGCACTGTCCCTTTTTCACTCAGGTTTTTGGCTCATTACAGGCCCGATCTTCGGGATCGGGGCTCTGTAAAAGGGACTCAGACTGGCATTTCTGGCACTATTCTGTATATATATTAATTCAAATCTTAGAAAAAAAAAAAAATTACATATCTTCCAGTCTCAGCTGTAATCCCGCCACCGGGCGGTTGAATTCAGCATTAAGTCCCACATGGTAAGCTATTGTAGCGTAATAAAATTGAAAATTTTAATTACTTAAATGTAGCTTTTATAAGCTACAAGCTTACCATGTGGGACTTAGAAGAGTCCCACCCTGCCTCCCCGCTGTTTACAGCTGAGGGGTAGGTTTAATAAAAAATTTCAACGAGAAAGTAGGGCGATTGGTCAGAAGATATCACGTGACGACAACTACCAGTATATCCGGTGGCTAACAAGAACGATCTTTTTTTCTAAGACGTTGGCCCCGGGTGTGGCAACCCGAGAACAGCATTAAGTCCCACATGGTAAGCTTGTAGCTTATAAAAGCTACATTTAAGTAATTAAAATTTTCAAATTTCATCAAGTGAGCCACAGATAAGCATTCATTAAATGTATTACCACTTCTGTATGCATGATAATATTCAAACCATCTAAACCATAATTGGGCCATGCAGGTGTAGATAAAGAGTGTTGAATTTTAGTTTGCTGATTAATGCTGTTATCTTGTTATTGAATTATCTTGTTTTAGTACTTCATCTTTACATGCATTATCTTTCTTTTAAACATTATTTCTCCATTTAAACATTGTTTGGACCTTTATATAACTGACAGTGCTCTGAAAGTATCCAGTTTGTACTGGTACAGTACTTCTGTATCTCATGGTGTTGAAAATATTTCCCTAGGCTGTGAGGTACGGGCATCTCTGATGCTATTTTACAAAATATTGTTAGAAAACCCCGGGAAATCCGTGACCTCATATCTTCTCATGAATATTAATGAGTTGATGCTACTGCTGTGATTTCTAAAACCCACCAATGAAAACACTCGCATCCGTGAATATTGACATTTCCGTGACACAAGCCTATTTATTTCCGTTCACGGGTCCGTGACATTAGCCACTACATTATCAGTATTTTCATGTTAAATAAACTGTAGGAGGAACTTTAGGCTAGTTTTTACTTTACCAGTACGAGATTTGGGCGATAATATAATTCCACGTTTTTAGCAGTTCCATCCCTTTATTTTAATACGCAGGAATACTATTTATGGGGGTTGGGGGCTTGCCCCCATTTATAACTTTGTTAATTTCAGTTCATATTTTCTTTACGATTTCCTGCAAGTATCAAATATGGCGGATCCTGTACCGGTAAAGTAAAATTGCCCTGAACTTTATGTATCTTTGTTCGTCTGTACCTGTGGGGGTTGGTGATTGTGGCCCTGAAAAAAAAAAATCAAAAGGATCACAGCTGGCTACCCTAGCTACACCTATGTTGATACCCCTATCACTTCACGGTCGGGATGGTTTATAATGGTAGAAGAAAGAAGAGGTGACTGCTGAGTGCAATACAGTCAGGATAATAGCCATAAATCTTCACACAAATTGGTTGATGCCAATAGGGGATAGAGAGTGCAATTTAAATATCCAACACAACTCAATACGTCTTCTCTTGGAAGTGTTGTCAGATTCAAATTTAGGTGTGCACCACTCTAACACAGAGAACTGCATATGTTTCTGGCTGTGTCCATCACTAGAGAAGTGACGTGATACTGGGGTTGATTTTTTGCTGTCCTTAGAGACTGATGATTTATGCTCATACATTCTCATTCTAAATGCTCTACCGTTTCCCCCACATAGTGTTTGTTACATTTAGTGCAAGAAATCAGATATATGATATTTGATAATTCACAGGTGATGTGTTTTGGTAAGTCTATAGGTTGATATGACTTTTTAGTGAAGTTACAAGTAATACTGTCCATTTTCTTAATGAGAGGGCAGTATTTACACTTACCTAGTCTTGTGCAAACTGGTGTATGTGGTTTTTTCTCCATTATAGGTAATGGTGGGTATTGGATTGTAGCTTTGGTTAGATATTCCCTTAAGTTAGGGAGTCTTCTGAAACCAATTAGAGGTTTGTCAGTAAATATATGGCTACAGTCCGGACTGTTACTGATAATGTTCCAATTTCTGTGAATGATTTCCTTGATATTGGGGTTCATTGGGTTGAAATTAGTAACCATTACTGGTGTTTTTACTGGTGTTTTCTTTTTTACATCCAGTAAATCATCCTGGGAAAATTTTGAAGCCTTTTTAGTGTTTTCTTAACGCCTTTTGTGGGTACCCTCTATTAGTGTAATATGAGATGAGTTTTTCTGAGTTTGCCTCAAAGTCATGATCATATGTACAAATTCTTTTGAGTCTTAAGAATTGCCCATAAGGTCCCTTTGTTTTACTGGGAGCATGATGTGCTGAGGTATAGTGTAAGTACAGGTGAGTGTCAGTTGGTTTCTCATAAAGTGTGGTGTAGAGAAATCTACTTTGATTGATTTTTACGGTTGTGTCTAAAAAATCAATTTGGGTTGGACTAGTTTCGTGGGTGAATTTAATGGTAGGGTGTATGCCATTTAAGTAGGTGATAAATTCTTCTAGTTTATCACTTCCATGGGTCCATATCATAAAGATATCATCAATGAACCTTAGCCAAATCATAGGTTTGAGTGGCCAATTGGCTAGTGCCTTAGTTTCGAATCTGTCCATGAAAATGTTGGCATAGTTAGGAGCAGTGGCTGTGCCCATAGCGGTGCCGCCAATTTGAAGATAATGGTCACCATTGAAACTGAAGCTCATTGAGTGTAGAACTAGTTTTAATAACTTAAGGATGTGTGGTCCTATTTCCTGTTTATCAGGGTCAGATCTTAAATGTTCAGCAACTGCTAATATTCCTTCACGATTTGGTATATTAGTATACAGTGAGCTGACATCTAATGTTACCAACAGGGCATTTTCTGGGATTTGTCCTAAAAGTTTTAGCCTGCTGATGAAATGTTGTGTGTCTCTAACATATGATTTAGTTTTTGGTACATATTTCTTGATGTGCTCGTCCACAAACTTACTAATGTGGGCTGTGGGGTGGTTGACAGAGCTGCAAATTGGTCTGCCAGGTACATTCTTTTTGTGTATTTTTGGTAGCAGGTAAAATCTGGCCTCAGTTGGGTTAGATATATTCAGGAATTCAAAATTCTTTTGTGTGATTATATTTAGAGACTTCATTGTGGTTAATTGTTTAAATATCTTTTCTGATATTTGGGTAGTCATATCTTCATCAATTTTCTGATAAAATTGTTCATCCTGTAACTGTCTGTAACCTTCTCTAAGGTAATCAGTAGTGTTCATGACCACCACTGCTGAGCCTTTATCAGCTTTTTGTATGGTGATGTGTGGGTTTTCTCTAAGTGTTCTCATGCCAATTCTTTCATTTTTAGTAAGATTGTCATGTCTTTTATGCTTAAATTTGCATTTAAGAATCTCTTGTTTAATAGATCTTTGGAAAATGTCTAAGGTTCTATTAGGAGGGTATGGTCTCCAATCTGATTTAGGTTTGAATTTGGCCTGAATCTCTTTATTTATAGTTTCTTCACTGGGTGTAGTGGTGGAGTCTTCATTAGCATTTTGGTTCATGAAATCAATAATACTTTGGCTTATTTGTGGGTCATCTGTATAATTATCTGTCTTATCTCTGCTGAAGAATTCCATTAGTTCCAGTCTTCTATGGAATTCTTTGAAATCTAACCAAATTTGAGATTTGTCAGGTTGTCCAGGGGTGGGACAAAATGTAAGACCTTTTTCTAGGGCTTTGATTTGGTATTGATCTAATGAAATGTCAGAGATATTGATAACAGTATGACCAATGTAACTTTCAAACTTGGTATTCTTTGGTAAGATACCAGGTTGTGAATGTTTTGCCTCATTTCTGAGGGTTTCCAAGAAGTTTGGACACTCAATGCTGGACATTACTTAAGGGAGTATATCCAATGGTAAGTTGATATATTAGGACCTCTTTGCATCCTTAAGGTAGTTTTCACAAGCTGGTGGTGTACCACTTGCAGAACCAGCTGTTTGGTGGTTTAACCGGTTACTGGAAGTGGTTTGAAGTGGTATGGGGTACCAGCAATTTGGTGGTCGGAAAATTGCTTTTCAATATTTAATATGTTTTATTTAAGGTAACAATGACATTGATATATGTATTGACAAATAAGAAAATAACTAGGTGGGTATTTTTTAATCAAACTTTATATGGTGGTAAATTGTGTCTAGTATTTTTTAATTTTTAAATAGAGCTCTCAAAGTTGTGAGAAGAGTGTCTATTTTAGGGTCCTTCTTAGGTTTCCTTTTGGTAGCACCTGTTCTTCTAACTGCTTGTGCTGGTCTCCTTTTGGAGGTGACGTTGGTTCCTCTAAACTGGTTCTGTTTCTTCTCCATCAATATTGGTGCCATTTGCTTAAATTTTGTGGAGAGGGAATCTTTGATCTCCTGGAACTGGTCCCTGCTAAGGAGAGTCTCTAGCTCTGACATGTCCTTTGATATAGAAGCTTTAGTTCTGTTGTAGGATTTTGTAGGATTTTGATTTCATGAACCAAAATGCTAATGAAGACTCCACCACTACACCCAGTGAAGAAACTATTAATAAAGAGATTCAGGCCAAATTCAAACCTAAATCAGATTGGAGACCATACCCTCCTAATAGAACCTTAGACATTTTCCAAAGATCTATTAAACAAGAGATTCTTAGAGATTTTGTAGGATTTTGATTTCATGAACCAAAATGCTAATGAAGACTCCACCACTACACCCAGTGAAGAAACTATTAATAAAGAGATTCAGGCCAAATTCAAACCTAAATCAGATTGGAGACCATACCCTCCTAATAGAACCTTAGACATTTTCCAAAGATCTATTAAACAAGAGATTCTTAAATGCAAATTTAAGCATAAAAGACATGACAATCTTACTAAAAATGAAAGAATTGGCATGAGAACACTTAGAGAAAACCCACACATCACCATACAAAAAGCTGATAAAGGCTCAGCAGTGGTGGTCATGAACACTACTGATTACCTTAGAGAAGGTTACAGACAGTTACAGGATAAACAATTTTATCAGAAAATTGATGAAGATATGACTACCCAAATATCAGAAAAGATATTTAAACAATTAACCACAATGAAGTCTCTAAATATAATCACACAAAAGAATTTTGAATTCCTGAATATATCTAACCCAACTGAGGCCAGATTTTACCTGCTACCAAAAATACACAAAAAGAATGTACCTGGCAGACCAATTTGCAGCTCTGTCAACCACCCCACAGCCCACATTAGTAAGTTTGTGGACGAGCACATCAAGAAATATGTACCAAAAACTAAATCATATGTTAGAGACACACAACATTTCATCAGCAGGCTAAAACTTTTAGGACAAATCCCAGAAAATGCCCTGTTGGTAACATTAGATGTCAGCTCACTGTATACTAATATACCAAATCGTGAAGGAATATTAGCAGTTGCTGAACATTTAAGATCTGACCCTGATAAACAGGAAATAGGACCACACATCCTTAAGTTATTAAAACTAGTTCTACACTCAATGAGCTTCAGTTTCAATGGTGACCATTATCTTCAAATTGGCGGCACCGCTATGGGCACAACCACTGCTCCTAACTATGCCAACATTTTCATGGACAGATTCGAAACTAAGGCACTAGCCAATTGGCCACTCAAACCTATGATTTGGCTAAGGTTCATTGATGATATCTTTATGATATGGACCCATGGAAGTGATAAACTAGAAGAATTTATCACCTACTTAAATGGCATACACCCTACCATTAAATTCACCCACGAAACTAGTCCAACCCAAATTGATTTTTTAGACACAACCGTAAAAATCAATCAAAGTAGATTTCTCTACACCACACTTTATGAGAAACCAACTGACACTCACCTGTACTTACACTATACCTCAGCACATCATGCTCCCAGTAAAACAAAGGGACCTTATGGGCAATTCTTAAGACTCAGAAGAATTTGTACATATGATCATGACTTTGAGGCAAACTCAGAAAAACTCATCTCATATTACACTAATAGAGGGTACCCACAAAAGGCGTTAAGAAAACACTATAAAAAGGCTTCAAAATTTTCCCAGGATGATTTACTGGATGTAAAAAAGAAAACACCAGTAAAAACACCAGTAATGGTTACTAATTTCAACCCAATGAACCCCAATATCAAGGAAATCATTCACAGAAATTGGAACATTATCAGTAACAGTCCGGACTGTAGCCATATATTTACTGACAAACCTCTAATTGGTTTCAGAAGACTCCCTAACTTAAGGGAATATCTAACCAAAGCTACAATCCAATACCCACCATTACCTATAATGGAGAAAAAACCACATACACCAGTTTGCACAAGACTAGGTAAGTGTAAATACTGCCCTCTCATTAAGAAAATGGACAGTATTACTTGTAACTTCACTAAAAAGTCATATCAACCTATAGACTTACCAAAACACATCACCTGTGTGGATGAAATGCGTATGTAATAGCAGACGAATTCAGTTGAAGGGGAGGTAGGAAATTCGAACACATGGAACATCACCTTTAGCCCTGTTTTGGGACGACCTACAAAAAAGACAATATAATATGCAAATTAACTTCCTGTGGGGTGATACTGAGAAATTCTGGCAGTAGACAATCTCCCGCCAAATTTACTTTAAAGCCTCCAGCAACATGTTTTACAATCAGTTGTGGGGTTGAAAGCCAGAAATTCATACAATTGTTGAATGTGGAGCTGCCAAGCCGTTGTTATACAATAAACAGACAAATACGTGGCAGAGTCGAGATTCAACCATTTAGGATATGGCATCAAAGAATAAATCTACGAAGAAACAAGGGGATAAAAAGAATGCGAGTAAAACAACCGATGATATTCAACTCGAGGCGAGTGTGGGAAATGAAGAAAGAAATACGTCCATTGCACAGAAGTTAGATCTCTTGCTGGAGGTCGTGAATGGACTGAACACCAGAATACAAGAACAAGACGAGAGATTGCAGAAGCAAGAAGAAAGAGTGAGTTTGAGGGACGTCTCAGCCTTACCTTCCGCACACAGTTCACCAAAGGCGAAGACAACCCCAGATTGTGTACCGTCATTTGAAGAACTTAAGAACGATTCGAAGGTGCAAGCCGAAGTAGATAGGAGGTTGCAGGCATACCACAATGCTTCACGAGTAGACTACACGGGTAAGTCAAATACTGCTATTAAGTCGGGAAGATTTAGGGCTGGGGTAGCTCGTATCAAAAACCCAATTAGTTGGCCACAAGACTTCTGCTCTGTCAATACAGGCTCCAAACAACCTACGTACGACGAAATGTCCCTAGAACAGTGGGTACAAGGAATAATGCATTGTATTTTAGAACAATCTGAGAATAGAATTAGGGAGAATATGATGATTTATTTCACCTTTCTTATGCAGGATGCAATTGAATTATCAGCTTCCACGGCGCGTAAAGCTCATGCTGCAGTATTGCAGGAATTAGAGCGGGGCAAGGTCGATTGGGAAAATCTAGAAGCAATTGAAAAAATCAAAAATAGGCATACACAAAGAATTGTACAGGTGAACAAAGGTACTAGTGGACCTGGAATTCAAACTCAATGTTGTCAGCATTTTAATAAAGGTCAATGTAGATTCGACAATGAGCACATGTCAAACAATACGTTGTATCAACACTATTGCTCGTACTGTTGGAAAGAAACACAAAAGAAATACGACCACCCAATGTGTAGATGCTTAAGGATAAAAAATGCGCAAGGGGGGCAAAAGAACGAAGTCGTGAAGCCAAAACAGACAGAGCAGAAGGTTTAGCATTCTAAAACAACTACCTAGTAAAAATGTCGAGGAACAAAAATGTTACAGAAGTTCCTGTGACAATGAAAACGGTACAAGTGTAAACAAATGTATTACAAACAATAATGATGAAATATGCATGTACATTGTTGATAAAAAGCATACTAATGATTGTGAAGGTAATATGTTTAATATTAAGGGCAACAACTGCCTGGAATTTAAAAATGATGCATTCTATGACAGTAACATAAAAAATGGTCATGCCAGGAGCATGGAGTGTATAATATGTAGTAACAACACAAACGCGAGTGATAGTACACGAGCAGATAATGATGTATCATTTGGTTTGCTGAATACCTGTACTGAAGGTACTGATATTGTATATACTAACAAATGTTCAAATTGTACTACTGTACAAAGTGCATATTGGTGCCAGGTAAGTGCTAGAAGCAACTTTAACTTGGCATTTCTAGATCTTGCAGCGAATAACTATACTAACAAAAGTTGGGAAATCAGTACCTTCCATATGGGTGAAAGCATTAAAAAGACAGGAGATACAAACATGAAAAATTTAAGTGAAGATATGTTACATGAAACGAATGAGTCAAAGATCAAATGGTTGTTAAATTATCAACGTGATTAGCTTCTGGCTAGTAAATCCCACAACTATGCTAGTCAAGAAAAAAGCACTTGGTATTTAGCAGACAACGTTGATTTGCTGCACAGACATTCTTTTAGTTCAAACAGCATTGATTTATTGCACATACATTCTTTTAGTTCACACAGTTTTAATTCAACTGTCACAACAGATAACATATCACAAGTGATATGTAACTATAGCAGGGGGAGGGAGGTTGAATACAACCAAATATTGAAAAATAAAAATGTCACAGGTGTTACGAATGAAAACAGTACTCTTGTGGAGAAGAGTGGTATAATAGGCAGACAATTTGGCTACATCCCTTTTACCATTAAAAAATACATTAGTTTACCAACTAATAAAGGCATTCCATTCGAAAATAATAGCCAATGGCTACAAACAATGCATGAAGCTGTATTAAAGTATAAGGTACCCAATTATCAGGGAGCAAGAATTCCGGTTCCATCTGATTTAAATATACGCGCTTGGAGAAGACTGTTAGAAAGCTATGATCTTCCTATCATTGCAGAATATTTAGAATTTGGGTTCCCTATAAATATAGATTGGGATATTTTTACAGGCAATAAACAAATTAAAAACCACTCCTCAGCGTTTATGAGAGCTTCAGGGGTAGACAAATATTTTGAGACAGAAACAAATGCAGCAGCAATGATAGGGCCACTGGAGAACGCACCATTTGAAAATACGAATTACTCACCGTTGTTGACTAGAGACAAACCAGATGGGGGAGTTCGGGTGATAGTCGATTTATCCTGGCCAGAAGGTAATAATGTCAATAGTTGTATCCCTGATGGAGAATTCGATGAAATCGATTTTGTCTTAAAATACCCTAGCATAGATTTAGTCTTAGAAAAAATTCGACAGTCAAAGTCACAAGCTATATTATATAAGGTGGATCTACAAAGAGCGTATAGAAATTTAAGAATAGATCCACTAGCATATCCACTGTTTGGTTTGCAATGGAAGAACGCCACTTACGTGGACGTTAGTATAGCGTTCGGTCTGAAAATCGGGGCCGCGGCGTGTCAGATGTGTACCGACGTTCTTGCGCATGCGCTACGCACACAGGGGGCGTGGATCATGAACTATTTGGACGATTACGTAGGGGTATCTACAATTGATAAAGCTAATTCAGAATTTTTATCTTTGGTAAATCTATTGAAGCAAGTGGGACTGCCAATAAATGAAACCAAAGTCGAGCCCCCAAGTACAAAGATTACTTGTCTAGGTGTATTAATAGATACACAGGCAGGGATAATAGCTATCCCTGATGAAAAAATGGTTCAAATAAAAAAGTTATGCAAGGAATGGTCAACAAAAGAGTATACCAACAAGAAACAAATACAAAGTCTGATAGGAAAATTAATATATTTACACAGATGTGTCAAGCCAACTAGACTTTTCATAAATCGTATGTTGGCAACACTCAGAAATGCCCCAGTAAAAGGTCAGTTTAAAATACCAGCAGCCTTTTATAAAGATGTACAGTGGTTTAACAAATTCTTAGACCACTTTAATGGGTCAGTAAAAATACATGAAAATCACAAGGTGGATCATCAAATTTTTGTAGATGCATCTCTGCAGCAAGTGGGGGCTATCTGGAATAAAGAAGTTTATTCATGTAGTATCCCTAGTAGGTTAAAAGATTTGGTGTCCATAGTCCAACTAGAGGCAGCTAACTTCAGTATGGCCTGCAAGCTATGGGGGAGTAAATGGAAAAATACTAGGGTAATCGTCTGGTGCGATAACCTTGCAGTAGTCCAAGCATGCCAATCACATAGAATAAGAGATAACTGGCTAATGGCTTGTTGTAGAACGTTGTGGTTTACTGCAGCTATTAATAATATTGAAATTTCAGTTAGACATATATATGGTAGTGCAAATGTTAAAGCAGATATGTTATCGCGCTGGGACATATATAAAAATAGTAATGCTATAGAGGCAAAATTTTTGAAAAATTGTTGCAATTGGAATCATGTTAACAGTGAAATGCTATGGCCTAACTTTCAATTATAACCGACAGCAGTATTTGACTATTAACCCTTATTAAGAAGTGTAAAGTAAAAATTAAGGATAGATATTGCTCTCCTACATTGTATATTTACAGGAAGTGCTGCATTGGTAGCCTTACAACAGCAGGCTTTTGCGAGGATACAGGCAGCCTTGAGACCTAGGACTGCTTCTGCATATTCCGCAGGATTCCGTCAATTTCTGTCCTTTACAGTGAAGATGTGCCTTGATCAACCTCATGAAGAGGCAGTACTGCTGTTGTACTTGGAATATCTGGCGCAGCAAGGACTCAAAAGTAACTCTATAAGAAATCAAGTGTCGATTTTGAAACATTACTTTGCATTACTGAAGTGGCCCACACAAGTGTTTAACTCTAGAAACATTCAAATGTTAATAAAGTCTGTACAAAGGAACTCTGTCATAGCTGTAAAATTAAAGGGAGTAATTGATTTGAAAATGTTGAAGAAATTGATTAGAAAAACTCGAACTTATACCAATGGTGAAATATTTGCAGCAGTTTTCACAGTAGCGTTCTTTGGTTTCTTCAGACTGTCTACTCTGTTACCAAACAAAAGTACTGAATTTGATGGAACTAGATTTCCTGTGCAAAATGATCTGGTATTTGGACCTCCAGGAGTACATATGATAGTAACGTGCAGTAAAACCATGCAAAATTCAAATGAAATGCAAGTGGTTCAGTTGCCAAACCTTGTAGCCCAGGAATTTTGTCCAGTAATGGCCTTGCAAAAATTATTAAAAATAGTACCACAGGGAAAAAATCTCCCAGTTTTCCAGATTATTACAAAACGAGGTTGGATGGTGCTAACAGCCCCTAGGGTAAGGTCATTTCTGAAACTTGTAATAACGTCCATGGGTTTGAACCCAAGTACATACACAGCTCATGCGTTCAGACGCAGTGGGGCTTCACTTGCATTTGATAATAATATTGAGTTGAGTAAAATAAAGCAACATGGATCCTGGAAGTCAGAAGCCATATGGACCTACCTACGCTCTACCCCTAAAGCAGCTAGTGCTGTGCCCCGTACCTTTCAACAACTAATGCTCAATACACTATAAACATGTTGGGAGTTTGGCTAGTTATGTCATTTATTTTTAAAGATAAAAGAGTATGACATAGTTGGTTATACAAGTAAAAAGACATTGTGGTATGAATTTTATTTTATTTTATAACAGTTTTAAATACGCTTTTTCACAAGCTAGAAAACTATGGTGTATATAGATTAACATAGTAGTAATGGTTGTCAATGGTTGTGAAACTAGCCTGATATCTTATTATTAGAAATTTAATAAAACAGATTGCTAGTAAATACTTGAGATAACTGGAGTAGTTTAACATATATGTGTTAACCAGACTAAAATTTGTTAACTAATATGCTAATATGTAAAAAGAAGTTTAATAAACTCCAAACTATATATAGTTATATATATTGTGCATTAGTTTCTTTCATCTGTGTACTCTCATCCTGCAACTGAATTATCAAATATCATATATCTGATTTCTTGCACTAAATGTAACAAACACTATGTGGGGGAAACATGTAGAGCATTTAGAATGAGATTGTATGAGCATAAATCATCAGTCTCTAAGGACAGCAAAAAATCAACCCCAGTATCACGTCACTTCTCTAGTGATGGACACAGCCAGAAACATATGCAGTTCTCTGTGTTAGAGTGGTGCACACCTAAATTTGAATCTGACAACACTTCCAAGAGAAGACGTATTGAGTTGTGTTGGATATTTAAATTGCACTCTCTATCCCCTATTGGCATCAACCAATTTGTGTGAAGATTTATGGCTATTATCCTGACTGTATTGCACTCAGCAGTCACCTCTTCTTTCTTCTATGTCTTATATGGCCATAAATTTCACCTGGATTCCCAATCTATAAAAAACACACAAAGTTGAATAAATTATTTTAACATCATAAATGTTAAAAAGGGTTAATTATATCCCCAGACGAAAGTCGGGGATATATTGGATTCAGGTCCGTCGCGCCGCCGCCGCCGCCGCCGCCGTAGAAATTTCCTTGTGGACGCGATAACTCAAAAACAAATTAATATTTTTTTTTCAAACTTGGTACACATGTTAAGGGTGCCCAAAGGAAGATCCCTATTTTAAGGTGACCTTAAACTCCCAGTAAAAAAGAACTTATGGCCACCTTAAGGTCAGAAATTGGACTTTTGGCCACTTAGAGCCCTGTAGGTCACAAACTATGATGCTCAGCTGGCTGAAATTTTACCTGACAACACATTAATATGTTCTTAGTACATGTGCCGAAAATCACGACTTTAAGTTGAGGAGAAAATTGTCTTTGAGGCCCATAAATACCCCCACTTAGGGATTTTTTGCTATACTTTTCACATATTTTGCCCTATAATTTGGAAGTGGTAATTCTGATGAGTCTCAAACTGTGCTAGGTATAACTTTGATATGTAATCCTTGTCTGTAGAAAATTTTAGGGCTGTAGGTTTACCTAAAGGGGTCGACTTAAGGTCTCAAAAGTGCCCACAGAGACCCAATTTATGCACTTTTTGCCACTTTCAAGCACTGTAGCTTTAAAACTATGTCTCTCATCTAAGTTAAATATCATCTGGGAATATATCTATGTGTTTTCTTATATGTGCCCCAACATTTAGGCCTTTAATAGACAGTTAACCTGTGTATCAGGACCATAAACACCCACCCGAGTGACCCTTATAAGACATTTTTCACATCTTTTTCCCTGTAACTTGGAAATGGTAAGTCTGAGAAGTTTCAAACTGTATTAGATATATATTCTGTGTGTAATCTTAGTATGTAACAGATTTTAAGTCTGAAGCTTTAATTTTGAAGGTCAAATTGAGGTCTCTAAAAGGCTCCGAAAGACCCAATATTTGGACTTTTTGCTACTTTTAAGCCCTGTGACTGTCAAACTATGTGACTGATAGAGCTCAAATCCTATCTGGGAAGATATTAGTATGTTATTTATATATGTGCCAAAAATTAAGGCTTTAAGAAGACATTTAACCTGTGTATGAGGACCATAAATCCCCACCCGAGTGACCATTTTTAGACATTTTTCACATATTTTGCCCTGTAACTTGGAAATGGTAAGTCTAAGAAGTTTCAAACTGTATTAGATGCATATTCTATGTGTAATCTTAGTATGTGACAAATTTTAAGTCTGAAGCTTTAATTTGAAGGCCACATTTAGGTCTCTAGAAGGCCCCATAAAGACCCAGTATTTGGACTTTTTGCCAATTTTAAGGCCTTTGACTGTTAAACTATGTGACTGATAGAGCTGAAATCTCATCTGGGAATACATTATTATGTTCTTTTTACATGTGCCAAAAATCAAGGCTTCAAGTAGACATTTAACCTGTGTATGAGGACCTTAAACACCCACCTGAGTGACCCTTTTAAGACATTTTTCACATATTTTGCTCTGTAACTTGGAAATGGTAAGTCTGAGAAGTTTCAAACTTTATTAGATACATATTCTATGTGTAATCTTAGTATGTAACAAATTTTAAGTCTGAAGCTTTAATTTGAAAGCCACATCGAGATCTCTAAAAGGCCCACAGAGACCCAATATTTGGACTTTTTGCCACCTTTAAGCCCTGTGACTGTTAAACTATGTGATTGATGGAGCTGAAATCCCATCTGGGAATGCATTATTATGTCCTTTTTACATATGGCGAAAATCAAGGTTTTTAGTAGACATTTAACCTGTGTATGAGGGCCATAGACACTCGCCCAAGTGCCTTTTTGGACATTTTTTCCGTATTTTGCCCTGTTATTTGGAAATGCTTAGTGTGACAAGTCTTAAACTGTATTATATATAATTTTTGTTTGTTATGTATGTCCCCCAAAAAGTTTCAGATCTGTAGTTTAATTGCTAAGGTCTCTTTAACAATTGTAAAATGCCCACAGAAACCCAATTTATGGACATTATGCCACTTTAAAGCCCAGTAACTGTCAAACTATGTGGGTTATAGAGCTGAAATCTTTGAATTTTTAAAAGGAAATGCCTGTCTATTTAAATTTTGAATATTAATAATGTTATGGCTATCTTAGTCTTTTAAGAACTTATTTTTGTGTGTTATACCTCTGCTTGCTGAGTTTTTAACTTTTTAAAATGAAACTGGTTAAACGCCGGTTAAACATATTCAAGTAGACAAAATGGACACTTTAAGTGAGCTTTAAGTCCCAATATTAATGAAATTATATCCGTATGTAGTAAAACTAGGGGATTTTTAACCCTCAACTAGCCCAGTTTTATTCAACTTGCCTCAGTTAATTTTGACACAGCTCCTACAGTTATGAACTCATTTCAGTTGATAATCACATACTTAAAATTCTCAATTCTTTTTGTATTTGAGTACCCCTTTTATATGGATTGTTTGTTTACCATTTTTGCTGTAGCACTCCATCTCTTTGAGAGAACATGTAAACTGTGTAAAAAAGATGTAGAAGATGAGATACATTTTGTTTGTGTTTGTCCAGCTTTAGAGCTGATTCGTATGAAATATTTCAAAATTTTAAATATAGATAAATCTGAATTATTAATAGATCAATTATCAAGGGTATTAACTCATATGAATGTCAATATGGTTATTAATTTTATTTTTGATTTGTGGCAAGAAAGAAAAAGTAAATTATATTGTTAATTTTTATGTATTGAATTGCTGTCTTTATTTACTGTATCTTACCTCAAAATATGTTTGCTCTGTTTGTTATTAACTCTCTATTTAAAGTGACTTATAAGCCCATATAGGGCTGGGTATTACTTCAATAGTTTTTGTATAATCCTTGTCAACATAATACATGTCACTATAATAAACTAATAAACTAAACTAAGTCCCAACCCACATCCCCCACCCGGATTTTCCCCACCCACCTCTGCTTGCTGAGTTTTTCACTTTTTAAAATGAAACTGGTGAAACATATTGAAGTAGACAAAATGGACACTTTAAGTGAGCTTTAAGTCCCAATATTAATGAAATTATATCCTTATGTAGTAAAACTAGGGGATTTTTAACCCTCAACTAGCCCAGTTTTATTCAACTTGCCTCAGTTAATTTTGGCACAGCTCCTACAGTTATGAACTCATTTCAGTTGATAATCACATACTTAAAATTCTCAATTCTTTTTGTATTTGAGTACCCCTTTTATATAGATTGTTTGTTTACCATTTATGCTCAGACCACATCCCCCACCCGGATTCCCCCCACCCACCTCTGGGACCTCCAGCTATATTGAGTGACACTAAATAAACAAAGGTATTTAATGATATCAGATGAGAAACAAAGAACTCAATGGGGTTGCAGATCTTGTGTAATAGTGAGAGAGGTGTGGAGAAGGGGAGAGGGGTGGGGGGGGGGAGGTGGTGGGCTTCATTACATATAACACAAAGGGGAGTCAGAACTGAGATTGTGTCACATATTTAGGTTGCATATATATGGACCACATATATAGGTATAGAGGAAATGAATAACTGAAAACAATTTGCAAATTCTAAAAATAATATAATAAAATAATAATATAAATAATTTTTTTTTAAATAATATTTTATTTGTGAACAAATATAGAAACAGATATGCGCTTTTGGGATTATGAATTTTAGAATGGACATTGAATCATCAATCATTTAAATACTTTGAAGGAAGATTGAAAAGTATGATGAGTTGAGTTAAAAATAATATTTTATTTGTCAACAAATATAGAAACAGATATGCTCTTTTGGGATTATTATTTTAGAATGGACATTCAATCATCAATCATTTAAATACTTTGAAAATAGGTTTAGAGTTATCATTGCAGGAAGATTGAAAATATAATTTGAGTTATGTATTCGGCGTCTGGGGATACACCATCTTCCTTGGAAGATATAAACAGAGTAGATTGATGTGCTGAAGTTCATATAATAATGGGTAATTATGTTTTTAAAAATTCCCGATCAAAACCTGTGGCGTGAGTGATGACCTGTCTGGGGATATGTTGGCGCCGAGTTGGCCCAATCTAGTTTAACGTATCATTTGGACGTGCCATAACCCTAATAAAATTTATTCGTCATAATAAAGTCAAAATACCTATTCAGAGGCTTTAAAATTAAATAAAACCATAAATATGAAAATAATTAATTATAATTTTTTTCATAGCCATAAATCACCTAATTTATGTTTTAACGCATAAAGTTACGTACGACGGAACAATTGATATATCGTCATACGCAAAATACGTAATTTCAAGTTTGTGACATCACAATTTATGTCACTAAGCCATGTATCTTGGTAATAGTGCACAAACACTTAACCAGTCAACATGGATGACAGAAATTTTTATGTGGACAGTGCAACAATGGATACAAGAATAAAAGTAGCCTTAGAAGGCATATCAATAGTATCCACAATGAAAAAAGATATATATGTGGCACATGTAACAAGGCATATTTTAGGAATGTGGATTATATTAAGCATATTACAAAGTTTCACCAGCCTTTAATATGCAAACAGGGACCTGAGAATGTAGAAGTAATATCAGCTACAGCGCATGCGCAGAAGCCAACGAATTCTAATTCCCATAATATCAGACATATCACTGATATCATGAATGGCAATCTAGACTGGGAGAAGATAATTAGAAATGATCTTGCTCTTAGTGATGATGAGGAAACCACTCCAGTTAAAATCTCCATTGGGACCAGTACTGACCTAAGTAAGAATCCCTCAACCAATACAGAGATGAACACCTCCCCCTTGGCTATAGTAGACCTGGAGCAACCTACCTACATAACCACACATGGTTTACCCATTGAGGCTAAAACTGACTTTAAAATCATCCCTAAACCCAGTACCCAGATAGGATGTGTACCCTCAGTCCTATGTAAAACCAAAGCGATACAGACTGACCCAACTAACCATCCTAATAAGACCACAAGTCAAATTCAGACAGATAATCCGCCCTGCAAACAGTGTTACTATGAGGAACACCAAATTCTAAAAAGGCAAAGTTACATTATACAAGACGCCATCCTTAATACACAAGCAGGCTACACACCCCCTACAACCTCTAGAGAGGATAGAAGTAGGATGCCATTACCAGGGACAACTAAGCATGAGAAATGGGTGCATAAACTTGCCCCCCAACTGAAACCCAGGAGCCCACAGGACTTCCCGAGGTACAAGAGCCCAGCTCAGTTCACCAAACCAGAACTGTTAATCACCAGTACGCCACAACCTACATCCTCAAGGGTGAAGAAGCCAACAGCCCTCACCATCGACAATGAGGTTTATACTGCAATATGTAGCAGAAAGAGAACCCAGCCAACCTTGGTGACGAGCCCAAAGCGTATATTCTTACCACCTCCACCATCCAATGGAGCATGGTCATACAGAACATCTAAATTCTAAAAAGACCTAGACTTTGTAAAAAATAAACCAATATTTGTTTTTATTACTTTATTTTTTGTATATTAAAAAATAATCTAATATGCCAGTAAATACCTTTATCCATAAAATAAACGCATAATATATAATGCACAAATAAAAATCACTGCAAAAAGGTATCAAATCTTTTATTCCTATAGTGATTAAATAACTATCAACTTTCCATATAAAGGAAGTGAACAGTAATATTAATTATAATAAAATGAATAATACACATAAATAACTGTGGTATGGTTTGCTTAATGTACTTTATTCACACATGAATATAGTAACATTATTATAAACATAATTACAAATATTATAATTAATAAATACTTCTAAAAATAATTTGTATATATAAAAAACAAATATTCTAAAAAAGAATATCTTTAGAAAGGGCATTACTTCCCTATATGATATAAATTATTAAAAATAGATTTTATTTATATAAAAGACTTAAATAGCACTTTATTGACAGTCTTACCTATCTATATAATTACAATTTGGATTAAATAGATTTGTACCACCACTTTGCAGGTTCCTCAAAATGGGAACCGGTTCTAGAACCGGCTCTATGCCGGTTCTCACCGGTGGTACACACCAGGATCCCAAATAGTACCTTAGGGACCCTGAACCACCACTACACCATTACAATAAGCCTCTGAAGAGACTGACCAATACTATACCAGTCGAAATATAATTGAGCCTAAGTGCAAATTGTATCAGGCATTTGTCACACTTTATTTATTTATTGTCTTACATTGTGGCAGGAAGCAGAATTTCTAGTATGGTTTATAATGGTTCTTTTATGGACACGAGTGGGGGGGGTGGGACTTAAACATTGCTTTAGGTTAACATCAACCAGTCCACCAGTCCTTAACAGAACAATCGAAGTTAACATTGACACAAAAAATGGATACAAATAAGGATAGGTGATGTCACTAGTCACTGACAAGGACACAGACACTGGCTGAAGTCATGGACACGGGCAGGGACAGGTGAAGTTCTTATTTATTACTCGCAAAATACACATATCCTTATTTACGTTTCCGTAACCGCATCTGTAATTGTCCACACCTATTATACCAAAATATCTAGGGTATCACGGGTGCAGACGCGGATGCGGGTACCGATAAGATTAAGGACACGTGTATTTCCAGCCTTACATGTACTAGGCTTGGATTTTATTTTAATTGCACCAGACTATCAAGTGGCATTTACTTTTGTACATAGCTGTTCATAGTTAGCAAGTGGTCTTGATTAGTAACAGAAGTCTACTGTTAAAATGACTAAATAAATAGAAAAGTGTTTTTGATTAGTTTAAACTTATCATAAAATCGTCCCCCAGATTTTTTATCCCCTCCCCACATTTTGTGCAGTGGTGGGGGATCGCCCCCACTTTTCAAAATTTCTAGAATCAACACTATGAAGAGAGGAGGCAGACAAGACAGGACTTGCACAATGTATTAACTTGTATGGTCATATGACTGGCAGTTTAACAGTAGGTTATCAAAATAATACTTTATTGAATTCTCTACTGACTGCTGACATCTAGTAAAATCTTGATAAGTGATAACTTTGTGTGTTTGCCTCGCTGTCTGCCTGTGTGCATTTGTCATAACCTGTACTTTGGATCTAGGTTATATTTTTCAACAAGGTGAGGCTTCACCATGGCTCAATCCTTCTGAAAGATGGTCTGGATCTGCAAAAATACTGCCAGTCAGCCAACTAATTTTGTGTATCCAGCATAATTTTTACCCCACAGCCCTTAAGGGCTGTCGGGGTATTGTTTTCACCCATGGTGTCTGGATAGGCAGGCGGGCGGTGGGAAAAAGTTTGTCCGGGTTGTATCTCAGAAACCGTAAGGTGTAGGAAGTTGATACTTGGTAGGGACATTGGTTAGGATGTGTAGGTGTGCAACGTCATGGTCTGACCTTCATTTGACCTTGCCGTAGTGACCTTGAGTTTGAAAATCTTGTCCGGGCTATATCTCTGAAACCGTAAGGTTTAGGAAGTTGATACTTCGTAGGGACATTGGTTAGGGGGTGTAGGTGTGCAGCGTCATGGTCTGACCTTGATTTGACCTTGCCGTAGTGACCTTGACCTATAAAATCTTGTCCGGGCTATATCTCGGAAACCGTAAGGTGTAGGAAGTTGATACTTGGTAGGGACATTGGTTAGTGGGTGTAGGTGTGCAACGTCATGGTCTGACCTTGATTTGACCTTTGACCTTGCCGTAGTGACCTTGACCTATAAAATCTTGTCCGGGCTATATCTCGGAAACCGTAAGGTGTAGGAAGTTGATACTTGGTAGGGACATTGGTTAGGGGTTGTAGGTGTGCAACGTCATGGTCTGACCTTGATTTGACCTTGCCGTAGTGACCTTGACCTATAAAATCTTGTCCGGGTTATATCTCGGAAACTGTAAGGTGTAGGAAGTTGATACTTGGTAGGGACATTGGTTAGGGGGTGTAGGTGTGCAACGTCATGGTCTGACCAGGATTTGACCTTGCTGTAGTGACCTTGACCTATAAAATCTTGTCCAGGCTATATCTTGGAAACCGTGAAGTGTAGGAAGTTGATACTTACTAGGGACATTGGTTAGGGGGTGTAGGTGTGCAACGTCATGGTCTGACCAGGATTTGACCTTGCTCTATTGACCTTGAGCTATAATGCCTTGTCCGGGCTAAATCTCGGAAACGGTAAAGTGTAGGAAGTCTATGCTTGGTAGGGACATTGGTTAGGGGTTGTAGGTGTGCAGCATCATGGTGTGATCTTGATTTGACCTTTGACCTTGTCATAGTGACCTTGACCTTTAAAATCTTGTTGCACCTTTGGGTCTGTCTTTTGATGCAGATTAAGCACTGTTAAAATCATATTAGAATTCATTAAGAATTTTTCTTTTATAACTTCCCATTGTAACATGGAATTTCATCAAGTGAGTCACAGATTTTGCTCCAACACCACACATAAGCATTCATTAAATGTATTACCACTTCTGTATGCATGGTAATATTCAAAACATCTAAACCATAATTCGGCCATGCCAGATGTAGATAAAGTACATGCATTATCTTTCTCTTAGGCATTATTTTCTCTATTTAAACATTGTTTGGACCTTTATATAACTGACTGTGCTCTGAAAGTATCCTGAACTTTGTACTGATACAGTACTTCTAGATCTCATGGTGTTAAAAATATTTCCCAAGTTTTAATACTTCATCTTTACATGCATTATCTTTCTCTTGGACATTATTTTCTCTATTTAAACGTTGTTTGAACCTTTATATAACTGACAGTGCTCTGAAAGTATCCTGAACTTTGTACTGTTATAGTACTTCTATATCTCATGGTGTTAAAAATATTTCCCTAGGCTGTGGGGTACGGGCATCTCTGATGCTATTTTGTCCTTTTCAATTTCATCCGCTTCAGTCTTTAACCAAAGCTGGTGACACAGTACAATTCTACTGAATTCTTGTAATTGTATGACAAGAATGAACAAAGTTATGACCGAGGCAAACATTTCCTGCGTTTTTGATACAGATATTTTTGATATCTGTGGTTTGGTTTTTACAGTGCTTTGTAGAAATAATTATGTCCACCCCCCTGGGGGGTGGATATATTATTTTTGCTTTTTTCGCCGTCCGATGTCCGTTGTCCGATGTCCGGCGTCACGCATGGTTTCCGCTCATTTAAAGGAAAAGTATTAGAGCTATTGTCACCAAATTTGGTATGCAGGCTTATTGGGTCAGTAGCTTGCTTGGGATTGCTTTTGGCTGTTGTACCTCTTTTGCTTACTGAGTAATACTTAAGTACAGCTATTTTCAGTACCCATTGGTTTCCGTGCATTTAAGCCAAAATAATTAAAGATATTTTACTACAATTTTGAATACAAGATTGTTATGTCCATAGCTCGCTTGGTATTGCATTTGGGACTGATAGCTTTGTCAGTACATGAGTAATAGCCATTTAGGTACTTCATTGTGTATTTTCAGTACTACTTTTGAGTAATTTGCTCCTATCTCCTTAACCGTGCGAGATAGAGCGATTTCGGCAAAATTTTCGACCCACAGGGTATCTGAGGAGTGTACTCTTTGCAATTTTCAAAAAATTTTCCCCTCCCCAAAAATGGCGGCCATTTTGAATTTTCGAATTTTTGCCAAAAATGGCAAAACACTAATTTGCTTCTATCTCCTTAACCGTGCGAGATAGAGCGATTTCGTCGAAATTTTCGACCCACAGGGTATCTAAGGAGTGTACTCTTTGCAATTTTCAAAAAATTTTCCCCTCCCCAAAAATGGCGGCCATTTTGAATTTTAGAATTTTTGCCAAAAATGGCAAAACACAAATTTGCTTCTATCTCCTTAACCGTGCGAGATAGAGCGATTTCGTCGAAATTTTCGACCCACAGGGTATCTAAGGAATGTAATATTTGCAATTTTCAAAAAATTTTCCCCTCCCCAAAAATGGCGGCCATTTTAAATTTTCGAATTTTTGCCAAAAATGGCAAAACACAAATTTGCTTCTATCTCCTTAACCGTGCGAGATAGAGTGATTTCGTCAAAATTTTCGACCTACAGGGTATCTAAGGAATGCAATCTTTGCAATTTTCAAAAAATTTTCCCCTCCCCAAAAATGGCGGCCATTTTGAATTTTCGAATTTTTGCCAAAAATGGCCAAACACAAATTTGCTTCTATCTCCTTAACCGTGCGAGATAGAGCGATTTCGTGGAAATTTTCGACCCACAGGGTATCTAAGGAATGTAATATTTGCAATTTTCAAAAAATTTTCCCCTCCCCAAAAATGGCGGCCATTTTGAATTTTCGAATTTTTGCCAAAAATGGCAAAACACAAATTTCCTTCTATCTCCTTAACCGTGTGAGATAGAGCGATTTCGTCGAAATTTTCGACCCACAGGGTATCTAAGGAGTGTACTCTTTGCAATTTTCAAAAAATTTTCCCCTCCCCAAAAATGGCGGCCATTTTGAATTTTCGAATTTTTGCCAAAAATGGCAAAACACAAATTTGTTTCTATCTCCTTAACCATGCGAGATAGAGCGATTTCGTCGAAATTTTCGACCCACAGGGTATCTGAGGAGTGTACTCTTTGCAATTTTCAAAAAATTTTCCCCTCCCCAAAAATGGCGGCCATTTTGAATTTTCCAATTTTTGCCAAAAATGGCAAAACACTAATTTGCTTCTATCTCCTTAACCGTGCGAGATAGAGCGATTTCGTCGAAATTTTCGACCCACAGGGTATCTGAGGAATGTAATATTTGCAATTTTCAAAAAATTTTCCCCTCCCCAAAAATGGCGGCCATTTTAAATTTTCGAATTTTTGCCAAAAATGGCAAAACACAAATTTGCTTCTATCTCCTTAACCGTGCGAGATAGAGTGATTTCGTCGAAATTTTCGACCTACAGGGTATCTAAGGAATGCAATCTTTGCAATTTTCAAAAAATTTTCCCCTCCCCAAAAATGGCGGCCATTTTGAATTTTCGAATTTTTGCCAAAAATGGCAAAACACAAATTTGCTTCTATCTCCTTAACCGTGCGAGATAGAGCGATTTCGTGGAAATTTTCGACCCATAGGGTATCTAAGGAATGTAATATTTGCAATTTTCAAAAAATTTTCCCCTCCCCAAAAATGGCGGCCATTTTGAATTTTCGAATTTTTGCCAAAAATGGCAAAACACAAATTTCCTTCTATCTCCTTAACCGTGTGAGATAGAGCGATTTCGTCGAAATTTTCAACCCACAGGGTATCTAAGGAGTGTACTCTTTGCAATTTTCAAAAAATTTTCCCCTCCCCAAAAATGGCGGCCATTTTGAATTTTCGAATTTTTGCCAAAAATGGCAAAACACTAATTTGCTTCTATCTCCTTAACCGTGCGAGATAGAGTGATTTCGTCGAAATTTTCGACCCACAGGGTATCTAAGGAATGCAATCTTTGCAATTTTCAAAAAATTTTCCCCTCCCCAAAATTGGCGGCCATTTTGAATTTTCGAATTTTTGCCAAAAATGGCAAAACACAAATTTGCTTCTATTTCCTTAACCGTGCCAGATAGAGCGATTTCGTCAAAATTTTCGACCCACAGGGTATCTGAGCATTATACTCTTGGTAATTTTAAAAAAATTTTCCCCTCCCCAAAAATGGCGGCCATTTTGAATTTTCGAATTTTTGCCAAAAATGGCAAAACACAAATTTCCTTCTATCTCCTTAACCGTGCGAGATAGAGCGATTTCGTCAAAATTTTCGACGCACAGGGTATCTAAGCAATGCAATCTTTGCAATTTTCCAAAAATTTTCCCCTCCCCAAAAATGGCGGCCATTTTGAATTTTCGAAGTTTTGCCAAAAATGGCAAAACACAAATTTCCTTCTATCTCCTTAACCATGCGAGATAGAGCGATTTCGTCGAAATTTTCGACCCACAGGTATTTGAGCATTGTATTCTTGGCAATTTAAAAAAAAATTTCCCCTCCCCTAAAATGGCGGCCATTTTGAATTTTCAAATTTTTGCCAAAAATGGCAAAACACAAATTTGCTTCTATCTCCTTAACCATGCGAGATAGAGCGATTTCGTCGAAATTTTTCAACCCACAGGGTATCTAAGGAATGTAATCTTTGCAATTTTCAAAAAATTTTCCCCTCCCCAAAAATGGCAGCCATTTTGAATTTTCGAATTTTTGCCCAAAATGGAAAAACACAAACTGGCCTTAACTGTGCAAAATAGAGTTATTTTGTTGAAATTTTCGACCCATAGGGTATCTAAGAAATGTACTCTTGGCCATTTTCAAAAAAATTTCCTTTTCCCAAAAATCGCGGCCATTTTGAATTTTCAAATTTTTGCCAAAAATAGAAAAACAGGAATTTGCTTCTATCTTCTTAACCGTGCAAGATAGAGTGATTTCGTCAAAATTTTCAACCCAACCAATGCAAAAAGGCATGAAGCTGAAATAATTTACATCTACACTAACAAATATTTAAGCATCATTGATATATTTTACAAATGAAACAGGGTCTTGTAAGACTACTGTACAATTTGGGCAAAAGGTTCATGGGTGGACATTACACATGATAATGTGTGTTCTTCTATGCTATCCTGTTTCTATTCGCATCTACTATCAACAGGGCGGCCTATTTCTAGTTATTTTATTGTGCTACAATAGCTTACCATGTGAGACTGATGGCTGTTCTCGGATGGCCGCAAGGTATCAGGCCAACGTCTAAGAAAAATAGACATTTATAGTTGGCCGGAACCTCAAGTTGTCGTCTCGTGGTGAACTTTGACCTCTCGTCCTATTTTCTCGTTGGCCGTGTTGATATAGCATTTTATTTCAAAGGAAAAGATTTTATTTTTACAAGGATATTCTTGTCGTTGGATACTCAAACTACATCAGTTTCTTTATTTTATATCATGGAATCTTTATCATATTTTACAACCTTAAATCCATTTCCAGGTTCACATTGTAAAGACTCGTACTGTAGCTTATATTCCTCACAAGGCATTGGCCTGTCGAAATAAAATAAAATATAAATAAAATCCTTATTTTGACCATTTTAAGGGTTGAAAATATTTAAATTAAGCACAAACGAGTCCTGTTAAAATATAAGCGGAAACAACTTGCGTTTTTTGTCTAGTCGGTAATTTCTTGTAAACTAATGCATGATTCGTTCATGTAGTTTATATACAGGAATATATGCCTGTTGAAATAAAAAAAAATAAATTTAGAAAGGGTTTATCCCCGTTCTGCTACAGTATTTGTCCATCTTAAGGGTTAAAATATCATATAAAGCACGAAACTAACTTGGGGAATCCTTGGGGAAACCCCTGTGGTGACGTCACGTCTAGACAGCATGTGCTGGGAGACGTGTGTATGTATTTTATATTTATACAGTTCATTTACAAAATAAAATAAAATATTTTATCTCCTATTTCCTGTATTATTGACCATTTAAAATGTTAGTTTTTAAAATAAAACAAGAAACGAATCCTTGATCAAATCATCTGGACAGTACGTGCGTGCAAACTAAGGTAACCTTGGTTTGGCATTATTTTAAGTCATCCAATTTTATAATATAAATTATAAAATATAATATAATTTGCATTTTAGGTTCTATGCTATTTGATAAAAATTCTGTGTAATTATTACTTTCCTTATTTCACAACTAGGCCTACCTGCAGTAGTGATAAAGACGGCAAACCGGATAGTTGGTTTCTATTCGATTTATAAAAGAGTAAACGAAATCCGGTGATAAATTCCAAGAACCGGTTCCCGAAATGTCACATATTTCACATCAAAACGTATAAAATATTGCACAGAAACGTTTAAAAATATTAACTTCTGTAATATTTTGCCAATATACACTGAAATAATATCCAAAACGTCTGTTTTATCATCAAATAAACCACATTTTAGTTGAAATTATTGTTCATGTACACACAGAGAAAGTTTTACAGCTTGACTACAGCTTGGTGTATACTAATTCGAATGAATCCGGTTTCCGCCGAATTTTTGTTTTCGGGACCCGGTTTCCATATTTACATTCGATCGTAACACTAACCTGCAGTGAGGCAGGTGGGGGAGATGACCTTGGGTCACTCTTAATTTAAATAAATCCAGTTGTGTAGTTCTCATCGAAGAACTGTTAAAGGAAAGCTTACATGGAAATTATAGTTTCTAGCTGGGTGGATCAGATCCCTGCTTGAATCTGAAGCCAGGTCCGAACTTAGTTCATCCGAGTTGTTTTTAACCATCTGAGAATCGGATGCATTATTCCCAAGTTATATCCATCCGAGTATGATTTGATGCTCGGATTTTCATTGCATCTAGATCCGATGCTCAGATCTAACATCCGATCTCTACGTTCGGATGATCGGACCTTAAATCTGATGTTCGGATGATGGTTCCAGATCAGAACTCTGAACAATCCTAACACACACTTGGACTAATAGTACACAAGCCTGGTAGTAAATATTAGGGCTGCAAGCGAGCCCGAAAATGCGCCTCGATTCCTCGTTTTAGAAGAATCGATTCGGACTCGGTTAATCGCTTGATTATCGCCCACGAAATAAACTGCTTCATATTTTGACATATCACGCCTTATAAAATGGTTACAAACCACACAACAGGAAGGAATTTTGATAATTTATTGAATTTGGGGGAAAAGACGCATTTATATTGCAAAATATAAGAAACTTTAACCATCTTTATATTGCGAGATTTGAGGCGTCTTCGAAATACGTTATAATAAAATGCCATCTTATAAAACGTTGTTACACAAAGAATTAAAGCTTGCAAATACTTAAAATATATAAATATTGAAATGGAAATGCCTTATATTAGTAAAATATATAAACATATTCATATATTTGAAGAAAAAATAGAATTTTGTGGTAGATTTTACATCTATGTTTAGTTGTTTTCGAAGATCCGGTTCACTTTTCTTGCCTCGAGTATTTAACTGAATCGTTTCGCTTCCGAGTAACCGAAGAATCGTTGCAGCCTTAGTAAATATCACTTATTGGAGACTTCGGTGCAAGTCCAAAGTCCTCAAACCCAAGAGGGCTTCTTCTAACAAGGTCCTTCATTCAGTCCGGACTGTATTTTATAGGGAAGTAGGTTGCCTGACTTAAGCCTAACCATATTCCGAGGACATTGAAACTTACGCTGTTTTGGAATCTCCCTGACCCCAGGGAATTTATGCCTAGGTCCTCCACAGTCTGGACTCTGAATGATTTAGCAGGCCAGCAGGAACTTAGGCAAAGGAGCCCTTCAGCCATGTTCCCATTCGGTCCTCAACTAAAGATGCTTTGTTAAATTTTAACAGGACTTTAGGCTGCTAATTTCCATGAAAATAATGTATTAAACCCCTGGTTTTACTAAGGGGTACATTTGGGACAACCTTGTTTTAAAATTACAAGTTTTCAATCTATATCTCCCTAGGGGCCTCTTTGGGTAAGTCCCCCTTTTGGTCATCAAGAGTTGAGCTTCAGGCTGCTCTTCACTAGGTTTTTCGGAATGCTACCTGGTTCTGGATATCTGTTAAGACAGTAGCAAGGCTACTACCAGACAGGTTAAGCTCAATTTCATGGTGCATATAAGTAGTCAGAAGGGGTATGGGGAATTCAGGTGAGATACCAGATCTTTAGAACTTAAAGTTCCCCATTCACAACTAGTTTAGGAGGGACAGGAGTTCCTCATCAAGGCACCTGTAATAACACTTAGGGTTTAGGCCCTATTAATCAGCACTTTCACTTTCCCCACCTTCTAGAGGCTCCTACAGGAAACACCCCAATGGGGGTCATTCCATTCCAAGCAGTAACCAATTGTTTCCTCAGGCAGGGGGAAAACGAATTTCAGAGGCTCCAGGTGTCGTTTTCGACCCCATAACAGGGGACGAGGGTGTGGAAACCCCTCCCCCCAATGACTCCTTAAAAGCCTCCCTCAGTCCACCAGTAGGAGGTCGCCTCCGTTCTTTCAGAAGAGTCTGGCAAACAAACAAATGTTCATCCAACGTGTTAAACATTATCATCAATGGCTACGTACTGCCATTTCTCTCAAAACCAAGTCTGGTCAGATTCCCTCTGATTCTGTCGAAGTACAAGGCCCATCAAAAGACCAAGCTCTGGCCACTTGTATCCAGTCTCTTCTGTCAAAGAATGCAATAGAAAGCGTGGAAAATGTAAAATCTCTCGGGTTTTACAGTCGCCTGTTTCTAGTACCCAAGCCTCACCAAGGTGGAGGCCAGTCATAGACCTAAACAGGCTCAACACTTTTCTACACGTAGAAAAGTTCAAAATGGAAACTCCAGAGTCCATCAGGACCTCCCTGATTCCAGGGAAATGGGTATCCTCGATAGACCTGTCAGACATTTACCTTCACATCCCCATCCATCCAAACTCAAGGAAATACCTAAGGTTTTGCTGCAGGTCACAGGTGTTCCAGTTCACCTCCCTCCCTTTCAGATTAGCCATGGTGGCGTGAGGCCATGGCGGGTATTGCTTTTCAACGATCCGTAACATAAAGACTCAAGAATCTTGCTACTTGCTGGTCTGATTAGTTCTATTTTGCCCTTTTTAGTTCATATATAACACCCTAACTATTTCCTATTTAAAATATTGGTCAACTCTGCTTTATATCTCCAGTATTGTTGAAATACCCCATTATCGCCCACATTCCCCGTTATCGTGGTAGTATTTATTCAACCCCTTGCTGATGTAATTCACATCCCCCGTTATCACCTGATATGTCCCAGTGATTATTTTATGGCTTTTTTCATGTCCCGGTGTTTATTCTATGGTTTTTAATGGGTTTTTTTTACTATATTCTTGTACATGGTGTTTCTAACTCTTGATTTTGATTGACTGTAATTCATGGGTCTCTCTGCTTTTATGGTTTGTTAAACTTTAGGCCAGTATTTATTCTATTCTATGGTTTTTAATGTTTTTTATGTTGATTCTATACTTGTACATGGTGTTTCTAACTTTTGCTTCTGATTGATTGAAATTCATGGGTATTCTGCTCTTATGGTTTGTTAACCCTTGGCTTTTGTGATCTTTTTGGCATTTCTTTTTCTTGTCACAGTTCTTTTTTGCATAATCCTTGGTTCTTTTTGCTTTTTGGACCCGGTAGTTCTTGACCATGTTAGTCGTAAAAACTACTCTATTGATATGTTTCCTATGTGTCAGTTTCCATAGGAATTGGCTTAATGCTGACAAGGGTTAGAATTGTGAAAAAGTTGACAGGAGCATCCCATCTATTTTTCGGCTCCCTGTTGTGTTGCGTAAATATTGCTACCTCGGCAACTCAAAACAGGTTCCTCCACTAAAAAACCTACTACTCCTGTTGTGTGGCGATGTTGCTGTAAACCCTGGCCCAACCAATTTTGGATTCGTCAACTGCAGATCCATTCGTAATAAAGCCCCTCTCCTGCATGATCTTATACAATGCAGTGACTTGGATATCCTGGGCCTGGTTGAGACTCATATCAGACCAACCGACACTGATGGTCTCCTACACTCCCTCACACCATTAAATTATAACTTAATCCAAAAACCTAGGTGTACTAGATTGGGTGGTGGTGTTGGCTTTCTGTGCAGAAAATCCCTTTCGGCCCAGTATTGTCTATTCACCGGTTTTTAGTTCATTTGAAATCATTATACTATCATTCAGGTCCGACTACAATAGCTTTGTTGCTGCTTGTGTGTATCGTCCCCCCGGTTCTTGTACTACTCAATTTCTGGAAGATTTTCTGGCTCTTTCTGTCTTCAATTTGTTCCAATTTCATCATTTGTGGAGACATAAATGTTCATCTGGATGTTGAGTGTGGTGATAGGTCTAGGTTTAACGACATTCTTCAGTGCTGCAGTTTGAGTCAATGTGTCAGTGGCCCGACTCACATACTGGGTCACACTCTGGACATTTTGATATCTCCTTGTGACTCTGATTTTGTCCGCAATGTTAATGTTGGAGACTTTATCTCAGACCATGCTGCTATACGATGCCAACTCGACTTTTCCCACTCAGCAACCTGCATTGAAAAAATGGTCTCTTATCGTAGGTATCATAGAATTGATATTGACCAGTTCTGCAATGACCTTAGTAATATACCATTTGTACTGTCCTCTGGAGGAACTGCGGCAGAGCTGTATGATCAGTATATGGTTGGTGTTACCCAGGTACTTGATAAGCATGCTCCTATCATCTCACACATGACAAAACAGCAGTCAGATGAGTGGCTGTCCAATTCATATCGCATGGCTCGCTCTCTAAGGCGGCAATTTGAACGAATGTGGAGAAAACACAAGACACAGTTGAACAGGTCAAGGCTCTGCAAGCAAATTACCTGGTGCAATCGACTAGCCAATAAAGACAAGGGTTCCTACTATACCAGTCTTATAACTGCAGATTGTGATGACCCCAAGAAGCTTTGGCAGTCATTGAGGAAGGTATTGCATCGCACCTCAGAAACTGTTCTGCCGGCTCATTCCTCAGAAAAAAGCCTTGCGGACACGTTTGCTTCTTTCTTCACCAATAAAATAAGCAAAATCGGGAACACGTTTCCTACTTCTGGTTCATTCAATGATGCACCTGATTCGGTGCCCCCTGCTTTCAATACCTTTAAGCCTGTAACTGAAGACGAGGTCAGTAAGTGCATCAATGAGTCTCCTACTAAATCATGCCCATTGGACCCCATACCAACATTCCTCCTTAAGGATTGTCTTAATATACTCCTTCCGTCTATTACCAAGTTGGTAAATTACTCTATCATTGATGGCTCTTTCCCAAGTGCTTTCAAAAGAGTGGTTGTCACCCCCCTCATTAAAAAGGCTTCTCTGCCAAGAAACGACCTTAAGAATTATCGCCAAGTGTCTGGTCTTTGTTTCATGTCAAAGTTGGTGGAACGAGTTGTTGCTAAGCAACTTACGTTACACATCAATAAGAACAAACTGGATAATCCACATCAGTCAGCTTATAAGCCAGGACACTCCACTGAAACAGCTTTATTGTCAATAAAAAATGAGGTCCATCTCTCTCTGGCACGTGGCGAACCTACAGCTCTAGTTCTTCTTGATTTATCAGCTGTGTTTGACACCATAGGTCATAATATTCTCCTCGGTTACCTTAAATCCTGGTTTGGTCTTGGTGGAACTGTTCTAAAGTGGTTTGCTTCCTACTTGAGTGATCGATGCCAGACCATCAAGATAGGCTCCACACTATCTGAATTAAGCAAGCTCATCTATGGCGTTCCCCAAAGGTTCTGTTCTGGGTCCATTGTTGTTTTCACTTTATACTACACAAAATCATCCGCCTTCATCCGCATATTCCACTTCTATGCGGACGACACACAGCTATACATCCATCTTTCCCATAAGAATGCCTCTGCTGCTCTTGCCAAGCTAAATGCCTGCCTTCATGATGTGCAACGATGGATGTCTCTTAGTAAACTGAAGCTCAACCCAGAAAAAACTGAATTTATTGTCTTTGGCCCTAAGGCTCAGCGTCAGAAGATTTCCTCCCACTTTCATGTTAGTATTCTTGGTAGCCTTCTTCATCCGGTTGATTCGGTCAGAAGTCTAGGTGTGTGGTTTGATGCAGAATTTTCCTTCTCTGAACATGTCAAGAGGACTTGCAAAGCGTGCTTTCTCCAGATGCACGACCTTCGTAGAATAAGACCGTATCTTACTCCAGAATTGGCTGTCCTTGCTGCAAATGCCTTGGTTAGTAGTCGTTTAGACTCTCTGTTTAGGGGTTTGTCATGCACAAATTGCAAAGTATTCAGAATGCCCTTGCTCATATTGTTACAAATCATAGAAAGTATGCTCATGTTACCCCCATTCTTAGACTAAAGCAACTCCACTGGCTGCCCGTTAAGTATAGATGTATATTCAAAACTGCAACACTAGTTTATAAATTTTTACATAGTGGTTCTCCTTCCTATTTTCAACCATTCTTGTCACTCAGTAGTTGTTCCTATAGCACCAGGCATAGTCACCCAGATCATCAATACCTTACTGTTCCTCCTTTCCGCTCATCAGTCTTCAAGTAAGTCAAACATTTTGATCACAGCTTTGCCTTTGATGCTCCTAAGATCTGGAACGAACTCCCTCATGATGTGTGCAGTGCAACATCAGTTGCCTCCTTCAGAAAGAAGCTTAAAACGTACCTGTTTGCAAAAGCATATCCCCCATAGCCTCTCCTGTCACCCTGTGTCACCTTGGTATGACATGGCTATGTCCTCGGATTAATGTTAACTGCCTTGCTTTATGTTCAGTTGCACCTTAGAATCCATCAGCGACGGAGATTAAGCGCTATAAAAGTCCACATTAGATTAGCCACAACCCCCCAGGTCTTTACAATGATTGTAAAGGAAGTTGAAGCTAATGGCCCTCTCCAGAGGACTCAGACTTCACCAATACCCATAACAGGGGATGAGGGCGTGAAAACCCCTCCCCCCAATGACTCCTTAAAAGCCTCCCTCAGTCCACCAGTAGGTCGCCTCTGTTCTTTCAGAAGAATCTGGCAAACAAACAAATGTTCATCCAATGTGTTAAACATTATCACCAATGGCTACGTACTGCCATTTCTCTCAAAACCAAGTCTGGTCAGATTCCCTCTAATTCTGTCAAAGTACAAGGCCCTCAAAAGACCAAGCTCTGGCCACTTGTATCCAGTCTCTTCTGTCAAAGAATGCAATAGAAAGGGTGGAAAATGTAAAATCTCTCGGGTTTTACAGTCGCCTGTTTCTAGTACCCAAGCCTCACCAAGGTGGAGGCCAGTCATAGACCTAAACAGGCTCAACACTTTTCTACACGTAGAAAAGTTCAAAATGGAAACTCCAGAGTCCATCAGGACCTCCCTGATTCCAGGGGAATGGGTATCCTCGATAGACCTGTCAGATGTTTACCTTCACATCCTCATCCATCCAAACTCAAGGAAATACCTAAGGTTTTGCTGCAGGTCACAGGTGTTCCAGTTCACCTCCCTCCCTTTTGGACTAGCCATAGCCCCCCAGGTCTTTACAATGATTGTAAAGGAAGTTGAAGCTAATGGCCCTCTCCAGAGGACTCACACTTCACCAATACCTGGATGACTGGCTGATCAGGTCCCAGTCTCAGGAGGAAGCCCAAATGAACACTCAGGCAGTGGTAGACCTAACCCAGTCCTTAAGTTGGATAATATAATCAGGAAAAAATCAGAACTGAAACCTTCTCAGGTGTTTTTCGTTCTTGGGCTACGAATACCATCTAGATTCAGCCCTTGTAAAACCCACTCAAGAGAGATGGCTCAAACTTCAGGATTTGATCCTACGATTCAAGTCGAAGCATGTTTTGACTGCAAGATGTTTGATGTCGCTAATTGGGTTGCTTGCCTCAACGGAGAAAATGGTCCTGGAGGGACGCCTTCACAGTTTCACCTCAAGGAGCACTGGAAATATCCTCAGTCGCTGGACAGCCTCCATCCTTAGTCAGAAGCCATTGCAGCACACTTAGACTGGTGGCAAAATCCCTCATGAAAGGTGCAGACCTTCATCCCAAAGACCACAGTATCCAACTTTTTACAGACGCCTCAAACGAAGGTTGGAGCGCTCACTTAGATCAAAGTTCTACAAAGGGTCTGTGGTCAGACCGGGAAAAAAGGCTACACATAAATGTTCTAGAATTGAAGGCGGTCTCCCTGGCCCTTCGAAGCTTCAAGGACCAGTGCCAGAACTAAACAGTGCTAGTTGCAACGGACAACTCAACAGTGGTAACCTACATAAACAAACAAGGAGGAACTCACTCAGCAGAAATGTGCTCTCTCCTGTGGAAGATCATGACATGGTGCCATCACTATCGCATAACATTAAAAGCCAGACACATTCCAGGGTGTCTGAATGTGATGACCGACCTTCTATCCAGTTCGAACCAAGTACAGTAAACAGAATGGTCACTGCATCTGCAGGTGTTCAAACAGATCTGTCAAAAGTGGTTCACTCATGTAGATCTATTTGCCACTCACCTGAACCACAAACTTCCACTGTACGTATCTCCTGTCCCAGACCCAAAGGCTTGGGACATAGATGCTCTGGACATAAACTGGATGGGTCTCACTGCCTATGCCTACTCTCCGACGGCTCTCCTTCACAGGGTGATCAAAAAAAAATCAGGCAATGCCATTGCCTGATCATCGTAATAACCCCAGGCTGGCCAGGGATGCCCTGGTTTTGGGACCTAGTGCAGCTCTCAACAGAGATCCCACTGCAACTTCCAGTGTCAACAACTCTTCTCAATCCACACCTGGTGTCTAGGAGTGGACAGCTCCAAGAACAAGGCTTCTCTGTGGAGGTGGCAGAGGACCATCTGCAAGTCAAAGTGGGCCCTATTTGAGAAATGGTGCAGAGAAAATTCGGTGGATTTCTCCACTCCATCTGTGAAACAAGTCTCAGACTTTTTCATGTACCTGTACCAAGATCTAAACAGGCGCCCCTCGACCATCGATGGTTACAGGTTGGCCATTCTTGACACTTTGGGCCCAGCGGGGCACCATATTGCACAAAGTTCAGACCTTCACAGGTTACTCTCCAGTTTTCACAGGGATCGTCCAAAAAGTTCCAGGAATCTTCCAAAATGGAACCTTTCTGTTCTCAATGAGCTCACAAAAGCACCCTTTGAGCCTATGAAAGACACAGACCTCGAACATCTTACACTCAGGACTGCTTTCTTGCTAGCTTTGGCCTCCGGCAAGCGCCGCAGCGAAATCCATGCCTGGGTTGCAAAAACAAAGTATCTAATCTAGGCCAATGGGAAAAGGTTGCCTTGTTCCCTTCTTCTGACTTCATAACCAAAAACCAACTAGCAAGAGAAGGTTCTCAAAGTGTGTCTCCGGTGACTATTCCTGCTTTGACTACCATTGTAGATAGACAATTCAAAGAAGACAGGACCTTGTGTCCAGTGCGGGCCCTGAGGTACTATTTGGATCGAACCAAAGACCTGAGAGGTTCTCGATCCCTACTTTTCATCTCCTTCAAGACAGGACATACCTCAGACATCAGACCCGGTACTCTCTCTTCTTGGTTGAAACAAACCATTCTACTTTGTTATAAACAAGCAGACCAACAAGCCTTGGACTTGGTCCAAGTTAAAGCGCATGACATTAGGGCCTTCGCGGCCTCTAAGGCCTTTTACGGTGGGGTATCGGTGGACCAAATCATGCAAGCCTGTCACTGGAAAGCTCACAACACATTTACAAATTTTAACCTAAAAGACCTTACTTGGTCAGACAACGACGACAATATGTATCTGGGACCAGTGGTGGCGGCACAACAAGTCCTGGATCCTTCCCCTCAGACCAGTTATCCTTGGAAAGAAAAGAGAGGGGGGGGGGGGGGGGGGGGGGGGGCACATCAGCTACCACCAAGTCTTCAGGAGTCTAATCCCAGGATCTAGGTGTAGGTTTACCTCTGGAGATGTTATGGGTAAGGTCATTTTTTATTTTTAGTTTATCAAGTATATGTGTATTAAGGACAAGTTGTCATTAATCTCATATTTGGTGACAAAAATTTATGAGAATTCCAACCATTGGGCTGGTTTTCACTCGTGGATGGGCCCTAGGGGCCCTTACACCTCTAAAAGTGAGCACTGCTTTCCTACAATCAAACATCTCGACAGTTTTAGCACTGTCATTCATTCTATTCAGGTTTTTGGCTCTTTACAGGCCCGGTCTTCGGGATTGGGGCACTGTAAATGGGACTCAGACTGGTATTTCTAAACATTCAATCTAATCTATTACTTCAAAATCTAAGAAAAATTGACATATCTTCCAGTCTCAGCTGTAATCCCTCCACCATGCGGTTGGATTCAGCAATCAGTCCCACATGGTAAGCTATTGTAGCGCAATAAAATTGAAAATTTTAATTACTTAAATGTAGCTTTTATAAGCTACAAGCTTACCACGTGGGACTGATAAGAGTCCCGCCCTGCCTCCCCACTGTATTACAGCTGAGGGGTAAGGTTTTAAAAATTTCAACAAGAAAGTAGGACGATAGGCAAAGTTCACGAGACGACAACTTGAGGCTACGGCCAACTATAAATGTCTATTTTTCTTAGACGTTGGCCTGATGCCATGCGGCCATCCGAGAACAGCAATCAGTCCCACATGGTAAGCTTGTAGCTTATAAAAGCTACATTTAAGTAATTAAAATTTTCAAATTTATTTTATTAGTTTATGCATTTGTTAGCTGTCATGTTCTACTGAATATTGCTCCTGTTGTTGACAAGTACTCATGTTTTTTTTTTCGTTTTTTTTTTTTCCATAATACGTACCTCTATCCGGAAATAAACCATATGTTGTAATACATTTCAAGGAAAGGGTTATTTTATTAATTCACAGAAAATAACTTTTAAAAAAAATCTCTTGAGTGATTTTACAAAAGTAGCACTTATATGTCTATCGCAAGATTGAATAAATTAAAAACAGTTTGTAAAGTTACAGTACATTAGATTTCATGGAAATATTATAATGTTTTGAATATTTGCAGTGTCTTGTTTCATGCAATGTTTCCCACTTCATGATCGATGCCGAGCTTTGTCTCTTCTCCTGCAAGGACAGATTCAGAGTGATATTCACCTGGCTTACTGTCAGTGGCTGCAGTTTCTGTCATACTATGTTTTGTATTTTTCGATGCCTTTCTGCAACTTTGAGTTAACCAGCTTATAATAATTGCAGTGGTCTTTAAGGAGAGCATCTTCTTTCTCATGTGGTCTAGTAACACAAATTCTTCTTTATGTAAATTTGGCCTTTGTATCGAATGGAGGTAAGATGGTTCTTTCCCCAGGAATTTACTCGTGCCTGCTACAACTTTGGCATACTCCTGTGCTTGGTGTTCTTGCTTAAGCCTGAGAAATCTTTTTTGTTCTTCATCATCTTCGTTTTCCTTGCCTCTTTTGGCAGATTTTGGTAAGTAGATCTTGATATTTTTTGCTGGCAATGTGGCCACATTGCTAAGAAGATGGGGATTCATTTCAATTTGTGCTTGGATAAGCTCTGCCTTTTCACTGTGGTTTCTCTTCTGAATAGGCAGATGCCCCACCTGTGGTGGGACAAACTCCCTCTGTCTTTGCCGGAGGCGACGTTCTTCCAAATGCATAGTTCCATCGGTGTATTGGTCAAAGTTTTGAGCAGATACAGATCTCAGCTTATCTGTATATGATGGTATGGGATATTTGGATTGGAACATGGTGGAGACAGGTCTGAATTGATGGTCAAACCTGGTCATTGGTACTGAGCTTCTTCGCTTAAAGTCATTTAGTTCAGAGATTGTTACAATGGTAGACAGTTTGCTGCCTGGTCTAGGTATTGGATAGTAGACATAGATATCATCATCAGTCAGAACATAGTTCCTGGCATCTGGCAGGAATTTGGACACATTCATATATTTCTCACGGCGATGGGATAAGTACATTTTCTTATCATTTTCATCCTCTTGGATCTTGATCTTGCTAAATCCTCTACTTCTTTCAAATAAGTTAGGCCTATGTTTCTTTGACATGGTGCTAATGTCACGTCTCATAAGTGTTAGTCTTTCATCAAATGTCATGTCTTTCTTCAAAGAGGAATGCAGGGATTTACGCCTGTAACACAAAATTGAACCTTATATTTCATAATTTTATTTCTCCTGGCCGTTTGTGGATCAAAAAGATATGAAAATGCTCCGAACAATTACAGCTGAATTGCATCAGATTATGTTAAATAGATCTAAAAAGAAACTTATTCACTCTTTTATACAGTACCTTATTTTATATCCACATATACAAGACAAAGAAAAGAAAATCGTCTATGTTTTGTTCATAATCAACAATAGTTTTAGCTAAACACAGATTTTGCTATATTCATTTCAAAACAAATTAATTATGTCAAATGTTTTAGCTAATATATTGTTTGCTTTTTGTTTCTCATGTTGCCACAAATTTGTGCCACTTAGATTTTAGATTAAAAAAGTGGTTTTCATTAAAGCAGAGGTTTAAAGAGAAAACATGCCAATACAGTAAAAGTCTTTATTAAAATCTTACTTTTTATGCATCCCATAATTATCCAGGTGACACAAAATCTCCATAGTAAGCTTTAAAACTGTCCGTTTTATTGGATATTTACTTACTCTTCCTAGTCTTTTATTCAGTAATATTGTTATTATTCTGTTGTTTTACTCATTCTTTACTATCCTGACAACAGAAATCATAATATGTACTTTGTCATTTTTACCTGTTAATCTGAAGCTGTTGCATTAAGGTCAGTCTTTCTCTGTCTATTGTATGCAAAGATTTCCTCTCTGATGTCATCAGACTACTCAGCACTCTTTGGTAAAGTCGGTGTTCTTTCTGATTTTTCATTTTACATTTTTCCAAGTTTCCTGACACTGGCACTGCCATTTTCAATGTCTGCTTTTTTTTTTTTTTTGCTAATTACAGCTTTATTTTATCATATATTGTGAAATTTAAAGAAGTTAAATGTCCATATTTGAAACCAAAATATGAATCATGCTTCTTAATAGCAGATTCTAACGATGGGCCATTTTAGAAAGATATATCAAATCTGAACATTCACACAATCCACTTGTGAATGGACAGAAATCAAATCATTACATTTGGATGTTTTTGATCTTCAGTTATAGATATGTTGTATACTTGGAGTGAAAGGGTGAAATATAAGCGAATACTATTATGGCGCAAATACACAGAAACATTTTCATGCTTGTCAGTTTTATTAATTGAACACAATAATGAAGATTTATTTGTAAACTGGGCTTCAAAAAGAAATATTGCAATGGATTAACCATGAATGGAAATATCTTCTAAGGTACAATGAAAGTGGGGATATAACACTAGATCTCTGTGTTTTTATTCCTTTCTTTGAAATCTGTGACGTTACTTACATTATAAGTTCAAGATATTCATTATCTTGAAAGGTTATGTATAAATCAAGCAAATCTATGGTAAACTGCTGCACTGAGTTTGGCATTTATTTTGATCAAATAACAAAGTAGCTACATCTGACTCACATTTTATGGGATTATAATAGAAAAATGTAACAAAATTGAAAACCTTAATTCTAAAATTATTTGTCGTTTAAATATAATGCGTAATAAATTCCATAGAGACAGAAGAGATAGGGAAAGGGAGCTGTCAAATTATTATTTACCAATAAGGTTTAATGAAGTTATTTATGTTCACCTCATGCACTGAATTGTTCATGATTACATAGTGACTGGTATTTCATACACAAAGGACCACACAGCCAGATGAACAAGTGGAATGGTTGTCAATAAAATTTTGAGAGATTATGTAAGCAATGCCATGCTATAATGCTACTGGGTGTTTTAATTAATTCACACAAACAATTAATTTTTGTGTTTAATTCCACTTTTTTTTTTTTACTTAAGGAAATATTTATATCTATTAACAATTTTTTTATGCTAAAGCAAACATGGTTGGTGAAAATGAGAAAAAAGTACAAATGTCTCTGTGTATTATAAAAAAAAAACAGACAGAAATTCTGTCCAATAAATTGTTTAATCGAATGCCAGATATAACTGACAGGAGTTATATTGTGGATATCAGAGACCACAGACTGGGACTGAAGTATTTATAAAACCAAGGAAATAATAATGGCTTTAAATAAACCAAAAGAAACCATGACTATGCCATTTCCCAAACAAAGATGTTCGAAATACAAATAGTTGTTTAAAACTTAACAAATCATTTCATTTCTGTTGTGAAAATGATGTCATGCATCCCTTGTGGTTTAAATAAAATTCTAAAATGGTTGGCCACGCAGTGACCATGGTCATGTCTTTTGTGCATTAAAACGCGACAGTAAATAATACAAAGCTGTTTAATTATATCTAACTTGGCCTACGAAGGTTATAAATTTCGGTTATATTGGATTTCCTATATTTTGATTTAGTATGTTTCATGACTACATGGGGCTTCCAGTCGACTATTTCTTAAAAAAATTCATCAGAATTGCATCAGTATGACAGTATTTACAGATACCTTAATTAATTTTTAATGTGTACCATGTATGTAAGAATGATGAAACAGCCAAACTTAGTTTGGGTTTGTTTTTATTTTCAGGTAAGATGTGTGCCTTATTTTGGCCAAAATATGAATGCAACCATTTTAGAACAGGAATAAATGACAATTTCTTCCTAAAATAAAGCAGATGTTGAAAGAACATGAGAAAATTTCTGCCGTTTTGCTCTATAGAATAAAACTGACAGAGATTTCCTTTTGGACGCGATAACTTAAAAAATATTTTAGTTAGAACTTTCAAATTTGGTATGTGGGTATATATGGGTAATGCCACGAACGCTATTGTTTTGTGACCTTGACCTTCAATCTCAAGGTCACTGGTGGCCTCTTAAAGGTAAGATTTTGGCCATTTTTTCACTTTTTGGCCCAGTTCTCCTATACAGAAAGTCAGATCATCCTATGGCCGGTATATGTAATACATATATATGTCCTCTGTAAGCATGCAGAAATTTGACCTTGAAGCTCTTCATTGAAGGTCATCCACTGACCGCCAAAGTACCTGACCGAGGGTCATTTTTGGCCTTTTTGGAGATATTTTCACACTTAATGCTGACTATATTGCATGGAAACTATTGAAAATGGCTTTGGAGGTTGAGTACATGATGGACTTCTACCATCCAGGCTTACTGGTTACAGATCTGCATTTAAGGTCATCCACTGACCGCCAAAGTACCTGACCAAGGGTCATTTTTGGCAAATTTGGACATATTTTCACACTTAATGCTGACTACATTGCATGGAAACTATTGAAAATGGCTTTGGAGGTTGAGTACATGATGGAGTACCAGCATCCAGGCTTACTGGTTACAGATCTTCATTTAAGGTCATCCACTTACCGCCAAAGTACCTGACCGAGGGTCATTTTTGGCCCTCTATTTGTTTGTTTGTTTGTGAACAAGAGAATTAAAAAACTGACAGATGGATTTTGATGAAATTTTCAGGATATGTTCAAAATGGTAAAAGGAAGATATGATTAAATTTTGGGAGTGATCCGGATCTGTCTGGATCTTCTGGATCCATGAAATTTAATTTTTAAAGACAGATAACTCAAAAACTTATGGGTGCATTAATGTCCTTAATGGGACGAGGAACAAGTGATTAGATTTTGGGAGTGATCTGGATCACTGTCTGGATCATCCGGATCCAGGCTGCCAGATGTGTTTGTGTACAATGTAGCTCAAAACCTTATGGATCGATTTTGATGAAATTTTTAGAATATGTCTGAAAAGGTAAAAGGATGAAATGATTGAATTTTGGAAGTGATCCGGATCACTATATGGATGACATTTTCAACAAATGACCTAAATGGTACAAGGAACAAGTGATTACATTTTTGTAGTGATCTGGATCACTGTCTGGATCATCTGGATCCAGGCTGCAACAGAATTTTAGGATGAATTTTCATGATATTTTTTGGATATGTTAGAAATGGTAAAAGGAAGAAGTGGTAAAAGGAAGAAATGATTCAATTTTACAAGTGATCTGGAACACTATCTGGATCTTCTGGATCCATGAAATATAATTTTAAAGACAAATAGCTCAAAAAGTCATGGGTGGATTTTGATGAAATTTTCAGGAGTGATCTGGATCATCTGGATCCATGCGGCCAGATGTGTTTATGTACAAGATAAATCAAAAAGTTATGGACAGATTTTGATGAAATTTTCAGGATATGTCTGAAAAGGTAAAAGGATGAAATGATTGAATTTTGGAAGTGATCCGGATCACTATATGGATCTTCTGGATCTATGAAATGTAATTTTTAAAGACAGATACCGCAAAAAGTTATAGATTGATTGTTTCAGCAAATGGCCTAAATGGTACAAAGAACAAGTGATTAAATTTTTGGAGTGATCTGGATCATCTGGATCCAGGCTGCCACATAATCTTGGGATGGACTTTGATATTTTTAGGATATGTTACAAATGGTAAAAGGAAGAAGTGGTAAAAGGAAGAAATGATTCAATTTTGCGAGTGATCTGGACCACTATCTGGATCTTCTGGATCCAAGAAATGTAATTTTTAAAGACAAATACCTCAAAAAGTCATGGATGGATTTTTATGAAATTTTCAGGAAATGTCTTAAATGGGACAAAGAACAAGTGATTAGTTTTTGGGAGTAATCTGGATCACTGTCTGGATCATGTGGATCCAAGCTGCCAGATGTGTTTGTGTACAAGATAACTAAAAAACTTATGGACAGATTTTGATGAAATATTTAGAATATGTCTGAAAAGGTAAAAGGATGAAATGATTGAATTTTGGAAGTGATCCGGATCACTATATGGATCTTCTGGATCCATGAAATGTAGTTTTTAAAGACAGATATAAGTGAAAGAACTAGTGATTAGCTTTTGGGAGTAATCTGGTACTATGGAGAATCCTGACCTGGTGCTCCAGGAAACAGGCTCAAGACTGACATATTCACGCCTTAACTATGTCCCGTCCGGGGATACACTGCGTCGAGACGCAATCTCTAGTTTATCATGTGTGATGACAATCTGTTTGGGGAGGAATGGTTTGGTGGGGTGGGGAGGGGGATGGTCAAAATAATATTTTGTGTGAGTGTGGTAGGGGGTTCAGTTTATTTTAATTTTGAATCTGTATTCACTATTTTTATTAATTTCTACAAATCCCTTGACTCAAGATATGGTGTAACTTAAACCGAATTAAACTTAAAAGAAAATTATGAAAGAACAACATTTATATATGAATAACTTGCATTAAGCTTTATACATAGGGATTAGGGACACATAAAAGGTGATACTTTAGCATTTCAAATACTACTAGCATTTAAAATAAAAAAGTAAGGATTACCCCCAAAGTGTGTTACTGAACAATTCACAGGAAGTAAAGTTAAGGTAAGTGTGGCAATTCTTTAACTGCTGCAGGGTGTTTCAAAATTATTAAAATGCGAGCCAATCAACACAAGTTTTAGCAAAACATTTTGTTGCATGGCAGAGTAAATCCCACAACAGCTTCTTACAAATCAATCCTACTTCATTGTAACATTGGTCAAACATTTTCATGGTGTGAAATATTTTACGTGGATATTTACAAATGGTTAGAATATGGTTATACTCTGGACACCATGCATTTAATCCTGGATCTACATGACATCTGGTTGAAACTCTGTGTTTCATGAAAGAACAGTGCATCTGCATCCAAATGGAAATGTTGGTGGGTAGAAACTAAATAAAAAAATCTGTTTACAAATTTAGATTTTATACAAAATAATATTGTAAAAATCTAATTTTCTGTCGTGTTAAACATGTGTCAAGCAATCATCTTTTCGTTGAATATGTACAAAAATAACGTCATCACTTTAAACTGTGCATAACTTCTATAAATGCCACAAAAGGTTTATGAGTAAGTTCCCTATCACCTCCTCTGGACAACTGAAGTGAAAGTTGACTCTGTTGTATCTTGTAGAGGTGTGGTCATGTCTGTTTCTGAGATACTGCTAGAGATGGTGACTATGTCTGGTGTTGTGGAGGTTCTTGGTTTTGTCGGTTGATGATGATCAGGTTTTCCAAAAGACTTCCTCGTTTTTCCTGACAAAGATAGACATTTTATTTTGAAAGATATGCTTTAATTATTTCAGATAATGTACAATGTAACTTCATATTACATTTATTACCTCAACCAATGATATTATGTTGTTAGGTTAATTTGTTTTTCTTCACAATAATACCAAAACTAATGGACACATATTTATGAAATTCTTTATGTGGATACGATCTGACCAAAGAAAGCGATGAATAAATTTTGGGAAAGCTACGGATCATACTCTAGTATACAAAAAGAACTCCCGAATTTTCATTGATTTTCGTGGTTGTGCTATCTGATTGTGGTGGTTAAAATAAAAAAGAAGTATTTTGGTGAAATTACAATATGGAGATACTTGGCTGCCTTGACGGAGGGCTGCGCTGTATGAGTGCTTTCTACGTGTACATAAAACGCAGATTTTATTGCGTTAATACATCCTATCCAATGGACAATTGCTTTACCGGTCGGCGCGACCGGTCCCGCCAAACGACAGAAAAAGTCATTCTGTATAAGATACCGGCAGGACCGGTCACAGTGTGTACGTTCGCCAGGTGTCGCCTCATGCATACTTCCTGTCTAGTCAGAATGACGTCATGGCGTCTTTTTCGTTTGGCGCTCAGTGTGTACGGACGTGTTTCCTGCAGTGTTAAAGAAGTTTATATTTTATGAGATTTTCACTTTATTTGTCAACGTGTTTTATATCTACTTATTCCTGGAGCATTATGTCTTCCCCTGGCCAACGTAGGGGCTCGTGCGGCCACGTTATGGCTCTCTTTGATCTACATACAAAGTGTGCTCGCTGTCGTGAGAAAGGAATTGGAGGGGACGACTGTGTAGCAAAGAAACCATGCTCCATTTGTGAGAGTTTCACAGAAGCTCAGAAGACGCAGTTGGCCACTCCTAAGTATAGAGAACGTAAAGAATCTGGCCAGAAGAAAAATCCCTCCCCTACCCACGTTGCTGCCTCTGATGTTACAGTTTTGGGTAGGGTCGAGAACAAGGGTGAGAGTTCTAGTGATAGAGGCGAATCTACACCTAAGATACAAAAGAAGTCCTCTCACAAATCTCCCCTTAAGAAGAAATCCGGCAAATCTTCAGAGCTTCAAACTGAACTTCAATCATTAGACGACAAGTGGTCTGAAAGATTTTCCAGGTTGGAAGCCCTTTTCCTGGCGAAAAGCTTCTCAGTTCCAGTAGAACCGGTCAAGAAAACTGATGTTCCGGTTACAGACAGACCTTTTATCCCTCCAACTGCTGCTTCCACCTCTATGCAGCAGCAGAAGAAGTCCACCGGTCGCAAGAAGACTACTAAATCTTCTCAACCTGAGGTTTCCGGTGTCCTGCCTGGCAGCCAGCGTGTGACTCCAGAAGACGTGTCAGCTACCCAGCCTGTTGAGGCCCCCGGTACAGACACAGAAAATCTTCCAGCTGACCAGGAAGCTGTCTTCTCACCCGCTCCCGGGGATAAACCTCAGATGCATTCACCGGTGCTACCTGTTACTCCCGGTACCATCCCTACCGGTCCTACAGTCCCTGTTGAGGAACCGGAACAAGAATTTGCCACTGACCGGTCATCTCTTTCACCGGACGAGGGGGAATTGTCTGACCGGGAATCTATTCAAGGACAGGAAGAACTTCTTGAGGGTGATCAAGAACTTTCTGCTGAACAAAGTTACCGGGAGACATTAAGGGGAGTTAGGTCTTTCATGGCCTGGACCGACATCCCAGAATTCGACTCAGCCTCTTCATCTCAAGATGATAATCCCTTCACCGGTACCAAAACAGCACAGACTGGGAAAATCTCTGTTAAAGTACCAGTAGATGAGTGGCTTTGTCGCAAGTTTGAGAAACTTAATGTGACCTTACAAGAGGGATACCCTACTCGTAATACAGAAACTGCCGGACTCAGTAAAGATCAGTTCGTTAAGTCACCTAGAACTTTGAAGTGGTACGGAATGCATAGTGAGAAGAAGGACTTTTCCCGTTCCAAGGTATACACCTGGACCAGTGAGCCTGCTCGCCTTAATAGCAGTTTTCCAAGGATAGCTGGTCGCTCTCTCCCCTCTGCCCCAGCTTCCCGTCCGGTGTCACAGGACACACTGAGGAAGTGGGAACGGGCTGCACGGGACCAGACTTATATGTGCAACCAGGCAGCAGCATTCAGTCGTTGTCTTACGAAGGTCCAAGAGAACATGACAAACCAATTGAAAGTGATCCAGGGAATTACGGTTAAGGGAAAGACTTCACCTAAACTCACTCAGGCGGCTGACGAACTGGATTTTTTGGTCACCTTCAATAGATCTATCACACAGGCAATGGCTCGCACCATGCAAGATCTTTCCGATGGTGTTTTTGTTAGTGTGGCCAACTTGACATTAGCTAGGAGAGACAGTTATCTAGATTTTGTCCGGTCTGGTATCAAGCAGGATACCCTCATGGCTCTCAGATCTGCACCACTTCACATGAGTGCACTTTTTCCGGACCATATGATTACCAAAGCAGAAGAGGAGATACGCCATTTTGAGGACAAGCGTACTCCCGGTCCGGCAAGAAAGACATCACGTTACCACCCGTATGCTCAGTCTACAAAGCAAGGTCACCAACGTTCTGAGCAATCGTCTACCCTTCCGGCTTGGAAGCAGCTTAGGCGCCGGGGTAACAAATCTAACAGGGGCAAGGCCTCTTCTTTCTCTCAGCGACCTGCAAAGACACAGAAGCAATATAAATGACAATTATTGTGTTGTAAAGAGTCAGATAGAGACTTCTGTGTCAGGTGTTATTACAGACTCAAAAGTAACCGGAGAGAACTGTTGTTGGGACAAAAGAACTCAGTATCCTGTATTATGTCATGTTGCCAATCATGTTCTTTTTGCAGAAGGGTCGTCGCAAAAGAAAGACGTAATGCCCGATCATCAAATGTTAATAAAGTCTGTGAAAAATGTTTCCTGTGTAAATCAGTTGAGTTCTGTCCACAATGTCACAAATGCCCCTCTTGTTGCACCAAATCTGCCTGTAGGCTCAAGATTACACCTTTTTTGGGAAAAATGGGCTGCACTGAACGCAAACCCCAGAGTGGTTTCAATCCTGAGAGAGGGTTACGTTCTGCCATTCCGGTCCAGACCTCACCTCACAAGAGAACCGACAATAACAAGCTGTTATGTAGATCCCCACAGGAACAGCTACCTGTTGGAGGCATTGCATCAGCTGTTAAACAAAAATGCTGTGGAGCTGGTCCAAAACCAAAAATCTCTGGGGTTTTACAACCGGTTGTTCCTTGTACCAAAGCCCAACAACCGGTGGCGGCCAATCTTGGATCTGAGCAACTTGAACAAATTTCTGAAAACCCAAACCTTCAAAATGGAAACCCCGGAAACAATACGCACCTCCCTCCAATCAGGGGAGTGGGTGACTTCAGTAGATTTCAAAGACGCGTACTTCCATATCCCCATAAACAGCCAATCCCGGAAGTACATGCGTTTTCAAATCCAAGACAAGACTTATCAGTTCAAGGCCTTACCCTTTGGCCTGTCCACAGCCCCCCGGGAATTTACAATGATAGCCAAAGAGGTAAAATGGCTAGCCTTGAGACGGGGTATAAGGATCCACCAGTACCTAGACGACTGGTTGGTCAGAGCAAAGTCCCCCCAGGTCTGCCTTCAGCACACACAACAATTACTGACTCTCTGCAAAGACTTGGGATGGCTGGTAAACGGAGAGAAATCAGAGCTGGAACCCAAGCAGATTTTCAATTTCGTAGGTTACCAGTTCGATTTGGAAGAGGGCAGGGTCAGACCTACCCAGGAACGCTGGCTAGCCCTAACAGACAAAATCCAGTCAATTCTGTCCGGTCCGGTTTGTCCGGTTCGACAGTTCATGTCCCTCATTGGTCTCCTCACAGCAACAGAAAAACAAGTTCACCTGGGGAGACTGCACATGAGGCCCATACAGTGGCACTTAAAAAACAACTGGAGGGTCCCAGAATCTCTGGAAAAGGTGATCCCGGTTCCCAAGTCGCTCCACCCCCATCTAAGGTGGTGGCTGGAGGAAGGCAATGTACTGCTAGGTCAACCTTTACACCCTCTAAAACATGCTCTGCAAATCTTTACAGACGCATCAAAAGAAGGGTGGGGCGCTCACTTAGACGAGCACACTACAAGAGGAACCTGGTCTCTCCCAGAGAGCAAATTACACATAAACCAGTTAGAACTAAAAGCAGTATTCCTAGCTTTAAAAGACTTTCACACCCTCGTCTGCAACAAGACAGTGTTGATAGCTACAGACAACACAACAGTGGTGGCTTATATCAACAAAGAGGGGGGGATGAAGTCGGGCTCGCTGTGTGCCCTACTGTGGAGAATACTGTCCTGGTGCACCAGGCAACAAGTAACCCTCAGGGCACGTCACATCCCCGGCCGGTTGAACGTGATAGCAGACAAGCTATCCAGACTTGGCCAGACAATTCAAACAGAGTGGTCACTTCATCCAGAAGTATTCCAAGCTATATGCTCCCGGTGGCACCAGCCCAAAGTGGACCTGTTTGCCACCAGGTTCAACAACAAACTACCACAGTTTGTCTCACCGGTCCCAGACCCCCAGGCATGGGCAGTGGATGCACTCAGCCTCTCCTGGGAGGACCTGGACCCATACGCCTTCCCACCGGCAGCCATCTTGGGCAAAGTGGTGGAGAAGCTACAAGACTACCCCTGCAACAGAATAATTCTGATTGCCCCAGGGTGGCCAAACATGCCCTGGTTTTGGGATCTAGTGGCAATGTCCAGTCAAATCCCACTGTGTCTGCCCAACATACCCAACCTAGTGTCTCAGCCATTCAGCCAGGTCCTTCACAGGAACCTGTCGAATCTGAACCTACATGCCTGGCTCCTAGAGCCTCAGCAATCAAGGAGCAAGGTTTCTCTGAGGCAGTGGCAGCACGAATTGAGGCTCCTCAAAGAAGATCAACCAGATCTGTCTATGAGGCAAAGTGGACCATTTTTACAAAGTGGTGCCTCAGTAATCAGGTGGACTTCAGGGCACCACCTTTAACAGCCATTGCTGACTTCCTCCTGCATTTGTTCCAGGACAAGAAGTTACAACCAGGCACTATTGATGGCTACAGATCAGCCATTGCAGACAAACTGGGCAATGATCCAATTAACATCAGCAAAGATGAGAATCTCACTCGTCTATTGGATAGTTTCCATAGAGACAGACCAAAAGGTCGGAGAGGCATACCCTCCTGGAACCTTTCTCTGGTCCTCCACCAGTTGACAAAAGCACCTTTTGAACCTTTGAAAGAGGCCTCACTGAAACACTTGACTTTCAAGACTGTTTTTCTGCTGGCCCTAGGTTCTGGTAAACGGAGGAGTGAGATTCATGCTTGGCTACACAAGAACATTCGACACCAGTCAGATTGGTCAAAGGTGTCCCTGTATCCTTCCCCCAGCTTCTTATCTAAGAACCAACTGGCTAGGGAGGGTCCAGATAGTGTGGCCCCGGTGGTGATACCAGCTTTGGCTCCCACCTTGGATAAATCACTTAAAGGTGATAGGTCTCTCTGTCCAGTCAGGGCCTTACGTTACTATCTGGATAGAACCTCAGACCTCAGGCAGAACAAAGAATTGGTCTTTGTCTCCTTCAAGAAAGGTTTTGACAAGGACATCTCTCCTGCCACCGTCTCCTCCTGGATCAAGCAGACTGTGATCCTATGCTATGAGCTCTCTGACCAACAAGCCCTTACCTTACATCAAGTGAAAGCTCATGATGTAAGGGCTTTTGCTGCTTCTAAAGCTTTCCAATCTGGAATTTCTTTAGATCAAATTTTATCAGCCTGTCACTGGAGATCTCACAACACCTTCACACAATTTTACCTGAAGGATGTTGCTTGGGCTGATTCAGAGCTGTTCCACTTAGGGCCTATAGTGACTGCTCAGCAGGTCCATCAACAAGCCCTATGAGGAGGAGACATCACTGTACATATGTATATAGTGTATATATATCAACTCAGTTAAGTGAAAAAAAAAACAAAAAAAAAACAATAATCTTCTGGCATGCTTCCACTGGGAATGGTTTTTCTTGGGACTGAACTCATCCCTCTCCTCCCCTACCTCAGAGCAGGTCTGTTCAAAAAGGGGGGGGGGGGGGGGGGGGGGCAAGGTCGACTGACGGTTCATTTTAGAACCGGATGATGATACTCGACCAGAGCCTTAGGAGCATTGACCTCAAGGTCTGCCCAGGCTTAACCATAATAAATTCTTCGATACTCCAGCATGAGTTCCAATATAGTCCCTATAGTACCTTACCCGCCAGCCAAGCGGTAGTTATTCAGCAATTGTCCATTGGATAGGATGTATTAACGCAATAAAATTGCAAATTTAATAAGTAAATTCAATTTTTATAAGTTAATACCCTATCCAATGGACAGACAAGGCCCTCCCAGCCGGCCCCGCTATCAGCTTACTAGGGATCTAACTAAGTCTAGACAACGAAAAAGACGCCATGACGTCATTCTGACTAGACAGGAAGTATGCATGAGGCGACACCTGGCGAACGTACACACTGTGACCGGTCCTGCCGGTATCTTATACAGAATGACTTTTTCTGTCGTTTGGCGGGACCGGTCGCGCCGACCGGTAAAGCAATTGTCCATTGGATAGGGTATTAACTTATAAAAATTTAATTTACTTATTAAATTTGCAATTCCCAAACATAGGAAGACCAAGTTGTTTGTTTTTGAAACAAAATGAGGAAACTAAAAAACATATCAGATAGGTCCTCAGTGCCTCTGACCTATTTCCATGAGTTTAATTCAAACCTGGACCACATGTGTGAGTCAAGTGATTAAATTCAAAACTTCTTAAACACTCGAAATCTGAAACCTCTAAATCTCTGATTGTTTTTTTAAATTCATACATAATTTAGATTGGGATTGGTTACTGTTAATTATGTGAAAATACAGCCCCTGAGCTCCTCATTAAACAAAGTTTTCGTCATTATCAACATCTGCTATTTCTTGGTGAACAAGCCATGGGTGGAGTGTTATCAAAAAACTTGCAAAATATCTATAAAATCATAGACTTAAGGTAGATTATAAATTTACATTCGATATTTCCAAATTTAATATTCTATTAGTATATTTTGGTCTGTAGCTTGGGCTGTAATTCTGCAGTAGGTGTAGGTTAATTAGAGTTTTGGGTGTTGTTAGAAAGGAGATATTGCACTAACTATAAATATCAATAACTGATCTAGCTTCAACTGTATATATGTGCAGCAAAATAAATGCCCAGGTTATGTCATAGACTTTGAAGCTGTCATCTAATTATTAGGAATATTTTTTACAAACTTATTGGATAAAATCATCAATTTTAAATGGAGAAAATAGGAAAACTTCCCAGATGACATATACAAGAAAAATAAACAAATAATAAAAATGTCACGAATGACGATGACAATGTTACTGTACGAGTGTGTTGCATGAATACTAAATTGTTACAGTGAAGGATGTTTTACTTTCATCGTACACCAGTTTGTATGAATAATAAGTAACATAAGTATATTTGAAGAAAGAATGCAAAAAAAAAAAACCCCCAACAAGGATGTCTTAAGCATACAGGCACCAGTTAAAGTAAAAACTTCAAATTAGATTTTTCCATAGATTTTAATCTGATAAAGCGAGCAGAAGCTCTTTGATACCTTTCTAATGATTTGTAATTGCTAATATGACTTTTATAGTGCTTAATCTGAATAAAAAACTGACCCTAAGGCACAACAACCATGAAATAAAAAACTCCAAAAAATTCATTGTCCAGAGATGTAAAAGGGAGTGTCCACACCACAGAGACAATCAGAAGAATGCGATGAACCTAGGGTAGGTAGGCTTTTGTGAAGAAATAACCTGTTAGTTTCTTTCTAAATGATAGAAAAGATGTGGCAGAGCAAATGTCATCCTGCAACTATTTTCATACCTTTGGAGCATCATGCGTTAAAAAAATCATGTGTGTAACATATTTGAAGTTTACATAATTTATGAAATATTAACAATAAATCATCACTTTTTGCCGAGTTTGTCATTTTTACCCCACAGCCCTTAAGGGCTGTCAGGGTATTGTTTTCACCCATGGTGTCCGGATGGGCATGCGGCGGGAAAAAGTTTGTCCAGGCTGTAGCTCAGAAACCCTAAGGTGTCGGAAGTGACCTTGCCGCAGTGACCTTGAGTTTGAAAATCTTGTCCAGGCTATATCTCGGAAACCGTAAGGTGTAGGAAGTTGATATTTGGTAGGGACATTGGTTAGGGGGTGTAGGTGTGCAGCGTCATGGTGTGACCTTGATTTGACCTTGCCGTAGTGACCTTGACCTATAAAATCTTGTCCGGGCTATATCTCGGAAACCGTAAGGTGTAGGAAGTTGATACTTGGTAGGGACATTGGTTAGGGGGTGTAGGTGTGCAACGTCATGGTGTGACCTTGATTTGACCTTGCCGTAGTGACCTTGACCTATAAAATCTTGTCTGGGCTATATCTCGGAAACTGTAAGGTGTAGGAAGTTGATACTTGGTAGGGACATTGGTTAGGGGGTGTAGGTGTGCAACGTCATGGTCTGACCTTGATTTGGCGTTTGACCTTGCCGTAGTGAGCTTGACCTATAAAATCTTGTCCGGGCTATATCTCGGAAACTGTAAGGTGTAGGAAGTTGATACTTGGTAAAGACATTGGTTAGGGGGTGTAGGTGTGCAATGTCATTGCCTGACCTTGATTTGACCCTGCGGTAGTGACCTTGACCTATAAAATCTTGTCTGGGCTATATCTCGGAAACTGTACATACTTGGTAGGGACATTGGTTAGGGGGTGTAGCAGTGCAGTGTCATGGTCTGACCTTGATTTGACCTTGCCATAGTGACCTTGACCTATAAAATCTTGTCCGGGCTATATCTCGGAAACTGTAAGGTGTAGGAAGTTGATACTTGGTAGAGACATTGGTTAGGGGGTGTAGGTGTGCAACGTCATCGTCTGACTTTGATTTGACCTTTGACCTTGCGGTAGTGAGCTTGACCTATAAAATCTTGTCTGGGCTATATCTCGGAAACTGTAAGGTGTAGGAAGTTGATACTTGGTAGGGACATTGGTTAGGGGTTGTAGGTGTGCAGCATCTTGGTCTGACCTTGATTTGACCTTGTCGTAGTGACCTTGACCTTTAAAATCTTGTTGCACCTTTAGGTCTATCGTTTGATGCAGATTAAGCACTGTTAAAGTCATATTAGAATTCATTAAGAATTTTAGTTTTACAACTTCCCATTGTAACAGATGGAATTTCATCATGTGAGCCACAGATTTTGCTCCAACACCACACATAACCATTCATTGAATGTATTACCACTTCTGTATGCATGATAATATTCAAAACATCCAAACCATAATTCGGCCATGCAGATGTAGATTAAAAAGTGTTGTAATGTTTAGTTTACTGATTAATGCTGTCATCTTGTTATTGAATTATCCTGTTTTAATACTTCATCTTTACATGCATTATTTTTCTCTTGGACATTATTTTCTCTATTTAAACATTGTTCGGACCTTTATATAACTGACAGTGCTCTGAAAGTATCCTGAACTTTGTACTGATACAGTGCTTCTATATCTCATGGTGTTAAAAATATTTCCCTAGGCAGTGGGGTACGGGCATCTCTGATGCTATTTTAGTTATCCCTAGTAAGAGGTGCCAGGGTACATACTTGATTTATTTGGGTTTAATGTTTCTTTTGACACTCAGTAGAAGCTTGTACATACTACTAGTTAGTCAAATTTCTACACTATAAACTGCTGGGCATCGGTAAGCAACTACCAGGTTTCCCACATAAGGTCCTGTTCTGGAGTTTGACCCACAGCCTCCGAGGTCGGAGGCAAGTGTATTAACCACTACACCACTGAGCCCAATGCCAGGGTAATCAAATCCTGTATATTGTCCCCTATTTAGACTAAAAATGGCTCATGGTCATACTCAAAGTCTGTCAAGTAGTTTGGGGGTTAAAGCTTTGTTTATGATGTCCCCACTGTTTAGAATGCTCTTCCTGATGACATTTGCCCCACTATATTCTCTTTCAGAAAGAAGCTTAAACCAATCTCTTCACCAAGGCACACCCACCTTGGTCTTAATTATTCCCCTGGCATTCTTTGTGGTGCTTGACTCCTCTACTGTCCCTGGATACTAAAACTGGCTCAGTCTTTTGGTGTTGTTACGTCTTGGAGTCCCTTTACTTAAGGAGAAATTAAGCTTTATAAAAGTCCAGTTTGAGTCGAATAGAAGAATGGTAGATTATAAATAGAATTGATTTTTTTAAAAAGAAAAAGGTACTCACCACCATATTTTACAAGGATAGCAATACCTAAAGACACTATGACAACAAACATAGCAGTCAGTAAGAAACATTTGAGAGCCTTCTTTGCAAAGGGTTTCTCCTTTTTCTTGGAAGGTTTTCTTTTCTCTGAAAAGTTTTGATATCCATAGTAACTTTCAACATCATCATTAAGTTCTGGGGACCAGTTTGCTCGAATGTCTATATTATCCAACTCCACTGAATCACATGCTTTATTCTCCATGTTAGTACAAATATTCTACCTGAAATTGTCACATATGCTATAAATTTGTGACTCTGTATTCTTTTGTACAAAACTGTTCATAAATATATATCACACGATTGAGTAAGTACACACTAGTTCAGTTACTAAAAACAAGATGTTCTTATTTTTACACATAAAATGGGCTCAAAATGTGTACGCACACAGCAGGAAATATATATATTTCCCTGTTAATCATATAGTTTAATGAGTTATTAGAACTTCATAGCCAAAAGACTTGTGCATACTATATCCTTTGACGTAAGAGAACAGCAAATACATCAGTAAAGAATACATTTATGCTCTTAAAACATTGGTTTTCTAATGTTAATAATTTACATGGTATATTACCATAACTAACATTTCTTGATTTGGCACCTACTGTCAAAATATATAAGATAATAATCAGACATGCATTGAGTGGACTGTTGTGAGCAACACTGTTTTGATATATATTATCTTTGTTTTAAGTTTTTTCTTAAATCGGACATAAAATGTTTGCTTCTGGATCAATATGTATTATCTGAGAGCATATACATGTACTTAGGTAGTGGTACCATCCAATATTGACCTCCTGCCTAAAGAGATCTTCATTCCTATTCAAAACAAACTTATTTGGGAACACACAGACTTATTTAATGCAAAGACAGGCTTGTTGACAAAAGCTGTATGAATATCTGTAGAAAAAGAGTTATAGATGTCAGGTTATAGAATTAAGAGTCTCCGACTTCAATCTCTGATGCACCTAAATCTACAAATCTTGATGCTTTTTGTATATTATAAGATATGCAGGATTAAAATCAATTAATTTATTAATTATATATTAAGATAGTAGATAAGTGGTGCAACCAGTTATTGTGTCATTTGATATACGACTGTTATCTACCACATGCTTTGTTTTCTCTGAGTAGGGAACATACAGACCAGGACATATATTTTCTCGATTTCCAGCCCCACTTACAATGCATAATAAGCGTAAAAAATTGGATCAAGAAGTACCTATTTTAACTTTATATTTCTAAAATTTTGCAACCTACAAATAAGTTAGAAACAAGACCCTGAAGGATCTTGAGAAATAATTTTCCTTCATTTAAGGTGCAAGTCAGTTTTATACTTATAATATTTCCTTAAGCAGATCAATAAACTCAATTAAAATTCTTCTTCTTTTATTAACCTTTGGTGAGTTCAAATACCATTTACCCAAGGGTAGTATGTGAATAACTGAGTTACTCACACTGTTGTCAATATTTGTGAGTCCAAAAATAACTTCACAAATAGTATTTAAACTTAAGTTTTGATTCCAGCCAAAATTCTATTCTTTTCTAGAAATCTCTTCTCTTATCACAATGGTTAAAGGTGGGGTTCAATTGTGTCTATATTTAAATTACAGTAATGACAAGAGCTGTGGTTTATTAGTTTCCACTTCAACAAATCAAAATTGCTATGAAGAGTCCTGTTTATTATTATGTCCACCCCCCTGGGGGGTGGATATATTATTTTTGCTTTTTTCGCCGTCCGATGTCCGGCGTCCGGCGTCCGATGTCCGGCGTCACGCATGGTTTCCGCTCATTTAAAGGAAAAGTATTAGAGCTATTGTCACCAAATTTGGTATGCAGGCTTATTGGGTCAGTAGCTTGCTTGGGATTGCTTTTGGCTGTTGTACCTCTTTTGCTTACTGAGTAATACTTAAGTACAGCTATTTTCAGTACCCATTGGTTTCCGTGCATTTAAGCCAAAATAATTAAAGATATTTTACTACAATTTTGAATACACGATTGTTATGTCCATAGCTCGCTTGGTATTGCATTTGGGACTGATAGCTTTGTCAGTACATGAGTAATAGCCATTTAGGTACTTCATTGTGTATTTTCAGTACTACTTTTGAGTAATTTGCTAATATCTCAGAAACCGTGTGAGATAGAGCGATTTCGTCGAAATTTTCGACCCACAGGGTATTTAAGGAATGTAATATTTGCAATTTTCAAAAAATTTTCCCCTCCCCAAAAATGGCGGCCATTTTGAATTTTCGAATTTTTGCCAAAAATGGCAAAACACAAATTTGCTTCTATCTCCTTAACCGTGCGAGATAGAGCGATTTCGTCGAAATTTTCGACCCACAGGGTATCTAAGGAATGCAATCTTTGCAATTTTCAAAAAAATTTTCCCCTCCCCAAAAATGGCGGCCATTTTGAATTTTCGAATTTTTGCCAAAAATGGCAAAACACCAATCTGCTTCTATCTCCTTAACCGTGCGAGATAGAGCGATTTCGTCAAAATTTTCGACCCACAGGGTATCTGAGCATTGTACTCTTGGTAATTTTAAAAAAATTTTCCCCTCCCCAAAAATGGCGGCCATTTTGAATTTTCGAATTTTTGCCAAAAATGGCAAAACACAAATTTGCTTCTATCTCCTTAACCGTGCCAGATAGAGCGATTTCGTCAAAATTTTTGACCCACAGGGTATCTGAGCATTGTGCTCTTGGTAATTTTTCCAAAAATTTTCCCCTCCCCAAAAATGGCGGCCATTTTGAATTTTCGAATTTTTGCCAAAAATGGCAAAACACTAATTTGCTTCTATCTCCTTAACCGTGCGAGATAGAGTGATTTCGTCGAAATTTTCGACCCACAGGGTATCTAAGGAATGCAATTTTTGCAATTTTCCAAAAATTTTCCCCTCCCCAAAAATGGCGGCCATTTTGAATTTTCGAATTTTTGCCAAAAATGGCAAAACACAAATTTGCTTCTATCTCCTTAACCGTGCGAGATAGAGCGATTTCGTCGAAATTTTCGACCCACAGGGTATCTAAGGAATGCAATCTTTGCAATTTTCAAAAAATTTTCCCCTCCCCAAAAATGGCGGCCATTTTGAATTTTCGAATTTTTGCCAAAAATGGCAAAACACCAATCTGCTTCTATCTCCTTAACCGTGCGAGATAGAGCGATTTCGTCAAAATTTTCGACCCACAGGGCATCTGAGCATTGTACTCTTGGTAATTTTTAAAAAATTTTCCCCTCCCCAAAAATGGCGGCCATTTTGAATTTTCGAATTTTTGCCAAAAATGGCAAAACACAAATTTGCTTCTATCTCCTTAACCGTGCCAGATAGAGCGATTTTGTCAAAATTTTCGACCCACAGGGTATCTGAGCATTGTGCTCTTGGTAATTTTCCAAAAATTTTCCCCTCCCCAAAAATGGCGGCCATTTTGAATTTTCGAATTTTTGCCAAAAATGGCAAAACACAAATTTGCTTCTATCTCCTTAACCGTGCGAGATAGAGCGATTTCGTCGAAATTTTCGACCCACAGGGTATCTAAGGAATGCAATCTTTGCAATTTTCCAAAAATTTTCCCCTCCCCAAAAATGGCGGCCATTTTGAATTTTCGAATTTTTGCCAAAAATGGCAAAACACAAATTTCCTCCTATCTCCTTAACCGTGCCAGATAGAGCGATTTCGTCGAAATTTTCGACCCACAGGGTATCTAAGGAATGCAATCTTTGCAATTTTCCAAAAATTTTCCCCTCCCCAAAAAATGGCGGCCATTTTGAATTTTCGAATTTTTGCCAAAAATGGCAAAACACAAATTTCCTTCTATCTCCTTAACCGTGCGAGATAGAGCGATTTCGTCGAAATTTTCGACCCACAGGGTATCTAAGGAATGCAATCTTTGCAATTTTCAAAAAATTTTCCCCTCCCCAAAAATGGCGGCCATTTTGAATTTTCGAATTTTTGCCAAAAATGGCAAAACACCAATCTGCTTCTATCTCCTTAACCGTGCGAGATAGAGCGATTTCGTCAAAATTTTCGACCCACAGGGCATCTGAGCATTGTACTCTTGGTAATTTTTAAAAAATTTTCCCCTCCCCAAAAATGGCGGCCATTTTGAATTTTCGAATTTTTGCCAAAAATGGCAAAACACAAATTTCCTCCTATCTCCTTAACCGTGCCAGATAGAGCGATTTCGTCAAAATTTTCGACCCACAGGGTATCTGAGCATTGTGCTCTTGGTAATTTTTACAAAATTTTCCCCTCCCCAAAAATGGCGGCCATTTTGAATTTTCGAATTTTTGCCAAAAATGACAAAACACTAATTTGCTTCTATCTCCTTAACCGTGCGAGATAGAGCGATTTCGTCGAAATTTTCGACCCACAGGGTATCTGAGCATTGTGCTCTTGGTAATTTTCCAAAAATTTTCCCCTCCCCAAAAATGGCGGCCATTTTGAATTTTCGAATTTTTGGCAAAAATGGCAAAACACTAATTTGCTTCTATCTCCTTAACCGTGCGAGATAGAGCGATTTCGTCGAAATTTTCGACCCACAGGGTATCTAAGGAATGCAATCTTTGCAATTTTCCAAAAATTTTCCCCTCCCCAAAAATGGCGGCCATTTTGAATTTTCGAATTTTTGCCAAAAATGGCAAAACACAAATTTGCTTCTATCTCCTTAACCGTGCCAGATAGAGCGATTTCGTCAAAATTTTCGACTCACAGGGTATCTGAGCATTGTACTCTTGGTAATTTAAAAAAAATTTTCCCCTCCCCAAAAATGGCGGCCATTTTGAATTTTCGAATTTTTGCCAAAAATGGCAAAACACAAATTTCCTCCTATCTCCTTAACCGTGCCAGATAGAGCGATTTCGTCAAAATTTTCGACCCACAGGGTATCTGAGCATTGTACTCTTGGTAATTTTTAAAAAATTTTCCCCTCCCCAAAAATGGCGGCCATTTGAATTTTCGAATTGTTGCCAAAAATGGCAAAACACTAATTTGCTTCTATCTCCTTAACCGTGCGAGATAGAGTGATTTCGTCGAAATTTTCGACCCACAGGGTATCTAAGGAATGCAATCTTTGCAATTTTCAAAAAAATTTTCCCCTCCCCAAAAATGGCGGCCATTTTGAATTTTCGAATTTTTGCCAAAAATGGTAAAACACAAATTTGCTTCTATCTCCTTAACCGTGCGAGATAGAGCGATTTCGTCGAAATTTTCGACCCACAGGGTATCTAAGGAATGCAATCTTTGCAATTTTCCAACAAATTTTCCCCTCCCCAAAAATGGCAGCCATTTTGAATTTTCGAATTTTTGCCAAAAATGGCAAAACACAAATTTGCTTCTATCTCCTTAACCGTGCGAGATAGAGCGATTTCGTCGAAATTTTCGACCCACAGGGTATCGAAGAAATGCAATCTTTGCAATTTTCCGAAAAATTTTCCCCTCCCCAAAAATGGCGGCCATTTTGAATTTTCGAATTTTTGCCAAAAATGGCAAAACACAAATTTGCTTCTATCTCCTTAACCGTGCGAGATAGATCGATTTCATCAAAATTTTCGACCCACAGGTATTTCAGCATTGTATTCTTGGCAATTTAAAAAAAAATTTCCCGTCCCCTAAAATGGCGGCCATTTTGAATTTTCAAATTTTTGTCAAAAATGGCAAAACACAAATTTGCTTCTATCTCCTTAACCATGCGAGATAGAGCGATTTCGTCGAAATTTTCAACCCACAGGGTATCTAAGGAATGTAATCTTTGCAATTTTCAAAAAATTTTCCCCTCCCCAAAAATGGCAGCCATTTTGAATTTTCGAATTTTTGCCCAAAATGGAAAAACACAAACTGGCCTTAACCGTGCAAAATAGAGTTATTTCGTTGAAATGTTCGACCCATAGGGTATCTAAAAAATGTACTCTTGGCAATTTTCAAAAAAATTTCCTTTTCCCAAAAATGGCGGCCATTTTGAATTTTCAAATTTTTGCCAAAAATAGAAAAACAGGAATTTGCTTCTATCTTCTTAACCGTGCCAGATAGAGTGATTTCGTCAAAATTTTCAACCCAACCAATGCAAAAAGGCATGAAGCTGAAATAATTTACATCTACACTAACAAATATTTAAGCATCATTGATATATTTTACAAATGAAACAGGGTCTTGTAAGACTACTGTACAATTTGGGCAAAAGGTTCATGGGTGGACATTACACATGATAATGTGTGTTCTTCTATGCTATCCTGTTTCTATTCGCATCTACTATCAACAGGGCGGCCGATTTCTAGTTTTATACTGGAAAGACTGTAAATATGGTTCTGGAATTATTTTATTTACAAGGATAAACAAAGATTTCCAGCTTTCTTGTTCTAAATATGGAAATAAATCCAACCAAGTTGGTGACCTTGTTATAAGGTTTTGACAGCATAACTTTGAGATCAGTTTTAAACAATTGTTTGGGATTACTGTAAATTACAGAAATCATTCATAAACAAAATTGCTTTTTCAATTTCTGCTTTCCAGTATCTTGTAATTGGTAACAGTAGTGAGTTTATATACAAATATTTATTTTCCACTTTTTCTTTTGCTTCAAATCACACATTTAATTTCACATTATTGTTCAAAAGATCTTTAATTTTTAAATTCATCAGAGATTTTTTTTAAATTCATCAGAGATTTACATGGCCTAAGCCCTAAATGACTTGGTTGTATAAACCTATTACAAATTTTTATAAATTCATGTTCATTTAGAATCTCATTTAAATTATTTGGTGGCTTTGTTTTATTTTTGAACCAACAATCAAGCGACTGGAAATGGAAATTGCTTTTACATTTTAAATCATTTCTTGACAATTTATGATCCAATTCATAGTTTTCCAGCTTACAAAGTTGTTTGAAAAGTATTTTGCACGTCCCAACTCCCAATACTATTTAAGTGATAACGTTTAATCCACATAACTTTTTGTGCATTGTGAAAAGCAAACACCTATGGCATTTTTAAACCCCCCCTGTAACATAGTCCTGCAATTATTGTCTCTCTCTTATGCCCCTGTTCCACCACACGACTAAGGCTCCCGATTAAGGTATTTTGGGGATCTGTTTTATAAAAACGTGGAGTCCTAGACAATCTGCTTGAGTCTGTTTGGATCTGTTGGGGTCTATTTAAAAATCAAACATGTTTGATATTTTTCACGACTGTAACCGATCCTCATTTGCCCCTACCCACAAATATTCCAGTCTCAGACTTCCTGAGACCTCCTCAGACCCAAATTTACACAATCTTGGGTTGTCTGAGACTTCCTGGGACTCTTTTAATGCCAGGTTGGCTTTGTATTAGTCCCAGGAGTTCTGTATGTAATCCCAGATCTATCCCCGACCCCCTATGCAAAACAAAAAACAAAAATCGGCCATAGCTGTCTGAGGAAATCTCAGACCAGTCTGAGACCCTGTGGGTATGTCCCAGACAGGATCGGTGTTGAATCCTATCACAATCGTGCTTTAATCCCCTCTTAGTCGAGGAATAATCGTGAGTTGTCTGAGGCTTCCTGGGGACGATCTGGGTTTGATCCCAGATCTGGATCATGATTCCATTGCCCCACCCATTATTCATGTTTTTTTCACCGACTCTCAAGGATTAAGGGTCCCAGGAAGAATCGGGGCTTAATCCTTTGGTGAAACAGGGGCATTAGACAAAACTGAAGGCCTGTCCCAATATGACCCTGGCTGTGGAATGAGACATAAAACCTATATTTTGAACCATTATTACTGTATTCTCACCTGTGTGTTAATATGATTGGCAGTTGTGTAATAAAAGTGAATCTTACCTTTTTTTAGTTGGACAAAAACAACAGGAAACAGCTACCAAAATAGAGACTGAAAGTAATCCAGAAGATATGAAAGAATGGCAGAAATATGAAACTATTTTCTGGTGAGTATATGGGAGGATTTCATTTTCAGAAAAGAAGCTCACCAAAATGGAAATCCTGAAATACTTTTGATCTTTATCCTCTTTTCATGTCCTTAATCATAACTTGATATGTAATTCATTGTGCAAGAAAGCTTAATGTAATTGTTCTTTGAGGCTGTTGCCTAATTCAGGCTAATAACTAACCATATCTAGTCGACTACCGGTGCTGTGCTCTGTATCCCCCATGCTTTCGTAATCTCTCTTCCACAATCTTATATTACAATAAATTTGTTATTATTCATTTTGATGTAAACTTTATCCAGTAAAACCCAATAATTGGTCTAATTTGCTTATTTTATATCCATTTTCAACAAAATTTTCATTATTTTAGCTGTAATTTCACACTTTATTGCATAGAGATTTGTTTATCAACTGCATATTTTACTTCCATTTGGTGTGTAGTAATACACAGTTACTCCAGATTCTTGTTTTTGGGGGGTTTTGTTATTGTTGTTATTGTTGTCGTTGTTAACGCCTTGTTGGTTTTTACCCCACAGCCCTTAAGGGCTGTTGGGGTATTGTTTTCACCCATGGTGTCCGGATGGGCGGGCGTCCGGGCGGGCGGGCGGCGGGAAATAGTTTGTCCGGGCTGTATCTCAGAAACCGTGAGGTGTAGGAAGTTGATACTTGGTAGGGACATTGGTTAGGGGGTGTAGGTGTGCAACGTCATGGTCTGACCTTGATTTGACCTTTGACCTTGCCGTAGTGACCTTGAGTTTGAAAATCTTGTCCGGGCTATATCTCGGAAACCGTAAGGTGTAGGAAGTTGATACTTGGTAGGGACATTGGTTAGGGGGTGTAGTTGTGCAACGTCATGGTCTGACCTTGATTTGACCTTTGACCTTGCCGTAGTGACCTTGACCTATAAAATCTTGTCCGGGCTATATCTCGGAAACCGTAAGGTGTAGGAAGTTGATACTTTGTAGGGATATTGGTTAGGGGGTGTAGGTGTGCAACGTCATGGTCTGACCTTGATTTGACCTTGCCGTAGTGACCTTGACCTATAAAATCTTGTCCAGGCTATATCTCGGAAACCGTAAGGTGTAGGAAGTTGATATTTGGTAGGGACATTGGTTAGGGGGTGTAGGTGTGCAGCGTCATGGTGTGACCTTGATTTGACCTTTGACCTTGCCGTAGTGACCTTGACCTATAAAATCTTGTCCGGGCTATATCTCAGAAACCGTAAGGTGTAGGAAGTTGATATTTGGTAGGGATATTGGTTAGGGGGTGTAGCTGTGCACCGTCATGGTCTGACCTTGATTTGACCTTGCCGTAGTGACCTTGACCTATAAAATCTTGTCCGGGCTATATCTCGGAAACCGTAAGGTGTACGAAGTTGATATTTGGTAGGGACATTTGCTAGGGGGTGTAGGTGTGCAGTGTCATGGTCTGACCTTGGTTTGACCTTTGACCTTGTCGTAGTGGCCTTGACCTATAAAATCTTGTCCGGGCTATATCTCAGAAACCGTAAGGTGTAGGAAGTTGATACATGGTAGGGATATTGGTTAGGGGGTGTAGGTGTGCAATGTCATGGTATGACCTTGATTTGACCTTGCTGTAGTGACCTTGACCTATAAAATCTTGTCTGGGCTATATCTCGGAAACCGTAAGGTGTAGGAAGTTGGTACTTGGTAGGGACATTGGTTAGGATGTGTAGGTGTGCAACGTCATGGTCTAACCAGGATTCGACCTTTGTCCTTGCCGTAGTGACCTTGAGTTCAAAAATCTTGTCTGGGCTATATCTCGGAAACAGTAAGGTGTAGGAAGTTGATACTTGGTAGGGACATTGGTTAGGGGATGTAGTTGTGCAACGTCATGATCTGACCTTGATTTGACCTTTGACCTTGGCGTAGTGACCTTGACCTATAAAATCTTGTCCGGGCTATATCTTGGAAACCGTAAGGGTGAGGAAGTTGATACTTGCTAGGGACATTGGTTAGGGGCTATAGGTGTGTATTATCATGGTGTGACCTTAATTTGACCTTTGACCTTGTCGTAGTGACCTTGACCTATAAAATCTTGTTGCACCTTTGGGTCTCTCTTTTGATGCAGATTAAGCACTGCTAAAGTCATATTAGAATTTATTAAGAATTTTACTTTCATAACTTCCCATTGTAAGAGATAGAATTTCATCAAGTGAGCCACAGATTTTGCTCCAACACCACACATAAGCATTCATTAAATGTATTACCACTTCTGTATGCATGGTAATATTCAAACCATCTAAACCATAATTCGGGCCTTGCAGATGTAGATAAAGAGGGTTGAATTTTAGTTTGCTGATTAATGCTGTCATCTTGTTATTGAATTATCTTGTTTTAATACTTCATCTTTATATGCATGATCTTTCTTTTAAACATTATTTCTCCATTTAAACATTGTTTAGACCTTTATATAAATGACTGTGCTCTGAAAGTATCCTGTAGTTTGTACTGATACAGTACTTCTGTATCTCATGGTGTTGAAAATATTTCCCTAGGCTGTGGGGTACGGGCATCTCTGATGCTATTTTCATTGTTGTGAACTCCCATCTTTTGCAAATATTTTGTCACATTACCCAGGGGTGCTTCAGAGAGCAGATACAGTATATATACTTGGACTCTCTGTTAAAGAAAGATTAAATGATGTTACATTTCATTAAGTGCATGCACTTGAAACAAACACTTAAAAAGAATTATTTTTACTTAAGTTTGAATAAAAGTAATCTGTAGGCAGTGGAGGGATTTATTTCCAGAATAAAAAGTTGAACCTTTTGGTACTACATGTGAAATTCATGTTTTATTGTGTTAATACATCCTATCCAATGGACAATTGCTAATCCAGTTGGAGCAGACCGGCTTGCCAAGCTACAGAAAAAGCTGTTGTGCATTTCCACCAACCAGGCTGGTCCAGCACCGTGTATTTGCCAGGTGGTGCATCATACTTCCCTCCTGTCTAGACAGAGTGACGTCATAGCATCTTTTTTGTTTGCCGCATGTACTGTGTAGACAGATTTTTGCCAGCTTTAGAATTTTGAAGTTTTTTGTGAGAAGATTGCTAGTTTGTGACTTTTTGTTCCATCCATGAATGTTTATCACTGTATAGATCAACATGGCTTCAACGGGGAAGATGTGGCCATCTTATGGCTGGGTTTGATACCCACAGCTACTGCACGAGGTGTCACGATAAAGGTAAGGGCCTGGACGCTTTTGTTGAAAACCCTGAAAACAGTAACTGTAGATTTTGAAATGTATTAACCAGCAATCAACGCTCACAGCTATCTACCCCTAGCTATAAGCTGAAGAAAGAGAAGCGTGGGTGTAGTGGACGGCCAGGGGACGTCACAGTCTACTGGTTTGAGTGCTCCAGCTGAGAAGAAGAAGGTGGAGAAAGAGAAGGTTCCAACAACAAAACAGGCCAAGTTATCCACAGACAAGCCTGCAAAATCTGTGACTGATTGCAGGTCAGCCACGGCTTCGTTTGATGCAAGAATGGATGAACCTGACAAGAAATGGTCTGACCAGTTCAACTGAATCAAAGCTCTGTTGATGTCAAGAACAGACCACAGGAACCTTCATTGCTGACTATTAAGGTGGCACCCACTCACTTTCCACCAGCTGGTGCAGTCAAGTAAGCTTCATCAAACTTGCCGACTGACCTCTTCCTCAAACACCGACCGACCAACTTCCTCAGATTTGCCTTCCACTGACCCTCCTGCTGCAAAGCAACAGTTTACCAGCAAATCTCACTCTGACCGACCTCAGTCCCACCGACCTCAGAAAGGTCTCTGATTCAGAAAGTGACATGTCAGACCGACCACCAGTAGACATTTATGTTGAAGAAGGAGAGTTGTCTGATCAGGACCAGGAAGTACTATCACAGACCCTGACCAATCCCTCTCTGAAGAACAGACCTACAGAGTGGCTATGAAGGGGACTCAGTCATACATGTGGTCACACATCCCGGATATGGACACCACTGCCTCCACTTCAGACGACAACCCGTTTGCTGGTCTGTAAGTGTAGGCTCCTAGTAAAGTTTTGTTTCAGATGTCTACTGATGGCAGTAAATGGCAAGAAATCTTACATGAGCCCACCTGAAAGACTATCAGTTCATACAGTCAGGGCAAATAAGGGCAAGTCAACCCACTACTCATCCTGAGTGGCCAAGGGTCAGCAGTCCTGTAAATGACAATTACTGTGTAAAATGTGTTGAAGGCAGGGCTGCTGACCAGGAGCAAAGAGACTGTAAAGTGTTCTCAATCACCAGAGACTCCCAGTGTAACCAGAAGGACAATAGACATTCAGACACTAACAGTACTCTGCACATATTGCAAAAGGGCTTTTGCAAAAGAAAGTTGTCCTATTGTTGTAAATTGTTTTCAAGGAGAATTAAAATATGTGAAAGATGTTTCCTGTGTCAATCAATTGTCTTTGTCAAACCTGTAACCATCCAGCTATAGGGGCAAGATTACAAAGTTTTTGGAAAACTTGGGAAACTCTGGGTGCCGGTCCGAAAGTACTAAAAGTAAAAATCATCAAGGAAGACTACATCTTCCCCTTTTGGACCTGCGAAACTTGACAAGGCCACCGACCGTCATAAGCTGTTATGTCATTCCTCACAGGAACCTCTACCTGTTAGAGGTATTACTTCAGCTTACGGACAAAAATGCAGTAGAACAAAAGAAAAAAAGTCTCTGGGAATTTTCAATCCATTTTTACCCCACAGCCCTTAAGGGCTGTCGGGGTATTGTTTTCACCCATGGTGTCCGGATGGGCGGGCGGAAAATAGTTTGTCCGGGCTGTATCTCAGAAACCGTAAGGTGTAGGAAGTTTATACTTGGCGGGGACATTAGTTAGGGGTTGTTAGTGTGCAACGTCATGGTCTGACCTTGATTTGACTTTTGACCTTGCCGTAGTGACCTTGACCTTTAAAATCTTGTCCGGGCTATATCTCAGCAACTGTAAGGTGTAGGAAGTTGATACTTACTAGGGACATTGGTTAGGGGGCGTAGGTGTGCAACGTCATGGTCTGACCTTGATTTGACCTTGCTGTAGTGACCTTGACCTATAAAACCTTGTCCGGGCTATATCTCGGAAACCATAAGGTGTAGGAATTTGATTCTTGGTAGGAACATTGGTTAGGAGTTGTAGGTGTGCAACATCATGGTCTGACCTTGATTTGACCTTTGACCTTGCTGTAGTGACCTTGACCTATAAAACCTTGTCCGGGCTATATCTCAGCAACTGTAAGGTGTAGGAAGTTGATACTTGGTAGGGACATTGGTTAGGGGGTGTAGATGTGCAACGTCATAGTGTGACCTTGATTTGACCCTTGCCGTAGTGACCTTGACCTATAAAATCTTGTCTGGGCTATATTTCGGAAACTGTAAGGTGTAGGAAGCTGATACTTGGCGAGGACATTGATTGAGGGTAGCAGGTGTGCAACGTCATGGTGTGACCTTGATTTGACCTTTGTACTTGCCGTAGTGAACTTGACCTATAATACCTGGTCTGGGCTATATCTGGGAAACCGTAAGAGGTGTAGGAAGTTGATACTTGTTAGGGACATTGGTTAGGGGGTGTAGGTGTGCTACGTCATGTGACCTTGATTTGACCTTGCTGTGGCGACCTTGACCTATAAAATCTTGTCCAGGTTATATCTCAGAGACTGTAAGGTGTAGGAAGTTTATACTTGGTAGGGACATTGGTTGAGGGTTTTAGGTGTGCCACGTCATGGTGTAACACTGATTGACCTTTGACCTTGCTGTATTGACCTTTAAAATCTTGTTGCACCTTTGGGTCTGTCTGTTGATGCTGATTAAGCACTGTTAAAGTCATATTAGAATTCATTAAGAATTTCCTTTTGCAAGTTCCCATTGTAACAGATGGAATTTCATCAAGTGAGCCACAGGCTTTTCTCCAACACCACACATAAGCATTTATTGAATGTATTGCCACTTCTGTATGCATGGGTAATATTCAAAACATCCAAACCATAATTCGGCCATTTTTGGTTTACTGATAAATGCTGTCATTTTATTATCGAATTGTCTTGCTTTAATACTCCATCTTTATATACATTTCTTTTCCTTAAATATTATTTTCTCTACTTAAGCATTATTTGGACCTTAATATAACTGACAGTGCTCTGAAAGTATCTTGAACGTTGTACTGTTACACTACTTCTATATCTCATGGTGTTTAAAAATATTTCCCCAGGCTGTGGGGCACGGGCATCTCTGATGCTATTTTTTGTTGGTTCCAAAATCAAACAACAGCTGGAGACCTATACTAGACCTGAACAATCTGAATCAATTCCTCAAGGTGGAATAATTCAAAATGGAGACACCGAAAACCATCGGGACCTCCCTCCAACAAGGGGAGTGGGTTACCTCAATAGACCTCAAGAATGCCTACTTCCACATAGCAATACAAGAACAGTCCAGGACATATCTGAGATTTCACATCCAGGGTCGGTCATATCAGTTCAAGGCACTGCCATTCGGACTGTCCACAGCCCCCATGGAGTTTACTGTAATAGCAAAGGAGGTGAAGCTGATGGCTTTAGACAGGGGAAAAGGATCCACCAGTACCTATACGACTGGTTGGTGAGAAACTTATCCCACCAAGTTTGTCTCCAACATACTCAGGAACTAGTACAAATTTTTCGGAAACTAGGTTGGCTGGTGAACATGGAAAAATCAGAGCTGGACCCCAAACAAGTCTTTGACTTTGTAGGTTACCAGTTCGACCTCAAGTGTGGCTTGAGTCCACAACGGACGGGCCTGTCCAGTACAGCAGCTCATGTCTTTGATAGGTCTGCTAACAGCCACGGAAAAATAAGTTTACCTCAGCTGACTACATATGAGACCCATACAGTGGCATCTCAAAAACAACTGGAAGATTCCAGAATCACTAGAAAAGGTGATCCCTATCCCCAAGTTTCTGTACCCCCATCTAAAATGGTGGCTGCAGAAAGACAATATGCTTCAAGGTCAACCATTATACCCAATAAGTCATGCTCTGAAAATCTTTCATCAAAAGAAAAGTGGGGCACTCACTGAAACAAGCATACAGCAAGGGGAACCTGGTCCCTTCCAGAAAGCAAACTGTATATCAACTACCTAAAACTGAAAGTGATCTTCTTGGCCCTAAAAGAGTTCTGCGCAGACAAGATCTTGTAGCAACCGACAACACCACAGTGGTATCATACATAAACAAAGAAGGAGGCATTAGGTCGGGTTTACTATGTGCAATTCTGTGGGGAGTCCTGACCTGGTGTTCCAGAAAAGAGGTTACTCTCAAAGCCCAACACATTACAGGCCGGGTGATTGTGGAAGCAGACAGGCTATCCATGCCAGACCATCCAGACAGAGTGGTCTCTCCTTCCAGAGGTCTTCCAGTTAATATGCAGCAGATGGCACCAACCTCAGATAGATCTATGTGCCACAAGATTCAGCAATAAGTTATCTCTGTTTGTGTCACCGCTACCAGACCCCCTTGGCCTCGGCAGTGGAGGCACTCAGCCTGCCATGGGAGGATCTGGATGCATATGCCTTCCCACAAGTAGCCATCTTATTCAAAGTGGTGGTGAAGCTGCAGGACTACCCATTCAAGAGAATCATTGTGATTGCTCCAGGGTAGCCCAATATGCCTTGGTTCTGGGATCTAGTGGTTATGTCGAGTCAGATCCCTCTGAGTCTGCCAAACCTGCCAAACCTATTAACTCGGCCCTTCAGTCAGACTCCTAACAGGAATCTGCCAAACCTAAATCTAAATGCTTGGCTCCTAGAGCCTCAACTATCAAAAAACCGGGCTTCTCTGAGGCAGTGGCAGCACGAATTGGGGCTCCTCAAAGAGGATCAACCAGATCAGTCTATGAAGGAAAGTGGACCATTTTTACAAAGTAGTGCTTCAGTAACCAGGATGACTTTAGGGCACCCCTTGTAAGTCAATAGCCGACTTCCTACTGTACCTGTTTCAAAACAGGAAGTTGCAGCCAGGTACCATTGGTGGCTAATCTAATCTACTGCTACTGGCTACAGATCAGCTATTCCTGATAAACTGGGGAATTCACCCATGAATGTCAGCGAAGATGGGAATCTCACTCGTCTCTTGGATAATTTCCACAGAGACAGACTCATGGGTCGGAGAGGCATCCCCGCATGGAATTTCTCCCTGCTGTTGCACCAGCTGACAAAAGCTCCACTTGAACCCATTAAAGAGGCCGCTTTGAAGCACTTGACCTTCAAGACTGTTTTCCTCTTGGACCTAGGGTTGGGCAAATGCAGGAGTGAGATATATGCTTGGCAGAGCCAAAACATCAAACATCAGTCAGACTGGTCTAAAGTCTCTCTACCCCCCATCCAGCTTTCTTCCCAGTTGTTATACCAGCCCTAGCCCAAACTCTGGATAGGTCACTTATGTCTGATAGGTCTTTATGTCCGGTCAGAGCATTGCACTACTATTTGGACAGAATGTCAGACCTCAGGCAGAACAAGGAGTTAGTTTTTGTCTCCTTCAAGAAAGGCTTTGACAAAGACATCTCACCTGCCACTATCTCCTCATGGATCAAGCAGACTGTGATCCTATGTTATGCACCGACTGGATTAGCAATTGTCTATTGGATAGGGTATTAACTTATAAAAATATGAAATTTACTTATTAAATTTGTAAATTATCCCCACTCATTGAAAATAAGCCACATGCAGCCAAATACACAATAAAATATGTCACAATTAAAATATATATTGTAGAATGTCACAAATATTAAAAGTTTAATCACAATATTTGAATAATCAAACTAGATAATTATGATTACAGCCCATGTCTTATTAGAGTGGCCAGGGGGCAAAGGGTTCACAAGTGTGGCATTTAATCTGAAGTTAATTACTTAGCTCCGACAATCTGTGGTTGGTTGTGGCTTGAACCAGCAACATCTGCTCTGACTAGCTGGTGAATGGGACACAATATGTTACCTTTGATCCATGTGCTTTACTTTTATATGTTTCAGCCTTCCTTACAGGGTTGTTTTTGCTGTGGCCACTGAAGATTCCGTTATATTGTATGACACACAACAACCGCAGCCTTTTGCACTGTTGTCCAATATCCACTACCACACTCTCAGTGATATTGCATGGTGAGACTTGCCTTTGTGTTTGATTTTCAGCACCAACTTTAAAAGGGAAAGTCCTAACCATCAAAAATCAATTAAAGTAGTTCCACTTTCACACAAATTTCTGTAATCAGAATGGCAAATGCTGTGAACTTGTGTATACTCATGAAAAATTGGGGTTCCCTGCTGTTTTGTAGCCACTACATGTGAATCTATTTTCAAACACTATTAATTCGCATTTTCTGGCTAGTCTAAATATTATTGTTCGAAATATCTCTACAAAACAGGGGTGTTAAATGTAAGTCATTCTTTTTCATACATAAATTATATAAACTTTAAATTTGTAATCATAAGATAGAACTGTTTAATTCATTGTGTGCTCGTTGAAAAAGTTGTTAATTCATTGACAGATTCATCCGCAGTAGTAGTTTTTATAGTCAGTCATAATATGCGCACCTTTTGAAAGGTTTTTAGAATCTTTGAAAATCGTATACCAGACACTTTAATATTAAACCAGTAACTATATTGAGTCATTAAATTACAAAAACATCAAAGGAAAAATATAACCTTGATAGTTTGGAAGAAACTTTAACATCTTCTGGTCAGTCACCACTGAGGACTGTGTATCTAGCCTCTGTCATTTCTTTTGTTTGAAGGTTTGTTCAGGTAGTCCCTGCAAAGTTTAGATTTGCGTAGAACTATTTTGTTTTTTAACACTTCATTTTGTAAATGCTAGAAAAATCAAGCCATGTAATTGAAAGGTATATATTTTCTTTTTCAAACACAGCCTCCCATTGTTTAAAGCTATTACATTTAAACATTTATTTCTCCAGAATCATTTAGTTTAGTGGCAATGTTTCCTCAATGCTGCTGAACAAGAAAAGCATTTGATACTGTTTTACGCCTCCCACCTCTGAGGCCGGGGTTCGGTTCCCGGCACGGCCTCAAGTGGGAAAGCTGGTAGTTGCTTGCCGTTGGTCCGCAGTTCACAGTATAGAACCCTAACGAACTGTATGTACTGGTTTCCTCTGCCCTTCCAACTACCTGTCATGATATGACCTGTACAGTGTTGTCGACGTAAAACCCCAAATAAATAAATACTGTTTTACAGTTGTGGCTTCTGTTAAATGTTGAAAGTCCTCTCCAAATTATTAGATCACAGGAACCTGTCAATCGATAGTCCTAGGGGTGCGACAAATACAATAGTTTAGGTCGATTTTCTTGCAGATAAAAATTCAACTCAACATTGAGCTCTTGCAAAGTTTAGTATCCACCTTGACAAGAAACAAAATCCTTGAATCGCTTTAATTAGCTGCTGTCACCACATAATATACTTAATATTTTGTTAAAATGGTGGATTATGTTATTTAATGTTAGTAAGGTGTGTTATTAATGTTTATTACCTGAAAAATGTAACCAATGGAATAGGTTGTTATATATGCATAAACACTCGACCCATAAAATTGGGATTGAATTGTCATGCAATTTGCCTTGCTCTGCGAGTGTCTAGTGCTAGTTTGCATCCCTAGATAGTCCCAGTCTAAATGGACAGTAGTGGTGGGATCGCCAGCTTAAATGAAAGATCGAGCATCACTTGTTAGAAGCGAGTTGAACTCGAGTCAAACTCGAGTAATTTTCGGGATAAAGTATTTCGTTTGTTAGCGAAAATATTTTACATAACCGTACATGAGGCAAAACTTTGAACTGGAAATGGTCTTTCGCGATATAATTTAAGTTAAATCTTCATTGATTTAAGCAATAATAAAGTAAAAATACAATATATTTTTGAAAATTTCAGATATTTCTATTGTTTTGGTGAAGTGTCAGCCTTAGATGGTGAAAATATATACGTTTTCAAAAACTCGAGTTTGACTTGCGCAAATCGATGCGACCCCCAATTATCGCCCATCGAGTTGTAACTCGAGTTTCCGTCAACTCGTCCCAGCACTAATGGACAGTGTGGTTTTAGTAGTGCAATGTGATCTATTCTAATCACTAACTACAGGTCTGCAGATGGTAGATTTCTGGTTGTGTCTTCTACTGATGGATACTGTACTTTAGTCACATTTGAAGAGGGAGAATTAGGAACTCCCATAAAAGACCAACCATTACACATATGTACACAGGTATGTTTGTTATGTTTTACATTTTGAACATTATTTTTGTAGTATTTTAGTATTCGGTTTGTATATATTAGAATTTTTAATTGTAGTTTGTACATCTGTGTCACAAGCTTCAAGTCACAAACATACATTGGTATCGGGACAAATGGTAAAATATTTTAAGAATAGAAACATTTATACCCGTTCATAAATAATGCCTAGAGTTAACTCATAAACGCTAAATGTCAATAATTTGTGATGTTTGATGATGGTAGTGAATGATATGCTTAAATGACTAAAAATGGAAACTTTTTCATGAAAAAAATGTCAAGTTATAAAATTAATATGTCTTGTAAAATAATACAGACATCTTTAAGTGACTTTTTGATAGCACAGAGATATTTAACAATGTTACATAGCGGAAGGACCACAAGAAAGGGCAGTTTGGTAATAATAAGATATTGATGTTATGTCACAATAAGCCCAGTACTCAGTACTACTGACATAGGGCTAGGATAGGCTAACTTGATGAAAAAAACAAGATGAAACTGTAATTATTGATTTAATTGTACTTTTAGTTGGTTCATAATAAAACATAGATACATACACACATAGAAATGATTTGTTATAAAATGGATACCTAGCTCTTTTTTTTTTAGCCTGAACTCATTCCCCTATTTTGTATTATTTTGTATTCTTATCACTGTAATTTAACTGGAAGTGTACATTAGCCATAATTTATAACTGGAAATGCATTTTTGCCAGATATTCTATAATGAGTAAACCTTATTTTTACCCAGTAGTAAGTAAAAATGTAAGATATTTCACCCAATTTATAGTGTTTTTAGGCGGGTTGCGTGTAACCTGCCTATTAGATTGATGTGTCCGACGTCCGTCTGTCCGTCCACACTTTCGTCTCAAAAAGGGTTTTTCCAATTGAATTCAAACTTGGCAGGGAGATAGATCACTATCATAGCTAGGTTCCTTTAGTGTAATTCCGTCTGTTCGTTTGTCCATTTTTGTCCGTTTGTCGGTCCATCAACATTTCTGTTTCCGGACTCTAACTGGAAAACGATTTGTTCAATCGAATTCAAACTTGACAGGGAGATAGATCACCATCATAGCTAGGTTCCTTTCAAAATTGGTGTAATTCTGTTTGTTCATTTGTCTGTTTGTCAATCAAATTCAAACTTGACAGGGAGATGAATCATCAAACTAGGTTCCTTTCGAAATTGGTGTAATTCCATCCGTTTGTCTGTCTGTCAACATTTCCATTTCTGGACTCTAACTCAAAAATGCTTTGTCCAATCAAATTCAAACTTGACAGGAGATAGATCACCATCATAGCTAAGTTGCTCTTTCCAAATTGGTGTAATTCCGTCCTTTTGTTTGTCCGCTTATAGCATAGATACAATTATGTAACCTAGATTACAAGTTTTACATTTCTTAGCATGTCTAACACATTCACCTTAACTGGGTGACCTAACTTTTCTTTCCTTGTTTCAAAATTTAATTACAGCAGTCGCTAACCTTATTGCTGCCTGCGCAACCCGTGTTTTGGGGCATCTTGACCCTCTTGTTGTTTTGATGAAGTGTCAGCAATTAAAAAGCCTCCAATATTAAGGTTTTTTTCATAACCAGTTACTTAAATATTCTTTTCTGACTTGGTTACTTCTACCACAGTGATCATTTCAATGTAGCAATAAAGGACAAGGTTTGAGTACTGTATCGGCAAATAAATCACAACCTTCCAGGCTGAATAATGGACAAAGCCTTATAGGGCCGAGTCCATTATGGCCGGATGTTTGTGATTTATTCGCTGATACAGTACTCAAACCAAGTCCTTTATTGGTATTATAAAGACTGGTATAATTTTAACACAAAAACGTTAATTCATTCAAGTTGTTTAGGAATTATATCTTCACTGAATTACAGCCATTTGGACTACTTTTACAACATTATATCCCTCGCATTATAATCTACGCTAGCAACAATGCGCAGCGACGAGTTTTCATTCACTGCAAATTTCCGGTCTTTATAATAGTTAATAAAGTGCTCACTGCAAAATACTATCTGGACAAATACTGATTATTTAAATAATTCTTGGTTGACATAATTTCAGAGTCACACAGTAATTTTAGGTGTTTCTGTTTCCCATTTTAATTCAAATTATTTTAAGAATATAATTCTTGTAACAGGAAGAAATTAAACAGAGACAGAAAGAGAAACAGGAAAAGATGGATATGAAGAGGAAAGCCAAGATGGAAAAGAAAAAGGACATTGCAGAGATTTCAGAAAAACCTGCCGTGTCATCCACTGTGGAAATGGATACTTCACAGGTTAGTAAAGCTTAAAACAATCGCCCCTTGAAAATAGGGAGTTCTCAAATATGCCAAAATAAAATAGTTGAATTTATTAAGAAATGTTAATATTTACAAGTTAATGTGTGATTATTCAGTAGTATATAATATGTAAGTCTAGAACAGGATGCACACATGTGAAAGTTGTCATTAAACTTAAATCTTAACCAAAATCCATCGATTATGGCAGCTATTTTTGTGGTGTGAGCTCAATATGGTCTGAAATCATGGAAATTATTATTTGACTAAAACTGAAATAAGTCACTGTTGTTTCAGAAACACTTCTCCAGATATTACAGTGAAGTAGAACCTTTAGTATCCCACATTTTATCATCAGAATATACTGTTTTATGAACTCATTTCCAGTGTATCAAAAGTTGCACCGTCAAAGTCTTCTGAAATATAGAGGGACTGTATTTCAATAGTTTTGAAGTGTGCATCAGACTCTTTATATCATAATTAATTTGTAGACAATACTTTTTTTTTTTTTCATAGCTATAATGATTTACAATAGAGTATATATTATAACAATGGAAAAAAATTAATATGTACGTATTAATTTCACATACAAAAAAAATAGACATATTATTACTGTTTTCATACACGCAACTTGCCACAAAAAAAAGACACACAAAAAGGGGACGCTACACACACATGCACACTCTGATGCATTGTGACAAGTTTGTATACAGGAATGCACTCACAATAATCCATACAAAGTGCAAAAATGTGTCTCTGATGTATTCAACTCGTTTTTCTTATTGTATATATTGTGTAGAACATGTAGCTTAGACTTTAAAATTATTAAAAATTCGGTAAAGTTAATTTCCTTTTTGCAATTTTTAACTTTGTTTATGTACCATTTACCTATAAGTATGAGGTAGTTGATACAGTAAAATAGGGGGTCTTGGTATAAATTTAGCCCCAACATAATTTCACAAACAGTAAAATGTATATTAATATCAAAAGTGTCTTTTATTTTTTGGGACATTTTTTCCCAGAAAACGTTACTACTGCTACAGTAATATAAATGGTGTAGACAATACTTCTTATAACATGTCTTTTACACTTAGCAAGTAATAGTTATAAAATCTTTTTTTTTTTCTTGTAGCAGGGACCAAACAGTAAAAAAGCAGTGGGTACTGATCAGGAAGGTGAGCAAGAGAAAGACAGATGTAGAAGTGTCCACACTACAGTAGCAGGAAAAAGTCCACCAAAATCAAGGTTAGTACTCAACAAACAATGCCTGAGAAGGCACAAAACCTTGCCCCAAGTAATGCCGACAAATAGAAATACATCTGTATTTTCAATCCGAATCAATGGATCAAGTCTCAGGTAGATTCTGCAGTATGTAAAAATATGAAAATATTACCCTGATCTGAAGAATAGTTTTTCAGTTGTCAATGTGGATATTAGAAAAAAAATTTGTGGATTTGAAATTAAAATCATCTTTGAGGACTAAGCCACGGGTAGACCACACCTTGTGTGAAAAGATAATCCCAATTGGGTTAATAGAGTTGAGTCCATATAAAATATACTGGAATGGAACTTTTTAATATTTTATGGTGACATTTTTACCCCTGTGCAGGTGTTGTTTTCACCCATGGCGTCGGGATTGGTGGGCGGGTATGGGACATTGGTTGGGTGGTGTAGGTGTGCAACATCATGGTGTGACCTTGATTTAGCCTTGTCGTAGTGTTGAGTTTGAAAATCTTGTCCGGGCTATTTCTCCAACTGTGATGTGTAGGAAGTTGATACTTAGTAGGGCCATTGGTTGGGGGGCATAGTTGTGCAATGTCATGGTGTACAGTGATGCTTCTAGAGCGCGGGATACCCAATATCTCGCAAGTTTTAATAGTACTAGCCGCAATTCGATATATTCGGCGTGTTCGGTAGAAGACGCGATCCCACATATTTACAAAATGGAGGGTGACCGATTGTTTCGCGAGAATCCTTTAATTTAATCATCATGAAGGCTATATTTGGTCGATTTTTCAGTAAAAAATGTTATTTCATATGAAAACAAAACGGATAATACAGTTTGAAAGTGGATGATGCAAACGTCAGTTACTAAGAACAATACTGTTGAACCAGTTCATACAGGATGTCTGTTACCTCATATCTTCTCATGAATATTAATGAGTTGGGTGCTATGGCCGTGAGTTCTCAAGTTTAAAGTGTTAGAGCTTTGTTGAGGCTTCCATTTTGTAAAATATTGCTAGAAAACCCCAATGGAAATCTATGACCTCATATCTTCTCATGAATGTTAATGACTTGGGTGCTATGGCCATGAGTTCCCCAATTTAAAGCATTTGGTCTTTCATCGAGGTTCTTCTATTTTAAAAAATATTGCTAGAAAAGTATTGTTATAGAATATGGCCCCAGGACTTTGATATTTTTTTATCCTAGCACTGATCCAGATAAGTAACATAATTTAATATGATCTAAGTTGGATCAGTTTCCATCTATTTTTTTCACGAAGATCCATACAGTAGCATTTATGTAATCCTGCTAACAAACATACGGACAAACAAATGCTTCTGAAATTAATCCCTCTTTGGCGGAGGTAGAAGTTCCCATTTTTATTGACCAAGCCCCCATATTTTTCGGACATGGGGGGAACTGCCCCCACATTTCAAAATTTCTAGAATCAACACTGTGTAATCTTGATTTGACCTTTGACCTTGCTGTAATTACCTTGATCTTTATATCTTGTCCAGGCTATATCTCAAAAACCATAAGGTATAGGAAGTTGCTACTTGGTAGGGACATTGGTTGGGGGTATGTAGGTGTGCAACATCATGGTGTGACCTTGATATGACCTTTGGCCTTGCCATAGTGACCTTGATCTTTAAAATCTTGTCTGAGCTAAATCTTGGAAACTGTAAGGTGTAGGAAGTTGATACTGGGTGGGAATATTAGGAGGTGTAGACCTTGTAGTCTTGGTGCGACCTTGATTTGACCGTTGACCTTGCCATAGTGACCTTGATTTTAAAATTTTGTCTGGGATACATCTAGGAAACGGAAATGTAGGAACTTGATACTTCGTAGGGAATTGGTAGAGACATTAGTTAGGGGTTTTAGGTGTGCAATGTCATGGTGTGGCCTTGGTTTGACCTTGCAGTATTTACCTTGACCTTTAAAATTTTGTCCAGGCTATAACTCTGAAACTGTAAGGTGTAGGAAGTTGATACTTGGCAGGTAGGTTAGTTAGGGGCTTTGGGTGTCCAAAATCATGACATGGCCTTGATTTGATCTTGCTGTAGTGACCTTGACCTTTAAAATCTTGTTCTGGCTATATATATATATAAAATGCTGGATTTTGTCCTCTCATGGCTCTCTTTCAAGACCAAACGATTACATCATCTATGAATCTTGTATTATCTGGCCAAAACCTTGTTTTCACAACATGGCTGGATAACCTAGGTTCCACTGTATAATTTGTAGGAGAATTCAACTGACTACAGTGGTCAGCAGCCCTCAAACCAGCAGTGACCAGTCCTCTGCAGATGTGAAAACCCCACGCCGAGTGGCTCTCTCCTGTGTGACCACCACAACTCCATCATCACGGGACAGTGGGGGGTCTGTTAGTGATGGTTGCAAGAGTTCAGAAGCACAGACGCCAACACGGAGAGAAGAGAAGAAACCACGCAGGATTGGCATAACAACTCTCACTAGCGTGAGTCACACACTTTTATAAATGTCATTATTATTAAGGCTATCATAGGTTACCGTTTACTCGAACACTTGAGTACTAAGTAGTGAACTGGCCACTCAAAACACATTGAAAATATGTTTAAAATCCAAGAATTACTTGGGTAAACCTTAGTCTCATTATAATTATTCCACTTTCTATTTTCACATTTTATTTTTGATAGATTTACTTTTATTAACTGCTTCACTGGAACTCCCACTCAGATAGCATTAATATGCTGTTACCACAAATACCTTGATGTATTTCTCTCCTCGAGTCAGACACTTTAATTTTACAGAAACTTTAAAATCTTGGAACTTACAGTCTTCTCAATGGTTTTGATATCAAAGGGCTGCTTTCAATAATTATTGATTTTTAGGGATGACATAAAAGTGTATTTTCTTCAAACTGCAAAACTGTTTTCATTCCTCTGATATCAAAAATGTGTGTCCTAGTGTTGTTCGAGTCTCATAACCCCACCAATAGGAAGTGTAATTAATGAAAATAAAATAATCTCATCATAGTACCAAAAAAAAAAAAAAAAAATGCTTAATATGTTCAAAAATATTTGGGGGGAAAAAAGGTTAGAATTTCTTTATATGTGTGTAAGTTTTCCAACCATTCCAGTTGGCATACTGCTCTCCTTCTAAATTGTATTGATAATTTTTACAAACTGCAGAATATTTAGCCGATTTGGTCAGGGGACTGCAGTAAATAATTTAATAAGTGGTCCACAACTTCAACATTTAATCTCTTAGCTCTGTTATCATAGGTTGGAACCTGTCTCATGACGTGTGATGCGCCATAACCTTTTGTGCGCTTGCCCTTAGCTGCTAAAATTGATGTTAATGTACATGTTTAACTTTTGCTTTAAACAAACTACCAGAAGGGAAGTTTACAAGAATCTTGTCCATCTACATCTAGTTCCATCTAATTTAAACCAGATTCAAGTGACTACCTAGGATTATGACATTTCAATACAGTAGACTTCAATACAGTAGTACTTATTAACACCAGCAGAAGAAAATGCAAATTTTTGTTGATTTGAGTGATTAAGATAACAAACACCCCTGACCTTGTTAAATGATGATTGTATTTGCAGAGATCCTGCCATACATTAAATGCTAGAGTCAGATTGCTATAAAAAAAAGAAATCTTATGCTGTCTATAATTGTTTTTGTATTTTTGTAGTCTCTACCTGACTCCGAAACTACCACAAAAAGCGAGGATAGTCTTCACCTAGTTCTGGAAACTACATGTGATGCCACAAGTATGCCGTCATCCTCTTCTGTAGAAAGCACTACAATTAATGACAATCTCCTGTCAAATCAGCAAGTCAAAGAGAGTACACCCTTAAAAGGACAAGAGAAAGATGTCAAGACTTCAGGAACTCCGAAATCAAGTGGCGTCACAACCCCGCGTAGAATTAAACCCATCACACTAGAGGCTGGTTCTCCTAAAGTGTCCGTGCCTAGTACATCACAGAGCTCCTCTCCACAACCCAGGAGAGTCCCACTTAAAGTCATAACACCCTCTAAAAACTGACTTGTGAATAGAGATTAAGTTGTTAATATTTTGATTATAATGTACATAAGTTATTAGCATGGATGGCTACAGAGTTGGCTTTCAATTAAAGTGTTATGGATCTATTTTATTGACACTATTGAAGTTCTAGCACTTCGTCGTAACAAAGTAAGTGTCTGTAGAAGTTATTTTAGCTTACAAGGAATATTTATACAAGTACAGCTACCAAGGGTGAAATGGTCTAATTTCAGGTTGAAGAAATAAGGTCCGAGGGTAAGTAGTTCATGACCTCTATAAAAGGATGGTACTTTCACAGTAGCACTCATCCATTATGCTGGAAGTTCTGTCCTTAAAAGAGGTCAAAGGTATGATCTGAGGACTTTATTTCTATTATAAAGTCCGGTTTCATTTATTAATCCATAAATATTATTATAAATATGATTTTTTTATACCTGTATTTATCGCACTATATTTTGTCTGTAACGTTTCATTCTCTATTATCAACGATTGTCCAGTTATTGCTTCAGATAAATGGACGCAAAAATAGGCGCACTGTAATGTTTTGTGTAGTCTGCGCACTTCTAGTCTTGATAATGACTGTTAAAAGTGACCAGTTTGTCTAATTTTTTGGTTGGCTGTTTAAAAGGACTGGTTGTTTATTCATGGTTTGTGAGCAATATTATATTCTTCTTGAGAAATAAACCTTAACCTTGTACTTAAATAATAGTTCTTAATGATGTAATAAAATATTATTTGGACACAGCAGTGATATATGTTGTCTTCCTGTTTTTAACTTTTTTTAACAAGTGTTTACAAGTGTTAACAAATTTCAGAAAGGATTTACAATGGTTTTAAAGAATTTAATATGGTGCAATAACTTTCTCAGTAAAGGCATTATCTCTTAGTGATGTTATTCATTCCAATAATGAACCGGTTATGTAATGTCAGATTGGCTTGCATTTGTAAAACCTTAAAGGTCAGTACTACAGTTAACCATTTCAGGCTTGATGACTAGAATTAACCTAGTTTTACAACTTTCATAATGGTTATAGCTTATTGCAATATAAGTTGTTGTAGATATATGCAATGTAAAGGTGACTCTTGTTTCACTTTCATCCAATGGATGATATTGCTCTCTAAATTGTCAAGTTTCACTTTGGGTAATATTTCTTGAAATTAGTTGTAATAATTTATGGAATAACTCTATTGAAATGACAGATTTTTGTCTTATTGTGCAAGCAAACAGGAGTCTTTTTACAACTTTCATTTAAAACTGTGAACGGTGGATGCAGATATCATTTACAGTTATCTTCAAACATGAATAAAGGGAACAAATTCTTCTCAACATTGTATCATTGCTTTTGTCCCAATAGTTTGCAAATTTTAATTTGGAAGAATTTATGATAAATTCTTGGGTTTGTGTTTTTTACCAGGTTTAATTTTGTATTTGTTCCAAAAGGTAAATTGAAGAAAACTGCCCTTCATGTTGGTTATTCATATTCAGTGTTTCAGTCAAACTTGGGGTTTTCTATCCATTTCAACAGCAATGGTCATATCAGGAAAGGTCCTAAGTGATTTCATTATGGTGTCATGGGATGGGTTCAAACCAGAGACCACAGAGATGAGAGATAAAACCCCTGTCAACACTGTGTCACAACTTTGCATACGAACCTCAGACGGTAGTTCAAGGATACGGGCGTGTCGCCCAATGCCTATAACCACAGGTTATACCACATGTAGTGTGATGGATACACCAAATCTCAGAAGGTATGAGGCGTCCATGGAGGTTATTCCGCTGCTGAGTAAAACCTCTAACTGCTGGATGTAACACCTACAGTGTGACTGGGGCATAAGTGATTAAATGACTCCTGTCACGGAGTTCTCTTCAGTAAGTAAGGTACACACAAGTTACCCTAACTTAAACAGGATACCTCACTTCCAGAATATCATTCATCTCCAATGGTTAAAACCTATGAAATGGTAAACAACAAGAGAATTTTATGAGTACTGTAGGTGATGGTAAATTTCGATAGAACTAGCATTAGTATTGATAAAAAATTTAATCCACCCTCAGCTTCAAAAGGACATGCAAGTGTCAGGTTAAACCCAAATATAAGGTATAATAGAGCATGTATGTATTTTCCAAACATGTTTTTAAACACACGCACACACACAAAAAATAGCATCAGAGATGCCCGTACCCCACAGCCTGGGGAAATATTTTTAACACCATGAGATATAGAAGTACTTTCAGAGCACTGTCAGTTATATAAATGTCCAAACAATGTTTAAATAGATAAAATATGTCTCAACAGAAAGATAATGCATGTACTTTATCTACACCTGGCATGGCCGAATTATGGTTTAGATGTCTTGAATATTACCATGCATACAGAAGTGGTAATGCATTCAATGAATGCTTATGTGTGGTGTTGGAGCAAAATCTGTGGCTCCCTTGATGAAATTCCATCTGTTACAATGGGAAGTTGTAAAAGAAAAATTCTTAATGAATTCTAATATGACTGCCAAACATCAACTTCCTACACCTTACGGTTTCCGAGATATAGCCCTGACAAGATTTTATAGGTCAAGGTCACTACGGCAAGGTCAAAGGTCAAATCAAGGTCAGACCATGACGTTGCACACCTACACATCCTAACCAATGTCCCTGCCAAGTATCAACTTCCTACACCTTACGTTTTATTGCGTTAATATATCTTACCTAGTGGACAGATGCATTTGTCCGGCGCACAGCCGGTCCCGCCAAACGTTAGAGAAAAACACCTCGAGCTGGGCTCTGGCCCGGACCGGTAGTGTCCTGTTTACTCGCCAGGTGGCTGTATAGCCTCCCTGCCGGTGCACTGCGCGTGCGCGCGCATGCGTACTTCCTCCTTTTGTTTGGCGCGAAGACGAGAGGTCTGTTTTTTGGAGAAACTTTTATTTTATATCTGTTACAGGATATATTTTGATAAATTCTTTGTGTAGAAGTGTTGTTTAATAACTATGGATTCACCAGGACAAAGGCGGGGATGGTGCGGCCATAAGATGGCTGGATTTGACATGCATGAGAAGTGTGCTCGTTGTCGAGACAAAGGTCTGGGTAAAGATCCCTGCATTGTGGGAGGTGCGATATGCAAGATTTGTGACAATTTTACAGCAATTCAACGTGAGATGCTGGCCACTCCACAGTATCAAATTCGCAAGGACAAGAAAGCGGGTTTGCTAGTGTCACCACGAGATGTAACTGTACTGTCTCCAGTTAATTATATCCCCAGACGAAAGTCGGGGATATATTGGATTCAGGTCCGTCGCGCCGCCGCCGCCGCCGCCGCCGCCGTAGAAATTTCCTTGTGGACGCGATAACTCAAAAACAAATTAATATTTTTTTTTCAAACTTGGTACACATGTTAAGAGTGCCCAAAGGAAGATCCCTATTTTAAGGTGACCTTAAACTCCCAGTAAAAAAGAACTTATGGCCACCTTAAGGTCAGAAATTGGACTTTTGGCCACTTAGAGCCCTCTAGGTCACAAACTATGATGCTCAGCTGGCTGAAATTTTACCTGACAACACATTAATATGTTCTTAGTACATGTGCCGAAAATCACGACTTTAAGTTGAGGAGAAAATTGTCTTTGAGGCCCATAAATACCCCCACTTAGGGATTTTTTGCTATACTTTTCACATATTTTGCCCTATAATTTGGAAGTGGTAATTCTGATGAGTCTCAAACTGTGCTAGGTATAACTTTGATATGTAATCCTTGTCTGTAGAAAATTTTAGGGCTGTAGGTTTACCCAAAGGGGTCGACTTAAGGTCTCAAAAGTGCCCACAGAGACCCAATTTATGCACTTTTTGCCACTTTCAAGCACTGTAGCTTTAAAACTATGTCTCTCATCTAAGTTAAATATCATCTGGGAATATATCTATGTGTTTTCTTATATGTGCCCCAACATTTAGGCCTTTAATAGACAGTTAACCTGTGTATCAGGACCATAAACACCCACCCGAGTGACCCTTATAAGACATTTTTCACATCTTTTTCCCTGTAACTTGGAAATGGTAAGTCTGAGAAGTTTCAAACTGTATTAGATATATATTCTGTGTGTAATCTTAGTATGTAACAGATTTAAGTCTGAAGCTTTAATTTTGAAGGTCAAATTGAGGTCTCTAAAAGGCTCCCAAAGACCCAATATTTGGACTTTTTGCTACTTTTAAGCCCTGTGACTGTCAAACTATGTGACTGATAGAGCTCAAATCCTATCTGGGAAGATATTAGTATGTTATTTATATATGTGCCAAAAATTAAGGCTTTAAGAAGACATTTAACCTGTGTATGAGGACCATAAATCCCCACCCGAGTGACCATTTTTAGACATTTTTCACATATTTTGCCCTGTAACTTGGAAATGGTAAGTCTAAGAAGTTTCAAACTGTATTAGATGCATATTCTATGTGTAATCTTAGTATGTGACAAATTTTAAGTCTGAAGCTTTAATTTGAAGGCCACATTTAGGTCTCTAGAAGGCCCCATAAAGACCCAGTATTTGGACTTTTTGCCAATTTTAAGGCCTGTGACTGTTAAACTATGTGACTGATAGAGCTGAAATCTCATCTGGGAATACATTATTATGTTCTTTTTACATGTGCCAAAAATCAAGGCTTCAAGTAGACATTTAACCTGTGTATGAGGACCTTAAACACCCACCTGAGTGACCCTTTTAAGACATTTTTCACATATTTTGCTCTGTAACTTGGAAATGGTAAGTCTGAGAAGTTTCAAACTTTATTAGATACATATTCTATGTGTTATCTTAGTATGTAACAAATTTTAAGTCTGAAGCTTTAATTTGAAAACCACATCGAGATCTCTAAAAGGCCCACAGAGACCCAATATTTGGACTTTTTGCCACCTTTAAGCCCTGTGACTGTTAAACTATGTGATTGATGGAGCTGAAATCCCATCTGGGAATGCATTATTATGTCCTTTTTACATATGGCGAAAATCAAGGTTTTTAGTAGACATTTAACCTGTGTATGAGGGCCATAGACACTCGCCCAAGTGCCTTTTTGGACATTTTTTCCGTATTTTGCCCTGTTATTTGGAAATGCTTAGTGTGACAAGTCTTAAACTGTATTATATATAATTTTTGTTTGTTATGTATGTCCCCCAAAAAGTTTCAGATCTGTAGTTTAATTGCTAAGGTCTCTTTAACAATTGTAAAATGCCCACAGAAACCCAATTTATGGACATTATGCCACCTTAAAGCCCAGTAACTGTCAAACTATGTGGGTTATAGAGCTGAAATCTTTGAATTTTTAAAAGGAAATGCCTGTCTATTTAAATTTTGAATATTAATAATGTTATGGCTATCTTAGTCTTTTAAGAACTTATTTTTGTGTGTTATACCTCTGCTTGCTGAGTTTTTAACTTTTTAAAATGAAACTGGTTAAACGCCGGTTAAACATATTCAAGTAGACAAAATGGACACTTTAAGTGAGCTTTAAGTCCCAATATTAATGAAATTATATCCGTATGTAGTAAAACTAGGGGATTTTTAACCCTCAACTAGCCCAGTTTTATTCAACTTGCCTCAGTTAATTTTGACACAGCTCCTACAGTTATGAACTCATTTCAGTTGATAATCACATACTTAAAATTCTCAATTCTTTTTGTATTTGAGTACCCCTTTTATATAGATTGTTTGTTTACCATTTATGCTGTAGCACTCCATCTCTTTGAGAGAACATGTAAACTGTGTAAAAAAGATGTAGAAGATGAGATACATTTTGTTTGTGTTTGTCCAGCTTTAGAGCTGATTCGTATGAAATATTTCAAAATTTTAAATATAGATAAATCTGAATTATTAATAGATCAATTATCAAGGGTATTAACTCATATGAATGTCAATATGGTTATTAATTTTATTTTTGATTTGTGGCAAGAAAGAAAAAGTAAATTATATTGTTAATTTTTATGTATTGAATTGCTGTCTTTATTTACTGTATCTTACCTCAAAATATGTTTGCTCTGTTTGTTATTAACTCTCTATTTAAAGTGACTTATAAGCCCATATAGGGCTGGGTATTACTTCAATAGTTTTTGTATAATCCTTGTCAACATAATACATGTCACTATAATAAACTAATAAACTAAACTAAGTCCCAACCCACATCCCCCACCCGGATTCCCCCCACCCACCTCTGGGACCTCCAGCTATATTGAGTGACACTAAATAAACAAAGGTATTTAATGATATCAGATGAGAAACAAAGACCTCAATGGGGTTGCAGATCTTGTGTAATAGTGAGAGAGGTGTGGAGAAGGGGAGAGGGGTGGGGGTGGGAGGTGGTGGGCTTCATTACATATAACACAAAGGGGAGTCAGAACTGAGATTGTGTCACATATTTAGGTTGCATATATATGGACCACATATATAGGTATAGAGGAAATGAATAACTGAAAACAATTTGCAAATTCTAAAAATAATATAATAAAATAATAATATGAATAATTTTTTTTTAAATAATATTTTATTTGTGAACAAATATAGAAACAGATATGCGCTTTTGGGATTATGAATTTTAGAATGGACATTGAATCATCAATCATTTAAATACTTTGAAGGAAGATTGAAAAGTATGATGAGTTGAGTTAAAAATAATATTTTATTTGTCAACAAATATAGAAACAGATATGCTCTTTTGGGATTATTATTTTAGAATGGATATTCAATCATCAATCATTTAAATACTTTGAAAATAGGTTTAGAGTTATCATTGCAGGAAGATTGAAAATATAATTTGAGTTATGTATTCGGCGTCTGGGGATACACCATCTTCCTTGGAAGATATAAACAGAGTAGATTGATGTGCTGAAGTTCATATAATAATGGGTAATTATGTTTTTAAAAATTCCCGATCAAAACCTGTGGCGTGAGTGATGACCTGTCTGGGGATATGTTGGCGCCGAGTTGGCCCAATCTAGTTCTTCTCAACAGCCAGCTAGTACTGCGCATGCTCAGCAGACGATTTCTGAAGATGACAGTGCGCATGCGCAGGACCTCCCTGGGGGTAGCGATAATGTGAGTTCTTCAGATTTTGTTTCCAAAAAAGATTTTGACAAATTAAGTGACCAGCTAGATGAGAAATTCTCTCGTTTTGAAGCACTCTTATCAAGAGGCAATATATTTGCTACCCCCAAAGTACTGGTTCAGGTTTCAAACCCACCGGTTTCTGATCAGCCATTCATAGATCCTGCCTCTGCCCGAACCACCGGTCCGGTGCGGTTTCCGGCAGTACAGGCTAGTACAGGATCAGATGGCAAGAAAGATTCAAAGAAGAAGCACAAGTCTTCTCATCATAAATCTTCCAAAGCAAAACCGGTTCCGGTTGAGGAAAATACCGGTCCGGTACAGAAAAAGCCCTCTGACACTGCACTTCAACAATCTAAACCGGTACCGGTCGGGGAGATGACCGGTCCGGTCAGGGCATACCAAACTGATACCTTTGTACCCAAGGAACCGGTTCCGGTTGTGGATGGATCTTTTACCGGTCCGGAACCGGCTGCACCGGCTGGGGAGCCGTTTATGAGAAACCTTGCTTCTGCTGGTGGCTCAGATGATATGTCCAATGTGGAACACCCCTTAACAGATGTCTTGCCTGTGGCTTCAGACGAACCACTCTTTGGGGATCATACATCAACAGATGTTGTGGATAGGGATCATACATCACCAGATGTTTTGGATAGCGAGGATGGTGAACTTTCTGAATCAGACACTGATAAACCAGAAAAAAATGAAGAAATGAGTTACAGGGAAACAGTTCGTTCCATCAGGGCCTTTATGGGCTGGAACTTTATCCCAGACTTTGAGTTTGAGTACAGTGACCCGGATAAGTCCAACAATCCGTGGCGTGGAAAAAATCCGAAGACAAGTTCAAAGGTGTCAGTAGCCATGCCAGCAGACGATTGGCTCTGTCAGAAGCTGGAGAGGATTAATCTGACTGTAGCTGAGGGTTACCCTTCCCGAAGTCAAGAAGCTGGTGGTTTGCGTACTGACCAATTCATACGCACCCCTAAACCACAGGATAAATGGTATCCCATGCATAAGTTAAAGACAGATGGTCCCCAGCGACCAGGTAGAAAGCTGTTCAACTGGCATGGTTCTGAGGCGAAACTAAATGCTCAATTCTCAAGAATTGTCAAACCAGCTGCATATCTCGCAACAGGTCCCGTGTCTCGTCCCATATCGCAAGAAGTACTACGCAGATGGGAAAGGTGCGCCCGAGAGGGTACTTACACAGTGAACCATGCAGCTGGTTTCAGCAGATGCACTAGCGAGATTCAAGATCAGATGGCACATCACATAACTTTCCTACAGACTCATCTCAGTAAGGGCAAGTCAGCCAAGGAGGTGTCTGAAGCACTTAAGGAGTTAAGGGATTTATGTGCTTTCCACCAGAATGTATCTGTCTCTCTTGGGACAGCTCTACAGCACCTGGCTGATAGCCTTTTTGTGCAGCTGGGGAACTTCATTCTGATGCGTCGGGACTCTTATTTAGATCATGTTCATCCCGGTATGAAGATGGACACTTGGAATGAACTGAGGAATGCTGCTCTTTTTGGATATGGGTTATTTCCCGACGCGGCCTTGAATGTCGCGGAACAAGATATCAACAAGTTTGAAACACAACATGTGTCGGTCCAGTCTCGAGTTGGTCCCCAGCACCAACAGAAGACCAAGTATCGCTATAAACCGTATGAGAAGAAGGAGGCTAAGACCATGGTTCAGCCGTCATCTGCTCCTCAACAACCTTGGCGACAGTTTGGGTCACGAGGTCGTGGCCGTGGGCGTGGTTCTACTAACCACCGTTTTTCCAAGTATGCCCGGGGTGGCAAAAATTATAAATGACAATCATTGTACAAACCCACACAACCAAATAATTCCAAAGATAGTGGGTCAAAACATCAGCCCTCAAAACATTTCAAAGACTGTATACTCAAGAACTGCTGTAATTCCTGTTCCTTTTGTTGTCGGTCCCGGGCAGCCGCAAAAGAAAGGCCTAAGTCCCGATCTTTGTCAGACAGAAATAAAACATGTCAAAAGTGCTTCTTTTGTCTCTCCTTGTCGTTCTGTCCCTCATGTACCAAATGTCCACAGTGTTGCAGAAAATCCTCCTGTAGGATGCAGGTTGCACAGGTTCTGGGAAACGTGGCTCAGCCTGGGTTCAAATCCTCGGGTAGTCTCCATCTTGAAGGACGGTTACAACCTCCCTTTCAAGATGAGGCCCCCATTGACCAGGTGTCCTCTGATAATCAGCGGATACGCCAACCCTCGCAGAAACAAGTTTTTGAAGGAGGCGTTGCAGTCCCTGATTACAAAACAGGCCGTAGAAAAAGTAGTGGTTCGGGCTTCTCTGGCCTTTTACAACCGGCTGTTCATAGTTCCCAAACCAAACAACAAATGGCGTCCAATCTTGGATTTGAGCAAACTCAATCTTTTCCTCCACTCGGAAACCTTCAAAATGGAAACTCCGGAGACCATCCGGCTATCCCTTCAAAAAGGCGAATGGGTCACATCGCTGGATTTCAGCGATGCCTATTTCCACATTCCCATCAACCCAAGGTCGAGGAAGTATCTCCGGTTTCACCTGCACGGTCAAACCTTCCAGTTCAGGCTCTGCCGTTCGGCCTAGCGACGGCTCCTTTGGAATTCACAAAGGTGGTGAAGGAGGTGAAATTGATGGCCCAGTCCAGGGGTATAAGGATCCACCAGTACCTAGACGACTGGTTGCTTCGAGCGCCCTTTCGGGAGGCTTGTGTGAACCAAACGCGGACCCTGATGGCTCTGTGTCAGCAGTTGGGATGGTTAGTCAATTTGCAAAAGTCGGAACTTGTTCCCCAACAGGAGTTCAACTTTGTCGGTTATCATTTCGACCTCTCCAAGGGTCTAGTGAAGCCGACTCAGGAGAGGTGGCAAACCCTAACTAAAAAAATAAAGATGCTAATGAACAGAGACCATTGTTCGGTCCGAGAGTTCATGTCTCTCATAGGTTTGTTGACAGCCACAGAGAAACAGGTGGTTTCGGGGCGCCTTCACATGAGACCGATTCAGTGGCACTTGAAGAATCACTGGCACGTGCCAGAGGTACTAGAGAAGGAGATTCCTCTTCCCAGATCTCTGTACCCTCATCTGCAGTGGTGGCTGGACGAAAACAATGTGCTCAGCGGCCAACCTCTTCATCCTCTACAACATGCTCTGCAGTTGTTTACCGACGCCTCAAACGAAGGTTGGGGCGCGCACTTAGGAGACCACACGGCAAAAGGAGTTTGGTCGGACTCAGAAAGCCAGTTGCACATAAACTTTCTCGAGCTAAAGGCGGTCCTTCTGGCCCTCAAGAAGTTCGAGCAACAGTGTTGGGGCCAGATCATTTTGATAGCCACGGACAACACAACGGTTGTCTCATACATCAACAAGGAGGGGGGTATGAGATCAGGCTCACTTTGTGCCCTCCTCTGGAGACTGCTTTCCTGGTGCAATCGCAGACAGATAGTTCTAAGGGCCAGGCACATTCCGGGAAGGCTGAATGTGATAGCAGACAAATTGTCCAGGAGCACTCAGGTTATTCAGACAGAATGGTCCCTCCTGCAGGAAGTCTTCGACCACTTATGTGCCAGGTGGCACACTCCCCGAGTGGATCTCTTTGCAACAAGGTACAATCACAAACTACCCAAGTTTGTGTCCCCAGTACCCGATCCACAGGCATGGAGAGTAGATGCTCTCAGCCTGAATTGGGAGAATATGGATGCCTACGCGTTCCCTCCTGTGTCTCTTTTGGGCAAGGTGGTGTCCAAGATCCTAGATCAGGGAGTTCACAGGTTGGTTCTGATTGCTCCAGGGTGGCCCAACATGCCTTGGTTCTGGGATCTAGTCAGCATGTCTGTTCAGATTCCTCTCTCCCTTCCAAACGTGGAGAACCTGCTGACCCAACCGTTCAATCAGTGTCCCCACAGAGATCTCCTAGGGCTCAACCTCCACGCCTGGCTCCTAGAGCCTCTAGCATACAGGCACAAGGATTCTCTGATGAAGTGGCAACGAGAATTGAGGCTCCTCAAAGACAATCAACCAGAGCCATCTATGAATCGAAGTGGTCCATATTTGTCAAATGGTGCGAGTCACACAAGGTGGACTTCGGGTCACCTTCTTTAACTCAGGTAGCGGAATTTCTCCTCTTCCTTTTCAAGGAGAAAAATCTTCAACCTAGCACCATAGATGGCTATAGAACTGCTATAGCCGACAAAATTGGTTGTGACAAGGTTAATTTTGGTAAAGACGAAAACCTTACCCGCTTGCTAGACAGTTTCCATAGAGATAAACCCAAGGGTCTTCGAGGAGTCCCCAGCTGGAATCTGTCTCTGGTCTTGCATCAATTAACCCAGTCCCCCTTTGAACCCCTTCGAAAGGCGTCTCTGAAACATCTTACCTTCAAAACGGTGTTTCTCCTGGCTTTGGGCTCGGGCAAAAGAAGGAGTGAGATTCATGCCTGGGTACACAGGAACATTAGACATCAGGAAGATTGGGCTAATGTTTCTTTATTCCCTTCTCCTTGTTTCTTGTCCAAGAATCAGTTGGCTAAAGAAGGGCCTTCTTCAGTAGCTCCGGTAATTATTCCGGCCTTGGCCCCTACGTTGGATAAGTCTCTCAAGGAGGATAGAACCTTATGTCCAGTTCGGGCTTTGCGTTATTACCTGGACAAGACCAAAGACCTCCGTTCCGGCAAACAGTTGGTCTTTGTGTCTTTCAAGAAGAACTTCAATAAGGACATCGCTCCTGCTACGATTTCTTCTTGGATTAAACAAACCATCTTGTTGTGCTATCAATTGTCCAATGAGGATGCACAACAATTACATCAGGTCAGAGCCCATGATGTGCGGGCCTTTGCAGCTTCTAAGGCTTTTCAAGGAGGTGTGTCCTTGGACCAGATCCTCTCAGCCTGCCACTGGAAGTCGCACAATACATTCACCCAATTTTATTTGAAGGATGTAGCATGGGCTGATGCTGACCTGTACCATTTAGGACCAGTGGTCGCAGCCCAGCACATACGCGAGTAACTGGTATCCTTGAAAGGATAACTTGTATATAGTGTAAAGCGTTTAGAAGGAGTAGTGGGTTGTTTTAGTTGGCTCCTTCTTTTTTAGTTATCTTGTTTTGTAACCCCAGCGCGCAGTTCTCAACCGGAAGGGCTGGTGTGGGGTATGAATTATTTCTAGTTTATCCTGTTCTGCTTCCTCCGGAATCCTTGGGACTGAACTCTTACCTCCTCTCTCCTATAGTCCTAGCCCAGGTGGCTCGGTAGACGGCAAAAAAAGAGGGGGGGGGGAACCAACTATGGTGTAGGGTATGGGAAGGATCCCTAACCCTTGGGCCGGAGGCCCAGAGTTCTGACAAGAGTCCCTGTTGAGTTTAGCTGCCCTCCATCCAATGGGTAGTTATTCTGCATCTGTCCACTAGGTAAGATATATTAACGCAATAAAATGGAAAATTTAATAAGTAAATTAAATTTTTATAAGTTAATATCTTACCTAGTGGACAGAGGGATTCCCACCCTGCCTTCCCCGCAACAAACATTCCCAGGGGACTCAAACAGGGTGCAAACAAAAGGAGGAAGTACGCATGCGCGCGCACGCGCAGTGCACCGGCAGGGAGGCTATACAGCCACCTGGCGAGTAAACAGGACACTACCGGTCTGGGCCAGAGCCCAGCTCGAGGCGTTTTTCTCTAACGTTTGGCGGGACCGGCTGTGCGCCGGACAAATGCATCTGTCCACTAGGTAAGATATTAACTTATAAAAATTTAATTTACTTATTAAATTTTCCAGTTTCTGAGATACAGCCCAGACAAACTTTCCCGCCCGTCAGCCCATCCGGACACCATGAGTGAAAATAATACCCCGACAGCCCTTAGGGGCTGTGGGGTAAAAAAAAAAACATTTACTTTTATGTAATTTTGGAAATAATGTAATTATATAACCAGAGTAATTGTCTTTTTCCAATAATTTCTCAAGGGTTTGTTTTTAGTTCGGAAAAACTATTGTACTGATTCAGATAACTTTATTTCCAGTACTTCATTAACAGTTCAAAATGAAATACTTATTAAATTGTGCAGAAAACAAGTTTGGCAAGTTACACATTATGTACAGTCACATGTTCAGTCATACTGAAAGATTTCTACAGATTCTGATGGACGTATTTTCATGATGTTCTCAAATACATTATCATATAAAATCAAGACATATTATGCAATAGTTCATTATGTTAAGTTTGATTCTACCTACTTTCCTTCTGTCCTACACCTTTGTGAATACAATTCACTCAAATTACCTAAATATTAACTTTTACAACAGGTCTCTTGGGATGGTTTTATGATATTGAAACCATAATTTTGTAGTTAAAAAAAAACAATCCGAATATGCTAGTACAGAGATTAATTGCTATAAATGGCTGATTAGATTGTGGTGATGAAGGCAATCAAGAACCACCTCTGAAATTAGGGTTTGAATAGGAACTCAGGCAGTGGACTAAGAGAAGCCTGGTGGTTTCAAGTACAAAAACCTCGATTCTCTCCCTAACTATTTGGCACAAATGCAATAGAGAATCATTATTTATACTTGTTAATGTAATGAATTGTTTTTGTATGGTTTTTTAACATGCATCCACATAAATATACTTCGCAAAAACTAATATATCAATTACCCTTTAAAGAGTGCTCTTTAAGTGGTTGAAACAGAATTTCTACTACCAATCAATATACAGCTTACAAATCATTATTTTACATCAGTAATCTTTATTGGCTAGAGTTTACTGTATTGATAACTTTATTTTTGAATTGGTAACCATACAATCAGCAATGGTTCTCCCACTGAAATGGTCTCCGTGATATAATCTGTACAATATGTTCATGTTACGGCAAGATATTTTTCATATTAAGTTCAGCCCACTTAAGTCAATTCACAAAGGACCAGATAAAGAATTTAACTTGACCACAAAATTCCATACAAAAGCCCCTCGATGGACCCGATATTTTACTGATATCTACTAGAGGAGAACTCTACTTAACAGACCTCTCTTGTATTAAAATTACAAAGTAATGTGATTACATACCGACAATCCACTTCCACAGAGGCTGTATTCACAAAGAATTAAACCATGTCAATCATTCCATTAAATTTTACAGAAATAGCTCAACTTTGGCTTAAATTGGACGAGACTATAATTGATCCAAATTTAATCAACTTCCGACAGATCAATCAAAGTTGAATCACCCTCTGTGAATGCCAACCTTAGTCTTAATCTGATTTTTGAATTAACTTTTCCAATTTTTGGCTGATTTTTTCTATTTATTTCCTCTGTGAATACAGTCCCAGAGCAATGTTTGCCATTTAATTTGATCCTTGGTCAAAGGCTACTATACCACCTGCTATTAACAAATTTTTTAAAAGTAATAAATCTTACTGTGTCATTAAAACCATATATAATTTATAAATCTGATTCTATATATTTGCACACACTTCAGTATTTTTTATCTTGAATGTGATACAAAATTTTCATATTTTCCATCATTACTCTGTGGTGTAGATTGAAACCAAAGTGCTCCTGAGTACAAGGTCACTTCTCAGTAGCCAAATTCATATTCAACATTGAAATGTTATTTTAAACACTTTTGAGAGAAAGTGAATTGATGTGGTTGAGACAGGAAGTGAAACTATAAAGTCTATTCATTTCAGTTTGAAACCATAGTGCTGCTTCCTTCTCTGCAGTGAATTTCACAAAGCATGTGGAAATATTACATCAAATGCTGTTGAGGGAAAATGAACTGATATGGTTCATACATGACATTTTAAATACACAGTTTAATGATTTCAGTGTCTGATATAGAGTGCTGCAACACAGAAGATCTACCCTCTAATTCTCCTCACACCTCAAATAATTTTTGTGGGAAAATGGATTTGGTCAACACAGGAAGTAAAAGTTAACGATTTCTTCATTTCAGTCTCTCTGTAACAGTTGGTAAGGTTACAATGCAGGCCTTTGTCACAGCAAATAAAGGGAAATGTCACATTTTTTAACTGTGGAGAATATCAGTGGGTAAATGAAGTTATTTTGGCTAAAAATGCAAAAGAATCTTCACTTCAGCCTCTGTGTGACATTAGCCAAGGCCACAGCAAAGGCCTGTGCTGCTGAGAATGGATACTGGAAGTCCAGGGTGTATGCACAGGTATCTATCCTCCCAAACTGCATCACTTGTTTGCCTTGGTACTCAATCTGAAAGTTCTTTGCAGACTCCTGTGTCACCCTCCCGCCAAAGTCCAGCTGGTAAACCTGGCTGTTTTCATTCCACAATGGGGCTTTGTTGTGCATCACCAGGTACTGCCGACTGAAAAGAAAATGACACCTGATGTTAGAAATGAATTAGGCTTTTACATTGCTCTCAGAAATTTGTACAATTTTGTAACAGGACTATTCTAGGAAAAAAATACATTGTAGTTGGTCAAGATACTGCACTATAATACGCCAGTCACACTACAGGTGGTACTGCCTCCGTTTTATTGAATGCCTTTTTCCTGTAATTACTGGCACACTTCTGTCTGTGAACTTGAGAAACTCTAGCTTTCCCTGCTAGTAGTAATTACTGTCAATACACATGGAAGTTTTGAATGTTCAAAATTTCCTTGATTTTATTACGCTACAATAGCTTACCATGTGGGACTTAATGCTGTTCTCGGGTTGCCACACCCGGGGCCAACGTCTTAGAAAAAAAGACAGTTCTTGTTAGCCACCGGATACACTGCTAGTTGTCGTCAAGTGATAACCTCTGACCTCTCGCCCTACTTTCTCGTTGGCCACGCGAATTAGCAATGCTTTATTTTGCAAGGAATATTATTTCATTTTTACCGGGATATTCTAGTCGTTAGATATGGAAACTACACCAGTTTCTTTATTTTATTACATAGAATCATAATTCGATGTCTTTTCATAGTTCAGATAAGTATCTTTACTATATTTTACAACTGAAGTCCACTTCCGGGTTCACGTTGTAAAGCAATGGCGACTCGTTTATGTGTTTTCTAATACAGGATATATATATATGCCTGTCAGTAAAATAAAATAAAACAAAATATTTAAGCCCTATCTGCTTCATTATTGGACCCCTTTTAGGGTTCAAAAGTGTATAAATGTAACACAAACGAGTCCTGGCCGAGTAAAATCTCCGGAAACAACTTCCGTTTTATTGTCGAGACAGCAATTTCTTGTAATGCACGTCTCGCGTTGGTAGTTTTTTTACAGGAATATATGCCTGTTGAAATCAAATTAAATAAATTTTGCAAGGGTTTACCCCCGTTCTTTTACTCTATTGGTCCATTTTAAGGGTTAAAATATGATATAAAGCACGATTCTAACTGGGGGAATCCTCGGGGAAACCCCTGTGATGACGTCACGTCTAGACCGCATGTGCTGAGAGACGCGGGTTTCTTACAGTACGTTTATAAATATAAATAAAATAAAATAATATATTTTATCCCTTCTTCCCTGTATTATTGACCATTTATAAGGTTAATACTTAAATAAACAGGAATAGAATTCTTCCTTAATCGTCTAGACATTACGTGTCTCTTTAGGCTATAAGGTAACCTTGGTTACCCATTATTTTAATTATATTTTAATTCATCCAGTTTTAAATTATAATTACTTGTTTTTTAGATTCTATGTTATTTAATAAAATTCTGTGTAATTTCTGCTTTCATTATCTCACAACTAGCCCTACCTGCAGTGAGGCGGGTGGGGCAGGTGACCTTGTGTCACAGTTGATTTACTTACGTAAATCTAGTTGTGTAGTTCCTTCAAAGAAGGAAAGGCAAAGCTTCCTTGGAAGCTTACCTTAAGGAAAGCTTACATAGAAATTATAATATCCAACTTCTTTCTCCAGGGTGGATCAGATCCCTGCTTAAATTCAGATAAGATCTTAGTTCATCCGAGATTTTTAATGCATCCGAGAATCGGATGCAGTATTCTCAACTTCTATTCAACCCAGTATGATTTGATACTCGGTTTTAATTGCATCTCTCGGATCATCTGAAATCTAATGCTTGGTGGATTGTATGTAGATCTGTTCCTCGGATGATCGGATCATCTACTCTGATGTTCGGATGTTGATTCCAGATCAGAACACTAACAATCCTCACACACACAAAAAAAAAAAAAATAAATAAATAAATAAAACTTGGACTAATAGTTCACCAGCCTGGCAGTAAATATCATCTATTGGAGGCTTGGGTCCAAGTTCAAGTCCTCAAGCCCAAGAGGCCTTCTAAACAAGGTCCTTCATTCAGTCCTGGCTCTGTATTTTAGGGAAGTAGGTTGCCTGACTTCACCCTAACCAATTTTTGAGGACATTGAAACTTAGGCAGTTTTTTTAACCTCCCTGCCCCCAGGGAATTTATGCCTAGATCCTCCACAGTCTGGACTCTGAATGATTTACTAGGCCAACAGGAACTTGGGCCGTTTAATTTCCCTTAAAATCGAACAAGTTTTCAAGTTTGTATCTCCTTAGGGGCCTCCTTGGGTAAGCCCCTCCTCCCCTTCTGGTCAGCAAGAGTTGAGCTTCAGGCTGCTCTTCACTAGGTTTTTTTTTTTTTTTTTTTTTTTTTTTTTCTGAATACAACCTGGTTATATATATATGTTAAGACAGTAACAAGGCTACTACCAGACAGGTCAAACTCAATTCCATGGTGCATATAAGTAGTCAGAAGGGGTATGGTGAATTCAGGTGAGATACTGGATCTTTAGATCTTAAAGTTCCCCATTCACCTCATCAAGGCACCTATCATAACACTTAGGGTTTAGGCCCTATTAATCAACCCTTTCCAATTCCCCACATCTAGAGGCTCCTACAGGAACCACCCCAATGGGGGTCATTCCATCCCTAGCAGTATCCATCGTTTTCCCCAGGTAGGGGGAAATCGAGTAGCTGAGGCTCCAAGGTCTTTCGACCCACTCCAGGGGATGAGGGCATAAAAACCCTTCCCCCCAATGACTCCTCCAGCCTCACTCAGTCCACCAGTAGGAGTTCTCCTCCGTTCTTTCAGATTAGACTGGCAAACAAATCCTGTCATTCTTTTTAATCCAAGTCCAGTCAGACTCCTGACCCGGTCAGAATACAAGGCCGTTCAAAGACCAAGTCCTGGCCTCTGTATCCAGTCTCTTCTGTCAAAGAACGCAATAGAAAGGGTGGAAAATGTAAAATCTCTCGGGTTTTACAGTCGCCTGTTCCTAGTACCAAGCCTCACCTAAGGTGGAGGCCAGTCATAGACCTAAACAGGCTCAACACTTTTCTACACGTAGAAAAGTTCAAAATGGAAACTCCAGAGTCCATCAGGACCTCCCTGATTCCAGGGGAGTGGGTATCGTCGATAGATCTATCGGACACTTACCTACACATCCCAATCCATCCAAACTCAAGGAAATACCTAAGGTTTTGCTACAAGTCACAGGTGTTCCAATTCACCTCCCTACCATTCGGACTAGCCACAGCCCCCCAGGTCTTTACAATGATCGTAAAGGAAGTGAAACTAAGGGCCCTCTCAAGAGGACTCAGAATTCACCAATACCTGGACGACTGGCTGATCAGGTCCCAGTCTCAGGAGGAAGCCCAAGTGAACACATAGGCAGTGGTAGACCTAACTCAGTCCTTGGGGTGGATAACCTTGGATCATGACCTCGAACGTCCCTCGACTTTCCCTTTTTGATTTCAAGCGCATTAGAGGATGTTGCATCAATTTTGCGCTATATAAATGTTTCTATTCTATTCTATTCTATAATAAATCAGGAAAAATCAGAACTGAAACCTACTCAGGTGTTTTCCGTTCATAGGCTACGAATACCACCTAGATTCAGCCCTTGTAAAACCCACTCAAGAGAGATGGCTCAAACTTCAGGATTTGATCCTACGACTCAAGTCAAAACGTGTTTTGACTGCAAGATGTTTGATGTCTCTAATTGGGTTGCTAGCCTCAATGGAGAAAATGGTCCCGGAGGGACGCCTTCACAGGAGGCCCTTTCATTTTCATCTCAAGGAGCACTGGAGATATCCTCAGTCGCTGGACAACCTCCTTCCTTGGACAGAAGCCATTGCAGCCCACCTAGATTGGTGGCAAAATCCCTCAAACGTGATGAAAGGTGCAGACCTTCATCCCAAACACCACAGTATCCAACTCTTTACCGACGCCTCACACGAAGGTTGGGGCACTCACTTAGACCAAAAATTCCACAAAGGGTCTGTGGTCAGATTGGGAAAAAAGGCTACACATATATGTCCTAGAATTGAAGGCGGTCTCCCTGGCCCTTCGAGACTTCAAGGACCAGTGCCAGAATCAAACAGTGTTAGTTGCGATGTACAACTCAACAGTGGTAGCCTACATCAACAACAAGGAGGAACACACTCAGCAGAGATGTGCGCTCTCCTGTGGAAGATCACAACCTGGGCCTATCACTACCTCATAACATTGAAAGCCAGGCACGTTCTAGGGTGCCTGAATGTGATGGCTGACCTACTGTCCAGGTCCAACCAAGTGCAGTCAACAGAATGGTCTCTTCACCCACAGGTGTTCAAGCAGATCTGCCAGAAGTGGTTCACACCTCATGTAGACTTATTTGCCACTCACCTCTACCACAAGCTCCCACTGTACGTGTCTCCTATCCCAGACCCAAGGGCCTGGGACATAGATGCTCTAAACATAAACTGGACCAACCTCACGGCCTAGGCGTACCCTCCTACGGCTCCTTCACAAGGTGATCCAAAAGATCAGGCAATGTTATTGTCTGATCATCGTAATAGCCCCAGGCTGGCCAGGGATGCCCTGGTTTTGGGACCTAGTGCAGCTCTCAACAGAGATCCCACTACAACTCCCAGTGTCAACGACCCTACTCAAACAGTCCTACAGGTATGTGTTCCACAACAACCCCCAGCACCTGAACCTCCACGCCTGGTGTCTAGGAGCAGACAACTCCAAGAACAAGGCTTCTCTGTGGAGGTGGCAGAGAGAATTGCTGCCCCTCAGCGGTCTTCAACAAGGACCATCTACAAGTCAAGTGGGCCCTATTTGAAAAATGGTGCAGAGAAAATTCGGTGGATTTCTCCACTCCATCTGTGAAACAAATCTCAGATTTTTTCATGTACCTGCACCAAGACCTAAACAGGCGCCCCTCGACCTTTGATGGTTACAGGACTGCAATCGTTGACACTTTGGGCCCAACGGCCCAACATGTTGCACACAATGCAGACCTTCATAGGTTACTCTCCAGTTTTCACAGGGATCATCCCAAAAGTTCCAGAAATTTACCCAAGTGGAACCTTTCTGTTGTCCTCAACGAGCTCACAAAAGCACCATTTGAGCCCATGAAAGACACAGACCTCAAACATCTTACTCTAAAACTGCTTTCTTGCTAGCTTTGGCCTCCGGCAATCGCCGCAGCGAAATCCATGCCTGGGTCGCAAACAAGTATCTAATCTAGGCCAATGGGAAAAGGTTGCCTTGTTCCCTTCTTCTGATTTCATAGCCAAAAACCAACTAGCAAGAGAAGGTTCTCAAAGTGTATCTCCGGTGACTATTCCTGCTTTGACTACCATTGTAGATAGACAATTTAAGGAAGACAGGACCCTGTGTCCCGTGCGGGCCCTGAGATTTTATTTGGACTGAACAAAGACCTGAGAGGGTCTCGTTCTCTCCTTTTCAAGTAATTTCTAATAAGGACTTATTTAGTTGTCATTAATCTCATATTCAGGTTGTAACAAATTTATGAGATGTCCAACCATGGGTTGGTCAGTCACTAGTGAAGGGCCCTCAGGGACCCTTAGACCTCGAAGTGAGCACTGCTGCACTTCCGTCCTACAATCAAACATCTAGACAGTTTCAGCACTGTCTCTCATTTTATTTAGGTTTTTGGCTCATTACAGGCCCGGTCTTCGGGATCGGGGCACTGTAAATGGGACTCAGACTGGTATTTCTGGCACTATTCTATACATATTAATTCAAAATCTTAGAAAAAATGACATACCTTCCAGTCTCAGCTGTAATCCCGCCACCGGGCGGTTGAATTCAGCATTAAGTCCCACATGGTAAGCTATTGTAGCGTAATAAAATTGTAAATTTTAACTAGAGGATCGCTCGCCAAAAAAAAAGATAATGTTTTTGCATAGCAAAAACAAAGCGTCCCGAAAAGGATATAAAGGTGAGTGCTAAAGTATTAAGAAAATGCTTCGTTTCTAGCCTTATACTGTTGTGGCAACCAAAGTCAGCGCAGTCTGCTCTATCTAGCACGGTTTTCAAGATATAAGCATTTTTGTGTTTTGCAAAAAAATAAAAAAATTAAAAATGTCCGCTATATTTGGCGAGACAAAAATATTTTGAAAATTGGCATGGCTACTCTGCAGAGATACCCAGCAGGTCCAAAATTTTGTTGAGTTCGCTCAATATAGCACGGTTTTCGAGATATAAGCATTTTTGTGTTTTGCAAAAACTTTGAAAATTCAAAATGGCCACCATTTTTGGGGAGACAAAAATTTTTGTCAAGACCACTGCCGTGGTGTGTATCTCCCGCCGAGCATTAAAGCAGAAGAAATAGCTTTTCCAAGATATTCACAATTTTTCATTTTCGTGTGTGAAAGGTCTTCCAAAAGTAGGTGAATGAGTTATTTGAGAAAAATTGGCTATCTGCAATACTATTAAGAGATAATTCACATTTACTCATTTTGAGTAGGTGAGTAATTAGCTATGGGTCTGAAACTTCACCATGTGAAAGCTCTCCCACAAGTAGATGAATGAGTATTTGATAAAAATTGGGTATCCGCAATACTTTTACAGATAATTAGCATTTACTCATTTTGAGTAGGTGAATAAATAGCTATGGGTCTGAAACTTCACAGAGTGAAAGCTCTCCCAAAAGTAGATGAATGAGTATTTGATAAAAATTGGGTATCCGCAATACTTTTACAGATAATTAGCATTTACTCATTTTGAGTAGGTGAATAAATAGCTATGGGTCTGAAACTTCACAGAGTGAAAGCTCTCCCAAAAGTAGGTGAACTAGAAATAGGCCGCCCTGTTGATAGTAGATGCGAATAGAAACAGGATAGCATAGAAGAACACACATTATCATGTGTAATGTCCACCCATGAACCTTTTGCCCAAATTGTACAGTAGTCTTACAAGACCCTGTTTCATTTGTAAAATATATCAATGATGCTTAAATATTTGTTAGTGTAGATGTAAATAATTTCAGCTTCATGCCTTTTTGCATTGGTTGGGTTGAAAATTTTGACGAAATCACTCTATCTTGCACGGTTAAGAAGATAGAAGCAAATTCCTGTTTTTTCTATTTTTGGCAAAAATTTGAAAATTCAAAATGGCCGCCATTTTTGGGAAAAGGAAATTTTTTTGAAAATTACCAAGAGTACATTTCTTAGATACCCTATGGGTCGAAAATTTCAACGAAATAACTCTATTTTGCACGGTTAAGGCCAGTTTGTGTTTTTCCATTTTGGGCAAAAATTCGAAAATTCAAAATGGCCGCCATTTTTGGGGAGGGGAAAATTTTTTGAAAATTGCAAATATTACATTCTTTAGATACCCTGTGGGTCGAAAATTTTGCCGAAATCGCTCTATCTCGCACGGTTAAGGAGATAGAAGGAAATTTGTGTTTTGCCATTTTTGGCAAAAATTCAAAAATTCAAAATGGCCGCCATTTTTGGGGAGGGGAAAACTTTTTAAAAATTGGCAAGAGTAGAATTGTCAGATACCCTGTGGGTCGAAAATTTTGCCGAAATCGCTCTATCTCGCACGGTTAAGGAGATAGAAGCAAATTAGTGTTTTGTCATTTTTGGCAAAAATTCAAAAATTCAAAATGGCCGCCATTTTTGGGGAGGGGAAAATTTTTGGAAAATTGCATAGATTGCATTCCTTAGATACCCTGTGGGTCAAAAATTCTGTCGAAATCGCTCTATCTCTTACGGTTTCTGAGATATTAGCAAATTACTCAAAAGTAGTACTGAAAATACACAATGAAGTACCTAAATGGCTATTACTCATGTACTGACAAAGCTATCAGTCCCAAATGCAATACCAAGCGAGCTATGGACATAACAATCTTGTATTCAAAATTGTAGTAAAATATCTTTAATTATTTTGGCTTAAATGCACGGAAACCAATGGGTACTGAAAATAGCTGTACTTAAGTATTACTCAGTAAGCAAAAGAGGTACAACAGCCAAAAGCAATCCCAAGCAAGCTACTGACCCAATAAGCCTGCATACCAAATTTGGTGACAATAGCTCTAATACTTTTCCTTTAAATGAACGGAAACCATGTGTGACGCCGGACATCGGACGCCGGACATCGGACAACGGACGGCGAAAAAAGGAAAAATAATATATCCACCCCCCAGGGGGGTGGACATAATGAGTTATTTGAGAAAAATTGGCTATCTGCAATACTTTTAGAGATAATTCTCATTTACTCATTTTGAGTAGGTGAATAATTAGCTATGGGTCTGAAACTTCACCAAGTGAAAGCTCTGCCAAAAGTAGGTGAATGAGTTATTTGAGAAAAATTGGCTATCTGCAATACTTTTAGAGATAATTCGCATTTACTCATTTTGAGTAGGTGAGTAATTAGCTATGGGTCTGAAACTTCACCAAGTGAAAGCTCTCCCAAAAGTAGGTGAATGAGTTATTTGAGAAAAATTGGCTATCTGCAATACTTTTAGAGATAATTCGCATTTACTCATTTTGAGTAGGTGAGTAATTAGCTATGGGTCTGAAACTTCACCAAGTGAAAGCTCTCCCAAAAGTAGGTGAATGAGTTATTTGAGAAAAATTGGCTATCTGCAATACTTTTACAGATAATTCGCATTTACTCATTTTGAGTAGGTGAGTAATTAGCTATGGGTCTGAAACTTCACCAAGTGAAAGCTCTCCCAAAAGTAGGTGAATGATTAATTTGAGAAAAATTGGCTATCTGCAATACTTTTAGAGATAATTCGCATTTACTCATTTTGAGTAGGTGAGTAATTAGCTATGGGTCTGAAACTTCACAGAGTGAAAGCTCTCCCAAAAGTAGGTGAATGAGTTATTTGAGAAAAATTGGCTATCTGCAATTCTTTTAGAGATAATTCGCATTTACTCATTTTGAGTAGGTGAGTAATTAGCTATGGGTCTGAAACTTCACCAAGTGAAAGCTCTCCCAAAAGTAGGTGAATGAGTTATTTGAGAAAAATTGGCTATCTGCAATACTTTTAGAGATAATTCGCATTTACTCATTTTGAGTAGGTGAGTAATTAGCTATGGGTCTGAAACTTCACCAAGTGAAAGCTCTCCCAAAAGTAGTTGAATGAGTTATTTGAGAAAAATTGGCTATCTGCAATACTTTTAGAGATAATTCGCATTTACTCATTTTGAGTAGGTGAGTAATTAGCTATGGGTCTGAAACTTCACCAAGTGAAAGCTCTCCCAAAAGTAGGTGAATGATTAATTTGACAAAAATTGGCTATCTGCAATACTTTTAGAGATAATTCACATTTACTCATTTTGAGTAGGTGAGTAATTAGCTATGGGTCTGAAACTTCACCAAGTGAAAGCTCTCCCAAAAGTAGGTGAATGAGTTATTTGAGAAAAATTGGCTATCTGCAATACTTTTAGAGATAATTCGCATTTACTCATTTTGAGTAGGTGAGTAATTAGCTATGGGTCTGAAACTTCACCAAGTGAAAGCTCTCCCAAAAGTAGGTGAATGAGTTATTTGAGAAAAATTGGCTATCTGCAATTCTTTTAGAGATAATTCGCATTTACTCATTTTGAGTTGGTGAGTAATTAGCTATGGGTCTGAAACTTCACCAAGTGAAAGCTCTCCCAAAAGTAGGTGAATGATTAATTTGACAAAAATTGGCTATCTGCAATACTTTTAGAGATAATTCACATTTACTCATTTTGAGTAGGTGAGTAATTAGCTATGGGTCTGAAACTTCACCAAGTGAAAGCTCTCCCAAAAGTAGGTGAATGAGTTATTTGAGAAAAATTGGCTATCTGCAATACTTTTAGAGATAATTCGCATTTACTCATTTTGAGTAGGTGAGTAATTAGCTATGGGTCTGAAACTTCACCAAGTGAAAGCTCTCCCAAAAGTAGGTGAATGAGTTATTTGAGAAAAATTGGCTATCTGCAATTCTTTTAGAGATAATTCGCATTTACTCATTTTGAGTTGGTGAGTAATTAGCTATGGGTCTGAAACTTCACCAAGTGAAAGCTCTCCCAAAAGTAGGTGAATGAGTTATTTGAGAAAAATTGGCTATCTGCAATACTTTTAGAGATAATTCGCATTTACTCATTTTGAGTAGGTGAGTAATTAGCTATGGGTCTGAAACTTCACCAAGTGAAAGCTCTCCCAAAAGTAGGTGAATGAGTTATTTGAGAAAAATTGGCTATCTGCAATACTTTTAGAGATAATTCGCATTTACTCATTTTGAGTAGGTGAGTAATTAGCTATGGGTCTGAAACTTCACCAAGTGAAAGCTCTCCCAAAAGTAGGTGAATGATTAATTTGACAAAAATTGGCTATCTGCAATACTTTTAGAGATAATCCGCATTTACTCATTTTGAGTAGGTGAGTAATTAGCTATGGGTCTGAAACTTCACCAAGTGAAAGCTCTCCCAAAAGTAGGTGAATGAGTTATTTGAGAAAAATTGGCTATCTGCAATACTTTTAGAGATAATTCGCATTTACTCATTTTGAGTAGGTGAGTAATTAGCTATGGGTCTGAAACTTCACCAAGTGAAAGCTCTCCCAAAAGTAGGTGAATGAGTTATTTGAGAAAAATTGGCTATCTGCAATACTTTTAGAGATAATTCGCATTTACTCATTTTGAGTAGGTGAGTAATTAGCTATGGGTCTGAAACTTCACCATATGAAAGCTCTCCCACAAGTAGATGAATGAGTTATTTGATAAAAATTGGGTATCCGCAATACTTTTACAGATAATTAGCATTTACTCATTTTGAGTAGGTAAATAATTAGCTATGGGTCTGAAACTTCACCATGTGAAAGCTCTCCCAAAAGTAGGTGAATGAGTTATTTGAGAAAAATTGGCTATCTGCAATACTTTTAGAGATAATTCGCATTTACTCATTTTGAGTAGGTGAGTAATTGGCTATGGGTCTGAAACTTCACCATGTGAAAGCTCTTCCAAAAGTAGGTGAATGAGTTATTTGAGAAAAATTGGCCATCTGCAATACTTTTAGAGGTAATTCGCATTTACTCTTTTTGAGTAGGTGAGCAATTAGCTATGGGTCTGAAACTTCACCATTGAGTGAAAGCTCTTTGGGATAGCTGCTCTGCAGAGATACCCTGAAGATAAAAAATTTCGTCGAAATCGCTCTATGTAGCACGGTTTTCGAAATTTTAGCATTTTTGTGTTTTGCAATTTTTGCGCAAAAATTCGAAAATTCAAAATGGCCGCCATTTTTGGCAAGACAAAATTTTTTTGAAAATTGGCATGGCTACTCTGTAGAGATACCCTGTGGGTCAAAAATTTTGTCGAAATCGCTCTATCTAGCACGGTTTTCGAGATATAAGCATTTTTGTGTTTTGCAATTTTGCGAAAAATTCGAAAATTCAAAATGGCCGCCATTTTTTGCGAGAAATTTTTTGTTTGAAAATTGGCATGGCTACTCTGCAGAGGTACCCTGCGGGTCAAAAATTTCGTCGAAATCGCTCTATCTAGCAGGGTTTTTGAGATATAAGCATTTTTATGTTTTGCAATTTTTGCGAAAAATTCGAAAATTCAAAATGGCTGCCATTTTTGGCGAGACAAAATTTTTTTGAAAATTGGCATGGCTACTCTGCAGATATACCCTGTGGGTCAAAAATTTCGTCGAAATCGCTCTATCTAGCAGGGTTTTCGAGATATAAGCATTTTTATGTTTTGCAATTTTTGCGAAAAATTCGAAAATTTAAAATGGCCGCCATTTTTGGCGAGACAAAAATTTTTTCAAAATTGGGATAACTACTCTGCAGAGATACCCTGTGGGTCAAAAATTTCGTCAAAATCGCTCTATCTAGCACGGTTTTCGAGATATAAGCATTTTTGTGTTTTGCAATTTTTGCGAAAATTTCGAAAATTCAAAATGGCCGCCATTTTTGGCGAGACAAAAATTTTTTGAAAATTGGGAAAAGTACTCCGCCGAGATATATCCTGCGGGTCAAAAATTTTGTCGAAATTGCTCTATCTAGCACGGTTTTTGAGATATAAGCATTTTTGTGTTTTGCAATTTTTGCGAAAATTTCGAAAATTCAAAATGGCCGCCATTTTGGGCGAGACAAAAATTTTTTGAAAATTGGGAAAACTACTCCGCAGAGATACCCTGCGGGTCAAAAATTTCGTCGAAATCGCTCTATCTAGCATGGTTTTCGAGATATAAGCATTTTTGTGTTTTCCTTATTTGGAAAATTCGTAATGATTAATTAATCATTAATTACTCGGCCATTTCTTGACCAATCAATGCCAAAATCTAATGATTTCCAGATTTTAATAGAATGAATGTATTTGCCAAATTTCAGGTGAATTGATAAAATTCCTTTCAAGTTATCATCCGGACAAGCTTCCCCATCGAAAAAAGACATTTTTGGTCATGTGACCTCTCTGATTGGTTGAAATGTCACTGCAGCATATTCAAAAAAAATTCCCCAAGGCTACTGCCTAAACCTGCCAAATTTGAAAAGAATCCGCCTAACGGTTACAGAGTTATAAGGAAAACAAAATGCGGAGCCGGCGGAGCCGGAAGCTCTCCCATACACAAACAAGCGTCCCTTGCGGGACGCTTAATTACTTAAATGTAGCTTTTATAAGCTACAAGCTTACCATGTGGGACTTAGAAGAGTCCCACCCTGCCTCCCCGCTGTTTACAGCTGAGGGGTAGGTTTTAGAAAATTTCAACGAGAAAGTAGGGCGAGAGGTCAGAGGTTATCACGTGACGACAACTAGCAGTGTATCCGGTGGCTAACAAGAACTGTCTTTTTTTCTAAGACATTGGCCCCGGGTGTGGCAACCCGAGAACAGCATTAAGTCCCACATGGTAAGCTTGTAGCTTATAAAAGCTACACTTAAGTAATTAAAATTTACAATTTTCACTGTTTTTGGACACTTGTATAAATGTAAGCAATACCGCCTGTAGTGTGACTTGGGTATAATGTATTTGATAAATTATAAATTAAAGAAATCAATTAACGGTAATAGTAAAACAATTTGAATAAACCTTCAGTAAGCTAGTAACTACATATTGTCAGATCTTCTAATTTTGGATCAGTTCATGTTGGCATCATCCAAACATTCAATCTGATACTTGCATTAACCTAAATAAATACTGTCATGTTACACCCTTCCTGCACAAACTACACTGGCTCCCCATTCATTACCGTATACTGTTCAAATATAATCTCCTCATTTATAAAGCAATACATTTGAGCCAACCTCCATATCTCTCCGCTCTAATTAGGCGGAGTGATCTCACACGGGGCAATCGCCTATCAATTTCCTCATCTAAACCAAATAAACGCTCAGGGCTACGCAGTTTCATAGCAGGGGCTCCCACAGAGTGGAACAAGCTTCCTCAAGCCATCAGAACCATAGAAAACATTTCTGGTTTCAGGAAACAGTTGAAAACATACCTTTTTAGATTGGCTTATCCTCCACCATAGCCTATCTCCCCGACCGGACGCTAATATGGAAACTGACATCTTTCTGGAACTGGACTATCCCTTTTTGCACATCAGCGCCTTAGAGGATGTTTACATCAAATTCGGCGCTATATAAGTGTTTCTTACTTACTTACTTAATCCATCCACTTTGTTGGATTACATTTTGGATCAAGATGGCATAATATGGATAATAGAAAATGACTTGGAGAAGAAGATGAATGTTTTAATAAGTCACTTCTGAGGTAGAGTGTAATTTATGGCAAGATGTACTCTTTAAATTTAAGAGGTTTTAATGTTCGGCTCTAATCATTCCTGCATTGAGGGTGGCTGATTTGATGGGTCACTTGCAAGTTTTTTCTCGGGTGTTCCAATCTTTACCTGATCTTAATCCAAGTTGGTGAATACTCGTCCTGGTGCATATGGGTACAACACAGACATAAATTGACTGGGAATCTCCTGTAAGATTAAAGCTCCATACTTAAATTTACTTTTTTTATGTAGTAATTGAATTGGTCTGAGTTCATATCGTCGTATAGATATGGTAGTTAATCTACAATTTTCTACTCATACAGATGGTGCAATGTCCTGGATGCAGTAAGTGGGGTTTTATTTTGCTGTTACCTGTTAGCTGGTGTAACAGACTTCCTCCTTGGACTGTTGGTGGGTGTTTTAGAAGGTGACTGTTTGGGACTTTTCCCTCGCCGGTCTGCATTACTCTCCTCTGCCCTGCTTCGTACTTTTCTCATCTACAACAGTGCAAGGTGAAATGCTTGATAATAGAAACATCAACTATGCAACACAGTTCTTATGAAAGTATTAATACTGACAAATTATCTCAACTCCTGTCCAAAGCTACTGCCACATTCGTAGATAATACACATCATTTAAGAAGTTGAGCCTTCTGAAGGATGTACATGTAAAAATAACTGGATTTCACTACTTCTGGCTATTGTTAATTTCCCTGTAACAAAATATCACATGGACAATGTTGCACAGGTGTTTCAGAAGGTGGGCTAGTTACTACACTTACTTATCAAACTACAACAAATCACAAAGACTGACATCTCTGTATAATTATATGTTAATATCATTTGCTAAGATGTGTCAGAAAGCTGCCAGTTTCCAGCAGGTTTTCAAATCTTGGTGACAAATACTTATCCTCTTCACTGAGCTAAGCATTTTGTAAAACTGCCAAGTTACTGCACTTACCTTGACAATTAGCTGGAACCTTTCAGAAAGCTTCCAGGTTACTGTAGTTACTGATCTCTTTAATGAACTGAGCATTTTAGAAATCTGCCAAATTCCTGGAATTACTGACCTTTTCATGAGCTGAACCTTTTAGAAAACTGCCACATTACTGTAATTGCTTAACTTTATAATGAGCTGAGCCTTTTACAAAACTGCTGCCTTACAATTACAACTAGACCTAGCGCATCGGAAAACCGATGCAAATTGTATCCACCGTAAAGACAATGCACCAAAACCTCTAGGACCAATAATAAGCAAGTTATAAGCACTTTTAAGTTTGGCTGTCCTCATTTGACCTTCAAGGAGGGGCCCAAGGTCAAATCCGACCACGCCAGAAGATTCCCAGCCCCTGATTTCCTATATGTTGGTTTACCATCCCAAACATCTAGGACCAATAATAAGCGAGTTATAAGCACTTTTAATGTTTGGCTGTCCTCATTTGACCTTGAAGGAGGGGCCCAAGGTCAAATCCGACCACACCAGAAGATTCCCAGCCCATGATTTTCTATATGTTGGTTTACCATCCCAAACCTCTAGGACCAATAATAAGTGAGTTATAGGCACTTTTACCTTTGGCTATCCTCGTTTGACCTTGAAGGAGGGGCCCAAGGTCAAATCCGACCACACCAGAAGATTCCCAGCCCATGATTTCCTATATGCTGGTTTACCATCCCAAACCTCTAGGACCAATAAGAAGCGAGTTATAAGCACTTTTAAGTTTGGCTGTCCTCGTTTGACCTTGAAGGAGGGGCCCAAGGTCAAATCTGACCACACCAGAAGATTCCCAGCCCATGATTTCCTATATGTTGGTTTACCATCTCAAACCTCTAGGATCGATAATAAGCGAGTTATAAGCACTTTTAAGTTTGGCTATCCTCGTTTGACCTTGAAGGAGGGGTCCAAGGTCAAATCTGACCACATCAGAAGATTCGCAGCACATGATTTCCTACATGTTGGTTTACATCCCAAACCTCTAGGATCGATAATAAGCGAGTTATAAGCACTTTTAAGTTTGGCTATGCTCGTTTGACCTTGTAGGAGGGGTCCAAGGTCAAATCTGACCACATCAGAAGATTCGCAGCACATGATTTCCTATAGGTTGGCTTCACATTGCAAACCTCTAGGACCAATAATAAGGGAGATATAGGCACTTTTAAAGTCCTCTATGTGGGTTACTTCGGCACTCCGTGGATGACCTTGAGTTAGGAGCTTCAAGGTCAAATGTGTGCAAGGTTGTAGAGGACATGTATATGTGTCATACATATCACCTATGAAGAGATTCAACCTTCTACCTATGAGGAACAGCCAGTAGAAAAATGTAGATTATTTTCAAAGAAATGCCCATGGCGGCCATCTTGTTTTTCAGAATGAGGCTATTTTCCTTCCCAGAGAAGCTTACCCCCCAATGAAGATATCCTGCAAATTTGGTGAACCTAGCTGCTGTTGTTTTCCTCTTAGAGCGTTAATGCCGAAAATCTCTCTACGCGCGGCGGCGGCGTAGCAAACGCTAAACCAAAGTATCCACCGGATGCTTCCGGTGGATACAAATATGTTTACTGAACTGAGCTATTTTAATAGCTGCCAAGTTACTGCCCTTTTAACTGAGTTGATTTTTTAGAAAACTGCCAACATATAACTACGGATCTGTTTACCGAACTATATGAAATCTGTCAAGTTACTGACCTATTTACTGAGCTGAGCTGCTTGGAAATTGACGACTTGTAGTTACATATCTATGTACTGAATTGAACTATTTGAAAAACTGCCAAGTTACTGACCTTTTTACTGAGATGAGCTTTCTGGAAAGCTGCCAGGTTACTGACCTTTTTACTGAGATGAGCTTTCTGGAAAGCTGCCAGGTTACTGACCTTTTTACTGAGATGAGCTTTCTGGAAAGCTGCCAGGTTACTGACCTTTTTACTGAGATGAGCTTTCTGGAAAGCTGCCAGGTTACTGATCTTTTTACTGAGTTGAGCTTCTTGGAAATTGACGACAAATTACTGACCTTTTTACTGAGCTGCGGTTTCTGGAAAGCTGGAAAGCAGCTGCCAGGTTACTGACCTTTTTACTGAGTTGAGCTTTCTGGAAAGCTGCCAGGTTATTGACCTTTTTACTGAGATGAGCTTTCTGCAAAGCTGCCAGGTTATTGACCTTTTTACTGAGCTGAGCTTTCTGGAAAGCTGCCAGGTTATTGACCTTTTTACTGAGATGAGCTTTCTGCAAAGCTGCCAGGTTATTGACCTTTTAACTGAGCTGAGCTTTCTGGAAAGCTGCCAGGTTATTGACCTTTTAACTGAGCTGAGCTTTCTGGAAAGCTGCCAGGTTATTGACCTTTTTACTGAGTTGAGCTTTCTGGAAAGCTGCCAGGTTACTGACCTTTTTACTGAGCTGAACTTTCTGGAAAGCTGCCAGGTTACTGACCTTTTTACTGAGTTGAGCTTTCTGGAAAGCTGCCAGGTTACTGACCTTTTTACTGAGCTGAGCTTTCTGGAAAGCTGCCAGGTTACTGATCTTTTTACTGAGTTGAGCTTTCTAGAAAGCTGCCAGGTTACTGACCTTTTTACTGAGCTGAGCTTTCTGGAAAGCTGCCAGGTTACTGATCTTTTTACTGAGCTGAGCTTTCTGGAAAGCTGCCAGGTTACTGACCTTTTTACTGAGCTGAGCTTTCTGGAAAGCTGCCAGGTTACTGATCTTTTTACTGAGCTGAGCTTTCTGGAAAGCTGCCAGGTTACTGATCTTTTTACTGAGCTGAGCTTTCTGGAAAGCTGCCAGGTTACTGACCTTTTTACTGAGCTGAGCTTTCTGGAAAGCTGCAAGGTTGCTGTAGTTTTCACTGGTTGTGGGGACTGTCATGCACTCCTCTGCACTGTTTGTCTCCTCATCTGAACTCTCCAGACCACAGTGGTAGTTTTTGATCCTCTTACTGGATGAAGGCCGCGGTGAGAGAAGTTTGGAATGCATGCCTGACTTCTTACTAGACTCAGTCTTAGTAAACTACAGACAAATATATTCTGTATAAGAGGATAGTTTTACCAGCCATTCATTTTTGTTGATACAATAAGTTTGAACAAAAAATTAAATTCAACATGTAGCCTTGACCCCTTGTCAAGGACTCAATAATATACCATATGTTGAAACTCTTGTGCCATACACCATGGGAACAATAACAATAGATAAACAAACACAAATTTGTCTTCAAGTACAGCTGGATTTTTATGTTCCTTTAACAGCTTATACTACTTTTATTTTGGCCAAAAGTTTTAGCTTATCATATCTCATGTACGACAAACATTCTTCTGGTTTTACCATTTATGACTGTTGACATTAAACCATAAAAAAGGAAAAATCTTGAGAATATTTGAAGAAGTCAAAGACTAAGCATTGAATAAGATACCATAAGCCTATTTATTACAATAAAATAACACCTTATAAGATATTTACAAATGTGTAGAAGCAATAAATTATGATTTCAGTAAAACTCTATTTCTGAATATGTATAGACTGATATCAGTATATACCAACTGAAATACACTTACTATACAGACTTTTTATACTATTCTGGCTGATGGCTGCTCTTTGTTAGGACTTATAAATCTTTCTTACTTACTTCCATACTGTTCTGGTATGTTGCTGCTTTGTGTAAGTCATTCAAACCACTCTTATTTATTTTAACACTTTTCTGGTAGACGGCTGCTTGTTGTAGGACACAATGAGACTGTTCTGGTGGATGGCTGCTTTGTGTTAGATTTATCAATCCCACTGACATACTTTGATACTGTTCTGGTACATGACTGCTTTGCATTGGACTTATGAATATTGTTCTAGTAAACGACTGCTTTGTGTAAGAATTACAGGTCACCTCAACTTACTTTGATGTTGTTCTAGTAGACGACTGCTTTCAGTTAGAACTACAGGTCATCCAGACCTACTTCGATACTGTTATGGTAGATGACTCCTTTGTGTTAGATTTATAAGTCATCCAGACTTACTTTGATACTGTTCTAGTAAACGACTGCTTTGTGTAAGAATTACAGGTCACTACAACTTACTTTGATGTTGTTCTAGTAGATGACTGCTGTGTGTCAGATTTATAAGTCACAAAGACTTATTTTGATACTGTTCTGATATATGACTGCTTTCTATTAGACTTATATGTCACCCACACTTACTTTGATACTGTTCTGGTACACAGCTGCTTTGTGTTAAGACTTATAAGTAACCCAGATTTACTTTGATACTGTTCTAGTAGACGACTGCTTTGTGATAGACTAAAAAGTCACCCACACTTTATTTGATACTATTCTAGTAGACGACTGCTTTGTGTTAGACTTCTAAACCACCCAGACTTAATCTGATATTGTTCTTGTAGATGACTACATTGTGTTATAAAGCAACTTATAAACCACCCTAACCTACTTTCTTACTAATGTGGAAGATGACTGCTTTGTGTTAGACTTATAAGTCACAAAGACTTACTTTAATACTGTTCTGGTAGGTGATTGCTATGGGTTAGACTCATAAATCACTCTACTTACTCTGATCTTGTTCTGGTAGATGGCTGTTTTGTGTTAGACTTATAAACTACCCAGACTTACTTTCTTATTATTCCGGTAGATGACTACTTTGTGTTGGACTTAAGTCACAAAGACTTACTTTGATACTGTTCTGGTAGATGGCGGCTTTGTGTAGTGGTGAGTTGGGTAACGAGGCACTTTCCTTCCTACATATTGATGACTCTTCCATGCCCATGCTATGTCTTCTCACCTCCACTCTTGTCACCGAGCTGGCCCTTTCTTTTGCCCGGCTTCTGTCCTCTGAAGAACTTCGTCTCCCAAAGAAGCGATGCAGCAGACTTGGTGAGCTGGGGCCGGAGGAGAAACAACTTGGGGAGGGTGGGCGGGAGTTACGAGGGGTGGTTTGGTTAGAAGCATCACTGTCACAGCTGTCTATACTAACAGCACTACCACCAGTAGCTTGTTGGTTCTCATCTATAACCACCTCAATACACCGTGAACCACGGTTTCGAATCTGGTACCTGAGAGGAAATAACAGAAATAAATGAGATAAAAATAGATCTTTATCTGAGAAAAGGAAGTACATGTACAATGTTACATAAAGAGGCCTTCTGTACCAATAAATGTGCTGCTGGCAGAGCACCTTACTAGTTCTCATTAATCATCACCCTATTACATACACTGGAAAAGTGAATAATAAACATCTGAAGTCATTCTATTACCTAGGGTATAGTTAACCTGAATACAGTTGAACACATGTACCAGAACATACTTAATTGAGAATTCCAGACAAAAGGCAAATTTCAGTGCAGAATAATAACAGAGCTAATATTTATTTCCATGTAAAAGGCAATTATAATTGACTGAATTCTACTTGAAAAGGTTCAGTCTTACCTTGTAGTAGAATAACTAAAACAATCAATCCTTATTTAAAATCTAACTTACCTGTGTACTGGTGTATCCTTGCCCCTGAACTCTTCCCCTGACACTGGCATCTGGCTCAGCACTACCCTCCGAGTGGTCTCCATTTCCGGAATAGAGAGCCGCTGAGCCAACTGACTCTGGCTCTCCAGCTGTGAGAGTGAATACTCTGCTACTGGTTTCTGGGAGTCCCGCAGTAGACTTTTAGCTGTGATATCATCAGATTTTGCATAGACAGTGTCTTTCTTTTCTGGTGAATGACATCCCACCTCTGTGACATCATCATCGATGTATTTTAAGTCCGCCAATGGCCTATCAGCCCACCTTTGTCTATCATAGTCACTGGTATGCATGGAATGATTTGAAATCTGAGATCTTTCTATGTCCACTGGTTCCTGTAGTGAATACTGCTGCCTGGTTTCCTCATAAACTGTGTCTGTGGATGGATTTCTTTTCCCTAAGCTGCCTGTATGATGTAAAACATGAGATTCTGGTGAACTTCTTCTATACTGCTCTCCTACTGTATCAAAGTTACTTTTAGTCATCAAACGGCTTTGAATTGGGGATTGTGAGATCCTTTTCTTTACCGTTAATGTTGTGTCACTGAACATTTCTCTACCAATTAATGATACACACTCTGAACCTCCATCCATTATAAAAGGTCCGCTCAGTTGCTCTGCAGGAGACAATGACCTAGACTTGAACCCAGATCTTCCTGGAGACTTAAGCTGAGGGGGAGGTGAGTCCTCAAGAGACTGATGGTCATTAGATCTGCTGTCCTTTTCTTGACCTGTCATCCCTTTTGACTGGACTGTCAAGTCTATCACTGGCCCAAGACTGTTTTCTAATTCGGTTAAATAAGGGTTGCTGCACTTGTGCCGTCCCTGCTGTCGCCGGTGATGTGTGGGTGTGGGTGGCAATTGAAGGTCAGACAAAGGTCGTTTGGCATGTGCTACGACCACTGGGCAGTCGGTGGTGGTAGGAGGAGATGACCGCTGACCAGCACGAGACTGGTGGACATGACGACAATGTTCTATGAAGTGATGCTTATGGCAGTGGATGCGGGGAACAGGAGATGGGGGAGAGTGGTCAGAGAGAGAGGGGAGGAGGGAGTCATTGACTTCAGTCTGCACAGCCACTGTACTGGTGGGACTGGGTGGACAAGCTTAAACAACAAAGGTAAAACTATGTTCCTTTAACTGATTCAATATCAGGTCAAATAAACTACAACCTTTATATTATTTGATCTTGTATCATCCAAACACCACCTGAATTAACCTACTTGCACTCTCTAAAATATGTATTTTCCAACTGTTTTTTTCTTAAGCGCCTCTTAGATTTTAGAAATATAGTAGAAGTTCAAAATTTACAGCTTCTGCAAAAATGAATAAAATATTGTTGTATTTTTATCTACTTCCTGACTTAATTATACACACAATTTAGTGTTGTTAAAACTTTAACATACAATGCTATGTAAGTCATCAGGGACAATCATTCGTCATTATGTTTTTTTTATTTTTTGTGCTACTGGTAAGTGTTGTACTTAGAGCTTTATCAGCTATTACACAAACAGGAATGTCTGTGCGTACTTGTAGATATTGCACATTGGGCAATTGTTGCATTGGGCAACAAACAGGAATCTTTAACTTTGATGCCACTTCTTGCTTTTTGCCATGTAGTTCACATATTTACAATTAGCATAGTATTTACCTGCTGACTGCTGATGTGCACTGATCTTACTCCTCTTTCTTCTCAGTTCTTTTGCTTCTTTCCCAAGTTCCACTATGGTCACTGTCATCTGTCTGGGCTGAAGTGCATTAAAATATCATAGGATTTGAATTAACTAAACATACTCCTACCTTAAGTCTGAAATGACAAAACCCATAATGTTAACTCTTAGTAAGGAAAGAATTTTCATGCAATCATATACCTTAATTCCACAGTGCATAACAAAGTCTCAACTTGCATCAGAAACCATGTGGGTGTGTAGTGTGTATAACTGAAATAAACAAGGCCAAAAGGTGTTTTGGTCCCCAAGCGTGAGCGCAAAGCCATCAGGGACACGAGTAGTGCACTAGAATTTACGAAAATCTTGTGACAGAAAGAAATTCTAAATTAACATCAGTGAGCAGACAAATACTCGTCACTTTGTGCCACAATTCATGAAAGTCCGATGCAAGAAGGACATATGTATGGCAAAAAGGAAAAAGGACATGTGTCCTTTTAGCTATTGGAGAGCAAGAGAGATAACTTCAATTTCATGAAAGCCTGGAGACAAAAGGACATATGTATGGGAAAAAGGCAGGACACGTGTCCTTTTAGCTATTGGAGAGCAAGAGAGGCAAATTCAGAATCCACAGGTGTTGTCAATTCCATCAAAGTCCGGAGACAAAAAAAAAAAATGATCTACAGAAGCACGAGCGTTAACGAGGCTTGCGCTTAAAAATAGCCAGCCTCATCAGACAAAACCCCCAGCCCCCAGGTACACTGAGATTTGGGGAAATCTTAGGAACAACTTCAGTTGTAAGAACTATACAGAACCCATGAGTTGTTGTAAGATGTAAGAACTTTCATATAGTTGAAGAAGGGGGAAAACTTACATATTCTATTCATTCATGTGAGTTCCAAGCCAAGGACCAATATATGAGAGATATATGGCCGTTTAAGTATGATGATCCCACTCAACATTGGGTCAGAGGTCAAATTCGACACTTGCAAAAGATTCGCAGGCCATGATTTCCTGTAGGCTGTTTTGTCATTCCGAACCTCTAGGACCAATGATAAGGGATATATTAGGCCTTTTTGATGTGATGACCCCTTATTTGATATTAAAGATGTGATATGGCGACCATTTTGTTTTCAAACAAGGCCAAAATTACTCTCAGGCAAGTTTTCCTTATCACTTACATATTGTGGCAAATTTTCTGAAGCTAGCTGCAATATTTAAGTTTTAGAACAAATTAATGATTTTTGAACAATCAACTATGGCGGTCATGTTGTTTTTTTAAAATGAGGACAAAATCTTTTACAGACATGTTTTCACAGCCATAAACATTCTCTGCAAATTTGGTGAAGCTATCTTCATAAATGAATGACACATACACGCACACACATGGACGCATAGAAGACGTTTCATAATCTTACAACAGCAGCCTTTGGCCGCCGGGAGATAAAAATGCAACTGTAGTAACATCAGTTTAAGACTGAAAAGTATTTAAAGCGTTGTCATGGCAACAGTTGTTTCAAGATACCATCCAAAAGCTTATCAGCTTTGGATCCTCTTGAGCTTAACATATCCTTAAATTTGGTGAAAATCCATGCAGTGATTTAGGCTGTGTAACACCCACAAAGCTTAAGCTCCCCCCCCCCCCCCCCCCCAAGAAATTTAAAGTGTTGCCATGGCAACAGTTGTTACCAGATACCTCCCAAAAGCTAATCAGCTCTAGAAGCTCTTGGGGTAATCATATCCTGAAAACTTGATGAAAATACTTTAAGACCCAACATAGCATGGCAACAGTTGATGCCAGATACCCCCCAAAAACCTAATCAGATCTTGATCCTCTTGGGATAAACAAATTCTGAAAATTTGGTAAAAATTCATGGATGGGTTTAGGCTGTGGAACACCCACAAGCTTTATGCCCGCCACTGTCACTGCCGCAACTGGGACTGGGTTTAACAACACAATTAAAATAGCATGAGAGAAGCCCATACCCCACAGCCTAGGGAAATATTTTTAACACCATGAGATATAGAAGTACTGTATCAGTAGAAAGTTCAGGCTACTTTCAGAGCACTGTCAGTTATATAAAGGTCCAAACAATGTTTAAATAGAGAAAATAATGTCTAAGAGAAAGATAATGCATGTAAAGATGAAGAATTAAAACAAGACAATTCAATAACAAGATGACAGTATTAATCAGTAAACTAAACATTATGACACTCTTTATCTACATCTGGCATGGCCGAATTATGGTTTGGATGTTTTGAATATTACCATGCATACAGAAGTGGTAATGCTTATGTGTGGTGTTGGAGCAAAATCTGTGGCTCACTTGATGAAATTCCATCTGTTACAATGGGAAATTGTAAAAGTAAAATTCTTAATGAATTATAATATGACTTTAACAGTGCTTAATCTGCATCAAAAGACAGACCCAAAGGTGCAACAAGATTTTAAAGGTCAAGGTCACTACGACAAGGCCAAAGGTCAAATCAAGGTCACACCATGATGCTGCACACCTACAACCCCTAACCAATGTCCCTACCAAGCAACTTCCTACACCTTACAGTTTCCGAGATATAGCCCGGACAAGATTTTATAGGTGAGGGCACTACGGCAAGGTCAAATCAAGGTCAGACCATGACGCTGCACACCTACACCCCCTAACCAATGTCCCTAGTAAGTATCAACTTCCTGCACCTTACGGTTTCCAAGATATAGCCCGGACAAGATTTTATAGGTCAAGGTCACTATGGCAAAGTCAAAGGTCAAATCTAGGTCAGACCATGACATTGCACACCTACACCCCCTAACCAATGTCCCTACCAAGCATCAACTTCCTACACCTTACGGTTTCCAAGATATAGCCCAGACAAGATTTTCAAACTCAAGGTCACTACGGCAAGGTCAAAGGTCAAATCAGGTCAGACCATGACATTGCACACCTACACATCCTAACCAATGTCCCTACCAAGTATCAACTTCCTACACCTTATGGTTTCTGAGATACAGCCTGGAACTTTTTCCCGCCGCCCATCCGGACACCATGGGTGAAAACAATACCCCGACAGCCCTTAAGGGCTTTCCATAAGTTGCAATATCAGATTCATGAAATGATAAAAGAATTTTCATTTATAGCTTTGCATGTACAAGAAAATAATCATCTGTCAGTACAGAGGACCAGCAAGAATATTATCATAAAACTTTTATACACCTATATTTATTATGTATATTTATTGTTGAATGGCAAATGTTAGTTAATAAATTTAATAAAAAGTACCATGCAACTGACATGCCTTAGAAAGAGATATTGAAAGGTTTAGACAAAATTATTAATGGGGTTAAGTTTAAGGGGCAAAGATTGAGACAGAGGGAAGAATTACTTATATTAGATAAACATCAGTCTCTATACACTTTTCTTTTGAACCATTAACATGTATTTGGTTAAACTACCAACAGCAAATCTTAAACTCTCTAAACAGAAAAGTCTTAAATGGTCTTGCATATTTTCTTCATGAAATTTTTAAAGATAAATGATGGAAAAAGCTACAACTAAATAGCAATTTTATTATTCTGAGGAATCGGAGAATTATTATGCTGAAATGACTGCAAATCTAATATGGGACTGCCTCCAATTATCCCACTAGTCTTTCTTCAAGCTTTATAGTTTGGTTATAGTTGTTTTATCACTCTATTTTTCATATCACTCCAGGAAAGAGGTTATAAATTTCCATCAAACAGTTTCCTTAATGTGACAGTACCTGCAGATGAAGCAGACTGGTCTTGTATGTTACCATGGCAACATCTAGAGGCAGAAATGAGGCCACACCCTGAATCTTGAACTTTGTGCCCCAGATATTAGACGTTATCTCCAGGAGATGATCACTCTATAAACATAAAGTATAAAGGGAGCTGGTCATTTTATCCAGGTATCATATGTGAAAATATGTCTTTACTACAGTAAACACTGATCAGAAACAATAATCCTTCCTAACATCTAAATGGATGACTTGAACTGATTTGGTAAAATACTAAAATAAAACTTGTAAAGTACTTGACACGCATATTTTAAGGTCCAAATTTCAAATATTTTTACTTTATTTGTCAGATAAACTTAAGAAATTTTATTGTAATTTAACCATGTGTAAGTTAAACATACAAAAATTAGAATATTCTAAAACATTATTTTATTTGAGAGGCGACCCCTCTCTATGAATGACCACTTGTACACTAATTTTTGAGATCTTCATCATATTTTTGGTTGTCATTAGAGCTAGACGTACTGTACCCTTCTTCTCAATAATGGTAAATGCTCCAGTAATAATAAGAGAAGTCTATTTGACACCAAAAAAAAAAAAAAAAACCAAAAAAAAACATATTTATGCAAAATGTAATACTTAGAAGTTTTAAATCTGTTTTGATGAACTGAAGTATACATTAATCAGAGCTTGCAACTATATTTAGTTTAATGCGAAGAGTCCCATCCATTTGATTGGAACTTTAAGGCAGTATTCCATTTGATGTTGAAGCAAATAGCTCTATAAAAGGACTTTTCCACTGAAATTTAGCCTATCATCTGGACTCATCAGTAGTCATTTTATTAGCCCTTAAAGTTTAAGTGAACACAATTAAACTGTATGATTCATTTTGCCCCTACCTCTGGTAAATTATCACAGTACAATAAATCAGCCATAGACATATCTGTAGTGGTTTCTGTGGTAACAGAAGACATCTGTTTTCTGTGCCGTTTTCTTGGTGTTTCAGACAGCAATCTTTCATGAAAATGTCTTGTCTGAGCCTGTTCAGGTAAATTGTCCTCACTTTCACTGCTTCCAAAAATTAAATCTTCTTCCTCATTTCCTGTAACATACAGATGTGTACAATAGAAAAACTTCCCGAATCACAAATACAGAAAAAATATATCACGAATGAAGATGACAATATTATATGAGTGTGTAGCACAAGTATTTTATTGTTAATCTTCATGAGTGATATATTTTTTCTGTATATGTATGATAAGGGATGTTTTACTTTTATTATCCACCATTTTGTACGATTTATGGGTTAAATAAGATGAATATTTAATGAGAGAACATGAAAAAGCTATCAAAAAAGCAGTGGCAACAGTAAATATAAAACTTCAATCTTTAACTTGCAATATCTTAATCACTTATGTATGGATTGTTGTGTAATTCACATGAGCAGAAGCGCTGTAAGAACAACTTTCTAATGATGTATTATACATATTTGTAAGTTACATACTTTCAGAGATATTGTTGAAAAATAGCATCAGAGAAGCCCATACCCCACAGCCTGGGGAAATATTTTTAACACCATGAGATATAGAAGTACTTTTTCCCGCCGCCCGACCGACCGACCGCCTGCCCATCCCCCCACCATGGGAGAAAACAATACCCCGACAGCCCTTAAGGGCTGTGAGGTAAAAACCGGAAGTTGTTCACACTCATTATCCATAGTACCGGGGCGCTGGTGTATACAAAAAAAAACATCCCTGTCTGTATTTCCCCATATTTAGGATAAATACGTCATGTGGTAGATAATAAAATATGTTCTATTCTGGCATTAAAAAGTTATATTTTGACTAATTCATTTCGGTTAAGCATTGCTTTAAACAAGATCATACAGTGATGGCTAGTTGGTAGATTCTGAAGTGGAAAAGTTCAGGCACAGACAAGCAACAAGCAACTTTCACTCCCCAAATCTGTAAAGCAATCATACCAAGTAGAAGGTCTTGTGAGGTGGGAGTTGAGTGTATTATCTGCCATTATATTGTGTCCTGCCACATTAGTAAATTGGAAGCAATTGCATTAACCACTTCAAAATATGCATTTAGTGTGCAGTCAGACGTGGAAAAGGTCCCTTAAATTTTTATTTTAAATAAGTGAAAATGCATTTTTCCTGAAAGTGAATTTTAACTTTAGTTCTGATTACTCTCTTATTCACATTTACTCCATGGTACATTTAATAATTTGGCAATTCATGTCAGGCTTTTCAAATTATTTTTGAAAGGAAATTGGTAAGTTGAGACACAATCATGATCACAAGGAAAAGGTATCAAAATGTTTGCAACTGACTTGAGCCACAACTTTATTAGTTATAGATAAATAGCCAAAAAAAATCATATATTTTTGCAAAATACTGTACATTTCCTGTGTGACAGAGGTAATCTTTTATGGTTAATTTCCCACTCATTCTACCAATACTTACAAAGATCAACTGTTTAAAATGTTGCCAGTGTAAACAACCAACATATAGTAAAAATCTACAATAAATTTCAAGCATAAAATTCCTAACCAGTTTTGTTAACAGTGACTTCACTAGTGGGGTTGAGCATAACTGTCTGAGAAAAATACACTTTAAATACAATCACAAACTACCATTAATTTTTTTTTAAATCTGCACATTTTCTGCAAGGCAGATTTCACCTTTTCACATTTAATTCTACATTCTTATCACCACCTCCTCCGAAATGGAGGCTGCAGGATTCTGGAACATTTATTGTATTTTATTCCCCTTAGAATTTGGTAGTACTGGGGATGGAACTTGGTGAATGAAGATGGGGCCTGATACCTTTATCATAAGAACAGGCCTGAATCCAATTGCACAGCCTTTTAATGTAACCCAACTGGAAAAACCAGTGAAGCAAACAGTTAAAACTTTATTGAATAAATGTCTCTTTACTTTGAATAAGGAAAATTATGTTAAAAATATAGGTTAGTCAAATTTGATTCATAAAGTAGCAATTAGGTTTCACATGACAGTTATGGGAATATTTAGAATTGTTTTATAGGTACCCAAATTTGCCAGTTAGTTCTTGCATTCTCCACACATTCTCTTACATTTTCATGTAATTGGGCATCATGTCACAGTGCTGGGTAGAACAGACATGCATCTAAACTCCTCTACCAATTTGAAGGTGCAATACATTTGCACAAATAAAAGACTATAAAATTATATTTAGATTACATGAACTCACCTCCAGCATGTTTATTTATCCACTTTTTGCCAGCGCGAATCTTTGGGTCATACACCACAAACTCTGGTCTGAGCTTGGAGGCTCTCTTGCCCTTCAGTAAGGGCACCAGTCCCCCTAGAAACTCTAGATAGAGTGTGTAGTGACCTCCCTGGTTCTCATCCTCTTGCTTCATAAGGGTGCAGTAGAAACGCTCAGACTGAGGTGGAGGCATGCACACAAACTCACGCAGCTTGTGCGGGTTGGGCATATAACCCTGGAGAATAAATGACATTGAGATCTCACAAGGAAGATAAAAAAAAAAGATAATGTTTTTGCATAGCAAAAACAAAGTGTCCCGAAAAGGATATAAAGGTGAGTGCCAAAGTATTAAGAAAACCCTGGAGAATAAATGACATTGAGATCTCACAAGGAAGATAAAAAAAAAAGATAATGTTTTTGTATAGCAAAAACAAAGTGTCCCGAAAAGGATATAAAGGTGAGTGCCAAAGTATTAAGAAAATGCTTCGTTTCTAGCCTTATACTGTTGTGGCAACCAAAGTCAGCGCAGTCTGCTCTATCTAGCACGGTTTTGAAGATATAAGCATTTTTGTGTTTTGCAAAATAAAAAAATTAAAAATGTCCTCTATATTTGGCGAGACAAAAATATTTTGAAAATTGGCATGGCTACTCTGCAGAGATACCCAGCAGGTCCAAAATTTTGTTGAGTTCGCTCCATATAGCACGGTTTTCGAGATATAAGCATTTTTGTGTTTTGCAAAAGCTTTGAAAATTCAAAATGGCCACCATTTTTGGGGAGACAAAAATTTTTGTCAAGACCACTCCCGTGGTGTGTATCTCCCGCCGAGCATTAAAGCAGAAGAAATAGCTTTTCCGAGATATTCACAATTTTTCATTTTCGTGTGTGAAAGGTCTTCCAAAAGTAGGTGAATGAGTTATTTGAGAAAAATTGGCTATCTGCAATACTATTAAGAGATAATTCACATTTACTCATTTTGAGTAGGTGAGTAATTAGCTATGGGTCTGAAACTTCACCAAGTGAAAGCTCTCCCAAAAGTAGGTGAATGAGTTATTTGAGAAAAATTGGCTATCTGCAATACTTTTAGAGATAATTCGCATTTACTCATTTTGAGTAGACGAGTAATTAGCTATGGGTCTGAAACTTCACCAAGTGAAAGCTCTCCCAAAAGTAGATGAATCATTAATTTGACAAAAATTGGCTATCTGCAATACTTTTAGAGATAATTCGCATTTACTCATTTTGAGTAGACGAGTAATTAGCTATGGGTCTGAAACTTCACCAAGTGAAAGCTCTCCCAAAAGTAGGTGAATGAGTTATTTGACAAAAATTGGCTATCTGCAATACTTTTAGAGATAATTCGCATTTACTCATTTTGAGTAGGTGAGTAATTAGCTATGGGTCTGAAACTTCACCAAGTGAAAGCTCTCCCAAAAGTAGGTGAATGATTAATTTGAGAAAAATTGGCTATCTGCAATACTTTTAGAGATAATTCGCATTTACTCATTTTGAGTAGGTGAGTAATTAGCTATGGGTCTGAAACTTCACCAAGTGAAAGCTCTCCCAAAAGTAGGTGAATGAGTTATTTGAGAAAAATTGGCTATCTGCAATACTTTTAGAGATAATTCGCATTTACTCATTTTGAGTAGGTGAGTAATTAGCTATGGGTCTGAAACTTCACCATGTGAAAGCTCTCCCAAAAGTAGGTGAATGAGTTATTTGAGAAAAATTGGCTATCTGCAAAACTTTTAGAGATAATTCGCATTTACTCATTTTGAGTAGACGAGTAATTAGCTATGGGTCTGAAACTTCACCAAGTGAAAGCTCTCCCAAAAGTAGGTGAATGATTAATTTGAGAAAAATTGGCTATCTGCAATACTTTTAGAGATAATTCGCATTTACTCATTTTGAGTAGGTGAGTAATTAGCTATGGGTCTGAAACTTCACCAAGTGAAAGCTCTCCCAAAAGTAGGTGAATGAGTTATTTGACAAAAATTGGCTATCTGCAATACTTTTAGAGATAATTCGCATTTACTCATTTTGAGTAGGTGAGTAATTAGCTATGGGTCTGAAACTTCACCAAGTGAAAGCTCTCCCAAAAGTAGGTGAATGAGTTATTTGAGAAAAATTGGCTATCTGCAATACTTTTAGAGATAATTCGCATTTACTCATTTTGAGTAGACGAGTAATTAGCTATGGGTCTGAAACTTCACCAAGTGAAAGCTCTCCCAAAAGTAGGTGAAAGATTAATTTGACAAAAATTGGCTATCTGCAATACTTTTAGAGATAATTCGCATTTACTCATTTTGAGTAGGTGAGTAATTAGCTATGGGTCTGAAACTTCACCAAGTGAAAGCTCTCCCAAAAGAAGGTAAATGAGTTATTTGAGAAAAATTGGCTATCTGCAATACTTTTACAGATAATTCGCATTTACTCATTTTGAGTAGGTGAGTAATTAGCTATGGGTCTGAAACTTCACCAAGTGAAAGCTCTCCCAAAAGTAGGTGAATGATTAATTTGAGAAAAATTGGCTATCTGCAATACTTTTAGAGATAATTCGCATTTACTCATTTTGAGTAGGTGAGTAATTAGCTATGGGTCTGAAACTTTACCAAGTGAAAGCTCTCCCAAAAGTAGGTGAATGAGTTATTTCAGAAAAATTGGCTATCTGCAATACTTTTAGAGATAATTCGCATTTACTCATTTTGAGTAGGTGAGTAATTAGCTATGGGTCTGAAACTTCACCATGTGAAAGCTCTCCCACAAGTAGATGAATGAGTTATTTGATAAAAATTGGGTATCCGCAATACTTTTACAGATAATTAGCATTTACTCATTTTGAGTAGGTAAATAATTAGCTATGGGTCTGAAACTTCACCATGTGAAAGCTCTCCCAAATTGGCTATCTGCAATACTTTTAGAGATAATTCGCATTTACTCATTTTGAGTAGGTGAGTAATTGGCTATGGGTCTGAAACTTCACCATGTGAAAGCTCTTCCAAAAGTAGGTGAATGAGTTATTTGAGAAAAATTGGCCATCTGCAATACTTTTAGAGGTAATTCGCATTTACTCTTTTTGAGTAGGTGAGCAATTAGCTATGGGTCTGAAACTTCACCAAGTTAAAGCTCTTTTTAGCTGCACTGCAGAGATACCCTGAAGATAAAAAATTTCGTCGAAATCGCTCTATGTAGCACGGTTTTCGAAATATTAGCATTTTTGTGTTATGCAATTTTTGCGCAAAAATTCGAAAATTCAAAATGGCCACCATTTTTGGCGAGACAAAATTTTTTTGAAAATTGGCATGGCTACTCTGCAGATATACCCTGTGGGTCAAAAATTTCGTCGAAATCGCTCTATCTAGCAGGGTTTTCGAGATATAAGCATTTTTATGTTTTGCAATTTTTGCGAAAAAATTCGAAAATTCAAAATGGCCGCCATTTTTGGCAAGACAAAAATTTTTTCAAAATTGGGATAACTACTCTGCAGAGATACCCTGCGGGTCAAAAATTTTGTCGAAATCGCTCTATCTAGCACGGTTTTCGAGATATAAGCATTTTTGTGTTTTGCAATTTTTGCGAAAATTTCGAAAATTCAAAATGGCCGCCATTTTTGGCGAGACAAAAATTTTTTGAAAATTGGGAAAAGTACTCCGCAGAGATATCCTGCGGGTCAAAAATTTTGTCGAAATTGCTCTATCTAGCACGGTTTTTGAGATATAAGCATTTTTGTGTTTTGCAACTTTTGCGAAAATTTCGAAAATTCAAAATGGCCGCCATTTTGGGCGAGACAAAATTTTTTTGAAAATTGGGAAAACTACTCCGCAAAGATAACCTGGGGGTCAAAAATTTCGTCGAAATCGCTCTATCTAGCACGGTTTTCGAGATATAAGCATTTTTGTGTTTTCCTTATTTGGAAAATTCGTAATGATTAACTAATCATTAATTACTCGGCCATTTCTTGACCAATCAATGCCAAAATCTAATGATATCCAGATTTTAATAGAATTAATGTATTTGCCAAGTTTCAGGTGAATTGATAAAATTCCTTTCAAGTTATCATCCGGACAAGCTTCCCCATCGAAAAAAGACATTTTTGGTCATGTGACCTCTCTGATTGGTTGAAATGTCACTGCAGCATATTCAAAAAAATTCCCCAAGGCTACTGCCTAAACCTGCCAAATTTGAAAAGAATCCGCCTAACGGTTTCACAGTTATAAGGAATATAAAATGTGGAGCCGGCGGAGCCGGCGGAGCCTGAAGCTCTCCCATACACAAACAAGCGTCCCTTGCGGGACGCTTAATAAGCCACAATTTAGGACTGGAACAATTATATTTCCCCTGAGTTGGCAATTTTACATGGAAAATAAGCCACAATTTAAGTGAAGAAGAAATGATTATGACCCAAGAAGGTCTGTAACCCTAAAAAAAATTTTAAAAAATATTTAACAGAAGAACCCAGTGTGACCTTACCAAGTATATCACCTTTTTTGTGGTTTTGTCCATATATACAAATATTCAAAATTAGGGGGGTTACATAGAACACGGTCAGGCCATAAGTAAATCTCACATGCTGCCACGAGTTGATTCAAACCCATGACCCCATAGGCGACAGCCAGGTAATTAAAGATGAAACTTGCTAACCACTGAGGTCTCAACATACAGGTGAACTGACTGACTAATTGATGAACTGTGAACTGATTGGTATGGGTATTTTATGCCGTCATTCAAACTGATTTCATCAATACACTAGACCAAGGTTCAATGAAGCAGGCTTCATAATACAATTAATATTCAATCTCAATTAGAGAGAAGTAATTTTCACAAAGTAATCTACAATAATTGTTGAAGGTAACTTGCATATCAATGATATATATATGTATACCTATGTAAAAGAAAAAAGTCTCCGGTCAGAAAGAGAAACTGTCAAATGAATTGTTACAGTAAGAAATCTAAAATTCGCCACATATCTGAAATTCGCCACATGTGAAAATACTAATTAAACTAGACTAAGGACGCATCTGTGGCCAGATGCTGGATGTATCCACCGACAAAGGCCAACTAACATAGTTTAGAAGATAAACAGCATTTTTCGTTAATAAGCAAGCTGAAAGCACTTTTAAGTTTGGTTACCCTTATTTGACCCTGTAGCAGGGGCCCAAGGTGAAGTCTGACCTGATCAAAAGATTCGCAGCCCATGATTTCCTATAAGTCGTTTTCACATTGCAAACCTCTAGGACCAATAATAAGCAGGAGGGGCCCAAGGTCAAATCTGACCACATGAAAAGATTTGCAGCCCATGACTTCCTATAAGTTGTTTTTATATTAATGAGTTATTTGAGAAATACTGGCTATCTGCAATACTTCTAGAGATCATTCGCATTTACTCATTTTGAGTAGGTGAATAATTAGCTACGGGTCTGAAACTTCACCAAGTGAAAGCTCTCTCAAAAGTAGGCGAATGAGTTATTTGAGAAAAATTGGCTACGTACAATACTTTTAGAGATAATTCGAATTTACTCATTATGAGTAGGTGAGTAATTACCTAAGGGTCTGGAACTTCACCATGTGAAAGCTGTCCCAAAAGTAGATGAATGAGTTATTTGATAAAAATTGGATATCTGCAATACTTTTAGAGATAATTCGCATTTACTCATTTTGAGTAGGTGAATAATTAGCTACAGGTCTGAAACTTCACCAAGTGAAAGGTCTCCCAAAAGTAGGTGAAGGAGTTATTTGACAAAAATTGGCTATCTGGAATACTTTTAGAGATAATTTGTATTTACTCATTTTCAGTAGGTGAGTAATTACCTACGGGTCTGAAACTTCACCAAGTGAAAGCTCTCCCAAAAGTAGGTGAATGAGTTATTTGAGAAAAATTGGCTATCTGCAATACTTTTAGAGATAATTCACATTTACTCATTTTGAGAAGGTGAATAATTAGCTATGGGTCTGAAACTTCACCAAGTGAAAGGTCTCCCCAAAGTAGGTGAAGGAGTTATTTGACAAAAATTGGCTATCTGGAATACTTTTAGAGATAATTTGCATTTACTCATTTTGAGTAGGTGAATAATTAGCTATGGGTCTGAAACTTCACCATGTGAAAGCTCTCCCAAAAGTAGATGAATGAGTTATTTGATAAAAATTGGATATCTGCAATACTTTTAGAGATAATTAGCATTTACTCATTTTGAGTAGGTGAATAATTAGCTACAGGTCTGAAACTTCACCAAGTGAAAGGTCTCCCAAAAGTAGGTGAAGGAGTTATTTGACAAAAATTGGCTATCTGGAATACTTTTAGAGATAATTTGCATTTACTCATTTTCAGTAGGTGAGTAATTACCTACGGGTCTGAAACTTCACCAAGTGAAAGCTCTCCCAAAAGTAGGTGAATGAGTTATTTGAGAAAAATTGGCTATCTGCAATACTTTTAGAGATAATTCGCATTTACTCATTTTGAGTAGGTGAGTAATTACCTACAGGTCTGGAACTTCAGCATGTGAAAGCTCTCCCAAAAGTAGGTGAATGAGTTATTTAAGAAAAATTTGCTATCTGCAATACTTTTAGAGAAAATGCAGAATTACTCATTTTTAATAGGCAAGTAATTTAGCCACAGGCCTAATTTAGACATAAAGCCTACCAATAGAATACTGTGGTGCACCCTCTAATATACCTTGCAAACTTGAGAAGGCTAGCTATAATATTTTTTTCGTTAGAGCGGTAATGGTGAAATCTCTCTACACACTGCGGCTATCCAGTGGATACAATGATTTACTCAACAGTGAGAACCTGAAAGTAGATATTGGTAAGCTATGCCATGACATAGAGGTCTGCAATTTCACTCTGTTATAGCTGACCAAAAATTATGTGAATAACATATTTAAACAAAATACTGTAAATGTAATAGTTTTCACGTTATAACTGATTTACTAAACAGTGATAACCTCAAAGTAGCTATTACTCAGCTATGCAATGAGCTACATGTCTGAAATTTTACTATGTTATAGCTGACCCAAAAATAGCTGAATAACATATTGAAACAAAATACTCTAAATGCAATAGTTTTCAAGTTACAAGTGATTTTACTCACGATGGAAGTTACTGAAAAGCCCAAAAGTAGCTATTACTCACTTAGCTATTGAGACAGACACGCAAGTTACTCACCATGTTGTAGCTATGAAAAAAGTATCTGAATAACATATTTTAACAAAATGCTCTAAATGCAACACTTTTCAAATTACAAGTGATTTAGTTTTCCAATTACAACTGATTTACTCAACAGTGTGAACTTCAAAGTAGCTATTACTCAGCTATGCAATGTGCCACAGGTCTGGAACTTCACTATGTTATAGCTGACTCCGAAATAGGTGAATAACATATTGAAACAAAATACTCTAAATGTAATACTTTTGAAGTTATAAGCAATTTACTCAACAGTGATAACCTAAAAGTAGCTATTACTCAGCTATGCCATGAGCTACAGGTCTGAAATTTTACTATGTTATAGCTGACCCAAAAATAGCTGAATAACATATTAAAACAAAATACTCTAAATGCAATAGTTTTCAAGTTACAAGTGATTTTACTCACGATGGAAGTTACTGAAAAGCCCAAAAGTAGCTATTACTCACTTAGCTATTGAGACAGACACCCAAGTTACTCACCATGTTGTAGCTATGAAAAAAGTATCTGAATAACATATTTTAACAAAATGCTCTAAATGCAACACTTTTCAAGTTACAAGTGATTTAGTTTTCCAATTACAACTGATTTACTCAACAGTGTGAACTTCAAAGTAGCTATTACTCAGCTATGCAATGTGCCACAGGTCTGGAACTTCACTATGTTATAGCTGACTCCGAAATAGGTGAATAACATATTGAAACAAAATACTCTAAATGTAATATTTTTGAAGTTATAAGCAATTTACTCAACAGTGATAACCTAAAAGTAGCTATTACTCAGCTATGCCATGAGCTACAGGTCTGAAATTTTACTATGTTATAGCTGACCCAAAAATAGCTGAATAACATATTAAAACAAAATACTCTAAATGCAATAGTTTTCAAGTTACAAGTGATTTTACTCACGATGGAAGTTACTGAAAAGCCCAAAAGTAGCTATTACTCACTTAGCTATTGAGACAGACACCCAAGTTACTCACCATGTTGTAGCTATGAAAAAAGTATCTGAATAACATATTTTAACAAAATGCTCTAAATGCAACACTTTTCAAGTTACAAGTGATTTAGTGCATGATTTCATGAATTTTAATGCATTTCAGACATTTTTGTCTACCAGAGGCCTAATTTAGACATAAAGCCTACCAAAAAGATAGGGTGGCGAGTCCTCTAGCATACCAAGCCACCTGCCAAATATGAAAGAAATCTGGAAAGAAATGTGGACTGTAGGTCGCTAACAAGCAATATTCCACATTTTAGACATTTTTGTCTACCACAGGCCTAATTTAGACATAAAGCCTACCAAAAAGATAGGGTGGTGAGTCCTCTACCATATCAAGCCACCTGCCAAATATGAAAGAAATCCGGAAAGAAATGTGGACTGTAGGTCGCTAACAAGAAATCTCTGCGGACGCGGCCGCGGACGACGACGATGATGAATCCATAGTATCCCCGCTTCGCGTCGGGGATACAATAAATGAATTGTGGTGAGATTTGTTGAATGTATAGTAAATTAAGGCTTTTGAACTGAAAAATACCAATTGTGAGACAAAAACATAATTTTCTTCATAAAATTAACCAAGGTTTTACAGGTGACGAATTTTAGATTCCTGGCGAATTTTAAGATCATACTCAGGAAAAAAGCCCTGACATAAATAATTTATCACAGAAATAGAAAGGTCAGCCTTGAGAACACATGATTGATATACAAGCCACAGCAGAAGTATGCAACTTGTTGCCTTTAATCCAGCACATCAGTTTTTTTGATGAGCAATACAGATTATCTTTATGCAGCTCATACAAAAAAGAATGCCTGGACAATGGAATTTATTGCTGCTGCTGCTGCATAAACATGTAAATAGAAACACAGTGAGATCAACCTGTGCCCAGGGCACCATTTATACATAGAGTGTAAGAGAATATTGAATAAAGCTGTCCTTCTTAACAAGTAAGACTTTGAAGGATAAAACCAGACAAAGCACAATGACAATGTGAAATGCACTGTAATGCATTACATTTTAACAAGTAATATGATATGTAAGGCAATGTTTTAAACTATGGGTTATGTAATACATTGTTTTTAAAAAATAATCCATTTTTTCAGCTACATGTGCATTATTTTGACATTACATTAAGATAATTTGAGTACACTTTTAAAGATGAAATATAATTGCTTACTGATCTTAGAGATGAAGGCAGTTTACATAATATATACCCTCACATATTTTACACCAAAGAATCCCTCAGGATTCTTATTTTTTTTTTGTAAATAAGATCTATCTTCCCTGGAAATGTGAAATTATAACAGGATGGATGGGAGGGATCACTTATGGCCATCTCTCATACCATTATAACATTGTGCTGACACAGCCTTTTCCCACCTGTAGATATAAAAACATTTCCCCAGTGTCAGCACCAGCCCACACTTGCCCTCTTGTTAGAACCTGTCAAGCTGTCAACACGTAATGGTTATTACTTGCAGTCATATATCCCTCACCCAATGAACCCTGTTGATAAAAATCCCACAGCCTATCAACAGGGAGGAAAGGCATAAACAGAAAATAACAGTGATACTAGCTTTAAGGTAGTCCAGTCATTTCTACACAGACAGAAAGAGAGTGAACATGGTGGTAATGAAAGGCAAATCAATGTCACCTTAATGTGACAATAGGGAATCCTGATAAAAAAAAAGAGAGGGAAAAAGTGATGTCTTGTCAGAAGGCCAATCACATGCATGCCACTGACAAATTGAGAAGTCTCAGGGTTTTTTTTTGAGCTCGGCAGAGAAATTACCTGAAGAAGAATTGCTGTCTCGGTGGCCACCATCACAAAATAAAACCAACCTTTTTTCCCTTGTTATCACAGCTTGTGTGTTTCAGATTCTCCTGTGATTTATCACCCATTAGTTTCCTATCTAACCCAATTTGACTCCCAACGTTTTCTCAGTCAGTCAAAGAAAAATATATAGTAACTGTGTTTCTACGTTCATTATCAAACAAAAAATCTTGTTGTCCAGAAATTAATGTTCCAGCCCCAGTTTCTCTTACAAAACTTAATCTAGCTTTTCTTTTGCCAAGCCCACCCACCCCCTATTTATGCTGCTGTGATATTTTCATCAGATTTACAAACCCAATTTGGTCACATTGTGTTGAGCTACTGCTGCAGTAATTTGCAGGTCTTTGCATAGATATTACGCTTGACAGAGAATGCTTTATCCCTGCATTGTATCCCAATATATGAATTTGCATAAATGGACAAGCTAGTAATTACCTTAGGGATTCCCTGGTGTGTCTGAAGTCACTGATTTACGTGTTTGACAAAGTCGTTTTATTTCTTCATGAAAATATTTAAGGCCAACGTAAAATTTTACAGCTGCAGAAATTTATGTGCCACGTAATATGACTGCATATTGTTGCATATTATAACTCGTAGATTTCAGCAATATACAGTAGAATCTCTATTATCCAACCCACTTGGGAGAGTAACAATCAGGTTAGTTAATAGAAAGTCTACAATAACAGGCTTAAATGGTGTTGAGAGAGTGGGTTTGAGGTTGGATAATTGAAAATTCCGAAAATGGGGGTTGGATAAGAGAGGTTCTACTGTATTTGTAGAAATTAAGGCAATTTGTCCCATCACTATAAATTTCCAAAGAGGAATATATGTTATGGTAACTTTTAAAATAAATTTAATACATCACTTGTAAAATCTTGATCTATTAAAATGTTTTGATTTTTAAGTGACAACTAGATTGGGCCAACTCGGCGCCAACATATCCCCAGACAGGTCATCACTCACGCCACAGGTTTTGATCGGGAATTTTTTAAAACATAATTACCCATTATTATATGAACTTCAGCACATCAATCTACTCTGTTTATATCTCCCCAAGGAAGATGGTGTATCCCCAGACGCCGAATACATACCTCAAATTATATTTTCAATCTTCCTGCAATGATAACTCTAAACCTATTTTCAAAGTATTTAAATGATTGATGATTGAATGTCCATTCTAAAATAATAATCCCAAAAGAGCATATCTGTTTCTATATTTGTTGACAAATAAAATATTATTTTCAACTCAACTCATCATATTTTTCAATCTTCCTTCAAAGTATTTAAATGATTGATGATTCAATGTCCATTCTAAAATTCATAATCCCAAAAGCGCATATCTGTTTCTATATTTGTTCAGAAATAAAATATTATTTAAAAAAAAATTATTTATATTATTATTTTATTATATTATTTTTAGAATTTGCAAATTGTTTTCAGTTATTCATTTCCTCTATACCTATATATGTGGTCCATATATATGCAACCTAAATATGTGACACAATCTCAGTTCTGACTCCCCTTTGTGTTATATGTAATGAAGCCCACCACCTCCCACCCCCACCCCTCTCCCCTTCTCCACACCTCTCTCACTATTACACAAGATCTGCAACCCCATTGAGTTCTTTGTTTCTCATCTGATATCACTAAATACCTTTGTTTATTTAGTGTCACTCAATATAGCTGGAGGTCCCAGAGGTGGGTGGGGGGAATCCGGGTGGGGGATGTGGGTTGAGCATAAATGGTAAACAAACAATCTATATAAAAGGGGTACTCAAATACAAAAAGAATTGAGAATTTTAAGTATGTGATTATCAACTGAAATGAGTTCATAACTGTAGGAGCTGTGCCAAAATTAACTGAGGCAAGTTGAATAAAACTGGGCTAGTTGAGGGTTAAAAATCCCCTAGTTTTACTACATAAGGATATAATTTCATTAATATTGGGACTTAAAGCTCACTTAAAGTGTCCATTTTGTCTACTTGAATATGTTTAACCAGTTTCATTTTAAAAAGTGAAAAACTCAGCAAGCAGAGGTATAACACACAAAAATAAGTTCTTAAAAGACTAAGATAGCCATAACATTATTAATATTCAAAATTTAAATAGACAGGCATTTCCTTTTAAAAATTCAAAGATTTCAGCTCTATAACCCACATAGTTTGACAGTTACTGGGCTTTAAAGTGGCATAATATCCATAAATTGGGTTTCTGTGGGCATTTTACAATTGTTAAAGAGACCTTAGCAATTAAACTACAGATCTGAAACTTTTTGGGGGACATACATAACAAACAAAAATTATATATAATACAGTTTAAGACTTGTCACACTAAGCATTTCCAAATAACAGGGCAAAATACGGAAAAAATGTCAAAAAAGGCACTTGGGCGAGTGTCTATGGCCCTCATACACAGGTTAAATGTCTACTGAAAACCTTGATTTTCGGCATATGTAAAAAGGACATAATAATGCATTCCCAGATGGGATTTCAGCTCCATCAATCACATAGTTTAACAGTTACAGGGCTTAAAGGTGGTAAAAAGTCCAAATATTGGGTCATTGTGGGCCTTTTAGAGATCTCGATGTGGCTTTCAAATTAAAGCTTCAGACTTAAAATTTGTTACATACTAAGATTACACATAGAATATGTATCTAATAAAGTTTGAAACTTCTCAGACTTACCATTTCCAAGTTACAGAGCAAAATGTGTGAAAAATGTCTTAAAAGGGTCACTCAGGTGGGTGTTTAAGGTCCTCATACACAGGTTAAATGTCTACTTGAAGCCTTGATTTTTGGCACATGTAAAAAAAACATAATAATGTATTCCCAGATGAGATTTCAGCTCTATCAGTCACATAGTTTAACAGTCACAGGCCTTAAAATTGGCAAAAAGTCCAAATACTGGGTCTTTATGGGGCCTTCTAGAGACCTAAATGTGGCCTTCAAATTAAAGCTTCAGACTTAAAATTTGTCACATACTAAGATTACACATAGAATATGCATCTAATACAGTTTGAAACTTCTTAGACTTACCATTTCCAAGTTACAGGGAAAAATATGTGAAAAATGTCTAAAAATGGTCACTCGGGTGGGGATTTATGGTCCTCATACACAGGTTAAATGTCTTCTTAAAGCCTTAATTTTTGGCACATATAAAAATAACATACTAATATCTTCTCAGATAGGATTTGAGCTCTATCAGTCACATAGTTTGACAGTCACAGGGCTTAAAAGTAGCAAAAAGTCCAAATATTGGGTCTTTGGGAGCCTTTTAGAGACCTCAATTTGACCTTCAAAATTAAAGCTTCAGACTTAAAATCTGTTACATACTAAGATTACACACAGAATATATATCTAATACAGTTTGAAACTTCTCAGACTTACCATTTCCAAGTTACAGGGAAAAAGATGTGAAAAATGTCTTATAAGGGTCACTCGGGTGGGTGTTTATGGTCCTGATACACAGGTTAACTGTCTATTAAAGGCCTAAATGTTGGGGCACATATAAGAAAACACATAGATATATTCCCAGATGATATTTAACTTAGATGAGAGACATAGTTTGAAAGCTACAGTGCTTGAAAGTGGCAAAAAGTGCATAAATTGGGTCTCTGTGGGCACTTTTGAGACCTTAAGTCGACCCCTTTGGGTAAACCTACAGCCCTAAAATTTTCTACAGACAAGGATTACATATCAAAGTTATACCTAGCGCAGTTTGAGACTCATCAGAATTATCACTTCCAAATTATAGGGCAAAATATGTGTAAAGTATAGCAAAAAATCCCTAAGTGGGGGTATTTATGGGCCTCAAACACAATTTTCTCCTCAACTTAAAGTCATGATTTTCGGCACATGTACTAAGAACATATTAATGTGTTGTCAGGTAAAATTTCAGCCAGCTGAGCATCATAGTTTGTGACCTACAGGGCTCTAAGTGGCCAAAAGTGCAATTTCTGACCTTAAGGTGGCCATAAGTTCTTTTTTACTGAGAGTTTAAGGTCACCTTAAAATAGGGATCTTCCTTTGGGCACCCTTAACATGTGTACCAAGTTTGAAAAAAAAATATTAATTTGTTTTTGAGTTATCGCGTCCACAAGGAAATTTCTACGGCGGCGGCGGCGGCGGCGGCGGCGCGACGGACCTGAATCCAATATATCCCCGACTTTCGTCTGGGGATATAATAATCTTACACGTAAAATGGCTGGTGTAGAAAAAAAAAATTAAAAAAAAAAGTTAAGGTTCCAATTTCTGTTTCCAAGGAAAGGAAACAGGTACCCAGGTATACCACACACTTCAAAGGTAAATCTGTTTTTATGGAAACAGAACAAAACACAAAATTCAAGACAACAGCATAATTTTCAATGGAAACAAGAACTAAAAGACTTTCAATCTACAACCAAGAGCTACAAAGCCATCATTATGGCACTGACATCAGAGCTTGGCAGAAATCAGAAACACAAGTACTGCACACTAGAAGGGCAGATTTCTTGCTCAAAGTGCAAATTCCACGAAAGTCCGGTGACAAAAAAAAAAAAAAAAAGAAGAAAGAACCCCACTAGAGGCCACTCTTACAAAGGCCTTATAAGAACCTGATATTAACTTGCACTTTAAAATGAATTCTATTTTACAGACTTAAACTCAAAGGAGTCTGACTATATGTGTGTTAGTTATCACAATCTGGATGGTATAAAAACCATAAAACCTATTTCACATTGAAAAAGAAATATCACTATATTTTTCCTCAGTTTGTTTCATCATTTGTCACTTGTTCTGCTAAAATTACATTATCTAACCAGTTTAATCCCCCATTTATGTACAAATCTCGTGAGACATTCCCTCTTTTTGTCATGTGCTGAAGAAGCCTCCTATTTCCAATTATGTCAGGCATTCAGAAGACTCACCAGGGAGAAGGAAGGGCAATAAGACTAAGAAATGTACAACTCACCAGAGTATGTGAAAATGTGCCACTGGGTAACACCCTTACGTTACTTTGCATTATGGGATATTCTGATCAAATTTATGATCTGTGTGATAATATAAGGCCACTTATTGATCCAAAAGAAGAATTAGCGTCAGCAACATATTTGTCAGGATTTCAAAAGCGGCACTATGAGTATAAGATCAACAAATTTTCATGAAGATATTAAGATAACGTTACAGTTAAAACACTTATATTATTTAAGTGAATAAAAATTTAAAATGTTTATTTACTATCATTTTGACAAAAAAACATGAACCCATGACGAAGAAATTTTAAACTTTATGGCAAAATATGTACACAGATTTAAATAAGATTACTCGCAGACAAAATTTTGGTTCAAGTCCGCACACAGTTTTACCTTGACTGGAAATAAGGTTCAATGTGGCACCTAACATAAAAATGAAAAAAAAATACACATTTATAAAATCCTTGAATTGTTAGAATTAGCTAATGTCACCTTATAAAATATTGAATAGTGATTTAATGTTAGTAAGGTGTGTTATCAACATTTTATTACCTATAGCCATAACCCTGCCTGGTATTTTAGATACACAAGCACTCAACGCTTAAATTAAGCATAAACTTTTACAAAGTTTGGCTCATTTAATAAACATCAACTACTCATTCACATCTGTATTCCTTATCCAGTTACACCACCCACTTCCTCCAATCTTATCTAAAAACTTCTTAAAAATTGTAACTCTCAGCCAACGATCTTCACTAAACTGTGAAGTTCATCACCTAGACATTTTACTGCACACAAAAACTTTTTCATAATGAAGAACTAAAAATTATACATTACTGTTGCAAGCGCTTGTTCTACATGTATTTGTTTAAAAAAAATATAAATAGTGCCTGTCTTTGACAGTTTATAAGCCAAGTGACAAAGTTGACTGGGTGATGAATTTCACTGGTCGAGCAGTATGTAATATTCAAAGAAAGGGATCTATTTCTAATTTTCTATATCTCACCTTGATAGTAGGACAGAAGAGAGCAGAGATGGAGTTTCTGAGTTTGGCCGGTAGAGGGAGCTTTCTCACACAGGACTCACTGCACAGAGTTCTCTGTATGCTGCGGTGACACAGGAACTGAAGCGGTGCTATCTGAACGAGACAAATACAGTTGAACTCATTCAAGTAAGACTCTTATAATTTCAGCTGAACTCAACATACAGAAGACTATATATGCTGAACCAGTACAAATGAAATTCAGATAAAAATTGAGCATAATGAAAATCAAATCACATGGATATTTACACTCTAGCTTTATAAAATGCTCAGTTTGTCTCAAATATTTTGAGTTAAACCCTCACACATCACCTGTTTAATATAATTATACATCAGCAAACATGTGCTGGAAATCACTGTACTTATTGTTATTTTACCTTTTTGGCTAGCCACACAGTGACAACATAGCACCCAACAGCAACAAACAGCCTTCTGTCATTGTGGCCCCAGGTCAACGCTGTCAAAGGCTTCCCCTGAAGTAAACAAAGGACCCTTGACTAGGAGGACATAGATCATAGTTCACAATTCAGCCAATGATTGAATTGACACAAACAAGCATATTCTTTCAACAACATTATACGGTTTTCCATTTGTGCTCCAGTGATTTTTTCATTGTAAGACTTAAACAAGAACTACAAAGACATCTCATTCTTTTGACACATACATATGCAGTGTTCATTTTACTACGCGTTTCCGCGTCTTTTGTCGCTATACTGGGGCGAAAAGACGCGTACACGCTATGATCCCGAGTCGCGGTGACGCATAAATCTTGCATTATCGCCCGCGTTTTGGCTGTAAATATTGGGAAAATTAGACGAATTTTGTTTTAAAATCAAATAAAAGGACACATATATTGTCTTTTAAACCCAATTGCTCCATGTTTCCTTGCTCCATGTTTCCTTGCTTCTAAATGCCTTAACATTTTAAACTACTGTGGGACAAACTTAAAAAGTTGCATCTATGTTAATAACAAATTTTCGGCTGAAAAAAGTTAAATAATAATTTAACTTAAACTTTACATGGTATGTTATTGCTTTAAAACCATTTTTTTTTTTTTTTTTTTTCAAAAAGTGGCGAATTCATATCCATTTACATAAATAAATGTCCAGAGTTTTTTTGTATGAAATAAAAACAACTCCCTGAGTGAACCTATGTCAAGGTGAGTTAAACTTTTTTCTAGTTTTAGATAGAGCAGGGTTGGAACATATTTATTGAAACAAAAAAAAAACAAAACAAAATGAAAAAAAAAATCAGTAAAAAATACTTTAATTATTACAAATCATGTACATCATAGGAAATCTTGTACATCATGCTGACTACAAATATGTCTTGAATTGAAATAAAGTTTTTTTCACAGTGAGTAGACTTGAATTTGATTTAGTATTGCAAATTCACTTTGAAGATAGACTAATAGTACTTTTTTTCTCCTCTCCTATTTAAGTCAATTTGCTCAACTGTAAGGTTAATTTTTGTCATTTGACTCATCGCATTTACTAAATGTCCCACCAAAATTTAGTAAAGGAGTCATTTGACTCAAGTAGCTCCAACTCTAGAATGAACACTGCATATGCATTCATTTGACATAGGTATTTACACCCCTCTCAACAGTTAATGTCACATTGTGAGTGACCATCAGTATTTCTCACTTTTTGTCATCAGCTGAACTTTTGACACCAAGACATTATAAACAAATCAGAAAACCACTTGGCAATTCAGTCCCTTGCATTTTAAAATATTAATAGTTTAAATTTAAATGATGAAATTTAATTCATCTTACCTTTTTCTCAATATCCAGTCTGTACCTCAGTACACCTGACTTGTTGTACAGTCTAAGTTCATTCCTGCACTCCAGATTGGGCCATCTCTTGAACCCACCAACTGCCAGCAGCTCCCCATCATTTGACCACTCAACTTTAACCCCTACAAATATGTGAAGAGTTTCAGCTACAGCCAAAATCTTTTTAGTGGTACTCTTGTTTAGTGGTATTCATTTTATGCTTCAGTACAATCTCTATTGTATGAATGTGCAGTGAGAGGCAGATTGTGGTCTGATAATATACTAAATAGAAGAGGAACTTTATATTACAATCCACTATTCAGATTACAGAAGATCGGAAGAAAGAGGTTGAACTAATATACGGTAAATATAAAGTCAAAGCTTATAGTTTATTTTCCGATGACATGCACCTTATCAAGTGAAATTCCCTGGTTAAGCAGAAGGATTTTGATGGTCAGTTGACATTCCACCTAAAAGGGTTAAATCATATGACAGCTGACAATGAATTTACAGGTCAGATTATGTTAATTTGTAAATGTACTGGTGCAGAATTACAATTCTGTACACAGACTTGCTGCATATATGTTACTGAACCAGATAAGAATATTTCAAATGTTTCAGGGTTAGCATAGCCTAAAACACACTGCATGGGAGTAATGATCGAGATTCTGTATAATAAACCACTAATCTTTGTTAAGTATACTGCCAACCTTCCTAAATACCAGCTGACACTGGTATATTCTACTGAGTATGACCCAGCCACCCATAAAATACTTCAAGAGCCAAATTTCAAATATTGGTATTGCCTCTGATGAGATCTCCATTATTCAAGGGTCAAGTTATAATAAGCAGAATACTTAATATGTAGAGCTCAATCACACAAGACATGTACAGCCTGGCTTTACTGAGAATTTATTTATTTATTTGGGGTTTAACGTCGCTTTCAACACTGTACAGGTCATATCACGACCGGTAGTTGGAAGGGCAGAGGAAACGAGTACATACAGTTCGCTAGGGTTCTGTACTGTAAACTGCCGACCAATGGCAAGCAACTACCAGCTTTCCCACTTAAGGCCATGACGGGGATTGAACCCCGGCCTCAGAGGTGGGAGGCGAGAGTGTTACCACTCTGCCACCGTGGCCCCCTACTGAGAATTTAGTGAAGCTCCCAAGTATTAAAATATAAAAGTTGGCTGGAACACAGAAATCATATATTGGTATTTCCACATACATCAATATCAATTTTAAAAGCTGTGTCAAAAGCTGAAGGTGTCTACTAAGATAAGGTTTCCAATAGCTTGTTACATTAGCAGTACTTATATTCATTGTGTTGTAATTTATGGCCACTTGGCATTTGAATAAAAGCATCTTTAACATATGAGTTGACAAATAACATGCATATTAGTAAATCTGAACCCCATTTCTAAGCCCTGTTTGAATATATAAAACTTGCTGTGACAGTATTGCTTGCATAAATTTTGATATACAGTTTTCTGAGCCTTCCCTTGAGATAATCCAACATTTTCTAACTATAAATACCAGTTCCTGGCTTTCACCCTAAATGAAATTTTACAATGGTTTGAAATGTCACCCGCTACAGTACTAACAATCTGCCTCTACTTCCTGGATGCTGTAACTCAGTCATACAAAAACAATGCTGGATGGACACTTTAAATGTCTCTACTCAGATTTACCAGAAATAAGTCCTTTAAATTCACATCTCCTCTTGCAAATAACCTCTGGCTATAATCAATAGCAAAAGTGACTTTTAGCTCTGAAAAAAACTGTCTCTGGTGAATTTTATCTGTGTTCTTGTGTGTCCCCAATTGCTATTTTCTGAGGCAAATGCTGAACTTTAAGGGCTATTTGGGTTTGCATGGAATACTCAATGGTTTATTTTTAAGGAAAAAGTTCAACAAGTGTGTGGCCCTTCAATGAAATAAAACATATGAGTAGGCACTAGAAAATTGGATGGACCAAGGGAAAGGCAAGAATACATCTATTACTTTTAAAAGGCTACACAGGGACAGTATTTCTGCATTTAAATTATTTCAAGATTATATTTTTACAGACATATTCACTATGAATTTGTGAACAGAAATTTATATTTTTTAAATTTTTCCTGTAAATTGATATCACTGATGTAAAGAGAAACTTTTCGTCTTGGATAAAAATCTTAACAAGAGGAGAGTGCCCGTGAACGGGCACTGTGTCAGCTGACTGAGTGTTTTTGATTTGTGAAGGTGATTAGAGGACAGAATAATTATCAGGAAAAGGGCTGTACAGAAATACAGTAAATGGTAACTGAACAGCAAGTTCGAAAGAAATTCCGAAGCTGACAGAAGAAAAGGATAAAAAAGTTGTGCCCTGTAAATGGTATTATGAAGGAAAATAACAAGGTAATTGTTTAAGTGTAAAAAATAGGTTAAAACATATTTAAAGAAATACTACAAATGCAATATCCTCGTTCGACCTTGAAGAAGGGGTCCAAGGTCAAATCTAACCACACAAATACATTCCCAGCCCATGATTTCCTATGGTTTACCATTCCAAACCTCTAGGACCAATTATAAATGAGTTATAAGCACTTTTAAGCTTGGCTGTCCTCATGTGACCTTGAAGGAGGGGTCCAAAGGTCAAATCTGACCATACCAAAAGATTCCGAGCCAATGATTTCCTATGGGATGGTTTACCATCCCAAATCTCTGTCACCAATAATAAGCGAGTTGTAGGCACTTTCAATTTTCGCTATCCTCATTTGACCTTGAAGGAGGGTTCCAAGGTCAAATCGGACCATATCAACAGATTCACAGCCCATGATTTCCTGTCTGTTTACCATCCCAAACCTCTGGGACCAATAATAAGCGAGTTATAAGCACTTTTAAGTTTGGCTATCCTTGTGTGAAGGTCAAATCTGACCACACCAAAAGATTCCCACCCCATGATTTCCTACAGGTTGGTTTATCATCCCAAACCTCTAGGATCAATAATAAGGGAGATATAAGCACTTTTCATGACTGACAAAAAACACCTGTGGCGGCCATCTTGTTTCTCAAAATGAGGCCAAAAATATTCCCAGACAACATTTTATGGTTATTAATATATACTGCAAACTTAAGAAAGCTAGCTATAATATTTTTTTTCATCAGAGCAGTAATGGTGAAATCTCTCTCTACACACTGCGGCTATCCAGTGGATACAATGATTTACTCAACAGTGAGAACCTGAAAGTAGCTATTGCTCAGCTATGCCATGACATAGAGGTCTGCAATTTCACTATGTTATAGCTGACCAAAAATTATGTGAATAACATATTTAACAAATTACTCTAAATGTAATAGTTTTCAAGTTACAACTGATTTACTCAACAGTGAGAACCTCAAAGGAACTATTACTCAGCTATGCAATGAGCTACATGTCTGAAATTTTACTATGTTATAGCTAACCCAAAAGTAGGTGAACAACATATTTAAGCAAACTACTGTAAATGCAATAGTTTTCAAGCTACAACTGATTTACTCAATAGTGAGAACCTGAAAATAGCTATTGCTCCGCTATGCCATGAGCTATAGGTCTGTAATTTCACTATGTTATAGCTGACCCAAAAGTAGGTGAACAATATATTTTAACAAAATACTCCAAATGCAATATTTTTCAAGTTATAGCTAATTTACTCAACAGTCAGTACCTGAGAATAGCTATTGCTCAGTTGTGCCATGAGCTATAGGTCTATAATTTCACTATGTTATAGCTGACCCAAAAGTAGCTGAATAACATATTTGCACAAATTTCTGTAAATGCAATAGTTTTCCAATTATAACTGATTTACTCAACAGTGAGAACTTCAAAGTAGCTATTACTCAGCTATGAAATGAGCCACAGGTCTGAAACTTCACTATGTTATAGCTGACCCCAAAATAGGTGAATAACATATTGAAACAAAATACTCTAAATGCAATAGTTTTCAAGTTATAAGTGATTTACTCAACAGTGATAACCTAAAAGTAGCTATTACTCAGCTATGCCATGAGCTACAGGTCTGAAATTTTACTATGTTATAGCTGGCCCAAAAGTAGCTGAATAACATATTTATACGAAATTCTCTAAATGCAATAGTTTTTAAGTTACAAGTGATTTTACTCATGATGGAAGTTACTGAAAAGCCCAAAAGTAGCTATTACTCACTTAGCTATTGAGACAGACACCCAACTTACTCACCATATTGTAGCTATGAAAAAAGTAGCTGAATAACATATTTTAACAAAATGCTCTAAATGCAACACTTTTCAAGTTATAAGTGATTTACTCAACAGTGATAACCTAAAAGTTGCTATTACTCAGCTATGCCATGAGCTACAGGTCTGAAATTTTACTATGTTATAGCTGACCCAAAAGTAGCTGAATAACATATTTATACGAAATTCTCTAAATGCAATAGTTTTCAAGTTATAAGCGATTTACTCAACAGTGATAACCTAAAAGTAGCTATTACTCAGCTATGCCATGAGCTACAGGTCTGAAATTTCACTATGTTATAGCTGGCCCAAAAGTAGCTGAACAACATATTTATACGAAATTCTCTAAATGCAATAGTTTTTAAGTTACAAGTGATTTTACTCATAATGGAAGTTACTGAAAAGCCCAAAAGTAGCTTTTACTCACTTAGCTATTGAGACAGACACCCAACTTACTCACCATATTGTAGCTATGAAAAAAAAAGCTGAACAACATATTTTCACAAAATGCTGTAAATGCAACACTTTTGAAGTTATAAGTGATTTAGTGCATGATTTCATGAATTTTAATGCATTAAAAATTATTAAAAAAATTTATTAAAAAAAAAGTAAGACAGATCCAGGTCTCATACTCACACAAGAGAATCTACCTCTGGCCTAGTACATATATGCAAGATATGAGAGAAATCCCTGCAATAGTCACTGAGAAAATTGTGATAAAAAGTTGAAATTTTCACACTTTTGGTGGGGGTACCCCCCTTGTAATGTCTCTAGCAAACAGACGAACAGACAGATTTGCATGCCTTGAACAATTTTTCATCCTCGATAGATAAGGTATCTTTTAAAACAAGAGGAGAGTGCCCGTGAACGGGCACTGTGTCAGCTGACTGAGTGTTTTTGATTTGTGAAGGTAATAATGAGAGAAAAGCATAATTATCAGGGAAAGTGCTGTACAGAAGTACAGTAAATGGTAATTAAACAGCATTTTCAAAAGAAATTCTGAACCTGACCGAAGAAAAGGACAAAAAAGTTGTGCCCTGCAAATGGTATTATGAAGGAAAGTAACAAGGTAACCGTTTAAGTGTAAAGAGTAGGTTAAAACATATTTAAAGAAATACTGCAAATGCAGTATCCTCGTACAACCTTGAAGAAGGAGTCCACGGTCAAATCCAACCACACAAAAACATTCCCAGCCCATGATTTCCTATAGGTTGGTTTACCATCCCAAACCTCTAGGACCAATAATAAGCGAGTTATAAGTACTTTTAAGTTTGGCTTTCCTTATTTGACCTTGAAGGAGGGGTCCAAAGGTCAAATCTGACCACACCAAGATTCCCAGCCATGATTTCCTATAGGATGGTTTACCATCCCAAACCTCTAGAACCAATAATAAGCGATTTATAGGCACTTTTAAGTTTTGCTATCTTTGTTTAACCTTGAAGGAGGGGTCCAAGGTCAAATCTGACCACACCAAATGATTCCCAGCCCATGATTTCCTGTAGGTTGGTTTACCATCCCAAACCTGTAGGACCAATAACAAGCGAGTTATAAGCAATTTTAAGTTTGGCTATCCTCAACTGACCTTGAAGGAGGGGTCCAAGGTCAAATCTGACCACACCAAAAGAATCCCATCCCATGATTTCCTATATGTTGTTTTACCATCCCAAACCTCTAAGACCAATAATAAGCGAGTTATAAGCACTTTTAAGTTTGGCTATCCTTGTTTGACCTTGAAGAAGAGGTCCAAGGTCAAATCGGACCACATCAACAGATTGCCAGCCCATGATTTCCTATATGTCTGTTTACCATCCCAAACCTCTAGGACCAATAATAAGTGAGTTATAAGCAAAGTAGCTAATTCTCAGCTATGCAATGAGCTACATGTCTGAATTTTTACTATATTATAGCTGACCCAAAAGTAGGTGAACAACATATTTAAGCAAAATACTGTAAATGCAATAGTTTTCAAGTTACAATTGATTTACTCAATAGTGAGAACCTGAAAATAGATATTGCTCAGCTATGCCATGAGCTATAGGTTTGTAATTTCACTATGTTATAGCTGACCTAAAAGTAGGTGAACAACATATTTTAACAAAATACTCCAAATGCAATATTTTTCAAGTTACAATTGATTTACTCAACAGTCAGTACCTGAAAATAGCTATTGCTCAGCTGTGCCATGAGCTACAGGTCTGTAATTTCACTATGTTATAGCTGACCCAAAAGTAGCTGAATAACATATTTACACAAATTTCTGTAAATGCAATAGTTTTCAAGTTATAAATGATTTACTCAACAGTGATAACCTCAAAGTAGCTATTACTCAGCTATGCCATGAGCTACAGGTCTGAAATTTTATTATGTTATAGCTGACCCCAAAATAGGTGAATAACGTATGAAACAAAATACTCTAAATGCAATAGTTTTCAAGTTATAAGTGATTTACTCAACAGTGATAACCTAAAAGTAGCTATTACTCACCTATGCCATGAGCTTCAGGTCTGAAATTTTACTATGTTATAGCTGACCCCAAAATAGGTGAATAACATATTGAAACAAAATACTCTAAATGCAATAGTTTTCAAGTTATAAGTGATTTACTCAACAGTAATAACCTAATAGTAGCTATTACTCAGCTATGGCATGAGCTATAGGTCTGTAATTTCACTATGTTATAGCTGACCCAAAAGTAGGTGAACAACATATTTTAACAAAATACTCTAAATGCAACATTTTTCAAGTTACAACTGATTTACTCAACATACAGTACCTGAAAATAGCTATTGCTCAGGTGTGCCATGAGCTACAGGTCTGTAATTTCACTATGTTATAGCTGACCCAAAAGTAGCTGAATACATATTTACACAAATTTCTGTAAATGCAATAGTTTTCAAGCTATAAGTGATTTACTCAACAGTGATAACCTCAAAGTAGCTATTCCTCAGCTATGCCATGAGCTACAGATCTGAAATTTCACTATGTTATAAGTGACCCCAAAATAGGTGAATAACATATTGAAACAAAATGCTCCAAATGCAATAGTTTTCAAGTTATCAGTGATTTACTCAACAGTGATAACCTAAAAGTAGCTATTACTCAGCTATGCCATGAGCTACAGGTCCGACATTTTACTATGTTATAGCTGACCCCAAAATAGGTGAATAACATATTGAAACAAAATACTCTAAATGCAATAGTTTTCAAGTTATAAGTGATTTACTCAGTAGTGAGAACCTGAAAATAGCTATTGCTCAGCTATGCCATGAGCTATAGGTCTGTAATTTCACTATGTTATAGCTGACCCAAAAGTAGGTGAACAACATATTTTAACAAAATACTCCAAATGCTATATTTTTCAAGTTACAACTGATTTACTCAACATACAGTACCTGAAAATAGCTATCGCTCAGTTGTGCCATGAGCTACAGGTCTGTAATTTCACTATGTTATAGCTGACCCAAAAGTAGCTGAATAACATATTTACACAAATTTCTGTAAATGCAACAGTTTTCAAGCTATAAGTGATTTACTCAACAGTGATAACCTCAAAGTAGCTATTACTCAGCTATGCCATGAGCTACAGATCTGAAATTTTACTATGTTATAAGTGACCTCAAAATAGGTGAATAACATATTAAAACAAAATACTCCAAATGCAATAGTTTTCAAGTTATAAGTAATTTACTCAACAGTGATAACCTAAAAGTAGCTATTACTCAGCTATGCCATGAGCTACAGGTCTGAAATTTTACTATGTTATAGCTGACCCCAAAATAGGTGAATAACATATTGAAACAAAATACTCTAAATGCAATAGTTTTCAAGTTATAAGTGATTTACTCAACAGTGATAACCTAAAAGTAGCTATTACTCAGCTATGCCATGAGCTACATGTCTGAAATTTTACTCTGTTATAGCTGACCCAAAAGTAGGTGAACAACATATTTAAGCAAAATACTGTAAATGCATTAGTTTTCAAGTTACAACTGATTTACTCAGTAGTGAGAACCTGAAAATAGCTATTACTCAGCTATGCCATGAGCTATAGGTCTGTAATTTCAAAATGTTATAGCTGACCCAAAAGTAGGTGAACAACATATTTTAACAAAATACTCCAAATGCAATATTTTTCAAGTTACAACTGATTTACTCAACATACAGTACCTGAAAATAGCTATTGCTCAGTTGTGCCATGAGCTACAGGTCTGTAATTTCACTATGTTATAGCTGACCCAAAAGTAGCTGAATAACATATTTGCACAAATTTCTGTAAATGCAATAGTTTTCCAATTATAACTGATTTACTCAACAGTGAGAACTTCAAAGTAGCTATTACTCAGCTATGAAATGAGCCACAGGTCTGAAACTTCACTATGTTATAGCTGACCCCAAAATAGGTGAATAACATATTGAAACAAAATACTCTAAATGCAATAGTTTTCAAGTTATAAGTGATTTACTCAACAGTGATAACCTAAAAGTAGCTATTACTCAGCTATGCCATGAGCTACAGGTCTGAAATTTTACTATGTTATAGCTGGCCCAAAAGTAGCTGAATAACATATTTATACGAAATTCTCTAAATGCAATAGTTTTTGAGTTACAAGTGATTTTACTCATGATGGAAGTTACTGAAAAGCCCAAAAGTAGCTATTACTCACTTAGCTATTGAGACAGACACCCAACTTACTCACCATATTGTAGCTATGAAAAAAGTAGCTGAATAACATATTTTAACAAAATGCTCTAAATGCAACACTTTTCAAGTTATAAGTGATTTACTCAACAGTGATAACCTAAAAGTAGCTATTACTCAGCTATGCCATGAGCTACAGGTCTGAAATTTTACTATGTTATAGCTGACCCAAAAGTAGCTGAATAACATATTTATACGAAATTCTCTAAATGCAATAGTTTTCAAGTTATAAGTGATTTACTCAACAGTGATAACCTAAAAGTAGCTATTACTCAGCTATGCCATGAGCTACATGTCTGAAATTTTACTCTGTTATAGCTGACCCAAAAGTAGGTGAACAACATATTTAAGCAAAATACTGTAAATGCATTAGTTTTCAAGTTACAACTGATTTACTCAGTAGTGAGAACCTGAAAATAGCTATTACTCAGCTATGCCATGAGCTATAGGTCTGTAATTTCAAAATGTTATAGCTGACCCAAAAGTAGGTGAACAACATATTTTAACAAAATACTCCAAATGCAATATTTTTCAAGTTACAACTGATTTACTCAACATACAGTACCTGAAAATAGCTATTGCTCAGTTGTGCCATGAGCTACAGGTCTGTAATTTCACTATGTTATAGCTGACCCAAAAGTAGCTGAATAACATATTTGCACAAATTTCTGTAAATGCAATAGTTTTCCAATTATAACTGATTTACTCAACAGTGAGAACTTCAAAGTAGCTATTACTCAGCTATGAAATGAGCCACAGGTCTGAAACTTCACTATGTTATAGCTGACCCCAAAATAGGTGAATAACATATTGAAACAAAATACTCTAAATGCAATAGTTTTCAAGTTATAAGTGATTTACTCAACAGTGATAACCTAAAAGTAGCTATTACTCAGCTATGCCATGAGCTACAGGTCTGAAATTTTACTATGTTATAGCTGGCCCAAAAGTAGCTGAATAACATATTTATACGAAATTCTCTAAATGCAATAGTTTTTAAGTTACAAGTGATTTTACTCATGATGGAAGTTACTGAAAAGCCCAAAAGTAGCTATTACTCACTTAGCTATTGAGACAGACACCCAACTTACTCACCATATTGTAGCTATGAAAAAAGTAGCTGAATAACATATTTTAACAAAATGCTCTAAATGCAACACTTTTCAAGTTATAAGTGATTTACTCAACAGTGATAACCTAAAAGTAGCTATTACTCAGCTATGCCATGAGCTACAGGTCTGAAATTTTACTATGTTATAGCTGACCCAAAAGTAGCTGAATAACATATTTATACGAAATTCTCTAAATGCAATAGTTTTCAAGTTATAAGCGATTTACTCAACAGTGATAACCTAAAAGTAGCTATTACTCAGCTATGCCATGAGCTACAGGTCTGAAATTTCACTATGTTATAGCTGGCCCAAAAGTAGCTGAATAACATATTTATACGAAATTCTCTAAATGCAATAGTTTTAAAGTTACAAGTGATTTTACTCATAATGGAAGTTACTGAAAAGCCCAAAAGTAGCTATTACTCACTTAGCTATTGAGACAGACACCCAACTTACTCACCATATTGTAGCTATGAAAAAAGTAGCTGAACAACATATTTTCACAAAATGCTGTAAATGCAACACTTTTGAAGTTATAAGTGATTTAGTGCATGATTTCATGAATTTTAATGCATTCAAATTAAAAAAATTTATTTAAAAAAAAGTAAGACATATCCAGGTCTCATACTCACACAAGAGAATCTACCTCTGGCCTAGTACATATATGCAAGATATGAGAGAAATCCCTGCAATAGTCACTGAGAAAATTGTGATAAAAAGTTGAAATTTTCACACTTTTGGTGGGGGTACCCCCCTTGTAATGTCTCTAACAAACAGACGAACAGACAGATTTGCATGCCTTGAACAATTTTTCATCCTCGATAGATAAGGTATCCTTTAAAAAAAACAGCATGTCTCTAGGCCTTGTAGTTTTGGAGAAGAAGTTGTTCACGCGGACGCGGACGCGGACGCCCACGCCGCAGAATGATGACATAATGTCAGCTGACTGACAAGTCAGCTGACATAAAAAAACAGCATGTCTCTAGGCCTTGTAGTTTTGGAGAACAAGTTGTTCACGCGGACGCGGACGCCCATGCCGCAGAGTGATGACATAATGTCAGCTGACTGACAAGTCAGCTGACATAAAAATTAAAGTTATGACATTATAATGTTGAGGCATTTGGAGCTCTTACCTAGGAATATCAACAACCACCAATGCTTGTTGAGGTGTAACTTATCACAAGTATATCAAAGCTTATGGAAACTCTCAGAGTAACAGGGCTAAAAGTCTGACACACACTGGACATTTAATTGTTCAACAGCAAAGTGAGACACAAGTCTCTCTGTGAACAGCATTATTATTGTGCTTGAGACAGGTGTATATTTCTAGGCATCCTTAGCATCATGTCTTTTTCATAACCCTATTACATTAACCCTATTGTATTAACTAAACACAACTATAACTCTCATAGTGTTAAGTATGGTAAAAGCAATAATAGTACGTCTCTTGCTTAAGCAAGAATAGAAAAGCTATTATCTAAAATACATAATAATAAAAATACTATAACTCTTAATCAGTGTTTCCCCTATCAGTGATATCACTTAAACAGTAAATGAAAATACAAATGATATCACTTAATATTATACAGTTCTGCTGAAAATACAGTTTTATTTTCGCAGTTGCTTTGGATATTTACATCTCTGACCCTGCTAAACAATACAGGAGTTCTCAGGCATTTTGAAAGACTGGGTCAGGTCTTGCAATCATACAATAAAGCCTTTACACCAATAAATATCCTCTACAAGGTTCTCAGAGGAATCCTCATTGGCATTTAAAGTTGGTCATTCACAATTTACTGAGGCAAGTTGTCCAGCTGTAATCCCAGGATTGTGTCTGTAACACTACATCAGTGCAGTTAAACTCCACAAGTTTGCATACAGTAAACGCTCAGGTCACTAATATGAAATTTACCCACAAAAACATGTACACCAACATTCTCACAAACATTTATAAAAATACATTTGAACCCTGCTGTATAGAACTGTGTCATAATTAGTACTAAGGCTGAAAGCGATTTGAATTTTAACTATCCGATTAATTGTTCTGTAAAATCTACGATTTTCCGATTAATCAGTTATAGTGTATACTCACCTGCAATGCCCGAAATCAGACTAATACAGCATCCAATATGTACAAATAAATAACATCTTGTCATTTTTATTGACCCTTTTGTTAAATAAGGGATAAATTGGGCACAATATACATATCAAAGATCTTTTACATTGACAAAAATGATCAAAATAGGAAATATTTAGGCATAGTAATGCTAATCAATGATGGTTTCTTTCTTTTGGTAGCTTTTAACAATTAATTGAATTGTCATTTTACTATTCTTATTCTATGGCCATGCGAAGGATAACGATTATCTGGTATTCATGTTTCAGCCTTAATTACCTTTTATGCAATGATAATTACATGTGTATATGTTACAAGGAAATTGTAAGGTTTGACTTGAACCAATGACTTAGAATCCAAAAAAATAGGAAAACTTCCTGAATGATACATACGAAAAAATATATCATGTTTGCTATCAAGATAATTCGGTTACTTTTATAGTCATAAGGACAAGGTCATGGTGCAAAACTAAAATTCAAGCCGTTACAAATGCACAGAACTGTGTGAACTGGTCAACCTAATAAAGTGCACCAAATTTAAACCATTTTGAGTGATTCCTGGAAATTTTAGAAATTTGGCTAATCCGTAAGTGAATCAGGGATTTTGCATTATACCGGACATATATCTCTAATATATAATAAGTAGAGCCCTGTTTAGTAAAAAAAACACGAAAGATCAACACAATTCCTTTGACTGTTGTTTAAATTCCCACTGTTTTACAGCTACACACTATTTTACCACACTGAATGTTTCCTCCCTGGCAAAATTAAAACTGGTTACTGTAACAAGAGCCTTTGAGCTCCATTAGTGCACAGTTAAGGGCAAGGATTTATTGTTTGGGACTCAGTCCATAAAATCCCTGAGAAGGGCACCAGACACTGCATAAAGCAGTGTCTTCATTTTTATTACAGGACATATTCAATAGATTTCTATTTTTCATTGAAATAAATGGAAAGTGTTCTGTTACAATGTGAATCACAGCTCAATTCCCTTGACAAGTCTGTTCAACGGAAACTCCTTTCTAGGAAGAACATCAGACCCTAAAGGGCCTGTATCGAACTCAATGTAATATCTGCCATTGTGGCCTTGTGGGTAACACACTCGCCTAGGAACACAGAGGACATGGATTCAAACCCATTTACATGCAGATATATAGTGGCTCGGACGACCACTTAAAATGGCAGTCTTCTGTCATTGTGTCTTTTCCCAAGTGGCATGCTAAAGAACCTTAAGGACGTTGAAAAATGGTCAACATTGAGCCTCTGTCTTTCAGATAGGGGAATGTCAGTAATTTGAGAGTTGGACTGTACTTGTTACAGTCGGGTCGTATAGCGCTTTGAGTCTTATAGTACATGGAGATATTGTGCAGAGTATAAATACAAAAATACAAAACAAAATCATCAAACACTAAAAGATTTCATTTTTATGAGCATAAAAGTGGAAAACCTAGGATGGGCTGTGTTTGATGAACAGGGTGGAATTGGTGGTAAGAATCCTGCATCCAATTTGTGAGTTACAGTTTCTATGAACCTGGGGTGGGTTCGTCCTCTGGTACTGGTAAAAACGGAAGGAGTACAGTCGCCAGATTACCTTTATTTGGTTGAAGCTAGAAGTACCAGTATTACTATGCAACACATATTGGCACTTTTGTATATTGTATTACCTCCAGAGGAAGAGTGCAGAGTTTCAGGCCATTTGAAAGTTCTATACAGTAGGAGAATCCAGAAATAATGACATTTTAACATAAAACTGTGGGACATAGAGACTTTAAAGCCCATAATAGGATCCATTTAACATTACACACTGCCCTGCTGCCCAACTCAATGATCAGTAGTCGAATCGACTACTGCAATTCCCTACTTTATGGTGTGAACAAATATAACGTGGCTAAACTCCAAAAGATTCCAAATGCCCTTTGTAGAATTGTTTTCAGACCTGATAAAACAAGCCATGTTACTTCCTATCTGCAAAAACTACATTGGTTACCCATTTCGTACTATATCCTGCTTAAATATAATCTTACTACATTCAAGGCTATTATATTCTCCCAACCCACATACCTATCCTTAATCAAAACCAGTAGCCTTACTCATGGAAATCGGCTTTCTCTTTCTTCAGTTCGTCACAAGAAGGCCATTGGTAGGCAAGGTTCTGCAATGGCTTCTCCCACTGAATGGAACAGACTGCTCCAACGGTCCAATCACAGAACACAATTTGCAAATTTAATAAGTAAATTAAATTTTTATAAGTTAATACCCTATCCAATGGACAATAGCTTATCCGGTCGGCGCAGACCGGCCCGCCAAACGTCAGAAAAAGACGTCCTGTGTCTCCACTAGCAGGTCGGTCCGTAGCACCAGTGCACTCGCCAGATGGCGTGTCGTACTTCCTTTCTGTCTAGACAGAGTGACGTCATAGCATCTTTTTTGTTGTCTAAACTTATTAGACCCCTAGTAAGCTGATAGCGGGGTCGGTGGGAGGGTCTCGCGTGTCCATTGGATAGGGTATTAACTTATAAAAATTTAATTTACTTATTAAATTTGCAATTTTATTGCGTTAATACATCCTATCCAATGGACAATAGCTGAATAACTACCGCTTGGTAAAGCGGAAGGAGTACAGTCGCCAGATTACCTTTATTTGGTTGAAGCTAGAAGTACCAGTATTACTATGCAACACATATTGGCACTTTTGTATATTGTATTACCTCCAGAGGAAGAGTGCAGAGTTTCAGGCCATTTGAAAGTTCTATACAGAAGGAGAATTCCAGAAATAATGACATTTTAACATAAAACTGTGGGACATAGAGACTTTAAAGCCCATAATAGGATCCATTTAACATTACACACTGCCCTGCTGCCCAACTCAATGATCAGTAGTCGAATCGACTACTGCAATTCCCTACTTTATGGTGTGAACAAATATAACGTGGCTAAACTCCAAAAGATTCCAAATGCCCTTTGTAGAATTGTTTTCAGACCTGATAAAACAAGCCATGTTACTTCCTATCTGCAAAAACTACATTGGTTACCCATTTCGTACTATATCCTGCTTAAATATAATCTTACTACATTCAAGGCTATTATATTCTCCCAACCCACATACCTATCCTTAATCAAAACCAGTAGCCTTACTCATGGAAATCGGCTTTCTCTTTCTTCAGTTCGTCACAAGAAGGCCATTGGTAGGCAAGGTTCTGCAATGGCTTCTCCCACTGAATGGAACAGACTGCTCCAACGGTCCAATCACAGAACACAATTTGCAAATTTAATAAGTAAATTAAATTTTTATAAGTTAATACCCTATCCAATGGACAATAGCTTATCCGGTCGGTGCAGACCGGCCCGCCAAACGTCAGAAAAAGACGTCCTGTGTCTCCTTTCCGGTAGGTTACTAGGGACTTGTGTGAACTCGTGGAAATTCCTTCTTAAAGCCTGGGTAAACCTTGAAGTCTAAAAACCCTTAAGGCTATGGTCGAATATCATCATCCGGTTAACCCGGTTGGAACCGTCAGAGTCGACCTTGTCTTTCTCCCCCCCCCCCCTTTTTTAAACAGACCTGCTCTGAGGTAGGGGGAAGAGAGGGATGAGTTCAGTCCCATAAAATTAAGTCTCCCGGAGGAAGTACGTGAGATTTTTTTTTTTTTTTTTTTTTTATATTGCTCCTTAACTATGTGTAGTATATACAATTATGTACAAGTATTTACATATGTACAGATCTCCTCTAGGTACCAGTCTGTTGGTGGATCTGCTGAGCAGCCACAACCGGTCCGAGATGGTAGAGCTCTGAGTCAGCCCAAGCCACATCTTTCAGATAGAATTGGGTGAAGGTATTATGAGATTTCCAGTGGCAGGCTGATAATATCTGCTCTAGGGAAACTCCCGACTGGAAGGCCTTAGAAGCAGCGAAGGCCCTTACATCATGAGCTTTAACTTGATGCAGAGTGTGGGCTTGATGATCAGAGAGCTCATAGCATAGGATCACAGTTTGTTTGATCCATGAGGAGATAGTGGCAGGTGAGATGTCTTTGTCAAAGCCTTTCTTGAAGGAGACAAAAACTAATTGTTTGTCCTGCCTAAGGTCTGAAGTCCTGTCCAAATAGTAGCGTAAGGCTCTGACTGGACAAAGAGACCTATCAGACTTGAGGGATCTATCCAGAGTAGGAGCCAGGGCTGGTATGACCACCGGGGCTACACTCTCCGGACCCTCCTTGGCCAGCTGATTCTTGGAGAGAAAGCTGGGAGATGGAAACAGAGACACCTTAGACCAGTCCGACTGGTGTCTGATGTTCTTATGCTGCCATGCATGGATCTCACTCCTTCTTTTGCCAGAGCCGAGGGCCAAAAGGAAGACAGTTTTGAAGGTCAGATGCTTCAGAGATGCCTCCCTAAGAGGTTCGAAAGGGGGCTTTGTCAGCTGGTGTAGTACCAGGGAAAGGTTCCAGGAAGGTATTCCCCTCCGCCCTTTGGGTCTGTCTCTGTGGAAGCTTTCCAAGAGACGAGTGAGATTATGATCTTTGCTGATATTGAGTGTTGTATCACCTAGTTTATCAGCAATGGCAGACCTGTATCCATCGATGGTGGTGGGCTGCAACTTCTTTTCCTCAAAGAGGTACATCAGGAAGTCAGCCACCGACTTTACAGGTGGTGACCTGAAGTCCACCTGATTAGTGTCGCACCACTTTGTAAAAAGGGTCCACTTTGCGTCATAGACTGATCTGGTTGATTTTCTTTGAGGAGCCTCAATTCTTGCTGCCACTGCCTCAGAGAAACCTTGTTCTTTGATTTTTGCGGCTCTAGGAGCCAGGCATGGAGATTTAGATTTGTCAGATTTCTGTGAGGGATCTGATTGAAGGGTTGTGTTAGCAGATTGGGCAGGTTGGGCAGGCTGAGAGGGGCCCGACTGGACATGGCCACTAGGTCCCAAAACCAGGGCATGTTGGGCCACCCCGGGGCAATCAGAATGAGTCTTTTGCACGGGGAGTCCAGCAGCTTCTCCACCACTTTGCCCAATATGGCGGTGGGTGGGAAGGCGTATGCATCCAGATCGTCCCATGGCAGAGTGAGTGCATCCACTGCTACAGCCAGGGTGTCCGGTACTGGAGAAACAAACTGAGGTAACTTGTGGTTGAACCTCGTGGCAAATAGGTCTATCTGAGGCCGGTGCCATTGTGTGCATAGCTGTTGAAAAACTTCTGGTAGGAGGGACCATTCTGTTTGGATGGTCTGACCCAGTCTGGATAGCTTGTCTGCTATCACATTGAGGTGGCCTGGAATATGGCGGGCTTTTAGGGTCACCTGTCTGTGGGAACACCAGGTTAAGATTCTCCACAGGAGGGCACAGAGTGGGCCTGACCTCATGCCTCCTTCTTTGTTTATATAAGCGACCACCGTAGTATTGTCAGTTGCCACTAGGACTATTTTGTCCACACAGAGACTTTGGAACTCTTTGAGGGCTAGAAAAACCGCTTTGAGTTCTAGGTAGTTTATGTGCAGCTTGCTTTCTGGCACCGACCAGGACCCTCTTGCCGTGAACTCGTTTAAGTGAGCGCCCCACCCTTCTTTTGAGGCGTCTGTAAATATTTGCAGAGCGTGCCTCATGGGGTGTAATGGTTGTCCTTGGAGGACATTGCCTTCTTCCAGCCACCAGCATAAATGTGGGTGCAGCGACCTGGGTAGAGGGATGATCTTTTCTAAGGATTCCGGTACCCTCCAGTTGTTTTTGAGATGCCACTGAATGGGTCTCATGTGTAATCGGCCTAAGTGAACTTGCTTCTCTGTGGCTGTTAACAGACCTATCAAGGACATGAATTGCCGGGCCGGACAGGCCGGTAGTAACAAAAGTGTTTGTATCTTTCCCTGGAGGCTTTGCCACCGGTCCGGTGTCGGTCGGACCCGACCGGACCTGAGGTCGAACTGGTAGCCTACAAAGTTGAAGACTTGTTTGGGTTCCAGCTCTGATTTTTCCAAATTCACTAACCAGCCTAGATCCTGGCATATTTTGACCAGCATCTGAGTATGTCGGAGACAAGCCTGGGGGGATTTGGCTCTTACTAACCAGTCGTCTAGGTACTGGTGGATTCTTATACCCTTGTGCATGGCCATTAGCTTGACTTCCTTTGTGATTACAGTGAATTCCATGGGTGCTGTGGACAGACCAAAGGGAAGAGCTTTGAACTGGTAGGTCTGGTCCTAGACCTGAAATCTGAGGTATTTCCTGGACTGTTTCTGTATCGGTATGTGGAAATAAGCATCCTTGAAGTCCACCGACGTTACCCATTCCCTTTGTAGGAGGGAGGTTCTGATGGTTTCCAGTGTTTCCATCTTGAATTTCTCTACTTTGAGAAATTGGTTCAGATGGCTGAGGTCCAATATAGGTCTCCATTTGTTGTTGGGTTTGGGGACTAAAAAGAGTCGGTTGTAAAACCCCAACGAGGTCTGATGGGAAACCTGTTCTACAGCATTTTTGTCGATAAGCTGATGCAATGTCTCTAACAGGTAGCTGTTCCTGAGAGGATTGGCATAGCAGCTTACGACTGTGGGAATTCTTGTGAGGTTTGGTCGGATCCGGAAAGGGAGGGTGTAGCCCTCTCGCAGGATTTGAACTACTTTGGGACCGGTACCCCGGTCCAGCCAAGTCTGCCAAAAATTTTGCAGTCTGGCCCCTACAGGCAGAGTGAGGGCAGCATTTGGTACATTTGAAACAGAATTGGCACAAGACAATGGAGTGACACAAGAAACACTTTTCACAGATTTTAATTGACACTTTTTGACTTTACATTCAGGCACTCCGGGACTTATCCCTTTCCTTTGTGGAAGCCCGGGTGCAGAAGGAACAAATTTGACAACAAGAGGCTTTACATTTAAAGTCAATAAATTGTTCAATGTATGGTCTGTGTGGAAAGTCCGGGTCAGCAACTGGCTTGTATCCTTGTGTACATAATAATTGTCATTTATAGTGTTGGTGACCGCGGGAAGGTCGGGAAGAGAAGTTAGAGGCTTTTCCCCTACCTCGCTTGAAAGGCCGCCTGTTGATATTCTTCCAGGCGGGTCTGTCCTGTTTTCCCTCCGACCGACTCTCCTGTTTCTTATCAGGGCGTTCATATGGGTGGAAACGTTGCCTAGTATGTGAAGTGGTGGCCGTTGGGTGACTCTTGCTATCATACAGGGCAATCTCCTCCTCAGCCTTTTTAACAACTGTTTCTGTAAACAAAGTGGCTATATGGAGTGGGCCGGTCCTAAGGGCAGCAAACTTGTCTGGTTTCACTCCGTTCTTTAAATGGCTGAGATATGAATCCCGACGGGCCAAGGCAAGGTTTCCCATGGTAATAAAGACAAAATCTGTCAAGTGCTCCATTGCCTTGGCTGTGGCCTGTGTGATGCTAGAGTTGAATTCCATAAGGAATTGTAATTCTTCAGAGGCGTCGGATAGTTTCTTGGAGACTTTGCCTTTATTGTCTGAACGTATAACTTTCAACTGTGCTTGCATGTCCCCTTGTACTTTAAACAAACAGCGGTTGAAGCTGGCCGTTTGATTACACACTACTGAGGCCTCTCTGGCCGTCCTCTCCCAACGCCTAAGTGTATCTTGTGAAATTCTACGTGAAGCTGGGGGTGTAGCTGCCAAGGCGGCTTTCCTGGCTATTCTCCAAAAGCTGTTATTCAACTTAGCCGGGCCTGTATGCCAACTGGTGACTGTGGCTGGATCTAACTGCTGGTCAGAGTAAAGACCATACCATTTACTCTGTGGTTTTGGAGGCCGGAGGAAATGGTCCATAGGAAGGCTACCGGCTTCAGTGGTTCTGGAGGGGTATCCCTCAGTCATGTTAAGGTTGACTTTAGCTAATTTTCGGCAGAGCCAGTCCTCTGTAGGCATTTGTACTGAAATCTTGCTGGGTGCCGGAGCCTTGGGACCCGCGAAGGGGTTGTCGTCAGATGGGTCTGAGCTGTCCATATCAGGAATATGCGACCACCCCATGAAGGAACGTATGCCTCTCATAGTTTCCCGGTAGGTTTGCTCTTCTGACGTCGGGAGTTCTTGATCAAATTCCTGGTCGTCGGACAAATCTCCCTCCTCTACAAAAAGTTCCACCGGAGGAGTGTCAGACAGCTGACTCTGGGTATCCGAGTCCAAACTAGAAATACTGTCCTTTCTGCCCGCCTGAGGGGTCGGTGAAAATGAGCCGGTTGAACTCAAAGGTCGGTCGGAGGGAGGGTGGTCGGATGTCTCAGCAGGAAGAGTTGAAGGTCGGTGAGAGTCTGAGCTAGGCTTACCGGTCGACTTATGCTTCTGAGAAGCGGTGTCTGGACCAGTGCGCCCTTGTGTAGCAATGTTAACTTTAGATTTCAGCTTACCGGCCGACTTTTGCTGTTAAGCAATAATGTCTGGGCCAGTGCACTTTATAGTTGAAGAACCTTGTGATGCATGCTCTGAGTGTAGCTTACTGGCCGACGGCTGCAAGGCAGCACGAGAGTCTGGGCCAGTGCGCTGAGAGATGTCCAGAGACTTATCAGTTGGATGAAAAAAGGGTTCAGAGTCACGTGAAACATTTCCTGGTGGAGGGTGATCTGGAGCGACCCTGACATCTGAAGAGAAGGTAGGTTCTATGGATCTGGCTAAGAGTAAGGCTTCTAGCCTGTTGAAACGATCCGCCCATTTGTCCTCAAGGGCTGAAAACTTTTCTTCCGTGGCAGAAGAGAGAGTTGAAGATGAAGATGATTTCTTTGTTTTAGCAGGGGGCTTTTCCTTTTTGAGTTTCTTATCAGGTGGGGCAGGCGATTTATCAGCACTAGGCCCACTAACAACCCCAATGACGGAGACACTGGAAGGGTCTACAAGTTCGTCCGTGGGTTGAGGATTATCCAAACGTTTTGCCTCCCTTTTTTCTTTCTTGATTTTATACGATGGAGTAGAGATCTGGGCACGCTGCTCAGGGGTGAATGAATTACAGAGAGTACAGTCTGCAGTGTCTTTGTTAGCAATACACGGTTCCTCACCTTTCCCCTTTTCCCTACAACGTGCGCAGAAAGCATGTCCGTCGAAAATAGCCATTGCATGGCCACAACTCCCCCTCTTCTGGCCAGGTGAAGACATAGTTCATAAAACAGAGATGTAACTTAAGAATACTAAGATTCAAGACGATTTCCAAGCAATAAATTCCAAAAAACACAATTTCTGGCAGAGATAAAATTTTCCACTGTGCACTGGTTCGCGCCAAACGAAAAAGATGCTATGACGTCACTCTGTCTAGACAGGAAGGAAGTACGACACGCCATCTGGCGAGTGCACTGGTGCTACGGACCGACCTGCTAGTGGAGACACAGGACGTCTTTTTCTGACGTTTGGCGGGCCGGTCTGCGCCGACCGGATAAGCTATTGTCCATTGGATAGGATGTATTAACGCAATAAAAAATAGGGTTTCAAAGCCAGTTAAAAACCTAATTGTTCAGACTTTCATATGCTCCACCATAGTACATCTCCCCTTTGCTGGCGCTAAATTTGGATTTTGACCCGGGCATGTCCCTCAACTTTCCCTTTTCTTGCCTCAAGCGCATTAGAGGATATTGCATCAATTTTGCGCTATATAAATGTTTCTATTCTATTCTATTCTACACAATTATACACTTTTACGAGTGATCTCGTAAGAAGCACAATTCATTGACATTTTACATAATGAATCAAAGTTAAATGAGAAGATTGAGAAGTTGAAATATTGTAAGTGGTTCTTTTACTTATTGTTATATTTAATTATTCATGCATTATTATTAATTTCAAAATTATTTATATTTTTTCTACAATTCTTGTCAAATTGTGAAATTAAAATGTGTTTATTCAAATACATTTCAACAAACTTGCAGAGATTTTTTCAGTGAAATGACTGTATCTCAGAAATTGCGTACACTAATTTACAGGTTCATTGAATCAGCAAAAAGTAAATGAATCCCCCCCAAAAATTCTTAAATGACAGATATATTTATAACACTTCCCTTTGCAAAGAGTTTACACAACCATAAAAGACAAGAGGGTCAAAGATGCCCCAAAAGGCGGGTTGCGCAGGCAGCAATAAGCTTAGTGACTGCTGTAATTACATTTAGAAACAAGGAAAGAAATGTTAGGTCACCCAGTTAAGGTGAATGTGTTAGACATGCTAAAAAATGTAAAACTTGTAATCTAGGTTACATAATTGTATCTATGCAATAAACAGACCAACGAAAGGACAGAATTACACCAATTTCGAAAGGAACCTAGCTGTGATGGTGATCTATCTATCTGTCAAGTTTGAATTTGATTGGACAAACCGTTTTCGAATTAGAGTCCGGAAACGGAAATTTTGATGGACAAATGGACAAAAAACAGACAAACGAACTGACGGAATTACACCAATTTCGAAAGGAACCTAGCTGTGATGGTGATCTATCTCCCTGTCAAGTTTGAATTCGATTGGACAAACCGTTTTCAAGTTAAAGTCTGGAAACAGAAATTTTGACGGACAAACGAACAGACGGAATTACATGTGATGGTGATCTATCTCTCTGTCAAGTTTGAATTCAATTGGACAAACCGTTTTCAAGTTAGAGTCCGGAAACAAAAATGTGGACGGACAGATGGACGTCGGACATATCAATCTAATAGGTGGGTTGGTTACACGCAACCCGCCTAAAAATGTAAAACAGAAACAGTCAAACAAGTTGCATTATGAAATCTCTGATCTGTCTAATGGGAGATAACAACAGCTAAAATACACAAAGTAATGATATTAGATTTGTTGTCAGTCAGTTTACAAATGCATTAAACAGTTTCAAAGTACTTTGTGTGGCATTCATCAGCACCCCTTATAATTTCATGTAATTATGAATTCTTTTATCAAATCATCGGGGCTTTCAAGACAATCTTGTTCCCATAACCATGGTGCCAAAGAACACTCGAGTCAAAATCAACAGGAATTCACTCTAGTTTCAAAGAGCATTTCTTGTAACAGAATTGACAGAAAAAAGCTTCACCCAATGTGGTACTACTTGGCCAGCAACACACTTTGATTGACAAGTGGGCATTATTTTTGCTTAAAGTAAATTCTCCAAGGTATCACTTTCTGCATTAAGAATGGTATCTGGGGGATTATATTGGCAAACCTGGAGGAATACTAAATATCTATTTGTTTTTTATATAAAATAAAAGAATAATATTCAGGTTTTATATCTTGTTCAACACATAATCAATTTTTTTGACAGTGCCAAGGTTTTGAGCAGTGAAACAGTAACTTCCAGTCCAAATTACAAACTCCATCTGAATGTGATAAATGCTTTCCAGAAAATTAATCCAATTGAGTACATTGGATATATCTTACAATAGCAGTCAATTCCAAGTAAATTAATCTGATAAAACATGCAATTTGTATTTAGTCAATTCAGACAGTTACAAATGTCTAATTCTGGAATACCTTGTGGACTCCAAATGATGCCTTTTTAATTTGAAATGGTTGTTTATGGCATTCCCAAAAGCAATGATTTATTTATGTGTAATAACTATATAAAGGTTATATAATCTCATCGAAAAACCTCTACAAAACCTTAATAGAAACTGATATTTTCTCTCCAAGTAGTCAGTGATAATATATCTAAGTAATATGAAAGCAAGGATAAATTCCATTGGAAACAAGAGTTTGTTGTCCAAACTGTGTTACTCTAAGCCTCAATGCTTAATACAGACAAATGCTGCACAAATAACAGACGCAAGGCATGACATTTGTTTTATAAACACACCCACAGTATATATAGCAGTACCTAAAGATAATACATTTTCACAGTATAAGTAGAGTCTGTGATAGTCAAAGGATTTGGTTCTTAGTTATGCCTACAATGAAGCATGTTCCGAAAGGATCTCAAATTGTTTTCCCTTGGACCTAACTTCTGATTACATTACTACCAGTTATAACAGGGAGGTTACTGTATGCACATAATGCTACAGTGGAGACTTCTATCCAGAGAAATGACTATACCACTGGTGCACATTCTGATCAGAGCTTCACAAGTGTGGACCACGATTCATTATTTAAAGGTAACCATTGCAATCGCAGTGATGAAACAGTGCTATAGTGAGTAACACACATGTCTCCAATTTGTCATGTCCTGGCTACTGTTCCCAAATTGACCAGAAGTGAGAACGTTTTCTTTTCAATATATTTTCTTGCAATAAAATGGTATTAAATAACACTAGTGATAATATCTGGACATTCTCTTGACTTATTTTTTTATTTCATTCATTTAACTGAGTTCAACTCCAGAACAACCCGCGTAATAGGCGAAGTTTGATCTCAAGAAAACAACAACGATCCCAGCACTACTTATCAATTCAAAATTTTGACCAACAAGGACCTCAACTACCCAATGTGATTAAAAGCAATGTAGAAAAAAACATGCATCATATATTTTATATATATATATATATAGGCATCTTAATAATATGACAAAAAGTAATAGACTAAGAACAAACTTCAATGACAAAGGTAAATTACTGAGATTATTTTATTGGCCTGATAATCAACCAGTAAAACATTAGAACTTGATTGAAGTGTATAATTGCGTCCTAGCTTATTAATTTTTTTTTTTCAATTTGTCAGTATATCATTTCACAAATTGTTATCAAGCTTCAATAGCAAGGTGACACAAACATGTTGCATGTCATACTGGTGTTAAACAGGATACTTTCTCTATGGCTAGCATGTGCCTTGAACTATCTTTTTGCCAGTTTTCACCCCTTTTCTAAAGCAAACCAAGCAGTTTTAGCTTATTTTTGCATCAATCACTTGGACTACAAGACATAGTTAAATTGGCAAATGAACCTAAGACAGATGACTGTACAAGATATAATGCCCACTTTCTAGTGAATATACAGTCCAATTAACTTGCCAAATCTGTCACCAATACATTGCTGAAATTGCAAAGATGCAATAACTGTGATTTTTGATATGGCAATAAAAGCTTCCTGACATATCCCTGCATTACCATTCAGACTGCAGAACTTGGAAGGTTGTAGCAAATGGCTCTCTACTAACATAGAGAGGACCAAGGAGTTTCACTGAACTACAATCTGGCTGGTGAAAACAAGCTTACATAAGGGGTATTACATAAGGGCTCTTCTCAATAATAAAATTGTTTGTTTGAAATATGCTCTATTACAATACCAAACAGTATCTGTCTTATTGACAAGGTGGTGCAATGGTAACACTCGCCTTTCACCTTTGAGGCTGGCGGTTCAAACCCCATACCTTATGTGGGAAAGTTGGTAGTTGCTTACCGATGGTCGGCAGTTTACAGTACAGAACCTTGACCAACTGTATGTACTGGTTTCCTCTGCCCACAAAACTACCTGTCGTGATATGACCTGTACAGTGTTGAAACCACGATAAAACCCCAAATAAATAAATAAATAATTATTTACCTGTAAGGCCGGTGTGAATAACCCGTGGGCAGATATCATCCAGGTGACTCATCAGGTAGATCACTGTGTGGCAGTTAACTGAAAGAGTATAACTTTTCTTCACTCCTACAAAGTAACAAGTATAGCAACAAATATATATATATTTTGGGGGGAGGGATCGGAGAGGAGGGTGATCTGGGGCAAAATGGGGGCCGAGTATTCATTTTGCAAACCATACTAAATCTGGATACCTGTATTTCAATAGTATACAACCACAAGTTCAATAAAGCAAACAAGGTGGTTGGTAAAAACAAAGTTATCAAAAATAAAATGTAAAATATAAGAAAACAAGGCCACTGCCGCAGCGGTTATCTCCCGCCTTAGAATCAGTAATAATGGAGAACTAAAGGAGATATAAGATATAAGTAAGATAACTCCACTTGACATTGAAGAAGGGGTCAAAGGTAAAAGTCAGCAATTGGAAAAGAGACTCAGGCCTTTACTTCCTTTAAGTTGTTTTCACATTTGGAACCCCTAGTAGCAATGATAAGGGAGATATAAGGTCTTTTTAATAGGATAATCCCATTTGACATGTGATAAGACGGCCATTTTGTTTTCGAAACTAGGCCAAATTACTATCAGCCTATCTTTCCTAGCCATATATATTTTGTGCATATTTGATGAACCTAGCTGCAATATTTCAAGTTTTAGAGCATCTTAATGATTTTTAAATGATTGGCTATGGCGGCCATTTTGTTTTTCAAAATAAGGCCAAAATTTTTCTCAGGCAAAACATTTGAAGGCCAGAACTTTTGATGGTCTGTCTTTATATTCTGAAGCCATAGTGCCAATAATAAGGGTGAAATAAGGACGTTTCAGTGTGATGACCACATTTAACCTTGAAGCAGGGGTCATAGGTCAAATTCAACACCTGGAAAAGATTCCCAGGCCATGACTTCCTACAAGTTGTTTTCATATTCTGAACCTCTAAGAGCAATATTAGGGGAGATAAAAGGCCTTTTTAATAGGATAACCCTGTTTGACATTAAACATGTGATATGGCGGCCATTTTGTTTTTTGAACTAGGTCAAAATTACTATCAGGTGGGAGATAATAAGGAGGAATATGTGAAAAAAGAGAATATAAGACAGCCAAATCTGAATGAAAATTGAGTTTCACCCATGATGTTTATGGAAACTAGCAATATTTCAACAGTTTTAAGAATGCGCAATTTGCTGTTTCTACATGGTTTCCGAGGAATATTTGACCACTTTGGGGTACCCAGGTATAATACACAAGCCTTTATCAAATATATATCCCCAGAATCTGATTTTTTTACTCCAGGCTGATGGATATGTATTGCCTTTGAATCTGCAGTTTGTAAAGATTAAGTGCTGCAAAAGTTTAATTAGAATAAGAATGCTGAAAAAAGATTAAATTCCTCAGGAATATCGCTCTTTTACAAATTCAACTAAAACTAACATTAACTGCCAACTGGCAAGCATGAAATAAATTGGAAAATTTAATAGTAAATTAAATTTTTATAAGTTAATACCTTACCTAGTGGACAGATGCATTTGTCCGGCGCCTTGCCGGTCTCGCCAAACGTTAGAAAAAAACGTCCTGAGCTGGGCTCTGGCCGGGACCGGTAGTGTCCTGTTCATTCGCCAGGTGGCTGTGTAGCCAACCTGCCGGTGTACTGCGCATGCTCGCGCATGCGCTCTTCCTCTTTTTGTTGTCTACCTTAGAATTCCCCTAGAGCTTAGGTTAGCGGGGAAGGTAGGGTGGGAATCCCCTTGTCCACTAGGTAAGGTATTAACTTATAAAAATTTAATTTACTATTAAATTTTCCATTTTATTGCGTTAATACATCTTACCTAGTGGACAGATGCAGAATCACTACCCAATGGATGGAGGGTAGCTTAGAACAGGGGAATTCCAGAGAGCTCTAAAACATATAGGGTGATTCCGGCAATGGTTAAATAAACCAGCCCATAGGAAAAAACACCCCCCCCCCCCCCTTTGTTTTGAAAATTCCTTGTACCAACTCCAGGCGAGGGTACAGAGGGAAAGAGAGGGCTGAGCTCGTCACCTAGTGAGGAAGAAGAACAGGAACTGAAGAAACCTAACTACCCCGGGAACCACTTTGGATCACGGCAATCCCGGGGTAAATGCTTTTTTTTTTTTTTTTTTTTTTTTTTTTTTTTTTTTTTTTTTTTTTTTTATATAGAACACTATCTACAGCATGTACATAGAATTGGACCTATTTACAATCATCCTGGACCTGCTGAGCAGCCACGATGGGTCCCAAATGGTACAGTTCAGAATCTGCCCAAGCTAGGTCCTTCAGATAGAACTGTGTAAAAGTATTATGGGCCTTCCAATGACAGGCTGAGAGAATTTGATCCAAGGATACTCCTCCTTGAAAAGCCTTGGAAGCCGCAAAGGCCCTGACATCATGTGCCTTGACCTGAAGCAAATTCTGCGTATCCTCATCCGACAGTTGATAACACAGGAGAACTGTCTGTTTAATCCACGAAGAGATAGTGGCAGGGACTATGTCTTTCTGGAAACTCTTCCGAAAGGATACAAATACTAGTTCTTTCCCTTTGCGCAGATCCTTGGTTCTATCCAGATAGTAACGCAAAGCCCTGACCGGGCACAGAGATCGATCCTCTTTAAGGTCTCTGTCCAAAGAAGGGGCCAAGGCCGGGATCACTACCGGCGCCACTGAAGTCGGACCCTCCCTAGCCAACTGGTTTTTGGAAATGAACATGGGAGAGGGGTATAAGGAAACCTGACTCCAGCTTTCCTGATGACGAATATTTCTGAACAGCCAAGCATGAATCTCACTTCTCCGCTTGCCTGATCCCAGGGCCAACAGAAAAACCGTCTTAAAGGTCAGATGTTTAAGTGAAGCCTTTCGCATAGGTTCAAAGGGAGCCTTAGTCAATTGGTGAAGGACCAGGGAGAGGTTCCAGGACGGGAGACCACGCCTGCCCTTAGGTTTATCTCTATGAAAACTGTCTAGCAGACGGGTCAGATTTTCATCCTTACTGATGTTCACCTCCTGGTTTCCCACCATGTCAGCAATAGCTGTCCTATATCCATCAATGGTGCTAGGTTGCAGTTTCCTATCCTTGAAGAGATAGAGGAGAAAATCTGCAATCTGGTTCACAGAGGGCGACCGGAAGTCCACCTTATGTGAGTCGCACCATTTAACAAAAATGGTCCACTTCGATTTATAAACGGCTCTGGTTGAACTTCTCTGAGGAGCCTCAATTCGTGCTGCCACTTCATCAGCGAATCCTTGTTCCTGAATGGTGGAGGCTCGAGGAGCCATGCATGTAGGTTTAGATTGGTGAGATTCCTGTGCAGGAGGCCATTGACAGGTTGAGTTACCAGATCCCTGAGAAGTGGGAGCTGGAAAGGGATTTGTGTGGACAGAGCCACCAGATCCCAAAACCAAGCCATGTTGGGCCAACCTGGTGCAATTAGCACCATTCTGTGACACCCCTGGTCCATGACTTTTGAAACTACTTGATTGAGCAATGCAACTGGGGGAAAGGCGTACACATCCAGATTTTCCCATGATATGCTGAGGGCGTCGACAGCCCACGCTGTCTGATCCGGAACCGGTGACACAAAACTGGGAAGTTTGTGATTGAACCGGGTGGCAAAGAGGTCGAGTTGTGGGAGAGCCCATTTGGAGAACAAGAGACGAAACACCTGTTGAGACAGAGACCATTCTGTCTGGATCACCTGGTTGTGCCTGGACAGTTTGTCCGCTATCACATTTAGGCGACCCGGGATGTGCCTCGCTCGGAGGATTATCCCCTTGGGGTGGCACCACGACAGAAGTCTCCAAAGGAGGGCACAAAGAGAGCCTGATCTCATACCTCCTTCCTTGTTGATGTAGGAGACCACAGTTGTGTTGTCTGTGGCTACTAGGACAATCTGATCCCTGCAGAGATGCTCGAAACTCTTGAGCGCCAGGAAGACTGCTTTTAGTTCCAAGAAGTTTATATGGAGGCGACTTTCCGGTTCTGACCAGACGCCTCTTGCTATGTAGTCCCCTAAGTGAGCGCCCCAACCTTCGTTTGATGCGTCTGTAAAAACTTGAAGAGCGTGACGCATTGGATGTAGTGGTTGGCCGCGGAGTACATTCCTTTCCTCCAACCACCAATCCAGATGAGGGTGGAGGGTAGGGGGAACCGGAATCTCCTTGTCCAAAATCTCCGGTACATGCCAGTGCTTCTTGAGGTGCCATTGGATTGGCCGCATGTGTAGGCGACCTAACCATACTTGTTTCTCTGTCGCTGTCAAGAGACCTATGAGCGACATTAATTGTCTGACGGTGCAACTGTCCTTGTTCTTGATAAAGAGCAGTTTTGCCCTCAGCGTCTCCCAACGCTCCAAGGTGGGTAACACTCGTCCGGTTAGGAGATCGAACCGGTAACCTACGAAATTGAAAATTTGTTGAGGTACCAGCTCGGATTTCTTCATGTTTACCACCCAACCCAACTCGCGGCACAGGTCCAAGAGGGTCTGGGTATTTTGTTGGCAAGTTCCCGGGTCCGGGGCTCTGAGCAACCAGTCGTCTAGGTACTGGTGGATTCGTATACCCCTGGCCTGAGCCATCAATTTCACCTCTTTGACCACCTTGGTAAACTCCAGTGGAGCAGTGGCCAGTCCGAAAGGAAGGGCTGTGAACTGATATGCCTTGCTGTTCAAAAAGAACCTGAGGTATTTTCTGGATCTGGGATGGATGGGGATGTGAAAGTAAGCGTCGCTGAAATCCAGAGACGTGACCCATTCCCCTTTTTGCAATGAGACCCGGATGGTCTCCGGTGTTTCCATCTTGAATGTGTTTGTTTTGAGAAAAAGATTGAGTTGACTGAGATCCAAGATTGGCCGCCACTTGTTGTCGGGTTTTGGGACCAGGAACAGGCGGTTGTAAAAGGATAGGGAGGTCCGCACCACTACCTTTTCTACCACCACCTTTTCTATCAAGGCACCTAGAGCCTGTGAGAGAGCTAGACTTCTTGCCGGATTTGCATAACCACTTTTGATGAGAGGAAATCTGGACAGTGGGGGTCTCATCTTGAACGGAAGTGTGTAGCCTTCCCGCAAGATGGAGACCACCCTTGGATTCGCTCCCAGTGTTTCCCATTTCGGCCAGAACTTTTGAAGTCTGCCCCCTACACCCAACTCTGTGACAACATTGGGGACATTTGGAACAGATTTGGCAGAAAGACAATGATCTACAAAAGAAACACCTTTGACATACTTTATTTCTGTTTTCTCTACATCGGGTCTTACACCTTTCTTTTGTGGAAGCCCTTGTGAAATTGCATACTGAACAGGATTTACAACATGACAAAATACAGTCTGGTTTGAATGTTTCTGAGTAAGATCTACACTTGGCAACTTGACTATCTTTTGGCAACTTAAACTGTCTTGAACTAGATGTTGCACAGTTTGCTCTGGCTTTTCCTCCACTAACATTTGGTAAAGAGGTGGAGGAGCTATGCGATAATTGTCATTTATAGGACTTAAAACCTTTTGAACGAGAGAAACGAGGATTCACCCCTCTACCCCGTCCACGTCCCCTGCCTCTAGACCTGCTAAACTGACGCCATGGCTGGTGCTCTTGGTCCGGAGCAGTAGACCTGTTATCCTTCCTCTCATAAGGACGATACCTGTTGGCTGTTCTCCAACCGGCCTGCTGTGAAGCACCCGGTCCGGGTCTCAGAGCAGTGCCGGCAGCCTCATGTTTAATGATGTCCTGCTCTGCAGTCGCAATGACTGAGTCCGGGAAGAGGCCGTATCCAAACAGAGGAGCGTTCCTGAGGTGTAACCATGTGTCTTGTTTGATGCCCGGCTTAGCATGCTCAAGATAAGCATCACGGCGAATCAGAATAAGGTTGGACAATTGAACAAATAAGCTGTCTGCTAAATGTTGCAATGCTGTTCCCATAGCGACAGAAACGTTTTGATGAAAGGCCATCAAGTCCTTTAAATCAGTCAGGGCGCTGATAACTTCCTTAGGGGCCTTGCCCTTATTGAAGCGGGAGTATAGCATGGACACATTCCCAGACATTTTCTCCTGTAGCTCGCTAGTACACCTATTGAAGCCAGCTGCGCTATTGATTATGTAAGAGTTCTCCCTAGCACACTTTTCCCACCTCCTGAGATATTCTTGTGAAATTGGCCTAGAAGGCGGTCCAGCAGCAGGATAGGCCGAAGCCTTAGTAATCCTGGGAAATTGTGAGTTTAACTTTGCTTCCGTGTTATGCCAACTGAAAAGTTTCTTCCCGGGCCGGTGAGGACCATCCTGTTTGATGGTATACATTTGATACCACCTGGCCTGTGACTTCGGTACTTTAAGGAATTGATCCCTTTTTAGTCCTGCGGAATCTTGTGCCCTGGACGGGTATCCTTCAGCAACAACAGTGTTCAGTCTCTCCAATTTTTGGCAAAGCCAGTCGTCCGGAGGCATGTCGACGGAGATACGAGTTGGCCTTTTGGGGTTCTTACCCTTCCATGGGTTATTTGATTTATCAGGCTCATTCAAATCACTCTCAAAATCAGGTATGTGTGTCCAGCCCATGAACGACCGGATGGATCTCACAGTTTCACGATAGTTCATTTCTTCTGTCTGATCAGAGCGTTCTACAGTATCTGAAGATATTTCACCTTCATCGTAGTCAGAGTGGTCGGATGAGACATCTGAACCGGCAAGAGGGTCATCAAAGTCTACTTCATCCGGTTCCGGTGGTAGGGTGAAACTACTGGTGAAGGAATCTGCAATAACTGAAGATGAAGGTTTAGTCACTACAGTATCATCTGGGGGACCGGCTTGAAGATCTTCCGGTGGAACAGAGACGGAAGAGGCCGGTGGCACAACTTTCCTGGGTATCGGAAACTGCCCTACAGCCTCCGGACCGGAGGCGTTCCCAGACCGGTGGGCCGGGCAGCCGGAGCGATAAATGGAGAATCTGACACCATCACTTTAGAACTGACAGGATTCACCGCCGCTTTGGGGGTAGAAAAGACATTGCCTCTGCTCAACAAGGCCTCAAAGCGTGCAAAGTGCTCAGTCCACTTATCGTTCATTAATGAGAATTGTTCTGCAGTAACAAAATTAGAAGAAGACTGAGGTGGAGCAGAGAAAGTAGGTTCAGCAGTGGCAGAATCCACTGGAGCAATAACCTCCACGTCTTTAGGGGAAACTAGAATACCTGCTTTCTTTTCCTTTCTGATCCTATAAGAAGGGGTAGAGATCAGTTCTTTCTGTTCATCCGAAAATGAATCACACACACTACACTGTTTGTCTTTAACACAAGAGTCATCCCCAATGCCTTTATCGCGACAGCGCGCGCATTTCTTATGTAGATCAAAGGCGGCCATTACGTGGCCACATGACCCCCGCCTTTGTCCTTTCTTTTCTCCTGGTGAATCCATGATATATGAAGATAACTACCACTAAATAAATTCAACTAAATATCCAGTATAACACTAGTAAAATTACAAAAAGTTTCTCTTAAACTTCAAGCGTTTTCAAAATGGACGCGCCAAACAAAAAGAGGAAGAGCGCATGCGCGAGCATGCGCAGTACACCGGCAGGTTGGCTACACAGCCACCTGGCGAATGAACAGGACACTACCGGTCCCGGCCAGAGCCCAGCTCAGGACGTTTTTTTCTAACGTTTGGCGAGACCGGCAAGGCGCCGGACAAATGCATCTGTCCACTAGGTAAGATGTATTAACGCAATAAAATTGTAACTAATTTGTTTTTCTTCTAATTAATTAACAGCTATTTGTAGAAATGTATTTGGTCTTTGCAAGAATAAACAGCATAAAAATACATTGGGATTACACATTCCAATTTGAACAGAATTGATCTGCAGAACAGTGAGTAATTTAAAGAAACATTTAGTTTGTTTGAGTTATAATCTCTCAACACAAAATCAATATAAACAGGTACGTTATCTCATTTACAACCTATAAGGCATAAAAACTTCAAGAGAAAGATCAGTACCTTAAACATCTATCCAAACAGATATAAATATACATATTGCATGATACTTTCGCATCACATGATAAAATTGGACCAATCACAGGGTGATTACAGGGTCTTATTTCCACAATCAGATTTATAATCCACTATCAATCTGATTTCACCTGTGCTCTTACATAACATGAAATGGCAGATAAAAGTTGTTTTTGGTAACTTAGGTTTTCTAAAAGAATAATTCCATAGGCTTTTCATATCTGATTGATTTGTATGGAATTCATTTAGTGATCTTTGTGTTATTTTGCTTGAGACAAATGACACAATCTCCTCATTATCGTCCAGGTAATGATAAAATCCAAAACATTTTTCACTGTAAGATTGCCCGCGCAGTTGCACAATGAAATACAAAAACAGTGACTGTCATATAAGATGGTTTTAGTGACACCATTTTGATGTCCCAATTACATTTATATATGAATCAGAACAAATATCAATATTCTTTTAAAACATCATCAACTTCACCAAATTTACCAAACAGTAGTCTGCTGTGCAGATATACAGACAATCTCTTTACCATCCCAGTATACTGGGACTGAGGTTATCTTTGGATAACAGAGGGTTTGTAAAAGAGGGTTACAGAAATTGTTAATTTGGGAGAATGGGAGTGCGTTTATAAAGCTGTATATTCAAATAATATATCCTTGGCTGACTTGAGCAATGTTTATTAGATTAAAAAATTAAGTTAAGATAATACGGGTTGCGTTTTCCACTTAGATAATGGAGGTTATATTTCACACTCAAACAACCGAATGTATTTAAATGAAAATAATTTTCAACACCTTGACATACAAAAGTAGTGAAACAGTACAAAGACTGGGATACGTTCAGTGCAGTGTCACTTATATAAAGGTCCTAATAATGTTTAAGTAGAGAAAATAACATCAAAGAGAAAGAAAATGTATGTAAAGATAAAGTACTAAAATAAGGGCAATTCAATAGCAAGATGACAGTATTATTTGGTAAACTAAAAAAATATGAAACTGTAAAATTTATTAATTGGAGAATAGCTGTCAATGGAAATAGCACAATTATGTAAAAGTGCATATAATAATCAGTTGCAGCAATCCATATATTTTTGTCATAAGAGAAAGATGTCTCAAATATGGCAGGTGAACACACTTTGGCAGGGCAAAAAGGTCACACCCTGATGTACACCTACACCCCCTAACCAATGTCCATACCAAGTGTCAACCTTCTACACCTTATGGAATCCAAAAAAATAGCCCAGACAAGATTTTAAAACTCATGGTCACTATGACAAGGTCAAAGGTTAAATCAAGGTCACACCATGTTGTTGCACACCTACAACCCCTAACCAATACCCCTACCAAGTATCAACTTCCTACACCTTACAGTTTCTGAGATATAGCCCGGACAAGATTTTAAAGGTCAAGGTCACTACGCCAAGGTCAGAGGTCAACTCAAGGTCACACCATGACACTGCACATCTACACCCCATAACCAATGTCCCTGAAAAGATTCACAGGCCATGATTTCTTACAAGTAGTTTTCATATTTTGGCAACAGTGGTACCTGGATACCCCTGAAAACCTAATCAGCTCTAGATCCACTTGGGATAAACATATCCTGAAAATTTGGTGAAAATCCATGCTGGGGTTTAGACTGTGGAACACCAACAAACTTTAAGACCCGAAAATCCTAAAAGTATTACCATGGCAACAGTTGATGCTGGATATCCCCTCTAGATCCTCTTGGGATAAACATATCCTGAAAATTTGGTGAAAATCCATGCATGGGTTTAGGCTGTGGCATACCTACAAACTTGAAAATTTTAATTACTTAAATGTAGCTTTTATAAGCTACAAGCTTACCATGTGGGACTTAATGCTGTTCTCGGGTTGCCACACCTGGGGCCAACGTCTTAGAAAAAAAGATCGCTCTTGTTAGCCACCGGATATACTGGTAGTTGTCGTCACGTGATAACTTCTGACCAATCGCCCTACTTTCTCGTTGAAATTTTTTAAACCTACCCCTCAGCTGTAAACAGCGGGGAGGCAGGGTGGGACTCTCCTAACTCCCACATGGTAAGCTTATAGCTTATAAAAGCTACATTTAAGTAATTAAAATTTACAATTTTATTACGCTACAATAGCTTACCATGTGGGACTTAATGCTGAATTCAACCGCCCGGTGGCGGGATTACAGCTGAAACTGGAAGATATGTGATTTTTTTCTAAGATTTGAATTAATATGTATAGAATAGTGCCACAAATACCGGTCTGAGTCCCATTTACAGTGCCCCGATCCCGAAGACCGGGCCTGCAACGAGCCAAAAACCTAAGTAAATGAGAGACAGTCCTAAAAGCTGTCTAGATGTTTGATTGTAGGACGGAAGCGCAGCAGTGCTCACTTCGAGGTCTAAGGGTCCCTAAGGGCCCTTCACGTGTGACTGACCAACCCAGTGGTTGGGTATCTCAAAAATTTTTAACCCTGAATATGAGATTAATGACAACTAAATAAGTCCTTAATAGAAATTACTTGATAACTAAAGAATAAAATGACCTTACCCGTAACATCTTGAAGGTAAAGGAATACCTAGATCCTGGGAGAGACTCCTGAAGCCTTGGTTGTAGCGGATGTGCCCCCCCCCCCTTTTTTCTTTCCGAGGACAACTGGTCTGAGGGGAAGGATCTAGGACTTGTTGTGCCGCCACCACGGGTCCCAGATACATATTGTTGTCGGTGTCCGACCAAGTAAGGTCTTTAAGGTAAAAATTTGTAAATGTGTTGTGAGCTTTCCAGTGACAGGCTTGCATGATTTGGTCCACCGATACCCCACCGTAAAAGGCCTTAGAGGCCGCGAAGGCCCAGATGTCATGCGCTTTAACTTGGACCAAGTCCAAGGCTTGTTGATCTGCTTGTTTGTAACAAAGTAGGATGGTTTATTTCAACCATGAAGAGAGAGTAGCGGGTCTGATGTCTGAGGTATGTCCTTTCTTAAAGGAGATGAAAAGGAGAGAACGAGACCCTCTCAGGTCTTTTGTTCGGTCCAAATAAAACCTCAGGGCCCGCACGGGACACAGGGTCCTGTCTTCTTTAAACTGTCTATCTACAATGGTAGTCAAAGCAGGGATAGTCACTGGCGACACACTTTGAGAACCTTCTCTTGCTAGTTGGTTTTTGGCTATGAAATCAGAAGAAGGGAACAAAGCAACCTTTTCCCATTGGCCTAGATTAGATACTTTGTTTGCGACCCAGGCATGGATTTCGCTGCGGCGCTTGCCGGAGGCCAAGGCTAGCAAGAAAGCAGTTTTGAGAGTAAGATGTTTGAGGTCTGTGTCTTTCATGGGCTCAAATGGTGCTTTTGTGAGCTCGTTAAGGACAACAGAAAGGTTCCACTTGAGCAAATTTCTGGAACTTTTACGACGATCCCTGTGAAAACTGGAGAGTAACCTATGAAGGTCTGCATTGTGTGCAATATGTTGGGCCGTTGGGCCCAAAGTGTCAACGATTGCAGTCCTGTAACCATCAATGGTCGAGGGGCGCCTGTTTAGGTCTTGGTACAGGTACATGAAAAAATCTGAGATTTGTTTCACAGATGGAGTGGAGAAATCCACCGAATTTTCTCTGCACCATTTTCCAAATAGGGCCCACTTTGACTTGTAGATGGTCCTTGTTAATGACCGCTGAGGAGCAGCAATTCTCTCTGCCACCACCACAGAGAAGCCTTGTTCTTGGAGTTGTCCGCTCCTAGACACCAGGCGTGGAGGTTCAGGTGCTGGGGGTTGTTGTGGAACACAAACTTGTGGGACTGTTTGAGTAGGGTCGTTGACACTGGGAGTTGTAGTGGGATCTCTGTTGAGAGCTGCACTAGGTCCCAAAACCAGGGCATCCCTGGCCAGCCTGGGGCTATTATGATGATCAGGCAATGACATTGCCTGATCTTTTGGATCACCTTGTGAAGGAGGGCCGTAGGAGGGTACGCATAGGCCGTGAGGTTGGTCCAGTTTATGTTTAGAGCATCTATGTCCCAGGCCCTTGGGTCTGGGATAGGAGACACGTACAGTGGGAGTTTGTGGTTCAGATGAGTGGCAAATAAGTCTACATGAGGTGTGAACCACTTCTGGCAGATCTGTTTGAACACCTGTGGGTGCAGAGACCATTCTGTGACTGCACTTGGTTGGACCTGGACAGTAGGTCGGCCATCACATTCAGACACCTTGAAATGTGCCTGGCTTTCAATGTTATGTGGTAGTGATGGCACCAGGTCATGATCTTCCACAGGAGAGCGCACTTCTCTGCTGAGTGTGTTCCTCCTTGTTTGTTGATGTAGGCTACCACTGTTGAGTTGTCTGTCGCAACTAACACTGTTTGATTTTGGCACTGGTCCTTGAAGTCTCGAAGGGCCAGGGAGACCGCCTTCAATTCTACGACATTTATGTGTAGCCTTTTTTCCCGATCTGACCACAGACCCTTGGTAGAATTTTGGTCTAAGTGAGCGCCCCAACCTTCGTTTGAGGCGTCGGTAAAGAGTTGGATACTGTGGTCTTTGCGATGAAGGTCTGCACCTTTCATCACGTTGGAGGGATTTTGCCACCAATCTAGGTGGGCTGCAATGGCTTCTGTCCAGGGAAGGAGGTTGTCCAGCGACTGAGGATATCTCCAGTGCTCCTTGAGATAAAACTGAAAGGGCCTCATGTGAAGGCGTCCCTCCGGGACCATTTTCTCCATTGAGGCTAGCAACCCAATTAGAGATATCAAACATCTTGCAGTCAAAACACGTTTTGACTTGAGTCGTAGGATCAAATCCTGAAGTTTGAGCCATCTCTCTTGAGTGGGTTTTACAAGGGCTGAATCTAGGTGGTATTCGTAGCCCACGAACGAAAACACCTGAGTAGGTTTCAGTTCTGATTTTTCCTGATTTATTATCCACCCCAAGGACTGGGTTAGGTCTACCACTGCCTGTGTGTTCACTTGGGCTTCCTCCTGAGACTGGGACCTGATCAGCCAGTCGTCCAGGTATTGGTGAATTCTGAGTCCTCTTGAGAGGGCCATTAGTTTCACTTCCTTTACAATCATTGTAAAGACCTGGGGGGCTGTGGCCAGCCCAAACGGGAGGGAGGTGAACTGGAACACCTGAGCCTTGTAGCAAAACCTTAGGTATTTCCTTGAGTTTGTGTGGATGGGGATGTGCAGGTAAGCGTCCGACAGATCTATCGACGATACCCACTCCCCTGGAATCAGGGAGGTCCTGATGGACTCTGGAGTTTCCATTTTGAACTTTTCTACGTGTAGAAAAGTGTTGAGCCTGCTTAAGTCTATGACTGGCCTCCACCTTTGGTGAGGCTTGGGTACTAGGAACAGGCGACTGTAAAACCCGAGAGATTTTACATTTTCCACCCTTTCGATGGTGTTCTTTGACAGGAGAGACTGGATACAAGTGGCCAAGGCTTGGTCTTTTTGTTGGGCCTTGTACTCTGATAGAATCAGAGGAAATCTGATCAAGTTTGGCTTTGAACAGAATGGCAGAACGTAGCCATTGGTGATAATGTTTAACACGTTTTGAGAACATTTGTTTGTTAGCCAGTCTCTCCTGAAAGAACAGAGGCGACCTCCTACTGGTGGACTGAGTGAGGCTTTGGAGGGGTCATTGGGAAGGGGGGTTTCCATGCCCCCTTCCCCTATTGTGGGGTCGAAAACGACCCCTGGAGCCTCTGAAGTTGGGTTTTCCTCTTCCCGAGGGAAAGGATTGGTTACTGCTTTGAGAGGTATTGCCCCCATAGGGGCGTTTCCTGTAGGAGCCTCTTTTCTTGTGGGGACCACGAAAGGGCTTATTCTGGTAGGGTGCAAAACCCTGAGAATCTTTTGAGGTGCCTTTTTTGAGAAGGAAGTCCTCACCTTCCTTCACAAGTTCTTGACGTCTCGTTTCTCCTAACTGTGGGTGTAATAGAGTCATCTCGGCTTCGCGCCTTAGCAAGCCGGTATTAGCCATAGAGTATAGCTCCCTCTGGAGAATATGGGCTAGAGACTTGCTGAGACATGTGAGGGCCCTGTGTTGAACAAGAACTGTCTTGTTCCAAAAATCCATGTACTCAGCTACTTCCTCATATCCGCGCTTTGCTGCTTTCTCAGGATTGGCACCTTTCTGAATCTGAGATTTAATCTTCTTGACCGTTGATTTAATGCTATGTTGGCATTTTTCCAAGGAAGCATTGCAAGACGAGGAGGTTTTGGCAAATGCAGCGGTGAAATTGAGGGTTGAGATATTTTGTCTAGCCTGGTGTTCCAGCTCCTTGAGGACTGGCAGGGGAACTTTGGCTACTGGGGCCCCAGGAGGTCTAGGAGTAATACAGATCTTAGCAAAGTCTGTATTCAACTCCTGAATTTTATCCTGAAATGTGGGCTGTCCCACCTTGTACCACTTAGAAGTGGAAGGAGGAGGCTTGACATATTTTCCCTCAGATAAATTGGCAGCCTTAAAGTCATATTGAAATTTGTCAAAGGCGTCCTTGATAACTGAGCTAAGGGGTAGAATAGAGGAAGGACCTCTAGGTCTGAGCTCTTGATGGTCTTTTTCATCATCTAGACCCAATACTGAGGTAGAAGACCAAGGCATAGATTCCCTGGGGTCAGGGAGGGAGAGAATATGCCTGAAGGTGTCTACTTCTTCAGATTATTGTGAGGGAATGTCAGATAGAGCTACTTCCCTATAATAAGGTGGGTCTGGATCATGTTGTGGGAGGTCTTGATCAGAAGCTGCTCCTGAGGGCTGAGCCCTAGAGGGCTTAGAAGACCTGTGTCTAGCTACAGGGGACTGATCTTCCTCTGAAGAAAAGGACACATATCTAGACCTTGATTTATGCTTGCTCTTGTCAGAGTGTTTCTTAGGTCTAGAAGAAGGGATCCAAGGTTGGTCGGAATCCTCATGTAGTTGGTCCGAGGCAGAGCTCGGATCAACAGGCTGCTTGTGGCTTTGCTTTTTGTGAGAGTACGAGACCTCTTCGGAATGACCCTCAGAGGGGGGCAACGTACTGCTCCGAGGTGTCTTTGTTGAGCACTAGGCGAGGAGGGAGTGCTGGACCGTAGTCCACAGCCATTGCCTCGCTCTGAATGTTAGTGCTGGATCTCGGAGGGGGCAAATCCAGAGGGGCAGCATTGTTACTGGACGAGCCAGGTTTGGAAGCAGGAAGCGAGGATTCTACCTCGACTTTCTTTTGTGTAGCCAACTCCTCTCGGAGCGACTGAAACGCTTCCAACATGGATGCCTGGAAGGTACCCATTTACTGCTGTAAATGTATATTTAAGGAATCACCGAGGGATTTCTCAAGGTTTTTCTGGATTTTATTTTGCAAAGCTGTACCTGGGGTGGGTGGAACAGACTTGGCTGGGGTCTTTAAAGACAATGAACTGAAGGCGAGAGGTTGAGGATGGGGGGGTGAGGTAAAAAGGTTATCAGCAGCACTCTCGAGGTCTGCATTAGAACCAGTGAAGGACTCCCCGTCGCCTTCACCCAAAAGATCTAGTTCATCATCTTTAGAGCTAGTTTCCGCTTTTTGCTTCTTTAGGTAACGTTTCCTATTTTGAATTTTCTTTAATTGTTCATCAGAAAAAGACGTACACACTTGACAGGGAGTTTCAAAGGTGACACAGGGGTCATCTCCCTTGCCAGCCTCCCTACAGGTAGGGCAGTAGTTGTGTAAGTCAAAGCTGAAGCAAAAGTGGCGGCATTTGAGGGCTCTCGGTTTGTCTTTATTTGCTTGATGAAGAGACATTTTATACGCAATAAAAAGACGTTATGAAATTGGGTGAACCGAGGAAAGCTCAAAACACGCGAAAGCAAGAAAAATATGTATGCTGTGAAAATTAAAATTTTACAGAATGATCTATGATATATATTACAAGAAATATGCAAATATTAGCCTCCAACAATAAGTAAAGTCTGAGAAATAAATGAAAATGTCTGTATATTTACAAACTGCTACCAGTCAATCGTGGCCAACGAGAAAGTAGGGCGATTGGTCAGAAGTTATCACGTGACGACAACTACCAGTATATCCGGTGGCTAACAAGAATGATCTTTTTTTCTAAGACGTTGGCCCCGGGTGTGGCAACCCGATAATAGCAAATGGTAAGCTATTGTAGCATAATAAAACCGAAAATTTTAAGTGTTGCCATGGCAACAGTGGTATCTAGATACCCCTCAAAACCTAATCAGCTCTAGATCCACTTGGGATAAACATATCCTAAAAATTTGATAAAAATCCATGCAGGGGTTTAAGCTGTAGAACACCCACAAACTTTAAGACCCGAAAATCTTAAAAGTGTTGCCATGGCAACAGTAGTAGTCAGATACCCCCAAAACCTAATCAGTTCTAGATCCACTTGGGGTAAACTTTTCCTGAAAGTTTGGTGAAAATCTGAGTAGGGGTTTATTCTGTGGAACACCCACAAAATTTAAGACTTGAAAATATTAAAAGTGTTGCCATGGCTACAGTTGTTACCGGATACCCCCAAAACCTACTCAGCTCTAGATCCACTTGGGGTAAACATATCCTGAAAATTTGGTGAAAATCTGTGCAGTGGTTTATTCTGTAGAACACCCACAAACTTTAAGACTTGAAAATCTTAAAAGTGTTGCCACGGCTACAATTGTTACCGGATACCCTGCAAAACCTAATCAGCTCTAGATCCTCTTGGGATAACCATCTCCTGAAAATTTGGTGAAAATCGGTGCAGGGGTTTAGGCTGTGGAACACCACAAGCTTTATGCCCGCAGCTGACGCCCGGCGCAGGGGACAACTATAACCCCAGCCTTTATGGGCTGGGGTTAAAAACCCGTATCTTTTAATACAGGTATATATATATTACCATTAATTCTGAAATATATGGAATATATGAATGTCTTTATTTTTATTGTATATGATACATACTCTAACTTCCATATAAATACAGTTTTACAAAATAATAATAAAAGTATCAACTTGATGATAAAAAGAAACTTCCATCTAAAGGGCTACCAAAACAACCTGTAAAAGGAGTAACCTTTCTCTACAAATGTATTAATGATATTTTGCAAGATAATAAGACCCCTAGTTTCTATTTTTTTTCTTTTACTTTATTGCCATAACTGAATTTTGTGTAAACCTTTTTATCTAAAAATATAGCTCATTCCAGTAAGTGTGTCTCCCTTGACTCTGTCTATTTTCCATGCAATTCAATTTTCTCCACAAAGTAAAGGCTTAGAATCAATGCACCTCGCATATAGACATTCTGTACATTGTCCCGGCTCCATTCAATTACAGGCAATTCATGGATTCATCCGCCTGCCTTAATGCTCCAGATTGTGACATCTCAATAAACAGTTCAGCATATTAGGTCTCAGACTACTTCAGGACAAAAAGGGAATCTATGTGATTGTTCTGCATTAGTTACAGCAACCCTCTTAACAAAACTGGGTTACTTCCTTTTCATAATTTTCTACAGATAGTGAAAAGTTTCTGGTCTTAACTGAAACATCAGTTATAAAAAGTATCTTTAATCTTTGCAAAGCTAGGCTGTTGCTATTTCATAGTTTCTATAATGAATGTATCTTAAAGTTTGTAGTGTCTTAAAGATACAATCAGTGATAAATTTTCTATCAAACCATTCAAATGGAAGACTGACAACAGTGTGAAAGTTTGTGTACTTAGTTGGATTTTGTTTTACTATATTCTTTGAAGATTAATCCATCTGTGAAGCTTTATACCCAGCTGGCTTGATAACACTGAAGTCAACTGTATAATCAATGTGAATGAAACTGGATACTATATAAATATCTACAGCTATAAGAAATGCAGATTGTCACTGCAAGAAGATAACTTATTGTATTTCCATACCAAACAAAGGACTGTCTTGTATGAAAGACCACACCCATTAACATTGAAGGTATAAAGGTGATAACTGTTGTGATTGGTCTGTTTTAAGTGATAATTAGATGTGTTGTTTCAAATCTAGTTGGAAAAAGACAAATACATTCACATAATAATATGTTAAAATCAATCATATTCATATATTTTTGGAATAGTTTTTGACATCTCAATATATACAAATCGAGTTGCATGAATTACCACCAGAAGTTGAAGCATTGTTTGTACATAGTTTCAGAATTTACATCTACATATGTAATTATAAATTGTGAAGTCTGATATTATCACCCACCCTGAGCTTCTCCCTGACCATTGTTGTTATCAGCCAGCCCATCCTCACTCAGGTTGAACTTCTCACAAGACCAGGCCAGACTGACAATCTCCTGCCCGTCAGCCACTGAAGTCTGTGTCAACATGGCACCGGTAGAACTCATCACTATAACTTGGCCATCTGAGGTGCCGAATAGTACCTGAATAGAGAACAGACATATGGTCTTAAAATGGTAGTCTATTTAATAACTTTCTGCCTCTCAGCTAATGAGGTTTGTATTACCATGGCACGAAGCAGTAGAGCTTCTCACTATAGCTTGGTTGTCTATTGAAGCAAACAGTACCTACATAAAGAATAGAAATGTTGTCAGCTTTTAAGCTTTTTTCTAAAGCCTTTTCTATTGAATCTATTTTGAAAATAGTTTCTCAATAAAAATTCCAGTAATTACATCTTACACCATCGATCTTTCCTCTGAAATTAGATTTTTTTTCTTTCTTTCCCTTGTTTTTTCTTAATTTACTTTAACTATTCTCCCAGCACTTCATTAGCTCTTCCCTTTCCTCCAAGGTGACACAAGTTTTACAGATTTGCTGGTGGTATTTTGAGCAAATCAACCTCGGTCCTGTTGTTAAGCTGCTTTTATTGGTAAATCTACTTATGAAGAGCACTACTAATAACAAAGCTTAATTGTAGAGAAAAGTAAGCTGTTTTATCACACACAAAAAGAACAAAGTTACAGAAGTTGAACTGTTAAAATGAAAAGTGCCACAAGTACTTTTCTGTTGGAATTTTTGTTAATTAACTAAAAAAAATGAAACTAGACAAAAGATTTTTGTACATAAAAACAGAGTGTCCCTACAGTTTGTTATTTTATATGAAATGTTAAAGGACTGATGTGAAGAGGTAAATGTTATTGGTTGAAGAGGAATTCTCCTAAAAGGATCATGTTAGGGTCACAAAAGTGGCCTGATATTGAGAGTTCAAGTGAAAGTAGAAAAAAACGTATCTCAAAATAGCTATTGGCCAGCTATGCAATGAGGTACTGGTCTGCAATTTTACTATTTGAAAGCTTACCACAAACACGATGAAAAACATATTAAACAAAATACTGTAAATGCAATAGTTTTCAAGCTACAAGGGATTTACTCAACAGTGAGAATATGAAAGTAACTGCAATTTTACTATGAACTAGCTGACCCAAAAGAAGGTGAATAACTTGTTTTAACTAGACCAAGGACGCATCTGTGGCCAGATGCAAGATGTATCCACCGGCAAAGGCAAAAGTAGCTGTTACTCAGCTATGCCACGAGCTAGAGGTCTGAAATTTTACTATGTTATAGCTGACCCAAAAGTAGGTGAGTAACAGATTTGCACAAAATTCTCTAAATGCAATAGTTTTCAAGTTACAAGTGATTTTACTCATGATGGAAGTTAGTGAAAAGTCCAAAAATAGCTATTACTCACTTAGCTATTGAGATAGACACTCAACATATTTGAACAAAGTGCTCTAAATGCAATACTTTTCAAGTTATAATTGATTATTGCATGATTTCATTAATTTTAATGCATTAAAAATTATTTTTAAAAATTCATAAAAAAACTTTAGCATGTGAAAGCTCTCCAAAATGTAGGTGAATGAGTTATTTGAGAAATACTGGCTATCTGCAATACTTTCAGTGATAATATAGGAATAACGCCTGACAAACCATGGTATATGCAGAATTTTACCATAATAATCAGAATCGCGGACACAGCCGTGTCATGTTAGAATAGGCATTTACTCATTTTCAGTAGGTGAGTAATTAGCTACGGATCTGAAAATTCACTAATTGAAAGCTCTCCAAAATGTAGGAGAATGAGTTATTTGAGAAATACTGGCTATCTGCAATACTTCTAGAGATAATTCGCATTTACTCATTTTGAGTAGGTGAATAATTAGCTACGGGTCTGAAACTTCACCAAGTGAAAGCTCTCCCAAAAGTAGATGAATGAGTTATTCGATAAAAATTGGGTATCCGCAATACTTTTAGAGATAATTAGCATTTACTCATTTTGAGTAGGTGAATAATTAGCTACGGGTCTGGAAAGAAATGTAGACTGTAGGTCGCTAACAAGCAATATTCCACATTTTAGACATTTTTGTCTACCACAGGCCTAATTTAGACATAAAGCCTACCAAAAAGATAGGGTGGCGAGTCCTCCACCATATCAAGCCACCTGCCAAATATGAAAGAAATCTGGAAAGAAATGTGGACTGTAGGTCGCTAACAAGAAATCTCTGCGGACGCGGACGACGACGATGATGAATCCATAGTATCCCCGCTTCGCACCGGGGATACAATAAAATACTCTGAATGCAACAGCTTTCATGTTTCAAGTGATTTACTCAAATGTGAAAACCTCATAGTAGCTATTGATCGGCCATGCAATGAGCTACAGGTCTGCAATTTTACAATGTTATAGCTGCCCCCAAACTAGGTGAACAACTTACAAACGCAAATACTATAAATGCAATAGTTTTCAAGTTACCAGCAATTTACTCAACAGTGAGAATCTCAAAAAGCTATTGTTCAGCTATGCAATGAGCCACAGGTGTGCAACTTTACTATGTTATAGAGGTTCCAACAATAGGTGAATAACTTATTTCAACAAAACATGTATTTTTAATCATGTGACCTTGATAAAGGTCAAAGGTCAAATTTTGCCTGTCAAAAAATTTTCCCACGGCTATAGCAGATAACTGCCAAATATCATTTGGATAGGCCTAATATCAAGGGAGATATTCAAGGGAGATGATAATGCGGCGGCAGCGGCTGACTGAAAACTGGGGGTGAAAACAATAAGCGTCCCCTTTTCCCCTGATCCAGAGTCAGTGAACACAATGTTTCATGAAAATGTTTTTCTGTTGAGCAATTTATTTCATTACAGAGCAGTATTTATATGACTCATCAAATTCCACACCTGACACAGACACAATCACATTCCAATTCCAATTCAACTTTTATAGTGCTTAATCTCTGCCGAAGTGACAGACTCTAAGGCGCAACATCATAAGCATAGTCACAAAAAATCATTGTCCTTATCCATAGCAATGGTCGACATCACGGAGAACACCATATGAGGTGGAAAATACTAAGGACGATAAGCTTGGCAGAATAGGTATGCCTTAAGTTTTTTTCTGAAGGAAGCAATAGAAGTGGCAGATCGTACATCATCCGGGAGTTCATTCCATATTTTGGGAGCATCATATGCAAAGCTTAGACCGAACTGCTTTGTGGATTTGTAAATAGATGGTTGGTATTGAGGAACATGTATAATTATACCATCAGATTGACTCAACCGAGTATTATAGGCACATTGTCTAACTTTGAGGAATGGGCTGAAATATTTTGGACAGTTAGTATGTAGGTATTTGTATACCAGCAAGGCAGTCTTGAAGATGCAACGGTGCCTTATGGGTAGCCAATGAAGGGCTTTTCTTAGTGGAGTGGTATGAGAAAGACATGTGGCTCTACAAACAATTCTGGCCAGACTGTTTTGAATGCATTGTAGCTTGCGTAGGTTAGAAACAGATAGACCCCTAAACAAGGAGTTACAGTAGTCAAGTCTACTCCCCACAAGTGCGTTTGCAGCCATAAGAGCAGCATCACAAGTCAAGTACTGTCAAATTTGTCTAAGATCCCTCATCTGGATGAAACAAAGTTTACATACACTTTTAACATGTTTGGTGAAGGAAAAGTCTGAGTCAAACCAGACACCCAAATTCTTAACGGCATCTGAAGGTATCAGTGATTCACCCAATATGTTTACTGGAAAGAATGGGTTTAACTTATCTTGTTGAGACTTGGAGCCAAATATAATGAAGTCGGTCTTATCGGCATTCAGCTTTAGTTTATTTGCACACAACCACAGTTTGACATCTTCGAGACACTTTCCTAGTCGATCGAAGGCAATTTTTGCATTTTTGTGTGTCAGGTGAATAAACAGCTGGGTGTCGTCAGCATAGAAGTGAAACAAAGAAGATACAACTATTTACAAAAATAGCCAGGCTCGGCAAGCAAGAACCCCAGCCCGCAGGTACAATTAAATGGGCAACAACATTGAGATTTGGGAAAATCTTAGGAACAACTTCAGTTGTAAGAAGCAAACCGAACCCACAAGATGTTGTCAGATGTAAGTTTCACAGGTCATGATTTCTGACAAATTGTTTTCATATTTTGAAGCCCTAGAACCAATTACATGGGAGATTTTAGGCCTTTTTAGAATGGTGATCCAACATGATCTTGAAGAAGGGATCAAAGGTCAAATTTGACACTTGCAAAAGATTTGCAGATCACAATTTCCCATAAGTTGTTTTCTCATTCCAAACCCCTAGGACCGATAAGGGAGATATTAGGCCTTTTTGTTATGACCTCCACCCCATATGACATTAAAGATGTACATGGCGACCATTTTGTTTTCAAAACAAGGCCAAAATTATTATCAGGCAAGCTTTCCTAGCCATTTATATTTTGTGCAAATATGATATGGTTAGCTGCAATATTTTAAGTTTCAGAACACATCTTTGATTTTCTTTGATTTTTCAATTAAGAAGTTTAAGACTGAAAAGTATTTGAAGCATTGCCAGGGCAACAGGTGTTGCCAGATACATTCCAAAACCTAATCAGCTCTAGATCCTCTTTCGGATACAATATCCTGAAATTTGGTGAAAATCCATGCAATGGTTTAGGTTGTGGAACACCCATAAACTTCAAGACCCCAAAATCTTAAAAGTATTGCCATGGCAACAGTTGTTGCCCGATACCCGCCAAAACCTAATCAGCTCTTGATCACCTTGGGGTAAACATATCCTGAAAATCTGGTGAAAATCTGTGCATGGGGTTTAGGCTGTGGAATACAAACAAACTTTAAGACCCAAAAATCTTTAAAGTGTATCCATGGCAACAGTTGTTGCCAGATACACCCCAAAACCTAATCATATACAAAGTAACCAATAAAACAAGGATAAAATAATATTCTTTAAAAAATGCAAAACTGGCAAGAGCATAACTGTTGGGTATCAGTATAGCACACTGCACTAGTGGTGAGTTATACAAAATACAACTATCAAATGAGATTGTATTGAATAAAAAGTTTAAAGCCTGTAATCCAAACATACCTGCTAATCATCACAAGTGTATGAATCAGTCATAATTCTTTGTATTGATATTGTTTTAAAATTTGGGGTAAAGATCAAATAATATCAATACCTTGTTTCCTGTACAAGTTGACTTCAACTCAGTGGGTGGATGAGTCATTGACCTGTCATTTATTTCTTTTACATAAGCAAAAATTCAACATAAAACTTATGTTTATACAGATATAATGTGATTAATTTGTTAGAACTTTCAATTTTGTTTATGTTTGATATAACATCTGATGGAAATAGCCATGTGTAGTAGAGAATAAAATGTTTAAACGTTGGCATATGTTAAAAATTGAAATCAATAAGTAACCCAGACTTTTAATCAATATATGACCATCAATGGACGATTCCTTCTCAAATCATCAATGTACCACACATGAATTGAATCCTCTGGTTTAAAAATGTACACAACATCATTGTCTTACCTGTTGGTCATCAGGTGACCAGACTGCACAGGTGGTGATGCAGCTGTCCAGAGCAAGTGTAGAAGACCAGAACCTCTGTCCTGTGACAGAACCCACCAGTACAAAGCCATCCCTGTAACAGATCAGAGCCATACGACCGTCATGTGACCACGAAAAGTCTGTCACCTGGAAGGAAAAGAAAACATGTACATACATTAATACACAGGACAAAGAACAAACTTACATGAGCCCACAAAATATCTCAATGGACCCTTTATGTTTCAGTATATTTGTAGTAAATTTACCCAGGCATAAAATTTTAACTGAAAACATTGTTTTAACAGGAAGAAAGTTACTTTCATATGAGATAATGTAGAGATTCAAAAGTAATTTTGATACTGATATCAAATTCTAATTTGATTTTTCACATCAATCACTGTCTCATAAAAGAAAGATGAATTTGTGACAAGATTTTGAACAATAATCCAATACTATTTAAACATCAATTAACAAAATATAAAGTAGTTTTAAATACAACAATACTAGAAAATACAACCTCATGAGGTGTCAAATATGATATTAAAATTGACACTTTAATTTGGTATCAATACTGGAATCAAGGAAGATGCAACAAATTATTGATTGATACTGAAATATGGATATTTGGTCATTTCCCTAACACAAGCCCCTCCCCAAACTCACAGATCAAATACTTGTCACTTTCAACAAACTAGAAGCTTTTAAAATGAGACAGTTCATTCCTAGAAGTTCTGTATCCACATGTACCAATAAAGGATTATATGTAAATCTTCCTAACATATGGAGAATATTAAAGGGCCATCCCAATGTGATACCAAATGCTGAACTGAATGTAAAAGCCCAAGCTTTGAATTTACAAAGTCATGTATATCAATCAAGATATTTAAAAAAATAATATATGTCCAACCTTCTGACACAGCTAGCAAAGGATGAATGTCCCCAAAATGTTTTCAAAGATATTAATCTGTGGTTTAAAGATGGACCAGGAAAAAGTATTTATGCACAAGATATATTTTCTTTCTGGTAATATTGTCTTCATTACACATCTTTAACATAATGCCAAAGCTAGAATTTATTGCTTGCCATATTGTCTGTTGTTGATTTAAAGATTCAACAAATTTAGAGAAGAGTTAGAGTAAAAAAAATATTTTGACACAATCTAGTAAATCCAAACTGTATGTCATATATCTTTAATAGTGTCAAGATTTCCTTCAGTTTCAGCCCATGCCTTGTGGCACTGATCCACATCATGGAGTACCCTATGCCTTACCTAGGTATTCCCCATTAATTAATTAATCCCGAATCAGTTTAAACCCATGTCTTACCTGACTACTTCTATCATTGATGAGTTCTATTGACCACCTCCCTTCATGCTTTATCCACACAAAGATCATCCCTGTAAAGTCACAGGTCGCCAGTTTCTGATAAGGCTCATTCCAGCGGACTAGACTCACCTGAAAGGCAAATTACAAATCAATCAGGAATAATTGCCATTTCTTCTCCTAATTTCATCTTATTGCTTACTCTCATTGTTTATTCAGCTAAAATTGCTAACTGATTATTCATTCAGCTAAATCGCTTAGTAAGGTATAAGCTTATTTGGAAATACAATGTATTACACATTAATTACATGAACTATCACTCGGTAGAATATAATAAATTAGTGAAACTTCAGTGAAACAAGTGTTGACAAATTAAAATATCAAGTGACCACACAATACAAAGTGCACAAAAACATGCTTTATTGAAAGAATAAAGGACCATATGCAGCAATAATGACACAATGTGATAATAAAGTTGGAACATATACTGGTATATACGTTGGCTATTCACACCAGCTATGATATGAGCTGATGAAAAACAATTTCATTTTGAGGAATTTTCCAACTTTTATTGATTATTTTTTGTCAGCATACAATAGAAAACCTCTTTTGAAATGTATAAAACTCCGTATTTTCTGGTGTACATCAGTTTAGCTTAAAAAGGACTGATTTGTATCAGTATGGTGCATGCAGCCCTTTGAAAAGTGGTTTTAAGAGAAAGATACACAAATTTTTAGCATGCAAGACCCTGAAACATGTAAATAAAGTGCAGACAACACTCATATTACAAAATAAAAAATATATTTATGTATACATATTCATAAAAAAAAAAAAACTTAAATCTTCAACTCTGACAGGGGGCCACAGTGGCAGAGTGGTAACACTCTCGCCTCCCACCTCTGAGGTCGGGGTTCGGTTCCCAGCCCTACCTCAAGTGGGAAAGCTGGTAGTTGCTTGCTGTTGGTCAGTAGTTTACAGTACAGAACCTTGACCAACTGTATGTACTGGTTTCTCCTGTCCTTCCAACTACCCGCCGTGATATGACATGTACAGTGTTGAAAGCAACATAAAACCCCAAATAAATATATAAATAATTTAACTCTGACAAAAATATAGCATTAGAAAAAAATAGTAACCGGCAAACCAAGTTGAAGATAATCACATACACAGCACAAATATCTGTGACATATACCACTATGTCTTGTGCTGTAAAGGACACAACTGGGTTATGCTATGATGAAATATCTCAAATGAAGTTACTGCAATCTGTTTGATCTTGCCAATCATGTGAGCTTGCAGTTTAAGGGAAAAGAATTAGATAGAGAGGGTGAGTCTGACATTAAAGGGAGAATCTTCTTCTCAACCCCATCAAGCCTGTATAGAATTATATCAAACTGAAAGAAGTAGGCTAATCTTGTTACCAGAAGTAGAGCTCATTTATTCAGATTTCATTTTAAAAAATAAAAATAAGTTTGTTCCATCTCTAGAACCTGAAAAGAGTGGAAGAGCAACACACGTCATCCTATATGTCATTATACAACATTGACCAATATGTGGCAAATAAAGTTTATCAGAAATAAGGTACTTTTGACCAATTAATTTCTTCCACATATTTTTGACAATACTTATATTTCACACACTGACCTGTTCTAAGTAAGATTTACCTAGATACAAACCCCATTATATTAAAACTTATGTGATTTCAAAACTTCGACTACTTAACTGAGAATGCAAGATCATAGGGATAAATTTCAATAACAAATTTCTTTTGTATGACCCTTATATTTACTATGGGTTTCTTTCTATTAAATGAGTTTCTACATAAAGGAGTTTTGCAATACAGGGTCAGGTCTCCAATGTTTGTGTTTGTAAAACCAATTAATTGGGAGTACTAGTATACATATAACAAAATCACTCAGAGAGGCCTTTAATACCGACACCACCAATACACCACCAATATTGCTTATGGGTCTAATGGTAATAAATCCTTTAAAAATTCCTGGATCGAGATGGTGATACAGATAAAATCAAATCATCTGTTCCTTATGCTATTTTCAACATTTCCTGAAAATTTCAATGAAATTTGTCTTAACTTTTTCAGTTATTGAAAAAATATATGCCACCAGAAACATGTCCTCCTTGGCAGAGATAAAGAATAATATGAAAAGATGCCTAGTAAGGAGAAACAAGCTCAAAATGTACAAAACAGATTCTTAAACTTAATTCTTGAGACAAGTTTTACCCTTGCCATTTGTAATTTTCTGACTTAAATAACTTGAAGCTTTTCTTTCACAGTTTTATGAAAATAGAATTAACTGTAATCTTCTTTGGAACAAAATTTACTGTAACCTGGGGCCGATTTCACAAAGAGACTTAGACTTAGCCAAGTTTTTGACTAAGTCAGGGACATAAATCTAAGACTTTGGTCTTCGCTAGGTATGGGACTTAAATGGGTTTCACAAAGGGTGACTTAGCAAAGTCCAAGATTATCAAATAACCACAGTGGTTTTCTGTGTCATGTGACCTTTTGTATCTATTCAAAATATACTATTGGTGACATATATCCTGCATTTGATACATTCTATCTAAGGATAAGTGCTGCTTTGAAATGAAAAACCTTGTTACCACATATAAACTTCCCAAAGACTACTTCAGTGAGGTGTTCTATATAATTATAATTTATTTACAGTCATTTCAAATTTTGAAGTGGAGAAAATTTTTAAGTCCTCTTTAGAAAAATTAAGCCCACAACCTTCCAGACTTAAACTTAAGTCCCCTGACTTAGCAATTTCATGGACTTAGCTGCTTTGTGAATTCCGCTAAGTCTAAGACCACAGACTTACCCTTCTGTTGAAAAAATTCAAGACCAAAGTCTTAAATTTAAGTCTAAGTCTGGGGTTAAATCCCTATGTGAAATCGGCCCCTGAGAAATATTTACCCAGTAATGTTCAAATTAAGTCATTTTTTTAAACATTTACCAAAAAAATAGCAAAAGATATTTTAATAATACCTTCTTGATCAAAAATAAAGCTGTGATGCAAAACAAACCCCTCCACACTCAGAGAGAGTATACCTCCTCCAAGACACAACATCTCTCAATTCACATCACTGATTGGATAATTACTGTGCTACTCCAATGAAAAAGCACTCATGTTGTAAATTGCTGATAAAAAAAAAGTGGATGTCGATGAAAGAGTTGCAATAATCCAATTCTGCAAAAAATAACTCAATGCACGATGGTTTTAGCTGATGATATGTCAATCTTTTCAGTTTCAATAAGTTGGAATCTTGTGGCTAAATTTTGCACAATGTCACCTGGTGTAAGGATTGAAATTAATTTCAATATTTGAATTAAACTCCATTCTAACTTGGTACACTGATTAATATTGATTTTAGGTCTCACACCATTAAAACCACAGTTCACTCCTTAAAGCAATTATGTTTGATAAAAAAAAAGCAAAAAAAATAAATTTCCAATAAATGAATATTGATAATTAAACTATTAATTTGGTATAAAATACAAGAGCATATTAATATACTGCCTGGTGAGACACTGCACTGGAAACAATTTTCAAATATACACTTTAAAATGAATATTGAAATTTAGAAAGTTATGTTGATCGATATTGAATTATTGATATAGGATCTCTTTCCTAGTGTCTCCCAATGGCAAATATCACATATGATATTCTGCTGAAAACTGCTATCTAACTGTGTAATAGGTTGCCTTTATCCTAAGGCTATTTAGTATTTACGCTGCTCATTTTTAGTGACTTTAATAACATCAAAAGAGTTTTTTCACATGAAAAATGTCTCTTTCAGGGAGAGAAGGTTGTAAACCATTATCATTCTCAAGTTGAAAAGGCAGGGAAATAAGGCACCCTTCACAGAAATTAACAGGGATCAAACTTTACTTTTTGTTCTGTATAAAAATACTGAAACATGATTCTAGTTTACTACTGGATGAGGAGAATACACAAAATAATGAAATATATGGAAAAATATGATAAAACTCAGACTAAAAAGTTCAAAGATTTATATTTTTGTGCCACTTTTATAAAGAAAGTGAAATGATACAAAGCTAAAACTCTTGAAGAAGAATTTTATTTTCTTAAATTCCTTTTGACAAGAAGTAAATACCTTGTTCTTGGACGACCCTTTTCCAAATTTCCACAGAAACTTATTTAGGTGTGACAAAAATTTTCCTTCATTCCTTGAGATGTCAGTCATTGAGATTCAATCTTATTTGAAACAATATGTTTATATACCAGTAATCTTATTCCTTAACAATTAACTGAGGATTTTAAAATGGTTAAAGTTCATCATAAATCAAATGAATTAGTTAAACATATAGACACCAAAGTATAGGGGATTAAATAGTATTTAGAATTACTCCATCCCCTGTCAGATATAATGCTGAAATAAACATCCTAACAATTATTGTGCCTTATGATAAAATAATTAATACACAGTTCATACCAGTTAAGTCAGATTGCCTGGGACTGGAAAAATACTGTTCTACTGAGGCAGATTTTCCAGAAAACAAGGTACTTGTCAACAACTTATATAAGCCGTGTGGACATGTCATGTATAAGTAAATAGTGTCATCAGCGACAAAAAGCCAAATTCTTTTCCTGACAAACAGATGCAATCAAAACGCAGATGAAAAAATTTACCATAAGAAAGCTGGAAGTGGGTGAGGGTGGAGTCAAGAGAAGTGCTAATTGAGAGAATATCATTGCAAGGCGATGATAGCCCTGTCAAGTTGCATGCTTGCTAAATATATCCTGCAATATTAACTACACGACTGCCACCATTGATAATTCATTATGACTATTATAGCTTTGCAATTATGGGCCCATATGAACACTTTCTTTAACGATTTTGTCTCACGGGTGATAGAAACATAGTTTCGTTACTTTTCTGTCTCTTCCGTTGTCTAATTAAAACAGCTAAACACAATCTGTTAATACAAGATAGTGAAGACATGAGTACCATGTTCAAACTCATTGTTTTACGTCCTGTTTAACAGCCAGGTAATACTGAAACAGGCCCTAAATATTGCCACTTGTGACAGTCGAACCTACACAAATGTGACATCCTGTGAAGACGAAAGTACAGAAATATCAAATCACCCTATTTTGACAAGACAGCACCCTGTAATATTTCCCAAGCCCATTTTTCAAGTTCTCATGGCCTCTCATTCGACTGGAATGTGAATGTAAGTGAAAATCTCAGACTGTGATACTCTTAAATGACAAATCCTCTACTGGATATATATATAACAAACGCTATTCTGGCAGCCTTTTCATGGGCTTTTGGTTTCACCAATGTCAAATGAATCTTAAGAATATGGCCACATTACTTGAATGCCACAACTGAAAAAAAAAACAAAAAAAACAATCAGTGCCCGTGAAAGTAGCTATTGCTTGGCTATGCAATGATGAGCTACATGTCTGCAATTTTGCTATGTTATAGCTGACCCAAAAGTAGTTGAATAACATATTTGTACAAAATCCTCTAAATGCAAGTTTTTGAGTTATAAGTGATTTTACTTATTCTGAAAAATCAGAAAGTAGCTATTATTCACTTAGCTATTGGAATAGACACCCAAGTTACTCACCATGTTGTAGCTATGGAAAAAGTAGCTGAATAACATATTTTAACAAAATGCTCTAAATGCCATACTTTTCAAGTCATAGGTGATATAGTGTATGATTTCATGAATTTTAATGCATTAAAAATTATTTTAAAAATTCATAAAAAAATAATTTTAAAAGATCCAGGCCTGATACTCACACAAGGGAATCTTAGCTAGTGGCCTAGTACATATATGCAAGTCAGCTGACATAAAAAATGAGAAGCTAGAGCCTGAATAAGACTAAATAAGATTTTCTATGCCATCTCAGCAACATCTGAAGGCATTTCATGCAGACTTAATGTTGCTTTAGAGCAAATAAGAGATTATACTTTAACTCCACCCCTTCAGGCCAATCCCCACAACAAACACCCTGTTACATTGAGCAAGATCAATAATTCTCTGACTCTTTACTGATCAAAGATTCCCTCAGATGGCTAATGTTACAAGGACACCAGCAGAAGGAGCATAATTCCCAAATGACACAAGATGCCAAGATACACCCAGTATACCACTTCTAGGTTATCTAATATTGCCATGTTTAAGGTCACAGTTCACGGTTATGAAACTAGAGAACCTAATCAGAGTATCCACATTAGTCATAAACATGTTACAATCATTTTTAAAGAAGAACTCTTGAAAAACATCAGCCAAAATAATACATTTCTGCCACTTTACGGGAATTTTTGTTAATGATCGCAGCTGTTTGTAACTAATTTATCATTCTGTACACGACTAATTTTACCAAACAGGGGCACGTATTTACATAAAGCCACATTTATTGTGGCTTCATTGTCAAAGCCACAAACTACAATAATATTTATTTCAATATATTTAGAATTAGTACATATATACATAGTATTTGCCTTTATTTGAGTCTGTAGGCTAAGTCTGGCCTCTGGGTGAGGTCTCACTGTTCAAGTGATTTAATAAGTTTAGCTACTGATCACTTGGCTGTTATCTCTGTGGCTGTGGATTTAAATCCAACAATTGTGTATTTGTGATCCAGCGAGTGGCTGTCCTGACAGGACCTTGACTTTGTAGACTGTGTAGTGAGTAGTGGTAATTGGATTATAAATCATACTATGGCTTTCAATCCAAATGCTGACCCAAATAAAACATATACTTTGGAAAAAACATACTTTATTTTCAAAGTATCTCTGCACTAAAGGGTAATAAACATCACACATCTACATCCTCTCTTATTTGACAATGCAGAGAGATTGAACTTTTGGGTGGTAAGCAGTTTCATAAACCAGAAACACAGTAGAAACTCTACCATCAGACCCTCTATTATCCAAATTTTCAATTTTCCAACCTCCAAACCACTCTCCCAACTCCATTTAAATCTGTTATTTTAGGCTATCATCTGACTTTTCTATTATCCGACCTAATTGTTACTCCATCAAGAGAGTCAGATAATAGAGGTTCTGCTGTAATCTTATAGAAACTAGCTTATAGAAACTAGGGTCACTTGAAATTAGTTCATAAAGTTTGAATATTCAGAACTCCATTCAGATATAGGTTCTAGGGTCACTTGAAATTAGTTCATAAAGTTTGAATATTCAGAACTCCATTCAGATATAAGTTCTCCTTATGTTGGAGATGTGAAGCAGTGAGACAATGATATCTAATCTGAAGGATTAATCCTAATTCTAATTGAACTTTTATGGCACTTAATCTCCTTTAGTCAAAAGGGACTCTGAGGCGCAACAGATCCATGTAGAAGTATTCTAGGTCACTTAATGCAATGCGAGACAGAAATAAACAATAATCATGATTTTCTTGTCTGCTGAAAGGACAATGATTGCATTTACCTCCAATGTTCACAAAAATGTTATACTCGACTTTTGCAACAGCATACATATGTGGTTGACAATCAGACATAAATATAATGACTCATCAGTGTAAGCAATTGGAACATCATTTTACTTCCAAATCCAAAACATGAAGGCTTTGCCTTTGTGGTACAAAAGTGTCAATCAAACTAGAAGTCTGCCTTATCCGTCCAGTCATGGATCATTACTTTTCTAATACAACAAGGGTTAAATAATGTTTAAATCTGTTTCTAAATATTACTTTTATATGGGCAATAATTGGGCAGACTATTACTCTGAGCTATAATCTGAAGATTTTTCCTCTCAACCAATCAGATTCATTGACACAGCCATTTCATATTAGAACCCTTAATAATCACTATCCCTGACAAACCTTTGTTCCAGTTTTTAAGAAGCTAGAGAAAGCTTAGTCAGTTCAACAAAACTAGTAATTAATGCTGCAAACAAACATTCCCAAAATGCCATGATACAGCCATGGCATCTGTTCATTAGTGCTTTCCATTAATATCACAATGATGGGTTAATTAGTACTAGATCACTATTCTACTCTCTGTTAGGATGATTTTTTTTCCATGGAATAACAGGATTTATCTTTATAGGATGTTTTGTAAATGTTACTGCTTTGTACTGACATATTTTTAGTGTTACAAAGTTCATAGTTTGATAACCTTCAGCACAGGTCAGGAAAACAAACAGGAAGACTAGTTTCAATGGTTGGCTTTATATCAAAATATAACCGTTTCATTTTTATTTGTATGACAAAATGATGTTATAATGAGTACAACTCATAAAATTTGCGGCTATTCTTTTATATTTCTACTCTTGCATGATACATTTTAACTAGTGATCTCAACGGGTACCCGGATATCCGGGTACCCGAACCCTGAATACTTACCCGAATCCGAAATCTCATACCCGAGTACCCGAATCTAAGCTTATTTCTATCAATATCGCCCACGTTGGCTGACCAAGTACAGACGTATCTGGACTTCATTAATTGACTTAAAAATGAAACTATTTAATTAAAATGCACAATAATATTGTATTCTTACCCTTGTACACCATTTATAGCATTTTATTTGTCTTTTATTTTGGTTGTTTATACATTGTCAAATACCGGAACCCTTTGAAAATCATCAGTATATTAACACAGTTACTTAATTCCGAGTCCATAAAATGCTGTATATTGGCTACATAGGGACATGCCCTCCTTAAATAAATAAGAGTACAATATTTTCACACAGTAGTTAATAATTTTACCTTTTACAAATTCAATTATCAACCCGATATAAAAATGAAGTTTCAATTCCGAAACTACATTCGAGCAGTTGTTAATGCTTTTGTGACAGGTCATGTGACTCCATTTTTATATAAACAACCGTGTTTTGAATGTACAGAAGTCTTTTTTTATTTAACATTTCTTCCGTGCAATATTGTTTTGAATGAAAAAAACGTGGCCAACAAGAAATAAAGCAAATGGTTGGATACCATTATTTTTGTAGGTTTAAAGTCTGTAAACATGGAGATGTTTGTAGTTTCAGCTATTATCGCCCATCGGCGCGGGTACCCGCCCGCTGAAACCACTGCATACCCGGTCTTACCAAAAAGGGTTTATTGAGAACACTAATTTTAACAGTTATGTTTGTTCACAATACATTGAACAGAGTCAGCTGTTTATAGCTAGAACCTCCAGTATCTGAAGGATGTGGCTCTGGTTATGGCCTACTTCCACTAATCTCTGTAAAAATATAACACTTGCTGATGTTGGAGACCTCAAGACTGGTTCTACTTGTTCCAAATTCCTCTAATTAGAAGAATCTCCTCTTCATAGGAGATCTTTCTTTCTCACTTGTAATCATGCATAAGCAACTGCAACAGACATCAGAAATAATAGTTAAATATTAACAATTTAAAATAGTCTTCTAAAATCTCCACTGTAGAACAAATTTACATATTAAACACATAGATTTTGTGTCTATGGAGCTAAAACTCCCAGTCAGAAAAAAATATACAAAACAGTTTGCTGATAAAATGACTATTAACTGTTTATTTCAATAAATTTAAATCTGAAGTACAGCGTAATATCTCATTGCATTAAAGGTGTAGAAAAATAATATATTCTAGTCTAGTATTTCTGGATATGAATAATATTTTCTTCATATTTCAATCACCTTGGTGGTCACTTTTAGGTTTTCTTTTGCCCATCATAAAAAGACACTATCTTACATGTAGAAAGGACTGAGGCCCCCTAAACACAGTAAATGTAATTTTCTACTTGATAGCCCAGGACAAACTAGTATGTCAATGATGTGTGATTGATCTCAGTCTTATAATTACTTAATCAAAGAAATGTCACAGAAATGTCACACTGAATAAAGCCTATAGATCCTTAAGGGTTCTGGGTTTCCTGAAGTAGTTCTACAAAGCATTAAGAAACTCTGATTTTGCTTTTGTGGATACCTGTAGCTATTCATATAAACAAGTATCTAATTTTTTTTACTGACATAAAAACTGTTCATGGCATATAATCAAGTTTTTGTTAAGTTAGTTTTAACATTTTTCAGTTATGGTCAGATAATAAAGGAAGGCAGCAGATCTAGTGCTAGCATAAGCCTGTGTACCACAGTCTGTAGATGTTTTCAAAATATAACTTTAACTGGAATATGCCATTTGATGCAACATTTATGCCCGATACCATCAGCCAGTTCAATTTTATTAATAATTCTACAGTTCAATTTCACTAATAATTACAAAGAGTCAGACTATAATCTATATGCTGAGATCATGAACACATTATTATATCTCAGAGACAGAAAAACAACAAAAAGTAATGTTGAATTTCAATTGAGTAATGAATTGAGAAATTATGGACAGACTTTGAGGGAATTTTAGAAAATGTTGACAATGTTACAAGGAACAAAGGACTCAATTTTGGTGGCTATCTAGATCGCCACCTGGGTAGAGAAATGTTTTTGACGGATTTTTTATCATTGTACTCATATGCAATACTGATGGTGTTTGGCCTTGGTGGAGCTAAGTGCTCTTTTTAACATGTATTTCTAAAAATTAATATATTTACATATGTTAATTAACTTTAAATGTGTTATTTGCCTGATACTGTATGTGATAACTAGTCACTACTGTATTTCGACAGTATAAGTAATCTGTCTCATCCATTCACTCATGAATTTAGCAAAGAATCCATCAATTTTCTGGACACCACAGTAAAAATTGATACTACTAGAGAGCTATACACAACACTGTATGAAAAACCTACAGACACACATCTGTACTTACACTACACATCTGCACACCACAAGCCTTGCCACACTAAAGGCCCCTTTGGACAATTCCTAAGGATTCGTAGGATATGTACCAAAAATGAAGGTTTTATTCACCATGGCATCAAACTGATTAAATATTAACTAAAAAGAGGGTACCCATTTAAGGCTCTCAAGAAACATATGCTCAAAGCAAGTGCATTCACACAAGATGAGTTATTAATAGTCAAAACCAAAGAGACCATTGATACACAAGTCATGGTCACTACCTATAACCCAATTAACCCAGACATTAAAGGGTTCATTCACAATAACTGGAACATTATTGAACATAGTAATGACTGTTCAAAAACATTCAAGGATAAACCCCTAGTAGGTTACAAAAGGTTACCAAACCTTAGGAATCTACTAACCAAGGCTGAAATAGCCTACCCACCCACTACGCAAGACAAAATTGTCATCAAACTTACAATGTGCACCTGACTCGGTAAATGCACTTACTGCCCACTAATCAAAAAGATTAGTGAAGTACAGTGCAAAATCACACACAAGATCACCAAAATCACAAAAGTACCCAAACACATAACTTGTGAATTAAGTGACATTGTTTACTTAATCACTTGTAAAAAGTGTGATAAAATAAAATACTATGTGGGAGAGACAGGGAGACCGTTCAGAAAAAGAATCTATGAACACAAACTGTCAGTCTCAAAACCCAAGGAAACCAGAATTACCCCAGTCTAAAAACACTTTACTGAGAAGGGTCATTCAGGCAGGGACATGCAATTTTCTCTGCTGGAATAGTGTTCCCTCAAGTTTAACACTCCCAAATCTGAACATAGAAAGATGAGAGAGAAATTATGGTGGATGTGGAATATTGGGGCTATACATCCAATAGGCATTAATCAATTTATTTAATAAAATGTTCCATTAATGTCCCCTCACACTCTGGACATTACCCTTATTTTCCTTATTTACATATGTTAAGTATATATAAAAAAATTTTTACATTTTATTCTTAAAGCTAATTAGATAGCAATTTGGAAAATTTAATAGTAATTTAAATTTTTATTAGAAATACTTACCATTTCCTAACAGTAGCTATTTGTTGGAGCCATCCAACCCAATGGCCAACGCAGAGATGCGATTTTAAGGTTATGTAACAACCTTAACCAAGCCATTGGGTTACAGTAGTCCGTCCTCCCGCCAATTAGGTCACATGACCACATTGTTTACTTCATTATTTTTGTTGCAAGTAAAAGAATGACTTGCGGGGAGGCGGGAGGGAAATATGAGTGTTAGGAAATGGTAAGTATTTCTAATAAAAATTTAAATTACTATTAAATTTTCCAATTTTATAGCGAAATACCCTTACCATTTCCTAACAGTAGCTGAATTCAGCCTTGTAGGATGGAGGGAATTCTTTTAAGAAAAACCACTACCCAACCTACAACTAAACAACATGAGAACTTCACAATGGAATTTACAGGCATTAATAACATATAAACTTCCAACAATCACAACATACAACTCCCAAAAAACTGAAAGTATGTAGTTGTAGTTCTCACAACTGCTGACAATGTTGGTGTTGCAAAAGGATGTCATACATAGATATCCCATCTACATTGTAACATCCGACCTCAAGACAAGGTCAAACCAACCTGAAAGTGTCATCAGCATAATGCCTAATCCTTCCCAAGAAAGATTTAGGCAAGATTTATATCTAACTACAAACATCCAGCATTGCAGACATACCAGCCACAAACTGCAAATGTACCAATATAAGTATGAAACACATACTTATAAAGTAACAAAACTGTAACTGCAACTGTAGGACCCAATTTCAAATCTGACCCTATGACAACAGAGGTCTTTCAGATAGAAATTAGTATACATACAATGCAATTTCCAATAACATGTATCAAGAAACTCATGTAAGGAAATCACCTATAAACTAAAGATGCAATCAAAAACCTACATCAATAGTTTCCGTGACTCAATCTTGACTCAATCAAGATGAAATAGGTGCCAAAAGATAAGTCTTATTAATAAACTTTCTTAATGGCAGTAAAAACAAAAGATTTTGTTCTATCCCAAACCTTTTGATTACCAAAACCCTAACAGGACAGACAGACCCACATTGAGTGAAACTGTTGTCCAAAGAGGCTAAGAGCTGGCATGACCACAGGCTTAATTGCAGTAGGCCCATCCAAAGCAAACTGGATCTGGCAATTGATGGGCCAGAGTTAATCGTGATCAATTCTCCTTATAACTAAAGGAAGAATATGTCCAAGCATTAATGTCACTTCTTTACCATGACTCTGTAGTCCACAAAGACCACTGACTCAGTTGCAGTAAATGCAGTAGGCCCATCTGAAGCCAACTGGTTCATGGCCAAAAAGGCAGTCAATGGGCCAAAGTTACTTGTGACCCATTCTCCCTATAACTAAAGGAAGGGTCCAAACATGAATGTCACTACTTTACCTGAAGCCAAGACCAAACGTCTTGAAAGATAATAACTTCAAAAAGCCTTCCTCACAAGCCCAACGGTTGTTTGATAAGAGCCTGAAGGACCAATGACAAAATCCAAAACTATTGGTTTGTCTCTTTCTAAAAGTTGCTAATCTAATATTTAGCTCAACTTTTAGATACTTTTTACCCTTTAAGCGCCAAACCATCCGTAATTGCTGTTCTATAGCCCACAATAGCGGATGGTATTAGTATGTTCCTTAAACTAGAATTTCAGGAAATTTGCTCAATGTGGAATAGTGGGGTCTGAGATATAAACCTGGCTCTCTTCACACCACTTCCCAAAAAAGAACAATTGCTTCTCAGATTCTCCTTGAGGAGTGCTCCTTCATTGTTTCACCACTTCCTCTGGGAATCTTTCATAATATTCATGCCTGACTCCAGATGCCAATCATGAAGATTCAAATAAGCTAAATTGTTGTGAAGTCTGTTGCTGAAAAATTGAACTAACAGATTCACCCATTTAGGAGTTTTTGTGAAACAGTTTCACCAGACACAAAAACAAGATATCCCTGGCCACCCAATCATGATGATTCTACACCTGTAGGTGGTCATTTGTTGAATCACCTGAGGGATGAGGGCCACTGGACATAACTGACCAGACCCCTGACATTCAATGCATCTGTTCCCCAAGCCCGACTGTCTGGGACATGAGACAGACACATTTACATTACCTGCAGGAACAAGGCCCTGGGCAAAACATGTCTAATTTGATTGAAAACCTGGCGACTCATAGCCCCTTTGGTTTGAATAACTTAACCTCTAGACAAGAAATCTGGCAGAATATCTAGATTCCCTAGGATGTACTTCCGTGAATCTGAATCATTCTGGCATTCAATTAAACCATGATTATGCAGATTAAGGTACATATTACTTAAGAGTGGATGCCTCCCTGGCTGTTCATATAGGCAACCACTAATAAATTGTCAAGAGAAAATGAAACTGATTTCAATCCAGAAACTGACTTCTGAATCATTTTTAAAAATAACAACATTGCTTCCAATGTTATGTAATGTGGAGTCTTGACTCTTCCTGATGCCACAGACCAATGGCTGTGGATGACTCAAGAAAGCACCCCAACCCATTAGGGAAGCTTCTGTGAATGGAGAGAAAACTGTGCTCCTGAAGGAGTGGTGAGTCCTCCTTCAAAATTGAACTATTGGTCCACCAGTGAAGATGATCCCTGAACCAAAGACCCAAGAAATGGGATATCCAGAGACTGAAGCTATCAGCAATGTTCCCAGATACCATTGGAATGACTTCACCTGCAGATCACCCAATGGTATAGTCTTCTCCATTAAAACCATGCTTTCAAAGTGACCTGAGCTTCCCTGGAGATAAGTGAGAACTTCCAACATGGTAACCGTCCTTCAATCAATTTTCTTTGAATTGAGAAGACTAGACCTACCCTGAGGTCGAATTGTAACAATAAATTGATTATAGGAGTTGGAAATAAATCTGATCTTTTGAAATTTGTGATCCAACCCAGGCTTCGACAAGATGCACCAACCAGAGGGTGATATCTTGGCATTGCTGCTTTGAGTTTGTTCTCATTAGCCAACCGTCTATATACTGGCGAATACTGATGCCTTCTGCACGAGCCATCAGCTTCACCTCTTTTGCTACCTTGGTGAACTGGAGAGGAACTGTAGCCATATTGCAGGGTAAGGCAGTGAACTGGTAGAATCTGTAGCCTCCACTGAGGCGAAGATACCTTGTTAGCTGAGTCTACCGGTGACGAGTGTGTACCCATAAGAGTCGAGTGACGTCATCCACTCTCGTTATATAGACGAATTCCAAATATTAAACAATTCATATTGAGTAAGGTACATGCAAAGCTTGTTTACCTGACCTTAAGTATACTGACAGTCATTTCTTCTTCACTAACCCCAAGAAATAGACTGTAACTGTAAACTTCCAGCGATGTGACTGGTGATATCGCCCTTTTGTCGATCATTTCATAAACAGCTTTTATGAAATTGCTGTTTCTCCCGGTTTTTTTTTTTTTTTTTTTTTTTTTTTTTTTTTTTTTTTAACTTCTGCCAACCTCACTTCTAAAAAGTCTGGCTGAATATTCTTCTTTCCCAGGACTTGTATAGTACCAAACTGGAGAAAGGTTCCTTGAAACCACAGGAAGCCAGCTATCATCCCTGCTTCCATAGGCCTGTATAAGTAATATTCACTCCCCTTTTAACTAGCTGAGGAGTAGGAGGCACTTGTAACTCTATTCCATGGTTTATTAGACCAGAACTAGAAGCATGCTCACTTCTAGAGTTACTAATCCTTGTTAATTATTTCCATGAAAACACTAGATGAAAATCCTCTGAACATCTACTATGCCCAGCAAGAGAACATCATTAGGAGTGAAAAATGCATTGTAGGTTTGCTAAAGACATTCTAATTACATCCCTCCTGTTGAGTCACATGTTCTTAGACATGGGCAAACTGCAACAAGAAGATTTGGACACCAACTGGTTGACTGGACTAGAAATGCAAACATCATTGCACCCAGTCCAAAGCATATTGAAGTCTATAACATATCATAGTGATCCCTAAGATCCTCTAAATATGACCTGAAGTGAAGGAGTGAGAAATACACGCTTCTTCTCTCTTACAGTCCCCTACCAGGGACCTTGTTTGCAAAGTGTCTGAAAGGTCATGTTCCTCCTGCAGACCTGCTGTAACTAAGGAGCTGTCCAGGAAAGTAACGTATGTAAGGAAGTCCAAGCAAAACTTTTTCCTGTATAGCTGCTCTTTAAAAAATCAGAGGCTTCACACTCCTTGAAACCCAACATAAAAGCCACATTTCAATACTGGCTGTTCACCCAAGGAATGTAAATGTGACCAAACAAGGGAGCATTCACAGAAACTGTGCCTGTTAAATCAATCCCTAGCCACTCAATAACAGTCAAGCAAAAGTAAAATAAGGAATAGATTCCTTATAATGAGATGAATCATAATCACCATCTCCTGACAACCTGAATTCTAAACCTTTTGAGAGGTATAGAAACCCGATTGTACTAAATTCTTGTGCAAAATCATTTAATCAAAAGCCTCTCCTTGTAGTTAATGAGTGACACTCCCGGACATCTGACAACCAGAATTCTGACCTTCTGAGAGGTATAGAATACTCGATTGTGCATGGATGACTTCACACAGGTATTTCCTCTGGTGAAAGTTTTGACTGGACCTCGACGGAAGTGTTTTCCAAAGAAGTAGTATTTCCTGCATTCAAAACTCCTCCACGATGCCGTGTCCATGGCAACGTAAATGGCTGCCCCCAAGGGAGATTCCTTCTACTGACTCGTCGACAATCAATTCGACTGGGATGTATATTAAGATCAAAAAATTGCTTTCAACACCTGGCTATTAGAACCCGACGTGAACAGCAATAACGGCCACTCGAATTGTCATTCTCATCCAAGATGGCGTCTTCCAGATCGCTTCTGTTATTGAAGAGTACATTCTTTCTAAACATGTACGCTGCAAAATTATAGCTTCCAACGTCCAGCAAACTGAACCGAACGACTGGCAAGCTATATAAAGATATTATTGTTGCATAATGACCGTCTTTATGTTGATCTATTTCCTCGAGGTTAAAGATGATGAAACCTCGAAGTCGCCATCCAAAAGTCCTTTATTTGCATAATAAATGCATACCTTCGAAGATTTAACAAAGGTATAAGTTCTGTATGATATACATGTAAAATAATAAGTGAGATTGACTGTAAAATCTCAAGAAATAAATAAACCCTTGACAAAACTTCTCCTAATTTCCAAAGACGTCCTTACTGATGATGGCCAACAAAAATAATGAAGTAAACAATGTGGTCATGTGACCTAATTGGCGGGAGGACGGACTACTGTAACCCAATGGCTTGGTTAAGGTTGTTACATAACCTTAAAATCGCATCTCTGCGTTGGCCATTGGGTTGGATGGCTCCAACAAATAGCTACTGTTAGGAAATGGTAAGGGTATTTCGCTATAAAAATAAATCTTTCAGGCTTTAAAAATGGCATTAAAGTGGTATTACAATATACTTTATTTAAAAAAAAACAGATACATTAAAAGGTTTAACAAGATTCCTATCTTAAAGATTAATTTAAGTATCACTCAAAAAAAAAACAATCTTGTCATATTTATTATTCTTTAGTTGGAGAAGTTGATTAAACACAAGGCACAAGTTTATGAAATAAGAACAGCATCTGACAACCAAATGAAAAAGCAATATGTTCAGACTCTTTTACTATAAATTCCAGCAGAATCATAAAAAGATGACATCCAAATAACGACAAGCAAGGATTGCAATCGGGTGAATATTATGGCCCCTTGATTAATTGAAACACTCACAATGCAATATCGAACATTCTGGATCCACTTAGACATCAAAACCCCACTCTCCAACTAATTTTGGAGAATCAGGTTTTTATGTCAGCACAGAAAAAAAAAGCAAACATTACTACAACAGAATGATTCATCAACTCATTTCTAAAGGGAGTTAAACACTTCAAAAATACCACAAGTGCAGTCATTTATGCCTTATGTAACTTTCTACGTTAATTAATATAAAATCTTGTAAAAAGTTAAGATATAGTTGTTGTTACACTCAAAACTGGTCAGTAGAAGTCAAGTCCTTAAAGGGCATTTTACCAGAGACATCCATTGTGTTAACTGGAATTAATTGCTCCATAAAATTATTTTTCCCCATCGTTCGAGATTCAATTTAAAGGGCACTCTACCATAGACACTGTCAACAGAAAATACTGGCTCTGTAAAGTTATTTTTCCCAACCTATGGGATACAGTTTAAAGGGATCAATTGTTTACAGTTTCCCTTATGTTAGAATATAATAACAAAACAGATTTATTTATTTTCTGCAAAGCCTTATTCTATATCCAACAGGATTTATTTTTGTTATCTGTAAAAGAGCAACATGAATAAAATGTTAAAATAAATATTCATGAAGCACATGAATGAAATGTTTGTGAAAATCTCTATGAGGCATTAACTTTAGCCATTTTAGCTACTGAGCTTAGATGGTGAAAATTAATTCCAAGTGAAATTTATAATCTGTATTTATCAGTAAAAACTGATCACTTGGAAAAATAAGAACTCCTGGGAATTTCTGCCAGCTAAAATTTACCCTCATACAATATGTCATACAATTTTTTTTTCAGTCTTAATAAAATATAAATCTTGAATCTCTATTCAATTATCCTCTTGAATGATGTGTCTTCATAACACGACCCACTATTAGTCATCTCCAGGGGAGAATTTTGAATAGAAATTTTCATCAAGTCTCTCTTCATATTGATGTTGTCATTGCTCTAAGATGGTGTCAAGGTTGCATACGTTTATACCAGTCCAATTCTGGAGTGCATAGTCAGTTCAAACTCAACTGAAAGTATCTTACACCATAAAGTAAACAGTAAATATTCCTGCAACAATTACTCTAAAACAACATAACTTCCTTGAATTAATACCAACTGATCAATATCTACATGCATGAAATGTATATGTATCATATGTTCTAATATCAATGTGGCAGCTTTTAACCTCCAAATGATGAATTTCAGTAAAAACTCTGAAAAAAAAAGAATTTAAGCAAAAGAATACAGTCCCAGATTTTCTCCTTTAAGATTGGCTGAGGTCTGTTATTCAAACTGAAAGGCAATCACTTCTATAGAAGTCAATGTCATAGATTGAGTCCGAGTATTGGGGAAACAACAGACAAAATTGATTTCTTCCCGCAAAGTGATGTGATTATTTTCAGTTAATACATTAAATGCCTCCAAAGACCAAAAAGAAATCATATATTGAAGAATTTTAATCCATAAGCTTTGTAATTTGTAATCTTCATTTACTGGAATATGAAGTTCATTTAAATTATCATTATACAAAACAGATGCTTGAAAATTTGTACCACTGAATTTAAATATTTAAATTTTAAAATTTTGCATTTCACACTAACACCTACATCAATTTACACTTCAGAACCAAGACCTTGAATCCATTCTAACTGTTGTGTGTCATTCCACAAGTATAATATGGTTTCAATTAATTGAACTTATAAAATGAATAGTTCATTAAAATACAACACAATAAATATATCTAAACCTTTGAAAAATATCTCAATAAAGGGGATCTTAATCAGTATAAATATACAATAGACAAAAATATCACAGCAAATATACCTGAGTGAAGCACAAGCCATATGCACTGACTGATATGACGTCAGATTTGCTTATTGTTAATGTGTCATTTAACACGCATATCTACCTAGACAACCTGTAGACGTGAACTCAATGAACCTTCCAATTGCATGCAATAGACTGAATACTGAGCCATCTAATCAATAGGAAATGGTGACCTTCTGGGGCCGGTTTCATGAACAGACTTAAGCCCTGAGTCAGACTCAAAAGTTGAGACTTTGTCTCAAATTTTGGAAATATTTTGCTGAGTCTGTGAACTCAGACTCAATGCATTTCACAAACAAGCTCAACTTGAGACCTGGCTCAGTCACAGGCTCAAATTTGAGCCCATGAAGGAGGTGTCTCAAATTTGAGTCCAAGCTTTGATGCCAAAAAACACATACATAAAGCGATACAATTTGTTCCAAAATGAAATTGATAAGTCTTGAAGTCTGTTCATGAAACCGGCCCCTGGACTCCTAATAGTTACTCCATCATGCTCAATACACCAACACAGGTGATACTACCAATTGTTAACTCAAACAAACAGGGTTTAACTTACAAACCCATATATACTGGCAATTAGACCCAAATATACAGCGTCCTCAACAGTAAATCTGTGTGAGAAAATCTAAACATAGACAATTTTATTATTCATGGATTCCATAGTTCTAAAAATTCTGTATTTTATTATTTGTGAAGTATTTTACTTTTAGTAGGTTAAACGCAGCCTGCAAGGTGAACCAGAATACTTGTTAACCATTACACTTATCAATTATTGCAAGTTGGTGAAAGGAAAGAATATTTTTGATATCAGTAGTTTCACAATTAAAAAAATCCTATTCTAGCTTTAGCCATGACACAAAGAGTTCTACTTTTTATATGGAAGATTAATGATAAAAGAATACTCAGGTATAAGAACTACCACTCACACACTCACAGCAAGCCTATTGTCAGTCATACAGCTCTAGAGGTGCTAATGGGAGTCAGTCATCATGTGAACATTATGACACTGGATCCTGCAGATTCTTCTATACGAGTGTCTCAAGTAATACCACCTTACCTTGCTAAACACTCAGAAAGGCCTTGACAAAGTCCAGACATTTCACTGTAGTGATGTTAAGGCTGTAATTGCTTCATTACTACAGTGCTTCCAGTGCTTTGCCTCAATTACATGGAAAGTCCCTTCCAATTGTCACTGGAATTCATAAACCTGCTAGCTAATATTCTGACTTTCTGAGAGATGGTGAATCCAACGAAAGAGTGAATTGTAAAAAATATGTCACATTTTACTGAAGCTACTTCTTTGAATTGACAATTAGGATATTAACTTTCTTCACTCAGTCCATTGAGACATAATGTTATTTGTAGATGATAAACAACACAACAGTGAAAGATTCCTAGATTTCTGTTTCATTATTATTTGGCTTGTCATTATATAATTAACATTTTAATAACATTATAAGAATGTTTTTATTTTGTTGATTCTATTTGCCAATTTTTTTTAAAGATACAATGAAAGCCCGGTTTTATGAAGAATTCTGACAAGTAAAAGTACCTTTTCAGTGGAAATAAATACGAGATCCTGAAAAGGCATTTCAATCATAATGTTATCTGGAAATCCAGATCAAGACTATTTACGATTCTAGTCACCCAAGATTCAACTTAACAGTACATGTTATCATAAGTGTCACATTTATAAAATAAATGAAAGGCTTTTCAGAGAATAACAGAAGATGAATGATTATATTAGGAGTGTCAATCAAGGAATTTTTGCATGTAGCAAATAAAGCAATAACAAGCACAACTTTAATGATGTACTTATTCATAAAATGAAGCCAATTATAACTTGCAATAAATAAATTTAAAAAAAAAAACTTTGATATATAATTGTCCATTTTCTGATTGTTAGTCAGTATAGTGTAATACTGAAATGAGGCAAATGAGTTTTTATTTCATAAAAATGTAATATACCTACCATATGAAAACACTTGGGTTAAGCTTGGCTTGGCATTCGGTAACCACCACGAAAACCATACATAGAATTTAAAATATAAGGCGAGACCCTCTTTAAACCTATGTACTTGCTACCCTTTGACCCCTGGTGACCTAATTCACTCTGCCATGCGCAGTAATACAGAAATAGGTCATTCCTTTTGTGGCGGTTGAAGTGTCAACAGGCGTTTTTGCTACCTCATTAAGACCTGCATTTACACGATTTTGGTGCTCTGTAAGTACTCTTTTGCTGTTTTATTCACTCTTCCTCCATTTTATTTACCTGTTACTTCGATTTCTGGTGAATTTAGTGTCTTTTTTGTGCAATATTTATAACTATATTTCAAAGTTTGTATTATCGCTCATCTGGTCACGTGGTTTCAGAATGTGGGATTTCCTTTGGAGAGAATCATTTCCACGGTGAATTAGTTCATTTATTCACTTCTACTGGCATTTTAATTGCCAATTTATGGTTTTCCATCATTCTTTACACGAAATTCTTCGTTTCACCGTGTATTTTGACTGTATTTTGGTGGGTCACGTGACGATGACGTCACATCCAAAATGGAGGTCAACCGAGTGGTTGTTAGAAAATATTCATATTTCTCAGTGATTACAGCATTTCCCTTTTAGAGAATCTTTTCTTCATCACTACCTTCAGAACCGTACTTCTTAGTGCCTCTTGGCATGTTCCTATTCTGAGCACAGTGGCATATACTTATGCTCTTTCCTTTGAGCTGACCTAATAGGGTGTAGACTGCAGTGCTGGGGTTCTTGTAGTTGTTAGTTCTACTCATTTAACTCAGTAGAGTTATTTCTTCAGCACTGACGTTTTGGGTTCAATTGCACTAGGAAGTATCTTCTTTATGCAATTAACCTTAGGGTGGTTTTCCTCAGTCTGTCTTTTTCCCACCATCCTTCCATGAGGGAATTCAACCCAAGTGTTTTCATATGGTAGGGTACATTACATTTTCATGAAATAAAATTTCATATTTTTAAATCTGAAAACAGCAAATCACCCTCCCGCCTGCCCCACTTTTTAAAAAAAAAACTTTTTCCAGCATTTATGTTTATTCAAAAAAAGAATGAACTATATCTGTATTACTGCGCATGGCAGAGTGAATTAGGTCACCAGGGGTCAAAGTGTAGCAAGTACATAGGTTTAAAGAGGGTCTTCCCTTATATTTTAAATTCTATGTATGGTATATGTGGCGGTTACCAAATGCCAAGCCAAGCTTAACCCAAGTGTTTTCATATGGTAGGTATATACATTTTTCTTCATAAAAATGTATTTTACATTTAAAAATATGAAAAATTAAGTTCAACATTACTCACATCTAACTATAGATATCTGCTCATATGGTGATACTTACTCATAAGCAATTTCCTCAAACAATGTGACAACAAAAAAGCATTCTGCCCTGCCCTATAATAAAAAAAACATAACACAACATCAAAAAACACAAAAGGTGCAGAACAAATGCTGTGTGTATACATGTACATGCAAAATAAAACACACATAATGGAGGAAGGTTGAAATAATGCAGCAATTTCAGGTGTGGTAAAGAAATAAAATAACATAGTTAAAACTTTGTAGTCAGTGGTGGCTTAACAAAACTTTTGCCATTTGAGGGACAGCTAAAGCTTTAACAAAATCTTGCAATTTTAATACGCTTGATTTCGATACAAGTGCCCCTATATACACTAATAATCATTTTTTAAATTCAAAATAAATATCTACATTGGTATTATAGAAAGTTACTTTCACACTGTTATAGAATTTTATGCAGTCATTTTGTTAAAGGTTTAATTAAGTGCCTGCTTCTAATAAATGTCTGGTGCATATTTCAAGCAGATGGCTGGTTTAATAACTTGTCCACTGGAATTAGAACAAGATAAATCTCTGAGCCTATAGAAAATTACTGCATTTAGAAATACATTGTATGACGTACCTAACCTATAGAAAATGGTAGAAACAGAATACAAAATGATTTTTTTTTCAATTATATACTAATTCTGAAAGGACTTAGTCTCTACATAAAAATGATGCTTGAGGGGTAATTGAAATTAGCCACAGATTGGTCTGGCTTTTTACAGATTAGAAACTTATTCAGCTGACAGTAGACCAGTCTGTAAAACAATATACAAAATGAAAAGTGCCGGACATAAGGCAGACAAAGTCAAAGTTGGTCAAAGTTGGGGTTTTACGTCCCGTTCAACAGCCAGGCATAAGGCAGACAGGTATAGATCTTAATAACATTCACAATGACCTGACCCTGTCAGAAGAATCACAATATATCACACATAATGTCCAATACACATCACCACGGTTATAAAATGTCATAATATATCAATGGGTTCCTAACAGACTCTCATTTCAATCACATTTTCTTTTCTGAATCTTCTTTGAAAGGAAAATTTATTAGGTATTTACTGAATGTCTGGAAATATTAATGAATATCATAAAGCAGCAAGAAATATAACATCATAAGATCTATTACTGATAAGAATAGTAAGCAATTATTTGTAATGATGGATTATATTCAGACAAATTTCACTGTTCTTAAACTTATGTTAGGTGAACAGAGCCACTAAGCACAGCCAGAATCAGATCAACAGCATAAAATTTATTTGTCACTTGTTCCAGTAATAACTGTTGGCAAGACGTTAAAAAAGTAAAAGCAACACTTTGGCAGTTTGACCACAAGACACATTTTCTCAGGGAAAAAAAGATGCTTAGTTCTCTCTGGATGCTTATAAATCAATATGAATCAGTTTAATTAAGTGGGACAGGTGGAGTGGGTGGGAATCCACTTATCCATAGTCAAGGATGTTAATACTAAGCTCATCTTTCTTGGAAAGGAAATTAGGTTTGGAAAAGAATTCAGGACAAATATTGCTCTTACACAATTTACAAAAATCTTTCTTGTGATAAAAACTACTGCTAATGGTCTGGCAATAGACTGCGAGCAGTTGTGATGGAAGGTATTTGTTGACTTATGGATAATTAATGGAATTATAATTCAGTAGATGATTTTGATTACTGTGGCATCTTCATAATGTTAATGTGGATGTTTGTCAAGTACAAAAACTGCTTTCATATAATTTACAAAATTAATCACCTGATAAAATCTGCAGAATTGTAAAGATAGTTACAATGGCAGGGAAAAAAAATCAAATTTGAACATAATTTATCAAAACAAAGCTGCAACATGCACAAAATATTCAAAATACATGTATACATGTTCATATAACATTTAAACAACAAACACTAAAAAGAAAACAAAAACAAAACAGGATAATAAAACAGGAAAGGGTTAAACGGTAAATAAATAAATTTATTAACTTAAGTAAAACAATGTCATTGACATGAAAACCTTTTTCCCACTTTTTACAAAAATATGAACAATAATAAAACTAGTATACAAACTTAAAACAATTTGTATAAAATAAATGATTTGGTCAAAAAGGGGCCTTTCATTAAATCTGTCTTATCTTTACTGCCAAGGTCACATGCTGAAGAGAGTACTGCAATAATCTTGGCGAATAAATGAGAATCAAGTCAATTTAAAAGTTGCCAGCAATCGTGCCAGAGGTGAGAAATTGGAGTTAGGTAATAAAAGAATTCTCATTTCTGCAATGTTGTTCAACTTTGTTCAAGTATGCTGAGATGAAATCTTGACAAAGCACGATTGTAATAAGAATACCCTGCAGAATACTAAGATATCTGGCGACTTTCACACAAATAACTTAATAACCAACAAATTAGCTTTGCGCAAATGAGAATGAAACACTGGCTGTAAAAACTCACCTGCCACAAACTAATAAGGAGGCAAGACAAGGTGAGAATAAGGTAGACAATCCTATCCTAAGAATTTACTGAGAACAAGAAGTAAGCATGACATGCTGGCCAACGTTGACTGCTCTGGACAGCAAAGGATTTACAAAATCAAAGAACGGGCTTCCCATTCTGGGGAACACAACTGTCAAAATAATTTTGAATAGCAGGTTGTTCATGTGTGTGTGTGTGGGGGGGGGGGGGGGAGATGATGGATGATGACGAGGGTTGGAGATAGTAGGGGACAAACAAAGAATTTGCCATGAACTTCAGAGAATTTTTTATTTGCAACTATTTGCCTTCAAAAATCATCATTGTCTCACCTGTGCATTCCAATTGCCTATGACAAAGCCAAGTTTCTTAAAGCCCTTGATGGTTTATATTGCAGGGATATTTTATGCACAGATGGGCACTAGTTGGAGCAACTTAAAATCTGAACATTTCTATTCTGAAAATTAGATACTAATTATACTTGGAAAAACATGAAACAACACCAAATTTACTGAATAGTCTAGTGCTGCCACTTGGCACAACAAAGATAAATTTAATATAGCCTATGTTGACCAAGTTGTTTTTATATTTATGAATTCCATTAAAATCTAATTAATACAAGAACTATTTATGTTGGAACCCTTTTTAAATTCCCACAATCCTATGCCAATAAGTTCCCCTTCATAATCTCCATTCTCTCTCATCCATTAACCACAACATAAACCTACGGCTAGTGGGAAAATCGTTTGGCTGTGGGGATATCAAATTGAAAGTAAAAATATTTTAATATCGGCCAATATTAGGGGCATAATATTGTTTACCAATTAGACTGAATAAGGGATATCGAAAACATTTTTGTCCTAGTGTTCCCCAACTGCTAACAGGAAGTGAAATTTATCAAAACCAAACATGGCAGTTTTCATCAAAATCACAATGAAAACACCAGATAAAAGTGTACAATTTCTTCAGCTTTAGTCTTTATTTCAAATATTTTCAGTGTAAGTTTACAGTTTTACTTAAAATTAGTGTTGGAACGATTAGACAAATGGTTGATTATTTGTCGGTGACAGTGTACAAAGACGGTCGGTCATTGTCGTTTTCTAATAATCAAATTTTCAGCTTAAATCTTATCTTTCATAATGTGCCTCAATACCCACGTATTTTTTAAATATTTTAGGCATTATTGCCTTATAAATTAGCAGATTTGTCATGAAATTCGACATTGTTTATATCTACCGCCATATTTATAGGAAGTGGGTATTTTTGGTAGATTTTAAATGTCGGAACACCGCTATTTTTACTGGATTGACCTATACTTTATCCCGGAAAGTGTTTCTTAATTAATGACCAACAATGGAGTAAAATAATCCATTGGGGGTCAACCATCGGTCGGAAAAATGGACGAATAATCGACCCTGAAAGTTGGAGGCGAGTCCCGACACTACTTCAAATGGTGATACTGATATATATCTTTAGATCGCGATATCGGCAACTCTGTCCCACAACAATAAATATCACCAATATCTATAAACAATGTACCCACTACCTACGCCCAATGGCAAGTTGATGGCAGTGATTAGGATATCCTTGCAGAACAAGTCCTTACCTCACTACGGTGACCTCTTAGATTGAAATTACTTCGTCCTGGGTTGCTTCCACTCTTCTTGCAGTGACAAGCTGTAAACGTTGCACCCACTAGACCCTTGGCATTGCCCATAGCTAGCCAGCCTTCCTGGTAATAGTTTGAGCGCTGTAGCTTCCATCCCTCGGCATCAGGGCTGGTGTCGGGCACTTTACCCATCCATGACAGACTGTGAATGGTGCTGTCACTTCGCCGCAAATCACTCTCCTCAATGTGGAGATGCATGGCCTACTGAGGGAAATACATAAAATATGTTTTCAAAGAAAAATATATGATACACATGGCTTACTGATTAAAGTAAGTGAAACAATGATACATATGTCATGTGACATAAAAGAAAAGTTTTTATACTTACCCGGTACATCAGAAACGCTTTACAATAAATAGAATTAACAGATGTATGACACACTGAGGAACTCTAAAAATATATACCCGGTAAGTAGAAGTTTTAGCCAGAAGAAAATTTCACTAATTCTCAACTTTGTAACCAATTCACTATTCATATAATATTTAATAATGCTTAGTTCCTGTTTAACTTAAGAGTTTAATGCATATTAAAACTTTCACCAGGATATTATTTTTTTCAGACATCTTTGGCATCTCTACTAAAACAATACGTTTTTATCAAGTATCACTGAAATGCATGTCTGTACTATAAGCATAACTCACAGCATTTCAAGTCAAATTCATTTGCAAACAATTCTTTAAATATATACAGAAACATTGACAAAACATAATCCATAAATTACATTTTATTTCAATAAAGACCATTTTTTACTCAATTTGATATTAAATAATATGGAAACACCCACCCCAACAAAATCCTTAACCAACCAAGAGAAACTACTGTGCTTAATGTTATATAAATGTTGACTCCAAGTGAAAGATAATTTACATATTTCTGTAAATTCCTAACCCATTGAATTTATGACCCAACAATTAAAATTGCCTTTTCAATTTTCACCTGATACATTATCGACACATTCTACATATTTGCACTTTCTCAGTAATCGGTGCCCCTGCTCACATGTCAATATATCATATGCCAGATGTAAAGCAATCCTAAATAAATCAACAGTCTGAATATCTCTGGTGTTTTTAATGGAAGACAAGAATCAATACATCATAACAGTAAACACAGTAATGAAAATTACCAACAATAGCTTTTGCTCAATAAAAAAGGCTTAATAATTTACATGTTATGTACAAGTGCTTTTAATAAACAAGTAAATTTCTAAAATACTGTAAACAATTCTGCTGCGACTCAAAATGTCACACATTTTAAGTGTCAGCTTTTATTAAGGCTCATAACGTCTTTTAATAACCTATTTTCTGTTTGGTGTTTGGTTATCAGGTGGCACATTAAAATCCTGTTTAGTCAAATCTCTAGAAAATGGAAGAATGCACCCCACATGAAATTCCAATTTAGTTGGGTAACTTTTGACAGGAACAGTCTCAGAAATGGAAGAAATTCACTTCAGTGGGAAACAGAACAATACTGAACTGAACTCTTCTCACAGCACCTTCAATTTTACCAAACTCTGACGTAAACTGAATTAATGATTTATTGAATCAACAATGTGTTTTCATATAAAACTTTTTGCTTTTATAAAAATAAAGTTTATTTATATTGTATTTTACTTCAAAACCTCATATATATAAAGTAACGCGTTACATTCTATCATATTTAAAAACAACACCATAACAATTGAACCAAGGCATATATTTTACATAAATATACACTAATTAATTTATAATTCTATAAATATCAACACTATAGGAATGGAAAAATCAGAACACATACATTACTCGGTCAATGTGGGATAGATGAAAATATATTAAAAGGATCAAGTAAAATATGAACTTACTTAGTCTGCACTACCTGTATACTGTCCACTATAACATCATCACTGGTTCATTATCCACAGCTATATCCTTCACTCAAGCTTTCTCCAACCCCACGCACTATACAAGTAGAACTGCTACTCTACTGTCACAGCTTTAGTAATTAGTCATGTTTTCTCATATGTCCTCTGTGCATATAATATCTTCCTCACACAAATAATGTCAGCAAGTAATTATTCACACTTTAAGCTTCTTCTATAAAAGTAACATCCATCTGCAAAAAAAGAACAAAGCACTTCTTTAAGACACACAGAAAACAGTACTTTCCATATTCTCTCACATTCACACACGTGTTGTAATACAACCTCAAGCACCTGGACCTGGTACAGCAAAAATAACAACTTCAAACTCAGGAAAAACACACCACCCTACCCCTCATCAAGGCATATTACGAACTGCTGTTCAATAAAGTGATGTATGACACGCCAATAGTAATTTTGAGGTTAGCTGTGGTGATCGGTCCCATGCTGTAGCATTGGCAGCAATAATAGGGGTGAAGGGCCCGGTTGTTTTCCCAGCAGCATCTAATCACTAAAGACCATTAAGGCTGGATTAGTTCTCTTGTATTGAATCTAAAGGCGAGAAAAGCTATGAATAACCATCTCTGTACCGTAACTCCTGTTTCTTGGTAATACATGGAAATATATTGAGTACAAATGACAAAAACATCTGGATTTTGCACATTTTCAGAGAGTACCATAGATCAAATTTTTATTTCAATAAATAAATGTACGGAAAAAGAAATGAGCTTTCACAAAAATTTATATCTCTTGCCTATACTAGGGCATTATTCAATCCATTTACAGCATTGCTGTACATTCATCTTGTGGTTGTCATTCAATATTGTGGCTAAAATATCATACGTTACAACTGAATTTAGGAACTGTTGATAATGTAATAGAAGACTCCATAACCAAAGCTTCCAACATCTACAAAATTTCATCTAAAACTTTATATACAAAAATCAAATAATTTTCTGATATGGGGACATAAATTCAATTTACACCTGCTCTACTCAGACAGTACTTGGTTTGTGACACTGGCAATATTACCAGTATCACAAAGATTAAAATTTAATCTCTAGTCTAAAAATCACAGTGTATCATAAATTGTCACACAAGACCCTCCACAGGACTAACAATTACTAAATTTTGTCTATAAACATTTGTTTCAAGTCAAAATTCATCAAGTTAAATTTCAGACTCACAGTGACAATGGAATATTTTTGCAACTCTATGCAAAGTTGCCTACTTCTCAGAAGACACATTTGTATACAAGTGGCCTATTGTGAACATTGTTCACAGTGGATCTCCTTTAATTTAAATATTTTGGAGAGCACAAACAACATTTGGACAAATACATTTGCAAGAAATATTCTGGTACTAAAAAGATATAAAACTTTTGGAAATGGATAGGGAGTTATATTTGGTTGGACATGCAAGACAAAGCTCAATCACCCAAAGTGAATAAGAACATCACAAGCTATTAATAGCAATGGGGAACAAACTGAATGGAAATGCTTACAGAGTAATAATTCCTTCATTAGTATAAACATGAAAAGACACTGCTAATGAAAAACCCTTCATGTATATACTTTAATCCAATAAAATATACGATGTGTTATCATATTGGTAGAGATTTATGAAATAAGCTTTCATATGTTCTTCTTTGTTTATTTTGATAAAGCTTAAAAATTATGATTTCAAGCAGGCCTTTACTGTGTACCAGAGTGAGAACACAGAGCAGAAGCTAAAAACTGCAAATGCAAATATTGACCCATTTTTCACTGGAGAATTTTCAGAGATAACTTGGTCCAATTTTCTGTTGCCAAGGTCAGTATTTGACAGAAACCCTGTCAGAGTGTTTTCCTCATTAATATGAATTGTTCTCACCCCCAGCTCCACCCACTTGATTAACTTCAGTGTTTGTGTATCTTTAATCATGTAACTGTGGCCAATTCTGTATAAGACAGTACATACTAGGGCTGTAAATATACTATTAAGTACCTTTTAAAGAACAATGAATGAAATTACTCCTTCATGTTTGATATCATCTGCTTCAGATCATTATAAAATCAAGATTTTTATAAAATGTGCCCGTAATAAGGCATTTAATGCAATTTTTTTTTTTTTACAAAATATCATGCAAATTCTGGATAGCAGAGTAATGGTAAAAGAGAGTTTGAGTTCAAAAATTTATATGTTCCAGACAAAAGTCCAATTCCAAACTAAATTCATGTACATAAGTTATTGTGTATAATTACACACAGAACAAGACCACTGCTGCAGCGTGCATCTCCCGCCGAGTATTAAAGGGGAAGAAATACTGTGCGCAAAAAATTCAAAAGAAAGGAAAGTGTATACTAGAAATATGAAGTACTGTAAAAAAAGTAGCTGGATGAATAGAGAAATTAGTGGATAGCAAACGGGAAAACACATTATCATGTGTAATGCCCACCCATGATACTGAGTACAAGTCTCTGTTAAGGTTTCCAAGATATTTACAGTTTTTTTGTTTTCGGCTAAAATCTAAGATGGCCGGCAGAAGTTGCAAAAATTGAAATTTTTCCCATTTGTAGAGGATACTCTTGTAATACTTTGCGGGTCAAAAATTTGCTCGAAATCGCTCTATCTCTTACGGTTTCCAAGATATTTACACTTTATTATTTTCCGCTAAAATTCAAGATGGCCGCCATTCCTTTTTGTACAGGATACCATTGTAATACCCTACGGATCAAAAATTCATTTAAAATCACTCTCTCTTTTAGTTTCTGAGATATTTACAATTTTTTATTTTCCGCTAAAATCCAAAATGGCTGCCAAAAGTGTCGCAAAAATGAAATTTTTCCTTTTTGCACAGGACACCATTGTACTACCCTATGGGTCAAAAATTCATTCGAAATCGCTGTCTCTTTCGGTTTCTGAGATATTTACAATTTTTTATTTTCCACTAAAATTTAAGATGGCCACCAAAGTGGTGAAAATTGAAATTTTTCACTTTATTACAGAATACTATTGTACTACCCTATGGGCCAAAAATTCACTCAAAATCGCTCAATCTCTTTACAGTTTCCGAGATATTTACAATTTGTTATTTTCTGCTAAAATACAAGATGGCTGCCAAAAGTGGCAAAAATTGAAATTCTTCCTCTTTGCAGAGGATACTCCTGTAGTATCCAACAGGTCAAAAAGTCCCTTTCCGCTAACATTCAAGATGGCCGCCAAAAGTGGCGAAAATTGAAATTTTTCCCTTTTCTACAAAATACTATTGTAATACCCTATGGATCAAAAATTCGCCCATAACCGTTCTATCTCTCTATGGTTTCCAAGATATTTACAATTTTTTATTTTCCGCTTAAATTCACGATGGCCACCAAAAGTGTCGAAAACTGAAATTTTTCCTTTTTGTACAGGATGCCATTGTACTGCCCTACGGGTCAAAAATTAACTCAAAATTGCTCTATCTCTATATTTAAACATTTTTATTTTCCGATAAAATCCAAGATGGCCGTCAAAAGTGGCGAAAAGGGAAATTTTTCCCCTTTGCGAATTATAATCGCACTGGGCGGGAGATAAAAATGCAAAATTGGTACAGTGATAACTGATAACAAAAGGTAACTAGACTGTGTCGATTGGAATCCAATATATATATCCAAAGACAGGCTATCTCTCACACCATGGGTGTTGCTTGGGTAATTTTGGTTCCCGAAACATAAACATATATGGCGTTTCCGCTTTAGCGGTAAGTGAAAGTTGACAAAAACAATATGAAAACCAATATATTCTTCATATATTGTCCTTTATTTGAAAGAAAAACACCACAGTTTTACCTGTTAAGTAGTATGTTTTGATATTGATATTGTACTCCACATTATCGATATCGGCACATTTAGCGTGAATCGACAAATATTTCAATATCTACAAAGAATTGCACACCTACAACACCTAACCAATAGCACACCTACATCCCAACCATTATTCCTACCAAATACCAATCTTCCACACCTTACAGATTCCGAGATATAGCCTGAATAAAGATTTCAAAGGTCAAGGTCACTACAGCAAGGTTAAAGAGCAACTCAGATCACACCATGTACGGAGCATTTACAGTTGGGTACTTAAGGTAGTGGCTTTCTACTAGTACATGCCCATTAGTACTAGTACATTATATTTCTTTATTAGAGCTCAAGGACAAACGCCTGTATTTATCTACAAAATGGATGTTCACTCATTTTTTCCAGTTTGCGACAAAACAGCTGAGATGACCCTGTCATCTCGTAGTTTACAAAGTGCTTCAGTATTGCTGCGGATCGACGAGTCCGCGAGATTTTTTATTATATATTCTACAGAGTTGTGAAAGGTCTCATTCTGTAGCATTTTATGTGTAGATTGTTTTAAATATCAAACTTAAGCTTGTCACCTAAGATATTCGCAGTATTTTATTTTATTTTTGTTGAATATTGCTGGGATCTGTGTCGTCCATCTTTGTGTGATGACGTCATCACTCTTCGAGTTCAACAGCAATATATATTTCTATTTGTTGTAAGCGATCCAGGACGAACTGTCACCGATGCGGAGTTCGGTGTATGCAAATTAGTTACGAATCCCCATAAGCGGTGCTGAACTGTCACCGATGCGGAGTTCGGTGTATGCAAATTAGTTACGAATCCTCATAAGCGGTGCTGAACTGCCACCGATGCGGTGTTCGGTGTATGCAAATTAGGGTACGAATCCTCTATATAAGGCGCGGAAAAGCCTGTTTTGGTTGTTGTGCATTACCGGCCCAACGGGTACATCCAACTTTCATTTAATCTGACAATTTATTTAATTACTTCGGTTTTACCGTCCATAATCCGGATCCGTTTGTTTTATTAAGATTGTACAATTTATTCACACATTGTCTGACATTTTTTACTAAATTCGGACCATGATTTGACTAATTATATTTCATTTCTGTCAGACAATTGTTTTGGGCCCCAGTGTTTGTAAATAGAAGCACATGTTTTTGACAGCTGTTACTACAGAGTTGTAGTATATTTCCTTGATGGTGTTTTAGTGTGCTTATATCAGTATTTTATTGTCGCCATCACGCTATTGTCGGCATTTATGTAGGGACAATTTGTGAGTTATATAGCCTGATATTTTTCCATGATAAATGGATAATATATCTCACTGTGGACTTAGTTTCTTAAATGTTGTTATAATATATTTCCATTGTATATTTTGTATTTACCATTGTTGAACCAAGTTATATGATTATAATATATTGTTGAAACTTACATCTGATAGTTTTACTATTCATCAACAATACTTTGGCTTCATCGGTTTACTGATACCAGGCTTCAGTAAAATCACCCTGTAAGCCAATTCCAATAAATTACCTGGACACATCTTTGGCGATTGGCCCACTTTGAACACAACGCGAGAACTGTATTGAAAAATACACTTTGGGCTTAAGGGTCGTTACACAGCCAATAGAAATAATTTCTTAAAATATTCTAAACTCTAAAACAAATATAACAAAACGTATGTCAGCTGCAGTAGTAATCATGCTACGTAACTAAAAATAGCAATAAGTATATGATAAAACAAATGTACATTAATTAAGTTCTCCACAAATGTAAACTAGAAAAATGTTTTTGCTAACAAAAACAAAGTGTCCCAAAAAGGTTAAATGCAATATAATATAAAGTAAAAAAAGGTTTTTGAAACTAAAAAAATGCAGCGCTGAGAGAAGAAGTGAAATTTAAGCCGTGTGGGAGTTTATGCATTAACATGAAAGAAAAATAGCATCAGAGGTGCCCATGCCCCACAGCCTGGGGAAATATTTTTCCTACACAATAAAATACAGAAGTAGTGAAACAGTACACAGATTGGGATACTATCAGAGCACTGCATGTAAAGATTAAGTATTAAAACAAGACAATTCAGTCAACTAAAAGTTATGAAGCTGTAAAATTTCTTAACTGGAGAATAGCTGTCAATGAAAATATCACACTTATGTATGGTCAAATTATGGTTTGAATGTTTTGAATATTACCTATACATACAGATGTGGCAATACATGCTTATATGTGGTGTTGGGGCAAAACCTGTGACTCACTTGATGCAATACCATCTGTTACAATGGGAAGTTACAAAAGTAAAACCCTTAATGAATTCTAATATGGCTTTAACAGTGCTTAATCTACATCAAAAGACACCCAAAGGTGCAACAACCAAGATTCAAGTAAAAAGATAAGCGAGATAAAAAAAGTATCACATATCCCTGTAGAGAGACACAATAGCATCAGATATGCAAGATCAAAGGTCAAATCCAGGTCACACCATGACGTTGCACACCTATAACCCCAGACAAATGTCCCTACCAAATATCAACTCCATGGTTTCCAAAACATAGCCTGGAAAAGGCATTATAGGTCAAGGTTACTATCGTAAGGTCAAAGGTCAAATCAAGGTCACACCATGACCCTTTACATCTACACACCCTAACCAATGTCCTTACCAAGTATCAACTTCCTACACCTTACGGTTGCTGAGATATAGCCCGGAAAAGATTTTATAAGTGAAGGTCACTACAGAAAGGTCAAATCAAGGTCACACCATAAAGAGGCACACCTACAACCCCCAACAAATGTCCCAAACAAGTATCAACTTCCTACACCTTATGGTTTCCGAGAAATAGCCCAGATAAGATTTTATAGGTCAAGGTCACTATGGCAAGGTTAAATCAAGGTCATACCATGACGTTACACACCTACACCCCTTTACCAATGTCCCTACCAAGTATCAACTTCCTACACCTTACGGTTTCCGAGATATAGCCCAGACAAGATTTTCAAACTCAAGGTCACTGCAGCAAGGTCAAAGGTCAAATCAAGGTCACACCATGGCGTTGCACACCTACAACCCCTAACCAATGTCCCTACCAAGTATCAACTTCCTACACCTTACAGTTTCTGAGATACAGGCCGGACAAACTTTTCCCGCCACCCGCACGCCCATACCGCCCACCCATCCGGACACCATGGGTAAAAACAATACCCCGACAGCCCTTAAGGGCTTTGGGGTAAAAATGTAGATAATTTTTAAAGAAATGCCCACGGCGACCATGTTGTTTTTCAGAATGAGGCTAATTTCAGTTCCAGAGAAGCTTACCCCCAATGAAGATATCCTGCAAATTTGGTGAACCTAGTTAGTGTAGTTTTCCTCTGAGGGTGTTAAGGGTGTGTATCTCCCGCCGAGCATTAAAGGAGAAGAAATAGCTTTTCCGAGATATTCACAATTTTTCATTTTCGTGTGTCAAAGCTCTTCCAAAAGTAGGTGAAAAATTGGCTATCTGCAATACTATTAAGAGATAATTCACATTTACTCCTTTTGAGTAGGTGAGTAATTACCTACGGGTCTGGAACTTCACCAAGTGAAAGCCCTCCCAAAAGTAGATGAATGAGTTATTTGATAAAAATTGGGTATCCACAATACTTTTAGAGATAATTCGCATTTACTCATTTTGAGTAGGTGAATAATTAGCTACGGCTCTGAAAATTCACCAAGTGAAAGCTCTCCCAAAAGTAGGTGAATGAGTTATTTCATAAAAATTGGCTATCTGCAATACTTTTACAGATAATTCACATTTACTCATTTTGAGTAGGTGAGTAATTAGCTACGAGTCTGGAACTTCACCATGTGAAAGCTCTCCCAAAAGTAGATGAACGAGTAATTTGATAAAAATTGGATATCCATAATACTTTTACAGATAATTAGCATTTACTCATTTTGAGTAGGTGAATAATTAGCTACGGGTCTGAAACTTCACCAAGTGAAAGCTCTTCCAAAAGTAGGTGAATGAGTTATTTGATAAAAATTGGATATCCGCAATACTTTTAGAGATAATTCACATTTACTCATTTTGAGTAGGTGAATAATTAGCTACAGGTGTGAAACCTCACCAAGTAAAAGCTCTCCCAAAAGTAGGTGAAGGAGTTATTTGAGAAAAATTGGATATCTGCAATACTTTTACAGATAATTCACATTTACTCATTTTGAGTAGGTGAGTAATTAGCTACGGGTCTGGAACTTCACCATGTGAAAGCTCTCCCAAAAGTAGATGAACGAGTAATTTGATAAAAATTGGATATCCATAATACTATTAGAGATAATTAGCATTTACTCATTTTGAGTAGGTGAATAATTAGCTACGGGTCTGAAACTTCACCAAGTGAAAGCTCTTCCAAAAGTAGGTGAATGAGTTATTTAAGAAAAATTGGATATCCCCAATACTTTTAGGGATAATTCGCATTTACTCATTTTGAGTAGGTGAGTAATTAGCTACGGGTCTGGAACTTCACCATGTGAAAGCTCTCCCAAAAGTAGATGAATGAGTTATTTGATAAAAATTGGATATCCGCAATACTTTTAGAGATAATTATCATTTACTCATTTTGAGTAGGTGAATAATTAGCTACGGGTCTGAAACTTCACCATGTGAAAGCTCTCCCCAAAAGTAGATGAAGCAGTTATTTGAGAAAAATTATGTCATTATTTTGCCACAAATAAGAAAATAGCTATTACTCACTTATGGCATGCAATAGAACCCCAAACTATATGCATTTACCCTGCAGTCACAATTTCAAAGTAGGTATTACTCGGCTATCCAATGTGCAACAGGTCTGAAACTTTACTATGTGATAGGTTATCAAAAACTAGATGAATAACATATTTGAAAATATTTCCCTAACTTTAATACTTTTGAAGATATTTGACATTTACTTATGTTGTTATATACCATCTTATAGTTAAGGACAAAGTAGCTGAACAACATATTTGAAGAAAAAGCTGTAACTGCAATAGTTTTGGAGTTACAATGGATTTACTCAACAGTCACAATTTCAAAGTAGCTGTTACTTAGCTATGCAATGTGCAACAGGTGTGAAACTTTACTATGTGATAGCTTACAAAAAAGTAGATGAATGACATATTTGAAAAGAATTCCGTAACTTTAATACTTCTGAAGATATTTGACATTTACTTATGTCATTATTTTGCTACAAATAAGAAAATAGCTATTACTCACTTATGGCATGCAATAGAACCCCAAACTACATGCCAGGTTATAGCTAAGGACAAAGTAGGTGAACAACATATTTTATGAAAATATTGTAACTGCAATAGTTTTGGAGTTACAATGGATTTACTCAACTGTACAATTTCAAAGTAGCTATTACTCAGCTATCCAATGTGCAACAGATCCGAAACTTTACTATGTGATAGCTTATGAAAAAGTAGATGGATAATATATTTGAAAAGAATTCCCTAACTTTAATACTTTTGAAGATATTTGACATCTACTTAAGTCATGATTTTGCTACAAATAACAAAATAGCTATTACTCACTTATGGCATGCAATAGAACCCCAAACTATGTACCATCTTATAGCTAAGGACAAAGTAGCTGAACAACATATTTTAGGAAAATACTCTAACTGCAATAGTTTTGGAGTAACAATGGCTTTACTCAACAGTCAGAATTTCAAAGTAGCTATAACTCAGCTATCCAAGGTGCAACAGGTCTGAAACTTTACTATGTTATAGCTTACCAAAAAGTAGATGGACAACATATTTGAAAAGATTTCCCTAACTTCAATACTTTTGAAGATATTTGACATTTACTTCTTCTGTTATTTAGCTACAAATGAGGAAATAGCTATTACTCACTTATGGTAAGCAATAGAACCCCAAAATATGCACCATCTTATAGCTAAGATCAAAGTAGCTGAACAACATATTTTAGGAAAACACTCTAACTGCAATACTTTTTTAGTTACAATAGCTTTACTCAACAGTCAGAATTTCAAAGTAGCTATTACTAAGCTATCCAAGGTGCAACAGGTCTGAAACTTTACTATGTCATAGCTTACAAAAAAGTAGATGAACATATCTGAAAAGATTTCCCTAACTTTAATACTTTTGAAGATATTTGACATTTCCTTCTTCTGTTATTTAGCTACAAATGAGGAAATAGCTATTACTCACTTATGGCAAGCAATAGAACCCCAAAATATGCACCATCTTATAGCTAAGATCAAAGTAGCTGAACAACATATTTTAGGAAAACACTCTAACTGCAATACTTTTTAGTTACAATAGCTTTACTCAACAGTCAGAATTTCAAAGTAGCTATTACTCAGCTATCCAAGGTGCAACAGGTCTGAAACTTTACTATGTCATAGCTTACCAAAAAGTAGATGAACATATTTGAAAAGATTTCCCTAACTTTAATACTTTTGAAGATATCTGACATTTACTTCTTCTGTTATTTAGCTATAAATGAGGAAATAGCTATTACTCACTTATGGCAAGCAATAGAACCCCAAAATATGCACCATCTTATAGCTAAGATCAAAGTAGCTGAACAACATATTTTAGGAAAACACTCTAACTGCAATACTTTTTAGTTACAATAGCTTTACTCAACAGTCAGAATTTCAAAGTAGCTATTACTCAGCTATCCAAGGTGCAACAGGTCTGAAACTTTACTATGTCATAGCTTACAAAAAAGTAGATGAACATATTTGAAAAGATTTCCCTAACTTTAATACTTTTGAAGATATTTGACATTTACTTCTTCTGTTATTTAGCTACAAATGAGGAAATAGCTATTACTCACTTATGGCAAGCAATAGAACCCCAAAATATGCACCATCTTATAGCTAAGATCAAAGTAGCTGAACAACATATTTTAGGAAAACACTCTAACTGCAATACTTTTTTAGTTACAATAGCTTTACTCAACAGTCAGAATTTCAAAGTAGCTATTACTCAGCTATCCAAGGTGCAACAGGTCTGAAACTTTACTATGTTATAGCTTACCAAAAAGTAGATGGACAACATATTTGAAAAGATTTCCCTAACTTTAATACTTTTGAAGATATTTGACATTTACTTCTTCTGATATTTAGCTACAAATGAGAAAAGAGCTATTACTCACTTATGGCATGCAATAGAACCCCAAACTATTTCTTATAGCTAAGGACAAAGTAGCTGAACAACATATTTTAGGAAAATACTGTAACTGCAATAGTTTTGGAGTTACAATCACTTTACTCACCAGTCAGAATTTCAAAGTAGCTATTACTCAGCTATCCAAGGTGCAACAGGTCTGAAACTTTAGTATGTGATAGCTTACCAAAAAGTAGATGGACAACATATTTGAAAAGATTTCCCTAACTTCAATACTTTTGAAGATATTTGACATTTACTTCTTCTGTTATTTAGCTACAAATGAGAAAATAGCTATTACTCACTTATGGCATGCAATGGGACCCCAAACTATGTACCATCTTATAGCTAAGGACAAAGTAGCTGAACAACATATTTAAAGAAAAAGTTGTTACCGCAATAGTTTTTGAGTTATGAGCCCTTTACTCAAAGTAGCTAAGATTGCTATTACTCACTTATCTTTAGGCCTAAGTCAATAAAACCAAAAAAATTTTCAAGGGCATGAAAATTCATTGGGACAATTAATTTACAAAAAATCTGTAGCTGTAGCAGTTTTGGAGAAATCTGCGTGACTAGCGAACGCACACACGCACGCATGCACACACAGACATCATTTCATAATCTCCCTCCCGGGCTAAAGCCTGGCGGGAGATAAAAAAACTTCAGCATGCATGGGCCTTTACTGGTAAAAAGCCACCGAGAACTACTGTACTGCAGGGCCCATATTCACAAATGGGATCAAGCTCATCTTGAGCCAAAAATCAGCTCAAGTTTACAATTGTTTATACTAAATTTGAGCTGATTTTTGGCTCAACTTAATCTTGATTTTTCAAATACAGGTGGTTTAATAACAAAATTGCGCACACTAAGGAACAAAATGCACTTAATCAAAGCTTATCATGATATTTGACACTAAGGAACAAAATGCACTTACACAAAGCTTATCATGACATTTGTTATTTATTTTGTGCAATTTAATTATTTATAGTACTAAGATAAGCCAAACTCGAAGACCGTTTATCTTCATGTCCACTTTATCTTTGTGTCCACAGTCACTACTGGAGGGACCGTTATCCATCGGCAATAGTGGAGAAGCTAAATGTTCCTCCACTATTCCGACACACAATGGTCCCTAGTGTCTGTGTCCACCAATGTACTGTAGAAAATTAAGGCTGTTGTGCCCTCACCACAGTCGTCAATTGACTGCGGCAGAAATGTACACTTCAGGGTTGGAGTCAAATCCTTGAAAAAGGATTTAAATCCAAATCCAAATCAAATCAAAATGCTTTCTTTTTCAAAAGGATTTAAATCTAAATCCAAATCCTTTTTGAAAAAGGAATTAAAATCCTTTTGAAAAGCATGCTTCAAGCTTGAATATACTATGATGGATGTGTAATATAATATTTACTGTACTGTAGTATAACATATATTAGTAACAAATACTGTAAATACTTTGCAATTAAATGAAATGTTAATCTAATTAAAATTTTGTGTCACAGTGTTCCTGTTCATACTTGTTAAAATTTTGTGTCACAGTGTTCCTGTTCATACTTGTTCAAATTTCGAACAAACATATACATCAAAAGGCATATTACTGACCACAAGCATGCACAACAATAGGCCTATTATAGAAAACAAGCAGAACTAGGGTTACTTATATTAACTCTGTCATGCTTCCCTTTCTTTAGACAAAAGCTGAATGAACATACCAATAGATGTCTTAGCAGGTTTGAAGAGGCTTTTGTTAAAGCAGAAATAATAGCTGTGCAATGTTTGCATTTCGCTTTGAAATTCCCATTAACACCCTGGGGGATGCCAATGTGTTTTTGGAATGAATGGGATTAAAAGAAATGAGGTATCTTTTATATACGAACAGATACGTTAATTGCATTTCATAAATACTAAGGCCATTTTCAACTGTGCTCCCATTGCTGCTCACAGTGGATTTCTATCCTGTTTATGAAGTTATTTATGTTTATTAATCATCAAAGTACTGAGGCTTCTTTCAGTTATACTCTCTTTCCTATGCAATGTAAACTACAAAGATTAAATTACATCTAAAGCTACAATTGTATTCTGTGTGGATAATTGCAACCTTCACAAGATTACTAGAATTTGTTAACATATTTTATAAAAAGGACAAAGAAACATTAATACATTATATTTTTAAAATAGACACACATTACACTATTAAAATTGGAAGGATTTAAAAATGCAGGATTTTGCCCAAAAACAAAAGGATTTAAATCAACTCCAATTCCAAAACCCTTTTTAGCAAAAAGATTTAAAATCCTTTCAAATAGTGGTGGTGGACCAGTTCACCCCCGGGTACCAATTCACGCCCACCCCTAAATTTATCCAAAACAATCACAGTTAAACAATAAATTACAAATGTAAATGATCCATTTGATGATTATCTATGATGTGGTAAACATATTCGCTATGAAAAATTATAAATCTTCAAGAAAATTGAGGGTGGGCCTGAATTGGTACCCGGGTGTGAATTGGTCCACCACCACCAATGTAGACAGTGACAAAAAACAGGTAGCTACACCCATTTTATGCAATACATATACTAGTACACAGATACATATAAACTAGTATTCACTTATTTCATTTCTTAATAATTTATGGTAATTACATAAACTAAGACAATATAATTACAACTTGTCTAACATTAATGACGTCTAACATTGATGACACCAGTGTGCTGTGTTTGACGTCAAACTTATTATCATATAATCCATTCATTTACAATCAAAACATACTTATCCCATAAGTTTTACATATTTACTGTATACTATGATTAACTAAATGAACATAAAGTGAGAATATATCAGCTATCAACCTTTTCACATAAATTCTGAGTTGTATACTGAAATTTATGGTTTATGATTTCAGTATAAAATATTTATTAAATGCATGCATGTATACCAATACAGAATGGAAATAAATATTATTATTATTATTAATTTATTATTATATCAGTGTAGCACAGGTTTCAAAATGAGCGATAATATGTGGATTAATTAACATTTTTCGAGATTACGTTATTTATAACCGCAAATTTAAAGTGTGTCTTCAAACTTCTGAGCAAATCTCTGGTTACAATATCATTACTTATTTTACACTATTTTAAGTAGGTATCATAAAATAGCCCCATTATTTCATAGTATAGCAAATGCTACTATGTTTTCTGAAAAAGATTACAAAGTGGTTTATGGTATAGATTGACTAGTTGTAAAACGATTTAATTTCTTATCTGTATAAAAATTAATTGATAAATACATCAAAATGTTAAATTTATTCATTTAGTAATTTTTATTTTTAAATTTTATATAAAGTAGCTGTTGTTGCTGTTTCCATTCTATGAGAAAATATCTGGGGAAATACTTTACCTTGTTGACACCTTCAGGTCTTCAGGTATGTACGTTTTACAACTATTCAGTCTATATCATAAACCACTTTGTAATTTTTTATCAATCTTACTCAATGTTGTGATTAATATGGCACTGCTTTAAATACATATTGATGGTCATGAGAGAGTAAAATTAGGTACAGCTTTTTGGATCAAGATTTATTTGATGGAAACTTTTGTCAATCAGTAATATGTCATTTACTTTCTTTAATTCATCATAAAGTTCCATTATACCTATCCAAAGTGCAAAAGACCAATCTCCAACTGATTGATCGCTTGATTGAGTTTAATATTACTTGCAATACATTGCATTGCAATTGGTCATGGTTGGTGATTGGTAGTTGAGGGATGGAGGAAAGTAGTGCATATAAGATTCTTCACTGTAAAATTGAAGAAGCAACAAGCAACTTTTTTTGTTTTAATATTCACATTGAAAGTTATTATGACAGTAAAAGTACAGTAATTTTATATTATTTGGCAAAATAAACTTTCTCAATGTGTTTAAGCTGCTGATTTCAATGATACTTTACAGGATTCCGATATGACATTGAATTTCTTGGTGCATACATACTTCTAGGTTTTGCTATGTAGGTTCTTGTATAAATAACTGTCAGAGAAAATAATTCAGTAGCAATACAAAGTGCAACTAAATTAAGTGAGTTAAAATATTTTATTTGTAAGAGGCAATAGTCAAAGTTGTGGGTTATGTCCCGTCTCGTACATCAGGAGACAGCCTCAGTGAACACACAGTTTAGACCAATGTAAATTCTTAAAACTAACCTGTGATAATTTCAAATTTTACAACTAAAAATGACAGAATTGCCTTTGTTCCATATTTTGCCCTGCAATGGAAAGCCTCCATCGTACAAAAAAATGCTCATGACGCTGACTTTTAAAAACTGAACAATGTGAAGGGATAGTAACTTCAATTTTGACCTCAGTGTTATACATCATAAATATTTTAAGCTTCCAATTTCATCATATACATGTTTTCATATCCAAAACCCTCTCAGATCAGTAAGAGAGATTTGTAAGCATGACGAGTTTGTTGGACCTTAGAGGAGGGCTCAAAGGTCAAATCAAATCCTGCCAAAATGTTTGCAGTCCATATTTTGTGGCTAGTTTTCACATTAAACACCAAATCTCATAATAACGGAAATATAAGAAATTAAGTAAAACAGAGAGCTTGAAGAGGGAGTTAAAGGCCAAAGTAGACCGACCAGCATATGCAAAATCCACAGTATCCCCCAAATCTCTTCGATCAACAAAAAGGGATACAGTGGGCTTTAGTAATGAGGTGAACTAACTTTACTGAAGGTGTCACAGTAAAGATAATCCAGTTTGACCTTGACATTTGGATCAATGTTAAAATCAGACCACACCAATTAAAGTACTCACATCCCATATCCTGCAATTTACAGCCCAAGTCAAAGCTGCAAAGTTAAAGTTGGTGTTTCACATCCCACTCAACAGCAAGTCACATTGGGACAAGCCCTCTCCATGCCACTTGTAGGAGTCGAATGGGCATAAAAGTGACAGCCTGTGTTTGGATGCCAAACTTGCTAACCACAACACTACCAAGGAACTTCGAATTATAGTGAAATATATGAAATCCCAGAATATATAAAAGTGGCCAAAATTCACATATTTTTGAGTAGTCTCCCAATATCAATTTAATCACTTATTATCAAGAGAATTTTACTATACACAATAATATTCAGTATAATACAGAAATTCGAAATCAGTTGTGGTTACATTATATGAACCTATGTTGCATCTGTTAATCACTGACTTAATACAAAATCTTTCATCCATGATTAAGGTTCAAACTTACTTATTAAATAATAAAAAATGCTTTTTTGAATAATGCTGTGAATTAACTGATCAGAGGAAAACATAAACCTCACAAAACTGGGAGACACTTTAATTGTTAAGTTAAAGTAAGAAATTCTCTGAAGTTCATGGTAGTAATGCTAATATTGAAAGAAAGTATGTAGACTGCAGACTTTATGCTTACTAGACAGATGCTTTCACTGTTCAGATTAAGCAGTGTAGACTAATAGAACATTGGAAAACCAATGCAAATGTGTATCCACTGAAAAGACAAAGCGCCCTAGTTAGCAAGCAATTTACCTAGTATTGATGTTGGAAGCATACAATTTTAGGACAATAATAAGCAAGATACAACCACTTTTAGTTTTGTTACCCTCTTATGACCTCAAAGGAGGGGTCCAATGTCAAGCCTGGCTACATCTAAAGATTTCTACCCATGATTTCCCACATTTAAAAGTTTGACACCCCAAACTTTTAGGACCAATAATAAGCTTGTCCCATGAGAAGATGAGGCTTCTGATTCTTCAAATTAATTTTCTTTTCTTTTCAACAGTGATTATGACTTGGCGGTACAAGTTACCTTCTTGAACGAAATGGGGTTAGGAGAAAGTCCTGACTTACTTTTCACTTGTATGACTCATTTTTTCAGAATTTATTTGGTAACTCATGATTTTCCACAACTGTTTTGAGAGGATGGATCATATTATAGCCCCAAATAGGTCTTATGATAGCTTGTGAAGTAAGTACAGTGGTATTATGAAATCAATTTGTTCTGAATTGGACATTAAATAGAACATGTTTTTACCCCACAGCTCTTAAGGCCTGTCGGGGTATTGTTTTCACCCATGGTGTCCGGATAGTCGGGCAATCGGGCGGTCGGGCAGCCGGCGGAAAAAAGTTTGTCTGGGCTGTATCTCAGAAACCATAAGGTGTAAGAAGTTGATATTTGGTAGGGACATTGGTTAGGAGGTGTAGGTGTGCAACATCATGGTCTGACCTTGATTTGACCTCTGACCTTGCCGTAGTGACCTTCACTTATAAAATCTTGTCCGGGCTATATCTCGGAAACCGTAAGGTGTAGGAAGTTGATACTTGGTAGAGGCATTAGTTAACGGATGTAGGTGTGCAATGTCATGGTGTGACCTTGATTTGACCTTTGACCTTTCCGTAGTGACCTTGACTTTTAAAATCTTGTCCGGGCTATATCTCGGAAACCATAAGGTGTAGGAAGTTGATACTTGGTAGGGACATTGGTTAAGGGGTGTAGGTGTGCAACATCATGGTGTAACCTTGATTTGACCCTTGACCTTGGTGTAGTGACCTTGACCTTTCAAATCTTGTCTGGGCTATACCTCTCAAACCATAAGGTGTAGGAAGTTGATACTTGGTAGGGACATTGGTTAGGGGGTGTATGTAAATATATATGTGCATTATGGTGTGACCTTTTTGCTCTGCCAAAGTCTGTTCAGCTGCCACATTGGAGTCATCTTTCTCTTATGACAAGGATATATGGATTGCTGCAACTGATTATTATATGCACTTTTACATAATTATGCTATTTCCATTGACAGCCATTCTCCAATTAATAAATTTTACAGCTTCATATTTTATGTAGTTTACTGATTAATGCTATTGAATTGTCTTGTTTTAGTTCTTTATCTTTACATACATTTTCTTTCTCTTAGATGTTATTTTCTCTACTTAAACATTATTTTTACCTTTATATAAGTGACACTGTGCTAAAAGTATTTCGGTCTTTGTACTTTTTCACTACTTCCATACGACATGGTGTTGAAAACTAATTCCCCAGGCTGTGGGGTACGGGCATCTCTGATGCTATTTTTTTATATTTACTTTTGCATCATTATAATGTAATTTACATATATTAGCTCACAAAAAGTCTAACTAACCTGAGCTATTAAAACGGATGTAAAACCTCACACTTTAGTTGCATTGCTTCAAATAGGACCTTTATACTTGAAGTAATAGAGCACTTCAGCAAATCTACAATAAATTTCTTTTTCTGTCATAGCACATTCTTACAGGTTCAAGAATTATGCCCAATGCACTCTGTTAAAGAAGTAAGATCAATGTAATAGTATGAAAAAATTGTGTAAAATATATATGGAATTTATCATAATACTTTAGTTTCTTCTTGCCTGATTGCTGTATGATATCAAATTATGAAGACAGTCTCTGGGCGAATCCTGAGAATCCAGCATGTAATTGTGTCACCAGCATTTATGCTGTGTGGCATATAGGGATTGCTTCATCGTCTGTCATCATCTGCGTCTGTCAGCATCATACTTTCTATTCCGGACAGTATCTCAAAAATGGCTTTCCAGATTAATTTGGCATGCGGCTGTAACTGGTCCTCAGGGTGTGCTGTACAGTTGGTGCCTTAAACTCCCACTAGTAACATACTTGAGTTAAATTTTTTTTCTTTTTCGGACCATATCTGAAAAATGGGTTGACTGATTCAATTCATACTTGGCATGTGGCTGTAACTATTTTTGAAGGTGTGCCCTATTTTAAGGTGACCTTAAACTCCCTTGTATAAAAGAATTATGTTGAGATTATGTCTTTTAATTATTTTTCCAGAGTATACTGAAAATACCTTAACAGATTTCATTCAAATTTTGCATGTATATGTAACTGACCATAGCTAAGGGTCATGCGTTAAGGTGACCTTAAACTCCCACTAATAACAGAATTATATTCACTTTAAGTTTGCAAATTTTTTAACAGTATTCCTAACAATTCTAGGCATGTTTAAGTTGTGTATGTAACAAACCTTGAACAGAACCTTCAAGAAATGATTACCTTAAACTCCCACACAACTGCAAACTAACATTGAGTTTAAGGTTGGGACAACATTTTTTGTGTTTGGAAGATATTTCATGTAGTAATTGAGATTTTTTTCATTTATATTCATCATGTACATATAGCTACACAAAAAGGTCTCTTCTGTAAGGTTATAGTAAATTGCTGAGATTTAAAACTTATGACTTTAAGGTTGCAGCAGTTTTGTGTCACTAGTAGCTATGATGGAGGACATACATGGTCTGTGTCATCACACTTTCCTTCCAGACAGTATATAAAAATAGCGTGATGGATAAAATTCAGTTATTATGTGGATGTAACTGGTCATCAAGGTGTGCTCTATTGTAAGGTGACCTTAAACTTGCAGTAGTAACATACTTATATTGAGTTTAACTTTTTCCGTTTCCGGACAGTATCTCAAAAATAGCTTGACTGATTCAATTCAAATTTGGCATGTAGTTGTAACTAGTTTTCAAGATGTTCCCTATTTTAAGGTGACCTTAAACTCCCATGTACAAAATAATTATGTTGAGTTTAGGTTTTTTATTTTTCCATAGAGTATACTGAAAATAACAGATTTCATTTTTTAAATTTTGCATGTATATGTAACTGGCCATAGTTAAGTGTCATACATTAAGGTGACCTTAACCTCCTAGTCATAACAGAAATCTGTTCACTTTAAGTTTGCCAATTTTTGAACAGTTTTTCAAATACTGTGCAATTCTGTGCATGTTTAAGTTGTGGATGCAACCAACTTGAACAGAACCTTCAGGAAAAGATTACCTTAAACTCCACTCAACTACAAACTAACATTGAGTTTAAGGTTGGAACAATTTTTATGTCAGCTGACGTGTCGGCTGACATTATGGCATCACTCTGCAGCATCTGTGTACATGTGAACGACTTCTCCTGCAAAACTACAAGGCCCAGAGACATGCTGTTAATTTTAAAAGATACCTTATCTATCTAGGATTACAAATTGTTCAAAGCCTGTAGATCTGTTCATTAGTCTGTTCCCCAGAGCTGTTACAAGTGAGGTACCCCCACCCAAAGTGTGAAAATTTCAAGACTTTATCCCAATTTTCTCATTGACTATTGCAGGAATTTCTCTCTTATCTTGCATATATATGTACTAGGCCACAAGTAGATTCCCTTGTGAGTATGGGGCCTGGATCTTTCTTAGTTGTTTTTTTTATGAATTTTTCAAATAATTTTTAATGCATTAAATGCATTTTAAATTCATGAAATCATACACTAAATCAATTAAAACTTGAAAAGTATTGCATTTAGAGCATTTTGATAAAATATGTTATTCAGCTACTTTTTCCATAGCTACAACATGGTAACTTGGGTGTCTATCCCAAAAGCTAAGTGAGTAATAGCTACATTCTGACTTTTCAGTATTTTCCATAATGAGTAAAATCATTTGTAACTTGAAAACTATTGCATATAGAGAATTTTGTATAAATATGTTACTGAGCTACTTTTGGGTCAGCATTAACATAGTAAAATTGCAGACCTGTAGCTCATTGCAGAGCTGAGTAATAGCTACTTTTAGGTTATCACCATTGAATAAATTGCTTGTAACTTGAAAACTATTGCATTTAGGGTACTTTGTTTCATGTATTATTCATGTATTTATGAACCAGCTATAACATAGCAAAATTGCAGACCTGTAGCTCATGGCATAGCCGAGCAATAGCTGTTTTCAGGTTCTCACTGTTGAGTAAATCAGTTGAAACTTGAAAAGTATTGCATTTACAGTATTTTGTTTAAATATGTTGTTCACCTACTTTTGGGTCAGCTACAACATAGTGAAATTGCAGATATGTAGCTCATGGCATAGCTGAGCAACAGCTACTTTCAGGCTCTCACTGTTGAATAAATCAGTTGTAACTTGAAAAGTATTGCATTTACAGAAGTTTGTTTAAATAGGTTGTTCACCTACTTTTGGGTCAGCTACAACATAGTACAAGAATTCAGAAGAATTGTACTGTGTCACCAGCTTTGGTTAAAGACTGAAGCAGATGAAATTCAAAAGGACAAAAATTATGCTGGACATAAATAGTTGGCTGACTGGCAGTATTTTGCAGATCCAGACCATCCTTGAGAAGTACTGAGTCATGGTGAGGATCCAACTTGTTGAAAAATATAACCTCAGATCCAATGTACAGGATATGACAAATGGAAACAGGCAGACAGAGAGGCAAACACATGAAGTTATCACTTACCAAGTTTTTACTAGATGTCAGCACTAAGCAGGAAATTCAATAAAGTATCTTTTGAGTAACCTACTATTAAACTGCTAGTCATATGCCCATATAAGTTAATGCACTGTGCAACATGGTTCCTGTTTTGTCTGCCTCCTCTGTTCATGGACGAAAGAAGGAACTACTTATATTTGTCAGCTATTTTGTGGGACAGCAAACAAGCCAGATCATTGTCTAATCTTGTGGAGTGAAAGGTCACTTAACCCTACAGATCTTCTTCAGGACTGTTTATATCCACAACCTAAAACCAGAAAAAAAGTGTTGCAATGGCAATAGTTGTCAGGTACTGCCAAAATCTAATCAGCTCCAATCTGTGCAGCGGTATGGAATGCATAGAACCCATAAAAATATTTGTAAGTCCAAGAATCAGAAAGAAAGTGATGCCATGGCAACACCTGTTGCAAGTTATTGCTGAAAATTAATCAGTTCCAATCTGTGCAAGGGTATGGAATGCAAAGAACCCATAAATTATTTATAAGTTCAAGGAACAAAAAAAGGAAGTGTTGCAATGGCAACACTTGTTGTCATGTACTGTCGAAAAACTAGTCAGCTCTCATCCATGCAGGGGTTTGGAATACAAAGAACCCACAAAAATATTTATACATAGGTAAAATAAACAGAAAGAAAGTGTTGCCAACACTTGTTGCCAGGTAGTGTCGAAAAACTACTCAGCTCCAATCTGTGCTGGGGCTTGGGATGCAAAGAAGAAACCACAAAAATATTATATATAGGTAGAAGAACAGAAAAAGTGTTGCCATGACAACAATTGTTGCCAGGTATTTCCAAAAAAACTAAGCAGTTCCAATCTGTGTAGGAGTATAGAATGCAAAGAACCCACAAAAATATTTATATGGGTCCAAGAAACAGAAGAAAAGTGTTGTCAAGGGAACACTTGTTGCCAGGTATTCCCGAAAAACTAATCAGCTCCAATCTGTGGAGGGTTATGGAAGGCAAAGAACCCATAAAATTATTTATAAGTCCAAGAAACAGAAGAAAAGTGTTGCCATGGCAACACTTGTTGCCAGGTATTGTCGAAAAACTAGACAGCTCCAATACGTGCAGGGGCTTGGAATGTAAAGAACCCAGAAAAATGTTTATATATAGGTCCAAGAAAAATATAAAGTGTTGCCATGGGGTTTGGAATGCAAAGAACCAACAAAAGGATTTTTAAACCCAAGAAACATGAGAAAGTACCCACAAAATCACAATTTGAAAAACAATACAGAACAAGAGGAGAGTGCCCATGAACGGGCACTGTGTCAGCTGACTGAGTGTTTTTGATTTGTGAAGGTAATAATGAGAGGAAAGCATAATTATCAGGGAAAGTGCTGTACAGAAGTACAGTAAATGGTAATTGAACAGCATGTTCAAAGAAATTCTGAACCTGACAGAAGAAAAGGACCAAAAAGTTGTGCCCTGCAAATGGTTTTATGAAGGAAAGTAACAAGGTAACTGTTTAAGTGCAAAGAGTAGGTTAAAACATATTTAAAGAAATACTGCAAATGCAGTATCCTCGTACGACCTTGAAGGGGTCCAAGGTCAAATCTGAACACACAAAAATATTCCCAGCCCATGATTTCCTATAGGTTGATTTACCATCCCAAACCTCTAGGACCAATAATAAGTGAGTTATAAGCACTTTTAAGTTTGGCTGTCCTTATTTGACCTTGAAGGAGGGGTCCAAAGGTCAAATCTGACCACACCAAAAGATTCCCAGCCCATGATTTCCTATAGGATGGTTTACCATCCCAAACTTCTAGGACCAATAATAAGCGAGTTATAGGCACTTTTAAGTTTCGCTATATTTGTTTGACCTTGAAGAAGGGGTTCAAGGTCAAATCGGACATCAACAGATTCCCAGCCCATGATTTCCTATATGTCTGTTTACCATCCCAAACCTCTAGGACCAATAATAAGCGAGTTACAAGCACTTTTAAGTTTGGCTATCCTCATTTGACCTTGAAGGAGGGGTCAAAGGTCAAATCTGACCACACCAAAAGATTCCCAGCCCATGATTTCCTACAGGTTGGTTTACCATCCCAAACCTCTAGGACCAATAATAAGGGAGATATAAGCTCTTTTCATGACTGACAAAGAAACACCAGTGGCGGCCATCTTGTTTTTCAAAATGAGCCCAAAAATATTCCCAGTCAAGATTTTATAATGAGGAACATATCCTGCGAATTTGAGATCTCTACTTATAATACCCTTTGCTCTAGAGGGCCAACAAAAGTCCTTTTTAAAGTCGAATAAACGTCCCTGGCGGTCATCTTGTTTTTCAAACTGAGGCCAAAAATATTCCCAGACAACATTTTATGGTTATTAATATATTCTGCAAACTTGAGAAGGCTAGCTATAATATTTTTTTCATTAGAGCAGTAATGGTTAAATCTCTTTACACACTGCGGCTATCCAGTGGATACAATGATTTACTCAATAGTGAGAACCTGAAAGTAGCTATTGCTTAGCTATGCCATGACACAGAGGTCTGCAATTTCACTATGATATAACTGACCAAAAATTATGTGAATAACATATTTAAACAAAATACTCTAAATGTAATAGTTTTCAAGTTACAACTGATTTACTCAACAGTGATAACCTCAAAGTAGCTATTACTCAGCTATGCAATGAGCTACATGTCTGAATTTCTACTATATTATAGCTGACCCAAAAGTAGGTGAACCACATATTTTAACAAAATACTCCAAATGCAATATTTTTCAAGTTACAACTGATTTACTCAACAGTCAGTACCTGAAAATAGCTATTGCTCAGTTGTGCCATGAGCTACAGGTCTGTAATTTCACTATGTTATAGCTCACCCAAAAGTAGCTGAATAATGTATTTACACAAATTTCTGTTAATGCAATAGTTTTCAAGTTATAAATGATTTACTCAACAGTGATAACCTCAAAGTAGCTATTACTCAGCTATGCCATGAGCTACAGGTCTGAAATTTTACTATGTTATGGCTAACCCCATAATAGGTGAATAACATATTGAAACTAAATACTCTAAATGCAATAGTTTTCAAGTTACAACTGATTTACTCAACAGTCAGTACCTAAAAATAGCTATTGCTCAGTTGTGCAATGAGCTACAGGTCTGTAATTTCACTATGTTATAAGTGACCCAAAAGTAGCTGAATAACGTATTTACACAAATTTCTGTAAATGCAATAGTTTTCAAGTTATAAGTGATTTACTCAACAGTGATAACCTCAAAGTAGCTATTACTCAGCTATGCCATGAGCTACAGGTCTGAAATTTTACTATGTTATAGCTGACCCCAAAATAGGTGAATAACATATTGAAACAAAATACTCTAAATGCAATAGTTTTCAAGTTATAAGTGATTTACTCAACAGTGATAACCTCAAAGTAGCTATTACTCAGCTATGCCATGAGCTACATGTCTGAAATTTTACTATGTTATAGCTGACCCAAAAGTAGGTGAACAACATATTTAAGCAAAATACTCTAAATGTAATAGTTTTCAAGTTACAACTGATTTACTCAATAGTGAGAACCTCAAAATAGCTATTGCTCAGCTATGCCATGAGCTATAGGTCTGTAATTTCACTATGTTATAGCTGACCCAAAAGTAGGTGAACCACATATTTTACCAAAATACTCCAAATGCAATATTTTTCAAGTTACAACTGATTTACTCAAAATACAGTACCTGAAAATAGCTATTGCTCAGTTGTGCCATGAGCTACAGGTCTGTAACTTCACTATGTTATAGCTGACCCAAAAGTAGCTGAATAACATATTTACACAAATTTCTGTAAATGCAATAGTTTTCCAATTACAACTGATTTACTCAACAGTGAGAACTTCAAAGTAGCTATTACTCAGCTATGCAATGAGCCACAGGTCTGGAACTTCACTAAGTTATAGCTGACCCCAAAATAGGTGAATAACACATGAAACAAAATACTCAAAATGCAATAATTTTCAAGTTATAAGTGATTTACTCAACAGTGATAACCTCAAAGTAGCTATTACTCAGCTATGCAATGAGCTACAGGTCTGAAATTTTACTATGTTATAGCTGACCCAAAAGTAGATGAACAACATATTTATACAAAATTCTCCAAATGCAATAGTTTTCAAGTTACAACTGATTTACTCAATAGTGAGAACGTGAAAATAGCTATTGCTCAGCTATGCCATGAGCTATAGGTCTGTAATTTCACTATGTTATAGCTGACCCAAAAGTAGGTGAACAGCATATTTTAACAAAATACTCCAAATGCAATATTTTTCAAGTTACAACTGATTTACTCAACAGTCAGTACCTGAAAATAGCTACTGCTCAGTTGTGCCATGAGCTACAGGTCTGTAACTTCACTATGTTATAGCTGACCCAAAAGTAGCTGAATAACATATTTACACAAATTTCTGTAAATGCAATAGTTTTCCAATTACAACTGATTTACTCAACAGTGAGAACTTCAAAGTAGCTATTACTCAGCTATGCAATGAGCCACAGGTCTGGAACTTCACTAAGTTATAGCTAACCCCAAAATAGGTGAATAACACATGAAACAAAATACTCAAAATGCAATAATTTTCAAGTTATAAGTGATTTACTCAACAGTGATAACCTCAAAGTAGCTATTACTCAGCTATGCAATGAGCTACAGGTCTAAAATTTTACTATGTTATAGCTGACCCAAAAGTAGGTGAACAACATATTTATACAAAATTCTCCAAATGCAATAGTTTTCAAGTTACAACTGATTTACTCAATAGTGAGAACCTGAAAATAGCTATTACTCAGCTATGCAATGAGCTACATGTCTAAATTTTTACTATCTTAGCTGACCCAAAAGTAGGTGAACAACATATTTAAGCAAAACACCGTAAATGCAATAGTTTTCAAGTTACAATTGATTTACTCAATAGTGATAATCTGAAAATAGCTATTGCTCAGTTGTGCCATGAGCTACAGGTCTGTAACTTCACTAAGTTATAGCTGACCCCAAAATAGGTGAATAACATATTGAAACTAAATACTCTAAATGCAATACTTTTCAAGTTATAAGTGATTTACTCAACAGTGATAACATCAAAGTAGCTATTACTCAGCTATGGCATGAGCTACAGGTCTGAAATTTAACTATGTTATAGCTGACCCAAAAGTAGCTGAATAACATATTTATACAAAATTCTCTAAATGCAATAGTTTTCAAGTTACAAGTGAGTTTACTCATGATGGAAGTTACTGAAAAGCCCAAAAGTAGCTATTACTCAGCTATTGAGATAGACACCCAAGTTACTCACCATGTTGTAGCTACTCACCAAAGTAGCTGAACAACATATTTTAACAAAATGCTCTAAATGCAACACTTTTCAAGTTATAAGTGATTTAGTGCATCATTTCATGAATTTTAATGCATTAAAAAATATTAAAAAAATTTATTTAAAAAAAAAATAAGACAGATCCAGGTCTCATACTCACACAAGAGAATCTACCTCTGGCCTAGTACATATATGCAAGATATGAGAGAAATCCTTCAAATAGTCACTGAGAAAATTGTGATAAAGTGTTGAAATTTTCACACTTTTGGTGGGGGTACCTCCCTTGTAATGTCTCTAGCAAACAGACGAACAGACAGATTTGCATGCCTTGAACAATTTTTCATCCTCGATAGATAAGGTATCTTTTAAAAAAAACAGCATGTCTCTAGGCCTTGTAGTTTTGGAGAAGAAGTTGTTCATGCGGACGCGTACGCGGACATGGACGCGTACGCCCACGCCGCAGAGTGACGACATGTCAGCTGACTGACAAGTCAGCTGACATAAAAATGCTCATGTTGACAGAACAGACATTTGGTGACACTAACTTGAAGGCCTTGGGAACCTTTGATTTGCACATACCACCATTTTGCAATATCTATATATTTACAACTTCACTATTCATTGTTGTTTTTACTAGTTTTTACACTATCCTGAGATAGTATTATAACACAACGTCAACAGTGTAAAAGGGCTCAATATTTCAATAGTTTTTCAATATTTATATACATGACAGTTTTTTTCGTACTTTTTTGTGTGGTATCTAAAGGCCTGTTCATACTGTTCATTCTGTTCATACTGTTATACTGGTAGTGAATGTTTAAAACAAGTCGCCCTGTAAAACGATACCACCACCCACTTCACCCCACCTAAACCAACAGTGTGTACACTTTAGTTTAGCATGTGAGAGTTGGGGAGCGGCTTTTCAAACATCTAAACAAAGCAGCTAGATATCTAATTGGCTTTCTGTGTTGTGTTGTACACATCCTATCTCAATACAAATGTCGACTTATTAAACCTTACAGATACTACCAAAAACAAGAAATGCATCAAGTCAGAAATGAGCACCAATGAGGTAAATATTTTGTACTTGTATGTACTAGTTGTGAGGCCTGCACAGAACAATGTCATATGGGTATTACTTGTTGCAATATTTATGCAATTTACAAAATCATCATAATTGATTCAGTCAGAGGTTTGATCAATGTCCATATCTTCTTGTTTGGTCTTTTTCTCTGATGGTTCACCCTTGGGACTTTTACCCTCTCCACCTCGCTTCAGGGCTTTCAGTTTTCTTACTTGTAACTGACCAAGGTCCTGTTTTGACATGTGGATTCTGCCCAGCTTTGTGCCGAATGGATCTCTTGATATATTCTTTACCTTTTTGGGCTGTAAAAAGCAATTAACTTTAGCAATTTATGAAAAGTCAAGTAAAGACACATTACTATGCAATATATAGTGAAACCTAAGTTTCACAACTGTGCTTGGAAGGTTAATTTCCATTTACAAAAACTGTAATTAACAATGGTGCTATATGAATTATGCTCAGAACTGACTGGTAAAATACCTTTATAGTTTAACCCTCAGAAGCTGAATCTATAGGGACTTGAACAAAACTTCAACAAATTCTAGATACCTGAACAAGTGTACATAAAAATGCTCTCTCAGGACCTTACATTGACTTGTGACTTTCTTTCATAAAGTATTTTTCAACTACACTTAACTTAATCCTGCCGACCTGTATACCTGCCAGTCTGTCTTCCTGATAACCTGTGTTCCTGCCAATCTATCTAATTGCTGACCTGTTTGCACAAGTCCCTAGTTAATCAAAAATTCATACTCGTTTACTTGCCAACCTGTCTACTCGCCTACCACACTTGGTAACTACCTTTACTTCAATTAACTTACAAGGAACTATATTACTAAAACATTCACCTGATACATATTATTAAACCTATCTGTTTCCAGGAGGGAAATTTTGCAATCCTTCCTTTACAGTTTACCAATACCTTTAGGTAAAAGGTTAAGGTCTGTCTCCATGGATAGATGCTGTGGAATTCAAGGCTTAAAGTGCATTTCAAATGGAATTTAAAGGTGCAGTACATACACAGGTTTGACACAACATAATTGAGATTTATAAGGAGAAACAGAGAGAAGAATTCCACACCTTTGCTTCCTTTGGCTGTTTTCTTGCTTTTTTGAATAAATCAGCAGAGGCTATTTTGGTTCTTCTTAATGTAAAGTCAAATGATGGCCCCATTTCTTCCAGTTCTATGCGTGGTATTCTATGACCAGACTTTTTCAGCTTAATTCTGTTAATTACATGTGAAATAAGTAGTTTTTTTCACTCAAATACCTTTTATTACTATTTTTATACTCTTAACGAAGTACTCTTTTTGACAAGAAAATAGTTAGAACCTATATTTTCATTTAAAATTTGCAGAAAAAGAACGACTAAAGCTGGATTAATTTTATGAGAAAATCTGCAAAAGGACTAATTCAGATATCAATTTAGAAAATAATACTCTGCTCAGTTTTATCCTCTGAATATTATTCATTACTCTTCTAGTCTTTAACGAGGCCAGAGTACTCTCTACAACCCTAGAAATAAGCTTTATACACTTAACATTATGGACAGCAAACTAGGACAGTTCCTTTTTATCTACCAACATTTGCAGATGAAATAAGTTACGAAAAAGACAGAATTCCATTGCAGATAATCCATTAAAAAGTTATTAATGAAAGATATCAGATATATGTGTGTCCAAGCTAATAGTACCTTGGGCTAGTGTTATTTTGATATGAGGTCAAAGAGTCTAAGAGATGGTTACAATTTAGTGACTTTATTATGGTTCTCAACCCAATATACCCTAGATTTTTTTTCACCTGCGCTCAAAATATCCATATAAGAAAATAATTAGTTAACTAGTAAGGAATTTACCTGTAACTCCTGAGAAATATTTTCCCCTCGAATGCTGTGAACTGTAACACATACTCTAAGCCATTAAGTCTGACATTGTTTACCACAGGTCCGCGGAAAAAGTCTGTGCAGTTAAAAAATGGAATATATTACAGTTAAACCAATATTTCCAAACCAATACCATCACTTTATGTAACTAGACAAAAGTTTTTGTACACAAAAACAAAGCGTCCCTACAGCTTTTAAGTTTTATAAGAAATGCTAAAGGACCAATGTGAAGAGGTAAATGTTATTGGTGAAGAGAAATTCTCCTGAAAGGACCATGTTAGGGTCACAAGAGTGATCTTAAAACGAAAAAAGCAATCAGTGCCTGTGAACAGGTTCTGTATCAACTGACTGTGTCTTTTAAGCTGCAAAGTAGAAGAAGCATGTTTAGGTTTGGCTATGCTCGTTTGACCTTGAATGAGAGGCCCAAGGTCAAACCCGTCCACACCAGAAGATTCCCAGCACATGATTTCCTACATGTTGGTTTCACATCCCAAACCTCTAGGACTAATAATAATCGAGTTATCGAACTTTTAAGTTTGGCTATGCTCGTTTGACCTTGAAGGAGAGGCCCAAGGTCAAATCGGACAACACCAAAAGATTCCCAGCCCATGATTTCCTATATGTTTGTATACCATCCAAAACCACTAGGACCAATAATAAGCGAGTTATAAGCACTTTTCAGTTTGGCTATGCTCATTTGACCTTGAATGAGAGGCCCAAGGTCAAATGCGACCACACCAGAAGATTCCCAGCATATGATTCCCTATATGTTGGTATACCATCCCAATCCTCTAGGACAAATAATAAGCGAGTTATAAGCACTTTTAAGTTTGGCTATCCTCGTTTGACCTTGAAGAAGAGGCCCAAGGTCAAATCCGACCACACCAAAAGATTCCCAGCCCATGATTTCCTATATGTTGGTATACCATCACAAACCTCTAGAACCAATAATAAGCGAGTTATAAGCACTTTTAAGTTTGGCTATACTCGTTTGACCTTGAAGGAGGGGCCCAAGGTCAAATCCGACCACATCAGAAGATTCCCAGCACATGATTTACTGTATGTTGGTATACCATCCCAAACCTCTAGGACCAATAATAAGTGAGTTATAAGCACTTTTAAGTTTGGCTATGCTCGTTTCACCTTGAAGAAGAGGCCCAAGGTCAAATCCGACCACACCAAAAGATTCCCAGCCCATGACTTCCTATATGTTGGTATACCATCCCAAAGCTCTAGGACCAATAATGAGCAAGTTATAAGCACTTTTAAGTTTGGCTATGCTCATTTGACCTTGAAAGAGAGGCCCAAGGTCAAATCCGACCACACCAAAAGATTCCCAGCCCATGGTTTGCTATATGTTGGTATACCATCCCAAACCTCTAGGACCAATAATAAGCGAGTTATAAGCACTTTAAACTTTGCCTATCCTCGTTTGACCTTGAAGGAGGGGCCCAAGGTCAAATGCGACCACACCAGAAGATTCCCAGCCCTTGATTTCCTACATGTTGGTATACCATCCCAAACCTCTAGGACCAATAATAAGCGAGTTATAAACACTTTTAAGTTTGGCTATGCTTGTTTGACCTTGAAGAAGAGGCCCAAGGTCAAATCTGACCACACCAGAAGATTCCTAGCCCATGATTTCCTATAGGTTGGTTTACCATCCCAAACCTCTAGGACCAATAATAAGCGAGTTATAAGCACTTTTATGTTTCGTTATGCTCGTTTGACCTTGAAGGAGGGGCCCAAGGTCAAATCCGACCACACCAGAAGATTCCCAGCCCATGATTTCCTACATGTTGGTATACCATCCCAAACCTCTAGGACCAATAATAAGCGAGTTATAAGCACTTTTAAAGGTCATAGGAAGTATTTTCAAATCATTCATTAGTGATTACATATACATATGTAAGTTCAATTTCTGTGAAAAAAAGATGCGTCTGGACAAGGTTACATGGTATATTCAATCACTTTCTGGCTGTTTTTTCAAGATTTTTACAACTGTCGCCATTATTTTTCACTTGACAACTCCCGTAGAAAATACTAGCCTTGACGTCACAGGTTCATGACAATGTAAACAAACTATTATTTCCGTAAGCCTTTTAATACATACATATATATTTAAAAGATTGCATAATGTGTTTTTATGAAGTTTATTTGTTTATAAGACATCAGTCTGCCACAGTAAATTTTTGAAATAGCCTTCAGAACATCTTTTATTTTTGTTCTCAAATAAAAAATATTTAGAGAGGTATTAAGCAAGTTGCATAAAAATCACCAAACAATGCAGTCAACCAGGTTCAACTCTGAGATGAATTTTGATAGTTATTTTTTTCAATTTTGAAAACACTATTGCCAGGAGATGAAATAAATACAACATAAATGTCTTTAGAACTGGGCCTCAAGCAAGGATAAATCATATATGTTCTCCAAATTAGTTTCCCATCAAAACTGTAAACAATACTGCTTTCATAGTATACATAATGCGTCTAGCCATCTAGTGTTGATTACAGTTCCCCTAAACACATATCCTTTTTTTTGGTCTCAACAAAGGCTTAAATTGAGAATAAAATGTTACCAACTAATTTCCAAAACTTTAAATTATCCAAACTTAAGGCCAAGAAATACTGAACTAATATCTTAAGGAAAACTCATATACTGAATTATTTCATAAACTGATAATGTAAAAGTTAGAACTTCAAACATGATTCTTTCAGAATAAATTCAATAAATTTGACTACAACAGCATGCTTTTATAAATTATTGATGCAAATGAAAACAAATTGTGTATTTTGATTTCACTTTACATCATGCCTTTTCTTGATAGAAATGCCGGTGATTAAAGGCAAAAAAACAGTATCCAGTAAGTTCAAATGACTACTTTTGAATTTATCAAGAGATTCTTAGTTTTGTGTAAATTTATCTAACTTGAAAGGCTACTTTCTCATCACAGTTTAAAAACCTGGAAAAAAATGATGGAAGGAGGCAAAATCTCATACATATGTTTACGCTTTCTGCATTCCAAGACAAGCCTACTTACAGTATATCTGTGTTTGTTAGAACTGTCAGTGATTAAAAGTTAGGTAAAACTTGAGAAAAAAACAGCATCTAGAAAAAATAGAGGCTAGTCAGCTTTTTTGGCAAAGGAAAATGTTATCTTCCTTCAGTTTGGAAATATATACACTATATCTCCAACTACACGGAACTTCATTATGAACCTGTGACGTCATCAATCATCTACTACGAGAAAAACAATATGTCCACTTTTTACTCCATGTTCGGTTCTCGCCTCCAACCTCTGTGGCCGCCGGTTCGAATCTCGGGCCGGGCGCTTCATGTTGGAAAGTTGGTAGTTACTTGCTGATGCCCGGTGGTTTACAGTGCACTATGCACTGGTTTATTCCACCTGTAAACTACCCGTCGCAATATGACCCTGGCTGTTGAACGCGACGTAAAGCAACAAATAAATAAATTTACTCCACGTTCGTGATATTTATTTTTATAATGCTATTTATGGCTCTTGTACCATATATTTCTTAAAATAAACCACATTTTCATTCTTATAGGTTGTTTGTCTACTGAATGAAGTTAACTTCATATTTTTTGTGAAAAATGTTTCCTATGACCTTTAAGTTTGGCTATGCTCGTTTGACCTTAAACGAGAGGCCCAAGGTCAAATACGACCACACCAGAAGATTCCCAGCCCATGATTTCCTATATGCTGGTATACCATCACAAACCTGTAGGACCAATAATAAGCGAATTATAACCACTTTTAAGCTTGGCTATGCTCATTTCACCTTCAATGAGAGGCCCAAGGTCAAATGCGACCACACCAGAAGGTTCCCAGCCCATGATTTTGTATATGCTGGTATACCATCCCAAACCTCTAGGACCAATAATAAGCGAGTTCTAATCACTTTTAAGTGTGGCTATGCTCGTTTGACCTTGAACGTGGGGCCCAAGCTCAAATCCGACCACACCAGATGGTTCCCAGCCAATGATTTCCTACATGTTGGTTTACCATCCCAAAGCTCTAGGACCAATAATAAGCGAGTTATGAGCATTTTTATGTTTGGCTATCCTCATTTGACCTTCAAGGAGGGGCCCAAGGTCATATCCGACCACACCAAAACATTGCCAGCCCATGATTTCCTATATGTTGGTATACCATCCCAAAGCTCTAGGACCAATAATGAGCGAGTTATAAGCACTTTTAAGTTTGGCTATGCTCGTTTGACCTTGAAGGGGGGGCCCAAGGTCAAATGCGACCACACCAGAAGATTCCCAGCACATGATTTCCTACATGTTGGTATACCATCCGAAACCTCTAGGACTAATAATAAGCGAGTTATAAGCACTTTTCAGTTTGGCTATCCTCGTTTGACCTTGAAGGAGAGGCCCAAGGTCAAATCTGACCACACCAAAAGATTCCCAGCCCATGGTTTCCTACATATTGGTATACCATCCCAAACCTCTAGGACCAATAATAAGCGAGTTATAAGCACTTTAAACTTTGCCTATCCACGGTTGACCTTGAAGGAGGGGCCCAAGGTCAAATCTGACCACACCAGAAGATTCCCTGCACATGATTTCCTATATGTTGGTCTACCATCCCAAAGCTCTACGACCAATAATAAGCGAGTTATAAGCACTTTTAAGTTTGGCTATCCTCGTTTGACCTTGAACGAGAGGCACAAGGTCAAATCCGACCACATCAGAAGATTCCCAGCACATGATTTCCTATATGTAGGTATACCATCCCAAAGCTCTACGACCAATAATAAGCGAGTTATAAGCACTTTTAAGTTTGGCTATCCTCATTTGACCTTGAACGAGAGGCCCAAGGTCAAATCCAACCACACCAGAAGATTCCCAGCACATGATTTCCTATATGTAGGTATACCATCCCAAAGCTCTACGACCAATAATAAGCGAGTTATAAGGACTTTTAAGTTTGGCTATCCTCGTTTGACCTTGAAGGATGGGCCCAAGGTCAAATCCGACCACACCAGAAGATTCCCCGCACATGATTTCCTATATGTTGGTATACCATCCCAAACCTCTAGGACCAATAATAAGCGACTTATAAGCACTTTAAACTTTGCCTATGCTCGTTCGACCTTGAAGGAGGGGCCCAAGGTCAAATGCAACCACACCAGAAGATTCCCAGCCCATGATTTTCTACATGTCGGTATACCATCCCAAACCTCTAGGACCAATAATAAGCGAGTTATAAGCACTTTTAAGTTTGGCTATCCTCATTTGACCTTGAACAAGAGGCCCAAGGTCAAATCCAACCACACCAGAAGATTCTTAGCCCATGATTTCCTATATGTTGGTATACCATCCCAAAGCTCTAGGACTAATAATAAGAGAGTTATAAGCATTTTTATGTTTGGCTATCCTCGTTTGACCTTGAAGGAGAGGCCCAAGGTCAAATCCGACCACACAAGAAGATTCCCAGCCCATGATTTCCTATATGTCGGTATACCATCCCAAACCTCTAGGACCAATAATAAGCGAGTTATAAGCACTTTTAAGTTTGGCTATCCTCGTTTGACCTTGAACGAGAGGCCCAAGGTCAAATCCAACCACACCAAAAGATTCCCAGCCCATGATTTCCTATATGTTGGTATACCATCCCAAAGCTCTAGGACCAATAATAAGCGAGTTATACGCATTTTTATGTCTGGCTATCCTCGTTTGACCTTGAACGAGAGGCCCAAGGTCAAATCCGACCACACCAGAAGATTCCCAGCCCATGATTTCCTACATGTTGGTATACCATCCCAAAGCTCTAGGACCAATAATAAGCGACTTATAAGCACTTTTAAGTTTGGCTATGCTCGTTTGACCTTGAAGGGGGGGCCCAAGGTCAAATGCGACCACACCAGAAGATTCCCAGCACATGATTTCCTATATGTTGGTATACCATCCCAAACCTCTAGGACTAATAACAAGCGAGTTATAAGCACTTTTCAGTTTGCCTATCCTCGTTTGACCTTGAAGGAGACGTCCAAGGTCAAATCTGACCACACCAAAAGATTCCCAGCCCATGGTTTCCTATATGTTGGTACACCATCCCAAACCTCTAGGACCAATAATAAGTGAGTTATAAGCACTTTAAACTTTGCCTATCCTCGCTTGACCTTGAATGAGGGGCCCAAGGTCAAATCTGACCACACCAGAAGATTCCCAGCACATGATTTCCTATATGTTGGTATACCATCCCAAACCTCTACGACCAATAATAAGCGAGTTCAAGGCTTAATCTTAGCAAAATTTTTATGAACTTATAATCAATCACCCGTCAATCGGTCAATTATGGCCCGACTGATCCCAATATCGACTGGCGCCTAGATTCTTCCCTCAGGAATGTGCATACCAAATTTGGTTGACCCACACGCAGTACTTTCTGAGGAAATCTAGTGAAAAGGAAGTAAATTTTTTTTTGAATTTTTGATAATGTGACCTTCATAAAGGTCAAAGGTCAAATTTATGCCTGTCAAAAAATTTCCCCACGCCTATAGAAGAACACTGCCACATATCATTTGGATAGGCCTAATAACAAGGGAGATATTCAAGGGAGATGATAATGCGGCGGCGGCGGCTGACTGAAAACCGGGGGTGAAACCAATAAGCGTCCCCTTTTCAAGGGACGCTTAATTATCAGTTTGCATTAATATTCCAGGTATAATGATTTCAAAAACACAAAATAGGTTTATATTTTACAGTACACATAATCACACAGATTACATCTCTCTATTTTTATTTATTGTCAAGGGTCAAACATAGAATTTTATCTCCTCTTCAACAGAAAGTGTTTGTTGGAGACAGGTCTACACCACTTCTACTTCTGGGAGTTCAATAGATTCACTGAAACTATACGTTGAACACAACTAATAGGATTACCAGTAGGAAAATATGTTTCAGTAGAAGTAACAGTCCACTACCTATAAACATGCTCTTCAGTCGTTTATATGTGTCATCTTGGTCAAACTGCTCACCAGTGAAGACTAAACATGGTTTGCACCCTAAGGCACATTTGGGAGTCTTAAAATATACAGAAATAGAACCATATTTGTATAAGATACATAGACACTTCAAATGTTTGGTTATACACTCTACTGCACATAATTATCTAAAATATTGTATTTCAATAACTTAATAATAATTTTTTTTGTTTAATGCTATATACTTATATAAAACATTGCTTAATAAAGCATTGTTTCTACACATATTGAATGAAGTAATGGTTTCTGACTGGAGTTATGCTATGACAACCACAAGAATGTAGCACTGTAACATGTATTCTATTCCAAACTGGAATTTTATATCACATTTATCACTACCTTAAAGTAGACTCTAATGTGCAACAAACAAAAGCAGTATTCAATGGGCAAGGCGATTATCATTGCCAGAGACATTGGTCTAATATTTGTGCTGTTAAAATTATAACCAATAAGCATTGTTTCTAAATATGCAGTCTATAGATATTGCTTGTGATTGCAGTTCTCAAGCTTTGAGTACCATCACAACATGACACTTTAGCATACATGTACTGCAGAAACTGTAATTTTCTAATTTGTTCACTTTTTATAAGTTAAATTTGGAAATGAATACCATTATATTTTGTCACCTTCTTAATCAGCTTAATAAGCCATCTAATATTAGTTAAAATAGCTGTATAGGTTTTTGGGTTTTTTAGCGACAAAATAGATACAAGTCTTTTCAAGGGCAAGCTACAGCCACAGTCAAACCTAAACAACTACTGATATCTTTGTCAGTGAAACTTAACTGAAAATGGCTGCATGATCTACAACTCATACATTGTGACATTTAAGGTAGAATAAGTAGCAGCAGCAGGTTAAACTTCTGATATTTTGCCAATAACACTTGAAAAAAGTTTAAAAAAAAATACAAATTTTAATGAGCTGATTGCCTATTTAATTTATACTTAATTTAACATTATTTCAGTCAACATTGGCAAAATCGATATATTATTAATAAGGAAAACTGTAGGAGAGGACATTTTAAATTTGATTGAAATGGCAATCTTGTACTGGTTTTAAAACTTTCTGGCAGTGATTTTGTACAAGTAGGAAGAATATATCTATAATATTTATCTTCTACTAAGTTACAGATAAAATTATACCGACACATGATCACATGATTACCTGGAATTCACTAAGTGGGACAAATCTGTCTATTCCAAGTTCAAACATGTCTAAAATATGTGCATCAAAGAGTCGTCCTGAAAAATAAAGCATGAGAATGTTATATTGATAGTACAAAAGTACAAAAGAATGACAAGCTCAAACACTAATCTGTCCCCGACCAATAACACAAACTGCTGGCCCCAATGTCATTTGTCATGCATAAGGGCATTATGGCTACAGAACACTTGAGGTGTATGTTTAAGTAAATTACACTTTAACTCTTAAAGCCCAATATTTTCTCCTGTACAGTTACTTAGTGTTATATTCGTGGGAAAGAGACTTAACAGACTGTGGATACTCTCCAAGAAAATAAACTTACCCATAACCAGGTTGTGGGGTCTTTTCTTTGAATGTGAGCCAAACAAAAACAGGGATGCATCTGATCTGTTTGAGAAAAATTCCTGAAACAATGACAACAAGAGATGTCAAGGACATTAAACAACTTTTTAAGTACAAGCTTTAGTGAGGCACGCACCTCTAGGAATCACTTTTTTTGTTTTTGTTTCCAGAGTTTCATGAATTGTGGCGCAGCATGATGAGTACCTTTCTGTTCACTGAAGTTAAGCAGCAATGGGCTACGTTAGTACTGGGATGGGTGATCACTTCAGTGCAATACTCGTGTCTGTGATGGCTTTGTGACTCGCGCTAGTAGACCGAAACCCCTTTCAGCCTTGTTTTTTCTGTAAACAAGTCTCTAATGTCAAATAAATCCAACAAATAATCACTGACCACCACAGTTTTCAAACATTAAATTGTCAGTTATTGTGAAAAATGGTCCAACAAAAGACACCAATCTTGCTATATTCCAACAGGTATCACTGTTAATAATAGTAATACTAAATACTTTTAATACTTACAATGGATGTGTCATCTTCAAATGGCCTTGCAATGTTTTTCCTACAAAAAAATTAACTAGAGTATTGCTTCGCAAGAGAAAATAAATTTTTTTTTGCACAACAAAAACAAAGCATCCCAATGAATATTAATGATTTTGCTGAATTACTAATTTGCTCTGTTTCATTTGTTTTTCCATTTCTGCAAAAATTCAACTAGCCTGCAAAAAAAGGTAGGAAAATGCTTTCGTGAAAGAGTGTCAGATGACTGTGGAACAAAGATTTTGTTGAAATCACTCTATCTCGCACCGTTTCTGAGATAAATGCATTTTTGCACTTTACACAGAAAATCGAGATTGCCGCCAAAAATGTGGTAAAACAATATTTTTGCAAAAAGTGGCAGATGACTACATATACCCACTGGGTCAAAAATTCTGTGAAATCGCACGATCTTGCACTGTTTCCGAGATAAATGCACTTTTATGCAGAAATTCAATATTTTTGGCAAAAAGGGCTAGATGACTGAGTATACCCTGGGGACCAAACATTTCGTCAAAATCACTCTATCTCACACCGTTTCAGAGACAGATGCCTTTTTGCATTTTACATAGAAATTCATTTGCCAAACATGGCGTGAAAACCATTTTTTGCAAAAAGTGTCAGAACACTCTGCATATACCATGGGGGTCAAAAATTTTGTCAAAACCGCTCTATCTCGCACTGTTTCAGACGACTGACAAAAATGCCGGCAAAATGATTTTTGGCAAAAGTGCCAGATGACTCTGCATATACCCTTGGGGTAAAAAATATCATTAAAATTGCCCTATCTCACACCGTTTCTGAGATAAATGCACTTTTGCATTTTATGCAGAAATTCAAGATGGCTGCCAAAAATGGTGTGGAAAACAATTTTGGGCAAAAAGTGCCAGATGACTCTATGTGTATTCTGAGGACCAAACATTTTGTCAAAATCACTCTATCCGACACTGTTTCCAAGATAAATGCGCTTTTCACCCTTCCAAGTAAATTTCTCTTGTATACAAACAAGTGTCCCTTGCAGAACGTTAATGCCCCATACAGACAATATGGTTAATAAAAAGGTTATTGAACAAACATTTAATGATACATGAAGCAATCACATATTTCAGATGCAAAAGTAATAAATTCTGCCTGTTTATGTGAGTTCTAAGGTGAATTTGTATACCAAAGATTTCAAATCTTTGAGTAAAGTAAGTGACACTAAGATTTCCTAAGGAGTTTTACATAGCATTTAATGAATCATAGAAAGATTAAGCAATGACAAGATGGCACATCTTGTTCAAATAAATAATGGTTCAAAGGCATGAATAAGAGAGCGTCGGTGTCTCTGTTTGCAGACTCTCTGAAAATATATGATTAAAATCATCACTGGAAAAATTGATTTATTTGCTCCATAGAAATAAAAAAATATTAGATATTCAAGCAATAAAACCTGTAAAAAAAAACATGTAGGGCCATCTTTTTTTCTGAATTTCAACTATTCTTCAGGGTGTTCTGGATGATAACAACTCAATAAAACACATTATACAAAGGATTTAAACAATTAAATTAAACATTTCTAAAACATATGAATAAAACTCAGAAAACAACATAATGTGAGTAAAAAACAAGCATTCTGATGCATGCATTTATCTCCCGCCGTATAAATTAGATGTACTAAAGATAGTGGAATATAAATTTTCTTGTGAGATGGAGGCACATGTAGAAGTGACACCAAGTTTAATTGCAATACTTTTAAAGACAAAAGGCATTTACCGGGTACTCACTTTAGTAGCTATTACTCTGCCATCCAAAGAGCTACAGTTCTGCAACTTTATTATGCAGTAGATCAACCCAAAGTAGGTAAGGACGTATTTAGAAGAAATTGCCTATCTGTAACACTTTTAGAGATAAAAGATATTTACTTATGTTAGTGGCTATTACTCTGCCATCCAAAGAGCTACAGTTCTGCAACTTCACTGTGTGGTAGATCACCCAAAAGTAGGTGAATGACTTATTAGAGAGTTTGCGAACAACGTTTTTGATACCCGTATCTACTTTCCGCTACGTTACACGTCATTGATTTTTGTGTGTGACGTAATTTTATAAGGTTTTAACTGCACAAGGTTACGTTTTTTACGTGGCAAATGGCTTCACCACGTAATTTGTTTCCCTTGTGGATTTATTAATTACTGGACCAATAAAGTGTGCTATACATCTCAGTACAGAGTTCTTGAGAGACTGTAGATTATTTTTAGCAACTTTGTCAATGTTTGAAAAACCCAAGTGTACAACGACCAGCCTTTTTTCATCCCCTTTCATAATTTTTTTTGAAGTAATGAACACAATCTTCCAAAGTTTTATGTACGTGTGTTTTATTAGCTATTTAAGTTGTGGGTTTATTGGCTGTTGGGCCAATAAAGTTTTTAATATATATCAGTACCCAGTTCATTCAGTACTGTAGATGATTAAAACCAGTGTATTTATCTTTATTGACTTGTATAACTCCCAATACATTTAAAAGAAATACATGTAAAATTCATGGTTCAAACGCTGTTCGCAAACTCTCTATTTAGAAGAAATTGCCTAGTACCTGTAATACTTTTAGAGATAAAATACATTTACCCATTTTAGTAGCTATTACTCAGCTATCCAAAGAGCTACAGTTCTGCAACTTCACTATGTGGTAGATCACCCAAAAGTAGGTGAATGATTTATTTAGAAGAAATTGCCTACCTGTAATATTTTTAGAGATAAAAGACATTTGCTCATTTTAGTAGCTATTACTCAGTTATCCAAAGAGCTACAGTTCTGCAACTTCACTATGTGGTAGATCACCCAAAAGTAGGTGAATGACTTATTTAGAAGAAATTGCCTACCTGTAATACTTTAGAGATAAAAGATATTTACTCATTTTAGTAGCTATTACTCAGCTATCCAAAGAGCTACAGTTCTGCAACTTCACTATGTGGTAGATCACACAAAAGTGGGTGAATGACTTATTTAGAAGAAATTGCCTATGTGTAATATTTTTAGGTATAAAAGGCAATTACTCATTTTGGTAGCTATTACTCACCTATCCAAAGAGCTACAGTTCTGCAACTTCACTATGTGGTAGATCACCCAAAAGTACGTGAATGACCTATTTAGAAGAAATTGCCTACCTGTTATACTTTTAGAGATAAAAGACATTTACTCATTTTAGTAGCTATTACTCAGCCATCCAAAGAGCTACAGTTCTGCAACTTCACTATGTGGTAGATCACCCAAAAGTGGGTGAATGACTTATTTAGAAGAAATTGCCTATCTGTAAAACTTTTAGAGATAAAAGACATTTACTCATTTTAGTAGCTATTACTCAGCTATCCAAAGAGCTACAGTTCTGCAACCTCACTATGTGGTAGATCACCCAAAATTATGTGAATGACTTATTTAGAAGAAATTGCCTACCTGTAATACATTTAGAGATAAAAGACATTTACTCATTTTAGTAGCTATTACTCAGCTATCCAAAGAGCTACAGTTCTGCAACTTCACTATGTGGTAGATCACCCAAAAGTACGTGAATGACCTATTTAGAAGAAATTGCCTACCTGTAATACTGTTAGAGATAAAATACATTTGCTCATTTTAGTAGCTATTACTCAGTTATCCAAAGAGCTACAGTTCTGCAACTTCACTATGTGGTAGATCACCCAAAAGTATGTGAATGATTTATTTAGAAGAAATTGCCTATGTGTAATATTTTTAGAGATAAAAGACAATTACTCATTTTGGTAGCTATTACTCAGCTATCCAAAGAGCTACAGTTCTGCAACTTCACTATGTGGTACATCACCCAAAAGTAGGTGAATGACTTATTTAGAAGAAATTGCCTACCTGTAATACTTTTAGAGATAAAAGACATTTACTCATTTTAGTAGCTATTACTCGGCTATCCAAAGAGCTACAGTTCTGCAACTTCTCTATGTGGTAGATCACCCAAAAGTAGGTGAATGACTTATTTAGAAGAAATTGCCTACCTGTAATACTTTTAGAGATAAAAGACATTTACTCATTTTACTAGCTATTATTCAGCTATCCAAAGAGCTACAGTTCTGCAACTTCACTATGTGGTAGATCACCCAAAAGTAGATGAATGACTTATTTAGAAGAAATTGCCTACCTATAATACTTTTAGAGATAAAAGACATTTACTCATTTTAGTAGCTCTTGCTCAGCTATCTACTCACTTAGCTATTGACCTACATCTGCAAAAGCAACAAAAATATAAAGGACACAGGAAAGTAAGCTTTTGAAAAACTAGATGAATAACAAATGAAAAGATTTGCCTAACTTTGGTACTTGTGAAGGTATTTGACATTTATTTCCACCATAATTTTGTGCTACAAATAAGAAAATAGCTATTGCTCACTTATGACATGCAATGGAACCCCAAACGATATGCCATCTTATAGTTAAGGAAAAAGTAGCTGAACAAATTATTTTAGGAAAATCCTGTAACTGCAGTAGTTTTTGAGTTACAATGGATTTACTCAACAGTCACAATTTCAAAGTAGCTATTACTCAGCTGTCCAGTGTGCAACAGGTCTGAAACTTTACTATGTGATAGCTTATCAAAAACTAGATGAATAACATATTTGAAAAGAATTCCCTAATTTTAATACTTTTGAAGATATTTGAAATTTACTCATGTCGTTATTTTGCTTCAAATAAGGAAATAGCTATTACTCACTTATGGCATGCAATAGAATCCCAAACTGTATGCCATCTTATATTTAAGGACAAAGTAGCTGAATAACATATTTTAGGAAAATATTCTAACTGCAATAGTTTTGGAGTTACAATGGATTTACTCAACAGTCACAATTTCAAAGTAGCTATTACTCAGCTATCCAATGTGCAACAGGTCTGAAACTTTACTATGTGATAGCTTACCAAAAACTAGATGAATAACATATTTGAAAAGAATTCCCTAACTTTAATACTTTTGAAGATATTTGATATTTACTGATGTCATTATTTTGTTACAAATAAGAAAATAGCTATTACTCAGTTATGGCATGCAATAGAACCCCAAACTATATGGCATCTTATAATTAAGGACAAAGTAGCTGAACAACATATTTTAGGAAAATACTCTAACTGCACTAGTTTTGGAGTTACTATGGATTTACTCAACTGTAGAATTTCAAAGTAGCTATTACTTAGCTATCCAATGTGCAACAGATCTGAAACTTTACTATGTGATAGCTTATCAAAAACTAGATGAATAACATATTTGAAAAGAATTCCCTAACTTTAATACTTTTGAAGATATTTGACATTTACTTATGTCATTATTTTGCTACAAATAAGAAAATAGCTATTACTCACTTATGGCATGCAATAGAACCCCAAACTATATGCCATCTTATAGTTAAGGAAAAAGTAGCTGAACAACATATTTTAGGAAAATACTCCAACTGCACTAGTTTTGGAGTTACAATGGATTTACTCAACTGTAGAATTTCAAAGTAGCTATTACTCAGCTATCCAATGTGCAACAGATCTGAAACTTTACTATGTGATAGCTTATCAAAAAGTAGATGAACAACATATTTGAAAAGAATTCCCTAACTTTAATACTTTTGAAGATATTTGACATTTACTTATGTCATTATTTTGCTACAAATAAGAAAATAGCTATTACTCACTTATGGCATGCAATGGGACCCCAAACTATGTACCATCTTATAGCTAAGGACAAAGTAGCTGAACAACATATTTGAAGAAAAAGTTGTAACTGCAATAGTTTTTGAGTTATGAGCCCTTTACTCCAAGTAGCTAAGATTGCTATTACTCACTTATCTTTAGGCCTAAGTCCATAAAACCAAAAAAATTTTCGAGGGCGTGAAAATTCATTGGGACAATTAATTTACAAAAAATCTGTAGCTGTAGCAGTTTTGGAGAAATCTGCGTGACTAACTAACGCACGCACACACGCACGCACGCACACACACAGGCATCATTTCATAATCTCCCTCCCTTTGTACATGTACATTTCCACTGTAAATTGCATGCAGAAACATCTTGTCTGTGGCATATTCCTTAGATTTATTTTTTTCAGTAATTAATATGCTGAAGCAAAGTACATATATATTTATATTTTGCATAAAATAAACACTTTATTTTACTACTCACTTTTTGTACATGATTGCAAGTGGCTTCTTCAAAACATACTGAAAATAGAACAGTACACTTAAGACATTGGTGCAACACTATTAGGTTAAGTATGAAATAGCAATATTAAAACTATCAATTTAAAATAAAATTTAAAATGTTAAGGATCTTTTAAGCATACATTCATATAATTTAATGCATTGCTTAAATCTGCTGCAGAAGGCAAAAAGGAATGCTACATTTAAAATACTGAAATTTGTCCATACCTGATATAATCTGAAGATTGTAATTTTAATCTTTCATTTCTTAATTAAATAAGTTAAATAAATAATGTATGATTCTTACACGTAAATAAAATTATTCTATGGGGTTAAATTGACACACGAGACAATAATAGGCAAAGCTAAGCAAAAACAAGGAAAAACATACAAGTGAGATTTTTGACTTATTGAAGGAACTGACACACCTACATAAACTCACCAAATCTTTCAAAGCTTGTGACACTTGCTCACTTGTCCTGCCTCCCTTGATAAACATGGCAATTTTGTCATTTTCATGTATTTTTGATTCTCTTTTTTCCAGTGCTCTTTTTGCTCGCTGTGTCTTTGGTTTTCTATTAACAAGAAAAATAAACATTGCTACATTTTCTTTTTTCAGATATGGATAGTTACATCACAGAGGCTGGTGTATATTCTTTGCAAATCCAATGCACTAAAACGTTCCTTAAGATTATGTACATCATCTTATTGCAAATTCTAAAATGGTACACTGCACAGTGACCTTGGACACGTCTTTTGCGCAATGCTGGATTCGCGAATATAGAATGGTAAATAAAACAACGCTGTTGAATTCTACGTGCATCATCCCTTTGCCTACAAATGTAAACAACTAGCAGCAAAACTAGAGGATCGCTCGCAAAAAAAAAGATAATGTTTTTGCATAGCAAAACAAAGCGTCCCGAAAAGGATATAAAGGTGAGTGCTAAAGTATTAAGAAAATGCTTCGTTTCTAGCCTTATACTGTTGTGGCAACCAAAGTCAGCGCAGTCTGCTCTATCTAGCACGGTTTTCAAGATATAAGCATTTTTGTGTTTTGTAAAAAATAAAAAAATAAAAAATGTCCGCTATATTTGGCGAGACAAAAATATTTTGAAAATTGGCATGGCTACTCTGCAGAGATACCCAGCAGGTCCAAAATTTTGTTGAGTTCACTCCATATAGCACGGTTTTCGAGATATAAGCATTTTTGTGTTTTGCAAAAACTTTGAAAATTCAAAATGGCCACCATTTTTGGGGAGACAAAAATTTTTGTCAAGACCACTGCCGTGGTGTGTATCTCCCGCTGAGCATTAAAGCAGAAGAAATAGCTTTTCCGAGATATTCACAATTTTTCATTTTCGTGTGTGAAAGGTCTTCCAAAAGTAGGTGAATGAGTTATTTGAGAAAAATTGGCTATCTGCAATACTATTAAGAGATAATTCACATTTACTCATTTTGAGTAGGTGAATAATTATCTATGGGTCTGAAACTTCACCAAGTGAAAGCTCTCCCAAAAGTAGGTGAATGAGTTATTTGAGAAAAATTGGCTATCTGCAATACTTTTAGAGATAATTCGCATTTACTCATTTTGAGTAGGTGAGTAATTAGCTATGGGTCTGAAACTTCACCATGTGAAAGCTCTCCCACAAGTAGATGAATGAGTATTTGATAAAAATTGGGTATCCGCAATACTTTTACAGATAATTAGCATTTACCCATTTTGAGTAGGTGAATAAATAGCTATGGGTCTGAAACTTCACAGAGTGAAAGCTCTCCCAAAAGTAGGTGAATGAGTTATTTGAGAAAAATTGGCTATCTGCAATACTTTTAGAGATAATTCACATTTACTCATTTTGAGTAGGTGAATAATTAGCTATGGGTCTGAAACTTCACCAAGTGAAAGCTCTGCCAAAAGTAGGTGAATGAGTTATTTGAGAAAAATTGGCTATCTGCAATACTTTTAGAGATAATTCGCATTTACTCATTTTGAGTAGGTGAGTAATTTGCTATGGGTCTGAAACTTCACCAAGTGAAAGCTCTCCCAAAAGTAGGTGAATGATTAATTTGAGAAAAATTGGCTATCTGCAATACTTTTAGAGATAATTCGCATTCACTCATTTTGAGTAGGTGAGTAATTAGCTATGGGTCTGAAACTTCACCAAGTGAAAGCTCTCCCAAAAGTAGGTGAATGAGTTATTTGAGAAAAATTGGCTATCTGCAATACTTTTACAGATAATTCGCATTTACTCATTTTGAGTAGGTGAATAATTAGCTATGGGTCTGAAACTTCACCAAGTGAAAGCTCTCCCAAAAGTAGGTGAATGATTAATTTGAGAAAAACTGGCTATCTGCAATACTTTTAGAGATAATTCGCATTTACTCATTTTGAGTAGGTGAGTAATTAGCTATGGGTCTGAAACTTCACCAAGTGAAAGCTCTCCCAAAAGTAGGTGAATGAGTTGAGAAAAATTGGCTATCTGCAATACTTTTAGAGATAATTCGCATTTACTCATTTTGAGTAGGTGAGTAATTAGCTATGGGTCTGAAACTTCACCAAGTGAAAGCTCTGCCAAAAGTAGGTGAATGAGTTATTTGAGAAAAATTGGCTATCTGCAATACTTTTAGAGATAATTCGCATTTACTCATTTTGAGTAGGTGAGTAATTAGCTATGGGTCTGAAACTTCACAGAGTGAAAGCTCTCCCAAAAGTAGGTGAATGAGTTATTTGACAAAAATTGGCTATCTGCAATACTTTTAGAGATAATTCGCATTTACTCATTTTGAGTAGGTGAGTAATTAGCTATGGGTCTGAAACTTCACCAAGTGAAAGCTCTCCCAAAAGTAGGTGAATGATTAATTGACAAAAATTGGCTATCTGCAATACTTTTAGAGATAATTCACATTTACTCATTTTGAGTAGGTGAGTAATTAGCTATGGGTCTGAAACTTCACAGAGTGAAAGCTCTCCCAAAAGTAGGTGAATGAGTTATTTGACAAAAATTGGCTATCTGCAATACTTTTAGAGATAATTCGCATTTACTCATTTTGAGTAGGTGAGTAATTAGCTATGGGTCTGAAACTTCACCATGTGAAAGCTCTCCCACAAGTAGATGAATGAGTATTTGATAAAAATTGGGTATCCGCAATACGTTTACAGATAATTAGCATTTACCCATTTTGAGTAGGTGAATAAATAGCTATGGGTCTGAAACTTCACAGAGTGAAAGCTCTCCCAAAAGTAGGTGAATGAGTTATTTGAGAAAAATTGGCTATCTGCAATACTTTTAGAGATAATTCACATTTACTCATTTTGAGTAGGTGAATAATTAGCTATGGGTCTGAAACTTCACCAAGTGAAAGCTCTGCCAAAAGTAGGTGAATGAGTTATTTGAGAAAAATTGGCTATCTGCAATACTTTTAGAGATAATTCGCATTTACTCATTTTGAGTAGGTGAGTAATTTGCTATGGGTCTGAAACTTCACCAAGTGAAAGCTCTCCCAAAAGTAGGTGAATGATTAATTTGAGAAAAATTGGCTATCTGCAATACTTTTAGAGATAATTCGCATTCACTCATTTTGAGTAGGTGAGTAATTAGCTATGGGTCTGAAACTTCACCAAGTGAAAGCTCTCCCAAAAGTAGGTGAATGAGTTATTTGAGAAAAATTGGCTATCTGCAATACTTTTAGAGATAATTCGCATTTACTCATTTTGAGTAGGTGAGTAATTAGCTATGGGTCTGAAACTTCACCAAGTGAAAGCTCTCCCAAAAGTAGGTGAATGATTAATTTGAGAAAAATTGGCTATCTGCAATACTTTTAGAGATAATTCGCATTTACTCATTTTGAGTAGGTGAGTAATTAGCTATGGGTCTGAAACTTCACAGAGTGAAAGCTCTCCCAAAAGTAGGTGAATGAGTTATTTGACAAAAATTGGCTATCTGCAATACTTTTAGAGATAATTCGCATTTACTCATTTTGAGTAGGTGAGTAATTAGCTATGGGTCTGAAACTTCACCAAGTGAAAGCTCTCCCAAAAGTAGGTGAATGATTAATTGACAAAAATTGGCTATCTGCAATACTTTTAGAGATAATTCACATTTACTCATTTTGAGTAGGTGAGTAATTAGCTATGGGTCTGAAACTTCACCAAGTGAAAGCTCTCCCAAAAGTAGGTGAATGAGTTATTTGAGAAAAATTGGCTATCTGCAATACTTTTAGAGATAATTCGCATTTACTCATTTTGAGTAGGTGAGTAATTAGCTATGGGTCTGAAACTTCACCATGTGAAAGCTCTCCCACAAGTAGATGAATGAGTTATTTGATAAAAATTGGGTATCCGCAATACTTTTACAGATAATTAGCATTTACTCATTTTGAGTAGGTAAATAATTAGCTATGGGTCTGAAACTTCACCATGTGAAAGTTCTCCCAAAAGTAGGTGAATGAGTTATTTGAGAAAAATTGGCTATCTGCAATACTTTTAGAGATAATTCGCATTTACTCATTTTGAGTAGGTGAGTAATTGGCTATGGGTCTGAAACTTCACCATGTGAAAGCTCTTCCAAAAGTAGGTGAATGAGTTATTTGAGAAAAATTGGCCATCTGCAATACTTTTAGAGATAATTCGCATTTACTCATTTTGAGTAGGTGAGTAATTGGCTATGGGTCTGAAACTTCACCATGTGAAAGCTCTTCCAAAAGTAGGTGAATGAGTTATTTGAGAAAAATTGGCCATCTGCAATACTTTTAGAGGTAATTCGCATTTACTCTTTTTGAGTAGGTGAGCAATTAGCTATGGGTCTGAAACTTCACCAAGTGAAAGCTCTTTGGGATAGCTGCTCTGCAGAGATACCCTGAAGATAAAAAATTTCGTCGAAATCGCTCTATGTAGCACGGTTTTCGAAATATTAGCATTTTTGTGTTTTGCAATTTTTGCGCAAAAATTCGAAAATTCAAAATGGCCGCCATTTTTGGCAAGACAAAATTTTTTTGAAAATTGGCATGGCTACTCTGCAGAGATACCCAGTGGGTCAAAAATTTCGTCGAAATCGCTCTATCTAGCACGGTTTTCGAGATATAAGCATTTTTGTGTTTTGCAATTTTGCGAAAAATTCGAAAATTCAAAATGGCCGCCATTTTTTGCGAGAAATTTTTTGTTTGAAAATTGGCATGGCCACTCTGCAGAGATACCCTGCGGGTCAAAAATTTCGTCGAAATCGCTCTATCTAGCAGGGTTTTTGAGATATAAGCATTTTTATGTTTTGCAATTTTTGCGAAAAATTCGAAAATTCAAAATGGCCGCCATTTTTGGCGAGACAAATTTTTTTTGAAAATTGGCATGGCTACTCTGCAAATATACCCTGTGAGTCAAAAATTTCGTCGAAATCGCTCTATCTAGCAGGGTTTTCGAGATATAAGCATTTTTATGTTTTGCAATTTTTGCGAAAAATTCGGAAATTCAAAATGGCCGCCATTTTTGGCGAGACAAAATTTTTTTCAAAATTGGGATAACTACTCTGCAGAGATACCCTGTGGGTCAAAAATTTCGTCGAAATCGCTCTATCTAGCACGGTTTTCGAGATATAAGCATTTTTGTGTTTTGCAATTTTTGCGAAAATTTTGAAAATTCAAAATGGCCGCCATTTTTGGCGAGACAAAAATTTTTTGAAAATGGGGGAAAAGTACTCTGCAGAGATATCCTGCGGGTCAAAAATTTTGTCGAAATTGCTCTATCTAGCACGGTTTTTGAGATATAAGCATTTTTGTGTTTTGCAATTTTTGCGAAAATTTCGAAAATTCAAAATGGCCGCCATTTTGAGCGAGACAAAATTTTTTTGAAAATTGGGAAAACTACTCCGCAGAGATACCCTGTGGGTCAAAAATTTCGTCGAAATCGCTCTATCTAGCACGGTTTTCGAGATATAAGCATTTTTGTGTTTTCCTTATTTGGAAAATTCGTAATGATTAATTAATCATTAATTACTCGGCCATTTCTTGACCAATCAATGCCAAAATCTAATGATTTCCAGATTTTAATAGAATGAATGTATTTGCCAAGTTTCAGGTGAATTGATAAAATTCCTTTCAAGTTATCATCCGGACAAGCTTCCCCATCGAAAAAAGACATTTTTGGTCATGTGACCTCTCTGATTGGTTGAAATGTCACTGCAGCATATTCAAAAAAATTCCCCAAGGCTACTGCCTAAACCTGCCAAATTTGAAAAGAATCCGCCTAACGGTTACAGAGTTATAAGGAAAACAAAATGCGGAGCCGGCGGAGCCGCAGGAGCCGGCGGAGCCGGAAGCTCTCCCATACACAAACAAGCGTCCCTTGCAGGACGCTTAATAAAACGTAAATTATATGCAGCAAATATGAAGTCAAATAATTCAGTGGGGATTTTTATCAATATTTCATTTAAAGATCGACTACTCATTAATATTTATGAGATCACGGAATTCTTTAGGGGATTTCCTAACAATATTTTAACCAAAAGGCTGTTTGCACATCCATCACTATACATGTTTAGTTAATGGAATGGCCAATTTGGCATTGGATTTGTTTTGATTTTTGCCTAAGATTTACCCCTTATTTTGAACAAAATATCAATGTAACCATTTTAGAATAGGAATAAGAGACAAATTCTCATGCTTTATGATGGTTTTAAACTATCGATCTGCTTCAGGCTTCGTGGCTTTAATATTCAACTGAATGATTGTTTAAAACCACCATAAAGCACTCGAATATGTCTTTTATTCCTATAATACTAAGTGTATCTTGGATGTGACCTGGTCCTGTACCACTATATTTTATAATCTATTTATCAGTCTTTAGGTAGGAATTTCATGTGAAAAACTACTTGTCTCAACCAAAAGAATTATTGCTATGTTAGCTGTGGTCCACAATCCCAAAATGAACTGTTAGAACATTCTTCATGTTGTATCAGCTTTTGCCATCATCCCCCCCCCCTCCCCCAAGATTGACCATATATGAACAATCAATAAGAGTAATACAATATACCTACCTCAAAAAATTTTAACCTAAAAAAGAACATGTGTCATATGATGTATGTACATTAAGAATACATGCATCTTAAACTTTATGCATTTTAACAATAAGAGCACTGCTGACGGTGCACTAAACCATTCTGTAGTAAATATGTTACAGTATGGACTGCCGCATGGTGGAATATTCTCTGGAATAAGATTTTGCCAAAACAAAGTCGAAATTTCAGGGACGTTTTCACCAGTGATTACATGATCATTCATTGTTTCATAAACAAGCAATGAGTGACCGAATGAATCGGTCACATATAGAGTTGGTACAGACTTTGACGACTTACAAGAACTTGCTACACTTTACAGCTTCCAACAGATAGCCTGGATAAGAGTTTAATGGTCAAGGTTACTATGGCAAGGTCAAAGGTGAAATGAAGGTCACACCATAATGTTGCACATCTACAACCCCAACCAATGTCCCTAACAAGTCTCAACTTCTTACACGTTACAGTTTCTGAGATACAGCTCGGAAATGATTTTGAAGGTCAAGGTAACCACGGTAAGATCAAAAGTTAAATGTAGGTCACACCATGATGGTGTACACCTACACCCCAAACCATTATGCCTAACAATTACTAAGTATCATCTTGCTAGACCTTGCACTTTCTGAGATATAGCCTAGACAAGATTTTCAAAATCAAGCTCATTACTGCCAGGTTAAAGTCTAATCAAGGTCACACCATGATGTTGCACGCCTACAAATCCTTACTAATGTTCCTACCAAGTATCGACTTCCAACACCTTATGGTTTCCTAGACATAGCCTGAACAAGATTTTAAAGGTCAAGCCGCTACGGCAAGATCAAAGTACAAATCAAGGTCACACCAGGATGACACCTGCATCCCCCATCCAATGTGCCTACCACGTCTGAAATTCCTACACCTTACACTTTCTGAGATATTGCACGGACAGGAATTTAAAGGTCAAGAGAAGTATGGCAAGGTCAAAGCTAAAAGTCGAGGATGTTACACACCTAACCCCCAACCAGTGTCCCTTCCAAGCATCAACTTTCTACACCTTACAGTTTTTGAGATATAGCCGGGACAAAATTTGAAAGATCAATGCCAATACAGCAAGGTCAGAGGTCAAAACAAGGTCACACCATGACACTACGCCTTACAGTATCGTGATACAGCCAAGACAAGATTTTTGTTCCGAGCACCAGCCTGCCATAAGTGAAAACAAAAGATAGTCTGGATGATATTTTAAAGGTCAAGGTCACTTCTGCAAGGTCAAAGGTAAAATCAAGGTCACACATTACGTTGCACACCTACATCCTCAAATGTCCCAAGTATCAACCTTACGGTTTCTGAGATATAGCCAGAACAAGATTTTCATTCTCAAGGTCACTATGTCATGGTGAAAGGTCAAATGAAGGTCACACCATGAGGTTACACACCTACTTCCCATCCCTACCAAGTATGAATGTCCTACAACTTACAATTTCCTGCATACAGCGTGGACAAACTTTTATGGTTTTACAGTTTTATGGCAAACCAGTGAACGCCCATTTTGTAGACCTGTTGAAGCATTTGTCCTTGACCTTTAACAAAGAAATATAAGACAGGCATTCACTGGTAGGCAGGCATTTACTAGTAGGAAATCACTTGGGTCTTTGAAAAAAAGACGGTCGAGTGAGGATAGGCCATCTAAAAATAGGGGTGAAACCAAGAACTTAAAAAGTTACGAAAGAATTTTAATGAAATTTTCAGTAAGACAGTTGCACAAGGAACGGATAATAAAATATTGCAGGTGATACGGATCACCATCTGGATCAAGGAATTTTTTATAGATTTTTTATCATTACACTAATAAGCAATATTGGAGCTGCTGGACTTGGTGGTGGTCTGCACTCTTCGAGTGCTCGTTAACAAGACGTGAAGGAAAAAATTTCTAAAGCCAAAGAACATCTTTAAGAGATGCCATAATCCAATGGCAGCAGCAATCAGTCAACCCAACAAGAAAACAAACTAGAAAAATGTTTTTTTGCTGACAAAAACAAAGCGTCCCCAAAGGTTAAATGCAATATTATATAAAGAAGAAAATGATTTTTGAAACTAAAAATATGCAGCGCTGAGAGAATAAGTGAAACTAAAGCACACAGTGTAGAGGTTTATGCATTAACATGAAAGAAAAATTTAAGTTTTATTTTGTTTTCTATGGTCATAAATTGCAAAAAGTTAATTTAATAAATGCTATAGTTTGTAAGAAGAGTAGTTTTAAAGGAGGCATAAGGTAAAAACACAAAATCTGCTATTTTATGTCCCCTGTTTGACCCATAAGAGGGGACAGGGGGTAAATCTGACTGGCTATCTAGACTCTCCTTATATGAAATCCAATCTAAAGCTGTAAAAGCAATAATAAAGGAGATATAAGGCAAAAGGATCAAATCTGCTATTTTACGACCCCAGTTTGACCCATAAAGGGAGGTCAGGGGGGTAAATCTGACCGGCTATCTCAACTCTTCACATATGGTTTCCCAATACCTCTTAATACACTCTAAAGCTCTAAAAGCAAGAATAAAGGAGACATTAGGCAAAAACACAAAATCGCCTGTTTTATGACCCCAGTTTGACCCATAAGGGGGGTCGGGGGTAAATCTGACTGGCTATCTAGACTTCACATATAGTTTCCCAATACCTCTTAGCACATTCTGAAGCTCTAAAACCAATAATAAAGGAGATATAAGGCAAAATTGGCTATTTTATTACCCCAGTTTGACCCCTACAGGGGGGTCGGGGGCAGTGTTCGAAACTCGTGCAAAAAAGTTAATGGTTGTCAGGCTTGTAACTTTGGAAAGTTGGAAGCCCCAGACAAAAGTTGCAAGTTTTATTAGAACTTGATATTTTCCAAGACAGAAAAAAAATGTGAAAACTAAAAAACATCACAAGGTGTATTGATTTGTTTTGATAATTGGTTAAAGTTAAGATGTACATCATTTTCAACAGCCAGGGTTATAATAACGGAGACAGGTTCACAGCATTGCCACTTGTGGGATTGGAACCCACACAGAGCCTATGGTGATTGAGAGGCCATGCTTGTTAACCACTAGGTAAAAACCATAACTCTTGATTAATTTATTTATTGTCAAAAGTTACTCTATACATTCTGATTTAACATTTTAATGTGAAATATTTTCAAATTAAGTTCCATGCCTAATTTTTCCACATGCATTCAAACCCAGGAATGTAGTTCTGGAAAGCAATTAAAAACTAAATACCCCCTCCCCATCCCAACCCCCACCCAGTCCCCAAGATTTGTCTCAGTATTTGGAAATCAACTGATGTCTGATGGGGAAACCCTCTTCCCCTTTCCTTGACTTGCATCAAATACTGTTATTTTTGTAACAACATAAGGGTCTCTGATCTTCCCCAGTGAAAATTGGCCTAAATTTTGAAGATTTTATCTTCCTTTTAAAGTGTGACCAACACCCTCAATATTTGGAGCAAACAAACCTGAGGCTTCGGGGCTCAGGGGCGGTATTCACGAACATGGATTAAGATCAGTTCAAGATCAGATCAAATTTGATGAAAAAGTTTAAACTGAGCCAGGGGATCAAATAGCTATTCACAAAGCAGGAATCACCTAAGTTGAAAAGATAAAATAGAGCAGATTCATTTTGGGTCACAAACCCCCAACAAATACACTAGCTTAAATATATCAAAGTACCTTAACGATTCTGCGCACATGTGTTTGCATAGTGTCACCAAATAATACTTTTTACGACCTCGCCACTGGGTTCTGCTTCACGAATTTTTGTCCAATCTCAGATTGCTTGACACAAAAGCAATATGGCTACCGCCGAAAAGATGATGAAAACAATACAAAAGGTGTAAATATTCCTCTATTAACCCTTATTTTATAAAAAAAATCGCTTCAGATATGTTACAAGCATCCGGACTTGCATCGACGAAAATATAAGAGCCTGTCCTTAAACTTAACAGCAAATTGCTTGTGGGCAGGCGGCAGTTTCGAACACTGGTCGGGGGTAATTTGACATGCTTTCTAGACTCTCCACATATGGTTTCCTACTACCTCCCAATACATTTTATGGCTCTAAAAGCAATACTTAAGAAGATAATAGGAGGGTTCACATGAATTTTTAGCTTTCTGGTACAATTACAAGCCCCTGCCGTCAGTAGATTTTGCAGAGCAGCGATGACGGGCGGGTGTACCCCACAAAAAACTAATTTTTGATCATGTGACCATGATAAAGATCAAAGGTCAAATTTAAGCATGTTGAAAAATTTTTGCATGCACACTCCAACTCCATAAAAAGTGGGTGTTGGGACAATTCTTGCAAATAACTGGGTAGATAGTGTTATGGACAGGACATTAGAATGGACAGGTGATAAAAATAATTGTCTGTTTGTTGTACTGTGATGTCCGTTAGACTGTCCATCCCAGTATAGAGTAAGAAATCTAAAATTCGCCACATATCTGAAATTCGCCACATGTGAAAATACTAATAAAATAAATGAATTGTGGTGAGATTTGTTGACTGTATAGTAAATAAGGCTTTTTGAACTGAAAAATACCAATTTTTGGACAAAAACATCATTTTCTTCATAAAATTAACTAAGGTTTTAGAGGTGGCGAATTTTAGATTCCTGGCGAATTTTAGATTTCTTACTCTATATATATATGCAGAACTTTAGCTTGAGTGAGTCTTTTTTTCTTTTTACAATTATTGTTTTGATTGGTTAATTAGATTAAAAAGAAAGTGTTTGCAGATAAACAGTCACCCGGTTGCCAATTGTATCTATGCCAATTATCAATAAATGAACTTCAGTTGTTGATGTGATTACTGATTAGATGACACAACAGTTACAAAAATTGCAACTGAATGATGCAACTGCAACCGAGTAAGTCAAAGTGTCTACATGGACTTTTAAATATGACCTGGGGATATTCACCAATTAAAATATAACATGTTAACTTTGAAAAAAGAGAAAGCTATCTAAATGTAAGGAATTTGCTTTTGCCTTTTACAACTACATGTACTACTTACCTATCATGAATATACAATAACATTTTCTTCATCAAAAAGTACTAGACTTTCCTGTCAAATTGAACTAATTGAATTGTTAAATTTGATTTTAGGCAGTTAAAACCAATTGATTTTGATGTAAGGAGACAGATATTATGGTATATAACCCTTTCTCTTAGAGGTGTCTATTCTTGTACTTTTATATCAGGTCATATTTATATTTTGTCATTGTACTTAACCGATACTATAATGTTCAATAAAAAAAGTAAAAAAGAATGACATATAACCCTTATAACACAACTCTCATAGTGAAAGAACATTTTCAATTTTTTTTGGAAAAAATGCTAAAAATGGGTAAATGTCATTTATTTTCACTCAGTTACATTTGCACAGTGAAGGGAAATATAACCAAATAGTTGTGGAAAAACTTGGGTGATCTCATTTATAATTATTTGTATTTCAAGCAAATTTCCAGTTTGTGAGGTGGTACCACAGCTCTATGCACAAGTACAATAGAACTGAGGTAACCATGTATATGTTAATACTTGGATGGGTGACTACCTCAGTGCACTACTCATATCTCTCATGCAGCTCGCACTAGTACACCGAAACGACTTTTATATAATAAATGTTGTACTCGTGATTTATCATACTGCCCATCAGAAAATGGTCCCAATTTAGGTGACTGTGTATGTCACATCATATTTTATCGCCCATAATATTAAAAAGTACGTTGAATCATATCTTACACTACACATTGAAGCACCATATGTCGGTGCCTTATAAAACTCGGAGCTCCGGAGGTGTGGTCGGAGGGGTGCGATGGGTGCGGTAGGGTGCGGTAAAAATATTTGTACAATAAAATATTACTGGATCATATATTTGTAAAATATTGTTAGAAAACCCCATCGTAGCCTCACGTTTTCAGCATTCTTTGGGTGTACAAGTACCAGCATTTGATATTTTATTTGTTTTAAATATATCGTGATTCACGATTCATGAAGGCAGTATTAGGTGCGGTCATAATGCACTCATACAATTCTCGGATCTAGAGGTGCGGTGACATAAGCTGAAGAAAACCCCAAACATGAAAGCAAAACAAGTAATTATATTTTATTCTCTATTTTACAGTGAATCATTTTAATGACAAAAGTAAAACAAGCAAAGCAAAAAACATTGACAGTAAAATATTGCTGGATTATATATTTGTAAAGTATTAGAAACCCCATCCCCAGCAGGCACGCAACTTTGAAATCAGGTTGAATCCAACGGTGAAATCTGGTTGAAATACGTGTAGATTTTGCAAACCGTTTTTAGTTGGATCCAACCGGTGAAATCATGTTGAAACCAACTGTTGAAATCTGGTTGAATTCAATGGGTGAAATCAGGTTGAAATACGTGTAGATTTTGCAAACCGTTTTTGGTTGGATCCAACCGGTGAAATCATGTTGAAACCAACTGTTGAAATCTGGTTGAATTCAATGAGTGAAATCAGGTTGAAATACGTGTAGATTTTACAAACCGTTTTTGGTTGGATCCAACTAGTGAAATCATGTTGAAACCAACTGTTGAAATCCGGTTGTATTTATGTGTGAAATCTGGTTGAAATACGTGTAGATTTTGCAAACAGGTTTTGGTTGGATCCAATGTATGAAATAGGGTTGAATTCAATGGGTAAAATCTGGTTATTTACATTGTCTTCTTTATTTGAATCATTGTAGCTTGTGTGTCATAATTATAGCTTCTTAATAATATTATACAATAACTATATCCATATGCATATTTTACACTTTGGATACAACTCAAAGTAATTAATTCTTTCCAAGATGACATGTATTCATGAATCATTGTATATTCAATATTCTATTTCTGATGACATTGTAATGATACATAATTTTGCATCAAATATAATTATAATTGCTCAAGATATGTAAATCCATATTATCCAACTAGATATCCATTTTTATGTTTTAATAGGACTAGTAGTGCTGGGACGAGTTGACGGAAACTCGAGTTACAACTCGATGGGCGATAATTGGGGGTCACATCGATCGGCGCAAGTGAAACTCGAGTTTTTTGTAAACGTACATATTTTAACCATCTAAGGCTGATACTTCACCATAACAATAGAAATATCTGAAATTTTCAGAAATATATTGTATTTTTACTTTATTCTGACTTAAATCAATGAAGATTTAACTTAAATTATATCGCGAAAGCCCATTTCCAGTTTAAAGTTTTGCCTCATGTACGGTTATGTAAAATATTTTCGCTAACAAACGAAATACTCTATCCCGAAAATTACTCGAGTTTGACTCGAGTTCAACTCGCTTCTAACAAGCGATGCTCGATCTGTCATTTAAGCTTGCGATCCCACCACTAACCTGGACTAGTATTATTCAATGTCTTCAATTGAAATTCTTTTTGTTAAATTTTAAAATATTTTTTTTCTTTGTAAAAAACAAACACTTGTGACATTATTTATATCTTCAGCATTTTATCCAATCAGTTTCTGTTAAATGTTTTATTAAGTTGGCTATAATTTATTGTAATTATAAAGAAGCTATAATCATGTAGCAAAGCCACAATACTCAGTTCAAATGCTTGTGTCTCATACAACTCTGGCATATAAACTGAGAAAAAAACACAAGAATAGCCACATTATTAGAACTTCACCCATTACTCCCCACCTTAATTAGTTGTCAGTGCTGACCACAAAAAACAGACTTAAAGAAGTAACACCATGCATGCAACTGAGCAAGGATAAACCCCCACCTCCACCCCTGCTGTGTTATCTAATTACTTTAGTCACAGGTCCAGTGTTCTGTGTAGCAGGGTACAGATAAGAAAAACCAGGAACCCCCCAACCTCACTGTTGTGTGATAAAATGTTATAGCTTAGGTTCTCTGTATAGAGAAGTTTTCAGTGTAAACTTGCAAACTGAAAACTAGTTCTTTGTGTATGGGAGAATTTTGAGAAACAAATTCTAATTACTAAGTTTTGATGAATAAGTTTGAATTTATCTTTTTTCTATTTAAGATAAGTTTGACTTCAAAATGTTTTTTTTAATTATCGGGAATTGTATTAATCAAAATATAATTATAAATGATAAAAATTATATTTGGATGCATCAGTTAATTAATAAGGAGAATGGATAAAAATGTACAAGTACATGTACACATAATCTTTATCATCTTTATAATCTTTAAAAATTAGTCTTTGCTTTACAAATACCTACAAATTCAAAAACAATTGCAATAATAGTTCTTTCAAAAAGTTAGACTTAATCACTATATCACCCTCCAGAAAATGAATTTTCAATCAACCAGTCATTCATTTCCCAATATTCAACCTGTTTTCTGTTCAATAACATGACTAAGATTTCATGTCGAAAAACCTAACTTGATTTAGTGGTGATTTTTTATGAAGTATCACTACTTTTTCCAGTCAGAAATCCAGCTTTGAAATAGTGTTGAAATTGTGTCCGTGTCAGTTTTTCAACCAAAAATCACCATGATTTCTGGTCAAAATATCACTACTTTTTCATGTCAGAAAACTAACTTAGATTTAGTAGTTGGTAATGTGCATTTCAACGTCAGGACCTGTTTTCAACTTTAAATCAACGACATTTCAAGACGTGTGCCTGCTGGGTCGTAGCCTCATGTTTAAGTACCAGCATTTGATAAAATATTTCACAAGACACACAGCCAATCAGATGGGGGTGCGGTAAAAAGGTGCGGTGGAGGTGCGGCTCCGAGTAAAGCTCCAACTCCAGCTCCGAGTTTTATAACGCACCCCATATGTCTGATTTATGGTTTCAATCCAATGTATTGAAGAAAAAGTAGACAAAAGGGTAAATGGTAACTTGTAGGGTTTCGCGCTAGCAGACCGAAACCCCTTTTGGCCTTGTTAAGGACATCATTTACTGCTCAGATGGTAAAATTCGGTGCATACTGTGGTGTCATCTCAGTCACTTAAATTGGGTAATCCCTTATATTGTCATCATTTTCCAATGGGCAATAGTATGATACATCACCAGCACAATCTTTATTGTACAAATCTTATATATTAAATGTTGTACTTGTGATTTATCATACTACTCCCCATCGGAAAACGGTCCCAATACAGTATTTAGGTGACTGCATGGGTGTCACATATTTTATCGCCCATAATATTAAAAAGTACGTTGAAGCATATCTTACACCACACGTTGAAGCACCATGTCTGATTTATGGTTTCAATCCAATGTACTGAAGAAAAAGTAGACGAAAGGGTAAATGGTAACTTGTCTTTTAAAAATTTCACCAAAAGCGTATAACACGTGTTATATTCACGTTATATTTGTTTACAACTATGCGACTAAATTTGTTAGCTGTTTCACACATTTTACTCGAAATTTCATGGTGCCGCATAGACGTGGTTACCTCGGCTCTACTTACTTGCGTGTAGAGCCGTGGCACGACCCCACATAAAACTGGAGATTTGCATAAAACACAAATACCATAAAAATTATACACACAACTGTTCCCACAACTATTTTGTCACATTAACCTTAACTGTCAGCCAACATGCAAACATGTGTGGCGGGACGGGCCCCCACCCCCGTGTAAACCCAATGGAGGTTCGAGCCCCCGGTCCCATCACCGTGTTCCCATGGACCCGCAGACCTGCCCTGCACGGGTGTCTTATGAACAGGGACCCCCATGAAAGCAAGAGATCCCCCTTAAATGGGAGCCTTGTGGACAGGGATCCATCCTATATGGGTACATTATGGACCAGAACCCACCCTTGCCACCATAAACTTACATAGAGGGGTGAGTTTTACCACCTACCACCCGCCCTGGAACCACTGGGGTGACACGCCCCACAACCAGAGGGTACAGCCCCTGTCAGGCAAAGAGGCTGACGGCACCCCGGCACTCTACAGACCGGAGGCACCCGCTCTCGAGCGACCCAAAGGTGCAACCCCGCTTATATACTGTGCAGGCCGCCTCCCTGCTCACCCAATGACTGTGCAGATTTGAACCCGTGACCCCTCAGATTGTTCACATGGAACCCAAATCCAACCAACTTTATCCCGAGCAGGAGAGTGGACGTGTCCTGGTTTTTCCCTGGACCCTGAAAAACCCTGGTAACCTATCAAAATTGCCTTGTTTTACCAATTAACCTATCTCAAGAATTATAAAATCCAACCATAATCCCAGTTTACCTATGCTGCCACCAGGTCATTATTGAGGTTGACCAACCTGTTATTATTTTCAACTTTTGGTATTGTGACCTAAATTGTAGAGTAGGAGAACGTGGATAAGATGACTTATTGTGATCTGAGTGCTCTAGGACCAAGAATTTAAAGATGTTACTCATTCCAACTTCAAAGTACTAAGATTCATTTAACTAAGATGACCAAAACAAAACTCAAAGGTGTATTAATCAGGTGCAGATGGACTACAGTGTCACAAAGTCTGATACTCTAAATCAGGTGTTTATAACCAATCCCAATATGACCATTGTGCTGTCGATGTTAACATTCACCGGCATGATATAACCATTTATCATCAATCAGGCGCCATATAACCATGAGGTGTGAGGTCCAGTTCAGGGAAGTTACTAGTCAAGTTCCTGCTAAAACTCTGCAAAGGTCTCCTGGGACAAGATCAACTAGACCAAGTTTCAGAAAGTGAAACCAAAGTTCAGACCCTAATACAGGTCTTCTTAAAATAAACAAAGTGAAAACACAAGTATTGAAATTCATAATATATATTGACAACAAAAAGAAATAGTAACAAGGTAAAAAGAATGTGTGTAAAAACAGAATATTGACAAGGGAAAGACTATAATCAACAAATTATGTAATTTTGAGAAAGTGTAGATGTATTAAATTTTATGAAAGTAAAACAATCAAATGAAACAAGTATGGAGTTAAAGATTATTTGAGAAATTATATAATTAGAGACTAAAGAAAGGCTTAATTTAATTACAAACCAGAAACCCAATAATTAAAGCAAGAGAGTTAAGGAAGGCTAAATTTAGTTAAGATCCAGAACCTGAATAATTAATTTTATAAGAGACTTAAGCAAGGCTTTTATATCAAACACCAAAATTTAAGGAGTATTTACAATTAACATTTTGTAAAAAAAGGGTAATAAATTTTAATAGTTAAACAAATTACAAAAAAATGGAACTCCAATAACTGTAAACCCAACCTAAAGTGACAACACACATGACATTTATATAACATGACATTGGGCAACATGACATTTAACATGGATAAATCAGTGCACACGACAGCAAGCTTATGCAACACCACAAAAAAAAAATAAAGGCATTAAGCATAAGATAAAAGCATAAATGAACCATTGAGGGTATAAAATATAATGTAGAAATAATTACACAGAGCCAAAGAAAAAGAGGGAAGGCTAATAATTTTTAACAGAAAAAGAAATGACAGGTGAACATTAAATAAAAGCAGACTTTAATACAAGTGCGCCGCCAGGCTAATTTGGAGCACCATCTAGCTGTCATGTTAACTCAAGGAAATACTTTATAAGGGATGTTTGGGCTATAATTCTGGAAGGGTAATGATTTAAGTTAATATTATACCAGAATAAACACATGAAGTAAATAATAAAAAGAATATTTTGAATGGATAAACAAAAGTATTAACTTCAACATAAAGATAAGATATTTAAATGTAAAGCCCAGTGCAAGGCTAGTAATATTGAGCATTAGTTAATAACAATAATAATTTGGACAAAAAAAATAAAGCTGGAAAATCTAAATTAGTTCGTTTAATAAAATTTACTGCAGGACCAAGGAGGGCCACCTGGAAGGCTAATGTTGTTCCAGAATAAAAAAGAGGGAGGAAAAAAGACAGTTTGACAGCTAGTTGTGCAGGAGTTGAAATAAAAAGGGCAAGTTTCCCAGAAGAAATTATCAAAATACACACAACAGAAAAAGCAGTCAACCAAGCATTAGAATTTGGAAAGAGGATGCATTAATTAATAAATGGCACACAAAGCTTAATTACAGAAGTTTTACCAAATCCAGTTTTAATGGCTGAAAAACACTTGACACACAACTTAAGTACCAGTAATTTGGAACTCTTTCAAACCAATCTTTAAACAGAAAATAATTAAATTTATGCTATGAAATATCTTTAAATCAAAAAGGGTTCAGTATTAGCAATAGTTACCAGATTAAAATATAGGTACACTTTAAAATCTAAGATATTGATTTACCAGTGATAAATTAATTAGATCCACAAAGAAAGTTTAAATTACTCTTTTCAACTTGGTGAATTACTTTACTATATCTTTAAACATTACAAAACAGGCATATCTCAGCCATTAAACTAAATGCACACAAAAATATATACAGGTTAACCCCCAGTTTTATCAATAAAATCCCAACCACAAAACTGACCCATAAACCCAATATTTTTACCCATACCATACCAAAGGGCCTTGCTCTCTGTTCTGGACCATGTGTTTGGGAGGGGGGTCTCCCAGAAAGTGTCTGGAAACCAGACTCGATCCAAGAGGGCTCCTCCTCTACCCAAAGAGGAAAAGACTGTGTGTTTGCGAAAAGGATTTAAAGGGGAAATAAATAAAAACCCTACCAGCCCTGATGATTGATGACCCATGATTAACATTTGGGTAGGTGCATTCACCCGCCAGGGAGTTCTCCTGGTATCAACTATACCTGACTCATAATGAATGACATCTGCTTCTACTAAGATGCATTTACCCCTAGGTTGTTAAAGACCCAATTTACTTGGAATGGTACTACCCCACCCTGTACTCAGGTACCCGGGGCCTCCCTCAATGACTGCCAACTCATACTAGGAAGATTGAGTGTCTGGCTCAACTCTCAAAGTACCACCCCAAAATGATATGAATGAAACTATTGATGGGAAAGATTAATGGACTTTGGGAAATATAATTTACAGTGGCCACTATATAAAAATATAACCCAAATCTCTACTTACAGTTCAAAATAAAAAGCTCAAGACTATTTAGGTCAAAAATTAGGAGTAATAAATACATCAAATTTGGTAAAAATACCCCCCTGGGTCCCCCCAACCCCAGCAAACATGATAATAAATTAAATAAGATCAAACCATACCTTTAAACTAAGTTTTTCCCACAAAGTATTCCACACACACAAAAACACGTCCTCTTGCACTGATGTCCAGAACAAAAAGAGACTGATCCCAAACCAAACCCAAGCCAGCAGCACATGTCCAGCTTCCTTATCTAGGGCTGTGATTGGCCAGGATGCCTCAGGCAAAGGTCACCCCATAATCTGAGGGAGGAGATTGGATAGGGGAGATGCATGCTGCATCCACATGCTTATCTATTTGGCGCTAAATCTATTTTAATACAAGGCCTGGATTACCTCACTTTGATTTACATCCTGGAGGAAAACATATGTGGGCCCACTTAGATCAAACTGAGGATTACTGGAAATATTTGCATTTCACACCTAATTATAACACAAAATAGTACAAAAGAGACCAGAAAAGCCAAGAAATTTCAGCCAAGAATTAACAGGAAAAAGTAATTAAAAACAGGAAATTTAGAAGGAAATACCACCAATTAGTGGACAGACACCCAAGACAACTAAAATAAACAGGGAGTTTAGATGAAAATACCGCTAATTAGTGGACAAATATACAGACAAATAAAATAACAGGGAAGCTTAGACGGAAATGCCCCCAATTAGTGGACAAAGAACCAGACAAATCAATAAAATAAACGGGGAGTTTAGACGGCAATGCCGCTAATTAGTGGACAAACAACCAGGCAAATAATATACAATAAACGGCCCCCCCCCTTCAGAAGTAAATAGCGGGAACGATCCACGATCGTCACACATGTTTGACAAAAAAATAAATTACATTTCCTCATTTTCAATACTTTTTGGACCATTTCTCCAAAAATTTGAAAATGCTCTTTTGTTATAAAAGCTGTATAAAATGTCATATATATTATACACATATTGTATTTGTTGTGTCCTTGGCTTAATATCAACTGCTTTTAAATATATCAAACCATTTTGAGTCATTTTATCAAGTTTTATTCAACAGAAACTGATTTTATGCAAATCTCCAGTTTTATGTGGGGTAGTGCCACGGCTCTACACGCAAGTAAAGTAGAGCCGAGGTAACCACGTCTAGGTGCCGCAATATTGATAATACTAAAACTTAGAAAAATACAAATATTTATAATCACAATAAATTTTATGCAACTGTATATCAAAAGAAACAACAAAAACTATAAAGACTATCAAAAACAAACTTTGGTACCTGTGACCATCTGCATTCATGACATATACTATTAGTTCTTGATACGTTGATCATCTGTTTGCCACTTGAAAACAGCTAGAGTTTTTTTCAAATACTTAAGGAAAATGCATTGTCAATATTACTTGTGAAAAATATTACAGTGAACCTCAAAACAAATTTGAACAATTTATATGTCACGTTTGTTTTAAATTATGATAGCTTTGATTCAGTTTTTAGTACACAAGTATTGAGTTTGTGTAAATTGAAGGTCTTTGAAGTATTTGAAGAAAGATTCAAATGAATGTGAATGCATATATATACAGTCAGGTAAAATGTATATTACAAAGTTATTTTGACCAGAATAATCTTCTTTAACTGCCAGGTGAAAAACTATTTCAATCAGTAAGATGGTGAAACTATTAAACTTTAAAAATACTTACAATCTATTTTTTTGTATATATCTTAATGTTAGTTTTCAGATTATCCATATTTATACTCAGAATCCATGCAGATCTTTTACTTTTTCTATACAACTTTTATGTACACCTGTTAAACACATAGTTTTAAGTCCATTAAAAAGTTTACAATGGGGTGATACCCAGTTTATTTTTAATAAAAATGTCATTACTTATATTTCTACAGAGTAATTATCAATTTTTCATACATGATCAATTTTGCATATCTTTATTTTAACTTTCCAGTGTTGTTTCAGATGTCTGGGTCAGTAAATTAACCGTAGACTATGCCCTAGAGCGCAGTCAGCTTGATTTTATCAGCCCTAGTGTACTCAGGTCTTAAAATGTTACCTTTTGGAGGTATCACAAGATAAAATAAATAGTTTGTGAAGCGATCTTGCCAATTGTTCATTTATTAAATGCCTTGGTAATACTGTTACTTTTCTCTATGAGCAATATACAAATGACCTAAATGATTTGTTTGATAAACATGCTCCTAAAGTGTCTCTCATTTTCATCAAAGGTCTTGCTAAATGATTCTCAGATTTCTATCTGCTAGCAAAGGCTGTCAGGCATCAGTTTGAGTGCATCTGACACAAGGATAAGTCATCACAAAATCAACACAGATTGCCGGTTGTAATTCATTAGTTAACAAGGCCACTGCCGCAGCATTATCTCCCACCTTAAAATCAGTAATAATGGAGAACTAAAGGAAATATAAGGCCTTTGTAGCAAGATAACCCCATTTGACATAAAAAAATGGGTCAAGGTAAAAGTCAGCAATTGGAAAAGTCTCAGGCCATGACTTCCTTTAAGTTATTTTCACATTTGGAACCCCTAGTAGCAATGATAAGGGAGATATAAGGCCTTTTTAATAGGATAATCCCATTTAACATTAAACATGTGATATGATGGCCATTTTGTTTTTGAAACTAGGCCAAATTGCCATCAGGCTAACTTTCCTAGCTATATATCGTTTGTGCAAATTTGATCAACCTAGATACAATATTTCAAATTTTAGAGCCTCCTAATGATTTTGAAATAATTGGTTATGGTGGCCATTTTGTTTTTCAAAATAAGGTCCAAATTTTTCTCAAGCAAACATTTGGAGGCCAAGACTTTTCATGGTCTATCTTTACATTCTGAAGCCATAGCGCCAATAATAAGGAAGAAATAAGGATGTTTTAGTGTGATTTAACCTTGAAGCAAGGGTCAAAAGTCAAATTCAACACCTGAAAAAGATTCCCAGGCCATGACTTCCTACAAGTTCTTTTCACATTCCGAACCTCTAGGAGCAATATTAGGGGAGATATAAGGTCATTTTAATAGGATAACCCCGTTTGACATTAAACATGTGATATGGCAGCCATTTTGTTTTTTGAATTAGGCCAAAATGACTATCAGGCTAATTTTTCTAGCCATATATCTTTTGTGCAAATTTGATGAAGGTAGCTGGAATATTTCAAGATTTAGAGCACCTTTATGATTTTTAAACAATTTGCTATGGCGGCCATTTTGTTTTTTAAAATGAGGCCAAAATTTTTGCAGACAGGTTTTTATAGCCATAAACATTCCCTGCAAATTTGGTGAAGATAACTTAATAAATGAATGAGATATTAAGGTTTATGTAAAAACATGACGAACGGACAGACAGATGCACACATGCACATACGGAAGGCATTTTATAATCTCCTGACTGCGGCCTTTGGCTGCAGGCAGGAAATAACAAGGATAAATCCCATTATTTTGAAAATCTTGTCAGTGAAAATGCTCAAAATTCAAAGAAATTGATGCAGGTCTTACTTTCTGCATTGCATTCTGATCCCAAAATTATACTCCATTCTCATGAGTCTCAGAAATGTCTTGCTAACCACTTTGTGATTTTCTCTCAGACAAAATCACCAAGATTAGGTCTCATTTTCCAGCACTGACTCTTTCTACATGCTCCTTCAGACTTATGTAAATTTGATTTCTTTAAAACATTTTATGATGAAGAAATTCACAAGGCAATGATGAAATCACAAACAAAATCTTCTTTATTGGACCCATGGCCTACTTTTTTGTTTAAGGAGTGTTTTGACATTCTTTTGTCCTCCATAACTAAGCTTGTTAATTGTTCCTTTTCTGAAGGTGTCCTTCCCACCAGTTTCAAAAAAAGCTGTTATTTGTACACTGATCAAAAAAGCCTCACTACCATCTGATGATTTCAAGAACTACTGACCTACATCAGGCTTGTGCTTTATCTCTAAACCTATTGAATGTGTGGTTGTCTCCAAATTAAACTACTGTATCAGCTGTAATGGATTGCTATTGTCAAACAGTCAGCTTATAAGTTAGGTCACTCAACTGAAACTGTGCTGCTGTCAATTAAAAATGAAGCCCATCTTTCTCTGGCTAGAGGTGTGGCCACCGATATTATGCTGCTTGACCAATAAGCAGCGTTTGATACAATTGACCATGGCACGATCCTAGGTTGTCTGAGTTTGGCAGTGGTGGTGTAGTTTTGGACTGGTTCAAGTCCTACTTCTGAGATCATTTGTAGTATTTCAAGATTGGCTCTATTCTATCTGATGCTAAGAAGCTCTTGTTTGGCATGCTGCAGTTCCCTCTCCTTGGTTCAATACTCTTTTTCTTATATACTACTTCTCCCCAGCAAAGTCTTATAAAATCATCCTGGCATAGGCTTCCACTTCTATGCAGATGATACACAGTTGTGTGTCCATCTTACACACAAGAATATGGCTCATACCTTTGACAGGTTATCTTCAAATAAATTGAAGCTAAACCCAGATAAATCTGAATTTATCATTTTTGATTCGAAAATGCAACATGAAAAACTTAGCAACTCTTTCTCAGTTAATATTCTCAGCAATTTCCTGTCCCCTGTTGAGGCGGTCAGATACTTTGGTTTGTGGTTTGATAGTAATTTTTCCTTTTTAAGGCATGTCCAGAGCATCTTTAAGTCTTGCTTGCTCAAATCCATGATATTAAGTGTCTCAGAGGCTATCTCACATGTCATGGTACTGTTATGGCTATTTGGTTGGCAGTCGACTTGACTACTGTAATTCCTTGTTTAGGAGTCTCTCTCCTCTTGATCTTTATAAGCTACAATTTGTTCAAAATACTTTTGCTAGAATTGTTACCAATACCAGAACTCACACATCACTCCTGTAAGGAAGACTCTCCATTGGTTGCTTATTGAACATTGTTCAATGTTTAAGACTGCCTTACTGGTGTCCAAGTGGTTATCCAAAATACTTTTCTTTAAGCCTGGATATGAGTGTTTGTAATACACATAAAAGCCAAGCTGATTGTGTGTTGCTTAAGGTCCCACACTTTGCCACTTCAGTGTATAAGTCTACTAAGTATTTTTGCCCCAGCTTGCTTATGATGCTCCAAAGCTTTGGAATGATTTGCCTGATGATGTACATTCAGTCCACTAATTCAGAAAGAAGCCCAAAACCTTTAGCTTTGCAAAAGCATAGCCACCCTAATTTCTACTTTCCCATTCTCTCTCCGTGGTGCTGACCCCTGCTATGTCTCTATTTAATGATAATGGCTTTCTGCTTTTTCTGTTTGGTGTGCCTAGAGTCTGTCTTTGGATGGAGATTAAGTGTTCTAAAAATGCTATTAAAATTAGAACTTTGTACATGAAGTACAAACCAAACTTAGCTAAACTAAATTTGAAAATAATTATCAAGGTATATTACATTGTTTTCACTGTTTATAATGATAAGAAAATAAGTTTCAGAAATAGAGATGTCGTGCACTACGTTTTCACACTAGTTAACATTAAAAGTACCTTTCTGATGTCATGAATTGATTTGTGACAGACAGAACTATGCGGTAGAAATTAATGTTTTATACACAAGTGAGGGCTGAGTTACATACATAGTTTTCATTAATGATTTTAGTGTATTTATAAATTATATCTTTTGAAATTAATATTAATAGTTAATTACCCAAACATGTTACTTAAAATGGCTAATAACATTCAATCTATTCATCCAATGTATAATAATCCACAGCCAACCATTTCCTTGAAAATCTTTCATCATTATGCATGAATTTAATGGCAAGCTTGTGTAAACTAATGCTATTCAATGTGGTTTATACATAGAAATTGTAGATATTTTTTAGTTACTGAAGCAGTATATGCTCTCAAATTGGGCTAGACTACTAATTGTGTTACTATGTTCAAAATCAAAAAGTTCAAACTAGTTGATTGGAACTTCAAAGAATCTGAAAAATGTTATTTACATAAAACAAATAGCTTTGGCCTCACTCTTCATAAACTCTTATCCGCTGTTGCCCTGGGGAGGGGGCAGATTTATTGCCTAGTTGAATTTTCTAAATTATTTGTTAAGGCATCTCATACATTGTTATATACTTCACAGGTTGAGAAAAAATGGTTTCCATGATAAAGTTTGGTCAATGATTATTGGCTTGCATGGGTATGCTTTTCAAGGTATTGGTGATGACAGGAAATTAGTATCATTGTTTGGGCAGAGTTCTAAGGATAAGTATATGCAGGTACAGGACAGTAATGTAAAAGGACTATATCTAAGTTAAACCTAAAATTATTTTAAATGTTGTTGTATTCGAGTTGAAAAAAATCTAACCTTTGCAAATGTAAATATAGTTCAGAGTTGCTCTTTCTAAAAATCTAGATTCAGGTTGTCATATGACCCACTCAGATTTGAATTTAATCATGAAGTCTCAAAATGCATTATCAGATTTGAGAAAACATACTTCCTATCAACATCATAATTATGATTACAGGCAGTTTATAAATTTATTGAAAACAGTAAATGTAACTCTATAGAATTTTTAAATTTGCTTGTTTCTCGTTCCATAGGTACAACCAAAGGTGTTTTAAATAAACATTTAAATAAATAACTCCTTGAGATTGTATACTTTCAGTCATATATTCATACATAACCCTCAGAATTGCATAAACTTGTCTACATTTTTCTTGTTATAATACATTCTACTTCTTTTACTTGTGTACTACACAGACCATGAGCCTGGTGAGACGGTGGAGAATGTGAACCCAGAAGAAAACCACAGTGTTAAAAATCTCCAACTTCATGACAAGCACCAGTCAAGTAAAAAGGACCTGCAAGCCAGAGGTGAAGAGATCAAATGGACAAGAGCTTGTGACGCTGGTAAATGGATAGACATTGATGATGACCTGGAAATTATTTTAGAAGATTCACTAAAGGGACCAACTGAAAAGAAAGTCGAAAAGATGACATCGTTAGTAAACAGTACAGCTTTGGAAACATTCAGTTTATATGGAAGAGCAGGGCAAAAGAGGAGGGAAGGAAACCCGAATATTAGGCAAAGAAAGATCAGGGAGTTAAGAGAAGAATTGAGAAAAACAAACAAGAACTGGAAAATGGCACCAATAGAGGGAAAAGCAGCATCAAAGAAACTCAGAGACACTTTCAGGGATGAACTAAAGAACATCAGGAAGACAGAACAAAAGAGTGCACTTAGGAAGAAAAAAACAAGCAATGAACAGCATTTATCCCCAATCCTTATTCCTACGCTTCTCAGATGCTAGGCCAGTCTAGATCTGGTACATTGAACTGTAGCCAAGCAGAATTAGAAGACCATTTATTCCAAACCCACCATGATCCATGCAGGGGTGAAGAATTGCCACCATTTGAAGGGCTTACAAGTGTACATGAGGTAAAGTGTGCATTCAACCTAGGACAAATACGGCCCACGGAAGTCTAGGAGGTTGTGAAAAAGGGGAGAGCGAATTCTTCACCAGGTCCCAGTGTACTTACATATATGCAGTGTATAAAAGGTGCCCAAAGTTGTTATGCAGGTTGTGGAAATTGCTTAAAGCAATATGCATTCACTAAAGAGTGCCAGAGGAATGGAATAGGGCTGAAGGGCTCTATGTTCCAAAAGAGGAGAAATCTACTGTTATAGGACAGTTTCGACAGATCTCATTGCTCAGCGTTGAAGGAAAGATATTCTATTCTATTGTTGCAAAGAGGATAACTGAATTTCTGTTAAAGAATGAGTACATAGACACATCCATACAGAAGGTGGAAGTGTCTGGTTTCTCTGGCTGCATGTTTGGAGCACAACAGTGTTATTACAGAGCTAATAAGAGAAGCAAAGGAAGACAAAGGCAACTTAGCAATAGTGTGGATGGCAAATGCTTATGGGTCAGTTCCTCATCGACTGATAGAAAGAGCAATGGTACAGTATCACATTCCAAATAAGATCCAAGACATCATATTAAGGTACTATAGCAACATAAAGGTTCGCTTCACAACTAGAACCTTTACAACAAAGTACCAATGGGTGGAAAAAGGAATAGTTACAGGATGTACTGTTTCAGTTATCTATATTGTGATGGCTATTAACCTCATAGTCAAAATTGCAGAAAAGGAGGGTCGAAGTCCTGTATCAAGATCAGGAATTAGACACCCAAGCATACGAGCATTAATGGATGACATGACAGTGATGACAACAAGGGGAATGAGTGCTCATTGAATCATCAGGAAACTAGACAAAACTATAGAATGGGTAAGAATGAAGTTCAAACCAAGGAAATCCAGAAGTGTATAGTGATTGTCAAGGGTAAATTAGAGTCCAGGTATTGCTTCAGAATTCAGGGAACTGATATTCCAACAATAAAAGACAGTGCTATCAAGTGCCTCGGTAAATGGTATGATGAAACATTGAAAGATTCTGAAAATGTCAAGAGATTTAAACAGCAAGTGAGCAGTGGGCTGGTCAAGATAGAAAGACATCTTTTTCCTGGGAAGTATTAGTTGTGGCATTATCAACATGGACTGTTACCAAGACTGTAATGGCCCATGCTGATGTATGACATCCCTGTATCAACAGTGGAGAGCATTCAGAATTCTAATTCTAATAGTACTTTTATAGCGCTTAATCTCTATCTAATGATAAACTCTAAGACACAGAAAGCCAAAATCAGAGATCGTAATTGTTAAATCAGGGACATTGTAGGGGTCGACACCACGGAGAGACAAGATGAAAAACTAGGGATAATCTAGGGTGGGTAAGCTTTTTCAAAGAGGTAAGTTTTCAACTTTTTTCTGAATGAGGAGAGAGATTTAGCTGAGCGTACATCATCAGGGAGATCATTCCAAATCCTTGGGGCATCATATGCAAAGCTAAGGCCAAAATGCTTTTTAGACTTATATATTGAAGCACAATGTGGGACCTCAAGCAGCACACCATCAGATTGACTTCTACGTGTTCTATACACACTATGTCTGGGTTTAAGGAAAGGTTCAAAGTATTTCGGATGGCCACTATGTAGAAACTTGTACACCAACAGGGCTGTCTTGAAGACAGAGCGATGCAAGACAGGCAGCCAATGAAGAATCTTTCTTACAGGAGTGATATGTGAGTACTTGGTAATATTAGCCACAATTCTTGCAAGACTGTTCTGAACACATTGGAGCCTCCGAATGTCTAGAGCAGAGAGACCTCTGAACAAGGAATTACAGTAGTCAAGACGACTTCCCACCAAGGCATTTGCAGCCAAAAGAGCAGCTTCACATATTAGATATCCTCTGAGTCGCTTTAAATCCCTGATATGAACAAAACTAGCCATACAGATATTCCTGACATGGCAAGAGAAGGAAAAATCAGAGTCAAACCAGACACCTAAGTTCTTAATTGCATCAACAGGTGAAAGGAGGTTACCAAGTATATTAACTGGGAAAAATTTGCTGAGTTTTGTGCGGACATTTCTTGAGCCAAAAGATTTAATTTAAGCTTATTTGCAGAAAGCCACTTTCTGACATCATCCAAGCAGTTTTTCAGTCTATCAAAGGCCTGAGTGGCATGGTTATGTGTGAGATGAACATATAACTGTGTGTCGTCCGCATAAAAGTGGAAACATATGCCAGGATGATTTTGAATAACTTTACTGAGGGGGGTAGTGTATAATGAGAACAAGATCAGCCCCAGGACAGAGCCCTGGGGCACACCATACAATAGCCTTTTAGCATCGGATAAAACAGAACCAATCTTGATGCACTGATAGCGGTCACAGAGGTACGACTTGAACCAGTTCAGAACCACGCCTCCAACACCAAACCAGGAACTCAAACACTCAATAAGCGTACCATGATCAATGGTGTCAAATGCTGCTGATTGGTCCAAGAGAACAACAGATTATAACAGATGGCTGCGGAAATGGTTAGGAGTACCACAGAGTTTCTCAGAAATCAATCTCTGTAGTATAACTTGCAAGCTGCAATTACTACTGAAATTTGTTGTTTAAGAATACAAGGGTGGAGCTTGCACGACAGTCAGAAAATTAAAAGACGACAAGATCAAGTACTCAGAAAGACAGGAAGGAAATGGGATGCCATTAGTGAAGTTCTGGACTCAGGGTCAAGATTGAAACATGCAGATGTGGTAGGCCTGGTATGTAAAGGTAGACAAGGATTTGGGAATCCAAGTGACATTTTGTTGTCAAAGGCATCCAAGCTACAGAGAAGAGAACTGATAAAAAAGAAGATTCGGAAAGGTGAAGAAGAGGAACGGTGAGTTAGGTTAGTGGGGATGGCAAAGCAAGGTGCGTGGACAATATGGGATGGAGTGACAGAACTGAAAATCTTGTGGGAAGACTTGTGGAAAGTAGAGCCAGTAAGAATGCAGTTTATGCTAAAATCTACATATGATTTGTTGCCTATACCAAGTAACCTGGTCCTTTGGAATAAGAAGGAGGAGGCAGCTTGTGCATTATGTAAGGGTTATGCTAATTTCAAGCATATTATATATTGTTGCAAAGTGGCACTAACTCAGGTAAGATGCAGATAGTGCCATGACCAAGTCCTTAGAGTGATAGCAGAAAATATAGAGAAACTAAGCAGGGGAAAAGCAGAGAGTAAACCTAGCAAGAATGTTTTGTTTGTAAAAGAAGGAACAAGTCTACCGAAAAGCCAATCTAAAGGCCAAAAGAACCTAATGTCAACAGCGGATGATTGGAAGCTCCAAGTTGATTTAAACAAGAAACTTGTCTTCCCAGGGAAATAGTTATGACAAATTTAAGACCAGACATAGTGCTATCATCTCAGAAAGCCACAACAGTAAATATGATTGAACTAACTGTGCCATGGGAAGATCATATTATGGAGGCCAATGAGCGGGAAAAGACTGAAGTATGACAAACTCAGACAACTGTGTACTAGCAAGGGATGGGCAGCAAGATGCCTACCAGTGGAGGTTGGTGTTAGAGATTTTCCAGCTCAGTCGGTCCATCATTTGTTATCAGTGTTTGATGTTAAAGGTAAAGCAAGAAGGACAATTGTTAAGAATATCAGTGAAGCAGCAGAGAGGACATCTAACTGGCTTTTGATTAAGAGTGGTGAGGTAAATTGGCTAAGCAACTAGAAGATGATACATGGAAATTGATCACTTCCATGGAGCCGCCATGTGGAGCGTGTATAGGATTAAAGGCTCGAAACATGCATTGAAGCATGGATCCTACTGAAGATATCGTCTAAAAGAACAGCAGTTAATGTGTTAAGGCAAAGAGCCTCTGGGAATAAAATGCAAATAAACTTGTTCCTTTTCTTGTTGTACAGACAAAACATCGAAGCAAAATACTGAGATAAACAAAAGATTTAAGAAATCTTAAAGCAACATTATTATGTAATATCTTTAAAGGTAATAGGTGATTGACCATGGAGAAACTTTGATTCATGTATAAATGCTTATATTCATGGACTTTCTCCATAACACTCTCTTAAATCACTCTCTTAAATCACTCTCATTTCTCGAGTACCATATACATGGCCAGAAGTTATCCACGATAAATACGATATGCATACCAATTACTTAATAATTGTATACGGAAATAGTCTTAAGTGCGCTTTCTCCCAGCATTTGATTAAAATTATGCAATCAGCCAATCTCATGCAAAATTTGCTTGTTACAATTGTGTTTACGGAAATACTTTGTGTTAATCATTACCTTAAAGTTGTCTGTTGCTATGTTAGTTATTCAATATTTTTTCAACTAACTTAAGTTTCCGGGTTTTGTATGACGTCACATTGTGTTATCCAATGAAATTACACTGCCTAACCTAGCAACCTCCGTGTACAGTGGAAACCCTTTTATGGAAGTGTAATTTGGTGAATTTATTTCAATTAAAACTTTTGTTTTGTACACTGAGGTCAGCATGAGGAGTTAGCGGATTACTCTGAACTGTTACTGCAAACCGGTCATACAAAATGACTGAAGTAATGAACAGCTTGGTCAATGAGGCCAAGAAAAACCGCTTTTCGGCGATTGGACCTGAGCTCACGGACGAAGGTGAAAGCTATTTAGACTATTTTGTGGTTTTCTCACTGCTTGATCTGTTCATGAATTGATGGGGTTTCTTTCGAGGTTTTCGTTTTGTATTTTAGTACATTTCAAAGCAATATATGCCATTTACTGTACAGTAGCTGTGTCCATGCATGATGCAAGTTGTAGCAAACCAACTTAAAAGCTGCTTGCGCATATGTAACAGCTTTAAATACCACTCACCTATCCAAGTTTCTCACTTGCCTTAAGCCTATGTAGGACAAGCAGTGCTGATTCTTTTACTGAAAAGAAAAAGTTACAATATTCAATTAATAATGTTTTATTGTCAAGAAGATGGATTCATCTGTTATTTTATTGTGAATGGTCCAGTAAGTTGCACACATACTTAACTGTGAAAAGTTTCGTCACATTTTCGTGATCGGGTTTTCAATATATTCATGTTTTCCATCATTTAGACTAGAATTAACCTCACAGTCTTGTTTTTGGATGACATTTTTATAATATTTTAGAATGAATATGCAGTCACATTGAATCAGAGACTTCATGGTTTCAATTTTGTTGTTATATTTCTGATCAATTTTGTTGCGTACATTCGGATAGTCAGCATTGTCCGTGTACGTTGTCATATCGAAAACCTCTCCATCGAGGATAGCATGTTTTAATAAAGGGAAATGAATGATTGCAGATATTTAATACATTTTATAGTAATTTATCTCAATATTTTAGTGTTAGCTACATGTGTCATTTGTGTAAGTAAATAATCTGTGGGTGAGTTACCCTCGGCGAGTTGGCTTGTCGGCGACTTGCAGTTAATTTGTTAATTATAAGATGCAAAGGTGGAAGTGACAATCCTGGGTGGTAGTGTAGCTGAATAGCATGCTTGGCTTCATTTACAAATAATTGCCAAGTAAAATTTGACAGATAGTACCTTCCTAATCTAGTAAATAAGACTGTTATCTGAAGGGACTAAATGCACACAAAATACTTTAAAATATAGGGCTATTAATTACTAAAATATGAACATTATATTTATCTTATATATTTATTGGTGGCACAGTAATGAGTACCTGGTGCTAATATATATAGCAAGGTAGTATATCTGTGATATATATGTATCTTCCTAGCAATTACGTCAGCAGTAAAACCATGAATGTCTAGACACAAACATGTATAGTTAATAAGTTTAGTATGATATTTTTTTTAAAAATTTTTCTTTGTTCCCTTGTAGATGTTGTCAGTGTCTGGGAAAATGTGTCAAGTTTTATTGAAAAACAAATGTGCCAGCAAAAGGTTTGTCACTAATAAAGTATTTATGTTTGGATTACAAGTTGAACTCTGTATGATGTACAGAAGTGTGAAATGACTTTATAACATATAATGCATTGTGTCATGCTATACATTTTAATGGTTTTCACTTTACGTGAACAATGGAGAAACATACCAAGTCAGTCATTTTAACAATTATTTTCTACATCAGCAGGTTACATGAAAGGAATTTATATAAATGAACTCTCTTTCTATGGAAATAGCTAAAGTCTTATTAAAACGCCAGATAAAAATTTCTGATCAATATTTTTTTCCAATTTTTGAGTTTCAGTGATGTTTTAATTGCCAAGCATACTTAAATATTTATTTTATGTTTTCAGGGTGTAAATATTCCTGGCTTGGGCACCTTTACATTTAGTCAAAAGAAATTAGATGTTGGAAATAATAAATACATTTTAATACAACGCCCTGTGTTCCTGTTGTCAGAAAAATTTGCTCAGACCCATCAATTACACTACACAAAACATCATGTAACAGGTAAGTTGTTCTAAAAGTTGAGTAAACTATTAAAGTTATTTTAAATTTTCACTTATTTTCACCTCTTATTTCTAAATCTGATTAAAATTAGCAATCCAATATTAAATGTAGTAACAAGCTCGATATCAAATGGAAATATTTTGTATTTTTACAAGATAATGGCCTCTTTTGACAATTAATTATTACAACTGTTTGGTGCAAATGGATGATGAGTGGGTTCTGAATAGAATGCAAAATTTCTTGAAGCATTTTCATTGTGTGATACTAAGGCAAGAATGATTATAGTGGGGATCACAATTCAATTCAGTTAATATGAAAATCTTAAGGTTCTTATTGAAAGTCAGAAACTTACATTCTTCTTTCTCTGAGATTGTGGGTTAGAATCCATGTTGTTGTCATGTTACCTTGAGTTGGAATATGGAATAATCAATTATTTATATTCGCTCGCTGATGTGTAACGGTTTCTGCTTTTTATCTATGGTATCCAGCTGAGTGAGGGACAGGAAAATCTTATCCAGACTGTATCGCAGAGGCCGCAAAGTATAGGAAGTTGATACTTGGAAGGGACATTGGTTGGGGGAATAGGCGAGCAACATCATGGTGTGTCCTTGACTTGATCTTTGGCCTTGCTGCAGTCACCTGGAACTTTAAATTCTTTTCAGGGCTATATCTTTGAAACTGTAAGGTAATAATTGGTAGGGATATTGTTTGCAGGATGTAGGTGTGCAACATCATGGTATGCCCTTAATTTGACCTTTCCAAAGTGACCTTGACCTTTCAAATTTTACCTGGACTATATCTTGAAACCATAAGTTGTAGAAACTTGATACTTGCCAGGGATATTGGTTTGGGGGGTGTAGGTGTGCAATGTTGTAGGTGTGACATTTGACCTTGGCCCAAAAGGTTTTCTTCTACCATGTTTCAAACATATTTCTCTGATAACAAAGACATGGATTGCTGCAACCAATATTCTATCTACTTTTACTTAACTGTACTGCATTGGTGGTGGACATTGGTTGGGGGTGTAGATGTGCAATATCATGGTGTGACCTTGATGTGACCTTTGATCTTTGGTGGTGATCCTGACCTTTAAATTTTGTTCCGGGCTATATTTTGAAAACTGTACAGTGTAAAAAGTTGATACTTGGTAGGGATAATGGTTGGGGGTGTTTGTGTACGGTATTACCTTGTTTTGACCTTTAAGATCTTGTCTGGGCCATATGTCAGAAATCACATGGTGTAGGAAATTTTTACTTGGTAGGTATACTGCAGCTGATATATTATAAGGTGTAGGTGTGCAGCATCATAGTGTGACCTAGGCATGACCATGGCTCCACTAGAATATTTTCCAGTGGCATATTTAAGACGTATTTCTTTGATCACCAAGACATATGAATTGTTGCAACTGATTATCATATGTACTTTTATCTAGTTGTACTTTCTCCATTGACAGTTATACTTTAATAAATATTAATAGATCAATTAATAAATTTTACTGCTTCAGAACTTTCAGTTTACAAATAAATGCTGTCATGTTCCTATTAAATTGTCTTGTTTTGATACTTTACATAATTGTTCTCTTTCTTGATATTATTTTTTTCTGCACCTTTGCATAACTCTTACAATTCTGAAAGACTCCTTATCTTTGTACTTTTTCATTTCTGTATCTCACAGTGTCCAACACTATTTCCCTGGATTGTGGGTTATGGCCTTCTGTGATGCTATTTTTATGATAATGGTGATACATTTATGATATATCTTAAAACTTAAAAAGTGACAATAAAAGTCAAATAAGATGAAAATTAATTCAATTGATTATATATCGCATGGTAATATTGAGTTGAATTTCAGGTCAAAAAGTCCTTTCTTGGGTCTGGTAGTTTTTTCTCAACAGTTCATTTTCTAACTGTGTGAATGTTTGTGTTCAAGTTTGGTGTTTTGTTTCATAAAATTGCCTTTGGGGATAACACCAAATGCAATTGTTTGACACCAGTCAGTAATAAATATAAACTTGTAGTATTTATAGACCAAAACTAAAGCCCAGTACAAATTTTGTCTAGTTGACTAACCTTTCATGTTAGCTATAAACTTGCAATGCAACAATTAAGTGTCTTATTTCTCAGGAAAGTTGTGTGCAGGTATTTTATTTTTCAACGTGTTATTTTTATGGACAAATATTGTTCATACATGATCTTTATAATTGCACATAGTTAAAAAGTTTGATGTTATTGTAAAAATACTTTCCTAGAATCCAGTGAAGGTATTATAAATCATATTAAAATAGATCTAAGAATAATTGTGCAAGTATCAGGTTTTGTATTTAAGTTTAAAGTAGACTTATCCACTAACACAATGATTGCTGCATCTACCGATATATTCTATAGTAACTTGCCTGATTTTATTTTGTGAATTATGTTTGACTTGTAGCTTTATGTCTTACATAAAAACTTTAAAAATGTCAAATACTAATATATTGCATAATATCTTTTAGTGTTGATAAAATCACAATTATATCATTTGGAATGCATTATTTAACATTATCTTGACAAGGTATAACTACTTGAATCTGTAATTATTCTTTTATGTAATAGTATCTCACAAGAAGTTCTTATCAAAAAGCTGAAGAGATCAATTATTCATGCACTAAAACTATACGGGAACCTGGTTATATGGACATGGCAAACATCTCATGAAATTATCACTTGGATTTATTTGAGATTTGCATAATGTATAAACCTGCCACTGTTAATTCTTTGCATTTACTCGTCCATTAATATTCCAAGACTGTTTCACTGGATTTATGACAAGAGCTGTGTATGTTTCTCTCAATGATCTATTTACCAATGCCCGTGACAAGTGCATTGATTATCTCTGTAAATAGACACAGCTCAGTTTGGTGAATACATGTGGCAGAAGCTTTATTTGACCAAGACTATCATTGGTTTTATGTACTGGACAAAAGATAGATTAAGAGTGTCTAGTAACAAGATTATGTGTAGATTTATGTACATTTGATATACAAGTCAGACATATTGTTCAGTGGACTAGAGTAATATCTTATTCATTATGAAAAAGGGCTACACATACTCTGCTTGTTATCAAGATAAATCTCAGTTTTATGTTTTCAAAGAAATTTTTCTTTATTTAAGATTAAGAGTACAGTTGAAAGTGCTAAAATAGAAATATGATTATTTAGTTTGTTTTGGATATGATGACATGTTAAATATTTGTTTGCATATATTTCAGGTCAAGTCCCAGTAGTTCAGTTAAATTTCTCATCACTATCATTTGAAAGCCCATTCCAGCGAGACACTGTAGAGGCATGTGTGAAAGAGGTTTTACAGGCACTGGCCAGGTATATATTCTTTAGCTTTTAACTGGTGTTGCACTAGTTGTTAGCAGGTTATCAAATTGAATTCAAAACAAAATGTTCATTTACTTAGCTGGTCACAAGTCTTGGTTTGAATTATATCAGTCTAGGTCACAGTTTAGATAAAAAAAAATCTAGATTTTCTCATTTACTTATTATTGTGTGCCTTTGTAGAGATATGTGGTCTTCAAGTGCTCTTGTTAACTCTTTTTTTTTTCACCCTCCCAATATTTGCATTTCGTTATACCTTCCAAATGTCTCTGCTATTTTAGAAACCTTCTATTATCAAAACAAAAGTTTACCCTCCCAGCATGCATACTGTACATTGAAATGGCGAGGTTTGCACGATTATTGTTTTCATTGATATTGAGTTCAACATAAGGGAATTACTTTGAAAATTAACTGTTCTGTGATCTCCATGGGACTTTAATTTAGCTAGTTTCATCCCAGGGTTTTTTTTGTTGTTTTTTTAACTTATACCCAAAACATTGAAATATATGCATCAGGTATCTAATTGCTTGTTTTAGAACATTCTAAAACCTTTCATCTGGTTTTAGTTTTAAGCTTAATTTATTAGTTAAATGGTCATATTCATGAGCATATGTTTACATTCAATAATTCACTGGTTTAATTAGTGTTGTAAGTCCTGATAATGTTGTGTAAAAACAATTTTCATTGATAAGTTGATAAACAATATCAAACAAAAGTTTAAGTATTGGAAAGTAAAATATTAGTATTCAATAGTGATGAAAAGTTATAATTTTCTGACTTTCTATAAATACAGTTTCAGAGTGAATAAATTTGTAGAATATCTGTCAACATTTTAACAATGGCCAATGAAGACTTGACACTAAATACTAAATAGTAGCAAAACTTGTAATATTCTTACTTTCTGTTGATGTGACTTCAGAGCCGTGGCCACTCGCAGAAATGTCGAGTTCACATTTCAAGGAATAGGACGTTTGCAAATCAGAGACAGCAAAGTGAAAATGAAGTTCTACAAAGAGTTCTTAAACAGTATGGATGGTTCAGGGAAACTTGTAGATGCCCTTAAAAATGTAAGTCCATGTTGAAAAAATAACTCACACAAAACTGGTTAATAAGAACAAAGATTATTAATTGTTTTAAAATAAGAGCATTAAATTGTGTGTTGGATTTCTTTTATTATTTTCCTTTTTCCAAGGAATATTTTTTTGTGAGCTGTAACTCTCTGAAGTTGCAGTTAGGTTATCCAAGTAATTGTAAATCTTTTTTTCAATTTATAGGTTAGTGCATATTGAATGCTAAGTTTGTCTTATAACTTTCTTCAAATTTCCCAAACTTTTCACATTCGCTTTGTTTGACTGTGGTGTTAAGTATGTATAAATTACTTACCATGGAGAACATTTTTACATGGCTTAATCCCAGTCTATATCTTTAATATTTTAGGGCAAAGATACTGGGGATTCATCTGTTCTTTCTAAACCTAGTCCTGTAATAACATTCTTTGGAGGAAGCCAAAGTCCCACCAACATATGCAACCTTATACTCCCCAGGTAGTGGTCTACTCAAGGCTGTAGATAGGTATAAGAATAGGAAGTGATATTTATTTAAGATAAAATATAGTAAGGCTTTCTGTCTTTATACCCTTTTTGGCTATTCTTACATCGGAGTATTTTAATAAACATTATAAACACTATGAAATACTGTGTTATTCATATAAAAAACGCCTTACTATTAAACGCCCCCCCTACCCCTTGCAATTCAGCAGTTCCAAAAAAAATACACCACATTGAATAATTGCTAACAGGAAATGTATAAAATCCAAACAAAACATATCAGTTTTGATGCAAAACACCTTAAAAAGATGAGATATAAATTTATAATTTCTCAGATTTAAGGTATGTTCATAATATTTTCTTTCTTAAGTTTCCCCACAATTATATGCGCTGATAATCAATTTGCCAGTTGTAATGTATGTCATTATCACCCATTGCCACCTTGCAGACTCAAGATTTGTTTTTCTTTTATCCGTAATAGTAACATCCCCATCCTCCCACTCGCTGTCAAAAATGTATCACCCTCAGGCAAAAGCTATATTAATGCTCAAAGCTAAATGTATTTAACGCAGGACAAACATGGAAGTACATGTATGTATTTATGTAGAATCAATAATATTTTTTAATCATCCACCCATAACAAAGCTTTCGTGTCTATAGTAGCTTACACCAAGAGTTATGTGAATATCATGAGGCCCTCACTTGTATTATATATATGTACTAACCTAGCATATTGCCAACATCAATTTGAACTTATTCCCTTTGTAAGTGGAAAGTTGTCAATTACTTATTTATGATCATTTGTCTCCTGAGCAAAATCTTGACCACATTATTTTTCAGAATTCCACTGCCATGCTAATTGTTATAATTTGACTCAAACAGTAATTGTGATCGATACCAGAATAATCAAACAGAATAAAGATAAGAAATACATGTATGCTTTCTTAAAGAAATCTAATGTCTTACAGTTCAATCAATCAGTCAGTTGTCCAGGTGCTTAATCTCCGTATCTATGGATTCTAAGGCACACCGTCCACTTAGTTAGGCATAAATCGTGAAGATATGTTAGACATATTCCATGTTGCACCCAGAGAGGCAATCCAGTGTTCGGTAGTTAGAAGCGAAGGTGGAAATGATTTGTGGTATTGGATATGATTATGTTTTGAATATTTAAACTTTAATTTCTTTTTATGTAATAATATTCAAGGTAGTTAAGCAGTTGATATTTAAGCAGTCTGTATTTAAGCTGTTGATATTTTTTCGCAGAGGCCAGGTACAGTGGATTCTGTGATGTCAGACAGAGCCCCAACACGAGCATACTCTGTGACATTGCCAAGGTTTGTAACATGGTGTACATTTCATGATGGATGTGCATGTTTTGCAGTGAAATGATGTTGATCTTGTTGTAATATGTTATTAATAGTTTCAGCTTTTAACAGCTGAATATTGTTATGGATGCACTCCATATTTTCCTTCTGAAAAAAGTTTATACGCCAACAAATTGTTAAAAATGAACATGTGCCAAAATTGTGTGGTGATTATATCTATTTGAGAATTGTAATCATTTTTAAAGAAAAAAAAATCAATATGTTTATGTTCGGTGTTGTTTGAGTTATTGTGGCATCATTTTTGGATTTTTTAGTTAACTGATTTATCATGCAGTACATCTGAAATTAGTGTCGTTCTGACACAATAGACACAATACCTAAAACGCTTTGGATTATATTTGTATTCAAAATCATGTTGCACTTATTTTCAAATATTTTAAGTATGAGTTAAAATTTGTCTATTACTGTTTCAAATATTTTGGGTTCTGATGTTTTAAAGGAGGAAGACTTTGGATATCTAGAGTAAAATAGAAAACTTATTTGTGGAAATGGGACAATATAACATTAAAGTTCTTTGCTGAAACATAATTTTTGCAGCTTTCCTTAGTTTTTTATGTTCTATTTCTGTCTCTAAATTTCACTTGAAACTTTGGCATATTTATTATATAACCTGATTTAATATACCTTATTGTTTAAAATGATGTGTTGCTTATTAGTAAGTGTCCCTTGAAAAGGGTGCTTATTTAGTTTTACTTTAGGATTTCTCACCACTGCTATTACATGAAGGTCCACCTATAATATCTCCTGTACTATTAACAGAACTGAAATGATTTTTGGCATGTATCTTCTTTGGGTGAGGGAAACTATTTTCATATGCATTAACTTCCTTTTTCTAAGTCACATAACTTCCCTTAAACCCTATTTTTCTCTTTTACTTGCTTGTGATAATTTTTCTCACCAACGATTTAAGATGGGTCCACCAAATTTGGTGTGAAAATTATCAACCTTAATATCCTGACTTCTAGAATCATTGCCATGATTAAGGCGGTGATATAAATTCCATTCTGACAGTCATTGAATCTAGCTTTACGGTCCTCAAGTCAATGATTAACTCTGCTTGTTAATTTCTTTTAACCTGAAAGCCAAAGTTTTAAATTTATTTCTTTTCTTTTAGCAAAGAATGGTGGGTGACTGTAACAGTTTTGTATAAGTATATAACATTAATTTCTGCCTCTAATGACTGGTTAAATGTTTCTTCCATTTTTGGTAATGTGACAAAAACAAAACAGAAAAAAAAACAACAAAACTTTGTGTTGAATAAGAGTATACAATACCATTTGGTTAATAGTTTTTGGTGGTACCATTTAGAATTGTAAAAAATGAGTCACTATACCAGGTCATTATTGGTAAATGATGAAATTTGTTGTAAACTGCTTTTAGATGATCTTTTAGTCTCTTTCGTAATCTGTGCATCATAGCTTTTTGTTTTAACTTTAATAAAATTCCTTACTTTGATTGGATCATTTTCAAATGAATTCTCATAATATGTAGTCAAACTTTCTGTGCTAGGGTCGTGAACTACAACTGAATGAACTCATTAAACTTCCTTTGTAAATGACTCTCCATTTTCCCTTTAATGATGACCTATATTATTGTATAAAATAAACTCAATGATATTCGTACTCCTTTTTACTTCCAGGAGGGGAATTTTGCAATCCTTCCAAATTAAGATACATGCTGAAGGGGTGGGGGGGGGGGGGGGGGGGGGGGGGGGGTGTATTAATTTATAGGGTTGCTTGTTCTTTCTTCACTAGCCAGATATGAAGACTCAATCTTTTCACAGGCTTCAGGGTAAAGCTGTCATCTCAAAAGTAAATACATACAGAAATAACTGTAAGAAAAGGTGTGACTTGAGCATCAGGGGAAAAACAAACTAAAGTTTCAGACAAAAGTGTAATTTTTATTATAGTTTAAAAATTACTGACATAAGATCGTTAAATAAGTATGGCTTCAGGCTGTTTATGCCAAGATAATTTTGCTGAAAATGGTTTAAACTGTTGACTTTTTAAGAAAGGTGAGCTTTTGTAATAATTGATGGTAATCAAATAAACTTGGAATTGTTTCTTTGTATAAACTTGTATTCCCTGTTTCATATGTTTGAAATTCATGTGTCACACTTATCAAAGCATTGACCATAGTTATAGTCTGAATGCTTTGCAGTACCCTCTGTCTTCATAAGGTGAAATTGTATTTTTCTCAACTTTTGTAGACATAATGTGCATAAAGAATACATACAATATATATATAATACATATTATATATAATATAATGAATCATACATGTTATTATCTTTCTTTAATTATAGTGATCTGTAGTGTATAATAACACCAGTCAAAGATTTAAAAAAGAAAATCACAATTATCCACTGTTTAAAGCAATGATTATACTGTATATTTATGTGTGAAAATTTGATAATTTGCATATCAGAACAGAGATGTTCTATGGGGAAGCAAAAATTAAATTCCATAGCTTAAACTGGAAACAAGTTCATCTCAAATGTTCCAAAGGTTTAAATTGCAGGAACTCAGAAATTTCCTGTTGTACTCTGTTGATTCACACTGATAGATGTCTAAGGAATCTGTATATATTATTGGCTCTTCGTCAGCACTGCATCAGAATATATTTATATTACATTACCGTAAATGACCTATTTAGCGCATCCGCCCTTGTAACCGCACCCTACCTCTTTTTCCCGATGACAGTCCACAATATCCACATATTTTTTTATATATTGTATGTATTTTTACTTAATAAATTGACATTTTTATCACGACTTTCGAGTTTGTTTTCATCTACCGCCATATTTACAGGAAGTGGGTATTTCTAAATGTTGAAACACCGTTTTTCTACCGGATTGACCGAAACTTCATCCCGGAAAGTGTTTCATGATCGGTGCGCTAAAAGGGACATTTTTTCCCAACAAATATTGAATAAAAATAAACTTTGCTTAGCGCACTATGCGCTAAATAGGTCATTTACGGTATATATAATTATCCTTAAAACTGTAGTAACAGTAGATCCCCTCCAAGAGTAATCGCGATTGTAGTTGTATTAAGACCGGAGTTTGTTGACACTTAGTATATCTTAAAGTTCAACAAAATTAAAAAATCCTTTCACTTGTGTAATAAATAAACACCATCAACAATACAAGTTTTGTTTGGTACCAAAATTATTAATAACTTGTTTTGAGTGATTTTCATACCAGAAGAACTCTGAGAATGTATTTGAACTTTTGAAATGTATCAAGTAAAATATAGATGAGACAATGCACAAACATTCAGAAGCCCATTATTTGCTGTAACATTGCTTTGAATAACTAAGAATGTATATTTCTTTGAATATGTAAATATGTATAGTTTTTAGTGAATAACTCAATATACATCCCTTTGTAGTTCAATGTACAGATGTGTGTACAAAGAGTGATACATTGTAATACATGTACATGTCTATATATTCATGAGTTAACAAAATAAATATAATAAAATAAGATTCTTGTAAAATAGTCTGACAGAATGAGACACAAGTCATATGACTTGGCACAACATGAATTTGTGTCATGATTAATGTCACTGTTATTTATAAATTTTTCTATCAATGAGATAATTTGTATTCGTGGTCTGCGGTTCCCTATGATCAAACCACCCTGTTGGATGAGTAAATATTTTATAAACAGCAGTACTCTTATTGAAAATAAGATTGACATTTCTGTTTTTGTTGATTTTAAACATTTTCATTGGTTCTAGCTGATAGTTCTAGTTATAGCTTATAATCTGAAAGTGGAAAACTTGAGAAAATACTCGTTTGATGTTGATGGCTCTTACCATTGAGGTAACTGTCAAATCGTGGTCTTAGTACTAAAGTTGGTAGTTGCTTGTTGATGGCTGGTGCTTTTTTAAAAAGAATTGTAAACAGCTATTGCACATTGCTTATTTTCTCAGTTACTTAATTTGTTGAAGTGACAGTAAATCGAATTCATTGAGCCCAAACATGCATTTTTTTCCACAGGCTTTAGCAGCTGTTAATTGGATTTTTTGATCGTTGTGACTTCTCTAGCCATTTTGAGGTCATTTTGACTCTGGAGGGTACTGAGGAATGCTGCAATACATTTTCAAAAATTCTCCATGTCAAGAATTTTGGGGATGTCACGTTATTTTGCTAAGAGATTGGGTACTAATTTCAAGTTCCTGTTTGTTCCTACAGGGATACACAAGAGTGTCTTGACTTATATTCAAATCTTCAATTTGGGATTTGTGAATATTTTTACAACATATTTTACAATAATTTGCAAAAGTATAAATATTTCTTGGGATAATAAAGGTGCAGTTTTTATTAATTTATGTGGTTATCATGTTGCTCAAGTTCTAAAGTTTTATCAGTGCAAGCAAACATTTTAAAACTGTTTCCCAAAAATTTTAGCTGACAAAATATCAGGAGGCACAACACACCCACAACCATCTACAATTATGTGGGTTCTGTTTCCGAATCATTATACTCTGGTGTAAATGAACACTATTTAGGTGTCTATTTGAATGTCTAATAAAAGTATAACAACTAGTCTAGATTGCTTGCTAAATTGATGTAATAAAACACAGGTTTTAACACTGTTTAAAAAATAATGAACAAAAATTCACCTCAGTATAGGTATGGACTGGTCCAACGCCACCATTTGTTTATTTAAATACATGTACTAAAATACAAGATTTTTAGTATCCCAGAATCTGGTCTGATGTATAGCTTGCATGTGTATTGTTAATTTGTTTTTCTGTCTGTAGGATTCACCAGTCTGGTGGTGTGACAAGCTCTGATGACAAGAAGCGGTCATCTGCTGCCCCAATGCCTCCTATTGTGGAGGAGGGTTGTACAGAGGAGATGGGAGGGGCAGGCGAGGGAGATTTTGCCATGCCAACTGTAGTGGATGAGGAAGGATTTAAGACTGAGCTGCTTGGAGAGGACAGGGAGCTGGGAGATGTTGATGTAGATATCCTGGAACAGAGTGGTAAGTTATTTTTAATTTTTAACAAATCTGTTTAAATTAACTGCCATATCTGTATTACTGGTATTTCCAGTTGGTTACTACTAGGTCGGGGGTGGATACTTTCAAAATACAATTTTGAATATGAATACAGATACTTTTGAAAAGTATTTGAACACATTTATGAATACTTTTTAACTAAACATTGTAGTATCAGTTTCTTGAGAATTTTACCATTTAGGTAAACTAAAAACAGGAAAGCACAATTGAGTAAATGATAGTTCATATTTACACCAGTCATATTTAACACTAAATTAACAGTTTATGTTAAACTTTATTGCTTAAAGATGTGAATATTTGATTTGGTAAACATGAGGTGCTCAAAAATGTTCATTGAAAAGGAGCATCTTTGTGGCCTAAAAATTTTGTATATAACTGAACTAAGCACTGTTTCTGGAAATGCTCATGATGGATATTACAATTACTACAAGCCTACTACAATAGGTGTCACATAAATTTACTGACATATGACAAGTGACGCTGGTATTTAAACACATCTTAGTAATAGAAAGAAACATGAAATAATTTGTCAAAATGATATGTTTTGAAAACACAAAGTAAAGCATTTATGATAATATAGATCTAAGAGAGGAAGTTATAATCCTATAACTGCTTTGCTCCAATTGAACAAGGTGTCATTATTGTATTATTTTATAATATTTACTGATTAAAAGTATTTATTAAATATGTGTTGTTACTTCTAGGCACAAATACATCAATATTTCATATTTAAATATAAAACCTGTCAGTGTAGTTTGATTAAGAAAAATGTTAATCCAAAGTGAAAAATATTAAATGTATTCATAAAGGTATTCATGAATACGAATACTTTTGAACTGTATTAAAATATGAATACAAATACTTTGCGTTTATGTGCCTCTAAAATACATGTAATGCATTTTCTCGCATGCACTAATATTTCAAGATCAGTCGATATCCAATATCAAATTAGATTTTAATATTGATGTAGAAACTACACTAATTTCTACATAAGAGCTTTTCATCTTTGGTCATCCAGAGATTGCCTTTCTGGGAGCATTCATGGAGTATTTGTCCTGTGGTGTCTCCTTTATGATCAAATTATGTCACCATACCTTGTATATCCTATGGGCAAGCTACCTTATGTATTGTGCTGAATTTTATATTTCATAACTTGTATAACTGTTTTATAAATAACTAGCCCACATTTGAAAATAAACAATGGCAGGAAAGAAATGCATTAGACACAAATTCAGAGTTTTCAGACCCATTTTTTTGTTCCAGTTTATTAAAACGGTAGTGTTTCCAAATAGGTGACAAGAAAGAGAACCAGTCTCCTCACATTGGTGCCAGCAGAACTGCTTCACGTCTCACAGCCCCAATTGCCAAGGCAACTGGTATCAGTTTCCATGATGACCTATTGCCACAGCCCAGTGACTCGCCAAAAGGTATCCGTGGTAATTCGGTCCTATCCCGGTCAGCTGGTGCTACGCCAATGATGAAGAGATCCCTGTCTCCCATCAATGTGCAGTAAGTGTGACAATAGATTCAAATTACGTATTGTTGACAGACTCAAGAATGATTTTGTAATGGTTTATACTGTTTTTAGTCAATTTAAATAATCTTTAGTTGGTTATATTTTATACAAAATCTCAAAACTATTTTTATAGTTGTACAGGGGGATCTGTTTATATGTTTCAAACATGGTATCAGATTACGTGGAGCCTCTGTTATCCAAATTCTGTTGGGTAAATAGGATGTTAGGATAATAGAAAGGCTGTAACATGCACAAGGAATTTTTAGTATAAACCAAAATTGAAATATGGAAGGATAGGGTGGAGTTCATGAATATGAATATTTGTATATCTTAAGGTCAGGAAATAGAGGTTCTAGTATATTTGTAATTGATGCATCAAAAAACAATTTTACAGTCAAGAAAATGTAAAAATTATATCTTTTGCATTAGTATCATTAATTTTTTGGCATTTTTCATAAATAATAAGTATTTCACAATTCTGAATATTGCAATAAGCGAAGAAAAAAAATACTGATTTGACAAATTATAGATGTTATTTCAAAATAAGCTGTATTTTCCAAGAATATCTAACAAATTTCTTTACATTTTAGAATTAGTTTTGCAGTAAATTAATGAGGTTATATCATTCATTTAGGTCCCATGTCAATAACGAAGCTGAGCAACTCTGCCCGTGTGGCTTTATAAATCAAAAGGAAGCCGACTCAGAGAGCTTGCATATTGTAGAATTTAAAACCTTGCCCTTGAAACAAATAGATTGTAGTTTTCAAAATATAGATCCTTTAGCTAAAAGTAGAGCTGATGCAGTGTCAAAAGAGTTTGAGAACGATTGTTCTGTAGATTTAGAGTGCAGTGCATTGCAGGATGATTGTCCATCTGATTGCTGTGGTAGGAGTAATTCCATGTTAAGAAATTGGGGGAATCTTACTCATGTAGCCAGTGATAATGAAAGCATTTCTACAAAAACAAGATTTCGTCAGAAGTTTGAAAAATGTAATTTACTTGAAAAGGAGGAACACCAAGAATATTTGACTTGTAATAATAGTGAACTGTTTGAAGAGGTAAATCGTCCGGATACTTTTCACTTGAATGAAAAAGACACTACTCAAACTTCAAAGCATCCCCTATGTTATGGATATGAAACTTTTCCGAAAGAAAATACTCAAAATAGTGAGGCATGCAAGTCAATTAACCTGAAGGATAATACATTGGAAAAAATTAACTCCTCTGTTACGACAAAAAGAGAAAATAAGAGTGATAGATCCGTATTAACTTTGAGATCCAGTACTGAGTTGCCCAACATGTCATGTTTGGCTAAATTTCCTGACCTTCCATCCAATAAATCACACAATAGCTTAGACTTGCCCAAACCATCTTCTGATTGTCATTTTACTGGACTCCAGTCAGAATTTACATTACCTAAGCCATCTTATAACTATTTCAAACAGAAAACTACTCTTAACAACAACCAACCGAAACAACGTCATGTATCATTTATTACTGAACCAGCTAGAAGTGAGATACACCATGACACTCCAGGTAGTGTAGTAGTATCCCATAATGCACCTGTCTCTAGTGAATGTTGTCCTGAAAGTAGTGTTAGCAGTAGTGGTGATCCCTTTGCACTTGTTTCTTCTTGGCACAGAAATGGCAACACCCCTCGTCCCCAATCCCTCACCCCACCTGGCCCCAAAATGTCTGCACGTGCTGGCAGCATCGACAGCCTGCTGTTGAAGAAACCTTCTCCCCTATTCAAGAACCCCACCCCTCCCATTGAGTCCAAACCTGACAGTGCCTGTGGGCATGCCAATGCTGGCCAGGAGATCTGCTACCTGTGTCACCAGCGAAATCGGAGAAATGTGCCGGTCTCATTCACAGAGGAGAGGAAACGGAGGGAAGAGGAGGAGGACAGGCTGCTACAACAGTACCAGCATATGAAGGACACAGAATCCATCATCAATGAGCATGTATGTATTGATACGCCACACAACACTAACCAATGGATAAGGGATATAGAATCTGTCTTCAGTTACCTTGTACATATGATATGCTACAATATAGTAAAACTTTATGAAGGACCTAAAAAAAATACCATTTCATAAACCGTATAAGCATGTGCTGTAATATTAATACCCATCAAGTGCCATTGTCATAATACAGTAAACAATTATAATATTTCCCTGCAGCCATGGTAGATTACTTTGTGGTTGCAAACACATGAAAATGACTGAATGAACCTAAAAAAACAGTACTGTTGTGATAAGCTTTATAATTGAAAAAAAAAAATCAATTATAATATTTATGTTTGTATTAATTAAAACAAACATAGCTGAGCATATATTATATTTCTGAACCCTTGGCTGTCATACAGGACGCTGACTGTTTATTCTTGTGTAGTATATCTTTATGCCAAACTGTGCATTACATATTTATTAGCCTCATGTTGTAGTACACAGATAATATATTTTAGAGAAATTCAGATGAATGATAAACCTGAAATAGAACATTGTGGATGCCAAATTATTGTAATGCAATATATGAGTACATTTTAAATCAGAACATCGCACCAATGTGGGGACACTAATACTTGTTCACCCATGGTGTTTGACAAATTAGACATACATGGAGACATTTTAGATATTAGAATCATAGGTCTTGGAGTTCATTGGTACAAAACATTTTATTTATGAGTGTAAGGCAAACAATATTTGTATGTGTACATTGTAAGTAGTAGATTAGAGTTCTGAAAGTTTATCACACAAAACTTGTAAATTTCCACCACTGGTTAACTAGAAGAAAGAAAAACATACAAGAAACATGTATGTACACATTTTGAAAACATGATGCCATAAAATCTTATTGTAAAAGCTACTTTGTGGAGTAAGTGTTTCAGACAAGCTGAGTAAATGTGTGATTTTTTGTTCCTCTGTAGTCTTTTTTTTCATTATTGGTCAAAGAGACCCTGAATAGTTGGGCCAATACATAACATAAAATATTCAGTGTAACCATGTTTGTTCATCTCCACAAAAATAACAATATGAATCTATAATATATTTTGGTAAGTATAATTATTTATGAAAAGTTATATTTGAATGCAAAGCAAGCATACTAGCATAACAACATTGTGAACTTCACAGTTTGTCTGCAACATACCTATCTGTGTATGTATGCAGTTTTGTGATTGTTTAGTATTCTGTAATAAATTTCTATGTTGTTCAGGAAAATCTCCTTGCAAAGAGACATGAAAGCCAGAAGATGGCTGCATTTAATCTGGGAGCAGCTGAAGCCATTAAGAGCAAGAAACAAGCACGTGATACTGACTTCCATCAATCCTATGTATTCCAAAAGAGGCCAGTGACTCCACCTAGGTACCTGAAACAGGAGAAATACTTTGGGGAGTTGACAAACCAGGTGAGTAATGTTAACTATTCCACAAAGAATTGTCTAAAATTTCTCACTAATACGGAAAGCATATATTACTTTTATTTTAAGTATTGTCCAAATATTTGATTTTATGAAATAATTCCCAATCTTCAAAATTGTATGCCCGGACTTTTTCTGAAATATCATGTACTTTTTCTACAAACATTCAAGTAACCAAATGCAATCTTACACTCTGACACCATAGCTGGATAACAGAAATTGTTCTGTATTTGTTCTAAAAATAACTGTCATTAATAAGCAAGAGTCTCCTGGGGAAGAGAAACTTCTAAAAATTTGTTAATGCAGATATAACAGGAGATAGAGAAAAGCTCTCACTTTGAAAGCACTTAGGAGAAAAGCCTTCAGATTTCTCTTGTGGAGAAACCCCTCACCGTATTTTGGAGCCTGTGGAGAAAAGCTCTCAGTTCCTCCAAAAGCCCTTGTATTGTTTCAGGGTTATTATTTACAGAACACAAAAATCTAACATACTAAATATAAAAATATGAAAAATATATCAAGCATATTTAAGTATGTAACATATACAGCCACATATTAGCTTTCTTAGTATGAGGGGTTATTTGGTGATTAACTATTTACAACTTAAAGGGAACCATATTTATTGAAACCTGCCGAGGATTGCACTGCTGAGATAATTGATGAGATTGAAACCAAATTGTAGTATACCTATTCTAGGGTAAATATGAGGGCTTTTGGAAAATTGAAGGCTTATTGAAAACCCTCTTCTTGTTTTGGAAATTATAGAGAAAAGCCCTCAATTAGACATGGCACTCATTTCAGAAAGGGATTCCAGTGTATTAATTACTATTTTATGGGTTTTAATGTTACTGATGTGGAAATATTTATAATAAATTCATTCAACAAATTTGGAGTAAACTGGAGAAATAAATCAAGTATTTTTGTTAGCTACAAAACCCATGACAAGAATAAGGGATTTCAGTAGTTTTTTTTTTTAAATTTTAGATTTAAAATTTTTGCAGTGATTTTGATTTACATTTTATCAATTTAATATTTGTACAATAAAAAGATATTATCAAAATATAAAGACCTAGGGATGAAAAATGAGTACAGTTTTTGATAGCCAAATAATGTCTTACCTTTGTTTTGGTGAACATTTGGGTCTTGTTTATTTGTTTACGTTATACATAACAGCTGACTGGGTACAACTATATCTTGTTCTGGTTAGTAGCCTGTAACATCTGAAGTACATGTATTTGTCACTTTTATATGTCAGACAGACAGACACCTATGTTATTGGCTATGAAGCTCTCAAGAATTGTTTTTGTTAAAAAAACGCCACAACTCTAGCCCCTTGATGCTGAAAAGTTGTACTTGACCTGTGTAACTACTTATTATTGATAGGCGACATAACATGATAAGATTGTAATGACATGTGACTTGTGATATGTAGCAAGAAGAAAATGAAAGGAAAGGTCCCTGTCAATCTGGTGATCTCATTGCTTGCTGTATGGCCATAACAAAGCCTTATCTATTCAGTATCTGAAGTTGTTCATCATGAACATAAACTAATATATTTTCTATAATTGATCAATAATTCAAGAGTTTTACAAAATAATATTTTGGTCTCATGGGTTATCATTGTCCTTGGATATAATTGCTTTGTCAGGCTATTGTTTCAAGTGATACGTATCCAGGTCAAGGATAAGTACATTTGCTTTATTATGCTACAATGTAAGAAATTTCTTTTTCTGTTTATGTGTACAGTTTATTTATTGTTTTGGTTATTCATATTGTTTTGACAGGAGACTACAGTACAATGATTAATCGATGGGTTTTGTCAGGTTTCATGTCAATTAACACATGATGTAGGTCATATAACATGGGTGGAGCAAATAGGTGCAAATTATTTTTCTTAAATCTTATACTAAAAATTGCTGGACATCCATAAGCAACACCGAAACTGTCCCTTTTAATGTTCTGAGATTCAAACCAGTCAGAGTGATTGTAGTCCATCACCCACTGATGAAACTTGTGTTGCCCATGCTACCTACACTTCAGCAGTAAACATCTATACCAAGAACCTGCCGTTAAAACAATTCATATAATGGAATATCTGACCTTAAGTTTATCTTTGACAAAATGACCCTTGTTCTAAAAATTCTTTTTTTATTATTCCGAGGTAACATATTTCAACACAGCAAGCTTAGCCAACCCATAGAAAATTAATGGCTTTCTGAGGTACTACCAAAATTTGCACAAGAAGGTTTTCTCAATTTCAGTATGTTGTCTTGTTTATCAGGCTATCAATCTGTTGGTGTGCCTGTCACAATATTTTTTTTTTTTTATGAAAACTATTGTTAAATTGGTGCAAGAAACTCGATTTTATGTAACAACATTTAAAAAAGTGCAATACTTTTGTGGAAATATAGGCTTTTTGCAAAAAAAAAATTCCTGCCTCGAAAACAGTTTGTCCAATCAAATTCAAACTTGACAGGGAGATAGATCACCATCACAGCTAAGTTCCGTTCGAAATTAGTGTAAGTCCGTCCTTTCGTTTGTCTGTTTATAGCATAGATACGATTATGTAACCTAGATTACAACTTTTACATTTCTTAGCACGTCTAACGCATTCACCTTAACTGGGTGACCTAACATTTCTTTCCTTGTTTCTAAATGTAATTACAGCAGTCGCTAACCTTATTGCTGCCTGTGCAACCCGCCTTTTGGGGCATCTTTGACCCTCTTGTTATATCTGCTTTGTTTTTCCAGGTTCAAATTAAAGATGATAAATCTAAAAAACGTAAAGCTGATGACGAGTTTTTGGAAAGATTGGAGCAGGTCCAGCTGGCTGAAGAGTGAGTAGCTTTTGGTGTTTATTTAAACTAAGTGTAGATATAATCTGCTGCAACATTAAGTAAATTAAACTTCAAGGTGACTTTTATTGGCAAATGGTTGCAGTGATAATGTTTAAATGTGTGAATTTTTTGGAAGGAACAGTGTTATTCCTTTGGGACCATTAAGTCAGAATCAAAATGTAATGTATATTTAGCTGTAAGCTGAACCAATTTAAGGGCTCTAATAGCAATAAAAACTGCATTTTCAAATTGTCAATAGTGTAAGCTTTAGCTTGATGAAAATCTTGTGAATATTGAGGATTTGTGAATCTGGAGGTTCTACTTATTGTAACAACTGAGTTAGCTGTATTATGTTTTAAACATGTTTTATTCACAATTAGTCACAATTAATAAAGCAATTATGCAAAGCCTTCCTGCATAAAGAAGTACAAGGAAATGAGAAATGATGAGGGGACCCCTCAGAGGGGTCACTTAAACATGCAATAGTCTGGAAACGTTAGATTTGGTAACATAGTAGCAATGCAAAACTTGGAGATGGCTTTTTACAACGGTGAAAACAGTTGGGTTTTCAGAAAAAAAAAACAAGACCAAAAGGGGTTTCAGTCTACTAGAGTGAGCAGCAAAGCCATCAGAGACTGTAATATTGCACTGAAGCAGCCACCCATCCCAGTACTAACATAGCTCATTGCTTAAAGAGACAGATACTTATCACACTACGCCACAGTTCATGAAAGTCTGGAGACAAGAAAAAAAAAGAAAAAAAAAAGTGATTCCTAGAAACACGAGCCTCACTAGAGCTCGCGCTTAAAAAACAACTGAATTTAAGTACTTGAACTTTAGTACACCAGCTGGAAGTAAAGTATGGTTTATGTAAACAAATCTCCTTGCAATAAAATATGAAATCACTGCTAAAATGAGGAAAATTATGTTAAGAATGTATAAAAAGTAATTAATTTATGGGCAATAACATGAGGTCATGGAGGGAAGGGGTGGGTTACAAAAACAAGGGTGATGCAGAGAGTGGCTTCGGTGTATATTGACACTGTGTCTTCACCTTTGGTATTTTATAATTTCAGTCTGGCGCTACAGAGAGAGGAATACCTGAAAGGCAAAGCAGACCAGACTGAGCAGTACAAACGAGCACTATCTGCACAGGTAAAACCACATTCACACATTATATGATTGAAAAATCTTATTTGAGGTTGATTATATTGTTGCTTTTAACCCATTATGTAAATCATATCTCAACTAGATAGTTATGATTAAGGAAAACTCTGCATATGAGGTGATCATGATTCTGCTCTCTTACCTACTGAGCATTGATAAGCATCTGTCAAATCTTAACCTGAGGGGAGGGTTAGTATTATACTGCATCACCAAACCTGTAGTAAGAACTGAGACTGCAATAGGTTTCCCAGTTAGCCCCCCCCCAAAAAAGGTCTGCATTTGTCGAGTACCAAGAATAGAACCAGATACTCGAAAAGCTATTCAAATATATAGTTTAACTTTAAATCCCTAAATTGGGTAAAGTTAATATTTGGTTATTTTTGTTTACCTAATATTATTTTTTTCACATAGTTTTTCTGAGTTTTCCAGATATTTAATTTTTTATTATTGATAACTTGAAAGTACGTTTGTTGGGTAATTTTCAAATAAACGTTATATTTTGTATAATCAAATGTAATTTTTGGATAAAATGATTTGAATTGGCTGTTTTTTAGGTTGTGACTCCAAATGTTAAGAATTCTAATGATTACATAAAATAACTGATCACATAACTGGTTCAACAGTATCAGGTTGCTTGGTGCTATGGTAACCTTATATTTGGTTACTGCACTTAATTGTTTCAGTCTTGTAGTTAGAACACTCTCAGACATGTACTCAGTGTTAAAGGCTCAGTCATTCGGAAGGTAGAAACATGTTGAATGGATGGTGCTTATTGTGTCAGAATATTTGTAATTATATATTATTGCATTAAATAGAATAACCTTATCCACACTAGTGTTTGCAAACTGTTATCGGAAAGATGAAGTCTCAAATTCATTTATTTACACAGGCAACAGCTTAAATACTATAAATCATATTCTGTTAAATAGTCAAAAGATCGAAAATGCAAATTACAAATGTCCCATTGGATTTTTTTGCAGATGGTTGCAAATTGTACTGAAAAATGTCAACTGAAACATTTATCAAAAGGTACAAATTGAGGTTGTCAAAGAAGTAAAGGAATTTATGTGTACTACAATGGATACAAGAGTTTATCGTTTGACAGAAAAAGCCATTTTCATGCTGCACATAGTGTAGAGCAAGATGTGTAAATTTGTTACAATAGCCATTTTCCAGTTCCAATCAGTGGAGAGCAAACTATAAGTTATTGCAATTTCTGCAGATCATCATTTTTTGTGGTATTTAACTGCTGTTTGTAGATAAAGGTGCGTGACAGTCTAAAAACTCCAGAACATAAGCGTATTAGGGCTGACAAACAGATGTGCCCTCCATCTCTTCCACGACCACAAATTATCTTACCCTTCTCTGAAACCTACACCATGCAAATAGTAGATGGGGAGAAAATGGTACCAAACTGCATGTGGCAGTCATAATTCAATATTCTATTAATTAATTACTCTGCCACTCTCTATTATTTACAAATAGATTAAAAATTTTCTTCAGGATTGTCATTTTTTTATTTAAAATATATATATGTTAGTTATATTATTTGGAGGGTTGTGTGTAACCAACACGCCTATTAGATTGATGTGTCCAATGTCCGTCCGTCTGTCCATCTGTCTGACTGTCTGTCCAACATTTTTGTTTCCAGACTCTAAATTGAACACACCTGTGCCGATCGATTTGAAAATTAACAGGGTGGTACGGCATAACCTAGGCTAGGTTGCTTTCGAAATTGGTGCCATTTGGAAAATCAAGATGGCTGCCATCTTGAAATTCTGTTTCCGGACTCTAACTCACAGACGCTTCTGCTGATCAATTTGAAACTTAACAGGGTGGTAGGGCACCACCTAGGCTAGGTTGCTTTCAAAATTGGTGCCACTTTGAAAAACAAGATGGCCATCATGGCTGCAATTTTGAAATTCTGTTTCTGGATTCTATCTCATAGAAGCTTCAGTCGATCGATTTGAAACTTGACAGGGTGGTAGGGCACCACCTAGTCTAGTTTGCTTTCAAAGTTGGTGCCATTTGGAAAACAAAAGTGGTCACCTTGGCTGCCATTTTGAAATTTTGTTTCTGGATTCTATCTCAAAGAAGGTTCAGGAGATCAATTTGAAACTTAACAGGGTGGTAGGGCACAAGATGACCGCCATCTTGAAATTCTGTTTGCAGACAATAACTTGAAAATGCTTCTGCATTATTTTGATATGTCTAGGACCAGTATCACAGCTATCATGTTACATACATCTGGCATACATCTATCCTGTAGACATGGCAAGCACTACTATATCTTGCCATCCCTGACACTGATTGCGTAACCCGCCTTTTGGGGTATACAAACCCAGTTTTCTTGTTTATAATATTGTTGATATTTAAAAAGAGGTAAAAGTGTTTAAGTCTGTATTTTTACATTACTCACTGTTTCATCCAACAGCCATTCTTGGACAATGAGTATTTCAATTTCTTATATTCTTGGACCAGTAGCATGTCTTATCAGACCATAGTTTTTAGTGCAAACTTTCTTTAGAAGAATTAGAAGCCTTTTAGTTAAATATGAAATTGAGTTCAGTGGGTGGAGATAGATAGCCAGATCATAGAAGATCTATTTTCCTTTAAAACTACTGCCCAACTTTCAAAGTCACTTTCATATTTCTCTGCAAAAAAATGTAACTTGTGTAATTTCTTGCCCCAATGTGTAAACTTGTGTACTCATGAAAAGTCACATCTGATTTAACCAATCAGGTTTATAGATTTAGCATTCCTGTGTAATAAATTTCTCCATATAAAAGTATATACACAGATGAGTAAGGGTTATACATTATTTTATTGCGCCCAAATAGCTTACCATGTGGGACTAAATGCTGTTCTCGGATGGCCGCAAGGCATCATGGCCAACGTCTAAGAAAAATAGACATTTATAGTTGGCCGTAGCCTCAGGTTGTCATCTCACGGTACACTCTGACATTCATCTCCTTTTCTCGTTGGCCGCGTGATTTTGAAACATGCTTTATTTTAGAAGGAAAGTTTTATACTTTTACAAGGATATACTTGTCGTTGGATATGGAAACTACATGAGTTTCTTTGTTTTATTATATAGAATCATAATTTGGTTACCTTTCATAGTTCAGATAAGTATTTTTAGCATATTTTACAACTGAAGTCCACTTCCGGGTTCACGTTGTAAAGAAACAGCGTCTCGTTTATGTGGTTTCTAATACAGGATATATATATATGCCTGTCAGTTTAATAAAATAAAATAAAATATTTACCCCTATCTGCTTCATTATTTGACCATTTTTAGGGTTTAAAAATATATAAACACAAACGAGTCCTTGTCGAGTGAAATCATCGGAAACAACTTTTTATCGAGACAGCTTGCAAACTAATGCACGTTGCATGTATGTAGTTTATATACAGGAATATATGCCTGTTGAAATCAAATAAATAAATTTTGTAAGGGTTTATCCCCGTTCTTTCTACTCTATTGGTCCATTTTAAGGGTTAAAATGTAATATAAAGCACGAAACTAACTTGGGGGAATCCTCGGGGAAACCCCTGTGGTGACGTCACATCTCGACAGCATGTGCTGAGAGACGTGTATTTCTTACAGTATGTTTACCTATAAAATAAAATAAAATGAAATAAAATATTTTATCCTTCTTTCCTGTATTATTGACCATTTAAAATGTTAATATTTAAATAAACAGGAATAGAATCCTTCCTCAAATCATCTAGACAGTATGTGTTTCTTTAAACTAAGGTAACCTTGGTTTGGCATTATTTTAATTCATTCAATTTTATAATATAAGAAATATTATACTTGCCTTTTAGATTCTATGTTATTTAATAAAATTCTGTGTAATTATTGCTTTCCTTATCTCACAACTAGCCCTACCTGCAGTGAGGCGGGTGGGGCAGATGACCTTGTGTCACTCTTGATTTACATACGTAAATCCAGTTGTCTAGTTCTTTTCAAAGAACCGTTTAAGGAAAGCTTACATGGAAAATATAATATCCAACTTCTTTCTATCGAGGGTGGATCAGATCCCTGCTTGAATCTGAAACCAGATCCGATCTTAGTTCATCCGAGTTTTTAATGCACCCGAGAATCGGATACCCGAGTATGATTTGATACTCGGATTTTCATTGTATCTAGACCCGATGCTCAGATCTAAGATCCGATGATCGGATGTCTACCATCCTATTCTTGGATGATCGGATGTTTACACTAAGTTCCAATCATCGGATGATTAATCTACAAATCCGATGCTCGGATTATTGTATCTAGATTTGATCCTCGGATGATAGGATCTTAAATCTGATGGTCGGATGATGGTTCCAGATCAGAATCAATCCTAACACACAGCTGGACTAATAGTTCACAAGCCTGGCAGTAAATATCACTTATTGCAGGCTTTGGTACAAGTCCAAGTCCCCAAGCCATTCAGTCCTGACTGTAATTTTAGGGAAGTAGGTTGCCTGACTTTACCCTAACCATTTTCTGAGGACATTGAAACTTAGGCAGTTTTGAACCCCCCCTGTCCTCAGGGAATTTATGCCTAGATCCTCCACAGTCTGGACTCTGAATGATTTACCAGGCCAACAGGAACTTAGACTGTTAATTTTCCTTAAAATGGAACAACCTTGTTTTGAAGACAATTACAAGTTTTTCAAATCTGTATCTCCCTAGGGGCCTCCTTGGGTAAGCCCCCCTCCCCCTTCTGGTCATCAAGAGTTGAGCTTCAAGCTGCTCTTCACTAGGTTCCTCTGAATACAACCTGGTTATGGATATCTGTTAAGACAGTAGCAAGGCTACTACCAGACAGGTCAAACTCAATTTCATGGTGCATATAAGTAGTCAGAAGGGGTATGGTGAATTCAGGTGAGATACTGGATCTTTAGATCTTAAAGTTCCCCATTCACAACTAGTTTAGGAGGGACAGGAGTTCCTCATCAAGGCACCTGTAATAACACTCAGGGTTTAGGCCCTATTAATCAGCCCTTTCCATTCCCTACAATCTAGAGGCTCCTACAGGAACCACCCCAATGGGGGTCATTCCATTCCAAGCAGTATCCATCGTTTTCCCCAGGTAGGGGGAAATCGAGTAGCAGAGGCTCCAAGGTCGTTTTCGACCCCACTCCAGGGGACGAGGGCATGAAATCCCTTCCCCAATGACTTCTCCAAAGCCTGCCTCAGTCTACCAGTAGGAGGTCGCCTCCGTTCTTTCAGAAAAGACTGGCAAACAAATCCTGTCATTCTTTTCAAATCCAAGTCCGGTCAGATTCCCTCTGATTCAGTCAGAATTCAACACCCTTCAAAAGACCAAGCTCTGGCATCTTGTATCCAGTCTCTTCTGTTAAAGAACGTAATAGAAAGGGTGGAAAAAGGTAAAATCTCTCGGGTTTTACAGTCGCCTGTTTTCTAATCCCCAAGCCTCACCAAAGGTGGAGGCCAGTAATAGACTTAAGCAGGCTCAACACTTTTCTACACATAGAAAAGTTCTAAATGAAAACTCCAGAGTCCATCAGGACCTCCCTGACTCCAGGGGAATGGGTATCATCGATAGACCTATCGCACGCTTACCTTCTCACCCCATCCACCCAAACTCAAGGAAATACCTAAGGTTTTGCCACAGGTCACAGGTGTTCCAGTTCACCTCCCTTGATTTCGGTTTAGCCACATCCCCCCAGGTCTTTACAATATTGTAAAGGAAGTGAAGCTAATGGCCCTCTCCAGAGGACTCAGGCTTCACCAATACCTGGTCGACTGGCTGATCAGGTCCCAGTCTCAGGAGGAAGCCCAAATGAACACTCAGGCAGTGGTAGACCTAACTCAGTCCTTGGGGTGGATCATAAATCAGAAAAAATCAGAACTGAAACCTACTCAGGTGTTTTTCGTTCGTGGGCTACGAATACCATCTAGATTCAGCCCTTGTAAAACCCACTCAAGAGAGATGGCTCAACTTCAGGATTTGATCCTAAGACTCAAGTCAAAACGTGTTTTGACTGCAAGATGTTTGATGTCGCTAATTGGGTTGCTTGCCTCAACGGAGAAAACGGTCCCGGAGGGACGCCTTCACATGAGGCCCTTTCAGTTTCATCTCAAGGAGCACTGGAGATATCCTCAGTCACTGGACAGCCTCCTTCCTTGGACAGAAGCCATTGCAGCACACTTAGATTGGTGGTAAAATCCCTCAAAAGTGATAAAAGGTGCAGACCTTCATCCCAAAGACCACAGTATCCAACTTTTTACAGATGCCTCAACGAAGGTTGGGGCGCTCACTTAGATCAAGTTCTACAAAGGGTCTGTGGTCAGACCGGGAAAAAGGCTACACATAAACGTCCTAGAATTGAAGGCGTTCTCCCTAGCCCTTTGAAGCTTCAAGGACCAGTGCCAGAACCAAACAGTGCTAGTTGCAACGGACAACTCAACAGTGGTAGCCTACTTAAACAAACAAGGAGGAACTCACTCAGCAGAGATGTGTGCTCTCCTGTGGAAGATCATGACCTTGTGCCATCACTATCACATAACATTGAAAGCCAGACACATTCCAGGGTGCCTGAATGTGATGGCCGACATTCTGTCAAGGTCGAACCAAGGGCAGTCAACAGAATGGTCACTGCATCCGCAGGTGTTCAAACAGATCTGCCAAATGTGGTTCACACCTCATGTAGACTTATTTGCCACTCATCTGAACCGCAACCTTCCACTGTACGTATCTCCTGTCCCAGACCCAAATGCTTGGGACATAGATGCTCTGAACATAAACTGGACGGCTCTCACTGCCTACGTTTACCCTCCGATGGCTCTCCTTCACAGGGTGATCCAAAACCAGGCAATGCTATTGCCTGATCATCGTAATAGCCCCAGGCTGGCCAGGGATGCCCTGGTTTTGGGACCTAGTGCAGCTCTCAACAGAGATCCCACTACAATTTCCAGTGTCAACGACTCTTCTCAAACAGTCCCACAATTATGTGTTCCACAGCATCTCAACCTCCACACCTGGTGTCTAGGATTGGACAGCTCCAAGAACAAGGCTTCCCTGTGGAGGTGGCAGAGAGAATTGCTGCACCTCAGAGGTCATCAACAAGAACCATCTACAAGTCAAGTGGGCCTTATTTGAGAAATGGTGCAGAGAAAATTCGGTGGATTTCTCCACTCCATCTGTGAAATAAGTCTCAGACTTTTCATGTACCTGTACCAAGATCTAAACAGGCGCCCCTCGACCATCAATGGTTACAGGACAGCCATTGTTGACACTTTGGGCCCAGCGGGCCACCATATTGCACAAAGTTCAGACCTTCACAGGTTACTCTCCAGTTTTCACAGGGATCGTCCCAAAAGTTCCAGGAATCTTCCAAAATGGAACCTTTCTGTTGTTCTCAATGAGCTCACAAAGGCACCCTTTGAGCCTATGAAAGACACAGACCTCGAACATCTTACTTCCAAAACTGCTTTCTTGCTAGCTTTGGCCTCCGGCAAGCACAGCGGAATCCATGCCTGGGTTGCAAACAAGTATCTAATCTAGGCCAATGGGAAAAGGTTGCCTTGTTCCCTTCTAGCAAGAGAAGGTTCACAAAGTGTGTCTCTGGTGACTATTCCTGCTCTAACTACCATTGTAGATGGACAATTCAAAGAATGCAGGACCTTGCGTCCCGTGCGGGCCCTGAGGTACTATTTAGACCGAACCAAAGACCTGAGAGGGTCTCGATCCCTCCTTTTCATCTCCTTCAAGAAAGGACACACCTCAGACATCAGGCCCTCTACTCTTTCTTCTTGGTTGAAACAAACCATTCTACTTTGTTATAAACAAGCACACCAACAAGCCTTGGACTTGGTCCAAGAATTAAGCGCATGACATTTGGGCCTTTTAAGACCTTTTTATGGCGGGGTATTGGTGGACCAAATCATGCAAGCCTGTCACTGGAAAACTCAAAACACATTTCCAAATTTTTACATAAAAGACCTTGCTTGGTCAGACAACTACAACAATATGTTTCTGGGACCAATGGTGGCAGCACAACAAGTCCTAGACCCTTCCCCTCAGACCAGTCGAGGGGGGGGGGGGGGGCACATCCGCTACAGCCAAGTCTTCAGGAGTCTATTCCCAGGATCTAGGTATAGGTTTAGGCTTTCAAGATGTTACGGGTAAGGTCATTTTGTATTTTTAGTTTATCAAGTATAAGATGTATTAAGGACTTATCAAGGTTGTCATTAATCTCATGTTCGGTGGCAAAAATTTATGAGAATTCCAACCAGTGGGCTGGTTTTTCACTCGTGGATGGTCCCTAAGGACCCTTACACTCCTTAAGTGAGCATGTCTGCACTTCTCTCCTACAATCAAAACATCTTGACAGTTTTAGCACTGTCATCCATTCTATTCAGGTTTTTGGCTCTTTACAGGCCCGGTCTTCGGGATTGGGGCACTGTAAATGGGACTCAGACTGGTATTTCTAACATTCATTCTATCTATTACTTCAAAATCTAAGAAAAATTGACATATCTTCCAGTCTCAGCTGTATTCCCTCCACCGAGCGGTTGGATTCAGCATTCAGTCCCACATGGTAAGCTATTGTAGCGCAATAAAATTGAAAATTTTAATTACTTAAATGTAGCTTTTATAAGCTACAAGCTTACCATGTGGGACTGAGAAGAGTCCCACCCTGCCTCCCCGCTGTATTACAGCTGAGGGGGTATGGTTTAACATTGCAACGAGAAAAAGTAGACGAATGTCAGAGTGTACCGCAAGACGACAACCTGAGGCTACGGCCAACTATAAATGTCTATTTTTCTTAGACGTTGGCCATGATGCCTTGCGGCCATCCGAGAACAGCATTCAGTCCCACATGGTAAGCTTGTAGCTTATAAAAGCTACATTTAAGTAATTAAAATTTTCAAGTTAATTATTTTGGAGCTGTTGATGGAATGAGTAATAAGAAGTTTATGAAACCACCTTAAAATGTTAATAATTGAAGTACAGTTATTAAGGGTAGATCTATTAAAAAGATGTATTTAGTAGTTGTAAAAAATATGTGAAGTATTTAAATTTTTCATCAGATCTGTAATTGTATGTAGTTGTATTTAATAGTCTTTCCTGAGTTTTTGTCCACTTTATAATGTTATATTATTTAAGCTGTTTAGGTAATTCACTGTTTAACTTCACTCTGAAGAAAATAAGATATTTTTATCATAAACCATTTACTCTTAGTGTTTGAACATTGAGTCAAGGTAGATTAGTTTTTATAAATTAAATCATACAGCAAAATTAAAATTACTTGTTATATTCATCTAAACAAAGGTGTATTCTCCTGTCACCTGTGAATGAGTCATCTTGTAATAATTTGATGAACTTTTCCTACTAATAGCAGAAACTCAAAAGTAATAATTCATTTTCATTGCTTGCATAATGAGATTCCAATGAGTGTAAGAATCTTCAGTGTTATTTACCCATTTCAATCATTATTTTGTTAAAGAAACACTAGCAGCCTCAGGGCTTTCTCTATGGCAATTTCTTGTGGGTTGACATAAAAGTGTCTACTGCAAAGTAGATAAATTTAAATTACACCTGCGAGTTTTTCTTTTGTTAAAAGTGTCCAATATCTTGCACTATTGGCCTCTTCGTGGTTTTGACCATATATAGAACTCTTTTCAGCACATTTCCAAAGAAACCCTTTCACATTTATTTCAACTAAATTGATCATAAAAACCAAAATAATACACACCAGGAATATAGAAATGAAAAGTTATTATGTTAAACGACATTTTAAAACTTATAAATTAAGGAAAAGGTGTAATTTAAATAGGTTAATAGCCTTGTAAGTGTCCAATATTGGAAAATAATGGACTGTTGACTTGGTCCCTTCGTGACCTCGTAAACAGTCCATTATTTTCCAATAATGGACACTTACTTGGCCATTAACCTATACATAAAAGTTTTCTGTTTCTTAGAAATTAAATTTATTTGCAATGTTTGTGTTATGTTGCTTTAAAATATTATCAGTGCAAGTTCTTTTTTATTCTCTCTCTGTTTTGGGGGATAAGTATGCAAATGAAAATATATGTCACAAAGGTAGTAAGTCAAAACATTATACACTCTATGTTGAGAACAGATAAAGCCAGTAATTGAGATATAAGCAGAAATCTATGGTAATTTATGCATAGTGCACTGATGCATTAAATTAAATCTTAGCAAGTCATATTTATGTTAATTTGTCAACAAAGGACAGCAAGAGATGATGTCAGTGTTTGAAAAAGCCCATTAAAAAGTTGCTAATAAACGAAATATCTTGGCCACAATGCACAAGATATTTTTTGGTTTTGAAATAGCACAATAAAAATTACACAACATTGATGGACCATCTAACATACGTTTGTTGATGTGCTGATTTGCACGCTTCCTGTCAGATAATTGTCTAACTAATGGCTTGACTTTTTTTCATTTCTTTGTATGGTTTTTGCCAGAGCCACAATCTTTTTGTTTGAAGGAAATAATAATTTATTTTAAAATAGTTGTTTAACTTATCATAGATTCTACACATTATATATAGCAGTTCCTGTTATTATTTTGGAATATTAGTAGTGTCAATAACTGATGATTATTTAATGTCATTTTACTCATTTATTGTAGCTGCGTTTCAAGCCTCTTCCAATCCCTGCCCATGTACCAGACTCTTCAGAGCCTGTATTTGGGAAGAATGACATGAATGCTGAAAAGATGATTGAAAGAAGGCGTCTGGCTCATGATGTGTACAAGGTAGAGTGGAATGCATATCATTCACCACAGTATGTCAGGTCACCACTGGGGTGACTGGAAAAATTTGGAATCAAATAATAAGTTTTATAAAACCTAAGTAAAATAAGGTTAAATGCCCATATTTAGTATACTCATGTTCCATTGACAGTTTTTAGTGGGGACTGACCACAGGATCTACCTTTAGCAGCAAGTCCCCATCCATTTTAGGGAAGAGGGAGGGTGCGGGTTGCAGCTTGTTGCCATAGAGGACTGCAGGATCATATAATTATCTGCCACTGTGGCCTAGTGGGTAACAAACTCACCTAGGAACACAGTCTGACAGAGGACGTAGGCTCAATCCCAGGTACAGGCAGATACATATTGGCTCAGATGACCACTTAAAATGGTGGTCCTCTGTCATTGGGTCCTATTCCCAGTGGCAGGTTAAAGAACCTCAAGGATGTTGATAAACGGTCATCCTTGAGCCTCTGTCTTTCAGTTAGGGGAATGTCAGGAGCAATTTTACTTTACCGGTACGAGATCTGCCATGTTGGATAATTACAGGAAACTTTCAAGGAAATTTAAAATTAAACTAATAGAGTTATAATTGGGGGCAAGCCCCCAACCCCGGTAAATAGTATGGATGTGTATTTGAAATAAAATTTAATAATTGAATTGTTAAAATATAGAATTATATATTATCGCCCAAATCTCGTACCGGTAAAGTAAAAACTACCTGAATGTCAGTTATTTGAGAGTTGAACTGTGCTTGTACTGTGGAATGGGTCATGTAGCGCTTTGAGTCCTGCAGTACATGGAAATATTGCGCTGAGTATAAATACAAATACAATACAAGAATTTTTGACCAAATGGAAATATAAACATATTGGCCCACTAGATTGTCATTACAGTCCCACCACTTCTTTCATAAACAATATTTTATTGAAGCAATCAGCAAAATCATCAAAGATTATAATAAGCCTTCTCGCAGGAAGAACTATTTACAAAAGAATATGAATAGATGATAATGATGATGAAGGTGTGGACATGTGGCTAATATAAAACTATGAAAACCGCCCAGATTCCTTTAAAAATTGTACTGCTTCAAAAACTACCTTGTTTTGTTCAAAAGTCAAGTTATAATCTCCATATAAAAGAAAATCAGTGGTTATTGTCGGTAAAACTTGTAACTTGTTAAGCATTGACTGCCTATGTTGAGTATATAGCCTGCATTCTAAAAGAAAATGAGAATTGTTTTCTACTGAAAGGCCACAGTCACAAGTTGAATTTTCTATAACATGTAAATTATGTGCAAGATGTTCTTTAAGAGGACTACAGCTCATTCGCATTTTTGAGTGTATCACATTCCAATATCTATCACCAGTACAAAACAACTTTTTTCTTAACTTTAACTGCTTAGTAGCAACAGAAATGTTTCTTTTAACCAACAATGCCTTAAATGAAGATAGTGTATTAACATGTTTAAAACAATCATCTAATGCATTCCATAATTTTATCCCACCACTTCAAAAGTTCTGCCGCAAAGCTGAAAAGGCCTGTCACCTTCCGGTGTGGATCAATGTACAATACATATAAACATATGTTGAATATTGGTATTGTAGGAGCAACTGGAGACAGTAGAACAGAAAAAGAGAACTGCCATCCTGAACAGAATACAGGAACAGAAAGAGGAGGAGCAAATGTTGGGCAGGAGTAAGCAAGAGTAAGTCTCAAACTTTTATAAGTCAGACTGTAGCAAACAGAAGTAAGTCAAAAGCTTTCATATGCTAGACTGGAGCAAACAGTAGAAATTCTAAAACTTTCAGAAGTTTGACAGGAGCGAACAGAAGAAAGTCTAAAGATTTCATATGTTGGATACAATCAAACAGAAGCAATTGTAAAGCTTTCAAATGTTGGACTGTAGCAAACAGGAGTTATTTTAAAGCTTCCTATTTGGACTGTAGCAAACAGGAGTTTGTCTAAAGTTTTCATAAATAGGACACTTGGCAAGAGTGTTTCTGAAGCTTTCTTATTTTAGATATTAGCAAATAATACTAAGTCTAAAACTTTTATGACTCAGGCAGGAGCAAACAAGAGAAAGTCTAAAGCTTGCATATGTTGGGGAGGAGCAAACAGGAATAAGTCTAATGCTTTCATAATTATGTAAACTGGATTAAGTTCAAAGCTTTCAGAAGTATATATAAACAGGAAACATTCTAATGCTTTCACCAGTCAACATTGAATAATTATAAAGAGTTCTAATTGAGAAAGTATACACAGGAGCAAATTGCAAAGCTTTCCTATGCTAGACAAAAGTAAACAGGAGTAAGTACCATATTTATTTGTATACATGCCACTCCCCATTAAACTACTCAAAGCTTCTATGTTGGTTTTGTAGGAGCAACTGGAGACAGTAGAATTAAACTGCATCTTTTTATTGAATCCTCTCCATCTTTAATTACAGGATTCAATAAAAAGATGCAGTTTAGTACACTCCCAATTGAATAACCAACAAACAGAAAACAAAGAAAATTGAAACAAAACATAAGAGTTTTGATCAAAAACACCTTAACATCTACCAAAATACGATATAAAAGTTTACGATTTCTTCAGAAGTTTAGGTTTTTTTCTGATATTTTTTTTAGTTCCCCCACAATTATATGTGCTGACAATAGGTGTACAGTGTGTCATCGCCCATTGCCACAGGATGTGAGAGTTATTTTTAGGGCTGTGCAGATGCTGTTGTCACCCTTGTCATCAAAATGGGTGGGCAGGCAGAGAGAAAACGTTTGTCCGGGCTGTATGTTAGAAACCATAAGGTGTAGGAAGTTGAAATTTGGTAGGGACATTAGTTGGGGGTGTAGTTGTGCAACATTATGACATGACTGTGATTTGACCTTTGACCTTGCTGTAGTGACCTTGAATTTGAAAATTTTATCTAGGCTATATCTCAGAAACCGTAAGGTGTAGGAAGTGAAATCTAGGTTGGAACATTGGTTGGGTGTGTAGGTGTGCAACGTCATGGTGTGACCTTGATTTGATCTTTGACCTTGCTGTGGTGACCTTGGCCTTTTAAAATCTTGTCTGGGCCATATCTCAGAAAAGTTAAAAAGAAAAAGTTATATAAAGGTGTAGACAGTTGATTCTTGGATGCGTCATAGGTTGGAGGTGCAGGTATATTAAGTCATGGTGTGATTTTAACCTTGGCTCTGGCAAAGTGTGTTCATTTGCCATAAGTGAGACATATTTCTCTTATGACAAAGATATATGGATTGCTGCAACTGATTATTATATGTACTTTTACTTATTTGTGCTATTTCTATTGGTAGCTATACTTCTATTAATAAATTTTACAGCTTCATAATTTACAGACATTTTCTCTCTTAAACATTATTTTCCCTACTAGCATTATTTGGAACTTTACATAACTGACATCATTTGCCGTGAAAGTCTGCTGATCTTTGTACTGTTTCATTTCTTCTATATCTCATGGTGTTGAAAACTATTTCCCCGGTCTATGGATTACAAGCATCTTCGATGCTATTTTCTTTATGTGTAATAGCTGCAACCCCTCTTACAAATGCATTACCCCTTGAGCATTTGTTTATATAAATATGGTATGTGAAGCTTTCATTGCAGAACTAGAGACTAGTGGGTGGATGATTAGATGAATGTTCGATCAATCGTCGGTGTCATGGTACAATTGCATTCGGTCACTGAAAACTTCTAGAAATCGATTAAATCTTACCCTTCTTTATGTGTCTCAATATCCACGTATTTTTTTATATTTTAAGCAGTTTTATAAACTTTCCTTTGATAAATTAACAGATTTCTCACGAATTTTGTGTTTGTTTATAACTACCGCCATATTTACCGGAAGTGGGTACTTTTGAAAGATTCTAAATCTCGGAAACACCGTTATTCTTACTGGAATGAAATATAATTCATCCCGGAAAGTGTTCATGATATACTGGCCAACAGTGGAGTAAAAAAGTCGATTATGGGTCGATCATCGGTCGGGAAAATGGACGAATAATCGACCATGAAAATTGAGGCGATTCCAGTCACTACTAGAGACATGTAACAATTGCAATATTCTGCATTGAAAGTATCCTCCTTTTTGAAGTTGCAAAGGATCAACCGAGGATTAACGTAGTGCAATATTTTAACTGAGAAATTTAACTATGAACCCAAAATGTTGCCTGTGAAGGAACACTGGAAAACCTATGGCTGTTTGCAGCAGTTCCAGTCAATGAATTTTCTAGTTTACATGGACAAAAATTGTCACAATTTAACTGTATATACTTTTTTAGGCTGTTGCAGGACCGCTCGGAACGCTATGAGCGTCTGTTCAAGAACAGGAAGACGCTGGAAGAGGACTGGTCCAAGGCACTGGAGAAGAAGAAATCTCGGGAACTTGAAGAGAAGATGCGTTTCCAGAGTCCTGCCCTGCTGGTGCACGAACAGTGTGACAAATACAAACGCTGCACCCAGTGTAAGCGACGCGTTGGCAACTGTGGGGAGTCCAACATCTGGAGAGAGTCCAGATATATCCCTGGCTCCAGACTCATGGTCTAGATAGAAGATATATCTAGGCTTTCTGGGCTACAGATATATATCTGTCTGTTCCCCAACCTGTTGACTATAACTATCTTATACTATTTCCATGTAGGACTATGTGATGATATATTTAATATACTATTTCTACAATTTGTTAAATGTTGTTTTTAATAAATTTTATTTTATTGGAGCCAAAACCTGTGTTTACATATAATGTGCATACCATAATTTCTGCAATAAAAGCCCCCTCTCTATTTGGAAACCCTCCCCACCCCATTTTCTCTGCATCCAAGTATTTTTTTTACAATTCTCACTGAGCATGCCAGGATCAGAAATTAGAGGAAAGCAAACAATTCTCAGCAGTATGAAAAGCCTATTTAGAGATTGCCTTTTTACAGTAGCAATAAAGAGTAAATAGTCAAATACTTGTCTCTTTGATTTTATCAGCTATGTTTGTTACCTGTTCGACTAACAGGCAGTAAGTCCAAAAGTACTAGACATATAGTTCATTGAACATTTTAAGGTAGTCATTTAACTTAAATGGACAATCGTACATCAGTGTGTTTAGTTGTTTATAAACGCCCCCACTTTTGAAAAGATTTAAAGCCCCCAGGGAGTTATTTCAGAAATTATGGTATTTGGAAGCAAAAAGATATGTATACATAATATGAATTAAATAACATAGTTGTTATTCGTGAAAATTATGTCAACAAAAAGCACTGTTAGAAATTGCAATGTGGACATGTATTGATTGTTGATTTCTTGGTTATTTTACTTTTCTTTCTTTCCCATTTAGCGTGTGCCTTTTTGTGGTTTACCATAAGTGAGTGATTGAGTTTTGTTTGTACATAACTTCATTTTATTTCAATACCCAGTTTTCACAAACATTTGTCAATCATGTAATTTAAATGCTTTGAAACTGTGTCCAGATATGTCAAATAGATATGTCAAATGGATGCAGCACTATTAAAATATAAAACCCATGCTATATGATTTCATTTGTTTTCTTTCCACAAAAAAATCCTGATTCCTCTAGTTAATTTGTTTCTAAGGCATATACAATTATAAATGATTGATATACAATATCAGAAGTAAATAACACCCCCCACCCCCACCCCCCCCCCAAAAAAAAAAAAAAAATTTAAAACATTTTGGAACATAAGTCTACTTTTCATTCTTTGTTCAACTGTAATCATGTTTGTGTGCATATTTAGTAAATGTGCCTCAAAAGTGTTACACTATGTTTTTTAGTCATTAGAAAAAAACTCGAAAATTCAAAGTAGAAAATTTATTTTGGTAAATAGCTACGTTCTGTTGCATGTTTGCAACTGGTATTTGTGTAAGATTTCATGTATTGTTTGGATTACTTAATGATACATAGATTATCATTGTTGTTGTTTATAATCAGGTTTACATGAAGTATTAAGTTTAATATTATCTGTGATATGTTTTTCTTTTCAGTGGATGCATTGTCCTTATCTCTCGTTTTTTCATACATCTAGCTTATAAGAGAAAGGGCATACATAGTGATCTACATTTTGCAGTATTACTTGGCCCATTTATCTATTGTAAATAGTATAATGTCAATATATGTAAGCCTGTGTTTATGTTTTGTTAATCGGAGAGGTTTACTGATGAGTTTTGAGATAGCATTGCATATACAAGGTTGACGTATCCAATTAAAGACTTCACTTTGAAAGTTTAGAAAGTATTTAAAGTATTGAAATAAATAAATATGCTATTTAACTAAAAATAGACACTTGGTATTTTACAGTGTAATTAGTTCAAAGTTATTCAGTTAAATTTATATGCTATTTTTAAATTTTCTTTATATTTTGATACATATTTTAATAAATAAACAATGAATCTTGTTTAACAAGGCTTTTCAGATCCATGATTGGATGTAATTGAAATAATTAAGACTTCAGAAAAAAAATACGTAAAAAGAAAATTAGATCTTGTACATTATTTTGGAGTGTATCCATTTGCTTCATATTTTTTTGTTCTTTTGATTTGGAATAGTTTGTCTCAAGAAACTTACAATCTTCTTCCATTGTGAGTGATAAAGATTCTAGTGGTATACATATTCTTTTTCTTATGTTAAGTATTATTATTTGGTGTGCCAAAGTACATCTGAATATAATATAGTGTCACTAATTTATGCCCCTGTTGGTTTGAATTTTATATCAAATAAACTGCTGTTGGAAGTAATTGGATTGGCTTTTTGTTGAGAAACACCCCTGGAACAAAACTGCCATAACTTGCAAAATATCAATACAGTCATGCCAGTCTCAACAATGTTTCACAACAGAATCACGTGCACAGCTGACTCATAATAGGTAATAAATAGTTCAGTATCCTCAGCATATAGACTGTCTTGTGTTCTGTCTTCACTGGAGTAGTCTAACGTTGGACAAAATTAATGTCATAAAATTTATTGACATTTATAGTGTGTGCAGGGAGTCCAAATTTATTTTCTCTATTTATATACATTTTATGTCTGAATTTTTTCTTGAAAGTTGTGATAATGTTGTATTCTGTAAAACAGAAACAAGACCAAGGGCTTTATGAACCAGACATTGCACTTCTTCTCGTGCACCGTAGCAGCAATAAAATTAATTCAACCAAGTAGCAAACTGCTTAACAGTTTACATTTTAGAGGTCTTTCTCTACATCTAATGTAAAAGGACTGTCCTCAGTTTCTTAAAATGTCAGAGCCTATTTTTTCTGAGACTCTTTAAGAAAAAATATCAGCACACTCAAAAGTCTGGAAGTGTGTAACCTGAAACTTATTTTTGTTATTGTATTGGACTTTTCAAAATATAGAATATTTGAAAATATAATATTATAGTAATTATATAATAATTTATTCATATTAGTATGTTATTGTATTAAGATTGTGTAATATTTGACAGAGTTCTAGTTTATACTCTTGTTGCATTGTTAATTTAATTTTTTTTGGCCTACTTCAAACCACCATTAAATAGTTTGCTTATTTGAAACAAAACTATTACACATGATCACCAAATTCCAGATGAAGATGTAATGGTCCACTTAAAAGTTTGGGAGCATCCTGAAGGCTCCTGTTGATTTTATCTCTGTTGTAGACAGTGCCTTGCATAATAAAAAAGACATCATAAAACCACTAATATTAATCAAACTGCCCCAAGCCTTCAGTCTTCAAATATCAGTTTTACATCTGATTCAGCATCCAAGCTTCAGTCTTCAAAAGGGAAACATCTGATCCCCCCCAAAAAAAAAAAAAAAAAAAAAAAAAACAGTTTCACCAAGGAGTATAATCTGGGTGAGGTACTGAAGAGGATGAGAGAGTTGCATCTTAAGTTGACATCTAAAACTTTTTTTTGCGATGATGACTTGGAGAATGTTTCTCCTATTGCAGTTGATTAAGAAAGACCAAAGCTATGCAGGTTCATGAATGTCAAGTACAAATCTTTCAGATTTGGTTGATTGACAATGTATTATATGAAGAAGTATTTAGACCTCTTTAAAGAGATAATCATTTTTTTAAAATAGTCGAAAGAATGTTCCGTGGCAGAAAAGGTTGGAGAAGTTTTGTAATGTAACTATAATCATGTTATATCTTTGATCTAACTGAGATTCAAGTAACTATTTCCATTATTTAACACAAACTGTGAATTTAGAATATTCATTACATACTGATATATTAATTCAACTATGTAAACCCCTATATTAAACTTTAATACCCTAAGAATATTTTCAATAAAAAATATATCTTATCTACTTTGAAAGATTTTGTGGATTAGAGGCTTTTTAACCTCTTTTGAGCCCAAGCATTCTTACAGAATGCAGCATGTTTTAACATCAACATCATTAAAACTTCTGGTGAAAAAAAAGTAAATTTTATTTTCCGATTTAAATGCACTTGAATATTAGTAACAAGACATTTTCAAGAATGTATTCACACTAACAAGACCAGTTCTTTTGTCTGTATGTAAATAAATATAATCTCTAAATATAGCAGCATTCTGTTTATTTAACTGAAACCCATTTGCTTTATTATTTGTCAATTTTCAAAACAAGAAATATTTCTTCTGGCAAAAAATAAACAAAATAACTGTGTATTCACTTCACACTCTAACAGAAAACAAACTTTTACTGTGTAATTGTGAAAAATTGTTCAAAAAGCACAACTTGTTTGCAAGTTTGTGTAGAATTTTATTATTAATTGAATCTCTGAATATGTAACATACAACAAGTAGTGCCGAAGAACACACAAACTCTTACTTGTGGATATTGCAAAAAAAAATCACAAAAACAATTTCTGGATTCTTGATCCAGGCCACTTTTAAGGAAGACCAAGAGCCTCCACCTGTGTAAAAATGAGAGGACAATTCTAACATGATGTGGCCGTGTCCACGAATCTGATTGGTTAATCGAGGAAAAATTTCATCAGAAAAATCAGCATAACCTGTGGTCTCTATTATCGCTCATTATGGCTATCTAAACAATCCAATTTTGCCATCAAAGTGCAAATAATAAAGGATATTTATAAAATAGCATCAGAGATGCCCATACCCCACAGCCTAGGGAAATATTTTTAACACCATGAGATATGGAAGTACTGTATCAGTACAAAGTTCAGGATACTTTCAGAGCACTGTCAGTTATATAAAGGTCCAATGGAGAAAATAATGTCTAAAAGATAATGCATGTAAAGATAAAGTATTAAAACAAGATAATTAAATAACAAGATGACAGCATTAATCAGTAAACTAAAATTACAACACGCTTTATCTACATCTGCATGGCCGAATTATGGTTTAGATGTTTTGAATATTACCATGCATACAGAAGTGGTAATACATTCAATGAATGCTTATGTGTGGTGTTGGAGCAAAATCTGTGGCTCACTTGATGAAATTCCATCTCTTGCAATGGGAAGTTATAAAAGTAAAATTCTTAATAAATTCTAATATGACTTTAACAGTGCTTAATCTGCATCAAAAGACAGACCCAAAGGTGCAACAAGATTTTAAAGGTCAAGGTCACTACGACAAGGTCAAAGGTCCAATTAAGGTGACACCATGATAATGCACACCTATAACCCCTAACCAATGTTCCTACCAAGTATCAACTTCCTACACCTTACAATTTCCGAGATATAGCCCAGAAAAGATTTTATAGGTCAAGGTCACTACGGCAAGGTCAAAGGTCAAATCAAGGTCAGGCCATGATGTTGCACAACTACACCCCCTAACCAATGTCCCTACCAAGTATCAACTTCCTACACATTACGGTTTCCGAGATATAGCCCGGACAAGATTTTATAGGTCAAGGTCACTACAGCAAGGTCAAATCAAGGTCAGACCATGACGTTGCACACTTACACCCCCTAACCAATGTCCCTACCAAGTATCAACTTCCTACACCTTACGGTTTCTGAGATACAGCCCGGACAAACTTTTTCCCGCCGCCCGCCCGCCCATCCGGACACCATGGGTGAAAACAATACCCCGACAGCCCTTAAGGGCTGTGGGGTAAAAATTTGAACACTTGTCATGTTAGAAAATGAATAACTCCTCCAAGACCATGGTATATGCAGAATTTTACCATGGTCTGAGGTAATAAACCCCAAGCCATGGTAAAATTCTGCATATACCATGGTTTGTCAGGGGTTATTCCTATACTGAACAGACCTGATAACAATACCATCGCTCCTTCCCCATGGTAGATGAGAACCATGGCGGTAATGATGAAATTTTCTGGCATCTGTGGGGTTACCCTCTCAAGTCCAATGCAAATGTATGAATGACAATCACACATTACTCTGGTATTCTGGTATAACATAGTAAACATAAACTGAAATAGGCTTGCTATCAAAAGTTTAAGGCAGATGAATAGACATATTTAGTATTGTAATGTTACAACTTACAAGCAGTTGAGGCTTGCGAAATAATTTTATTGACCAGCAATGCTCAAAATTAATGTTTATTTGAAACATTCTTTTGAAAGGCTAGCACATACAATAATCTCTGCACAAATGTAAACGTACATTATTACAAACAAACAAAATTGTGACCAATCACACTCATGCTGGATGAACTACAAAACTACTTGACGAAAGTGTACAAAAGAAAATACCGCTAATAAGCAAAACTAAATTCTACATTATTTTACTTCTTCAACACAAGGTTTCAAGATTTCATTTTGTTTGTTAATTCACAATAAATGATTTATCTAAATGTAATTTGTTACTTACTTTGTCAACTGAATAGAAGAAATAGTTCCACTTGTGACCCAAGAGTTTTTGCCGCTTTTTGGCCAAAAGCCAGTGACACACATCCATGCATTATTTTATACTTAACATGACAATTATCTCTGTACTGAATGAAGTAACCATAATCTGAATGTCCAGTTTAACACTACCAACAAGGGTTTAACCTTTATCACATGAATAACTATACTCACTTCTTTATGTTACACACAAACGTCCACCAATACTCAAGCACTAATGAGTGACACAGAGTTTTTACCAGCCAATTCAATTGTTGCTTTTCTGCCCTAATAGCAAAACAAGAAGTAACAACTACTGTAATTTTAAAATGGCTGACGGATAGAACCTACACAAACATTTGTATACTTGTATTTCAAATTGTATTTTCACATAAAGAAAACATTACAAATGCACCATTTTAAATTTAAGGATAAAATAGATTGAAGTTTTGAAATTGTATAAAGATTTTGAAATTTCAATATGCAATAAATTCTAGCAACTTTCAATAGATTTGGCATTGCTTATCATTGTCATCACCAAAATATATAGATTATGTGTGTCAATAACCATATTATCTCTTCACTAAAAATAATCTTAACTTAAAAACATATAGCAATGCAATGGTGCTTGACCAATGACTATCATTGTGTAAATTTTCTAAGTTAATAATGCTGATGACAAATTTGAACTAGATTGGGCCAACTCGGCGCCAACATATCCCCAGACAGGTCATCACTCACGCCACAGGTTTTGATCGGGAATTTTTAAAAACATAATTACCCATTATTATATGAACTTCAGCACATCAATCTACTCTGTTTATATCTTCCCAAGGAAGATGGTGTATCCCCAGACGCCGAATACATAACTCAAATTATATTTTCAATCTTCCTGCAATGATAACTGTAAACCTATTTTCAAAGTATTTAAATGATTGATGATTGAATGTCCATTCTAAAATAATAATCCCAAAAGAGCATATCTGTTTCTATATTTGTTGACAAATAAAATATTATTTTTAACTCAACTCATCATACTTTTCAATCTTCCTTCAAAGTATTTAAATGATTGATGATTCAATGTCCATTCTAAAATTCATAATCCCAAAAGCGCATATCTGTTTCTATATTTGTTCACAAATAAAATATTATTTTAAAAAAAATTATTTATATTATTATTTTATTATATTATTTTTAGAATTTGCAAATTGTTTTCAGTTATTCATTTCCTCTATACCTATATATGTGGTCCATATATATGCAACCTAAATATGTGACACAATCTCAGTTCTGACTCCCCTTTGTGTTATATGTAATGAAGCCCACCACCTCCCACCCCCACCCCTCTCCCCTTCTCCACACCTCTCTCACTATTACACAAGATCTGCAACCCCATTGAGTTCTTTGTTTCTCATCTGATATCATTAAATACCTTTGTTTATTTAGTGTCACTCAATATAGCTGGAGGTCCCAGAGGTGGGTGGGGGGAATCCGGGTGGGGGATGTGGGTTGGGACTTAGTTTAGTTTATTAGTTTATTATAGTGACATGTATTATGTTGACAAGGATTATACAAAAACTATTGAAGTAATACCCAGTCCTATATGGGCTTATAAGTCACTTTAAATAGAGAGTTAATAACAAACAGAGCAAACATATTTTGAGGTAAGATACAGTAAATAAAGACAGCTATTCAATACATAAAAATTAACAATATAATTTACTTTTTCTTTCTTGCCACAAATCAAAAATAAAATTAATAACCATATTGACATTCATATGAGTTAATACCCTTGATAATTGATCTATTAATAATTCAGATTTATCTATATTTAAAATTTTGAAATATTTCATACGAATCAGCTCTAAAGCTGGACAAACACAAACAAAATGTATCTCATCTTCTACATCTTTTTTACACAGTTTACATGTTCTCTCAAAGAGATGGAGTGCTACAGCATAAATGGTAAACAAACAATCTATATAAAAGGGGTACTCAAATACAAAAAGAATTGAGAATTTTAAGTATGTGATTATCAACTGAAATGAGTTCATAACTGTAGGAGCTGTGTCAAAATTAACGGAGGCAAGTTGAATAAAACTGGGCTAGTTGAGGGTTAAAAATCCCCTAGTTTTACTACATACGGATATAATTTCATTAATATTGGGACTTAAAGCTCACTTAAAGTGTCCATTTTGTCTACTTGAATATGTTTAACCGGCGTTTAACCAGTTTCATTTTAAAAAGTTAAAAACTCAGCAAGCAGAGGTATAACACACAAAAATAAGTTCTTAAAAGACTAAGATAGCCATAACATTATTAATATTCAAAATTTAAATAGACAGGCATTTCCTTTTAAAAATTCAAAGATTGCAGCTCTATAACCCACATAGTTTGACAGTTACTGGGCTTTAAAGTGGCATAATGTCCATAAATTGGGTTTCTGTGGACATTTTACAATTGTTAAAGAGACCTTAGCAATTAAACTACAGATCTGAAACTTTTTGGGGGACACACATAACAAACAAAAATTATATATAATACAGTTTAAGACTTGTCACACTAAGCATTTCCAAATAACAGGGCAAAATACGGAAAAAATGTCCAGAAAGGCACTTGGGCGAGTGTCTATGGCCCTCATACACAGGTTAAATGTCTACTAAAAACCTTGATTTTCGGCATATGTAAAAAGGACATAATAATGTATTCCCAGATGGGATTTCAGCTCCATCAATCACATAGTTTAACAGTCACAGGGCTTAAAGGTGGCAAAAAGTCCAAATATTGGGTCTCTGTGGGCCTTTTAGAGATCTCGATGTGGCTGTTGGAGCCCAACTTAGGAGTCAGCCCATCTTAAGATGGGCTATAGCCCAACTTAGGATCCTAAGTTGGGTAGCCCATCTTAAGATGGGCTAGCCTATCTTAAGATGGGCTAGAAAATATCAGCCCAACTTAAGATAATAAAATTCAAGAATGATTTTTTGTGGAATATAATATGAACTATTTACAAGGAAATTATTTTTTCATGAAAAAGATGGCATTGACATTGATAAACTTAACTGACCCTTGTACAGAAGTACTTTGTACTTCTTTTTTATTTTATATAAATATGTTTAGCTTATCTAACCTCAACAAAAAGTATCTAATTGCAGAAACTAAAATGAAGTGTGTTTCCTGAGCCTTGAAAGCAATAAAGTATTCCTTTGATGTCTATTTCATTTGTCTTTCATGGCAATGATTTCTTTATAGGATCTGTGCCTATTGTTTCAACATTCTATTGACTGTTGATTTGTTTCACTTGGGGTGGGGAAAGTACACAATAGGGAATACCCCAAATCATAAAGTGAAACAAATCAACATCAAAGTAATCTCTAAATATAATGAGGTTTACTGCTATCAAACCCATGAAGGGAAAAGCCAAAAATAGTGGGTGATTTTATGGGTATAAAATTCCTTTTTTATATTATAAACAGCATTTTAACAGGATTTATAAAGTGCTTTATCTTTGGAGCTCACTTACACTAATAAATTTGAAAATACAATTAAATCTAAGGAAGTTTATTTGACGAATTTAGTCAAACAACACACTGATGCATAAAATTGATAAAAAATGATAAAATACACATTGCATATAAAATTGGTGTTTTCTATTAGGCTATATGGATAAATGTCCATTTAAGAACTTAACATCAAACATTTGAAAATTATGATTAAATTAATCAGTTTGTTGTTTACAAACCTGTAAAGTATCATCCCAAAAAAAACATAAAAGACTTTTAAAACAATGCCTTATTAATCCTGTTAGCTAGTCAGTCAATCAGAGGTGAAAGAAATCAAGTTCAAAAGAATGCTAGAACAATAGATAAATCTAAGACTAATCCAGTTACCAAGTCACACACATAGTCAAACAAATCAACTTAAAAGAAATGTTGAAACAATAGATATATCACAATCTAATCCAGTTACCTAATCACACCCCACAAATGAAACAAATCAAGTTGAAAGCAATGATTGAACAATAGACAACTTATGACCTGATGACCCTCCCATTGTCAAATTAACTGAGACAGAGTCTTGGAACAATAAAGGGATCAAGACTAATCCTATCAATCTATAATGAGGTAATGAAAAGAAGTAACATTTAAGTAGAAAAATAAGTAAATAATATTTAAGCTTTAAGAATAAAAACTACATTTGCAAATTATAGGTTGGGCTAATATTTGTTTCCAAATCTTAAGATGAGATAAGCAGAACAAATCTTAATTAGTATTTCACAAACATATACTGTATAATTGAAATATAAGTATTTTAATAAACTAGCATGGTTATATTCAATTTATGATTAAAACCACCAATTTGAATGGAGTGTGACATAACAAATTAATATTAAACTCGCTGGTTAATATTAAATTTTAGTTTTAAAATCATTCCTGAGTTTACTTATCCTAAGTTGGGCTAGTATGTTCTAGCCCATCTTAAGATGGGCTAAGCCCATCTTAAGATAGGCTACCCAACTTAGGATCCTAAGTTGGGCTATAGCCCATCTTAAGATGGGCTGACTCCTAAGTTGGGCTCCAACATGGCTTTCAAATTAAAGCTTCAGACTTAAAATTTGTTACATACTAAGATTACACATAGAATATGTATCTAATAAAGTTTGAAACTTCTCAGACTTACCATTTCCAAGTTACAGAGCAAAATATGTGAAAAATGTCTTAAAAGGGTCACTCAGGTGGGTGTTTAAGGTCCTCATACACAGGTTAAATGTCTACTTGAAGCCTTGATTTTTGGCACATGTAAAAAGAACATAATAATGTATTCCCAGATGAGATTTCAGCTCTATCAGTCACATAGTTTAACAGCCACAGGCCTTAAAATTGGCAAAAAGTCCAAATACTGGGTCTTTATGGGGCCTTCTAGAGACCTAAATGTGGCCTTCAAATTAAAGCTTCAGACTTAAAATTTGTCAGGTTAAATGTCTTCTTAAAGCCTTAATTTTTGGCACATATAGAAATAACATACTAATATCTTCCCAGATAGGATTTGAGCTCTATCAGTCACATAGTTTGACAGTCGCAGGGTTTAAAAGTAGCAAAAAGTCCAAATATTGGGTCTTTGGGAGCCTTTTAGAGACCTCAATTTGACCTTCAAAATTAAAGCTTCAGACTTAAAATCTGTTACATACTAACATTACACACAGAATATATATCTAATACAGTTTGAAACTTCTCAGACTTACCATTTCCAAGTTACAGGGAAAAAGATGTGAAAAATGTCTTATAAGGGTCACTCGGGTGGGTGTTTATGGTCCTGATACACAGGTTAACTGTCTATTAAAGGCCTAAATGTTGGGGCACATATAAGAAAACACATAGATATATTCCCAGATGATATTTAACTTAGATGAGAGACATAGTTTGAAAGCTACAGTGCTTGAAAGTGGCAAAAAGTGCATAAATTGGGTCTCTGTGGGCACTTTTGAGACCTTAAGTCGACCCCTTTGGGTAAACCTACAGCCCTAAAATTTTCTACAGACAAGGATTACATATCAAAGTTATACCTAGCGCAGTTTGAGACTCATCAGAATTACCACTTCCAAATTATAGGGCAAAATATGTGAAAAGTATAGCAAAAAATCCCTAAGTGGGGGTATTTATGGGCCTCAAACACAATTTTCTCCTCAACTTAAAGTCGTGATTTTCGGCACATGTACTAAGAACATATTAATGTGTTGTCAGGTAAAATTTCAGCCAGCTGAGCATCATAGTTTGTGACCTACAGGGCTCTAAGTGGCCAAAAGTCCAATTTCTGACCTTAACGTGGCCATAAGTTCTTTTTTACTGGGAGTTTAAGGTCACCTTAAAATAGGGATCTTCCTTTGGGCACCCTTAACATGTGTACCAAGTTTGAAAAAAAAATATTAATTTGTTTTTGAGTTATCGCGTCCATAAGGAAATTTCTACGGCGGCGGCGGCAGGACGGACCTGAATCCAATATATCCCCGACTTTCGTCTGGGGATATAAATATACTGCAGTGTAATCAGGGCACTGTTCCTTTTACTACTGCATATAAATAAATAACACATAAAAAAGTACTACAACACAAAAGTGAACTTTAGCATGTATGCTTGAGCCCACATCTAATACTTCTAAAGCTACAATACTGTGAAAAGGTATTGAAAGGTCATCTGTAAATAAGAATGGAAACTGACTAAAGTAACAGAAAATTAAGATTCCAAACAGGATTTTCTTAACACATAATAGAATTCTCACTGTCATTCTGCTCACTAAATTTCTTTTTAATACTCCATTAAAACATCTTCAAGTGCCAAGAACTTTTTGATGCTCTCAGGTAGTGGTAAATATTTTATTCGGCCTAATATACTTGATCCATCCCCACAGCTCATAAGGTGCTGCCTGACTCTTCGCCTTGCGAGTTGACTCAAGGTTCTAGGTTGACACATACAAACTTTGATCCATTCCCAGGTGGCCTTCTGAAGGTCACTATCCCTTCTGAATCTTGCTGGTCCAGGTGTACTGAAGTCCATCTCAGTTATCTTTTGATCTGCTGCTTCATCATTGAACCACTTCTCTTTACAGAAGTGACAGCCAGCTTGTATTAGATACTTCACCAGCAGCGGGTTGGATGTATTAAAGGCTATGTGTAGGGGACTATCACTACTTGGGCTTACAGCATCCAAAGAGGCTCCATGCTGAATAAGCAAAGCCGCAATGTCATTCTGTTCTCTTAGTAGGGCCATAGTAAGAGGTGTGTAGCCACGAGATTCTATGACATTAATAATGGCACCATTTTCTAGGAGCAACTGAACTGCCTTTAACTGATCTTGTTGGCCATGTCTCCCATGACAAGCAATAGACAGTGCTGTTTCCCCAGTTTTACTCCGTGCATTCACATTGGCATTCTTTTCCAAAAGAAAAGACATCACATTTATGTGACCATTCTCAGATGCAATGCGAAGTGAATCTTCCAGGTCTAAATCATCTCTGTTAGGACATGCACTGTACAAGTAATCAACAATGTCTCTATGCCCCCTCAAACAAGCAAGAGCAAATGAGGAAAACCCAAAGCTATCTTTCAGATCAATTTTAGTTTTGTCTGCCACAAGCTTGACAATTGCAAAATTTCCTCGGACCGCAGCAAGATGCAAGGGGGTTCTCCCATCACCATTTATATTTACCTCTGCAGAAGATGACAACAACCAATCAACCATTTCAACCTTGTCGGCTATAGTAGCGTGATGTATTGCTGTATGAAAATGTGGCCCAATCCAATTAACATCTGCACCTTGTTTCACCATCAAGCTTGCCATCGGTATATTTCCAAAGCTGGCAGCCCACTGTAAAGCACTCTTTCCTTCTCTGTAACATGTTGCTCTATCATTTTCCAATTGACAGTTGTGCTCTAGCAGTAACTCTACCAAGTCCATATTTTGAAGTCTTGCAGCAGATACCACTGGAGTTTCATAAGAACAGTACACATTGCAGTAACTAATGAGATTAGGATCAGCCCCATGCTCCAAAAGTAATTTTACAATTGAATAGTTTTCATTTTGTATAGCTAGATACAATCCAGACTTGTGGCTAATATTCAGTTTGTTTACATCAACTTCATTATCCTGTAAAAGGATTCGTACATGCTCAAAGTCATTCTTGTATACAGCTCTAAAGAACTGGCTTTCTTTGTCTTCTTCTCTATCATCTTCTTGAACAGATATGAACTGTGCATCAGCCATTATCACATCTGAAAATATCACAATAATTGAACTGTAATTTTCAGTTTAACACTAAAAGTTATAACCACCTCACGGGAAATTCAATACATTTTAATTTTGCTGACAACCATTACAAAACAACCTATAGCAATATCAGAGCCAGAAGTTTGAAAATAAAAATAACAGTATGTATCATATTTGATAAAGAAGATAAATAATTCTGTGGATAATTTCAATGCTAAGGAACAGAGTATTTTCATACTTTAATTTTAGATGTGGAACATTGAAAAAAATTGGTCCCAAGAAAATAACAATTTATCAGTTACTCAAGACTTATGGTAGACAGCTATTTTTGCAGGTCAGCAAATAACTCTGTTTAAGGATTCCTTGTATAATACACAATTATTTTGACAACAAAAATCACAATAAATCTATTATGTTTTGGGTAATATGACACTAAAAACATATATTTAGTAAAACTGTATACATATAAACCATGAGTGCACAAAGGCAATTATAATAATAAATTATTAAAACATCCAAACAAGGCTTAACAAATCAGCCCCAAATAATAATGAATCGGCGAAAGAAGTCTCATATTTTTTCATGTCTTTTTTTATTTTTGTTTTAAAAAAAAAGTGTTGATATGCAAGCATAATAGGTAACAAATATATTAAAAAAAATTGTTACAAAAAAAAAAAGAGTATATTAATTTATGCCTGTGCCAACTGCTGTAAATAAATTATGAAGTTAAAGAGCAATTTAAGCTTCGTATGCATAACATTATTCGATTATGCTTTATAATTTTAACACATCAGTCAAACAGAGTACAGATATCAATGCATCACCACAAAAACAAAAATATCATGCTTTGTTCCTCAATTCTACGTATTCCACCATATCAGCTGGTGATCAGCTGACAAGTATCAACAAAGGCTTAAAATTAGTAATTCTGAGAGTTGATTTATTCAAAAACTGCATAAAACTACTACCTAAGTTATTATTTCTACACACGATACAAAAATCTTATGCTCTTATGCTGTGTAACCATTGAACACTATTTCATTTATATTGTTTACTTTTGTGCTGTTCTGTACGTTTTTTTTATGTGTTGACATATCGATAACCTTATAGAATTGGCCTTCAAATTTTTAGCCGATCCTATGGTTATTTGGTTATTTGAACTTTAAAAAAGACGTTGTTGGGACTGTGATTCAGATATATTAAGTGTACTAAAAAGACAAAACCTTTAGCATGTTAATAGTTTTCTGAAGCCTTGTATTATAAACACAATTCCAAGCTTTCTAAAAATGACTGAAATTTTAGGATAGCTTGTTTGAAGGAACTAGAACAAATGTTGCTGTTTTAAATGTAGATCACTGTTCTATGGGAACAAATGTATGCTCTGTTGTTACTCTCTTTGAAGTATCCTTTAGATATTCATTGCTAAAATTAAATAAAGGGAAACGTAAGCTTTTCTTAGAGAAGGTTAAATTGTCAAACATTTTGGAATCAATATCATTGACAATATATGGCCAGTAAAGCCTTTATAAATGTGGCTTTCTTTTGACCAAAATGAAACCTGTACAATTAAAACACTGTCAAAAATAAACATCATACCAGGTATTTTAAAATTTTGGCAATCATAGTGTGATGGATCCGAGCAGCATAAATATCTCACACTGGCACTCAACTGGACAGTCCGTCCAGCCGTTGTATTCTTCATTTCCCACCTGTACAGGAATTTTGTCAGACTCACTACTGAGTCTCAATCATGGCTTACTCAAGCCTTCAGAATCACCAGCACCTCCAGGACATCTCCAAGTACTGAAACAGATTCTTCATCAGACACCTCCAGGACATCCAAATGTCAGAAACAGATTCACTCCTGAATCACCAGACATCTCCAGGATTCCCAAGCGTCTTAAAACCAGATTCACTCCTGAATCACCAGACATCTCCAGGATTCCCAAGCGTCTTAAAACCAGATTCACTACTGAATCTTGTGATACCTTCCAGGACATCCAAATGTCAGAAACAGATTCCTGTAGAGAATCTTCATCTGCAACAATTCTTATTATATGTTTTAACTAAGGAAGGTTACATCACAGGGAAGCAAGCAAACAAAATCAAGGGATACATATAACTCTTCATATTTGTTAACAGGAAATCAATAATAGATATATAAATCATTATCATGGAATTGAAATTATAAGGTAACTGTTGTAAGTTACCATCGACCAGAAGGTTGTGATTATGATAATTAGCACAACTACAAGGTAAGAGTATAAATACCATCTAGGACAAGTAGTTAACAACTAATAACCATAACATGGCTACTGACAACTATTGGTTACTACTAAGGACTATATCTGCCTTTAAGACCTGGCATTCTACTGCTCAATGATAAGGGATATTGGTTGGTACTGCCAGCTACTATTGGTAGTTACTGGTGGCAATAAATGGTTACTGGCATCTCACATGGATTAATAGGGTTTAAGTGGCTAATGGCGGCTATATTGGCGGCTACTGGCGGCTATAGATGGCCACTGGTGAATATATATGGCTGGTCATGTTATAGTTGAATATAGCTATACTGGCGGCTATATTGGCAGCTACTGGCGGCTATAGGTGGCTACTGGCATCCCACATGTATGGATGGGGTTTAAGGGGCTATTGGCGGCTATATTGATGGCTACTGGCGGCTATAGTTGGCTACTGGTGACTATATATGGCTGGTCATGTTATACTTGGCGGCTATAGGTAGACACCATCTGGCTGAAACCAGTATTCACTGCTGAATACATGGCTTCTCCCCTACTGCACACCTTATGGCTGCTAGTTGGCTGCTGGTGGCAGCTCTTGCTTCTCTTCTATCTTCTCAGCTCCTTCTTCCTCGATGTTGATGGTGGAATTGACTACTGAATTTTGACCAACCTGGCAATCTGTGTCTCTTATATTTACTTTGCCGGAGGTCACATGACCAGTGGGATGATACAGAGAATGAACTGGAGGGGTGATAGCTTTTAAACTTAAAACCAGCATTCGGATAAATTATGTCCAATATTATGCAACATTGCCTAAGTTAATAGTTTAACATTATATGCACACACACATAAAAGAAATATTACAAACTCAACACATAAATGCAAATACTTTACTTACTCCAGTTGTTTTCAAAAGCTTTAACCCCTGGCTGAAGTTTATATGACGTCACAAATCTCCTCAATCCCAGATGATTCGTTAGGTGTATTTCACAACCATAATCCTTCCAATCTAGATTTGTCAGATCAACAGATTCGCTTGTGTTGTGACTTGAATCTGAATCCGGATTATGAATCAACGGATTCAGATTGCTTGGATTACCCATAATTCTTTGAAAAATAATGGCGGCAACATGTGGAAGGAAATTTTAACATTTGGCAAATTTTTATTATAATGTGACATTATAATATTATATTACTGCATCATAATTTATAATAATATATGATATTTATGTTTGTTTATGTTATGTTTTAAATTTGGATTCAGATCTACAGAAAATTGTATTTCACAAATCTAGCTACTCCAAAGAATCCAAATCTGAATCTAGATTCGACGGATCACTGTTGTGAAATACGCCTAATGATTATATAACCTAAATGCCACATAAAACACCAAATATCATGAGGTTACAATAAAATAAGATGAATTTAAGCTTTAATACGCTGTTTTTCGCAAGTTCTAGAGATAAATAGAGGGTAAGATTGATAAATACCCTATTATTGCCCATTTGTAGCCGTGACGGTCATCGGACTGTAACAATAGTTTCTATTTTTTATTTTTTTAAATCTTCACTGAACTTTTTAGCTATCTTTTAGTGACTTAGCCAAACATTAAAATTGGGGTTTATATACAGCCCAGGCCATATTGGAACAGGGTCTCAACATCGTCACTCATGGAGTTGAACCTACACAGGGGCAACAGCCTATTACTTAATGCCAAACTTGCCAACCAGTAGTCAACTGAGAAAATAACCAGAATATACAAACAATATATATAGTACAATAAAGCACAGATTAGTTAGTCTACAAGTAATCATTTATAAAACATAATAAAGATTAAATAGCATGTAACATGCAGATATTATTATGTCAAAAAAGCTGGTTACCCTACTTATGGCTTAAATTGTTTCAATATTTTTTGAAAACAAGAATGTTACCTTAAGAATAACCATGCAGGAGCTTTCCTCCTCTGTAAAATTGTTTTTATCTGTAGAAATAAATTTATCAAGGAATAAATACTTCTATTATTTTTAATAGAGTCAAAAATGTATTTTTGTGGTTACAGTAATTAAAGCATAAGACTTTTATTTTAATTTGATAATAGATAACCCAACATGATGCTGATATTACTTAAGTCCAAATCTTTTTGTTTTCAATATCACTTTTAATTTTTTTTTACTCACACACAGTATGAAACCTTTTCGGCTGCACAAACTTACACTTTCAAACAAGCACAAACAATATCACTATAACCTTTCAGAAAAACGGAAATATTCTATAACTGGGAGAACAACCACAGACCTCCAATCTGCTGGGGAGACAGTCTCAGGCGAAAGAGAAGGCCAACCAGTCAGTATAATATACAGCATCAGTGATGAGACAGTTTTGCACCATCATATTTTGATTTTAAATGGTTTTTTGAAGTTTAATTTTTCAATATCATGATTTTGATTTATTTTCTTCAAATAGCTATAACACTTGGGCATTCAATTAAAAACTTAAAATGTTCATAAACATTTTAGTAGCACTTTTACATTTCAACAAATCGGCCATGGGGTTTGTCTAATTTTATTGAAATAATAATAAGTTTTAAGTATTCTATACTTTGAATATATCTTGCCAAGTTTCATCGCTGATATAAAGGTTCAAAATACAGTTCCAGTTTGCTTTCATAGCATGAGTTTTGAACATGCCTGCTTACTAAGCTCTCCAGATCCCTTATTAGAGTAACACAAGATCCTACTGTGGTTTGGAAAACTTTGTTGTACACTCAAAATGGCACAAATATTTTTGTCAGGAATGTCCAATGTTAAAATTAAAAGTAAATGTTCTTGAATCATTAATTGTTCCTCACAATTTAGAGTGAGTCTCAATTCTTGTCTTTAGATATTCTTTAAATGTAGAACAAGGTATACCATATTTTAACATTCTGTTTGGAGCATATACATACAAAAATACAATGTATTTTAATTCAAGTAGCAGAGTTACCTGATACAAAAACTGAATGATTTAGTATGAATATTAAATAAAAATCTTGGATATTAACTTCATGGCTCTTAACAATAAAATCAACCAAAAACAATTGTTAGAGGATGTTAAAAGTAGAACAAATTTCACATTGGCTTACAGCTTGACCACCTGCGTGGTCCATATTTACAAAGTAAATATTAATATTAGATCAATCTTTGACCTTGTAGAAAAAAAAACAAAAAAAAAATATATATATATATACATAGTTATCTAATATAGTTATCTAATCATTTTATAAATTGTTCATATAAAGTCAAGAGTCCATATGTTTATGCATATTTTATGGCTATTACATATTCAACTCTTGTAAGTCAACCACATGGATATACTAGTCCACCCTTTTTAAAATTTAAATTTATAGTTAACTTATTTGAAAAATTGATAAAATATGATGTGTTCATTTCTAGGAAAATTGTTAAAGTTTACTTTCAAGTTGCTTTTAATCAATGAACATGGAAAAAGTTAGAAGAACCTGCTTACAAGAGTATTTATTACCATAACAGCATACTGTATAAGGCAATAAGCATTGAAAGCACGATACACGTTACTATAACTAGAAGAGGAAAAGTCTAGGTCTAACCATATCCCAGATACCTGAACCATTCAGCAGGATATAATGCTTTTCAGGTATATTTATATACTGGGACACACTACTACTTCAACCTCTCTCATTGCATTTAATTTATGATGGAAAAGTGATACTCTATTTTATTTGGATTAATTTTCATTTTTGAACAGATAGCTATAGTACAAGCCATTCAAGAACTGCTTAAATGTATGACTCGAGATTTTGGGCGTAAAATGCTCAGAGAATTTTGTGTCATTTGTATAAAAGTAAAACCTGAAATGAAAAACTGCATCTTAGGGGCAACCTATAGTACTTTTCACAGATTTGAAAACCTAGAGCAAGTATGAACCTGGAATAATTGTGACCACCCGTGTAGGATTGCAGAGCTATTAATATGATTAGCAGAAGTGTTTTATCCCAAATATGTTATGTGATCCAGGCGATAAACAAGGGTTAAAATAATGACTGTAAGTTTTTAAACTAACAAGGCTGTCAGCGACCACAACAAAAACTAAAACAAGTTTGATATTTTTACCCGTTGCGACAACTATGGATGATATAGATAGTGCTTTTGATAATATTGTCATGTTTGAAAATAGGTAATTATCGAATTTTTAGGGTTCTTTGGGTTGCTATAATTTTGTGAGCGATAATATAGGGTTTATTGCTTCAAACCATGGTAAAATTCTGCGTATACCGTGGTTTGGGAGGGGATTATTCCTATTCTAACATGACAAATTATTTTAAGATGAATAATTATTCCAAATTTTACTGTAAAACGTTCATTGTTACGACAGCCATAATGAGCGATAAAAGGGAGTAACAGGGTTATGCTGTATTTTACCGTTTTTCGTATTTCGTTGTTTAGCCAATCAGAATCGAGGACACATCCGTGTCATGTTAGAATGAAGTTTTTACAATTTTGTAGGTGATACAGTATCGTCAATGTACGTAAGTTCGACATAGACAAAATGTCGATCGGCTTCCTTTTCTGGGCCGGGATTCACAAAAGGTCTTAAGCAAAAAAATGTCATAACTTTAGGAGAAAAGTCTTAACTCTGCAAGAATTTTGCCATAAAGTTAAGACTTTTTTTTGCTTAGACAAAATGGGATTCACAAAAGGTCTTAGACAAAAATTTGTCTTAGATTTTGTCATAACTTTAAGACCACTGCAGGGCAGACTTAAGACAATTTTAAAATAATCCATTGCATGTATTTACTTTTTACCCTTTGTTATGCCAACAAAATATATACTATGGGGATCTATACTTCCTATAAAAGTAATTTCTGTGGATTGTAATAAAAATTTACATCATTTAATTACCTCTAAATTTCCATATTTTACCTTCTTGTAGTAAAAATATTGTCATAAAAATGGCTGACTCACAACAAAACACAAATACTACTATTTTTACATAATTTTACAAAGAAAAAGTAACAAATCTGTTTTATAATTTTAAAGAGCATGTTTGGTGTATTTATTGATGAAAAATATTTTTCTTTTACTAAGATTAGTTCATTTGAATTCAAAATAGTTAAGACTTTTTGCACAAATTTTGTCTCGGCTAAGATTTTGCTAAGCACTTTTTGTGAATCCCAATTTAAGAGAAATCTTAGCTAAGACAAAAGTCATAACTTTAAGATTTGTCTAAGCAAAAAAATTGCCTAAACTTAAGACCTTTTGTGAATCCCAGCCCAGGTACATTATAAAACCCGGAATTGGAATCGGAATTTTTTCCGGAATAGCACCTCTTACAGCACCTCCATGCAGATTGGTTCATACATATATGGGGGCAGGAATTAACTCCTTGCCAAATTTTCACACCCCTTTAGTGAGTGATAGGATAACTTATTATTCAGCCTCATAATTTAATCCAGCAGGTGTGTATATAGTATATATACCATACATGAAGTAGCTGTTTAAATTTCAAATATTTGGATGTTTTACACTCCAACTTACATTGGAATTTTTCTGGAATAGCACCTCTTACCACACCTCCATGCTGATTGGCTCTTAAAAGTATGGGGGTGGGGCTTAAGTCCTACACACCTTTCATAATACCCCTGAGTATATCCCAGTAAACATTACAAACGTTTATAAACGTTTATAAACCTAACTAGCAACGGTTTAGATTAGGTTTAAAATGATGGGTCCCTAAACGTTTGCCTATAAACGTTTATAAACGTTTAAGCATAAACGTTTATAAACGTTTATATATAAACGTTTATAAACGTTTATACATAAACATTTATAAACGTTTATACACGTGTTGAAAATCTGGAGAAATATTTCTGTAAGTATATCTTGCTGTATCACTGTTGTTTGAATCCATCATTACATTCTAAGTAGATATATAGAAGTATGTAATTTGATAATATTATACACTTTTATATCTCTACTTAGAATATAATGATGGCTTCAAATAACAGTGATACAGCAAGATATCGTAACAGAAATATTTCTCAAATTTCTCTCAAAATGGCTGTGCTGATGTCATTATCCCAAATGAAAGCGAGGTTAAGATATTCTTCACTCTTTGTAAACGTTTAAACGTTTATATATAAACGTTTATAAACGTTTATATATAAACATTTAAAAACGTTTATAAACGTTTATAAACCAAACTAATGTTGCTGAAACATTTATAAACCCATAATGTTGAATAATTGTCAATATTTAGGTTTATATTTGGGAAAAGGTCTGCTTCCTGCTTATGCAAAGACTGAAGGATGATAAGCTTTGTTTATCTTGAAATGTTCATTTCAAACATGTCTAGCATTGAGGAACCTAACTTTTTAGACACCCTCAGAACTGAGGCCAAAACAGCACAACCTGGTATCTTACCTAAGAATACCAAGTTCGAAAGTTACATTGGACATACTGTTATAAACATATCGAATGTCAACTTGGACCAAGACCAAATATCGGCCTTAGAAAAGGGACTTACCTTCTGCCCAACCCCTGGCCTACCTGACAAATCTCAGATATGGTTAGATTTTAAAGAGTTCCACAGAAGATTAGAACTAATGGAATTCTTCAGTAGAGATCAGACTGACTCAATACAACCACAAGTCAGCCAAAGCATCATAGATTTTATGAATCAAAATGCTAGGGAGGACCAATCTGACTCTGACAATGAATCCACACTCAATAAAGAACTTCAACAAAAGTTCAAACCCAAATCAACCTGGAGGCCAAAACCACCAAACAGAACCCTTGACTTATTCCAACGATCGGTCAAGCAAGAAATACTAAAGTCAAAATTCAAACCTATTAGACACAAAAACATCACCAAAGGTGAAAACATAGGTATGAACAAACTAACTTCTAACCCCCATATAATCATAAAGAAAGCAGATAAAGGGTCAGCAGTAGTAGTAATGAACACTATTGACTATCTACGAGAAGGTTACAGGCAACTACAAGATGAAAAGTTTTACCAGAAAATACCTGAGGACATAACACCTCAAATTTCTGAGAAAATTGCTGAGGAATTAACACAAATGAGATCACTTAACTTAATCACAGAGAAAAACTTTGATTATCTCAATGTGCCCAATCCAAAAGAAGCCAGGTTCTACATGCTACCAAAAATCCACAAAAAGGGAGTACCTGGTAGACCAATATGTAGTTCAATAAACCATCCCACAGCCAACATTAGCAAATTTGTAGACGAACACATAAAGAAATATGTTCCTCAAACAAAATCTTATGTAAGAGACACTCAACACTTCATAAGTAGGATCAAACAACTTGGCAAAATCCCAGAAGGAGCCTTACTAGTTACACTAGATGTTAGTTCACTATACACAAATATTCCAAATCAGGAAGGTCTAATAGCTGTGGCAGAACACTTGAGGAAGGACCCAGATAAACGAAAAATGGGACCCCACATATTAAACCTACTCAAACTAGTACTACACTCTATGAGCTTTAGTTTCAATGGAGACCATTATCTCCAAATAGGAGGCACAGCAATGGGTACGGCAACAGCACCGAACTATGCAAACCTATTCATGGACAGGTTTGAGACTAAAGCACTAGCAAATTGGCCATTGAAACCTCTACTATGGCTTCGGTTCATCGACGACATCTGGATGGTTTGGACACATGGAGAAGATCAGCTCAATGAGTTCATCACATATCTTAATAGTATACATCCTACTATTAAGTTCACTCATGGAAGCAGCCTAACACACATTAACTTTCTAGACACCACAGTAAAGATTAACCAAGATAGGGAACTATACACAACCCTATATGAAAAACCCACAGATACCCATCTGTACCTACACTATACATCTGCACACCACGCACCAAGTAAGACAAAGGGACCATATGGCCAATTCTTAAGACTCAGAAGAATTTGTACATATGACAATGACTTTAATATGAATGCTGATAAACTCATTGGCTATTACTTAAAAAGAGGATATCCAGAAAAGGCTCTACGCAAACATTACAATAGAGCCTCAAAATTCACACAAGATGAATTATTAGCAGTGACAAGGAAAGAACCTGTCAAGACACCAGTAATGGTAACCAATTATAACCTAGGTAACCCCAACATTAAGGAACTGATCCACAAAAACTGGAATATTATAACAAATAGCCAGGACTGTGGACCAATCTTTAAAGACAAACCTCTGGTAGGTTTTAGGAGACTACCAAACTTGAGAGACAAATTAACAAATGCCACTCTCATTTACCCTCCCACTACTGACATAGAGACAAAACCATACTTACCTGTATGCACCAGACTCGGTAAATGCACTTACTGCCCCCTAATCAAAAAGAAGGGATCGGTAAAATGTAACTTTACACACAAGTTATTCAACACACAAAACTTACCCAAGAATTTCTCATGTGAAATTAATAATGTCATATACCTGATTACCTGCTCCAAATGCAACAAACACTATGTGGGGGAAACCTCACGTGCATTTAGACAAAGAATGTATGAACACAGACATTCTGTACAAAAGGCAGATACAATAGACACTCCTGTCTCACGTCACTTCACAAGTGATGGACATAACCACAAGAACATGCAATTCTCTGTGCTAGAGTGGTGCACACCTAAATTTGAAGCATCCAACACTTCCAAGCGTAGGCGTATTGAGTTGTCTTGGATATTCAAATTGCACTCTCTGGCCCCTATTGGCATTAACCAATTTGTGTGAATCTTCTTGGTTATTATCTTGATTACAATGCACTCAGTAATCACCCCTTCTCTCTTCTAGGTTTATATTTGGTTTAAAAAACGTTTATAGGTTTACTAAACGTTTATAAACGTTTATAAACCTTTGCTATGTTTACTGGGATATGGCAGTCTATTTTAGGATAATGTAATTTGGAAATTTGGAACTTTTCATTTTTCTATGACCATGAGTTCTGTACAGTAGTGTAAAGTATTTGATCTTCATCTAATTAAGCTTCCATTTTATAAAATACTGCAAGGAAACCCCATAGGAAATCAGAGTCCTCATATCTTCTCATGAATATTGATGACTTTGGTGTTATGGCTGTGAGTTCTGTAAAGTATTTCATCTTCGTCTACGCTTCCATTTTATAAAATATTCCAAGGAAACCCCAGGGGAAATCCGTGTCTTCATAACCTTCTCATGAATATTAATGACTTGGGTGCTATGACCGTGAGTTCTCAAGTTCAAAGTATTTGATCTTCGTGGATGCTTCCATTTTATAAACTATTGCAAGGAAATCTGTGTCGTCATATCTTCTCATGAATATTAATGACCGCACCTCATATTTTAACACCGCACCTCACCGCACCACTTTACAGCACCTCATATTTCAACACCGCACCTCGACGCACCTGTTTTTGGAATTCCGGAAAATATAACGCACCTCCTTTTCTTCCGATCCGCTTCGTTTTGAATGGTTGTATGAGGAACGGAAGGCTGCTGGCGTTTCGAATGTAATCAATCTTACCGAAAAAATTATTTTATTCTGATGTCAAAATACAGGTATTTTTATTTTTCCTTTGCAAAAATAGATGTAATAATTGTTGTTGCACAATCGAAAATTGTTTTTAAAGAACTTTCCATTGCAAAATTTAAAGAAATTGCATTTTTATTAGAGATGTTTTACTTACCTGACGGAGATGAAAAAATCAATCAATTGATATAACTACCTTTTTCAAAATTTAGTTGTGTTTTCCCACTTCCTTCCCCCGATAAAGAGGTGTGTACCATATGATCGATTTTTTGTACATCTCTGTCCCCTATGACAACAGTTAAAGGAAATGCGATCTTTTAAATATGAATAAAATTGTTATATTTTAGATAATTTCAAATAAAAACAACTTAGCAAAACTAAAATATAGATATTTTTACGCATATTGTATGTTTCAACATTTAATAACACTTTTTTATTAGACTTTTACTTGTATATTTGACATCAATTTTCTTAAGCAATCGAATTTCCGTACAACGACGATAGTGGCTTTCTAGAATACAGGTGCTGTCTAAAAACTAAAGTTCAGATAATTTGTAAAATGTGTGGCATATAAAACAAAACACATCAGTGGTAGTACTAAAAAACCTGTTAGGAAGGTTGATATTTTAAAGTATCAACCTTAAAGTATCAAAAATTGATATGATCTCAGTTTGACCAAGACCCCTGTTCAGATTTTTTTTTCATAAAATTCCAAGCATTAGTACTTGTGTAATCCTGCAGACAGTGATGAAAACTAAATCTCCTTTGCAGAAGTATAACTAGTCAGAAATTCTTTCAAGATATGTTATATATGAAGGAAATCACTTTATTGCTTAAAAGCTGCTAGGAAGGTTGATATTTTAAAATATCAACCCTCGTAAGCAGGTTTGGCCTTATAGCAATTCTTGTCAGAATAATGATAATAATTATAATTTTTGGATCTCTGCTGTATATTTAGTAATATATATGGCGAAAAGATATAAAACTAGCCAGAAATATTTAAAGAAATATGTTCTATATCAAGAAAATAATATTATTGCTTAAAACAGGTTTGATCTTACAGCAATTATTGTAATAATAATAATAATAATTCTTATAATTTTGGGACCTTGACTTTGTGATGGTAAGATATGTCATAACAAGCATTCTGACGCATGCATTTACCTCCCTCCGTATAAATTAGGTGTACTAAAGATAGTGGAATATAAATTTTCTTGGGAGATGGAGGCACATGTAGAAATGACAACAAGCAAGAGGCACTTTAATGTTTGATTGCAATACTTTTAAAGACAAAAGGCATTTACTCATTTTAGTAGCTATAACTCTGCCATTCACAGAGCTACAGCTGTGCAACTTTATTATGTAGTAGATCAACCCACAGTAGCTAAAGGACATATTTAGAAGAAATTGCCTATCTGTAACACTTTCAGAGATAAAAGACATTTACTCATTTTAGTGGCTATTACTCTGCCATCCAAAGAGCTACAGTTCTGCTTAGTGTTGGTATCGAATAATAATATGTGTATCGATATCAAACCATTTTTTACCTTTCGTATCGATCGATATTGAAATATCGGGTTATAGATGTTTTCCGGGAGAGACGTTCCAAACTCTTTCGCAAGTTTTAGTTGTTTCCCGAAATGTAAACAAATATGGCGTTTCCGCTTTAGCGGTAAGTGAAAGTTTACAAAAATAATATGAAAACCATTATATTCCTAAAATATTGTCCTTTATTTGAATGAAAAACACCATAGTTGTACCTGTTAAGTAGTATGTTTCGATATTGATAATGGACCCTACCTTATCGATATCAGCATATTTAGCACGGATCGATAAATATTTCAATATCGATAAACAATACCAGCACTAGTTCTGCTACTTCACTATGTGGTAGATCACCCAAAAGTAGGTGAAGGACTTACTTAGAAGAAATTGCCTACCTGTAATAATTTTAGAGATAAAAGACATTTACTCATTTTTGTACTTGTTACTCAGCTATGCAAACAGCTGCAGTTGTGCAACTTCACTATGTGGTAGATCACCCAATAGTAGGAACAACTTATTTAGAAGAAATTGCCTATCTGCAATACTTTTAGAGAAAAAATGTTTTTACTCATTTTTGCAGGTATATGACTCAGTTATGCAAAGAGCTATAGATGTGCAACTTCACTATGTAGTAGATCACCCAAAAGGTGAATCGGTTATTCAGAAGAATTTGCCTTTTCATAACACTTTTAGAGATTAAAGACATTTAATCATTTTACTAGCTGTTACTCAGCTATGGAAAGAGCTACAGTTCTGCAACTTCACTCTGGTAGATCACTCAAAAGTAGGTGAATGACTTATTTGGAATAAATTGCATATATTCAATACTTTTACAGATACAAGACATTTACTCATTTTATTAGCTATGACTGAGCTATGCAAAGAGCTATAGATCTGAAACTTCACTATTAGGTAGATCACCCAAAAGTAGGTGAATGACTTATTTAGAAGAAATTGCGTGTGTGCAATACTTTTAGAGATAAAAGACATTTACTCATTTAAGTAGCTATGACTGAGTTAGGCAAAGAGCTATAGATATGAAACTTCACTGTTTGGTAGATCAGCCAAAAGTAGGTGAATGACTTATTTAGAAGAAATTGCCTACCTGTAATACTTTTAGAGATAAAAGACATTTGCTCATTTTAGTAGCTATGAGTGTGATATGCAAAAATCTATAGATCTGCAACTTCACTATGTGGTAGATCAGGTAAAAGTAGGTGAATGACTTATTTAGAAGAAATTGCCTACCTGTAATACTTTTAGAGATAAAAGACATTTGCTCATTTTAGTAGCTATTACTCAGCTATTCAAAGAGCTACAGTTCTGCAACTTCACTACATGATAAATCACCCAAAAGTAGGGAAATGACTTATTTTGAAGAAATTGCGTGTATGCAATATTATGCAATACTTTTACAGATAAAAGGCATTTGCTCATTTAGTAGCTATGACTGAGCTATGCAAAGAGCTATAGATCTGAAACTTCACTGTGTGGTAGATCAGCCAAAAGTAGGTGAATGCTTTATTTAGAAGAAATTGCCTATCTGTAATACTTTTAGAAAGATTGCTATTACTCACTTATCTTCAGGCCTAAGTCCATAAAACCAAAAAAATTTTCAAGGGTGTGAAAATTCATTGGGACAATTAATTTACAAAAAATCTGTAGCTGTAGTAGTTTTGGAGAAATCTGCGTGACACACTAATGCACGCACACACACACAGGCATCATTTCATAATCTCCCTTCCGGGCTTAAGCCCGGCGGGAGATAAAAATACATGAAAGAGAAGCACTTGGTGAGTGCAGACATCCACCAAGGCATGTCAAAATGAGTAAATGGAAAAATACAGATGTTTTATCTTGTATCCAGATGGTGATCCAGGTCGCTCTCAATGTAAAGGGATCTAAGTTGGGCCAAGCCCACAGACGTTCTGATTTTGTTCATGAAGGTCCCATCAGTAGTCATTGTATAATCCAGTAATGGGAAAAACCAAAATTTTTTTTGATCCAGATGGTGATTCAGATCACTCTCAATATTTAATATGATCTCATTTTGACCAAGAACCCTGTTCTGATTTTTTTCATAAAATTCCAAATATTAGTACTTGTGTAATCCTGCAGACAGACAGATGGTGATGAAAAACTAAATCTCCTTGGCAGAAGTATAACTAGTCAAAACTTCATTCAAGATATGTTATATATGAAGGAAATCACATTATTGGTTGATAGGTGCTATTTCAAAATATCAACCCTCGTAACCAGGTTTGGCCTTACAACAATTCTTGATAAAGTAACCATAATGATTATAATTTTTGGACCTTGGTGGAATAATTAGTAATATATATGGTGAAAATATATAAAACAAGCCAGAAATATTTAAAGAAACGTGTAATATATATACAGTGAAAATATATAAAACTAGCCAGAAATATTTAAAGAAATATGTTGTATATCAAGAAAATTATATTATTGTTTAAAAGCTGCTAGGAAGGTTGATATATTTGATATTTTTGATATTTTTTGTCCTACAGCAGTTATTGTCACAGTAATAATAATAATAATTATATTTTTTGGTCCTTGCCTGTATTATTAAACGACACATGATAAAAATATGTAAAACTAACCAGAAAGTATGTTTTATATCAAGGAAATCACATTATTGTTTAAAAGCTGCTAGGAAGGTTGATATTTTAAAACATCAACCCTTGTAACCAGGTTTTGTCTCACAGCAATTATATTATCAAAATAGTAATAATAATTTTAATTAATTTTTGGATCTTTGCATTATAATATTTTATAAGTGACCCAAATATGTGAGGCTAGTCAGAAATTTATTCAAAATATTAATTGATCAAGGCAATTACATTATTTATTGAAACCTAATAGGAAGGTTATTATTTTAAAATAGCAACCCTCATAATGAGGTTTTGTCGTACAGCAGTTACTGTCACAGAATAAGAATAGTTGTATCCACCAGATAGCATCCAGTGGATACTATGGATTACACATGAGTACGCCGCCGCAGTGTGTAGAGATTTTCTCTTTACCCCTTTAGAGGCCAGGGTATTATAGGTAGACTTCTCAAATTTGCAAGATATATTCATAACCATAAAATCTAGCCTGGGAATATTTTTGGCCTCATTTTGAAAAACAAGATGGCCGCCACAGGTGTTTTTTGACTTTCAGCAAGGAGTTTTGTTGGCCCTCTAGAACAAAGGGTATTATAGGTAGAGATCTCAAATTTGCAGGATATGTTCAACATTATGAATATTGACTAAAAATATTTTTGGCCTCATTTTGAAAAACAAGATGGCCGCCATTTCTTTTTAGCCATGGAAAGTGCTTATATCTCCCTTATTATTGGTCCTAGAGGTTTGCAATGTGAAACCAACCTATAGGAAATCATGGGCTGGGAATCTTTTGGTGTAGTCAGATTTGACCTTGGGCCCCTCCTTCAAGGTCAAACGAGGATAGCCAAACTTAAAAGTGCTTATAACTCGCTTATTATTGGTCCTAGAGGTTTGGGATGGTAAACTGACATATAGGAAATCATGGGCTGGGAATCTTTTGGTGTGGTCGGATTTGACCTTGGGCCTCTCGTTCAAGGTCAAATGAGGATAGTCAAACTTATAAGTGCTTATAACTCAATTATTATTGGTCCTAGAGGTTTGGGATAGTAAACCAAGCTATAGGAAATCATGGACTGGGAATCTTTTGGTGTGGTCAGATTTGACCTTGGGCCCCTCCTTCAAGGTCAAACGAAGATAGCCAAACTTAAAGTGCTTATAACTCGCTTATTATTGGTCCTAGAAATTTGGGATGGTAAACCAATCTATAAGAAATCATGGGCTGGGAATCTTTTGATGTGGTCTGATTTGACCTTGGACCTCTTCTACAAGGTCAAACGAGGATAACCAAACTTTAAAATGCTTATAACTCGCTTATTATTGGTCCTAGAGGTTTGGGATGGTAAACCAACCTACAAGAAATCATGGGCTGTGAGTCTTCTGATGTGGTCGGATTTGACCTTGGATCCCTCCTTCAAGGTCAAACGAGGATAGCCAAACTTAAAAGTGCTTATAACTTGCTTATTATTGGTCTTAGATGCTTGGGATGGTAAACCAATCTATAGGAAATCATGGGCTGGGAATCTTGTGGTGTGGTCGGATTTGACCTTGGGCCCCTCCTTCAAGGTCAAACGAGGATAGCCAAACTTAAAAGTGCTAATAACTCGCTTATTATTGGTCCTAGAGGTTTGGGATGGTAAACCAACCTATAGGAAGTCATGAGCTGTGAGTCTTCTGATGTGGTCGGATTTGACCTTGGATCTCTCCTTCAAGGTCAAACAAGGATAGCCAAACTTAAAAGTGCTTATAACTCGCTTATTATTGGTCCTAGAGGTTTGGGATGGTAAACCAACCTTTAGGAAATTATGGGCTGGGAATCCTGTGGTGTGGTGAGATTCGACTGTGGGCCCCTCTTTCAAGGTCAAACAAGGATAGCCAAACTTAAAAGTGCTTATAACTCGCTTATTATTGGTCGTACAGGTTTGCGATGGTAAACCAACATATAGGAAATCATGGGCTGGGGATCTTCTGGTGTGGTCAGATTTGACATTGGACCCCTCCTTCAAGGTCAAACAAGGATAGCCAAACTTAAAAGTACTTATAACTCGCTTATTATTGGTCATACAGGTTTGGGATGGTAAACCAACCTATAGGAAATCATTGGCCGGGAATCTTTTGAGGTGGGCTGATTTGACCTTGTACCTCTTCTACAAGGTCAAACGAGGATAGCCAAACTTAAAAGTGCTTATAACTTGCTTATTATTGGTCCTAGAGGTTTGGGATGGTAAACCAACCTATAGGAAATTATGGGCTGGGAATCTTTTGGTGTGGTCATATTTGACCTTGGACCCCTGCTTCAAGGTCAAACGAGGATACCCAGAGTTAAAAGTGCTTATAACTCGCTTATTATTGGTCATACAGGTTTTGGGATGGTAAATCAACTCCTAGGAAATCATGGGCTGGGAATCTTTTGATGTGGTCTGATTTGACCTTGGACCTCTCCTTCAAGGTCAAACAAGGATATCCAAACTTAAAAGTGCTTATAACTTGCTTATTATTGGTCGTACAGGTTTGCAATATGAAACCAGTTTATAGGAGGTCATGGGCTGGGAATCTTCTGATGTTTTCTGATTTGACCTTTGGCCCTCCTTCAAGGTCAAACGATGGTTCACTGACTTTGGTGAGTTGTCTTTTTGGTGGATACAAATTTGCATCGGTTCTCCGATGCGTAGGTCTAGTTTATTTTTGAATTAGATAAAAACTAGAAATAGGAAGCCCTGTAAAAGGAGAATGTGGAAAAGTAGAGAAATAGGTGGATTGCATATAGGAAAACACATTATCATGTGTAATGTCTACCCATGATGCTTGGAACAGCTATGTCATTTAATGAAAACGTAAATGTGCATTAGTCTTTAATCTTAAACAAGAGTATTGCTTCTCAAGAGAAAAGTAAATTGTTTTTCCACAGCAACAACAAAGCATCCCAATGAGCATTAATGATTTTGTCGAAATGACTATCTTCCTGTTTTTAATTTGATGATTTATATCACCATGATGTTGCACACCTACAATCCCCCGCCAATGTCCCTTTTAAGTATCAACTTTCTGCACCTTACAGTTTCTGAGATATCGTCAGGACAAGATTTTATAGGTCAAGGTGACTACGGTAAGGTCAAAGTTCAAATCAAGGTCACATCATGACGATCCACACCTACACCTCCTACCCAATGTCCATACCAAGTACCAACTTCCTACACCTTACCGTTTCTGAGATATAGCCCGGACAAGATTTTATAGGTCAAGGTCACTACGGCAAAATCAAAGGTCAAGTAAAGGTAACACCATGATGAGGCACATCTACACCTTCTATCCAATGTCTCTAACAAGTATCAACTTCCCACACCTTACACTTTTTACCACACAGCCCTCCGACAGGGCTGTCGGGGTATTGTATTGTTTTCACCCATGGTGTCCGGATGGGTGGGCGGGCGGCGGGAAATAGTTTGTCCGGGCTATATCTCAGAAAACGTAAGGTGCAGGAAGTTCATACTTGGCAGGGACATTGTTTGGGGGGTGTAGGTGTGTAACGTCATGGTGTGACCTTGATTTGACCTTTGACCTTGCCGTAGTGACCTTGAGTTTGAAAATCTTGTCCGGGCTATATCTCGGAAACCGTAAGGTGTAGGAAGTTGATACTTGGCAGGAACATTAGTTAGGGGTTGTAGGTGTGCAACGTCATGGTCTGACCTTGATTTGACCTTTGACCTTGCCGTAGTGACCTTGAGTTTGAAAATCTTGTCCGGGCTATATCTCTTGGAAACCGTAAGGTGTATTAAGTTGATATTTGGTAGGGACATTGGTTAGGGGGTGTAGGTGTGCAACGTCATGGTCTGACCTTGATTTGACCTTTGACCTTGCCGTAGTGACCTTGACCTATAAAATCTTGTCAGGGCAAACCTCAGAAATGGTAAGGTGGAGGAAGTTGTTACTTGGTATGGACATTGGGCAGGAGGATATGCAGAGACCCATATGAGGCCATCCGATATTCAGGGTCTTCTCAATTCTCTGACACCAGCCAAGTATAACTTTATCCAAAAGCTACTTTGTACTAAACAAGGCGGTGGAGTTGGTTTCTTGTGTAGAAAAACCTACTCCCCTAGTGTTGTCACTTCACCAGATTTTAGATCATTCAAAAGTATCATACTATCTTGCAAGTCTGACCTCAATAATTTTGCAGCTGCTTGTCTCTACCATCCACTGGGTTCATGTACTACTGGGTTCTTAGAGAATTTTCTAGTGCTCTCCGGGTTTCTGTCCTCAATTGGTTCCAGTTTCATCATTTGCGGTGACATAAATGTTCATCTGGACATCTCACTCACATGCTTGACAAGTATGCACCAATCATCTCATGCATGGCAAAAAATCAATGGGCAGAGTGGTTGCCTGATCCATTCTGCATGGTGCACTCTCTAAGATGGCAATTTGAACAGATCTGGAGGAAACACAAGACAGCTGAACAGATCAAAGACCCACAAGCATATTATCTGGTGCAGCTGATTGATTAATAAAGATAAAGTCTCCTATTTTACCAATCTCATAACAGTGATGATCCCAAGAAGCTTTGGGATTCTCTATGAAGATATTGCACCACAACTCAGAGAGTATTCTGCCTGCTCATAGCTCAGATAAAAGTCTTGCCGTCAAATTTGCTTTATTTTTCTGTGACAAAATTAGGGAAATTGGGGATACATTGCCAACTTCAGGCTCAGTTACTGATGCACCTACTTTGGCACCTCCAGCCTTCAATGCCTTTGAGCCCGTAAGTGCAGATGAAGTCCACAAAATTATTTTTGACTCTCCAACTAAATCATGCTTACTGGACCCTATACTGACATTCCTCCTTAAGGTTTGTCTCAGTATCCTTTTACCATCCATAACCAAGTTGGTAAATTATTCCCTCAGTGTAGGTTGTTTCTTGGATGCCTTCAAAAAAGCTGTTATCACCCTCTTATAAAGAAGTCTTAGCCTCCTGGTAAGGAACTGAAGAATTATCGTCCAGTGTCTGGTCTCTGCTTCCTTTCCAAGTTGGTTGAGTGGGTTGTAGCTAAGCAGTTAATGTCTTATATCAGTAGTAACAAGGCTACTGCCACAGTGGTTATCTTCTGCCTTAGAATCAGTAATAATGGAGAACTAAGAGAGATATAAGGCCTTTGCAGTAAGATGACCCCACTTGACCTTGAAGAAGGGGTCAAAGGTCAAGTCAGCAATTGGAAAAGAGTCTCAGGCCATGACTTCCTATAAGTTGTTTTTCACTTTTGGAACTCCATGGAACAATGAAAAGGGACACATAAAGCCTTTTTCATAAGATAACCCATGTGATATGATGGCCATTTTGTTTTCAAAACTACATCAAGTTATTATCATGCCAGCTTTCCTAGCCATGTATCTTTTGTGCAAATATGATGATGCTAGCTACAATATTTCAAGATTTAGAGCATCTTTATGATTTTCTAACAGTCAGTTATTGCGGCCATTTTGTTTTGCAAAATGAGGCCAAAGGTTTTCACAGACAAAACATTTGCAGGTCAGGACATAGGCTGTTTTACATTCTGAAGCTGTAAGACCAATAAGAAGGAATATATCAGGACATTTTAGTATGTTGACCCCATTTAGTTTTGAAGCAGGGGTCAAACGTCAAATCCAACACCTGGAAAATATTCCCAGGCCATGACTTCCTACAATTTGTTTTCAAATTCTGAACCCTTAGGAGCAATGGTAAGGGAGATACAAGGCCTTTTCAATAGGATAACCCCATTTGACATTAAACATGTGACATGCAGCCATTTTGTTTTTGAAACAAGGCAAAATTACTATCAGGCTAGCTTTCATAGTCATATATCTTTTGTGGAAATTTGATGAAGCTAGCTGCAATATTTCAAGATATAGAGCATCTTTATGATTTTCAAACAACCGGCTATGGCGGCCATTTTTCTTTTCAATTTGAGGCCAAAATTTTACGCAGACATGTTTTCATAGCCATAAACATTCCCTGCAAATTCATTGATGATATCTGTATAAATGAATGAGATATTAAGGTTTATGCAAAAACATGATGAATGGACGCACAGATGGATTGATGCATGCATGTACAGAACGGGTTTCATAATCTCTCGTCCAAAGACTTCAGCCACCGGTGGGAGATAATAAGCTGGACAATCCTCATCAGTCTGGTTAAAAACTGGGTCATTCTACTGAAACTGCTTACTGTCAATTAAAAATGAGGTCCAACTCTCTCTGCAATGAGGTGGACCCACCACTTTAGTGTTGCTTGATTTATACTCTCCTTAGCTATCTCAAATCCTGGTTTGGTCTTGGCGAAACTGTCCTAAAGTGGTTTGTCTCCTACCTGAGTAATCATTGTTTGACCATTAAGATAAGTTCTACACTGTTTGAATTAAGCAAGCTCATCTATGGTGACCCCCAAGGTTCTGTGCTGGGTCCATTGTAATTTTCACCCCATACAACTCCTCTAAGCAAAATCATCGGCCTTCATGTAAATAATAAATGTCATTTCTATGCAGACAACACCCAAATATATGTCCATGTATCTCGCAAAATGCTTCTGCTGCTCTTTCCAAGTTAAATGCTTACCTACAGGAAGTACAATAATGTATGGCCCTTAGTAAATTGAAACTCAACTCTGATAAAACTAAATTTATTGTTTTTGGTTCCAAGGTTCAATGTCTGAAACTCTCCTCTCATTTTCCTGTCAATATTCTCAGAAGTTTTCTCTATTCTGCTGACATTGTCACATACCTGTGTGGGTGGTTCCATTCTAACTTTTCTTTCTCAGAGCATGTGAAGAAAACTTGTAAAGCCAGCTTCCTGTAGATGCACGACTGTCACAGAATTAGATGGTAACTTACTCAAGAAGTGGCTGTCCTTGCTGCAAATGCCTTGGTTAGTAGTTGTTTGAAGTATTGTTTCAAGGTTTGTCATATTTCAATAAGCAACAGTTGAAGAGTATTTAGAATACTCTTGCATGTATTGTCACAAATCATAGCAAGTATGCTCATGTTACACCCATCCATAAGCAACTCCATTGGCTGCCTGTCAGCAACCACTGTATGTTCAAAACCACAACATTGGTTTATAAATTTTTACATGGTGATTCTCCTTGCTATTTTGCACCATCCTTGTCTCTTAGCAGCTACACCTACAGTACCAGGCGTAGTCATCCTGATTGTCAATACCTTACAGTTCCTCCTTTCCACTCCTCTCTCTACAAGTCAGTCAAACACTTTGGCCATAGTTTTCCATTTGATGCTACCAGGATTTGGAATGGTCTTCCTAATGATAAACGCAGTGCAACATCTGTTGTCTCTTTCAGGAAAAACTCAAAACTCACCTTTTTGCAAAAGCCTATCCACCCTAGCCACCACGTCACCCCTGTATCTCCTTGGTATGACCTTGTTATGGTATTGGACTTTTGGTTATTTACATTAGTTTTGTTTAGTTGCGTCTGAGAGTGTCAATTGATGGAGTTTAAGCACTATAAAAGTTCACATTAGATTAGATTAGATCTCTTTTAAGCATTATTTTCTCTATATAAACATTATTTAGTTCTTTACATAAATGAGACTGTTTGCTCTGAAAGTCTCCTGATCTTTGTACTGTTTTACTTCTTCTATGTCTCATGGTGTTGAAAGCTATTTCTCTGGGCTGTTTGGTATGGGCATCTCTGATGCTACTTTTAGGCACTTATTTTATCATGATACTCTGATGAATGTGGAGACAATAAGAGTTGAATAATTATTGTAATGAATCTGTGAGTACATTACTCATTAATGTTTCAGGCGAGTTTGAAATGCTGTTAAACTTTAACATTTGACCTTGTTTACACAAAATTGAATTGACTCGTTCATGTATTTTAGATCATTTTAAATTTTAGTGCCAAATATTACTGATACCCCACCCTTTTGTTACAATTACTTTTGAAAGTCATGTTTTGGAATGTGCATATGAAAATTGTTAAATTAAAGACACCAAATTCTGTTAACATTTTTAAATGAATACTATTAACAGTGACCTTTGTCTGTAGAGCTCACAAATTACAAAAGGATTTTTCTATCTCCTTCAATCATTATGTTCCAACTCTCTGGAATTTGTTTCCTTTCCATGTAACACATAGCCTCTCTGTCGCATCCTCCAGGAAACATCTTAAAACTCACCTGTTTAAGTCAAGTATCAACACTTTGTATTCTTCCCACCAGACACACCCATAATCTCTGGTTTAGTGACCTAGATCATCACTCAACTGTCTGTGTGAAAAACACTTTGTTAATCTAGCGCACTGGGTTCCTCATTGCAGAGAAAATATTGCAAAGCAGTAGCTATGATTACAAATATAGTTAATCAGCAGAACCAGTATTATAAAACCAGATAACACTGGTCCCCTCCCCCAGTTGAAAATAATTAACCAGTCAAATTAAATGGGACCTGTTCATTAGCAAAACCTTCTAGTGACCGGGTCCCCATTTGTTAGTCACATCACATTAAATATTACAATTTCTTCTCGTTTGTTTGCCATCTTTGTGTGCTTGCAAGTAACTAAATGTACATGACAATCTTTGTCATCAAGCAGCATTTCAGTTTGTGAAATATTGTTGGGAAACCCACAAAATTTTGTGAGTTCATATTACACTCCCATGAAAATGAGTTGTAAAATTCTGTGGATATGAAGTATTTGATGTTTAACTAAGTAAATTCCCACATATTTCTATTTATAAAGTAATTTTATGAAACCTGATAGAATTCCTTGACCTCATACTGTGTTTGCAAACATGAATATTATTGAGTTGTTCCTGTAATCAATATTTGTAAACCGCATTAAATAAGTGTGAAGTTAAATCTAACTTTATGTGGGAATAAATGACAAAATGTAGGCCAGAAGACACTTGGATCTGCAACATATTGAATAAAATTCTGAGAAATATCAAATCTATAACCACTTCCTTTTTTATCTCCCGCCCGGCTCGCTGGCGGGAGATTATAATTTGCACCATGTGTGTGTGTACGTGCGGGGGTGCATGCATGAGTGTGTCACGCAGTTTTCTCTGAAACTACTACAGTTACACATTTTTGGTAATTACTTGTCCTAATGAATTTTTACGCTCTTCAATATTTTTTGGGTTTGGTGAACTTTGGCCTACTTTTGAATGAGTAATAGCACTTTTACCTAATATAATTATATGGCTTATAACTCTCAAACTATTGCATTTAGAGTATTTTGTTCCAATATGTTGTTCAGCTACTTTCTCCACAGCTACAACATGGTCAGTAGTTTGGAAGTGTATCTCCATAGCTAAGTGAGTAATAGCTACTTTGTCAATTTTTAATGATAACCATAATGAGTAAATGGCGTATATCTTCAAAAGTATTGCAGCTACACAATTTCTCTCAAATATGTTGTTCATCTACTTTTTTGTGAACTGTAACTTCTTTAAGTTTCACAACTGTTGCTCAATGTACAAGTGAGTAATGGCTACTTTATTGATACTTTTAGTGAAAATATGACTTATAACTCTCAAACTATTGCATTTAGAGTATTTTGTTCCAATATGTTGTTCAGCTACTTTCTCCACAGCTACAACATGGTCAGTAGTTTGGAAGTGTATCTTCATAGCTAAGTGAGTAATTGCTACTTTGTCAATTTTTAATGATAACCATAATGAGTAAATGGCTTATATCTTCAAAAGTATTGCAACTACACAATTCTCTCAAATATGTTGTTAATCTATTTTTTTGTGAACTGTAACATATTTAAGTTTTACAACTGTTGCTCAATGTACAAGTGAGTAATGGCTACTTTATTGCTACTTTTAGTGAAAATGTGAAAAACCACAAATATCTCGCAAACCGTAAGAGATAGAGCAATTTCGAGCGAATTTTTGAACCACAGGGTAGTACAAGAGTATCCTATCCTAGGGGGAAAAATTTCCATTTTCGCCACTTTTGGCAGCCATCTTGGATTTTTGCGGAAAATGAAAAAAATGTGAATATCTCGAAAACCGTACAAGATAGAGCAATTTCGAGCAAATTTTTACCTAAGTAAAGAGTATCCTATGCAAAGGGGAAAAATTTCAATTTTAGCCACTTTTGGCGGCCATCTTGGATTTTAGCAGAAAATGAAAAAGTGTGAATATCTCGAAAATCGTATGAGATAGAGCGATTTCAAGTGAATTTGTGACCCACAGGGTAGTACAAGAGCATTCTATGCAAAGGGGAAAAATTTCAATTTTCGCCACTTTTGGCGGCCATCTTAGATTTTAGCGGAAAATGAAAAAGTGTGAATATCTCGAAAACCGTAAGAGATAGAGCGATTTTGAGTGAATTTTTGACCCACAGGTAGTTCAAGGGCATTCTATGCAAAGGGGAAAAATTTCAATTTTCACCACTTTTGGCGGCCATCTTGGATTTTAGCGGAAAATGAAATGCGGAAAATATAGCGGAAAATCTCGAAAAAGGTATTTCTTCCCCTTTATTGCGCGGCGGGAGATACACACATCCAGAGGATGGTCCAGATCAGTCTTCAAATTTAGTGGAACCTAAGACCTATCCTCTCATTTTTTCATGAAGATCCAACCAGTAGTATTTGCGTATATATAAACTATTACTATATAACAAAGAGATGGAAGAAGCGACAGTCACAAATTGAATACCTGCTTAGCAGAGGTAATAAGTTTCATGACATTACAAAATACAACTAATAAATATTAATTAATGAGCAGATATATACCAACATGTAATTTATATGTTGGAAACCAACATTTTTATTGCGTTAATACATCCTATCCAATGGAAAATTGCTAATCCGTTCGGCACAGACCAGCCCGCCAAGCGTCAGAAAAAGACGTCCTCTGGCCGGCCAGTCCCAGTACTGTGCACTCGCCAGGTGGTGCATCGTACTTCCTTCCTAGACATTGTGACGTCATAGCATCTTTTTCATTTGGCACATGTTCTGTGTACAAGGATTTTTGTGTTAGCCAGTGTTTTGAAAGATTTTATGAGAATACTTTAATTTTTCATCAGATTTCTGTGTAAACAGATTCTTGGGAGTTTATAGACGGACATGGCTTCACCAGGTCAGAAGCGTGGTGTTTGTGGCCACTTGATGGCTGGTTTCAACTCACATTCATCTTGCATGCGTTGCCGCGATAAAGGAAAAAAAAGACCCCTGTGTTGAAAAGCCAGAGTCAACTTGTAAGTTTTGTGACGTTTTAACTTCTGACGAATGGGCACAACTTTCAATCCCATCTTATATACTCAAGAAAGAAAAACGGGAAGCTAAGCTAAGTCTACCTCAACTCCCAGCAAAGCAGAGTCTCTCAGATAAGCCTCACTCTGACCGACCTCAGGTCATGGATCGACCAGGACACTCTGAACAGAAACCCTCTACCAGTGTTTCTATTACTTTTGAACTGACCAGAAGGGATTTTTCTAGTGACTCAGACTCTGAAAGTGTGGTATCCAACCGACCCCCTGTGGATATATATGTTAAAGAGGGTGAACTGTCGGATGAACAGGACGTCATTCTCACCGACCCTGACCAATCCCTCTCTGAGGAACAATCTTACAGGAAAGCAATGAGAGGGATCCGGTCCTACATGGGATGGACACATATCCCAGATATTGGCTCCAATGCAGGCACTTTAGATGACAACCCGTTTGCTGGCCCTAAACTGCAAACCCCAGGCAAGGTGTCCGTACAGCTACCTACAGATGAGTGGCCTATGTAGGAAACTGAGCAAACTGAACTTAACATTAGTGGATGGTTACTCCTCGCGCGGTGCTGAAGCAGGATGCTTGCAAAAAGACCAATTTGTGAAACCCTGCTAAGTCTCAGCCTAAGTGGTATGGGTTCCATTCTGACCAGAAGCAGGATACCTCCGACACTATATCTACATGGAATATTGACTCCTTGAAGCTTTTTAGTTCCTACCTCCGAATAGCCAGACAGGCCGGAATTGCCTCCAACCCTCCCCAGTCTCGTTCCATCTCACAGGAAATGTTACGTAAATGGGAAAAAACAGCTAGGGAGTCTTCCGTGATCTGCAACCAGGCAATAGGATTCAATCGTTGTCTGGTAAAAGTACAACAAGATATGCAGTCACAATTGAAGGCCATCAGAGTGGAGAATAAGGGGAAGTCAGCAGCCAAACTGCCAGCAGCTACAGAAGAACTACAGTTTCTCATGGACTTTAACTCCAGCATTTGTCAGTTTATGGGCAAGTCCATGGTATCATTTGACTGATTTTGTGAATATGGCTAACTTGACACTCCTCAGAAAGGACTTGTATCTCTCTTATTTGAAAGTAGGAATTAAAGCGGATACTCTGGCTGCGCTCAGGACGGCTCCCTTACACTAACCCACCATTTCCAGACAGTGTGATTAAACAGGCCAAAGGAGACATAACCAGTTTTGATAAGGGTCAGTCAGGATCTGTGTACACGAAGGGTTGGTATCACCCCTATGAGAGGTCGGATAAGAGGTCGGATAACAGCATGCAAGACAGACCTGCATGGAAGAACATCTCTTCACATGGTCTGAGTAGAAGGGGCAAAGGGAAACACTAGTATTCATCCCGACCGGCCAAGGGCCAGCAGTCATACAAATGACAATTACTATGTAAACGAGTTCCAGGAACGACTGCTGGCCGGGGGTCAAGTTTCAACACACAGACAGACAATGAACAGTCATGTTGTAAAAGTTGTACATACATACTTATTTACTTGGGCCCCTTCTTCAAGGTCAAATGAGGATAGCCAAATGTAAACGTGTTTATAACTTGTTTATTATTGGTTCTAGAGGTTTGAAATGTGAAACCAACCTATGGGAAATCATGGGCTAGAAGTCTTCTGGTGAGGTCAGATATGATCTTGGGCCCCTCCTTCAAGGTCAAACGAGGATAGCCAAACTTAAAGTGCTTATAACTCGCTTATTATTGATCATATAGGTTTGGAATGGTAAACCAACTTAAAGGAAATCATGGGCTGGGAATCTTTTGGTGTGGTCGGATTTGACCTTTGACCCCTCCTTCAAAGTCAAACGGGGATACCCAAAGCTTAGTATTGGTCCTAGAGGTTTGCAATGTGAAACCAAGCTCTAGGAAATCATGGGCTATGAATATTTTGATGTGGTCAGATTTGACCTTGAACCCTCCTTCAAGGCCAAACGAGGATAGCAAAATCTAAAAGTGCTTGTAAATCGCTTTTTCTTGGTCCTAGGTCAAATGAGGATAGCCAAAATTAAAAGTGCTTATGTCTCGCTTATTCGTGTTCCTAGAGGTTTTTAATGTCACACCAACCGATAGGAAGTCATGGGGTAAGAATCTTTTGATGTGGACAGATTTCACCTTGGGCTCCTCCTTCAAGGTTAAGCAATGGATGATTGGCTTTGGTGAGTTTTCTTTCTGGTAGATACAATTTGCATCGGTTCTCCGATGTGCTAGGTTTAGTTATTACATGCCTTCTTTTCATAATAAATGTCTGACACATTGATGGAGGCACAGTTTCCTTTGTTAATGTACACATGATCAAGGAATGAACCATAATCTCTTGTGGGTGCTGTAAATTTTCCCATTCACTTATTATTGAGGGGTATGTTGTATGTTGAAGTCATGACTGTTTGATATTGTACAAAACTTTATATCTCCCATCTTATTGCTTCAAAATTTTCACTGTACTTCACCATGTCCTGTCCTTGGATAAACTGTTTTTATTTTATTTTTTTCTAGTTTTTATGTTTCTTGATGGAGGTATGCACTCTCTGAGTGCTCTTCTTGATTTTATGAGAACACATTGGAATTATAAGGATTTATCAAGTATATTTGGAATACTCCATGGCTGTTATCCATTACAAATAATTTAAAACCATTTTTATCCCTGTGGAAACGGTGTAAGTACACAAATATGTAATGTCCCAAAGTTATATGAAGTTATATGCATCTTGCTTTATACGCATATTAATGGCAGCATAAATTATCACAATTATTTATCCGGTACACAAAGGCATATATTTTAGATATAGGTTGGCTGACATCTTGAAATTCTCATCGTGTATATTATTGCTGTTATTGTGGAGTTGGTTCATGTGTAGGATGGCAGTTTGGGAAGGAACAGTGGTGGGAGCCCCCACATCCCCCGTTTTAGCCCGAGATGACAAAGAACAGTAAAGTACTTACTTAGATCCTCCCCCACAGCCCCATGTACTGTTTAAGGATCATCTCCAGACTAGCTAATTAAGTGTCAGACCAAATATTTGGGAGATTTGCCAGATGCCCCATATTTTTCTTGGTTCAGGAACAATACAGGAGTTGATTTGCAGCAGTGGAACTTCCACTTTAGCTTTACAGTGTTTTGGTTAAAGATATTGTCCAGCTACTTTTTGATGCTCTGTGTCATGGTATATTTTCAGAGCTGTAGCCCATAGCTGAGGAAAAGCTTCTTTGACATTTTGCCAATTATAAAATCACTTGTAACCTCAAAAGTATTAAATTTAGAGGATTTTTTTATCTAATGTTGTTCATCTACTTTTTGATGATCTCTGTTGTGGCATATTTAAATAGCTATAGCTCCATAGCTGAGTAATAGCTACTTTGATCGTTCAGCTTTGAGTAAATCATTGTAACTACAAAACTATTGAATGAAGAATGTTGTTGGTTGCCTACTATTTGATTTTCTGTGCCATGGCCAATTTTCGGAACTTTAGTTCCATAGATAACTGAATAACATATACTTTGACAGTTAACCATTGAGTAGATCACTTATAACTGCAAAATAGTTAAATTTAGAGCAGTTTTGTGAAATATTTGGCACGTCTACTTTATGATGCACAGTGTCATGGACACTTTTTTGAGATGTTATATCTGAATAGTTAAATGTGCTAAAGTGGGGTGGGGATTTGGTGTTTATTGTGTGTCAACATTGAATTGGCTGAATTACACCTAGGATAAATCATTGAGGGAGTCATTTATTTATCTCATTCAAGCTTTATTAGTTCAAAGTCACACACACATCTTTGAAAATTTTATTTACATGGAAAAAAAACAAAGATAAACAAAAGCACCACTATAAGCCAAAGTCAAAGTTGGGGTTTTACGTCCCGTTCAACAGCCAGGGTCATATTGGGACAGGTCCTCAGAATTGCCACTTGTGGGACTCGAACCCACAGAGGTGACAGCCTATGATTAGATGCCAAACTTGCTAACCACTAGGCCACTGAGGACCTCCACCACTATAAGCATCACAGTAAACATTTGATACATTAATAAGGATACCGGTAGATAAAACATATGAACATTTTACATTTTAAAAATGACTTTCTAAATCCATGTTTATTTTACAATGTTGGCATTGGCCACCTTCTCAGTGGTTCTTCTCTGCTTTTTTGTGACTGGAAATGGTTTTATGTCTTCGGCCTCAATGCATGCAATGGAATGGTTTCACATTTCTTTCTGGTGAATCCTAAAATCCTGACAGGCTGCTGAAAATTACACAAAGCAGTTATAAAAGCTATAGCAAACAACCCACAAGTCTTTTACAGCTAACTGTTGTGTTATATCTGTGGTTATATACTGTCCAAAACACCCATAGATATTTTGCAATATACAAACAGTTTCATTGATTAGCCCATTTGTGGATAGATTTCCACAGCTATTAAAGTGATTAGCCAATTCATTAAATTGAGAATTAATAGTAACTAGCAAAAGATGATTCAAAGTAAATTGTACAAAAAATTCATTCACCTAACCAAATATTTTGTTTATTTCTTTTTTTTTCTATTTTACAAGATATTATCAATATTGATCATAGTATTCATTATTAAAAATATTAATGTAATGATAAAGAACTTATTCTTTAGCACACACACAAGAGTACACAACCAAACCAACATGTGCTTTAATGACACTCAGTTAATTGGGAAGTGAGGGGGGGAATAGTCATGATGTTGCAGGGGGGCCAGAATATTTCAACCCTGCTTGCAAGATACTGACCCTCCAGTCAGAAATCTAAGAAATTTGAAAAGCTCAAATTTGGTCAGAGTTTACAGTGAAACAGGACGCACTTCTATGTTCATAATGAACACAATCTCTCTTGGTATTTAAATTTAATATTAGTAAACATTCAATTTAAAAATCAATATGCTACTTAATAGTGTTATTCATTTTAATTAAAATGCCCATTAGGATTATAAACCTCAAAATTTTATGAATGATTCTATCATTTATTTTTTTTTACAAAAATCTGTGGTCAGTTGAAATTTATTACTGGTAACCACTTCATAATCTTACTATCATTTAAATGATCAGATTATGAATGCAATGTCATGTATAACTGATGTGTGAAATTTAAATATCTGTACAAATATACAGGGTTTTTGTAATTTTATTTAAATGTTAGAGGCTTATATTTAGAGACAAAACAAAAACGTTGGACATTGGTCTATTTCTGTCTTGCAGAATTATTGAAATTTAAATATATGTACAAAATTTAAATGTCTGTAGAAATTTACAGGACAATATGGTTCTTCTGAAGTTGTTTAAATGTAAGAAGCTTATATTAGAGACAGCACTAGCACATTGGGCATTGGTCTACTTCTGTTAGGCAGAGTTATTGATGGTTTTTATCCTAAAAAAGTACATCCTGTTCTATATTTAAATATTGATCAAATATTTTCAAACATGAAAAACTTTATATTTTTACACTTATGCATGACTCAGCAACATTAGAAAAGTTTAAAATTTAAACCTGGAGGAAAAAGTAACTTATACCTGGGTATTCATGATGTTAAAGTTTTGAATATAATGCCTTTTAAAAATGAAATTGATCAGATCTAAGTCACATAGTAGTTTTAACTCTCGGTAAAACTGTATTAAATTTCAAGTTAAAAACATCACAAGATTAACTCATATATCCCACATTTGATCCTACTATCTCATTGTCAATGTGTTTTTGTAGTAACAGAGTTTAGTTGCATCAAAAACATTCTAGTTTATTGGACTGAAGTAAACGAACTGACTGTTACCGTTACAGAACTTTCATTGCAACATATGGCATGTTAACTGTAACCCAATTCACTCATCTTGAACACCAAATACTACACACATGTCACAGGTCGTATGTCTGAAGTTGGCAAAATTTGTTCATAAAAAAGTATCGTATTGATTAATTTTGACTGAAATACCAAAATAACTGTGTTTTAATACATATCACCTGAATTGCTAGTCATAAGTACACAGGCCTTTGTAAATTTTTTAATTAACTCACTTTCGTCCATTTCATTACTGCACTGGTATATGTCTCAGAATTTGCAAGCTCCAGTGTTGAACACTGTAAGAAATCGGCAAAATTTTGAGTAAATAACCTTATGAATGTTGTTTAGATTTTATTGTAGGCTGGTGGTATATAATAGCATGTTACACAATAAATTAAATCTGTATCCGTATCAACGGGCTCTCATATTTCTAGTGTTGAATGACTCTGTAACTGCAAGGCTGATTTCATTCATATTTGGCATCTGATACAGTGCTATGGACCCTCAACCTTTGACAAAGTCACATGATTAAAATTACGGATTGCTAGCTCAGTCATTTTTGGGAGCAATCCTCCCTAAAATTGCCAACTCTTAGCTGTGAATTTTGATTTCCAGATTACTGATTTTAAGAAGAAAAGAAAACCTCTTATAATTTTTGTCTACATGTTTTACATGTGAAAACAGCCAATAAGAAATCCTGTTTCAAGCTCAAATAGTATTTTTGTACCTGAAAGCCAATAAGTCTTGTTTTATTACTGATCCAAGAGGTTTGGGATGAGAAAAAATGTACCATTCCGTAGTACTGCGATGAATGAGACCGTAATTATCTGGAATTTGCTTAGCCTGTAAAATTTCTTGTTTTTTTTCATTTAGATCTCAGGAAAAAGGTTTTACTGATGGTTACTCTCATGGCAAAAGGCTTGGCAGAATGGAAGGGGAAAAACTTGGAAGCCAGCATGGGTCAAAGTTAGGATCTGAAGTAGGTTGTAACTTGATGATTAAGTTGGTAATCTATAGAGTGAACTTTGGTTTCTAAGTTCTTTTTACCTGAAAATGGTAACTGGTCTCAGAATCACTGTGCAATGGTGATGTAAAACTCTTGATGAAGTGCTTTACATGGCTAAGATATTAATTTGAACCAGAAGCTTGGAATAATAAATTGTGATAAGATATTTTTTGCAATATGTACTTTTACAGGCATAAATTTGGTCCTGGGAAATTTAAGTGCTTTACATGGGTAAGATATTAATTTGAACCAGAAGCTTGGAATAATGAATTGTGATAAGATATTTTTTGCAATATGTACTTTTACAGGCATAAATTTGGTCCTGGGAAATTTAAAATAATTACATCATGTTGGGTGAGTTTATTTACTCAGTTTGGTGTCTCATTATGTCCACCCCCCTGGGGGGTGGATATATTATTTTTGCTTTTTCTGCTGTCCGATGTCCGGCGTCACGCATGGTTTCCGCTCATTTAAAGGAAAAGTATTAGAGCTATTGTCACCAAATTTGGTATGCAGGCTTATTGGGTCAGTAGCTTGCTTGGGATTGCTTTTGGCTGTTGTACCTCTTTTGCTTACCGAGTAATACTTAAGTACAGCTATTTTCAGTACCCATTGGTTTCCGTGCATTTAAGCCAAAATAATTAAAGATATTTTACTACAATTTTGAATACAAGATTGTTATGTCCATAGCTCGCTTGGTATTGCATTTGGGACTGATAGCTTTGTCAGTACATGAGTAATAGCCATTTAGGTACTTCATTGTGTATTTTCAGTACTACTTTTGAGTAATTTGCTAATATCTCAGAAACCGTAAGAGATAGAGCGATTTCGACAGAATTTTTGACCCACAGGGTAGTAGAAAAGTATTCTATACAAAATTTAAAAAAATTTCAATTTTCGCCACTTTTGGTGACCATCTTGAATTTTTGCGAAAAACGAAAAAATCTTAATATCTCACAAACCGTAAGAGATAGAGTGATTTGGACAGAATTTTTGACTCACAGGGTAGTAGAAAAGTATTCTGTACAAAATTTAAAAATTTCAATTTTCGCCACTTTTGGCGGCCATCTTGAATTTTTGCGGAAAAACAAAAAAATGTTAATATCTCGGAAACCGTAAGAGATAGAGCGATTTCGACAGAATTTTTGACCTGTAGGGTTGTAGCAGAGTATTCTATGTGAAATTGAAAAAATTCAATTTTCGCCACTTTTGGCAGCCATCTTGAATTTTTGCGAAAAACAAAAAATCTTAACATCTCAGAAACCGTAAGAGATAGAGCGATTTGGACAGAATTTTTGACCCGTAGGGTAGTAGGAAAGTATTCTATATGCAATTGAAAAATTTCAATTTTCGCCACTTTTGGCGGCCATCTTGAATTTTTGCGGAAAAACAAAAAATGTTAATATCTTGGAAACCGTAAGAGATAGAGCGATTTCGACAGAATTTTTGACCCGTAGGGTTGTAGCAGAGTATTCTATGTGAAATTGTAAAAATTCAATTTTCGCCACTTTTGGCGGCCATCTTGAATTTTTGCGAAAAACAAAAAATATTAATATCTCAGAAACCGTAAGAGATAGAGCGATTTGGACAGAATTTTTGACCCATAGGGTAGTAGCAAAGTATTCTATACAAAATTGAAAAATTTTAATTTTCGCCACTTTTGGCGGCCATCTTGAATTTTTGCGAAAAACGAAAAAATCTTAATATCTCAGAAACCGTAAGAGATAGAGCGATTTGGACAGAATTTTTGACTCATAGGGTAGTAGGAAAGTATTCTATACAAAATTGAAAAATTTCAATTTTCGCCACTTTTGGCGGCCATCTTGAATTTTTGCAGAAAAACAAAAAATGTTAATATCTCGGAAACCGTAAGAGATAGAGCCATTTCCACAGAAATTTTGACTCGCATGGTAGTGGTAGAGTATTCTATGTGCAATTGAAAAATTTCAATTTTCGCCACTTTTGCGGCCATCTTGAATTTTTGCGGAAAAACAAAAAATGTTAATATCTCGGAAACCGTAAGAGATAGAGCGATTTCGACAGAATTTTTGACCCGTAGGGTTGTAGCAGAGTATTCTATGTGAAATTGTAAAAATTCAATTTTCGCCACTTTTGGCGGCCATCTTGAATTTTTGCGAAAAACAAAAAATATTAATATCTCAGAAACCATAAGAGATAGAGCGATTTGGACAGAATTTTTGACTCATAGGGTAGTAGGAAAGTATTCTATACAAAATTGAAAAATTTCAATTTTCGCCACTTTTGGCGGCCATCTTGAATTTTTGCAGAAAAACAAAAAATGTTAATATCTCGGAAACCGTAAGAGATAGAGCCATTTCCACAGAAATTTTGACTCGCATGGTAGTGGTAGAGTATTCTATGTGCAATTGAAAAATTTCAATTTTCGCCACTTTTGCGGCCATCTTGAATTTTTGCGGAAAAACAAAAAATGTTAATATCTCGGAAACCGTAAGAGATAGAGCGATTTCGACAGAATTTTTGACCCACAGGGTATGGAGAGAGTATTCAATGTGAAATTGAAAAATTTCAATTTTGCCACTTTTGGTTGCCATCTTGGATTTTTGCGGAAAACTGAAAATGTTAATATCTCGGAAACTGCAAGAGATAGAGTGATTTTAACAGAATTTTTGACCCGTAGGGTGATAGCAAAGTATCCTATACAAAATTGAAAAATTTCAATTTTTCCGCCACTTTTGGCGGCCATCTTGGATTTTTGCGGAAAACCCAAAAATGTTAATATCTCGGAAACCGTAAGAGATAGAACAATTTCGACTGAATTTTTAACCCATATGGTAGTAGAGGAGTATTCTATGTGAATTTGAAAAATTTCAATTTTCGCCACTTTTGGCAGTCATCTTGTTTCGTAGAAATTTTCAACCCACAGGGTATCTAATCAATGTACTATTGGCAATTTTCAAAATATTTTACTCTCCCCAAAAATGACGGCCATTTTGAATTTTTCAGTTTTTGCCTAAAATAGAATTTTGCCTAAAATTTTGCCGTGCGAGATAGAGCGATTTCAATGAACCCACAGGGTATCTGACCAGTGTACCCTTGGCAGTTTTCAAAAAATATTCCTCTTCCCACATATGGCAGCCATTTTGAATTTTTGCCAAAAATTGAAAAACAGAAATTCGCTTCTATCTCCTTAACCATGCAAGATAGAGCGATTTCGTCAAACTTTTCTACCCAACCAATGCAAAAAGGCATGAAGCTGAAATAATTTACATGTATACTAATAAATATTTAAGCATCATTGATATATTTTACAGATGAAACAGGGCCTTGTAAGATTACTGTACAATTTTTGTAAAAGGTTGATAGGGTGGACATTACACATGATAATGTGTGTTCTTCTATGCTATCCTGTTTCTATTCATATGTCGCAGCTACAAGCAACAGGGTGTCCTATTTCTAGTTTCATCTAATCTTTTAGTGTATGACTTATGAGACTATACATTTAATTATATTATCTTGATCTAGTTGGGATTTTACAGTGGATTTGCCGAGGCATGGAAAGAAATTCTGTCTAAGGAGGAGAATCCAAAGGAAAGGTTAGCATGCATGAACCTTAAAAATACAAATAGATCATTCAAAATGTAATTTAATCAGTCAAAGTCTGTTAAATGACCTATAATAGATGGGCTTAATTAGATGCAGTTGATGTAGCCGTAGAAGTTACAAGAAGTCTCTTTAGCTATTCCAGTACTCAGTAATACTATATGGATCTTTATGGCATACCTCTTTGAGACAACAAGTATTTAACTTACATGATGCACATTATTACCTCTGCCAAGGAGGTTATGTTTTTGCCTGGGTTTGTTTGTGAGTTTGTTTGTGAAAAAGATAACTCAAAAACTTATGGATGGATTTTGATAGAATTTTCAGGATATGTCAGAAAAGGTAAAAGGAAGAAATGATTCAATTATGGGAGTGATCCGGATCACTATCTGGATCTTCTGGATCCATGAAATGTAATTTTAAAAGACAGATAACACAAAAAGTTATGGAGGGATTATGATGAGATTTTCAGGGTATGCACTCTCCGAGTGCTCTTGTTTTTACCCTATATGCCATAACAAAAATAAACTATTTCTGTAAAATCTGTCCAAATTGCTCAGAATCTCTGTTTTGACTTTCAATCAGTAAGTACAATATATTGGACTTGACCCAGGTTCATTTATGATTACTGTTGTACTTGTCTACAACCTGTATTAAATTATCTGATGATACATTTACTATAGTTTTTAAGTAAAACATACTGTTGTTTTGTTTTTTTTTTGTTTTTTTTTTTTTTGGGGGGGGGGAGGGGGGTATTTACTGTATTTTCTTGTGTAATTGTTTTGTTTCATGTTTCTCAGGATATTAAAGACATTACAAACTATAACAGACATGGTCAGTAACTTTCCAAAAGATGATCCTCAAAATGAATCTATTCAAGAGAACATGCTCAAAATCAGGGCAAAGTTTAAACAGGTGAGCAGAGCTGTTATTCACCAGAAAGTCATTGAATTCTCTGATATAAGGACAGTTTTATATACTTAATAAAACAACATTCACAGTTGAATCATCCACCAAACTTAGAATATGTAGTAACACTCTCACTACCCACCTGTGAGGTCAGCGGTTCAGACCCCAGACCCTATGTGGGGAAAGTTGTAAATTGGTTGCTGATGCCCGGCAGTTTACAGTCCAGAATCGTGGGGAAATTTGAAAATTGGTTGTGATACCTGGCAGTTTACAGTCCAGAATCGTGGGGAAATCTGAAAATTGGTTGCCGATGCCTGGCAGTTTACAGTCCAGAATCTTGACCAACTAGTATATAATAGTTTTCTCTCCCCTTAAAACTATCCATCATGATATAACCTATACAATGTATTGAAAGTGACGTTAAACCCAAATAAATAAATAATAAACTTAGAATAAGTTAAGATTTAAGTTTGTGAAATAAAGCCCATCGGTACACTGTGCATTCTTTGACAAAAGAGATAATGATGGTGGTGCAAAAAGATACAGATTAATTAATAAGAATCTGTCCAACAATAAGATGCCAAGTAAATACATTTATCCGCTTGCCCATTATATACAGTATTTTTGTATGATCAGTGAAATATTCAAACGTTTAGAGTCTGAAGTTTTAAGGAGGGGATTCTTTTATTTTAAACCACTCAGAGGATTTAATGAGTGATTCTGAATGTGCTGTGACATTGTGTTTCTGGGGCATCCATCACAAAAATGACAAATGGCTAAACATGTATTGCTATCGTATGTGTAAATTAAGATTGTAAACTAAAGGTGTAACTAGAATCAAATTGTCATAACTTACTTCAATTCCTTAATCAAATTGTTATATTTACTGAACTGTACCATGTGGGCACAACTAGTTAAGAATCTCTGTAATGTGCTCCATACATTTTAAATGTCTTGAGCTGAATAAAATCTTGAATCACAGTTAATCTGATAGAATGTTTAAGAAAAATAACAGATTACATTTAAGTAATGTCACTTTTATATTGTAATTTTTATTCAACAGTTTATTTTCATATTTCTTCTAATAAACAAATAACAGCACAGGGATGGAAGTGCTATAGATTTGTAGTGATAAGCCCCAGTTTTAATGAGGAAGCAGAACCAAGTCATGTGGGAATTTAGAATGTAAAGTTTGCGGCATAAATCCTCACAAAAACGACCAGTGTTGCATTGTGTTGATATGTTTTTGTTTTATTCTATTTCATCAGCTTTGTTCTCTGCTGAATGTGCATCCAAATGAATTCTCTGATAAAGGAATATCATTCTGATACAGTACATATCATTCTGATGCAATGCTGTGATGCCTACCAACAACTGGGCAGTACAAGCATGTGTCACATGCCAGATAGCAGCAAAGAAGAGGTATTCTGGCATTTGTCTTACAGAGAAACATTTATGTGATGGGTTTTCTAAGGGTCATCTACATTCTGAATACCCTATTCTTCAGTACAGCCTTGTTTAGACTTCTGGCATCATCAAAAATAATGCTATTTTGAACTACAAAACCAATCAATGTAAACATGGCTAATTTGTTTAACTAGACTGAAACACCTGTCGAAGGTGTGTATGACTGTGTAAAAAGTACAACAGACAGGGCTTTATATTGTCTTTAACCTGAAAAGCATGAGGCATTGATTTCATTCAGTATTTCACTTAAATTTGGGTAGATTTTCACAAACTAAAGCCTGACATTGTAAAAACTGTCATCAGTGGTATTTTAAGTTGTTCTATGCATTTTTTTTTTCCAATTTATGTTTCTTGTGGAAAATTTGTACTTCTGAAAGAAGGTTTGGTTTAGAATGTATAACATGTGTGGATAGTTTGCATACTATTGTCTGTATCTGCTTTCAGTAACAGGGAGGTTACTACTTTTTCGTCTACTCCTTTGGTATTGCCTAGGTATATGTGTCCAGAAACCCTGGAAATCACGAAGGTGAAAATGTTGAACATTTCAAAACTTCCTTGTGTATTGACAAGTGAAGCAGGTAAAGTCAGAGTTTGTCAAGTTCATGGATAGATGTGTATCAGTCATTACAGGAAGGAGGTGTTTAATACAACGCTTATAAACATGGGCAATATCACCTGTAGTGTGATTGGGGTATTAAGTGAAACTCATAAACTAGATTTGTCTCCAGTAAATGCCAGATTTTCTTCCATTGAAATGTCCTTATGTGGAAGTCCTGATTAAGTAAATAGAGATGTCTGGCCCTTTGAGGTTTTGCTGTTGAAGATTCACTTAAGTATAGACATATAGTGAGCTGTGAAGTCTACACATCCTTTTCCCATTAGATCACTGTGGACATTGTAGTACAGGTGACTGGTATAGTGGACTTTGCCTGGTCATTGATCTTTGGTAAATATATTGCCAATATTCAGGAAAAGATACCCTGCAGATTGAAATTCATCACTACCAAAGGGACCTAAATTAACTGAAATAATAATTTTTGGGGAAAATATAATGAACAATGAATACTACCAGTCATGTAATTAAACAACAAGGTCAGATACACACCATCCAGACAAGTTTTTGCATAAATTATTTATAGTTTGGGGAAAATGTTGAATTACAGAGTTTTCTCGCACTAACTTTTAAAATACATTTTACTCAGGTTTGAGGTTATTCACATACTTGTGATAATATGTCTGTTTTCAGTTAAGCATTTTGTGATAATTTTATATTACGAGTAATAATTTTATAGTTACAAATGAAAAAAAAAAGCTAAAGTATTGTTAATTAGTTTTACTCTATCAAACCACATATCTAGCCAGATGAAATTTTAGGCAACATAGTTTCTTGGTGGATTATATTGCAGAGATTTCTCCATGAAAATAAATCAACAATAGGACTAAAACTTTTAAAATTATCAGAAGTGTTTCGAAAGGGGAATTTTCAACAAATCCTATGGATTTGGGATGCTAATGTGTAATATAATTTGTATACAGTTATCAGAAGGCATTGGGATGGAATCCTCAATCATAACTCGAGTGTATCCAGAGTAACAATGTGCTCATATAGGACCTAAAGACAGAGCATAATATCAATATTGTTATTCTTATAATTTCTTATTCTCTTATTCAAATAAGATAATCATGTTCTAAGAATAATAATTATAATAAGAAATATACTAGTATCTGAGAATAAGAATTTTTAAATTCATAGAAATTTTTGAACTTCTAAAGGATATAATGAAAAATTGGACGTAACGTTGTTGTTAACATAAAAGTGTATTGCAAATACACTTGTTACAGAAATTTGGAAATATTCTAAGGGGTAATAAATTTTCCTTAGAAAATTCCCATATTAGTTGGTTAGGGGCTGTAAGTGTGCAGCGTCATGGTATGACCTTGATTTGATGTTTTACCTTGCTGTAGTGATGTTCAAAATCTTGTCCAGGCTATATCTCAGAAATTTTATGATGTAGGAAGTGGATACTTGGCAGGCATATTGGTTGGGGGTTTGGTGTGCAATGTCAAGTGTGACCCTGACCTTGAAAGACATAGGCTATATCAGAAAGCTTTACGGATGGCTGCAACTGAATTTTATACCTAACTTTGCCATGTTCATTGGCAGGTATACTTCAGTTAATAAAAAGACCAATTATTACATATTTACCCCACAGCCCTTAATGGCTGTTGGGGTATTGTTTTCACCCATGGTGTCCGGATGGTCGGGCGGGCGGGCGGCGGGAAATAGTTTGTCCGGGCTGTATCTCAGAAACCGTAAGGTGTAGGAAGTTGATACTTGGTAGGGACATTGGTTAGGGGGTGTAGCTGTGCAACGTCATGGTCTGACCTTGATTTGACCTTTGACCTTGCCGTAGTGACCTTGAGTTTGAAAATCTTGTCCGGGCTATATCTCTGAAACTGTAAGGTGTAGGAAGTTGATACTTGGTAGGGACATTGGTTAGGGGGTGTAGTTGTGCAACGTCATAGTCTGACCTTGATTTGACCTTTGACCTTGCCGTAGTGACCTTGACCTATAAAATCTTGTCCGGGCTATATCTCGGAAACCGTAAGGTGTAGGAAGTTGATACTTGGTAGGGATATTGGTTAGGGGGTGTAGGTGTGCAACGTCATGGTCTGACCTTGATTTGACCTTTGACCTTGCCGTAGTGACCTTGACCTATAAAATGTTGTCCGGGCTATATCTCGGAAACTGTAAGGCTTGGGAAGTTGATATTTGGTAGGGACATTAGTTAGGGGGTGTAGGTGTGCAACGTCATGGTGTGACCTTGATTTGACCTTTGACCTTGCCGTAGTGACCTTGACCTATAAAATGTTGTCCGGGCTATATCTCAGAAACCGTAAGGTGTAGGAAGTTGATACGTGGTACAGATATTGGTTAGGGGGTGTAGGTGTGCAACGTCATGGTGTGACCTTGATTTGACCTGTGACCTTGCCGTAGTGGCCTTGACCTATAAAATCTTGTCCAGGCTATATCTCAGAAACCGTAAGGTGTAGGAAGTTGATACTTGGTAGGGATATTGCTTAGGGGGTGTAGGTGTGCAGCGCCATGGTCTGACCTTGATTTGACCTTTGACCTTGCCGTAGTGACCTTGACCTGTAAAATGTTGTCTGGGCTATATCTCAGAAACCGTAAGGTGTAGGAAGTTGATACTTGGTAGGGATATTGATTAGGGGGTGTAGGTGTGCAACGTCATGGTCTGACCTTGATTTGACCTTTAACCTTGCTGTAGTGACCTTGACCTATAAAATATTGTCCGGGCTTTATCTCGGAAACTGTTAGGTGCAGGAAGTTGATATTTGGTAGAGACATTGGCTAGGGGGTGTAGGTGTGCAGCATCATGGTGTGACCTTGATTTGACCTTTGACCTTGCCATAGTGACCTTGACCTATAAAATCGTCAGGGCTGTATCTCGGAAACCGTAAGGTGTAGGAAGTTGATACTTGGTAGGGACATTGGTTATTGGCTATAGGTGTGTATTATCATGGTGTGACCTTAATTTGACCTTTTACCTTGCCGTAGTGACCTTGACCTTTAAAATCTTGTTGCACCTTTGGGTCTGTCTTTTGATGCAGATTAAGCAAAAGTCATATTAGAATTTATTAAGAATTTTACTTTCATAACTTCCCATTGTAAGAGATAGAATTTCATCAAGTGAGCCGCAGATTTTACTCCAACACCACACATAAGCATTCATTAAACGTATTACCACTTCTGTATGCATGGTAATATTCAAACCATCTAAACCATAATTCGGAAATGCAGATGTATATAAAGAGTGTTGAATTTTAGTTTCCTGATTAATGCTGTCATCTTGTCATTGAATTATCTTGTTTTAATACTTCATCTTTATACGCATTATCTTTCTTTTAAACATTATTTCTCCATTTAAACATTGTTTGGACCTTTATATAATTGACAGTGCTCTGAAAGTATCCTGAAGTTTGTACTGGTACAGTACTTCTATATCTCATGGTGTTGAAAATATTTCCCAAGGCTGTGGGGTACGGGCATCTCTGATGCTATTTTTTTTTGTTCTTGTTACTTAATAACTTTAAGGTTACAAACGAATGATGGCATCTTGCTATTGTCCCGTTTTGATACTTTGTAAAAAATTTCTTTTTCTAACTATTTTTCTTCTGCACCGTTACATTGTGTAAAGAACATTTGTTTATAATTTTATATCTCTTCTATATCTTGTGGTGTCTAATGCTAATTCCCAAGGGTGTGGTCTGTAAGGTACATGCACTTCTCATATTATTTTTATGTATCCAGTTATCAGACTGCACTAAGATCGAATCCTGACAGAGGTGCAGTGGTGTACTAAGAGTATGAAACAACAAGTGTGTCCCATTCATCACTGTGGTACTCATTTTACATCCCACTTAAATGTGATAAAAAGTGGTACATTAACAAAGCCAAGCAACTAACACACAATAAAAGATCAAAGCAAGCTTTGTTTTATATTTTACTGATGTATTATTAATAAAACAAAATCCACGTGTTGAGTGACATGAATATAAGAGTGACAAAGTACCTGTTACTTTTACCAGAGTACAAACATACACTACTGTTACACACAAACTATCATTATTATGCGTCTAATTTAATTTGGCTACTGTAAGAAAATTAATACAATGAATAGTACAGTACAAATGTGACCACTTTAAGTGGACTTCAGTTTGGTAAGGTGAAGTAGCCTTTGGTTTATCTATGAATGAATTGTGTCACACAGAAAAGGTATAATTACAAAGTATCAAGTACCAGCTGTAACCCTTGTCATAATCACAGTCTGATGGGGTTTTACTGAACTTAAAAATGAGATCTGTTGAACAATTCAAAGTGATCCCATATGATGCAGATGCAAAGGGTTTTACATCACAAATGGATTTTTGAGAATGGATGCTTGTACAAATGCAAAGCAATGTTTAGGCCTAGGTCATACCTAGTGCATACCATGACTTTGTAAGTATTATAATCGCAACTGGATTTCATGGGTGTACTGGCGACATAAATTCAACCATATCTGTGGTTGGTTTGTGATTATAAAACAAAGACCTGGACTTCACTGGCGATTTAAAAACCAAATAGCCTTAAATCAAAGAGAAAGCAGGTATTCACTTTGCCTGTCTTTTACACAAATTTGTGATGAAACAGAATTGCAAAATATCAGAATTCGGGGATATTTGCATGCCAGCCTAGGAAGAGACTGTGCCAATTATCAAAACTGGCCAACATTGTCTAAATCCTCCAAATAACTTGAAAAAGTTTGAAGACAAAAGATTCCCATTGATACCAAATATGTAAACCTACGACACCCACAACCCCGTAAACACACTTGCTTATTATTAATGTGGATGGGAATTCTTACCAGGCTGGTAATCCAGAAAAATAAATATATAAACTTATCCATGCCATTGAAACTTGACCATAGCCCAGTATAAAATATTCATTTTTGAAAGTATAAATATATTTTACCAATTTATTACCAAAATTTTGCATATTCAGACATTTAAATTATTGAATCTGGTTATGTTGACAAAGAAAATATAAATATAATTAATTTGGTGTTTTACATCATGACAAGTACCTTCTCCATTATATTGTGATGGGGCAGGACAGAGGAAACATACAGTTGGCTGTAGGTTCTGTACTGCTTTGTAAACTGCTGACCAAAAGCAAGCAAGTACCAGCTTTCCCACATGAGGTTAAACTGGGAACTGAACTCTGTTCAAAGACGTGGGAGACAAGTGTGTTCCACTGCAACACCATGGCTGTTGTAAGAGGGAAGAGTTTTGCTCAAATGGATTAGATTAGTAATAAAACTAAGTTAAAAATTATAATGCAACAAAATAACACAAATTTCTAAAAAAACTAGAGGATCGCTCGCCAAAAAAAAAGATAATGTTTTTGCATAGCAAAAACAAAGCGTCCCGAAAAGGATATAAAGGTGAGTGCTAAAGTATTAAGAAAATGCTTCGTTTCTAGCCTTATACTGTTGTGGCAACCAAAGTCAGCGCAGTCTGCTCTATCTAGCACGGTTTTCAAGATATAAGCATTTTTGTGTTTTGCAAAAAAATAAAAAAATTAAAAATGTCCGCTATATTTGGCGAGACAAAAATATTTTGAAAATTGGCATGGCTACTCTGCAGAGATACCCAGCAGGTCCAAAATTTTGTTGAGTTCGCTCCATATAGCACGGTTTTCGAGATATAAGCATTTTTGTGTTTTGCAAAAACTTTCAAAATTCAAAATGGCCACCATTTTTGGGGAGACAAAAATTTTTGTCAAGACCACTGCCGTGGTGTGTATCTCCCGCCGAGCATTAAAGCAGAAGAAATAGCTTTTCCGAGATATTCACAATTTTTCATTTTCGTGTGTGAAAGGTCTTCCAAAAGTAGGTGAATGAGTTATTTGAGAAAAATTGGCTATCTGCAATACTATTAAGAGATAATTCACATTTACTCATTTTGAGTAGGTGAATAATTATCTATGGGTCTGAAACTTCACCAAGTGAAAGCTCTCCCAAAAGTAGGTGAATGAGTTATTTGAGAAAAAATGGCTATCTGCAATACTTTTAGAGATAATTCGCATTTACTCATTTTGAGTAGGTGAGTAATTAGCTATGGGTCTGAAACTTCACCATGTGAAAGCTCTCCCACAAGTAGATGAATGAGTATTTGATAAAAATTGGGTATCCGCAATACTTTTACAGATAATTAGCATTTACTCATTTTGAGTAGGTGAATAAATAGCTATGGGTCTGAAACTTCACAGAGTGAAAGCTCTCCCAAAAGTAGATGAATGAGTATTTGATAAAAATTGGGTATCCGCAATACTTTTACAGATAATTAGCATTTACTCATTTTGAGTAGGTGAATAAATAGCTATGGGTCTGAAACTTCACAGAGTGAAAGCTCTCCCAAAAGTAGGTGAATGAGTTGAGAAAAATTGGCTATCTGCAATACTTTTAGAGATAATTCACATTTACTCATTTTGAGTAGGTGAATAATTAGCTATGGGTCTGAAACTTCACCAAGTGAAAGCTCTGCCAAAAGTAGGTGAATGAGTTATTTGAGAAAAATTGGCTATCTGCAATACTTTTAGAGATAATTCGCATTTACTCATTTTGAGTAGGTGAGTAATTAGCTATGGGTCTGAAACTTCACCGAGTGAAAGCTCTCCCAAAAGTAGGTGAATGAGTTATTTGAGAAAAATTGGCTATCTGCAATACTTTTAGAGATAATTCGCATTTACTCATTTTGAGTAGGTGAGTATTTAGCTATGGGTCTGAAACTTCACCGAGTGAAAGCTCTCCCAAAGGTAGGTGAATGAGTTATTTGAGAAAAATTGGCTATCTGCAATACTTTTAGAGATAATTCGCATTTACTCATTTTGAGTAGGTGAGTAATTGGCTATGGGTCTGAAACTTCACCATGTGAAAGCTCTTCCAAAAGTAGGTGAATAAGTTATTTGAGAAAAATTGGCCATCTGCAATACTTTTAAGAGATAATTCGCATTTACTCATTTTGAGTAGGTGAGTAATCATCTACGGGTCTGAAACTTCACCATGTGAAAGCTCTCCCAAAAGTACATGAATGAGTTATTTGATAAAAATTGGGTATCCGCAATAGTTTTTGAGATAATTAGCATTTACTCATTTTGAGTAGGTGAGTAATTAGCTACGGGTCTGAAACTTCCCCAAGTGAAAGCTCTTCCAAAAGTAGGTGAATGAGTTATTTGAGAAAAATTGGCCATCTGCAATACTTTTAGAGGTAATTCGCATTTACTCTTTTTGAGTAGGTGAGCAATTAGCTATGGGTCTGAAACTTCACCAAGTGAAAGCTCTTTGGGATAGCTGCTCTGCAGAGATACCCTGAAGATCAAAAATTTCGTCGAAATCGCTCTATGTAGCACGGTTTTCAAAATATTAGCATTTTTGTGTTTTGCAATTTTTGCGCAAAAATTCGAAAATTCAAAATGGCCGCCATTTTTGGCAAGATAAAATTTTTTTGAAAATTGGCATGGCTACTCTGCAGAGATACCCTGTGGGTCAAAAATTTCGTCGAAATCGCTCTATCTAGCACGGTTTTCGAGATATAAGCATTTTTGTGTTTTGCAATTTTGCGAAAAATTCGAAAATTCAAAATGGCCGCCATTTTTTGCGAGAAATTTTTTGTTTGAAAATTGGCATGGCTACTCTGCAGAGATACCCTGTGGGTCAAAAATTTCGTCGAAATCGCTCTATCTAGCACGGTTTTTGAGATATAAGCATTTTTGTGTTTTGCAATTTTTGCGAAAATTTCGAAAATTCAAAATGGCCGCCAATTTGGGCGAGACAAAAATTTTTTGAAAATTGGGAAAACTACTCCGCAGAGATACCCTGCGGGTCAAAAATTTTGTCGAAATCGCTCTATCTAGCACGGTTTTCGAGATATAAGCATTTTTGTGTTTTCCTTATTTGGAAAATTCTTAATCATTAATTACTCGGCCATTTCTTAACCAATCAATGCCAAAATCTAATGATTTCCAGATTTTAATAGAATGAATGTATTTGCCAAGTTTCAGGTGAATTGATAAAATTCCTTTCAAGTTATCATCCGGACAAGCTTCCCCATCGAAAAAAGACATTTTTGGTCATGTGACCTCTCTGACTGGTTGAAATGTCACTGCAGCATATTCAAAAAAATTCCCCAAGGCTACTGCCTAAACCTGCCAAATTTGAAAAGAATCCGCCTAACGGTTACAGAGTTATAAGGAAAACAAAATGCGGAGCCGACGGAGCCTGAAGGTCTCCCATACACAAACAAGCGTCCCTTGCGGGACGCTTAATAACATCAGAGATGTCCGTACTCCACAGCCTGGGGAAATAGTTTTCAACACCATGAGATATAGAAGTAGTGAAACAGTACAAAGATTGGGATTCTTTCAGAGCAGTGTCCGTTATATAAAGCTATATATAAAGTTACCTAAACCATGATAAACCCGATTACCAATGTCCCTACCAAGTGTCGACCTTCTACACCTTATGGAATCCAAGAAATAGCTCTGAAAAGATTTTAAAACTCGTGGTCACTATGACAAGGTCAAAGGTTAAATCAAGGTAACACCATGACATTGTACACCTACAAATCCCCAACCAATGTGCCTGCCAAGTATCAACTTCCTACAAATTATGGCTTCAGAAATATACTCCGGACAAGATTATATAGGTCAAGGTCACTACAGCAAGGGCAAAGGTCAACTCAAGGTCACACCATGACGTTGCACACCCCTTAACCAATGTCCATACACCTTAGGGTTTCCAAGATATCGCCTGGACAAGATTTTATAAGTCAAGGTCACTACGGCAAGGTCAAAGGTCAAATCAAGGTAACACCATGATGTTTCACACCTACACCCCCTAACCAATGTCCCTACCAAGTATCAACTTCCTACACCTTATGGTTTCTGAGATAAAGCCCAGACAAACTTTTTCCCGCTGCCCACTCACCCACCATGGGTGAAAACGGATACCCTGACAGCCCTTAAGGGCTGGGGGGTAAAAATTGGTGAAAATCTGTGCATGGGTTTAGGCTGTGGAACACCCACAAACTTTAACGCCCAAAAATCTTAAAAAGTATTGACATGGCAACAGCTGTTACCTGATTCCCCCAAAAAATCAGCTCTATATCCTCTTGGGGGGTAAACATACCCTGAAAATTTGGTAAAAATCCATGCATCGGTTTAGGCTGTGGAACACCCACAAACATTAAAACCAAAAATTATTCAAAGCATTGCCAAGGCAACAGTTGTTGTTAGATACCACAAAAAACTAATCAGCTCTAGATCCTCTTGGGGTAAACATACCCTGAAAATTTGGTCAAAATCCATGCATGGGTTTAGGCTGTGGAATATCGATAAACTTTAAGACCAAAAAAATCTAACAAGAGGAGAGTGCCCGTGAACGGGCACTGTGTCAGCTGACTGAATGTTTTTGATTTGTGATGGTGATAATGAGAGGAAAGCATAATTATCAGGGAAAGGGCTGTACAGAAATACAGTAAATGGTAACTGAACAGCATGTTCGAAAGATATTCCGAAGCTGACAGAAGAAAAGGAAAAAAAAGTTGTGCCCTGCAAATGGTATTATGAAATAAAGTAACAAGGTAATTGTTTAAGTGTAAAAAGTAGGTTAAAATATTTAAAGAAATACTATAAATGCAATATCCTCGTTCGACCATGAAGAAGGGGTCCAAAGGTCAAATCTGACCATACCAAAAGATTCCCAGCCAAAGAATTTAGGATGGTTTACCATCCCAAACCTCTCGGACCAATAATAAGTGAGTCATAGGCACTTTTCAAGTTTGGCTATCCTTGTTTGACCTTGAAGGAGGGGGTCCAAGGTCAAATCCGACCACACAAAAAAATTCCCAGCCCATGATTTCCTGTAGCTTGTTTACCATCCCAAACTTGTAGGACCAATAATAAGCGAGTTCTAAGCAATTGTAAGTTTGGCTATCCTCAATTGACCTTGAAGGAGGGGTCCCAGGTCAAATCTGACCACACCAAAAGAATCCCAGCCCATGATTTCCTATATGTTGGTTTACCATCCCAAACCTCCAAGACGAATAATACGCGAGTTATAAGCACTTTAAGTTTGGCTATCTTCGTTTGACCTGGAAGGAGGGGTCTAAGGTCAAATCCGACCACACCAAAAGATTCCCAGCCCATGATTTTCTATAGGTTGGTTTTCCATTCGAAACCTCTAGGACCAATAATAAGCGAGTTATAAGCACTTTTATGTTTGGCTATCCTCATTTGACCTTGAAGGAGGGTTCCAAGGTCAAATCGGACCATATTAATAGATTCCCAGCCCATGATTTCCTACAGGTTGGATACAATGATTTACTCAACAGTGAGAACCTGAAAGAAGCTATTGCTCAGCTATGCCATGACATAGAGGTCTGCAATTTCACTATGTTATAGCTGACCAAAAATTATGTGAATAACATATTTAAACAAAATACTCTAAATGTAATAATTTTCAAGTTACAACTGATTTACTCAAGAGTGAGAACCTCAAAGTAACTATTACTCAGCTATGCAATGAGCTACATGTCTGAATTTTTGCACTGTTATAGCTGACCTAAAAGTAGGTGAACAACATATTTAAGCAAAATACTGTAAATGCAATAGTTTTCAAGTTACAACTGATTCACTCAATAGTGAGAACCTGAAAATAGCTATTGCTCCACTATGCCATGAGCTATAGGTCTGTAATTTCACTATGTTATAGCTAACCCCAAAGTAGGTGAACAATGTATTTTAACAAAATACTCCAAATGCAATATTTTTCAAGTTATAGCTGATTTACTCAACAGTCAGTGCCTGAGAATTGCTATTGCTCAGTTGTGCCATGAGCTACAGGTCTGTAATTTCACTATGTTATAGCTGACCCAAAAGTAGCTGAATAACATATTTGCACAAATTTCTGTAAAGGCAATAGTTTTCCAATTACAACTGATTTACTCAACAGTGAGAACTTCAAAGTAGCTATTACTCAGCTATGCAATGAGCCACAGGTCTGGAACTTCACTATGTTATAGCTGACCCCAAAATAGGTGAATAACATATTGCAACAAAATACTCTAAATGCAATAGTTTTCCAATTACAACTGATTTACTCAACAGTGAGAACTTCAAAGTAGCTATTACTCAGCTATGCAATGAGCCACAGGTCTGGAACTTCACTATGTTATAGCTGACCCCAAAATAGGTGAATAACATATTGCAACAAAATACTCTAAATGCAATAGTTTTCAAGTTAGAAGTGATTTACTCAACAGTGATAACCTAAAAGTAGCTATTACTCAGCTATGCCATGAGCTACAGGTCTGAAATTTTACTATGTTATAGCTGACCCAAAAGTAGCTGAATAACATTTTCATTGCGTTAATACATCTTACCTACCAGACGATAGCTATAGCCCGGCGCCAGCCGGTCCCGCCAAACGAAAGAAAAGACGTCCTGGGTTTCACCCCCGGCAGGACCGGTACACTACACTCCACTCGCCAGGTGGCCTAGTTCCTGCTTCACTCGCCAGAGGGACGTGACGTCATAGCATCTTTTTCGTTTGGCGCGATATTCAAAGTTTGAATTTTTGGAAACTCTTTTTATTTTGAGTATTTCTTAAGTTATACAGTGTGTTTTGTGTTACGATTTGTCAGTTAGTTGGATAAACTACCATGGCATCTCCAGGACAAAGGAAAGGAGCCTGCGGGCATATCATGGCTAATTTTGACCCTCATTCTCGTTGTGCCAGATGCAGAGATAAAGGGTTGGGCCAAGACCCGTGTGTTTTAAAGTTGCAGTGTGAGTTTTGTGACACTTTAACCCCCGAACAATTGCTCCAGCTTTCAACCCCTACGTACAAACTGCGGAAGGAGAAATCTAAAACCAAAGAAGCCCTTGTGGATCCGTCCACTGTCACTATCGTGTCGCAGGTGGAATCTCAGGAAGTTGCTTCAACTTCTCCACCCCATGTTGCTGAGCAAGATCTCTCTTTACCTCCACCTATGTTCCGCCAAGAGTTAAAAGACTTGGACGAAAAGTGGTCAGTACGTATGGCCCGTCTGGAAGCACTCATTACTTTGGGGCAGCGTCCTTCACCTCAACCTTCCTTCTCACCGGTCAAGGCACCGGTACCGCATCAAGCTCCCGCGGGAGCTCTTTCTCAGGCACCTTTTCTCTTATCATCTGTCCCTTCCGGCCAAGCCGCCCCGGCTTTTGGCCCGGATAGGATAAAACCTAGTGCCACTGTCACTACCAGCTCAATAACTAGGACGTCTCCTCTAGAAGGCCTTTACTCTGAACAGGACCCGGAACCGGTATTCTCTCAACAGAGTTCTTCCGGCCCGGTGGCCTCTGCTTTGCCTCAACCTCCTCCGCAATCCAGCTTGTTCAAGTCAGCTCCGGAGCACTTTGAGGAAGGTGAGGTATCTGACCAAGAAGACGTCACTGACCATCCTGATCAAGAATCTCCAGACTTGGATAAGACATTGAGCGAAGATCAAAATTACAGAGAGACTGTTAGGGGAGTACGTGCTTTCATGGGCTGGTCACATATCCCAGATCTTGAGTATACTCCAAGTTCCAAGTCAGACAATCCCTGGATTGGCCACCGGGCACAACCTGTAGGCAAGGTCTCTATCGACTTACCACCAGAGGACTGGCTTTGTAAGAAACTTGAAAATTTAAATCTCGTCCTCATAGAAGGTTACCCGTCCAAGTCTACGGAACCGGGTGGACTTCATGTTGATCAGTATCTCCGCCCCCCCAAGTCTCAGGCAAGGTGGTACGGGATTCATCCCGCTGAAAATAAAGACATCACTAGGCCGGGAAAATATGTAACTACTTGGCCCAATGACGCGGCGAAGTTGAACAGTTCCTTTGCCCGAATTGGTAAACCTGCTCTTGCTTCATCCCAACCCACCTCCCGCCCTATTGCTCAGGATACGCTCCGGAAGTGGGAGAAAGCAGCAAAAGAGACCAGTTATATTTGTAACCAGTCCGCTGGTTTCAATAGGTGCATCACCAAGATACAGGACTCGTTTCAAGAACAGTTACAAATTCTTCAGACAGAGTTGGGAAAAGGAAAATCTTCCACAAAAGCTCAAGGTGCACTTGATGAATTACATTTCCTGTCTGCATTCAACCAAAATGTGAGTTTTGCGGTTGGCAAATCCCTCCAACACCTCTCAGATTTCACTTTTATACAAATGGCTAATTTAACTCTGGTCAGGAGGGATTCTTATCTTGAGCACCTAAAAGCTGGCGTCAAGCCAGATACCTTTTCCTCTCTCAGGAACTGTCCTCTACAAACCAGGGCTTTGTTTCCGGACGACATTATCCGGAGGGCGGAAGATGAAATAGCAGCATTTGAGTCACATAAGCGTACCAACCAGCCCGGTCCGGGCCGTGGTGGGTTCGCCGGCACTCAGAAAAAGCAACACCGTTACCAGCCATATTCAACATGGAAACAGGAGGATTCTGGAAACTCCGGGGCTCCCGGCAAAGAGATGCCTGCATGGAAAACATTTGGCAATCGCGGGAGAGCCCGTGGCAGAGGCAGGGGTGGTCAACCCGGTCGCGGTTCGCGCCCTGCCAGAGATGCTAAGGCGTATAAATGACAATCACTGCAAAGTTCCTCCGGAAGTAACATCCTGTCCGGAGTTTGGTGTTGTAAATGTAACAAAGACAAGTCTTCCTGTTCTTGTGAAAGACTCTGTAAATTGTCACAATGTTGTTCATCATGTACTTTCTGTAAAAAACATCAGGCAGCCGCAAAAGAAAGGCATAAGTCCAATCTTAAACTCACAAAATACAATAAAGTATGTGAAAAGTGCTTCTTTTGTAAATCACTGTGTCTTTGCCCCAAGTGTGTCAAATGTCCTCAGTGTTGCAAATGTCCAATCAGTAGGGGGACGCCTACAAAATTTTTGGAAAATATGGGCTCTCAAGGGTGCAAACCCGAAGGTAGTATCCATTTTGAAAAAGGGCTATGTGCTTCCCTTCAAGGTCAGACCTCCCTTAATAAGGGAACCCCTGATAGTAAGCGGCTATGCAAACCCCACCAGAGACTCCCACTTACAAGAAGCAGTGCAAGCTCTGATCAAGAAAAAGGCAGTAGAGAGGGTCAGGGTTCGAACCTCACTAGCCTTTTTCAACAGATTGTTCATTGTCCCAAAGCCGAACCAAAAGTGGCGGCCAATCTTGGATCTCAGTACTCTAAATCAGTTTTTATGCGTAAAAACATTCAAAATGGAGACTCCAGAGACAATCCGGACCTCTCTACAACAAGGCGAGTGGGTGTCATCAATAGATTTCAGCGACGCCTACTTCCACATTCCAATCCACTTCACATCCCGAAAATTCCTCAGGTTCCACTTCCAGAACCAGTCGTACCAGTTTCGGGCTCTTCCCTTTGGCCTCTCAACAGCTCCCATGGAGTTCACTGCTGTGGTCAAAGAGGTCAAGTTAATGGCTCAGTCACGGGGTATAAGAATCCACCAGTACCTAGACGACTGGTTGATTCGAGCCCCTACCAAAGAATCTTGCCACCAGGGAACCCAGTCCCTCCTAGCCCTTTGCCAGGAGTTGGGCTGGATGGTAAACATGCAAAAATCAGAACTGGAACCCCAACAAGTCTTCGACTTTGTAGGCTACCAGTACGACCTGCTCAACGGACTGGTCAGACCGACTCAAAACCGTTGGGAAGCCCTTCAACAAAAAATAACAGGGCTATTGCAGAGGAGATCTTGCCAAGTGAGAACTTTCATGTCTCTTATAGGCCTTCTCACTGCGACAGAAAAACAGGTGACCCTAGGCAGACTGCACATGAGACCTATTCAGTGGCACCTCAAGAAACACTGGAGAGTCCCGGAATCTCTGGAAAAAGAGATCCCAATTCCGAGGTCTCTCCATCAGCACCTGCAGTGGTGGACCCAGGAGTCAAAGGTCCTAAAGGGTCAACCCTTACACCCCCTACAACACGCAATACAAATCTTTACAGACGCCTCAAAAGAAGGCTGGGGTGCTCACTTAGGCGACTTCACAGCAAGCGGGACTTGGTCAGTGCCCGAAAGCAAATTACACATAAACTTCTTAGAGCTAAAAGCCGTGTTGTTAGCACTAAAAAGATTCCAACACTTAGTGCAAGGAAAGGTCGTCCTGATTGCCACAGACAACACCACAGTTGTGGCATACATCAACAAGGAGGGAGGTATGAGGTCAGGTTCACTTTGTGCCCTTCTTTGGCGGCTCCTATGTTGGTGCAATCTCAGACAAACAGTACTGAAGGCCAGACATATTCCGGGCCGTCTGAATGTAATTGCAGACAAGTTGTCTCGCCAGGGACAAGTCATTCAGACAGAGTGGTCCCTCCATCAGGAGATCTTCGACACCCTTTGTCGAACTTGGCATTATCCCCAAGTGGACATGTTTGCAACAAGGTACAACTGCAAACTAGTCCGGTTTGTGTCCCCAATTCCAGACCCGAAGGCCTGGTCAGTGGACGCTCTGACGCTGTCCTGGGAAAACCTGGACATGTACCTCTTTCCCCCAGTGTCTCTGATGGGGAAGGTGGTCAGCAAGCTGTCAGACCATTGGTATCACAGAACAATCCTGATTGCTCCGGGATGGCCAAACATGCCTTGGTTTTGGGACCTAGTGGAGCTGTCGGCCATGGTTCCTCTTTGTCTTCCACACCATCCAGATCTAGTGACCCAACCTTTCAACAAGGCACGTCACAGGGATCTGACAAGCTTAAATCTCCATGCCTGGCTCCTAGAGCCCAGACCATCAAGGAGCAAGGGTTTTCTAGCCCAGTGGCGGCAAGAATTGAGGCGCCTCAAAGACGTTCAACCAGAGCAGTCTACGAGGCAAAGTGGGCCCTTTTTGTTAGATGGTGCGAAACAAGTCAGGTGGACTTCAGGAACCCATCTATAAAACAAATAGCAGATTTCCTCCTGCATCTTTTCCAGGAGAAGAATCTCCAGCCCAGCACTATTGATGGTTACAGGTCAGCCATTTCAGACAAACTGGGAAATGCCTCGGTTAATGTTGGCAAGGATGACAATTTGACTAGACTGTTAGACAGTTTTCACAGAGATAGACCCAAAGGGCGCCGGGGGGTTCCTGCTTGGAACCTCTCCCTGGTTTTACACCAGCTTACAAAGGCGCCTTTTGAACCACTCAGAAAGGCTTCTCTGAAACACCTTACTTTCAAAACGGTTTTTCTCCTAGCCCTGGCTTCAGGAAAACGTAGGAGTGAGATTCACGCTTGGTTAAACAAAAATATCAGACACCAAGCTGACTGGTCCAAAGTTTCCCTCTACCCTTCACCAAGCTTCTTGGCGAAAAATCACTTGGCAAAAGAGGGACCAGAGTGCGTGGCCCCGGTGGTCATCCCGGCTTTAGCCCCCACTCTGGATAAGTCGTTACAAGAAGACAGATCCCTTTGCCCCGTTCGGGCTCTTCGCTATTACCTGGACAAAACCCAGGACCTAAGAACGGGAAAGGAGTTAGTTTTTGTTTCATTCAAACAAGGTTTTAACAAGGACATCTCTCCTGCCACTATCTCATCCTGGATCAAACAAACAGTAGTTTTGTGTTATGATCTTTCTGACCAAGATACCTTGACCCTACATCAGGTTAAGGCCCATGATGTTAGGGCATTTGCGGCCTCCAAGGCCTTTCAAGGTGGCATATCTCTGGACCAGATTCTAGCAGCATGCCACTGGAAATCCCACAACACCTTTACACAGTTTTACCTTAAGGATGTTGCCTGGGCAGATAAGGAGCTTTTTCACTTGGGTCCTGTGGTGGCTGCCCAGCAGATCCACCACTAGTCCCCTAAGCTTCTTTGTATATAATTTTATATAGTGTACATACTAGTTAGTTTTAGGTATAGGCTCACCTTTAGCCTCGACCTTGGCTTCTCAAAGTCGTTTACTTCAGAATAATCCTCTGGGTATAGGACTTTCCCCACTCTTCCAGGTTAACCGTGGAATTTCATTGCCTTGAACTCTTACTCTCTTCCTCCCCTCAGAGCAGTCAAAAAAAGGGGGGGGGGGGGGGGGGGGGCAGGTGGGTCTAGTTACCCTCGAGACTAACATGTCTCCTCAAAAGGGCTAGAACCTCACACCTAAGCACAATATAAGAGTTCTCTCTAATCCTCAGAAGGCTGCCCTCCTTCCACTGGGTAGTTATTCTAGCTATCGTCTGGTAGGTAAGATGTATTAACGCAATGAAATTGCAAATTTTAATTAGTAAATTAAATTTTTATTAGTTAATACCTTACCTACCAGACGGGAAATTCCCACCCAACCTTCCCCGCTTTCAGCCTTACAATTCAACCTTAGGGACAAAAAAGATGCTATGACGTCACGTCCCTCTGGCGAGTGAAGCAGGAACTAGGCCACCTGGCGAGTGGAGTGTAGTGTACCGGTCCTGCCGGGGGTGAAACCCAGGACGTCTTTTCTTTCGTTTGGCGGGACCGGCTGGCGCCGGGCTATAGCTATCGTCTGGTAGGTAAGGTATTAACTAATAAAAATTTAATTTACTAATTAAAATTTGCAAATTTATACGAAATTCTCTAAATGCAATAGTTTTCCAATTACAACTGATTTACTCAATAGTGAGAACTTCAAAGTAGCTATTACTCAGCTATGCAATGAGCCACAGATCTGAAACTTCACTATGTTATAGGTGATCCCAAAATAGGTGAATAACATATTGAAACAAAATACTCTAAATGCAATAGTTTCCAAGTTATAAGCGATTTACTCAACAGTGATAACCTAAAAGTAGCTATTACTCAGCTATGCCATGAGCTACAGGTCTGAAATTTTACTATGTTATAGCTGACCCAAAAGTAGCTGAATAACATATTTATACGAAATTCTCTAAATGCAATAGTTTTCCAATTACAACTGATTTACTCAATAGTGAGAACTTCAAAGTAGCTATTACTCAGCTATGCAATGAGCCACAGATCTGAAACTTCACTATGTTATAGGTGATCCCAAAATAGGTGAATAACATATTGAAACAAAATACTCTAAATGCAATAGTTTCCAAGTTATAAGCGATTTACTCAACAGTGATAACCTAAAAGTAGCTATTACTCAGCTATGCCATGAGCTACAGGTCTGAAATTTTACTATGTTATAGCTGACCCAAAATTAGCTGAATAACATATTTATACGAAATTCTCTACATGCAATAGTTTTCCAATTACAACTGATTTACTCAATAGTGAGAACTTCAAAGTAGCTATTACTCAGCTATGTAATGAGCCACAGATCTGAAACTTCACTATGTTATAGGTGATTCCAAAATAGGTGAATAACATATTGAAACAAAATACTCTAAATGCAATAGTTTCCAAGTTATAAGCGATTTACTCAACAGTGATAACCTAAAAGTAGCTATTACTCAGCTATGCCATGAGCTACAGTTCTGAAATTTTACTATGTTATAGCTGACCCAAAAGTAGCTGAATAACATATTTATACAAAATTCTCTAAATGCAATAGTTTTCAAGTTATAAGCGATTTACTCAACAGTGATAACCTAAAAGTAGCTATTACTCAGCTATGCCATGAGCTACAGGTCTAAAATTTTACTATGTTATAGCTGACCCAAAAGTAGCTGAATAACATATTTATACGAAATTCTCTAAATGCAATAGTTTTTAAGTTACAAGTGATTCTACTCATGATGGAAGTTACTGAAAAGCCCAAAAGTAGCTATTACTCACTTAGCTATTGAGACAGGCACCCAACTTACTCACCATATTGTAGCTATGAAAAAAGTAGCTGAATAACATATTTTAACAAAATGCTCTAGATGCAACAGTTTTCAAGTTATAAATGATTTTGTGCATGATTTCATGAATTTTAATGCATTAAAAATTATTAAAAAAATTTATTAAAAAAAAGTAAGACAGATCCAGGTCTCATACTCACACAAGAGAATCTACCTCTGGCCTAGTACATATATGCAAGATATGAGAGAAATCCCTGCAATAGTCACTGAGAAAATTGTGATTAAGTGTTGAAATTTTCACACTTTTGGTGGGGGTACCCCCCTTGTAATGTCTCTAGAAAACAGACGAACAGACAGATTTGCATGCCTAGAACAATTTTTCATCCTCGATAGATAAGGTATCTTTTAAAAAAAACAGCACGTCTCTAGGCCTTGTAGTTTTGGAGGAGAAGTTGTTCACGCGGACGCATATGCGGACGCGGACGCCCACGCCGCAGAGTGACGACATAAAAAGGGGTTTGCCATGGCAACAGTTGTTGCCAGATACCGCCCGAAACCTAATCAGCTCTAGATCCTCTTTGGGTAAACATACCCTGAAAATTTGTTGAAAATCTGCATTGGTTTAGGCTGTGGAACACCCACAAGCTTTTTGACCCCCACTGCCCAGACAGTGCAGGGGAAGACTATAATCCCAGCCTTTATGGGCTGGGGTTAAAAAAGGTTTAGCCTGTTTAGGTCTATGACCAGCCCCCATTTCTGTTGAGGTTTTGGAAATAGAAACCGGCAACTGTAAAACCCCAAAAATCTTAATTCTTCCACCCTTTCTATTGTGTTCTGGGTTAGGAGAGACTAAGAGCATTTCCTGTAGGAGCCTCTTTTGTTATGCTGGGTCCACAAAAGGATTTTAATAGGGCCTGAAGCCCTGAGGGTTTTTAGGGGTGCCTTTTTGAGGAAGAACTCTTCTACTTCATTTGCCAGTTGTGAATGGAATAAGGGAGAGGGGGGGGGGGAAAGGCAAGATCCTGAGTGGTTGGCATCTGGTCAAGGTTCGAGATGAGTCACCTCCACATCTCTCCCTAATGAGGGCTGTATTGCTCATAATATATAGGTTTCTCTGGACCATATGGGATAAAGGCTTACTCTGGCAGGCTAAGGCCCTTTGTTGAATATGGCTCCTCTTGCCAAGGATATCCAAATAGTCACAGGTCTTGTCATAGGCATTTTTAGCTGCCCTTTCACGGTTGGTCCATTTCTGAATTTGATTTTTGGCCTGATACTGTCTCTGCAGTTTTCGTGGTCAGGGTACATTCAGAGATAACCTGGTTAAAGGCAGCTGAAAAATTGAGGGTACAGATATTTTACCTGGCCTGGATTCAAATTCCTTGACCTTTTGAAGGGGAACTTTACCCCATAAGGTGCCCTAGGGTCAAGGAGAGATGTAAATGTACACAAAGTCTCTATTTATGTCCCACATCTTTTCCTCAAAGCAGGGCTCTACCATTTCGTACCACTTACCAGTGACAGCTGGAAGTTTAATGAATTTCCCGTCAGGGAGATTTGCAGTTAGCTCCCTAGATTCCCCCTCATCTCTACCAGGTTTTCACCCAGAGCCCAGAGAGGATTTTTGGTATGTGGTGGTAGATTGGACTCTTCTGAAGAGGAGCTTACATGTCGGTCAGACTTGTGTTTGTATTTGTTAGATTGTTTTTTTGGCATTTCCACCTTCCTTGGATGGTGGTGACCCCAATCTAAATCAGAGGCAACTTCTGAGGGAGCTTCCAAGACATGTTCTCGGATGTGATGAGGTGGAAGAGGTAACCCAACAAACTCAACCTCCATGGCCTCCCTCGGATGGCTGACGCTGTGGGGTCTTGGATGATTATTACTAGGTTTAGGATCTTACACAGTGGCCTGATCTACCTTAGGATCCGAGGGGCATTTTGAAATTGTAGCAATTGGAGCACTGATGCTCTTGAAAGGAAATTTGTTGTCAGAAAAAAACCATTTGCTGTTGCCTTTGGAGCTTAATTTGGAGCCCAAAGATTTTTCAATTTGTTTCAGTAAAATAGTGTCCGGAGTCTCAGGAATGGGCTGAGGTGACTTATGCGATAATTTCTGGATTGAATTTCTGGCTTTTCTTTTGATAGTGTTTTCTGTTAAGGATTTTATTCTTTTGTTCATCAGAAAAAAATTTACTGAGTAGACATGGTCTGCTGCCAGTTATGCAGAAATCAGCCCCTTTACCTGCCTCTCTGCAGCTAGGGCAGTAGTTATGAAGATCAAAACTGAAACAGATGTGATGACACTTAAAACAACGCAGTTTGTTGGGGTTAAAATGTAGAGCAGACAGGCTAGCTGTCTGAGGTGACCCACAGAATCAAAAGTTAAAATAAGCAAAGATTACTTATCCCTTCTATGAAAATGTACTAATGTTCTAATCAAGGATATTAAATAAAAGAACTGATATAAATTCAACATCCAACAATATGTATATCTACTAATAAAAAACAAAAACTAGAAAAAGGTTTTTGCTAACAAAGATGAGCTGCCCGGATGGAGACTTGAGTTAATAAAGCTGTAGTAGTTGTGGTATGAGACTGTAAGGAGAAGGTAAGCTTTACTGTGTTGTATCTGATGTCAAAACGGATTATCTAAAACTGTATCAGTTGCAGTATTAGACTGTAAGCAGAATAACCGCAAGCACAGCTAGGCTTGATAAAGCTCCGTGAGAGTGAACCTTTCCATTTTCTTTCGGTTTCTTTTTTTTTTTTTTTTGGCAAGACAGAAAAGATACACACATTGCACACATATTCTCCTCCTTGTCTGAATGGGGGAAGTGAGACAACACACACACACATAATCTTACTTCCCCATCTCACTCCCCACCCCCCCATCCCCATCCCCCATACACAGAGGCAATTCTTTTCTCACATGCATTTTATTTGAGTGAGGGGAGTGGGCGGATCTGTGCAGAAAAAGACTGCCTCTTCCTCACACCCCTCACTGAAATAAAATGCAGGTGAGAAAAAGATTATTTACTGCAGTAGAATCTTTAGGTTTTACAGCAATTAATTATGTAAGGGGCTATAGTTCTGAATTTTTACTATGTTATAACTGACACAAAACTACATCAAAAACACATTTAACAAAATGCTCTAAATGTAATACCTTTCAAGTTATAAGTGATTTAGTGCATGAATACACAAATTTTAATGCATCAAAAATTCATAAAAAATAATTAAGAAAGATCCAGGCCTGATACTCCCACGAGGGAATCAACTGGTGGCGTAGTACATATATGCAAGATATGAGAGAAATCCCTGCAATAGTCAATGAGAAAATTGTGATAAAGAGTTGAAATTTTCAGACTTTGGGTGGGGGTACCTCTCTTCTAATGGCTCTGGGGAACAAATGAACAGACAGATCTGCATGGATTTTACGATTCATCATCTTCGATAGATAAGGTATCTTTTTAGAAAAAAAACAGCATGTCTCTGGGTCTTGTAGTTTTGGAGAAGTTGTTCATGCAGACACGGATGCGGACGCTGCAGAGTGATGCCATAATGTCAGCTGACATAAAAACAGGAATTTGAAGGAAAAAGGTCGTTAAAAGTCTTCCTTAAACTTAAGCAATGTGTCAAGTTGAACTGATGTCATTTAACAGTAAGTCTGTTGGGAGCTGAAAACCCTCATTTTAACTTCAAGGTGGCCATAACTGTACTTGTATTCAAACTCCAAGGTGCAAAGAAAATAAGAATGTCCCTATTTATACCTTTAATAAGTTTGCAAAATTTAACTGAGGTCAGCTGAACAATACGATAGCTGGAGAGTAATTACTCCATAACTTCACTGCAAGGTGGCCATAACTTCATTCATATTGGGACTTTAAGGTGACCATAAAATAAGAATGTCCCTTTTGTCACCCTTCACAACTGCATAAAGTCTAGCTGAGGTCAGTTGAACAATAAGATAGCTGGAGGCTGAAAACTTCCTTTTTTTCACTGTAAGGTGACCATAACTTCATTCATAATGCGACTTTAAGGTGACCATAAAATGAGAATGTCCCTTTCTGCCAACCTTTATAAATATGCCAAGTTTTATTTTCAAAATTTAAACATTAACTGAGCTTAGGGCTGAAAACCCCTTCACTTTAAGTTTAAGATGGCCATAACATCATTAATATTTAAATCATAAGGTAGTAAGAGTATTCTTCTGGTCAACTTTAATATCAATATACGTTAGATATGGAAAAGGAAAGGGGCCAGATGGCTTTACTCCAAATTTTATGACTTTGGGGTGGGGGGTGGGGGGGGGGGTGGGGTCATAGCTCCAATTATATTAACAGTTTAAGGTCACTATCAAGTCAGGATAATCCTTTGGTAAATCTTAATATATATGCCAAGTTTGGTTGAAAAAAGTGAACAACTAAGTATACTGGAGGGCTAAAACCCAATTTTTTGACATAAAGGTGACCTTAAGATTGCAGATACTGGGCTAAAACTTTGGCATGTGAAAGATTATCAAAACGTAGCTGAATAAGATATTCCAACAAAACACCGAAATCCTGACCGTTTATGAGATACAGACCAAGTACCCATTTTAAAAAAATTATGAAAATAAAACACCTCCCATTCAGGCATCTATGGTCCGATTGATCAGAAAAGCCTTTCCGACCTGCAGATATAGGTCTAGAATGTAGCTGATAAATTTTATAGCACAGGTGTGTGTGGCTTTTTCCGAAACATGATAACAGGGTGTTTTTTGAAAAATGTTTAAGGTTACCTTAAGTAAAGCTTAAGGTCTCCGCAAAGTATCCCCAAAATTTTTCCCGCCCCTATAGTTTTAAAGAAAGATAAGAAAGAAAGAAAAATTTGAAAGCCCATGAAGTTATTCAAGGGAGACCACAATCCGGCGGCGGCGGCAATCAATCGAACTTACGTAAAAAAATAAATTCATAAATATGTTTAGAGATAGAAATGTTAACTTAGCATTAGCTATGAAATTAGCCAATCTATTCTTACTGTGGCTAGTGTGAAATCACTTGGCTGTACAGACACTGATATTTAATGTAAAAATATTTCAATATCATTTGGTGAGAGGTAATAGTTTTTACTAAAGAGTCTGCATCCCAGATTCCAACATTTTGTTCTAGCATATCCTGACCCACTAACAGGAAGTGAAATGAAACATGGTACTTGAACTTCTGATCAAGAATGCATTAAAACTACAAAAATCTAAGATAAAGTGTGCAATTACTTAAGATTAAGGGTTTACTTCAAATGTTTGCAGTGTAAGTTTACAGTTAAACATAAAATGATATTGACATATGTCTTTGCACATAGATATTGGCAACCCTGTCCAAAAACTAAAAATATCATTAATATCAAAAATAGCATCAGAGATGCCCCTACCCCACAGCCCAGGGCAGTATTTTTCGACACCATGAGACACAGAAGAAGTGAAACAGTACAAAGATCCGGAGGCTTTTAGAGCAAATAGTATCAGTTATGTAAAAGTCCAAATAATGTTTCAGTCGAGAAACTAATATTTAAGAGAGAGAAAATATATGTAAAGATAAAGTATTAAAACAAGATACTTGAATAGCAAGATGACGGCATTAATCAGTAAATTAAAAATTAGGAAGCTGTAAAATTTATTAATTGAAGTATAGCTGTCAATGGAAACAGTACTATTAAGTAAAAGTACATATAATAATGAGTTGCAGATAAGTTGTGATAACAGAAATATGTTCCAAATATGACAAGTGGACATACTTTGGAAGAGCCAAGGCTAAAGGACACACCATGATGTTGCATACCTAAATGCCCCAATTAATGTCCCTGCCAAGTATTAACTTTGTACACTTTATGGTTTTCAAGATATAGCCCGGATAAAATTTTAAAGGTAAAGATCACTACAATAAAGTCAAAGGTCAAATCAAGGCCACATCATGACACTGCACACCTACACACCCTAACTAACATCCCAACAAAGTATCAACTTCCTACACTTTACGGTTACTGACATATACTGTAGCTCAGACGTGATATTCAAACTCAAGGTCACTACACCAAGGTCAAAGGTCAAATCAAGGTCACAACATGACTTTGCACAAATACAAGCCCTAAGCAATGTCTGCAAGTATCAATTTCCTAAACCTTATGTTTTCTGATTTATAACCTGGACAAGATTTGAAAGGTCAAGGTCATTACAGAAAGGTCAAAAGTCAAATCAAGGTCACACCATGACAATGCACACCTGCACCCCCTAATCAGTGTCCCTACCAAGTATTAACTTCCTACACACTACCGTTTTTGAGATATAGCCCAGACAAGAATTTCAAACTCAAGGTCACTACGCAAGGTCAAATTTCAAATAAGGGTCACTCCATGATGTTGCACACCTACACCCACCCCAACCCATGTCCCTACCAAATACCAACATCTTACACCACACGGTTTCTAAGATACAGCGCAGACAAGCTTTTTCAAACCACCAACCTACCCACCCAGATACCATGGGTGAAAACAATACCAACACAGCCTGTTGGGTAATAAATGATATACCCACTAACTATGACAAATGTAACATTTCTTATTCTATTTCTGCAGATTTCCACAAAAGTAAAGAAGCGTGCCATATACACAAGTTTCTGTTGTGCTGTAAAATAACTTGATAACTACAGTAAAAATGCCCATTGGGATTGATATAAAATGAATGTATTAACAATAAAAATGTAACAATATTAACTCAAGCAATTAATAATACAACTATAACATTCTTTACACTAGAGTCAGCTGATGAAATGCTCAAACTGGGAAAACAATATACAAAGTTTATTCATTCTTTGCATTTAAATTAGATTCTGACCATACATCAATTATATGATAGAAGTACTTCACAACAGGAATGACTCACACTTGTGTGAGGTTTAAACCCCTACCTAGTCTTCCTTTTCAGTAGAACTAAATATCAGATCCTTAGAGAGCCCTCTAGAAATCCTGATTAAGTGAAATTATTTTTTGTCCCCTTTAAGATTCAACTTAACTAGATTCAACTGAAATATTTAATTGGGGATTTCTACTCAATGGGATTAATAGGATACACAATTGAAAATCCCCCATCATATGGTCATTTCATAAGCCAACCCTTCCTCAATGTAAACGATTGCATTTTAATCATCATTGTCGGTTTAAATGCCTCTGAAGAACAAAGAAAAGAAAATGTAAAAAGTTAAGAAAACAGACAACATAAACTTTAACAAGGAATATTTTTTAGCACATACTCCAAGGCCAATTTAAAATCCAGGCAGATTCAAATCTACTCTAGGCAATATCAAAACTGTGATGTGGCCTAGGTAAAATTAAAACTGTGATCTTTCCCAGGTTAATGTTGTAATTCACCTACACCATGTTCAGATGTGAGATTAAAAATTTCTAAGTTCATTAATATTTTAGTAAAATATTAGTCTTGCCTGGGTAACAGTAGACATCTGAAACTTGATTTTTTTCGGTGAAATGTATATCCTATAGTTAATTAAATATGGTATATTACTGGGTACATTTTAAAATTTAATACATTTTATTCCTGAAGAAAAACATATATATACATTCAAGACAAACTGTTTCAAGATAAGATTTTGTAAAAACTTTTGCATTATATTTAAGAACATATTTTAAACCCAACAAAAAATATATATATATATATATGTTACAGTAAATATGTGAAATCAGTAAATGCGCGTATTTACTGTAAATTTCATTAAATACGCATATTCACTGAGTTATGACCTGTGTTATTTCACAAGTTTACTGTTTTGACTTTCAGTAAATATGTGAAATGAAATTTGATGATTACTGGTTGTAAATATATAATATTGAACTGTAAACCAAAACATACATTTTACTCTGTTATGTTGACTATTACAATATACTTAGCAATACATTACATGCAATATTTTATGTAAAAAATAGCACTAGACTTTAAATATTTATGTTTACAATCTTTGGGTATGTGTTTTCCGTAACAATTTCATTTAAGCTTATATTATTTCAATTCCCACAGCTACAAAGGACCTATGACATTCCTAAAATGATTAAAGATCATTTAACTTTTCACCATTTTTATGTGACTGATATATAAAATGTGTTTTTATTGGCAGTAAATAAAAGTTTTAGAAATTAATTGAATTTGAGTTTCAAAATTTAACATATTTGAATTATACTTTCATTCAACAGCAATTTTGCCTTATCATTTAAGGCAAAATGATTTACACCCAAACAAATCCACGTACTCTTTAAGAATCTATTGTTGACCAGAGATTATCAGTGAGTGGTTTCTTTATTTTATTTCAGTCAAAGCTTAATATTTTGCCATTTTCTGGTAGATATATCACTTTAATGTAAGTACTGGCTACTTGATCAATGGATTGTTGTTACAAACTTTGAAAACGCCAGCTAGCTCCTAACTGGATTAAAGCAATGTCTTTCAGAGGGACTTAATCCCTTGTAAGGCATCTATGGTAATGGAGTGGCTTCCTTGATTAAAGGGACAACATTAAAGAGGGATTTTATTAAACCCTAATTACAGAGCTAAATTTTATTGGTCACCTTTGAAAAAGAAATACATTGTTAAAATACACTGTTAAAACTACATTGATGTTCAGTTGTTAAACAATAAATATATGTTAATCTTATTACATTGCTTGTTCTTCCTCATACATAAAGTATCATAATTTGACAAACATTTGGATATGTAAATTTATAAACTTGTTGATTTACATTCAATTTATTTTAAATGGAAACAAAGTATCAAACTTTGAATATGACAAAGTCATTTAAAGTTTTAAAGAACTGTTAATATGAAGACATAGAAGATAACACCCAACTATTAAAATATAATATGAAGACATAGCAGATAACACCCAACTATTAGAGATATAAAGTCTTAATTATGATTTTGGTAAATACGCATATTTACTGGACCAAAAACCAGTAAATACGTGTATTTAATGAAACTTTCAGGGAATTTCAGTAAATACATGTATTTACTGATTTTGCATATTTACTGTAACATATACATATATATCGATTTTTTGTCTACCTCATATCAAAATATATGAGAAATGAATAAGTAGTACTTAGGTACAATCAGCCTAGTACCTTATCGGTGATATGGTGACGGGTAGTTGGAAAGGCAGAGGAAGCAAGCACATACAGTTGGTCAAGGTTCTGCACTGTAAATTGCCAAAGCTACTACCAGCTTTCCTGTATGTGGTCAGACTGGATTCAAACTCTGATCTCAGAGGTAGGAGGCGAGTGTGTTACCACTCTGCAATCATGATGTACATTTGTTTTTGTCTCAGTTGTTTCCCACTGTTTTACTGCACTAACACTGCACTGTTACTGAAAAAAAAAAATCTTTGTGGAATCCAAAAATACCATTTGGACGATAGATACTCTGTTCTTTTAACTGTACTCAGCAGTTAATAAGGAGTATTTACATATTATACTCAGGAGTTAATAAGTAGTATTTTCATATTAATCTGCAAAGTTAAAAACAGGTTTAAGAACATTTGAACTTTTATGGATGAAAGTTTATTTTTCAGGCAAGCTACTGTTCTTTTCATGGGCAAAATGCTTGCCCATTTAAAAATTGACAATCTTGTGGATTCGGAATAACATACATAAACTTACATGTACTGTAATCTATTTGACCTTTGATGTATAAATGATGAATTGTAAATAACTAAACCTAAACAAATTAGTTGCAATCATAAGTTTTTCAGTTACTTTGTCATTGATATACAAAATTCCAAAATCATCTGGATTTTCAACTTGTCTAGATGAGTTCAAATTTTCATTTTTGCCTATACCATAATTTTAATTATGCCTAGACCAGATCTCAATTGTGATTTCACCGTAGCAGATGTTAAATCTGCCTGGATTTAATTTGGCCTGTGATACATATGTTCACATACAATCAGCCTAGAATACTGCAGAAGGAATTAACTTGATACAACAACAACAACTTGTTTCCAACAAAACAGACTCGTATGTTATATCTCTCCCAAAATTAATGTACTAGTTTATCAATTATTACACAATGCATATAAAGCATTAACTGAATCCTTTTCTTTTGCATTTGCAAACTTGAACCACAGTTTTTGCTTTCTAAAACTTGGCCTTTGCAAATACTCTAAAATTTGTGCACTCAAAAAATTTAACAGATGTACATATAAAGTAGAACCTCTATTTACTGAATAGATTGACAGAGTGAGATTTCATATAACAGAAGGTTAACAAAAATTCTCAACATTTTTGTATTTAATACATGTACAATAATAGTACAAATAATAACAGTTCTCTTTAAACTGCTAAAGTTACTCATTGATTTTGTCATTAAAATGTCTTCTAGTTGGTACATCGTTTGGCTGTGTGAACATCAACACTGAATGTAAAAATAACTTGATATTGTCTGATATTGGTGGGGTTGTAGATTATATTGTCTATTAAAAACTCTGAATGTGGGATACTGAAACTTTTTCGTTCTAGTATATCCCCAAGAAAACCATAGTTGTTCTTATCAACAACAACACATAAAACTAAAAACCTATCAGATGAAGGTGTATACAATTTATTAAGATTTAGTGTTATTTCATATATTTATAGTTCAAGTTTATAGTTGTACATAAAATGCCGATATTGATATATGTCTTTGCACATCACTATCGGCAGCCCTATCCCAAAACAATAAACATTGCCATTACAGATAAATGATCTTCCCACTGATATCTTGCACATTATTTTGGTGATTAAGTTTAAAACAAGTATTTCATGATGACTTTTGAGAATTTGGGTCCAGTCTTCTCCCTTCATTTTAGCTGGAAATTGTTCAGGTAAATGTTTTTAACACTATAATATCTGGCATTTTGTGTAGGTATCTGAATTTTGATTAAGAACAATATCTTTACTCTTGGTCCTAATTTACTGATAAAAACATATTTCTGTGATGAGTTGACAGTGATCAGTTACTTATAACTGCCCAAGCTGGTGGTGTTGAGTTCGCAGTAATGACATGCTGGTTGTTTGATCTGGTGACCATACACTTTGCTTTACACCGACCTTGAAATTCTCAACAACAATGCAAGAGACCTTTTATAAATACTAATCTCTGACACTGTAAGGTATACAGTCATGTATCTTTACCACCAAGTTCAACACACCCAACAAAATAGGAAAAAAATTCACTTACTTGCAAAAAGATATAAACAGGTTTACATTCAAATTTTAACTGTGAAACTTGTATAAACAGTAGCTGTAAGCCAAAGGCATGATTGCAAATACAACCAGAGTATTACTTCGCAAGAGAAAAAGAAATTGTGTCTTTGAACAGCAAGAACAAAGCATCCCAATGAGCATTAATGATTTTGATGAAATGACTATCTTGCTCTGTTTAATATGTTGTTCCATTTATGCAAAATTCAATCTGCCTGCAAAAAAAGGCAGGAAAATGCTTTCTTGAAAATAGGTAGATAACTTTGAGAATCCTTCCAATCTAAAAATTTCGTCAAAATCTCTCTATCTCGCACTGTTTCCAAGATAGGTACATTTTTATGTTTTACACAAAAATTCAAAACGGCCACCAAAAATGACAGGAAAACGATTTTTGTAAAAAAGTGCTAGATCACTCTGTGATACCCTGCCCAAAAAAATTTGTTGAAATCGTTCTATCTAGCACAGTTTCTGAGATAAATGCATTTTTATATTTTACGCAGAATTTCAAGATCGCAGCCAAAAATGGCAAGAAAATAATTTCTGGCAGAACCCAGCTGATGACTACACATGCCCTGCACGTCAAAAAATTCATTGAAATTGCTCTATCTAACCCTGTTTTTAAAATGTTAAGGCTATCTTTAACTTTCATTGTTAAGAAAAATTGTAACATTTATTTAAACATTAATCAGTCATCCATTTTGTACTGGATCACTACCAAAAGTGAATGATGTCCAGACATTTATATATCAAACCTACTTGCCAAATTTCATGCAAATTGGAGAAGCACTTTTTAAGCAAAATCCAGACAAGCACATCCCTTTTAAAAACATGTTTTTGGTCATGTGACCTCTCTGACTGGTTGAACTTTAATGAAACCATATCCAGAAAATTTTCTCAGGGCTACTTCATACATGTGCCAAATTTGAAGAGAATCCGTCAAGTGGTCGCTGAAGTATTGCCAATAGAAAAAAAGAGAGCCAGCAGCCCTTTCCGCATGAATTTCTCCTGTTTACAAACAAGAATCCCTTAAAAAGACTACAAAACATTTGGTTTCGCCATTCTTTAAGACCCTAGTAAACAATGTACTTATTTACAACAATATTCATTGTTAAAACAAAAATAGTATCAGAGATGCCCGTACCCTACAGTCTGGGGAAATAGTTTTCAACACCATGAGATATAGAAGTAGTGAAACAGTACAAAGACTGGGATACTTTCAGAGCGGTTTCAGTAATATTAAGGTCAAAATGATGTTTACGTAGAGAAAATAACATCTTAGAGAAAGAAAATGTATGTAAAGATAAAGTATTAAAACAAGACAATTCAATAGCAAGAAGACAGCATTAATCCGTAAATTAAAAATTATGATGCACACCTACAACCCCTAAGAAATGCCCCTACCTACTATCAACTTCCTATACTTTACAGTTTCAGAGATATTGCCTGAACAAAATTTTAAAGGTCAAGGTCACTACAGCAAGGTCAAAGGTCAAATCAAGGTCACACCATGACATTGCACACCTACAACCCCCAACCAGTGTCCCTACCAAGTATCAACTTCCTACAACTTACACTTTCCGAGATATAGCCCAGACAAGATTTTATAGGTCAAGGTCACTATGGCAAGGTCAAAGGTCAAATCAAGGTTACATCATGACATTGCACACCTACACCCCCTAACCAATGTCCCTACCAAGTACCAACTTTCTACACCTTACAGTTTCCGAGATATAGTCAAGATAGGATTTTATAGGTCAAGGTCACTACGGCAAGGTCAAAGGTCAAATCAAGGTCACACCATGACGTTGCACACCTACAAACCCTAAACAATGTCCCTACTGAGTATCAACTTCCTACACCTTACAGTTTCCGAGATATAGCTCGGATAAGATTTTATAGGTCAAGGCCTTAAGGGCTGTGGGGTAAAAACTGAACTCTTCTATTTTCATCTTATAACTTTCGTATGTTATTCATTTTTGTTAGAATCTTTTTTACCAATTGCACATGACTACAACAATTTATTATCCAAGTCTATTCCACATTTCCTATATTCTTAAATACCTAATAATATGTCGAGTTAACAGATTTTCATTTAAATTCAAATTTGACCATTAATAGTCCTTTATAGTTGCCTTCTTCAAAGTTCTGCCATCTTGTAACAAGAGTGAGGCTCTCAATGCAAACATGGTGAAAATGACAGAAATATGGAAACAAAATATGCTTCAGGAAATATAACTTAATTTATTTTATGAAAATGTAGCTTATAGAACTAATTTTCTCATTCTTTTATTTTTAAGTTTCAGCAGTGACCATCATAAATTCATCTTCTCGAAAAATATAACTCAATAAATACTTATGAAAATATTGAATTGTTTAAAGTTCTGTAAAATTTGGCATAAAGCCTGAAAATATAGTTAACCACAGGCAAAATTTTACTTTCAAAAAAAAAAAAAAAAAAATCTGTGAATCTTACATTAAAATAAACATAGTTTACAAACAAAATTTGGCTGCACCATATTTAACCGAAAGACTGGTACACTACATTTTCATTTGTGGAACATTCACTGTTGAAAATAATGTGTAAAACTGTTGCATGTTTAATGCAGATTTCTCAATGAATGTTGCATCTATTTTGTTGCTGTAAAAAGCACATTAAAGATCATTTTTTGCAGAAATAATAAATTTATGTCACGGTTAATCATTTTTGAACAGAAGTATGCCTGTTCAAAGTATCTTAAAGAAAGATGATTATTCTAAAATATTCTAAAACAAACCCAATGTCAGTGCAATTTATCTGAGGAAACATTTACCTTGCAACAATTTTAAAATAAAATAGCCACCATCAGCAGTTAGGAACCCCAGCCTACAGGTAAAATGGGAGAGCACCAGTGACATTTGCAAGTCGTCCACTTTTTCAAATGTAAGAGACAATCTGGTAAAGATCCATGTCTTTGTATGGGTTGGACTATAAACCACCTACAAATGTGGAAATCCAAAGAACAGTAAAAGTATTGCCTTGACAACAGTTATTGCTAGATGATGGCCACTCTTAACCAGCTCCATGTTCATCTTGGGATAAACTTATGTCGAAACACTTGGTAAAAAATTGTGTGGTGGGTTTAAACTGTAAAGCACTGATAACCTCTATGCCTGCTATTAGCTGCTAATGTTGCCTATGACCAGACAGCAAGGGGGATGATTATAACCCCAGTGTTTATTGGCTGGATTAAATAGTACCATAAAAATATAATATCATCTTTTTAATATTGTCATTCATTGTCAGAAAATCTCTTACTCTATTATTACAATGATTAAATTTTAGGAAAGATCCAGCTCATATTCTGGATACCAAAAAAAAAAAAAAATTCTCTAATTTTCAAATGTCCCATTTTCAATGATTTGGCTGTCTTGATGACATTATTCCAAAGGTAATGAAAAGCCTGGCCAAAAGAAGAAGTGATTACGTTGTACACTAGACACCAAAAAATATCCTGAATTTTCTGGAGCTCTGAATTCTATGAGTGCTTTTTAGTTTTGTAATAATTTTGTTTTATATAGGGCATCTTTCATGTTAGATATTTTAATTTTCATGAATAAATTTACAAGACCCTGCATCTAACTAAACCAATTCTTGATTTCTACTGAAAAAAAATGCTCTACAAACACTAATATTGCACTTGGTGTAAACATTTTTATATATTATTTACACTCAGTGTTCCTCAAGGACAATTTGTTTGATTTTTGTTACATTTTACAATGTAGTTATAGCATATAAAAGACCAAATTTTAAATAGTTACAGGGGCAGACTTGCTTTCTTCACAGTTGATATTATCTGTGAATAAGCTGCATAGTTGCATATTGTATACATGTCACAGAGAATACCAATAATACCTAAAATCCTTTAACATGACCAATTCTACCTTTTTACCTCTATGCTGCATTCTGTTTTACAAGTTTCACTGTAAATCTTACATTTCATCTCCTTTTGTCAATGGTGCCACCTCATACCCCACCAAATGGTCTTTATCATGTATTGAAATACACGTTAATTTGGGTAGTTCCCCTTCCTGTCCTATGGCCACAGTAAACTTTGAAAGCCCAGTGTTTGGTGAAATTTGTAAGGCATGCTTTTTCTTGCCGGGCACTTTGCAGCCTAGGTCTTCTACAAAGTAGGTAAGGAGTTCTTTGAGCCATCCCCCATGGGTTACAACTAGAACCTCACCCAGCAGTGTTGGCCCATTGTCCCCATCATCAAAACTGTTATTGCGGCCAGAGCTGATGCTCGACATACTTGGAAAACGATGCTCAAAGATTGGTGATAGGGACACATTGGGACAATCTTGTTGGGTGTTTTTGTGCTGTATGATGCTGGTTTTTATGTCACTATCACAAACAGAAAACTGTAATGCTGTGCCGACTCCATGGGGACTCATGGACAGCTCATTATTCCCACTTCCTCCTCTGTCACTATTCTCTGTGGTAGAGTAATCCCCTCCCTCTGTTGATGTGGTACTGCTTTGACTGGAGGAGCCGGCGATGTCTTTGGTGTGCAGATCTGGTGAGTATTGCTCACAAAGCTGCTCCATACTTTCTACTGGAGTAAGGCTGGAACAGCCTGAAGTAGAGGAAGTGGATCCAGAATTCATCTGGCTTCTTCCTGTCGCTGTTGTTATCGATGTTGTCGATGCTGCTAAAATTCCGGTGACCAGATCTTCTGTATTATTTAGCTGCTGAGAGGAAGATGCCGATGATGCTGAAGAGGTGGTAATACCTCTCAGTGGTGGTGGGGCTGGGATGATGTGAAGAAATGGAGCAGTTGCCAGAGAAGCAGCAGCCACCCCAGCTACTGTTGTTGTAGCAGAGGGATTTTGGTTCTGGAAATCGTAGCTTTCCAGAAAAGCCTTGTTGGCATCTGGAGAGGGAAAGACATCCGAGCCCACACTGGTGTGGCGACGTTTTTTTATACCCGAAGGTGTGTCCCAATTACCATTGTCACTGCCTTCCAGGAGTTTCCTCAGGTGGTTTGTTAAATCAGTAAAGAAATTGATGGCACGTTCCCTCAACTGAAATGTGACAGGGATTTGGAAAATGAGAATCATTATAATGACTGCAAAATAGAATTAAGATCAAGTTAAAAAAATATGATAGGGTTGTTTCATAAATCATATCTAGTTATCTATCAATGTTAAGGAAATCAGGAAAGGGAGTACACTTTACAATATCATGCTGTGGTAACAGAATATGATTCTATTATTTCAAACCAGACATGATACTATGTTCATAAATAACTTTAAAATGTATTCTCCAAAAGCTTAAAATCATATTTTTTATTTAGATACAAACTCTTGTATAACTCCTAGAGTCAGTTGGAACTGTCAAAAATTACTTTAAAATTTTATAAAACCCACTGACACTACATTTAACGAAGTACACATTTTACATCAAAACTTTCTGCATTGATACTGTAATTATAGTGAAAAAGTATAATATTGTTTCCTCCTTATACTAACTTTTGAAAACCAATGAATACTGAATAGTACTGGAATAAGTTTCTAACATATAATTTTAACAATGAAATACAATAACCTGTAACATGCTTTCACCACCAGGAGGATTGTATTCATTGAGCTTCTTTTGTGATTTTTTAACAGCGGATAGAAACTCTGAACTGTGACATCCTTCAAATTCGCCAAATTTCTACAACAAAAGTAAAATTACTTTGAAATGGACTGTAATGATCTGCATACCAAAAATTGATCAAGGAAGCATTCTGTGGCCAGATGCAAGATGTATCTACCAAAAAACACCCTGAAATATAAAGAATCCTTACTACCCAAAGGGCTCAAAATTGTTCTATCCAAAACAGTTTTTTAAATAAACAACATATTCGATTTCTGCTAAAATTCATGACAGCTGAATATGGAAAACCCAACCTTCCAGAGACTTTGAAGAAGTAGTCCTTACAACACAGGAGATTAAAAGTTGCCCCAGAATGGCTCTATTTGTAACAGTTTTTGAAATAAACAAAATTTTCAAATTCTTGCAATATTTAAGCTGGTAGCCAAAATTTGGAAAATTCACAATTTTCAGAGGCTTTAAAGAAGTAGTGCTTACAACCTGGGGATCCAAAATCGCTCTATCCTAGTGGTTTTCAGCATAACTATATTGTAGAAATAAAGTCCGAGGGTGAGTACTTTATGACCTCTATAAAAGGACAGTACTTCCGGCAGATAATGGACTTGCGCTCCGCGCTCGTCGGAAGTTCCATTCTTTTATAGAGGTCATAAAGTACGAACCTGAGGACTTTATTTCTATTATAAAGACCGGTTTCTTTTATTAATCCATAAATATTATTGTAAATATGTTGTTATACACACCTATTTGTCGCACTATATTTTTGTGTATCGTTTGGTTCTCTATTATTGGTGATCGTCCATTTATTGCCTCAGATAAATGTACGCAAAAATATGCGCACTGCATTGTTTTGTGTGATCTGTGCACCTCCGGTCTTTATAATTCCATTTTAGGCCAAGATGGTGGCAGAAATTCAGAAAATGTAAAATTTTTCAGAGGAATTAAAGAAGTACTTCTCATTACCCAGAGAGTCATTTGTCCAAAATTGTTTTATGTGTAACAGTTTCCAAGCTAAACAACAATTTTCCACCAAATATCAAGATAGCAGCCAAAATTCGGAAAATTCAAATTTTTTTTAGTTAAAATCACTCTATGTCTAAGTGACGTTTTCCATTTCCACCAAAATTCAAGATGACAGCCAAAATTTGGAAATTTCAAAGCTTTTTAAGAGGCTTTAATTAAATAATACCAAAAATGTGGAAAATTGTAAAAAAAATGTAAATCACTCGGCTATTGTAAACGGCATCCCAAAAGTTAACTAAGTTGTAGCTAAAAAAGAATCTGAAAAATACATTTTGTAAAAATAGCATCAGAGATGCCCGTACCCCACAGCTTTGGGAAATATTTTCAACACCATGAGATATAGAAGTACTGTACCAGTACAAACTTCAGGATACTTTCAGAGCACTGTCAGTTATATAAAGGTCCAAACAATGTTTAAATGTTGAAATAATGTTTAAAAGAAAGATAATGCATATAAAGATGAAGTATTAAAACAAGATAATTCAATGACAAGATGACAGCATTAATCAGTAAACTAAAATTCAACACTCTTTATATACATCTGCATTTCCGAATTATGGTTTAGATGGTTTGAATATTACCATGCATACAGAAGTGGTAATACATTTAATGAATGCTTATGTGTGGAGTAAAATCTGCGGCTCACTTGAAAAAAGTAAAATTCTTAATAAATTCTAATATGACTTTTGCTTAATCTGCATCAAAAGACAGACCCAAAGGTGCAACAAGATTTTAAAGGTCAAGGTCACAACGGCAAGGTCAAAGGTCAAATTGAGGTCACACCATGACAATACACACCTATAGCCAATAACCAATGTCCCTACCAAGTATCAACTTCCTACACCTTACGGTTTCCGAGATACAGCCCTGACGATTTTATAGGTCAAGGTCACTATGGCAAGGTCAAAGGTCAAATCAAGGTCACACCATGATGCTGAACACCTACACCTCCTAGCCAATGTCTCTACCAAATATCAACTTCCTGCACCTAACAGTTTCCAAGATAAAGCCCGGACAATATTTTATAGGTCAAGGTCACTACGGCAAGGTTAAAGGTCAAATCAAGGTCAGACCATGACGTTGCACACCTACACCCCCTAATCAATATCCCTACCAAGTATCAACTTCCTACACCTTACGGTTTCCGAGATATAGCCCAGACAACATTTTATAGGTCAAGGTCACTACAGCAAGGTCAAATCAAGGTCAGACCATGACGTTGCACACCTACACCCCCTAACCAATGTCCCTACCAAATATCAACTTCCTACACCTTACAGTTTCCGAGATATAGCCCGGACAACATTTTATAGGTCAAGATCACTACGGCAAGGTCAAAGGTCAAATCAAGGTCAGACCATGACGTTGCACACCTACACCCCCTAACCAATATCCCTACCAAGTATCAACTTCCTACACCTTACGGTTTCCGAGATATAGCCCGGACAAGATTTTATAGGTCAAGGTCACTACGGCAAGGTCAAAGGTCAAATCAAGGTCAGACTATGACGTTGCACAACTACACCCCCTAACCAATGTCCCTACCAAGTATCAACTTCCTACACCTTACAGTTTCCGAGATATAGCCCGGACAAGATTTTCAAACTCAAGGTCACTACAGCAAGGTCAAATCAAGGTCAGACCATGACGTTGCACACCTACACCCCCTAACCAATGTCCCTACCAAATATCAACTTCCTACACCTTACAGTTTCCGAGATATAGCCCGGACAAGATTTTCAAACTCAAGGTCACTACGGCAAGGTCAAAGGTCAAATCAAGGTCAGACCATGACGTTGCACACCTACACCCCCTAACCAATATCCCTACCAAGTATCAACTTCCTACACCTTACGGTTTCCGAGATATAGCCCGGACAAGATTTTATAGGTCAAGGTCACTACGGCAAGGTCAAAGGTCAAATCAAGGTCAGACTATGACGTTGCACAACTACACCCCCTAACCAATGTCCCTACCAAGTATCAACTTCCTACACCTTACAGTTTCCGAGATATAGCCCGGACAAGATTTTCAAACTCAAGGTCACTACGGCAAGGTCAAATCAAGGTCAGACCATGACGTTGCACAGCTACACCTCCTAACCAATGTCCCTAAAAAGTATCATCTTCCTACGCCTTACGGTTTCTGAGATACAGCCCGGACAAACTTTGTCATGGGTGAAAACAATACCCCAACAGCTCTTAAGGGCTGTGGGGTAAAAATGCTAAAAGTGCATTACTTTTCAAGAGATCAGCAACTTACTCAATTAGGTAAAACTACAGATTGTATCTCGGCATGGTGTATCCCCAGACAGGACATGGTGTAACCTAACATAGAAGAGAAGTCAGCCATTCTAAAAAAGACTGGTGATGCAGTCAAGATATCTTTGTGAATAGCAGGCTTTATACAGGACATATATATTATATGATTATATGTATCAGCCACATGATTATATGTCAGTATCAGGCCAAAATGTGAAGTGAAAGGCCAAAGGTACTAATTAATGGGCTCTAAGGACTTGCCCATAAGCCCCCACATACCAAATTGAAAAGTTTACATAAAATATTAAAAGGTTGATATGCAAATGTTTGAAGTCCTGCCAGGACCTTGAAGAAAGAGATTAAGGTCAAATTTCTCCATGCTTGTAGGGGACCTACATACCTATCATATATATCAGCCATGGGGGATTTGTCTTTTTGTATGAGAGTACTATGCCAAAATGTGAAGAAATATCCCATATTTGACCTTAAGAAGCTTGCCAGTGGCCTTCTAGTGGAAGGCCACAAAACCATAGGCTCCCAAAGCCTTACCCAGAGACACCCACATACCAAATTTGAAAGCTCTAAAAAGTGAAATTTTTTAAAGTCACCATGTATGAAAGGAAATCTCTGCAGCAGCAGTGGCAGCTAAAAATGGAGTATCCTCGACTTTCATCCAGGGATACAGTAATCCACATATCTTTGTGATAGAAAAGTCTGAAATATGGCAGTAGAAAACATTTTGGCAGAGCTAAAATCAAAGGTTACACCAAGGTCACTGCATGATGCTGCACACCAACACTCCCTGACTAATGTCCTTACCAAGTTTCAACTTCCTAAACCGAAATATAACTCAGACAAGATTTTAAAGGTCAAATCAAGGTCACACTAGGATGCTGTTCACCTACATGCCCCAACTAATGTCCCTAATAAGTATCAACTTCTTACACCTTACGGTTTCTGAGATATAGCCTGGGCAAGATTTTAAACCAAGGTCAAAGATCAAAAAATAGCTCACAGTTTCTGAGATACAGCTTGGGAAATATACTTTTCCTGATGAGCATAAAATTTATTAGGCAACTGCTGCAAGTCAAGTCGGTTTATGCAGTGTTTCCACTGGAACCCACAAGCCGGTAACTAGGCATTTTTGGAGAGTCGGGACCAATGTTTACATGGCCGGTTAGGGTAGGTTGCAAGTTCCCGACCTGTTGGGGAGAGTCAGTGAAATATTAAACATGTTTGATATTTCCCCAACCCTCCCCGACTCTTGTTCCCAACCCTACTTTCAGCCCCCTAGCAACAGGCCTGTCAGTTACACTTCCAGGCTTGTATGTAACCCTTCCAGGCCTGTCGTAATATTGAAACCGGCTTGTCTTTTATAATTTATTAGGTACTGCTCATATGCAGTCCAATTGCAGCATGATGTGAGGTAAAAGTACAATAAAAAATTATGTCAAGAATGACATAAAACAGTGCAAGTGATCATAATTCAAAGTTAGAGATATAGAAAAGGTCAAATTTTATATTTGAAATGACTTTTTCGTTCATAAACTGAAGCAGACATACATTGATTTTATTTTTATGTATATTAAAACAAAAACGTGGAAACTGTAATTGAAAAAAAATAATAAATTTGGACATTTTGGTCATGTGATGGAATCAAAATATTCAGCCTTGACCTAGTATAAGAATGTCAATTGCTCCACACTTGACCCTCTTTTTTCCCAAAAATTCATCAAAAACTGTTGTTACAATACCGACTTCAAGTCTGGTCGTGGGGTTCTGTATGTTTCTCCACTCCTGTCTGTTTCTCAGTACAGCTTGTCGGGACTTGATACGGCTTGTTTGTTACGGGTTTAGGGCTTGTCCTCTTAGTTTCCAGACCAGTCTTGTAGAAAACATCCCGACCCTACGGCAGGTCAGCCTCTAGATCCAGACAAGTCTGTATGTTTCACGTCCTGTCAGGGAGTTGAAGTCGACCCAAAAATTTCCCGCCTTTTTTTGAGGATTTTTGTCCCCGACCCTCCGACTTTTGCAGCCGACCTTATAATAATACAAAGTCATAGGGTCGGCCTCCAGTGGAAACACTGCATTAGATAATAAAGACTTTAAAATAAGGTTAAAAATATTCCCAGGCAAGCTTTTATAGTAATGAACATATTCTGTAAATATGATGAGTCTAACTATAATAGTTTTTGCTGGAGAGGGGCAACAGTAAGATGTCTACACAAACTGTGGCGGTGGCATAGCCATGTATAAACCAATGTATCCACTGGATATATCTGGTTGATACGATAACAAATGAAATATTAATTACACAAATGCAAACTATAACTAGACCTACACATCGGAGAACTGATCCAAATTTGTATCCACCGGAAAGCAACACATCAAAGCCAATGAACCACCATTTGACCTTGAAGGAGGGGCCAAAGGTCAAATCTAACAAAATCAGAAGATTCCCAGCCCATGATTTCCTATGAGTTGGTTTCACACTGCAAACCTCCAGGATCAAAAATAAGCGAGTTATAAGCACTTTTTAGGTTTGGCCGTCCTCATTTGATATTGAAGGAGGGGCTCAAGGTCAAATCTGACCACATAAAAAGATTCCCAGCCCATGAGTTCCTATGAGTTGATTTCACATTGCAAACCTCTAGGACCAATAATAAGCGAGTTATAAGCACTTTTAACTTTGGCTATCCTTGTTTGACCTTGAAGGAGGGGCCCAAGTTCAAATCTGACCACATCAAAAGATTCCCAGCCCATGATTTCCTATAGGTTGGTTTACCATCCCAAACCTCTAGGACCAATAATAAGCAAGTTATAAGCACTTTTCAGTTCGGCTATCCTCGTTTGACCTTAAAGGAGGGGCCCAAGGTCAAATCTGACCACATCAGAAGATTTGCAGCACATGATTTCCTATAGGTTGGTTTCACATTACAAACCTCTAGGACCAATAATAAGGGAGATATAGGCACTTTCAAAGTCCGCTATGTGGGTTATGTGTGTGTGTGTGTGTGTGTGTGTGTGTGTGTGTGGGGGGGGGGGGACTTTGGCACTGTGTGGATGACCTTGCATGAAGAGCTTCAAGGTCAAATGTATGCAAGCTGCCTGAGGATATATGTATCTATTGTACATATCACCTATGAAAATTTTCAACCTTCTAGTTACAAGAACCAGGCATCTTGTTTTTAAAAAAGAATCTAATTTCAGTTGCAGCTTACTCCCAATGAAGATATTCTGCAAATTTGGTAAGCTAGCTGGTCTAGTTTTCTGCTGAGAGCGTTAACTCAAAAATCTCTCTATGCACGGTGGGGGAGGAAGCAGCATGAAATTCAGAATGTAAAACCAAAGTTTCCACTGGATCCATCCGGTGAAAACTACACTCATTTGTTCAAGTCTTTCTTTACAGAAAAAAGCCATTTCCTTTAACATGGAAAGTCAAAGAATAGCACTTATTTCTCCGATAAGGCATCAGAATCTGACTTATCTGAATGTCTATTTAATATTTTATATACATCTTCAATCATCTATGACATGTTATGAAATGAATAGTTTTCATTTTACTATGAAAGATATATTATTTTATGAAAGAATGTACATTAACCTGAAGACCTGTGGATATACATAAACTGAACAAAGATACCGTATTTTTTGTAATAAACGCCCCGGGGCGATGCATTTTTCCAAAGGGGGGGCGACTATTACAGATAAATAAAATCATATCTCGAGTCCAGTGGCAATGGGCGATAATGAACACTTGCTGCCTTGATCTCGCTTGCTGGCATGTATAATGGCGAGACAGCTTAAAATATTTAAAACAAACCTTAAATCTGAAGAAATTATGTAGTTTTATCTCCTATTATTGCAGATTTCAATGCGTCTGTGACCAAAACTACCATGTTTTGTTTTTATTTTCTTTATTTCTCGTAAGCGATATTCGCTTGGGAAGTACTAAAATGCACCATTTTTCGGAATCCCGGAATCGCAAAAGTGTCGGCTGTTGAGAGGGATGTAAAACCCCGAAATATGAACTTTGCAAAGGTAGAGAAGAGGGGGGGGGGCGATTAATAGGGAGGGGGCGTTTATTACAAAAAATACGGTAATTATCATTCTTACCCTTTCTCTAAGTCTTTTATCTTTAATAATACTGTGTTTACTCTGCTGGTTTCCATCTAATACAATTTCACAAGTCTAAAAATGTAAAAAAGAAAAAGTTATATCAACACAGATTTTGAATTTAATTCTGTAGGGAATGGTGAGCCAGTGTGAATTAGTAGGACAAGAATTTTTAAGAGTAATCATTGTTGACATGGGATAACTAGATTGGGCCAACTTGGCCCCAACATATCCTCAGACAGGTCATCACACATGCAACATGTTTTGACTGGGTATTTTCCATGGGGCCCATCTTCCGTGTGACATAATTTTGAGGAAAACATAATCAACTCGACGAAATTGCTCTATCTCGCATGGTTAAGGCGATAAAAGCAAATTTGTGTTGTTCCATTTTTGGCAAAAATTCGAAAATTCAAAATGGCCGCCATTTTTGGGGAGAGGAAAATGTTTTGAAAATTGCCAATAGTACATTTCTTAGATACCGTGTGGGTCGAAAATTTCGACAAAATCGCTCTATCTAGCACGGTTAAGGAGACAGAAGCAAATTTGTGTTTTTCCATTTTTGGTCAACTCAAAATAGCATAATAGCTATATAGCATAGTAGCTATTACTCAGTTAGCTATAAAGGTATTATCGCCAAAAGCAATCCCAAGCAAGCTACTGATCCAATAATCCTCCATCCCAAATTTTGTGAACATATGTGAAATACTTTTCCTTCAAAATGCTTAAAATAAACAAGAGGAGAGTGCCCGTGAACGGGCACTGTGTCAGCTGACTGAATGTTTTTGATTTGTGATGGTGATAATGAGAGGAAAGCATAATTATCAGGGAAAGGGCTGTACAGAAATACAGTAAATGGTAACTGAACAGCATGTTCGAAAGATATTCCGAAGCTGACAGAAGAAAAGGACAAAAAAGTTGTGCCCTGCAAATGGTATTATGAAATAAAGTAACAAGGTAATTGTTTAAGTGTAAAAAGTAGGTTAAAAATATTTAAAGAAATACCATAAATGCAATATCCTCGTTCGACCATGAAGAAGGGGTCCAAAGGTCAAATCTGACCATACCAAAAGATTCCCAGCCAAAGAATTTAGGATGGTTTACCATCCCAAACCTCTCGGACCAATAATAAGTGAGTCATAGGCACTTTTTAAGTTTGGCTATCCTTGTTTGACCTTGACGGAGGGGTCCAAGGTCAAATCCGACCACACAAAAAAATTTCCAGCCCATGATTTCCTATAGCTTGTTTACCATCCCAAACCTGTAGGACCAATAATAAGCGAGTTCTAAGCAATTGTAAGTTTGGCTATCCTCAATTGACCTTGAAGGAGGGGTCCCAGGTCAAATCTGACCACACCAAAAGAATCCCAGCCCATGATTTCCTATAAGTTGGTTTACCATCCCAAACCTCCAAGACCAATAATACGCGAGTTATAAGCACTTTAAGTTTGGCTATCTTCGTTTGACTTGGAAGGAGGGGTCTAAGGTGAAATCTGACCACACCAAAAGATTCCCAGCCCATGATTTTCTATAGGTTGGTTTTTCATTCCAAACCTCTAGGACCAATAATAAGCGAGTTATAAGCACTTTTAAGTTTGGCTATCCTCATTTGACCTTGAAGGAGGGGTCCAAGGTGAAATCCGACCACACCAAAAAATTCCCAGCTCATGAATTTCTATAGGTTGGTTTTCATTCCAAACCTCTAGGACCAATAATAAGCGAGTTATAAGCACTTTTATGTTTGGCTATCCTCATTTGACCTTGAAGGAGGGTTCCAAGGTCAAATCGGACCATATTAACAGATTCCCAGCCCATGATTTCCTACAGGTTGGATACAATGATTTACTCAACAGTGAGAACCTGAAAGAAGCTATTGCTCAGCTATGCCATGACATAGAGGTCTGCAATTTCACTATGTTATAGCTGACCAAAACGTCTGTGAATAACATATTTAACAAGATACTCTAAATGTAATAGTTTTCAAGTTACAACTGATTTACTCAAGAGTGAGAACCTCAAAGTAACTATTACTCAGCTATGCAATGAGCTACAAGTCTGAATTTTTGCTCTGTTATAGCTGACCTAAAAGTAGGTGAACAACATACTTAAGCAAAATACTGTAAATGCAATAGTTTTCAAGTTACAACTGATTTACTCAATAGTGAGAACCTGAAAATAGCTATTGCTCCGCTATGCCATGAGCTATAGGTCTGTAATTTCACTATGTTATAGCTAACCCAAAAGTAGGTGAACAATATATTTTAACAAAATACTCCAAATGCAATATTTTTCAAGTTATAGCCGATTTACTCAACAGTCAGTGCCTGAGAATAGCTATTGCTCAGTTGTGCCATGAGCTACAGGTCTGTAATTTCACTATGTTATAGCTGACCCAAAAGTAGCTGAATAACATATTTGCACAAATTTCTGTAAAGGCAATAGTTTTCCAATTACAACTGATTTACTCAACAGTGAGAACTTCAAAGTAGCTATTACTCAGCTATGCAATGAGCCACAGGTCTGGAACTTCACTATGTTATAGCTGACCCGAAAATAGGTGAATAACATATTGAAACAAAATACTCTAAATGCAATACTTTCCAAGTTATAAGTGATTTACTCAACAGTGATAACCTAAAAGTAGCTATTACTCAGCTATGCCATGAGCTACAGGTCTGAAATTTTACTATGTTATAGCTGACCCAAAAGTAGCTGAATAACATATTTATACTAAATTCTCTAAATGCAATAGTTTTCAAATTATAAGTGATTTACTCAACATTGAGAACATCAAAGTAGCTATTACTCAGCTATGCCATGACCTACAAATCTGAAATTTCACTATGTTATAGCTGGCCCAAAAGTAGCTGAATAACATATTTATACGAAATTCTCTAAATGCAATAGTTTTGCAATTACAACTGATTTACTCAATAGTGAGAACCTCAAAGTAGTTATTACTCAGCTATGCCATGAGCTACAGGTCTGAAATTTCACTATGTTATAGCTGACCCAAAAGTAGGTGAACAACATATTTAAGCAAAATACTGTAAATGCAATAGTTTTCAAGTTACAACTGATTTACTCAATAGTGATGACCTAAAAGTAGCTATTACTCAGCTATGCCATGAGCTACAGGTCTGAAATTTTACTATGTTATAGCTGACCCAAAAGTAGCTGAATAACATATTTATACGAAATTCTCTAAATGCAATAGTTTTCCAATTACAACTGATTTACTCAATAGTGAGAACTTTAAAGTAGCTATTACTCAGCTATGCCATGACCTACAGATCTGAAATTTCACTATATTATAGCTGGCCCAAAAGTAGCTGAATAACATATTTATACGAAATTCTCTAAATGCAATAGGTTTTAAGTTACAAGTGATTTACTCAATAGTGAGAACTTCAAAGTAGCTATTACTCAGCTATGCAATGAGCCACAGATCTGAAACTTCACTATGTTATAGCTGATCCCAAAATAGGTGAATAACATATTGAAACAAAATACTGTAAATGCAATAGTTTCCAAGTTATAAGCGATTTACTCAACAGTGATAACCTAAAAGTAGCTATTACTCAGCTATGCCATGAGCTACAGGTCTGAAATTTTACTATGTTATAGCTGACCCAAAAGTAGCTGAATAACATATTTATACGAAATTCTCTAAATGCAATAGTTTTGAAGTTATAAGCGATTTACTCAACAGTGATAACCTAAAAGTAGCTATTACTCAGCTATGCCATGAGCTACAGGTCTAAAATTTTACTATGTTATAGCTGACCCAAAAGTAGCTGAATAACATATTTATACGAAATTCTCTAAATGCAATAGTTTTTAAGTTACAAGTGATTTTACTCATGATGGAAGTTACTGAAAAGCCCAAAAGTAGCTATTACTCACTTAGCTATTGAGACAGGCACCCAACTTACTCACCATATTGTAGCTATGAAAAAAGTAGCTGAATAACATATTTTAACAAAATGCTCTAAATGCAACACTTTTCAAGTTATAAATGATTTTGTGCATGATTTCATGAATTTTAATGCATTAAAAATTATTAAAAAAATTTATTAAAAAAAAAGTAAGACAGATCCAGGTCTCATACTCACACAAGAGAATCTACCTGTGGCCTAGTACATATATGCAAGATATGAGAGAAATCCCTGCAATAGTCACTGAGAAAATTGTGATTAAGTGTTGAAATTTTCACACTTTTGGTGGGGGTACCCCCCTTGTAATGTCTCTAGCAAACAGACGAACATACAGATTTGCATGCCTTGAACAATTTTTCATCCTCGATAGATAAGGTATCTTTTAAAAAAAACAGCACGTCTCTAGGCCTTGTAGTTTTGGAGGAGAAGTTGTTCACGCGGACGCGTACGCCCACGCCGCAGAGTGACGACATAATGTCAGCTGACTGACAGCTGACATAAAAAACCTACTCAAAGTAGCTAAGTAGCTATTACTCAGTCAGTTATATAGCTATCATCACTAAAAGCAATCCCAAGCAAGCTATTGACCTTGTCAAATATTTTTCCTTAAAATGCCCGGAAACGAAAGAAGTACACAAAAGTAGCTAAGTAGCTATTACTCAGTTAGCTATAGCTACAAAGCTATCATCGACCAAAAGCTATCCTGACACAATTATCCTTTAGAAGCAAATTTGTTTTCCATTTTTGGCAAAAATTTGAAAAATTCAAAATTTCAACGAAATTGCTCTATCTCGCACGGTTAAGGAGATAGAAGCTAATTTGCGTTGTTCCATTTTTGGCAAAAATTCGAAAATTCAAAATTGCCACCATTTTTGGGGAGCGGAAAATGTTTTGAAAATTGCCAATATTACACTTCTTAGATACCCTGTGGGTCGAAAATTCGAAAATTCAAAATGGTCGCCATTTTTTGGGGAGAGTAAAATTTTTTGAAACTTGCCAAAATTACATTTCTTAGATACCCTGTGGGTCGAAAATTTCGACGAAATCGCTCTATCTCGCACCGTTAAGGAGATAGAAGCACATTTCTGTTTTGCCATTTTTGGCAAAAATTGAAAAATTCAAAATGGCCGCCATTTTTGGGGAGGGGAACATTTTTTTTAAATTGCCAAGAGTACATTTCTCAGATACCCTGGGGGTCGAAAATTGTGACGAAATCACTCTATCTCGCACGGTTAAGGAGATAGAAGCAAATCTGTGTTTTGCCATTTTTGGCAAAGTAGCTAAGTAGCTATTACTCATTCAGTTATACAGCTATTATCACTAAAAGCAATCCCAAGCAAGCTATCGACCTAAGTAATGCTCATACTAAATTTGGTAAAGATATGTCAAATATTTTTCCTTTAAATGCCCGGAAACAAAAGAAGTACACAAAAGTAGCTAATTAGCTATTACTCAGTTAGCTATACACCTATCTTCACCAAAAGCAATCCTATGCAAGCTATTAACCCAATAAACACCCATACCAAATTTGGTAACGATAGGGTAAATACTTTTCCTTCAAATGAGCAGAAATCAAGCGTCCGGAGGGCGTACACTGGACGGCGGACGACGGAAAAAGCAAAAATAATATGTCCACCCCCCAGTGGGGTGGATATGATAAATCTAATACTAGAAATAGGCCGCCCTGTTGATAGTAGATGCGAATAGAAACAGGATAGCATAGAAGAACACACATTATCATGTGTAATGTCCACCCATGAACCTTTTGCCCAAATTGTACAGTAGTCTTACAAGACCTTGTTTCATTTGTAAAATATATCAATGATGCTTAAATATTTATTAGTGTAGATGTAAATTATTTCAGCTTCATGCCTTTTTGCATTGGTTGGGTTGAAAATTTTGACGAAATCACTCTATCTTGCACGGTCAAGAAGATAGAAGCAAATTACTGTTTTTCTATTTTTGGCAAAAATTCTAAAATTCAAAATGGCCGCCATTTTTGGGAAAAGGAAATTTTTTTGAAAATTGCCAAGAGTACATTTCTTAGATACCCTATGCGTCGAAAATTTCAACGAAATAACTCTATTTTGCACGGTTAAGGCCAGTTTGTGTTTTTCCATTTTGGGCAAAAATTCGAAAATTCAAAATGGCTGCCATTTTGGGGGAGGGGAAAATTTTTGAAAATTGCAAAGATTACATTCCTTAGATACCCTGTGGGTCAAAAATTTCGACGAAATCACTCTATCTCGAATGGTTAAGAAGATAGAAGCAAATTTGTGTTTTGCCATTGTTGGCAAAAATTCGAAAATTCAAAATGGCCACCATTTTTGGGGAGGGGAAAATTTTTTGAAAATTGCAACGAGTACATTCCTTAGATACCCTGTGGGTTGAAAATTTCGACGAAATCGCTCTATCTCGCACGGTTAAGGAGATAGAAGCAAATTTGTGTTTTGCCATTTTTGGCAAAAATTTGAAAATTCAAAATGGCCGCCATTTTAGGGGACGGGAAATTTTTTTTTAAATTGCCAAGAATACAATGCCCAAATACCTGTGGGTCGAAAATTTTGACGAAATCGCTCTATCTCGCATGGTTAAGGAGATAGAAGGAAATTTGTGTTTTGCCAGATAGAGCGATTTCGTCAAAATTTTCGACCCACAGGGTATCTGAGCATTGTACTCTTGGTAATTTGGGTCGAAAATTTTGCCGAAATCGCTCTATCTTGCACGGTTAAGGAGATAGAAGCAAATTTGTGTTTTGCCATTTTTGGCAAAAATTCGAAAATTCAAAATGGCCGCCATTTTTGGGGAGGGGAAAATTTTTTTGAAAATTGCAAAGATTGCATTGCTTAGATACCCTGTGGGTCGAAAATTTTGCCGAAATCGCTCTATCTTGCACGGTTAAGGAGATAGAAGCAAATTTGTGTTTTGCCATTTTTGGCAAAAATTCGAAAATTCAAAATGGCCACCATTTTTGGGGAGGGGAAAATTTTTTAAAAATTACCAAGAGTACAATGCTCAGATACCCTGTGGGTCGAAAATTTTGACGAAATCGCTCTATCTCGCACGGTTAAGGAGATAGAAGCAAATTTGTGTTTTGCCATTTTTGGCGAAAATTCAAAATGGCCGCCATTTTTGGGGAGGGGAAAATTTTTTGAAAATTGCAAAGATTGCATTCCTTAGATACCCTGTGGGTCGAAAATTTCGACGAAATCGCTCTATCTCGCACGGTTAAGGAGATAGAAGCAAATTTGTGTTTTGCCATTTTTGGCAAAAATTCGAAAATTCAAAATGGCCGCCATTTTTGGGGAGGGGAAAATTTTTTTAAAATTGCAAATATTACATTCCTTAGATATGTTGTGGGTCGAAAATTTCGACGAAATCGCTCTATCTCGTACGGTTAAGGAGATAGAAGCAAATTTGTGTTTTGCCATTTTTGGCAAAAATTCGAAAATTCAAAATGGCCGCCATTTTTGGGGAGGGGAAAATTTTTTGAAAATTGCAAAGAGTACACTCCTTAGATACCCTGTGGGTTGAAAATTTCGACGAAATCGCTCTATCTCGTACGGTTAAGGAGATAGAAGCAAATTTGTGTTTTGCCATTTTTGGCAAAAATTCTAAAATTCAAAATGGCCGCCATTTTTGGGGAGGGGAAAACTTTTTAAAAATTGGCAAGAGTAAAATTCTCAGATACCCTGTGGGTCGAAAATTTTGCCGAAATCGCTCTATCTCGCACGGTTAAGGAGATAGAAGCAAATTAGTGTTTTGCCATTTTTGGCGCAATCCCAAGCAAGCTACTGACCCAATAAGCCTGCATACCAAATTTGGTGACAATAGCTCTAATACTTTTCCTTTAAATGAGCGGAAACCATGCGTGACGCCGGACATCGGACGCCGGACATCGGACAACGGACATCGGACGGCGGAAAAAGCAAAAATAATATATCCACCCCCCAGGGGGGTGGACATAATAATGTTAACTGCATGAGCTAATGAGGTAATGAAGTCCTCCACTAACACTTGTGTCAATATAGAACCACTGATACTACATATAAATGGTATGGGATAACAAACAATCTACTATATATAAAAGGGAAAATAAAAATACTCAGAAATCATCAATGGTTCAGTCTATCCATTTTACAAATTTGCCCCAAAAAGTTCAGTTAATTATATTTGCAACAAGCGAAAGCTCTTCCAAAAGTAGGTGAATGAGTTATTTAAGAAAAATTGGATATCCCCAATACTTTTAGGGATAATTCACATTAGCTACGGATCTGAAAATTCACTAATTGAAAGCTCTCCAAAATGTATGTGAATGAGTTATTTCAGAAATACTGGCTATCTGCAATACTTTTAGAGATAATTAGCATTTACTCATTTTGAGGAGGTGAATAATTAGCTACGGCTCTGAAAATTCACCAAGTGAAAGCTCTCCCAGAAGTAGGTGAATGAGTTATTTGATAAAAATTGGCTATCTGCAATACTTTTAGAGATAATTCACATTTACTCATTTTCAGTAGGTGAGTAATTAGCTACAGGTCTGGAACTTCACCATGTGAAAGCCCTCCCAAAAGTAGATGAATGAGTTATTTGATAAAAATTGGATATCCGCAATACTTTTAGAGATAATTCACATTTACTCATTTTGAGTAGGTGAATAATTAGCTACGGGTCTGAAACCTCACCAAGTAAAAGCTCTCCCAAAAGTAGGTGAATGAGTTATTTGAGAAAAATTGGATATCTGCAATACTTTTACAGATAATTCACATTTACTCATTTTGAGTAGGTGAGTAATTAGCTACGGGTCTGGAACTTCACCATGTGAAAGCTCTCCCAAAAGTAGATGAACGAGTAATTTGATAAAAATTGGATATCCACAATACTTTTAGAGATAATTAGCATTTACTCATTTTGAGTAGGTGAATAATTAGCTACAGGTCTGAAACTTCACCAAGTGAAAGCTCTTCCAAAAGTAGGTGAATGAGTTATTTAAGAAAAATTGGATATCCCCAATACTTTTAGGGATAATTCACATTTACTCATTTTGAGTAGGTGAGTAATTAGCTACGGGTCTGGAACTTCACCATGTGAAAGCTCTCCCAAAAGTAGATGAATGAGTTCTTTGATAAAAATTGGATATCCGCAATACTTCTAGAGATAATTATCATTTACTCATTTTGAGTAGGTGAGTAATTATCTACGGGTCTGAAACTTCACCATGTGAAAGCTCTCCCAAAAGTAGATGAAGCAGTTATTTGAGAAAAATTATGTCATTATTTGGCCACAAATAAGAAAATAGCTATTACTCACTTATGGCATGCAATAGAACCCCAAACTATATGCATTTACCCTGCAGTCACAATTTCAAAGTACGTATTACTCGGCTATCCAATGTGCAACAGGTCTGAAACTTTACTATGTGATAGGTTATCAAAAACTAGATGAATAACATATTTGAAAATATTTCCCTAACTTTAATACTTTTGAAGATATATGACATTTACTTATGTTGTTATTTTGCTACAAATAAGAAAATAGCTATTACTCACTTATGGCATGCAATACAACCCCAAAATATATACCATCTTATAGTTAAGGACAAAGTAGCTGAACAACATATTTGAAGAAAAAGCTGTAACTGCAATAGTTTTGGATTTACAATGGATTTACTCAACAATCACAATTTCAAAGTAGCTATTACTCAGCTATGCAATGTGCAACAGGTCTGAAACTTTACTATGTGATAGCTTACAAAAAAGTAGATGAATGACATATTTGAAAAGAATTCCGTAACTTTAATACTTCTGAAGATATTTGACATTTACTTATGTCATTATTTTGCTACTAATAAGAAAAAAGCTATTACTCACTTATGGCATGCAATAGAACCCCAAACTACATGCCAGCTTATAGCTAAGGACAAAGTAGCTGAACAACATATTTGAAGAAAAAGCTGTAACTGCAATAGCTTCGGAGTTACAATGGATTTACTCAACAGTCACAATTTCAAAGTAGCTATTACTTAGCTATGCAATGTGCAACAGGTCTGAAACTTTACTATGTGATAGCTTACAAAAAAGTAGATGAATGACATATTTGAAAAGAATTCCGTAACTTTAACACTTCTGAAGATATTTGACATTTACTTATGTCATTATTTTGCTACTAATAAGAAAATAGCTATTACTCACTTATGGCATGCAATAGAACCCCAAACTACATGCCAGCTTATAGCTAAGGACAAAGTAGGTGAACAACATATTTTACGAAAATATTGTAACTGCAATAGTTTTGGAGTTACAATGGATTTACTCAACTGTAGAATTTCAAAGTAGCTATTACTCAGCTATCCAATGTGCAACAGATCCGAAACTTTACTATGTGATAGCTTATGAAAAAGTAGATGGATAACATATTTGAAAAGAATTCCCTAACTTTAATACTTTTGAAGATATTTGACATCTACTTATGTCATGATTTTGCTACAAATAACAAAATAGCTATTACTCACTTATGGCATGCAATAGAACCCCAAACTATGTACCATCTTATAGCTAAGGACAAAGTAACTGAACAACATATTTTAGGAAAATACTCTAACTGCAATAGTTTTGGAGTTACAATGGCTTTACTCAACAGTCAGAATTTCAAAGTAGCTATAACTCAGCTATCCAAGGTGCAACAGGTCTGAAACTTTACTATGTTATAGCTTACCAAAAAGTAGATGGACAACATATTTGAAAAGATTTCCCTAACTTTAATACTTTTGAAGATATTTGAAATTTACTTCTTCTGTTATTTAGCTACAAATGACGAAATAGCTATTACTCACTTATGGCAAGCAATAGAACCCCAAACTATGTACCATCTTATAGCTAAGAACAAAGTAGCTGAACAACATATTTTAGGAAAACACTCTAACTGCAATACTTTTTTAGTTACAATAGCTTTACTCAACAGTCAGAATTTCAAAGTAGCTATTACTCAGCTATCCAAGGTGCAACAGGTCTGAAACTTTACTATGTCATAGCTTACCAAAAAGTAGATGGACAACATATTTGAAAAGATTTCCCTAACTTTAATATTTTTGAAGATATTTGACATTTACTTCTTCTGTTATTTAGCTACAAATGAGAAAATAGCTATTACTCACTTATGGCATGCAATAGAACCCCAAACTATGTACCATCCTATAGCTAAGGACAAAGTAGCTGAACAACATATTTTAGGAAAATACTCTAACTGCAATAGTTTTGGAGTTACAATCGCTTTACTCAACAGTCAAAATTTCAAAGTAGCTATTACTCAGCTATCCAAGGTGCAACAGGTCTGAAACTTTAGTATGTGACAGCTTACCAAAAAGAAGATGGACAACATATTTGAAAAGATTTCCCTAACTTCAATACTTTTGAAGATATTTGACATTTACTTCTTCTGTTATTTAGCTACAAATGAGAAAATAGCTATTACTCACTTATGGCATGCAATGGGACCCCAAACTATGTACCATCTTATAGCTAAGGACAAAGTAGCTGAACAACATATTTGAAGAAAAACTTGTTACTGCAATAGTTTTTGAGTTATGAGCCCTTTACTCAAAGTAGCTAAGATTGCTATTACTCACTTATCTTTAGGCCTAAGTCAATAAAACCAAAATTTTTTTCAAGGGCATGAAAATTCATTGGGACAATTAATTTACAAAAAATCTGTAGCTGTAGCAGTTTTGAGAAATCTGCGTGACTAACTAATGCACGCACGCACGCACTCACGCACGCACACATGCACGCACAGACATCATTTCATAATCTCCCTCCCGGGCTAAAGCCCGGCGGGAGATAATAAAAATCAAATATATGAATGAGGAATGTCCAACAGGAAAATTATACCCCCAGATTTATATATAAATTATTATAGCCACAAGAGTGGAACTCCAAAGACAGTGTTGTATAATGTAAATAAATTGTGATTTATAAATGTGTGATTATAAACTGAAATAACTTCATAACTGCAGGACCTGTGTCAAAATTAACAGAGCCAATGTCCCTTTCGCCTACTTTAATATGTATACCCAGTTTGACAACATATTCAAATTATACGAAATACAGTTTGAAACTTGTTACACTTACCATTTCCAAATTACACGGAGAAATATAATAATTATGAAAAATGTTTAAAAAGGTCACTTGGGTGGGTGTCCTCATACACAGGTTAAATGTCTACTTAAAGCCTTCATTTTTGGCACATGTAAATAGAACATAATAATATATTCGGATCAAATTTAAAATAAATCAACTAGTATATACCGTAAGAGTTTGAATGGACAGGCACCATCATATTTAACATCAATGCTTAACTATCAGCAACATCAACGCACCACAAGATTGGCAAGATAATCATACATGCTACAAGAGAAAAGATCAAAACTCGTCTCTATGGGTGACCGTGCCTTCAGTGTTGTGGCACCAAAGTATTGGAATGAACTGCCAGATGATATCAGGAACATTCAACTTCCATTGGACATCTTCAAAAAGAAACTAAAAACTCATTATTTTAAAACAGCATATTGTAGAGAAAACGCGCAATGATTGTTTTTTCTTAAATAGAATTGCACTATATAAATATGTCATGTTATGTTATTCCCAAATGGGATTTCGGCTATATCAGTCACATAGTTTGACAGCCACAGGGCTTAAAAGCGGCAAAAAGTCCAAATATTGGGTCTCTGTTTGCCTTTTTGATACCTCAATGTGACCTTAAAATTAAAGTTTCAAACTTCAAATTTGTGAAAAATAAAGATTACATATAGATCTTATATCTTATACAGTTTGAGACTTCTCAGACTTACCATTTGCAAGTTACAGGGCAAAATATGTGAAAAATGTTGAAAAGGGGTCATTCGGGGGTGTTTATGGTCCTCATACACAGGTTAAATGTCTATTTAAAGCCCTTATTTTAGGCACATTAATAAAAACATATTAATATATTCCCAGATGAGATTTCCGCTCTATCAGTGTCATAGTTTAACAGATACAGGGCTTAAAAGTGACAAAAAAATTCCATAAATTGGGTCTCTGTGGGCATTTTAGAGACCTCAACCTGACCTTACAATTAAAGCTTCAGACTTCATATTTTCAATACATAACTAGAAAAATGTTTTTCCTAACAAAAGCAAAGCGTTCCCAAAAGGTTCGAGCAATATAGTATAATCAATCTAAGGTTCTAAATAGACTCTCCACATATGGTTTTCCAATACCTCTTAATACATTCTAAAGCTGTAAAAGCATTAATTTGCAAATTTAATAAGTAAATTAAATTTTTATAAGTTAATACCTATCCAATGGACAATTGCTTTACCGGTCGGCGCGACCGGTCCCGCCAAACACCAGAAAAAGACATCCTGTATATAATACCGGCAGGACCAGTCACAGAGTGTGCATTCGCTAGGTGGCGCATCGTACTTCCTTCCTGTCTAGACAGCGTGATGTCATAGCATCCTTTTCATTGTCTAAACATATTAAGTCCCCTAGTAAGCTGATAGCGGGGCCGGATGGGTGGGCCTTGTCCATTGGATAGGGTATTAACTTATAAAAATTTAATTTACTTATTAAATTTGCAAATTTATTGAGTTAATACATCCTATCCAGCGAACAACTGCTGAATAACTACCGCTTGGAAGGCGGGTAAGCTGCTAGGGACATACATGAACTCATAAAAGAACAAAGCTGAGAAGGCCCATTTTGACCTAGGGTCAGATGAACCCAAAGGTCAAGGTCGGCTAAGACTAACCGGCTATCTGGAAGTCCAAGGTTGCCCCCCCTTTTTCTCGGACCTACTCTGAGAATAGAAAGAGAGGGTTGAGTTCAGTCCCATAAGAAATGAACTTCCCAAAGGAAGCAAGTCACAGTTTTTTTGTTTTATTTTTTTAATATTATATACAATTGTACAAGCTATGTACATATTTACATAATAATTATTTACATATCTATATATCTCCTCATTTTGGGGCTTGGTGGTGGACCTGTTGGGCAGCCACCACTGGCCCTAAATGAAAAAGCTCTGTATCAGCCCAGGCCACATCCTTCAGATAGAATTGTGTGAAGGTGTTATGGGATTTCCAGTGGCAGGCTGACAGAATCTGCTCCAAGGAGACCCCCGATTGGAAGGCCTTAGAAGCAGCAAAGGCCCTGACATCATCAGCTTTGACCTGATGCAGTGTGAGGGCCTCCTGGTCAGGGAGCTCATAACAAAGGATCACAGTTCGTTTGATCCTGAGGAGATGGTGGCAGGTGAGATGTCCTTGTCAAAACCTTTCTCGAAGGAGACAAAGACCAACTCCTTGTTCTGCCTAAGATCTGAGGTCCTGTCCAAGTAATAGCGAAGGGCTCTAACTGGACACAAGGACCTGTCACCCTTGAGTGACTTATCCAGAGTGGTGGCCAGGGCTGGTATGACCACTGGAGCCACACTATCTGGGCCCTCATTAGCCAGCTGATTCTTGGATAAAAGGCTGGGTGAAGGGTATAAGGACACCTTAGACCAGTCTGCCTGGTGTCTAATGTTCTTATGAAGCCAAGCATGGATCTCACTCCTGCGTTTACCAGAACCCAGGGCCAGCAGAAAAACAGTCTTGAAGGTCAAGTGTTTTAGTGAGGCCTCTTTTAAAAGGGCCTTAGTCAGCTGGTGCAAGAACAGGGTTCCAGGAGGGTATACCACTCCTGCCCTTGGGCCTGTCTCTATGGAAACTTATAATCCAGGAGACGGGCGAGTTTCTCATCTTTGCTGACATTAATGGTAGAGTTGCCTATTTTGTTAGCAATGGCTGATCTGTACCCATCAATGGTACTGGGTTGCAACTTCCTGTCCTGAAACAGGTGCAACAGGAAGTCAGCTATGACTTTTAGAGGTGGTGCCCTGAAGTCCACCTGATTACTGAGGCACCACTTCGTAAAAATGGTCCACTTTGCCTCATAGACGGATCTGGTTGATCCTCTTTGAGGACCCTCAATTTGTGCTGCCACTGCCTCAGAGAATCCCTACTCTTTGATTGCTGTGGCTCTAGGAGCCAGGCATGTAGGTTCAGGTTTGACAAGTTCCTGTGCAGGGTCTGGTTGAATGGCTGAGACACCAGATTTGGCAGGTTGGGCAGACACAAGGGGATCTGGCTGGACATTGCCACTAGATCCCAGAACCAGGGCATGTTGGGCCACCCTGGTGCAATCAGAATGATCCTGTTGCATGGGTAGTCCTGCAACTTCTCCACCACTTTGCCCAAGATGGCTGCTGGTGGGAAGGCATATGGGTCCAGATATTGCCATGACAGGCTGAGTGCATCCACTGCCCATGCCTGGGGATCCGGAACCGGTGACACAAACTATGGTAGTTTGTTGTTGAATCTGGTGGCAAACCGGTCCACTTGTGGCTGGTGCCACAGGGAGCATATAGCTTGGAAAACCTCTGGCCGTCCGGGGATGTGACGTGCCTTGAGAGTTACCTGTTTCCTGGTGTACCAAGACAGGATTTTCCACAGCAGGGCACACAGGGAGCCCGACTTCATCCCCCCTTCTTTGTTGATATAGGCAACCACTGTTGTGTGTTGTAAATATCTGCAGAGCATGTTTTAGTGGGTGTAATGGTTGACCTGGAAGAACATTGCTTTCCTCCAGCCACCACCTTAAGTGGGGGTCTGACCTTGCCTCCTTGAGGTCAAACTGGTAATTACGAAGTTGAAAACCTGTTTTGGCTCCAGTTCTGACTTCTCCTTGTTCACCAGCCAACCTAGTTCTTGACAGAGAGCTACCAGGGTCTGTGTATGCTGGAGACAAGTTTGGTGGATGTGGCTCTCACCAACCAGTCGTCTAGGTACTGGTGGATTCTTATAACCCTCTGTAAAGCCATCAGTTTGACTTCTTTGACCACCACTGTGAACTCCATGGGTGCTGTGGACAGACCAAAGGGTATGTCTTTGAACTGGTAGGATTGACCCTGGGTGTGAAAACGCATGTACTTCCTGGACTGACTGTGAATTGGTATATGGAAGTATGTGTCCTTGAAGTCTATGGAGGTGACCCACTCCCCTAGCTGTAGGGAGGTCCTTATTATCTCTGGGGTCTCCATTTTGAACAACTCTGTGTTAAGGAAGGTGTTCAAGGTGCTCAGGTCCAGGATAGATCTCCACTGGTTGTTGGGTTTGGGTACCAAAACTAGCCGGTTGTAAAAACCCAGTGAGTTTTGGTTTGTAACCGGTTCCACTGCATTTTTGTTTGTCAGCTAATACAGTGCCTCCAGAAGGTGGGATTGTCTTTGTGGGTTGACATAGTTGCTTATGACCGTTGGTGACCTGGTTAGGTTGGGTCTGAACCGGAAGGGGAGGGTGTAACCCTCTCTCAGTATTGTGATTACTTTTGAACTCGAACCCAGAGCTTCCCACTTTTCCCAAAACTGCTGTAACCTTGCCCCTACTGGTGGATTTATGACAACATTTGTGACAGTATTTGCAGAACACAAGTGACCTATACAGGAAACATCGTTCACATGCTTTATTTCTGTATGATTGTAACAATAATTGGGATTTACACCTTTCTTTGTGGCAACCCGGTGACAGAATGAACATTTGCAACAAAAGAGTTTACATGTAAAAATTGAGTCTCGCTCTTGCTGGTCACTGGTAAAGGGTTCAAATCTTGCTTCTTGCCAGATATATGTACAGAGTTCTTCACTCCGGCTACATTTAAAACACAGTAATTGTCATTTACTTCTCTTTGAAACCTTGGCCGGCTTTTGGGTGAAGTTTGAGCCTTTACCACGACCTTTTTGTCCAATTTGCCGGTCTCTAATTTGCTTCCAGGCTGGTGTAGTGGGCTTCCGGTCCGGTTGCTGTGTTGATCTGCCATTTGAGGAAGCGTGACCAGTAAACTGTCTGGAAACAGTGAATGGAGATGGACCGGTGCTGTACGTAAGGCAGTTAAGGTATCTGGCTTTACACCCCCATGTATGAACTCCAGGTAGCTGTCTCTGCGAGCCAGAGTGAGGTTGGCCTTGCTGATGAACACTCCCTCTGAGAGATCCTGCATAGTACGCTGCATAGCTTGAGAGATTGACCGGTTAAAGGTCACCAAATATTCAAGTTCTTTAACTACCTGCTGCGTTCTTTCTGCTGCCTTGCCTAGTTGAAGCAGAGTCTTTCTTATCTGTATGCATGTCGTACCACTTTGATGACCTGGGTGGCTTGACAAACTGGTCACACAGCAGTCCACCAGTCTCAGTGTTCCCGGAAGGGTAGCCTTCAGCAACAGTTACATTCAGTCTCTCAAATTTTCTACACGGCCACTCATCTACCGGTAACTTGACAGACACTTTACCGGTTGGCTTGGTTCGGGAACCGGTGTAATGGTAAATCTTCCCCCCCAAAATATTCCCCCCGGGGGTATATTTTCTAGAAAATATTCTCCTCGGGGTTGGGGGTGGGTGGGGGGTGGAAGATTTTCTAGAAAATAATACCCCCCACCTGAAAATATTCCCCCCGGCTTAAGGAAAATAATCTTCAACTGATAGCACTGTGCTTTATTAGTTTTTAGAATATTTATTATCTAAAACCTACAGGCCTGCAGTTTGTTATTTCATGTTTTACTATCTTTTAATACCTTCCATTTAGGTGGATCCCTTAGTTTCACTTGTTATATAAATTCTTTGAATGAAACAAAATCATGAAACTCATTAGGCAGACCTGTACTTTATCATTGTATGTTTTATTCCATAAATAATATCTTCAATTTTTGGCGGATCCATTAGTTTCACTTGTATAACTTCTTTGAATAAAACAAAATCATGAAACTCACTATGCAGACCTGTACTTGATCATTGCCTAGAAAAGGGTGAAATATGTCCATTTCCAACAACTAAGTGTAAAGTAACCACTCTTGAAGAAAAAAACATTTTAAATTGAAATAGATTGTTTATGTAGGCAGCCAAACAACAGATCATGAAAAACTGCAAATGGCAGAATCTAAAGTGTGATCAATCTCTGTAATCTGTAGCATTAACAGGTTGATGTTTTGTAATCTCCATTTCTTTTTTACCTTTTATGTTGGTTTTATATTGTAAAAAATATTGACTTCATTTATACATTTATATTCTTTATACACTGTTTAAATGAAGATAATTTGAAAATATTAATACTTTTTTATAACTATCACAGGTTGGGGGGGGGGGGGAATTTTCATGGCGGGGGCGGGACTATTTTCTAGAAAATCTAACCCCCAGGGGAAGATCTTATGGGGGGGGGGGGGGAATTTGCTTTTACACTGGCAAAAGGATTATCATCCAGGGAGGACGATGCACTGTCAAAGTCAGGTATCCGATGCCAGCCCATGAAGGATCTGACTCCTCTGATAGTCTCTCTGTGGTTGGCTTCTTCAGAGAGGTCCTGGTCAGTCGAATCTTCCGGCAGTTCACCTTGGGCATTGGCACTAGCTGGAGACACTGGTTCCCTATCCATCTCTGCCTCACTGTCAGATTCACTGGCAAACTCATCAGTTCGTACACCGGGAAGTGGCTGGTTCAACTGCGTAGAATCAATACCAGTTGGCAGCACTTCAGGACCTGCACCGGGAGCCTGTATAGGCTGGGTGGCTGTCCCTGCACCGGGAGCCTGTAATGGCTGGGTGGCAACATCAGAGGTACCAGGACCCTGAACAGGGCGGGTAGCACTCTTACAGACCTCCTGCACAGCATTCGTACCGGGAACCCCCAGCGGAGGTTGGGTAGCATCACTTTCACTCGTAGATTTCTTCTGCTCTCCACGTTCTTTCCTGGACTTGTAGGTTGGGGTGGCCAGCTGCTGTACTTGAGGAGGCGTAAATGCCTTACAAATCTGGCAATCAAGTTTCTTGACACAGGGATCGTCTCCCACCCCCTTCTCCCTACATCTGGCACATTTCTTGTGACTGTCGAACAGGGCCATAACGTGCCCCCAAGTTCCTCTTTTCTGTCCAGGGGAAGACATAATGGTGATAGAACTCGTAGATGTAAGCAAATAAACTTAAAAGTTCATAAAATGGTGAAATTCGTTGATAAACTTCAAAAACGTCTCTCTGTAGAAAACACGTCTGCACACACCTCATGCCAAACAAAAAAGATGCTATGACGTCACGCTGTCTAGACAGGAAAGAAGTACGATGCACCACCTAGCGAATGCACACTCTGTGACCGGTCCTGGCGGTATTATATACAGGACGTCTTTTTCTGGCGTTTGGCAATTGTCCATTGGATAGGATGTATTAACACAATAAAAAATGATTTTACACATTTTGCATATACCAGATTCACATATTTTATGACATGCCCTGAAATTTAAGGCATTTGTAAACACAGAATCAGCTATTTATGACCCCAGTGTGATCCATAAGAAAGGAGTCAGGGAGTAAATCTGACTGCCTATCCAGACTCTTTACCTATGGTTTCCCAATACCTCTTAATACATTCTATAGCTCTAAAAGCATTAATAAAGGAGATTTTAGGGAAAAACACAAAACGCTATTTTATTACCCCGATTTGACCCATAAGGGGGGTCACGGGGTAAATCTGACCAGCTATCAAGACTCTTCACATATGGGTTCCCAATACCTCTTAATACATTGTAAAGCTCTAAAAGCAATAATAAAAGAGATACAAAGCATAAAAATAGCATCAGAGATGCCCGTACCCCACAGCCTAGGGAAATATTTTTAATACCATGAGATATAGAAGTACTGTATCAGTACAAAGTTCAGGAAACTTTCGGAGCACTGTCAATTATATAAAGGTCCAAACAATGTTTAAATAGAGAAAATAATGTCTAAAAGAAAGATAATGCATGTAAAGATGAAGTATTAAAACAAGACAATTCAATAACAAGATGACAGCATTATGCAGTAAACTAAACATTACGACACTCTTTATCTACATTTGGCATGGCAGAATTATGGTTTGGATGTTTTGAATATTACCATGCATACAGAAGTGGTAATACATTCAATGAATGCTTATGTGTGGTGTTGGAGCAAAATCTGTGGCTAACTTGATGAAATTCCATCTGTTACAATGGGAAGTTGTAAAAGTAAAATTCTTAATGAATTCTAATATGACTTTAAAAGTGCTTAATCTGCATCAAAAGACAGACCCAAAGGTGCAACAAGATGTTAAAGGCCAAGGTCACTACAACAAGCTCAAATCCAGGTCACACCATGATGCTGTATACCTACAACCCCTAACCAATGTCCCTACCAAGCATCAACTTCCTACACCTCACGGTTTCCGAGATATAGCCTGGACAAGATTTATAGGTCAAGGTCACAACGGCAGGGTCAAGGGTCAAATCAAGGTCACACCATGACGTTGCACAACTACATCCCCTAACCAATGTCTCTACCAAGTATCAACTTCTTACATCTCACGGTTTCCAAGATATAGCTTGGACAAAATTTTATAGGTAAAAGTCACTATGGAAATGTCGAAGGTCAAATCAAGGTAATATTATGACATTGCACACCTACACCCCGTAACCACTGTCCCTACCAAGTATTAACTTCCTACACCTTACAGTTTCCGAGATACAGGCTGGACACTTCTTCCCGCTGCCCGCTCGCCCATCTGGACTCCATGGGTGAAAACAATACCCCGACAACCCTTAAGGGCTGTGGGGTAAAAATTGCATAAATTCATCTTGATTCATTGATCAAGTGTCGTTGTACTTTAATTTGTAGTGTATTTATTTAGCCTGGCACTTGTAATTTTCTTCTACTTGAGTCTTGATACCAGTACTTGCAACTTTGCACAGTAAATCTACTTGATTACATGAACTTATACCCTGGTCTGTTATTTACAACAAACTGTAACTCTGAGATACAGGCTAGACACTTCTTCCCGCCGCCCGCCCGCCCATCCAGACAACATGGGTGAAAACAATACCCCAACAGCCCTTTGTTTGCTCTGTAAGACATACTTTATCATTAAATTTCTTCTGATTTCCTTTACACTAATCATAATCAAATTCATACCCTATATGCCCTTTTCAGGTCACTGCTGTAGACATGTGTGAATCGTTCATTGTGTAGTCGCTGACCAAGTAACTGGGCCTGCTGTTCCCCTTTGATTGACAATTCAGTATCCTGTTGACCTGAATGGACATTAATTTCTATTTATCTCCAAAAATAAATACACAATGCTGCATAAATTCACCTCATCATATAAACTTGAAAATTTTCTTGTTTACCTGAATTAGTTATGGTGAAGAAGTTAACGAAATTCAAGTCAGAACTTGAAATCTAGAGATATTTACTTTCATACAAAGAATAGCCCCTTCACATTTTTTCAGGGAATGTTGATCCGAAATCTGTTCACAGAATAAAACATCAAATTGACAATTATTTCTTTTGAAAATGGAAAATACTGTTTGTAGCAGATCTAAAAAGTTATGAGTTAAAGTTACCTTGTATAATCCGGCCTTTGTTTGCATTAGTTTCACCACTGCAATACACAACCACAAACATTACTCTCAACATATTGTGAAAACTAGTTTTCAGTACTAGACTTGAATTAATTAAGTAATTACTATGTACTGAATTTGAAATAAAAAATCTCACTTTTTGAATACCTATGATGCTATCAAAACATCATAATTACAAAAATAAATATATTTTTACATGCTTGGAACTTGATGATATAATTTGGGAACATTTACGATGCAACCAGTATCACTAACTAATCTCCCAGGGTATTACATAATGTGACTGTGTATATCAATAAAAGAGAAAACATAACACAAGACATGACTTAAATCTGCACTTTCATTGGAAGAAAATATATTTGTATTATCATTAAAAGCGCATCCTTAAAGCAATTTAACTTCAACAGATACAAACACCAATATTTCTGACAATGTAAGCTGAAACAGTCAACTTCATGCTTCTGATGTACGAGAAATAAATAAATAAACAAGAGCAATTGGGAAATAAATAAATAAACAAGAGCACTTGGAGAGAAGGGCTTAGTGCAAACTTTTCAAAATTTTTATGCAGAGCATTAAACTGAATGATTTAATCATTCGTCCATGCTTGCATTAGGTCCCATAAGCGCTACTGTGGACAATTTCAGTAAAAACTTGATCCAGAGTCAAGGATATTGACCCGATCATGCCCGAATTTGAATCAGTTCTTTCTTGTAACAGTTCTGGTGCTCCCTAAAAATTTCATTACCATCTGTGCAGTAGTTTTGGAGTTATGCTGTAAATAAACATACTAACAAACAAGCAAACAGACTGAGTAATATACTTTGCAAAAAGTTTGCAAAATAATAAAAATAAAGTTATCATAATTTATGTAGAAAGCTGTGCCTTTCTTGATTGTAAGAGAAAAGCAAACTGGACCAAGGACACAATATAGTGTCAGCTATAGGGTTTAAAAGTAGAAAAAGGTCCATAAATTGGGTCTCTGTAGGCATCTAAAGATACGGTCATGTGAACTTAAAATTAAACTCACAGACTTCAACTTTTCCATGCAAACATTACATATAGAAGTTTCATTTAATACAGTTTGAGACTTGTCAGACTTACCATTTCCAAGTTTTAGGGGAAAATATGTGAAAAATGTCGACAAAGGTCACTCGGGTGGGTATTTATTGTCCCCATACACAGGTAAATGTCTACTTAAAGCCCTTTTTTTGGCAGATGTAGAAAGAACATATAACATATTCCCAGATGAGACTTCAGCTCTATCAGGGACATAGTTTAACAGTTATAGGGCTTAAAAGAGGCAAAAGTCCATAAATTGGGTTTCTGTGGGTATTTTAGAGACCTCAAGGTGACATTAAAATTAAAGCTACAGATTTAAATTTTCACAGACTAAAATTACACATAGAATTTATATTTAACACAGTTTGAGACTTGTCTCCAAGTTACTGGGCCAAATATGTGAAAAGTGTCATCATCATCAGAGATGCCCATACCCCACAGCCTGGGGAAATAGTTTTCAACACCACGATATATAGAAGTAGCGAAACAGTACAAAGATCGGGATACTTTCAGTGCAATGTCAGTTATATAAAGGTTCAAATAATGTTTACGTAGAGAAACTAATGTCTAAGAGAAAGAAAATGTATGTAAAGATGAAGTATTAAAATAACACAATTCAATAACAAGATGATAGCATTAATCAGTAAACTGAAAATTATGATGCTGTAAAATTTACTAACTGGAGAATAGATGTCAATGGAAAGTAGCATAGTTATGTAAATGTACATATAATAATCAATTGCAGCAATCCATATATTTTTGTCAAAAGAGAAACATGTCTCAAATATGGCAGGTGAACACACTTTGGCAAAGCCAAAGGTCACACAATGGTGCACACCTTCACCCTCTAACAGGGTTTGAAATTAGCGCCAATCCGTGACCAACAGAAATACTTTTTGGTCAAAAAGATTAAGACCCTGCCAGTATGCTTGCTCTACAAGCTGTTTTATACACACGTCTTGCACAGTCGAATTAAGGTTGGGATGTTTTGAATATTGCACAAACATACTAAAGCGACCTCACACATTTGTATTAGGATTAAAGACCTCTCCCATCTTTATCATTATATGTTTTGCATAGTCGAATTTCAGTTTGAATGTTTTGAATATTACCCATACACACAGATGTGGCAATACAATGTCCCTACAAAGTGTGAACTTCATATACCTTACGGTCTCCGAGATATACCTAAGACAAGATTTTATAGGTCAAGGTCACTACAGGAAGGTCAAAGGTTAAATCAAGGTCGCACTATGATGTTGCACACCCAACCTCAAACCAGTGTCCCTACTAAGTATCAACTTCCTACACCTTACGGTTATGGTCAAGGTCACTACGACAAAATCAAATCAAGGTCACACCATGACGTTGCACACCTACAACCCCTAACCAATGTCTCTCCCAAGTATCAACTTCCTGCACGTTGTGATTTCAAAGATATAACCCGGACAAGATTTTATAGGTCAAGGTCACTACAGCAAGGTCAAAGGTCAAATCAAGGTCACACCATGACATTGCACACCTACACCCCCTAACAAATGCCCCAACCAAGTATTAACTTCCTACACCTTACGCTTCCCGGACAAGATTTTAAAGGTCAAAATCACTACGGCAAGGTCAAGTCAAGGTCATACCATGACATTGCACACCTACAACCCCTAACTAATGTCCCTGCCAAGTATCAACTTCCTACACCTTACGGTTGCTGAGATATAGCCCGGACAAGATTTTCAAACTCAAGGTCACTGCGGCAAGGTCAAAGGTCAAATAAAGGTCAGACTGTGATGTTGCACACCTACACCCCCTAACCAATGTCCCTACCAAGTATGAACTTCCTACACCTTACAGTTTCCGAGATACAGCCCAGACAAACTTTTCCCGTCGCCCGCCATCCGGACACCATGGGTGAAAACTATACCCCGACAGCCGTTAAGGGTTATGGAGTAAAAAGGTCACATGGGTGGATGTTTACAGTCCTCATATACAGGTTAAATGTCTACTTAAAGCCTTAATTTTTTGCCGTAAGTATACAACTTAAAAGTGGCAAACAGTCCATAAATTGGGTCTATATGGGCATTTTAAAGATTTGACCTTAAAATTAAGGCTACAGACTTCAAATTTTCTAGAAACTAGAAAACGGTTTTTGCTAACAAAAACGAGCGGCCCAGATGGAGATGTGGGGTTATTAAAGCTGTAGTAGTTGCGGTATCAGACTGTAAGCAGAATGTTAGCTTTACTGTGTTTTATATCTGATAGAAAAGCAGATTATTTAAAAATAGCATCAGAGATGCCCGTACCCCACAGCCTGGGGAAATAGTTTTCAACACCATAAGATATAGAATTATTGAAACAGTACAAAGATCGGGATACTTTCAGAGCAGAGTCAGTTATATTAAGGTCAAAATGATGTTTAAGTAGAGAAAACAACATCTAAGAGAAAGAAAATGTATGTAAGGATAAAGTATTAAAACAAGACAATTCAATAGCAAGATGCCAGCATTAATCAGTAAACTAAAAATTATGATGCACACCTACAACCCCTAACCAATGCCCGTACCAACTATCACCTTCCTACACCTTACGCTTTCCGAGATATAGCCCAAACAAGATTTCTAAGTCAAGGTCACTACAGCAAGGTCAAAGGTCAAATCAAGGTCACACCATGATGTTGCACACCTACACCCCCTAACCAATGTCCTTACAAAGTATCAACTTCCTACACCTTACGGTTTCAAAGATATAGTCCGGACAAGATTTTATGGGTCAAGGTAACTACGGCAAGGTCAAATCAAGGTCACACCAGGATGTTGCACACCTACACTCCCTAAACAATGTCCCTACCAAGTATCAACTTCCTACACCTTACAGTTTCCGAGATATAGCCCGGACAAGATTTTATAGGTCAAGGTCACTACAGCAAGGTCAAAGGTCAAATCAAGGTCACACCCTGATGTTGCACACCTACACCCCCTAACCAATGTCCCTACCAAGTATCAAGTTCCTACACCTTACGGTTTCCGAGATATAGCCCGGACAAGATTTTATGGGTCAAGGTCACTACGGCAAGGTCAAAGGTCAAATCAAGGTCACACCAGGATGTTGCACACCTACACTCCCTAACCAATGTCCCTACCAAGTATCAACTTCCTACACCTTACGGTTTCCCAGATATAGCCCGGACAAGATTTTCAAACTCAAGGTCACTGCGGCAAGGTCAAAGGTCAAATCAAGGTCAGAGCATGACGTTGCACACCTACACATCCTAACCAATAGCCATACCGAGTATCAACTTCCTACACGTTACGGTTTCTGAGATACAGCCCGGACAAACTTTTTTTCCCGTCAGCACGACCGCCCGCCCATCCGGACACTATGGGTGAACACAATACCCTGACAGCCCTTAAGGGCTGTGGGGTAAAAACTATTTATCTTACTTCTGTTTATATTATATATTTCTAGAGAGATCAAATATTATACATTGTAAAACAATGTGAAGACATCCACACAAACAAACTTATATTTTTATGATTTTTTTTGGAATTTCAAAAGTCAAATATAAGCATGTGAAAATATTTTCCCATGCCAAAGGCATATAGCTGTTAAAAATGGTAAGAAAGTGCCCACTAATAAGAGAGATATTAAAGGGAGATGGTAAGGAAGCTTAACCCAAAAACACATAAGTACCCTTTACAGGGACACTTAATTAGAACTGTTTTCACTGAACGAATTGGCACTATCAATGTTCATAGAGACCCTTGGTGTGTGGTGTCAACTTTGCTCCAAGATGTATTCTATTTTGAATGTTAAAGAGGGAATTAGGTGATAAAGATTTAAACAGTGTTGGAAGGTTTTTGATAGACATGGTGCAAATATACTTCACATAGTTCGATAACAATATCTGTATGTAATAAATTATCATTCATTTGTACAATATAATGTTCTTTATAATTCATTTTGTCATAAGTAGCATCAAAGATTTTGTCATAAGTAGATCAAAGATGCAGCAGCACAATCTCAGGAAACAGCATTGGACACCATGAGATATCAAAAGATGTAAAACAGTACAAAGATCAGGAGACTTTCAGAACAGACAGTGTAAGTTATGTAAAAGTACATGAGAAATAACACTTAAGACAAGTTAAGAGAGACAAAATGTATATAAACACAAGGTATTATAACAAAACAACAAGGCAAAAACAAGCATTAATCAGTAAAGTAAAAGTTATGAAGCTGTAAAATTTATCAATTGAAGTATAACTGTCAATGGAGATAGCACAGTTAAACTAGACCTACGCATCGGAGAACCGATGCAAATCTGTATCCACTCGAAAGACAACTCACCAAAGCCAGTGAACCATCGTTTGACCTTGAAGGAGGGGCCAAAGGTCAAATCTGACATCAGAAGATTTCCAGCCCACAATATCCTGGAAGTTGGTTTCACATTGCAAACCTCTTGGATCAATAATAAATGAGTTATAAACCCTTTTAAGTTTTATTTTTTAAGGAGGGCTCAAGGTCAAATCTGACCACATCAGAAGATTCCCAGCCCATGATTTCCTATAATGTGGTTCAACACTGCAAACCTCTAGGACCAATAATAAGCAAGTTATAAGCACTTTTAAGTTTGGCTATCCTCGTATGACCTTGAAGGAGGGGTCCAAACTGACTACATCAAAAGATGTATGAGAAACAGCCAGTAGAAAAATGTAGATAATTTTCAAAGAAATGCCCGCGGCGGCCATCTTGTTCGAAATACAGATCAGACAAGATTTTAAATGTCAGGAATACTACGACAAGGTCAAATGTCAAATCATTACAGTAAACGTTAAACCATGAAGATGCACAACTACACCCCTAAACAATCTATCAACCAAGCATCCACTTCCTACACCTTATTGTTTTCGAGATAAAGTCTGGACAAAATTAAACATTCAAGGTCACTACAGCAAGGTCAAAGGTTAAACCAAATTAGAGGATCGCTTGCAAAAAAAAAAAAAAAAAAAGATAACGTTTTTACACAGCAAAAACAAAGCTTCCCAAAAATGATATAAAGGTGAGTGCTAAAGTATTGAGAAAATCCAGCATTTGTTTACACAATGTAATCCCGTTCAAGAACTGTGGTCTAATGTTGTTAAATGGATACAAGAAAAAGTTACTCAAAACTATGTATTATGTGAAATAAACAAATTGTTTGGATACCTGGTCCAGGAGCAAAACTTTTGGCCAATGAATTTCATATTACTATTAACAAGAGAATATATATTTTGGTGTGTCAAAAAAATTCTTGCCAAAGCTGGAACATTTGAAGACCACGGTTAAAGAAAGATATTTTGAATAAAAATATATATCAATAATAAACTCTGAATAAAAAAAAACTGAAGAGACCTTGACTTTATGGGAAAGATTATTCCAATGAAATGATACAAGTGTTTTTAACGAAAAATTGTAAAAGAAAAATGTATGGGTCCTAGTTTATATGTAGAAGTATATAATTTTTTTATATACTCTTGTTATATGTGTATATAAATGTAAAATTATGTCAAAAGTATCATAAATTTCCTATTGTGCAACCTAAAATGTCATTTATGTTGTAATCATTTATATTGTACACATTATCTGATGATATTATGGAATCAATAAAGTGGAAAAAAAATGCTCTTATAGCCTTATACTGTTGTGGCAACCAAAGTCTGCGTAGTTTATTTGGTACTGAGCAAACACAAAAATGGCATATATTGATATATGACCACCAGTATGTCAGACATGTAATACAGATCAATGACATGTACTTAACAGTTGTGATAACACATTGTGTCTAAAGTTTGTAGAGAGGAAAGTATTGTGTATATTTTTGGCTGGATGATAGTTATTTGCCTTGGTACTGTCCTCTGAATCGATATTTGCCTCGAGGCGGTCCAGGCTTGGATGGGACATAATAAACTTAAACTAGAAATAGGATGCCCTGTTGATAGTAGCTGCGACATATGAATAGAAACAGGATAGCATAGGACACACATTATCATGTGTAATGTCCACCCCATGAACCTTTTGCCAAAATTGTGCAGTAGTCTTACAAGACCCTGTTTCATTTGTAAAATATATCAATGATGCTTATATATTTATTAGTGTACATGTAAATTATTTCAGCTTCATGCCTTTTTGCATTGGTTGGGTCGAAAATTTTGATGAAGTCACTCTATCTTGCACGGTTAAGAAGATAGAAGCAAATTTCTGTTTTTCTATTTTTGGGGAAAATTCGAAAATTCAAAATGGCTGCCATTTTTGGGGAGGGGAAAATTTTTTTTAAATTGCCAAGAGTACATTGCTCAGATACCCTGTGGGTTGAAAATTTCGATGAAATTGCTCTATCTCGCACGGTAAAGGAGATAGAAGCAAATTTGTGTTTTGCCATTTTTGGCAAAAATTCGAAAATTCAAAATGGCCGCCATTTTGGGGGAGGGGAAAATTTTTTGAAAATTGCAAAGAGTACATTCCTCAGATATCCTGTGGGTCGAAAATTTCGACGAAATCACTCTATCTCGCACGGTTAAGAAGGTAGAAGCAAATTTGTGTTTTGCCATTTTTGGCAAAAATTCGAAAATTCAAAATGGCTGCCATTTTTGGGGAGGGGAAAATTTTTTTAAATTGCCAAGAGTACATTGCTCAGATACCCTGTGGGTAGAAAATTCCGACGAAATCGCTCTATCTCGCATGGTTAAGGAGATAGAAGCAAATTTGTGTTTTGCCATTTTTGGCAAAAATTCGAAAATTCAAAATAGCCGCCATTTTTGGGGAGGGGAAAATTTTTTTGAAAATTGCAAAGAGTACATTCCTTAGATATCCTGTGGGTCGAAAATTTCGACGAAATCGCTCTATCTCGCACGGTTTAGGAGATATGAGCACATTTCGTTTTAGAAAATGCGAAACATGTTTGCTTGCTGCCGATACAAATTTACTAATTGTTATAAATGCTTCCTGGTGTTTATTAAAAATGATGATGGTTTTAATATGGGAAATCGATAGAACAGATGTAATGTACTCACTGAGGTGCAGATGCAATCGCAGTACAATTGTATGTGAGAGTAAGATCTGAGTTGTAATACTAACTAGAAATAGGACGCACTGTTGATAGTAGATGCGAATAGAAACAGGATAGCATAGAAGAACACACATTATCATGTGTAATGTCCACCCCATGAACCTTTTGCCAAAATTGTACAGTAGTCTTACAAGACCCTGTTTCATTTGTAAAATATATCAATGATGCTTAAATATTTATTAGTGCAGATGTAAATTATTTCAGCTTCATGCCTTTTTGCATTGGTTGGGTCGAAAATTTTGACGAACTCACTCTATCTTGCACGGTTAAGGAGATAGAAGCAAATTTGTGTTTTGCCATTTTTGGCAAAAATTCGAAAATTCAAAATGGCCGCCATTTTTGGGGAGGGGAAATTTTTTTGAAAATTGCAAAGATTACATTCCTTAGATACCCTGTGGGTCGAAAATTTCGACGAAATCGCTCTATCTCGCACGGTTAAGGAGATAGAAGCAAATTTGTGTTTTGCCATTTTTGGCAAAAATTCGAAAATTCAAAATGGCCGCCATTTTTTGGGGAGGGGAAAATTTTTTTGAAAATTGCAAAGAGTACATTCCTTAGATACCCTGTGGGTCAAAAATTTCGACGAAATTGCTCTATCTCGCACGGTTTAGGAGATATGAGCACATTTGCCTTTTTCAGTATTCAAAATAGCTAATTACTCATTTATTTAATTAATTACTCACTCATCTATGAAGCAATTCCCCCCAAAAGCAATCCCATACAAGCTATTAACCCAATGAACCCCCATACCAAATTTCAGAAAGCTAGGCTTAATAGCATTCCTTAAAATGTCTGGAAACCAAAGAGCTACTCAAAAGTAGCAAAGTAGCTATTACTCAGTTAGCTATAGAGCTATCATCACCAAAAGCAATCCTATACAAGCTATTAACCCAATAAACCTGCATGCCAAATTTGGTAAAGATAGGATAAGAACTGTTGCCTAAAATGTCTGGAAACCAAGTGGGACGCCGGACGCCGGAAAAAGCAAAAATAATATGTCCACCCCCCAGTGGGGTGGACATAATTACTATCACCGAGGAAATATGTTTCTGGGTGTTTGGTTTGTCTGTCTGTTGCTGCATAGTTCCAATTTCTAAGCACATTTGTTATATAGTTAAAATATTTATTGGTCAACAAAATTAAAAGCAATTACTATCACCAAGGAAATATGTTTCTGGGTGTTTTGGTTTGTCTGTCTGTTGCTACATAGTCACAATTTCTAAGTGGAGTAGAAATGAAGTAATGTATTCACTGAAGTGCAGATGCAGTCTCAGTACAATTTTATTGAAGATAATATCTGTGCTGTAATACTTATTGACAGTATCTAATCACTGTAACATTTATTGTTGTTCTGGTACATGCTTTAACACACTTGGCTGCTGCTGATACAATTTGTTATATAGCTAAAAACATTTATTGATCGAGAAAATTAAAAGTAATTACTATCACCGAGGAAATAAGTTTATGGGTGTTTGGTTTGTCTGTCTGTTGCTGCATAGTTCCAATTTCTAAGTGGAATAGAAATGAAGTAATGCATGCACTGAAGTGCAGATGCAATCTCAGTACGATTATATGTGAAGGTTATATCTTTCCTGTAATACTTATTAACAGTAACGAATCACTGTAACATTTATTAATGTTTTAGCATATGCTGAAATGCACTTGTCTGCTGCTGATACAATTTGTTTTATAGCTAAATACATTTACTGGTTGACAAAATTAAGAGTAAATACTATTATGAAAAAAAATTTGGGGGGGATGGTTGGTTTGTCTGCTGCTGCATCGTCCCAATTTCTAAGTGGACACTACATGTTTATACATTATTTTAAAATTGGTAATTGTCTAGCTCCTGTTTGTTTTCATTGATAAAATAATGGTTATGGAAAACACTTAAGTACACAGAATGGAAATTAAAACAGTTCAAAGTGGTGACAGTTGACAGCTATAAAGTAGCTTTCAAAAGCTAAATATTTCTTGATGATGACAAAACATGGTGAACCTATTGAATTGGTGAAGTGAGAAAAGTGATGACATATTCACTCAGGTGTAGACACAAATTAAGATGGATATTGGTGGTTGTAAAACAATGTTGCTAAAACCTTCCTTAACACTAAATTATTGGTACTTACACTGTTGTAACATTTATTACTGCTTAGATATGTACTTGCACAAACTTGCTTCTTGTTGTCACAACTTGTCAGGTATCTAAATAAATTTACAGGTTGATAAAGTTAATACCTTAGGATGGTTGATTGGTTGTTTTAAACAGTTGTATCCACTCAGGTGAAGCTGCAATGTTAGCACAAGGTTACTGGTGGGGTAAAACAAGATTATACATTTATGGCTAATTGGTTAACTTTTAGTAATGTTACCAGTGCAGGTAAAACAAGATTATATATTTACGGCTAATTGGTTAACTTATGGAAATGTGGCAGTTTGATAACTTTTGTACTTAATGATATAAGCAGTAAAATATGGTTGGGCTTAGGCAGCTGTGCAGAAGCATAGTCTTTTTGTTTCCATACAGTTCTGTGTTAATATTGCTCATAACAGTAAACTTGTGGACAAAAAAACTGAATATATGTTTATGTATTATTGCAAGAAATCATATATTATGCCTAACGTAAAGTTTATAATTCATGATCTTATATGTTATATAAGAATTGAAAAGAAACATAAAGTGATGGGAGTTTAGTTAAACTCATTTATTACACATTCTTGTTAGTAATGGCAGTAGGTTGATAATTATAATTTGTTGCAACTGTCAGGCTGAGAAGTCATAAGGTTGTGCTTTACGTTTGTTGATGATGTATATTACTACAGAAAATATGGGTGAACCATAAGCTTCTAATATATTGGTAACTTTGTTCAATGTCTCTGGAGTCGATGTTTTTAAGCTTTGATATAATTATTATAAAGTGAGAGAGAGCTGTACAAGGGATCATTCATTAATATGTGCATCCAATGAGTTTGCTACTTATTCTTAGTGTACTTGTTAATATTACATGTAATACTATACTACTAACATTGCCAGACATATTACTGTATACCCAAATATTGAGATTGACATATTTCTATGGAGAGGCTACGGCTGCCACTAAAATCTATGCTGGTTGTACAATTTCTTTGCAAGAGAATTATTTTGATATGCTATTATATGCAATGATGATTGAGATTCTAGTTTATGTAAATATGCAAGCAATAAATACAAATGTGCAGTTAAAAATCTCCATATGCCCATTTTTTCTTGTAGGGAGTCTCTTATGAGAATAGAATGTCTAACATAGGAAATACTTTAAAAGTGTTGTCTATAAATTGGCAGGGTCTACGGGATAAAAAAAAACGGGACAGACGTTTTAAACTACTTCAAGGAATCAGGTGCAGGAATAATATAATTTGTTTACAAGATACCCACCTAACAGAAAATGACCTCCCATTAACCGAAATAATCTGGAACAATGACTGCTATTTACATGGTAAACAAGAGGAGAGTGCCCGTGAACGGGCACTGTGTCAGCTGACTGAGTGTTTTTGATTTGTGAAGGTGATTAGAGGACAGAATAATTATCAGGAAAAGGGCTGTACAGAAATACAGTAAATGGTAACTGAACAGCAAGTTCGAAAGAAATTCCGAAGCTGACAGAAGAAAAGGATAAAAAAGTTGTGCCCTGTCAATGGTATTATGAAGGAAAATAACAAGGTAATTGTTTAAGTGTAAAATATAGGTTAAAACATATTTAAAGAAATACTACAAATGCAATATCCTCATTCGACCTTGAAGAAGGGGTCCAAGGTCAAATCTAACCACACAAATACATTCCCAGCCCATGATTTCCTATGGTTTACCATTCCAAACCTCTAGGACCAATTATAAACTAGAGGATCGCTCGCAAAAAAAAAAGATAATGTTTTTGCATAGCAAAAACAAAGCGTCCCGAAAAGGTTATAAAGGTGAGTGCTAAAGTATTAAGAAAATGCTTCGTTTCTAGCCTTATACTGTTGTGGCAACCAAAGTCAGCGCAGTCTGCTCTATCTAGCACGGTTTTCAAGATATAAGCATTTTTGTGTTTTGCAAAAAATAAAAAAATTAAAAATGTCCGCTATATTTGGCGAGACAAAAATATTTTGAAAATTGGCATGGCTACTCTGCAGAGATACCCAGCAGGTCCAAAATTTTGTTGAGTTCGCTCCATATAGCACGGTTTTCGAGATATAAGCATTTTTTTGGGTGGCAAAAACTTTGAAAATTCAAAATGGCCACCATTTTTGGGGAGACAAAAATTTTTGTCAAGACCACTGCCGCGGTGTGTATCTCCCGCCGAGCATTAAAGCAGAAGAAATAGCTTTTCCGAGATATTCACAATTTTTCATTTTCATGTGTGAAAGCTCTTCCAAAAGTAGGTGAATGAGTTATTTGAGAAAAATTGGCTATCTGCAATACTATTAAGAGATAATTCACATTTACTCATTTTGAGTAGGTGAATAATTATGTATAGGTCTGAAACTTCAAGTGAAAGCTCTCCCAAAAGTAAGTGAATGAGTTATTTGAGAAAAATTGGCTATCTGCAATACTTTTAGAGATAATTCGCATTTACTCATTTTGAGTAGGTGAGTAATTAGCTATGGGTCTGAAACTTCACCAAGTGAAAGCTCTCCCAAAAGTAGGTGAATGAGTTATTTGAGAAAAATTGGCTATCTGCAATACTTTTTAGAGATAATTCGCATTTACTCATTTGGAGTAGGTGAGTAATTAGCTATGGGTCTGAAACTTCACCAAGTGAAAGCTCTCCCAAAAGTAGGTGAATGATTAATTTGAGAAAAATTGGCTATCTGCAATACTTTTAGAGATAATTCGCATTTACTCATTTTGAGTAGGTGAGTAATTAGCTATGGGTCTGAAACTTCACAGAATGAAAGCTCTCCCAAAAGTAGGTGAATGAGTTATTTGAGAAAAATTGGCTATCTGCAATACTTTTAGAGATAATTCGCATTTACTCATTTTGAGTAGGTGAGTAATTAGCTATGGGTCTGAAACTTCACCAAGTGAGAGCTCTCCCAAAAGTAGGTGAATGAGTTATTTGAGAAAAATTGGCTATCTGCAATACTTTTAGAGATAATTCACATTTACTCATTTTCAGTAGGTGAGTAATTAGCTATGGGTCTGAAACTTCACCAAGTGAAAGCTCTGCCAAAAGTAGGCCAATGAGTTATTTGAGAAAAATTGGCTATCTGCAATACTTTTAGAGATAATTCGCATTTACTCATTTTGAGTAGGTGAGTAATTAGCTATGGGTCTGAAACTTCACAGAGTGAAAGCTCTCCCAAAAGTAGGTGAATGAGTTATTTGAGAAAAATTGGCTATCTGCAATACTTTTAGAGATAATTCGCATTTACTCATTTTGAGTAGGTGAGTAATTAGCTATGGGTCTGAAACTTCACCAAGTGAAAGCTCTCCCAAAAGTAGGCGAATGATTAATTTAATAATTACTTATGTCTGTAATAACACCATATTAAAAGTTTAGTAGATAATAAATATATATATTCCCAACTGCTCTTTTTGTTGGGCTTGGTTCCCCTGGGGAATGTACGGGCTGGCACCTTGGTGCCAGCTAGGTCATTCCTGAGGGGACCTTAAATTTCTCTTCTAGTTGTCACCACCATGCTGTTTGTAACCTGTTCTCTTATTGGCTGTGGCAGCTCCCTGTGTTAAAGCTTACTGACCCTTCTTCCATTTGCATTCTAGACCTGGAAGGGGCAACACTGAAAATTTTAATAAATTTGTTTCCCTCCCATCTTACAGTAGAACCCCCCCTGTATATATGGATAGATGCTAATGTGTGTTCTAGTTTCAGATCAGCTGTGACTTCATCGTTCAGGGTTCTGGACCTCTTTATCTCATTGAAGCTGGACTTGGCTTCTACTGGGTGGCTACCATCAGGCTTCCACTCTTCCTCAAGTTCTGGACTTCTCGACCATGGACACAATATGTTAATTGCTTTCCATGCCTTGCACGATTATGCTCTTATTGCTGCCATATGTAATGTCATTCTTGTTGTTTAATTGCTATTGCTGTATTTCATAATTGCTTCTGTGTTGCTACAATGGTACCTGTGCATTTATTGTTATGTGTGCTCCTTTGCTAGATGCAAATGTGTTTTATTGTCTTTATTACACTTGTAACTTATAATGACCTTTTACCTCACGTTTTAAATAACTGGCAATCTGATCTTGTGACCTCCAATTTGACCTATCTGCTCTCAGGCCAGCTTTAATTGTTCTCATGTTTATTGCTTGGCGGCCATAATGGGACATATTCTGCACATTATGGCATCCTTGCCTCTGCTTTTATTGCTTACTATTTTAGGTACTTAATCTCATTTATCCAGCTACACGCTGGTTTCAACTCTAAGTTAGGGTAACTCATGAGTAATTTCCAATCAAGCCATTATATTTGGACTCTGTTGGCCCAAATTTTGTATAGATCTTTCACCTTTGGGCCTATGGCGTCTTTATGTCTTCGTCTTTTAGTGGTCACTTACTTTTATAGTCTCTTAACACCCACACGTCTGGGCTTCAATTTTAATCATTAATTCCAATCTAAGTCAGAATATTTGAGTGCTGTTGGCTACAGTTATGTACAGTATCCACTCTCTGGCCTATGGTACTCTTATGTCTTCGTCTAGCAGCGGCAATGTACTTTTATAGTATTATCTCATAATCCACCATTTTACAAGGCCCCTGCCTTAGTTGCTATGAATACAAGGGCCCTTGGAATATGGATTTACACACCCCCTGGTCAGGTTTCCATCCTCCATTATTCTTTTATATTTCTATGTCTAATTCAAAACCATATCCCTCCTCATAAATTAGTGGCTCTTCTTTTTTCTATCACAATTTCTGTACTATTTCATATATAACTCAGTTTTGCAACCAATACCTTCTCTATATTGTCATTTACAATCTCACTTATAATGCAGGTCGAATACGACCTCACTTTGACCTTAACCTTGTCATTCAAGGTCATTCCTTTCTCACTGTATCACAGTCTCCTGTACTGGTATTTTGTTCCATCTAGTACAACTCTTCCAAATTCTAATTCTAATTCATCTTCCCACAGGTCGCCTATGACCTGCCATATGACCTTTACTTTGTCATCCAAGGTCGTTATATTTTACTTTCACCTTACCTTGTCATTCAAGGTCAATTCCTTTCCATTTGTATTATACAGTGTTCTGTAATGGAATTTTGTTACATCTCCCACAACTCTTCAAAATTCATTCTAATTCCTCTTCTCAGAGGTCGGGTATGACCTGTCTCGTCACCTTACCTTGTTATTCAAGGTCAGTATCATTTCCTTTATTTGTTATAAGAAATTTTACCAGGGTGGTGTAATGTTAATTAATCTTTCATATCTTGTTTGTAAATTTCATGCTATTCGCTTTGACAGTAATTTCTGCTTTATTAGTATGTGCTGTCAATGGGTAACTTGAATTTATATTCATCTAAAGTATTATTTTCCTAATTTTAATAATGATTTTATAATGTTGTTGACAGTTACTTATGTCTGTAATAACACCATATTAAAAGTTTATTAGATAATAAATATATATATTCCCAACTGCTCTTTTTGTTGGGCTTGGTTCCCCTGGGGAATGTAACAAAAAATGGCTATCTGCAATACTTCTGGAGATAATTCGCATTTACTCATTTTGAGTAGGTGAATAATTAGCTATGGGTCTGAAACTTCATCAAGTGAAAGCTCTCCCAAAAGTAGGTGAATGAGTTATTTGAGAAAAATTGGCTGTCTGCAATACTTTTAGAGATAATTCGCATTTACTCATTTTGAGTAGGTGAGTAATTAGCTATGGGTCTGAAACTTCACCAAGTGAAAGCTCTCCCAAAAGTAGGTGAATGATTTATTTGAGAAAAATTGGCTATCTGCAATACTTTTAGAGATAATTCGCATTTACTCATTTTGAGTAGGTGAGTAATTAGCTATGGGTCTGAAACTTCACCATGTGAAAGCTCTTCCAAAAGTAGGTGAATGAGTTATTTGAGAAAAATTGGCTATCTGCAATACCTTTAAGAGATAATTCGCATTTACTCATTTTGAGTAGGTGAGTAATTAGCTATGGGTCTGAAACTTCACCAAGTGAAAGCTCTCCCAAAAGTAGGTGAATGAGTTATTTGAGAAAAATTGGCTATCTGCAATACTTTTAGAGATAATTCGCATTTACTCATTTTGAGTAGGTGAGCAATTAGCTATGGGTCTGAAACTTCACCAAGTGAAAGCTCTCCCAAAAGTAGGTGAATGATTAATTTGAGAAAAATTGGCTATCTGCAATACTTTTAGAGATAATTCGCATTTACTCATTTTGAGTAGGTGAGTAATTAGCTATGGGTCTGAAACTTCACCATGTGAAAGCTCTTCCAAAAGTAGGTGAATGAGTTATTTGAGAAAAATTGGCTATCTGCAATACCTTTTAGAGATAATTCGCATTTACTCATTTTGAGTAGGTGAGTAATTAGCTATGGGTCTGAAACTTCACCATGTGAAAGCTCTTCCGAAAGTAGGTGAATGAGTTATTTGAGAAAAATTGGCTATCTGCAATACCTTTAAGAGATAATTCGCATTTACTCATTTTGAGTAGGTGAGTAATTAGCTATGGGTCTGAAACTTCACCAAGTGAAAGCTCTCCCAAAAGTAGGTGAATGAGTTATTTGAGAAAAATTGGCTATCTGCAATACTTTTAGAGATAATTCGCATTTACTCATTTTGAGTAGGTGAGCAATTAGCTATGGGTCTGAAACTTCACCAAGTGAAAGCTCTCCCAAAAGTAGGTGAATGATTAATTTGAGAAAAATTGGCTATCTGCAATACTTTTAGAGATAATTCGCATTTACTCATTTTGAGTAGGTGAGTAATTAGCTATGGGTCTGAAACTTCACAGAATGAAAGCTCTCCCAAAAGTAGGTGAATGAGTTATTTGAGAAAAATTGGCTATCTGCAATACTTTTAGAGATAATTCGCATTTACTCATTTTGAGTAGGTGAGTAATTAGCTATGGGTCTGAAACTTCACCAAGTGAGAGCTCTCCCAAAAGTAGGTGAATGAGTTATTTGAGAAAAATTGGCTATCTGCAATACTTTTAGAGATAATTCACATTTACTCATTTTCAGTAGGTGAGTAATTAGCTATGGGTCTGAAACTTCACCAAGTGAAAGCTCTGCCAAAAGTAGGCCAATGAGTTATTTGAGAAAAATTGGCTATCTGCAATACTTTTAGAGATAATTCGCATTTACTCATTTTGAGTAGGTGAGTAATTAGCTATGGGTCTGAAACTTCATCAAGTGAAAGCTCTCCCAAAAGTAGGTGAATGAGTTATTTGAGAAAAATTGGCTATCTGCAATACTTTTAGAGATAATTCGCATTTACTCATTTTGAGTAGGTGAGTAATTAGCTATGGGTCTGAAACTTCACCAAGTGAAAGCTCTCCCAAAAGTAGGCGAATGATTAATTTAACAAAAAATGGCTATCTGCAATACTTTTAGAGATAATTCGCATTTACTCATTTTGAGTAGGTGAGTAATTAGCTATGGGTCTGAAACTTCATCAAGTGAAAGCTCTCCCAAAAGTAGGTGAATGAGTTATTTGAGAAAAATTGGCTGTCTGCAATACTTTTAGAGATAATTCGCATTTACTCATTTTGAGTAGGTGAGTAATTAGCTATGGGTCTGAAACTTCACCAAGTGAAAGCTCTCCCAAAAGTAGGTGAATGATTTATTTGAGAAAAATTGGCTATCTGCAATACTTTTAGAGATAATTCGCATTTACTCATTTTGAGAAGGTGAGTAATTAGCTACGGGTCTGAAACTTCACCATGTGAAAGCTCTCCCACAAGTAGATGAATGAGTTATTTGATAAAAATTGGGTATCCGCAATACTTTTACAGATAATTAGCATTTACTCATTTTGAGTAGGTAAATAATTAGCTCTGGGTCTGAAACTTCACCATGTGAAAGCTCTCCCAAAAGTAGGTGAATGAGTTATTTGAGAAAAATTGGCTATCTGCAATACTTTTAGAGATAATTCGCATTTACTCATTTTGAGTAGGTGAGTAATTAGCTATGGGTCTGAAACTTCACCATGTGAAAGCTTTTCCAAAAGTAGGTGAATGAGTTATTTGAGAAAAATTGGCTATCTGCAATACCTTTAAGAGATAATTCGCATTTACTCATTTTGAGTAGGTGAGTAATTAGCTATGGGTCTGAAACTTCACCAAGTGAAAGCTCTCCCAAAAGTAGGTGAATGATTAATTTGAGAAAAATTAGCTATCTGCAATACTTTTAGAGATAATTCGCATTTACTCATTTTGAGTAGGTGAGTAATTAGCTATGGGTCCGAAACTTCACAGAATGAAAGCTCTCCCAAAAGTAGGTGAATGAGTTATTTGAGAAAAATTGGCTATCTGCAATACTTTTAGAGATAATTCGTATTTACTCATTTTGAGTAGGTGAGTAATTAGCTATGGGTCTGAAACTTCACCAAGTGAGAGCTCTCCCAAAAGTAGGTGAATGAGTTATTTGAGAAAAATTGGCTATCTGCAATACTTTTAGAGATAATTCACATTTATTCATTTTCAGTAGGTGAGTAATTAGCTATGGGTCTGAAACTTCACCATGTGAAAGCTCTCCCACAAGTAGATGAATGAGTTATTTGATAAAAATTGGGTATCCGCAATACTTTTACAGATAATTAGCATTTACTCATTTTGAGTAGGTAAATAATTAGTTATGGGTCTGAAACTTCACAGAGTGAAAGCTCTCCCAAAAGTAGGTGAATGAGTTATTTGAGAAAAATTGGCTATCTGCAATACTTTTAGAGATAATTCGCATTTACTCATTTTGAGTAGGTGAGTAATTAGCTATGGGTCTGAAACTTCATCAAGTGAAAGCTCTCCCAAAAGTAGGTGAATGAGTTATTTGAGAAAAATTGGCTATCTGCAATACTTTTAGAGATAATTCACATTTACTCATTTTGAGTAGGTGAGTAATTAGCTATGGGTCTGAAACTTCACCAAGTGAAAGCTCTCCCAAAAGTAGGCGAATGATTAATTTAACAAAAAATGGCTATCTGCAATACTTTTAGAGATAATTCGCATTTACTCATTTTGAGTAGGTGAGTAATTAGCTATGGGTCTGAAACTTCATCAAGTGAAAGCTCTCCCAAAAGTAGGTGAATGAGTTATTTGAGAAAAATTGGCTGTCTGCAATACTTTTAGAGATAATTCGCATTTACTCATTTTGAGTAGGTGAGTAATTAGCTATGGGTCTGAAACTTCACCAAGTGAAAGCTCTCCCAAAAGTAGGTGAATGATTTATTTGAGAAAAATTGGCTATCTGCAATACTTTTAGAGATAATTCGCATTTACTCATTTTGAGAAGGTGAGTAATTAGCTACGGGTCTGAAACTTCACCATGTGAAAGCTCTCCCACAAGTAGATGAATGAGTTATTTGATAAAAATTGGGTATCCGCAATACTTTTACAGATAATTAGCATTTACTCATTTTGAGTAGGTAAATAATTAGCTCTGGGTCTGAAACTTTACCATGTGAAAGCTCTCCCAAAAGTAGGTGAATGAGTTATTTGAGAAAAATTGGCTATCTGCAATACTTTTAGAGATAATTCGCATTTACTCATTTTGAGTAGGTGAGTAATTAGCTATGGGTCTGAAACTTCACCATGTGAAAGCTTTTCCAAAAGTAGGTGAATGAGTTATTTGAGAAAAATTGGCTATCTGCAATACCTTTAAGAGATAATTCGCATTTACTCATTTTGAGTAGGTGAGTAAAATGGCCGCCATTTTTGGCAAGATAAAATTTTTTTGAAAATTGGCATGGCTACTCTGCAGAGATACCCTGTGGGTCAAAAATTTCGTCGAAATCACTCTATCTAGCACGGTTTTCAGGATATAAGCATTTTTGTGTTTTGCAATTTTGCGAAAAATTCGAAAATTCAAAATGGCCGCCATTTTTTGCGAGAAATTTTTTGTTTGAAAATTGGCATGGCTACTCTGCAGAGATACCCTGTGGATCAAAAATTTTGTCGAAATCGCTCTATCTTGCAGGGTTTTCGAGATATAAGCATTTTTATGTTTTGCAATTTTTGCGAAAAATTCGAAAATTCAAAATGGCCGCCATTTTTGGCGAGATAAAATTTTTTTCAAAATTGGGATAACTACTCTGCAGAGATACCCTGTGGATTAAAAATTTCGTCGAAATCGCTCTATCTAGCACGGTTTTCGAGATATAAGCATTTTCGTGTTTTGCAATTTTTACGAAAATTTCGAAAATTCAAAATGGCCGCCATTTTTGGCGAGACAAAAATTTTTTAAAAATTGGGAAAAGTACTCCGCAGAGATACCCTGCGGGTCAAGCTTTTAAGCTTGGCTGTCCTCATTTGACCTTGAAGGAGGGGTCCAAAGGTCAAATCTGACCATACCAAAAGATTCCGAGCCAATGATTTCCTATGGGATGGTTTACCATCCCAAATCTCTGTCACCAATAATAAGCGAGTTGTAGGAACTTTCAATTTTCGCTATCCTCATTTGACCTTGAAGGAGGGTTCCAAGGTCAAATCGGACCATATCAACAGATTCACAGCCCATGATTTCCTGTCTGTTTACCATCCCAAACCTCTGGGACCAATAATAAGCGAGTTATAAGCACTTTTAAGTTTGGCTATCCTTGTTTGACCTTAAAGGAGGGGTCATTGAAGGTCAAATCTGACCACACCAAAAGATTCCCACCCCATGATTTCCTACAGGTTGGTTTATCATCCCAAACCTCTAGGATCACTAATAAGGGAGATATAAGCACTTTTCATGACTGACAAAAAACACCTGTGGCGGCCATCGTGTTTCTCAAAATGAGGCCAAAAATATTCCCAGACAACATTTTATGGTTATTAATATATACTGCAAACTTAAGAAAGCTAGCTATAATATTTTTTTTTCATCAGAGCAGTAATGGTGAAATCTCTCTCTACACACTGCGGCTATCCAGTGGATACAATGATTTACTCAACAGTGAGAACCTGAAAGTAGCTATTGCTCAGCTATGCCATGACATAGAGGTCTGCAATTTCACTATGTTATAGCTGACCAAAAATTCTGTGAATAACATATTTAACAAATTACTCTAAATGTAATAATTTTCAAGTTACAACTGATTTACTCAACAGTGAGAACCTCAAAGGAACTATTACTCAGCTATGCAATGAGCTACATGTCTGAAATTTTACTATGTTATAGCTAACCCAAAAGTAGGTGAACAACATATTTAAGCAAACTACTGTAAATGCAATAGTTTTCAAGCTACAACTGATTTACTCAATAGTGAATAGCTGAATAACATATTTTAACAAAATGCTCTAAATGCAACACTTTTCAAGTTATAAGTGATTTACTCAACAGTGATAACCTAAAAGTAGCTATTACTCAGCTATGCCATGAGCTACAGGTCTGAAATTTTACTATGTTATAGCTGACCCAAAAGTAGCTGAATAACATATTTATACGAAATTCTCTAAATGCAATAGTTTTTAAGTTACAAGTGATTTTACTCATAATGGAAGTTACTGAAAAGCCCAAAAGTAGCTATTACTCACTTAGCTATTGAGACAGACACCCAACTTACTCACCATATTGTAGCTATGAAAAAAGTAGTTGAACAACATATTTTCACAAAATGCTGTAAATGCAACACTTTTGAAGTTATAAGTGATTTAGTGCATGATTTCATGAATTTTAATGCATTAAAAATTATTAAAAAAATTTATTAAAAAAAAAAGTAAGACAGATCCAGGTCTCATACTCACACAAGAGAATCTACCTCTGGCCTAGTACATATATGCAAGATATGAGAGAAATCCCTGCAATAGTCACGGAGAAAATTGTGATAAAAAGTTGAAATTTTCACACTTTTGGTGGGGGTACCCCCCTTGTAATGTCTCTAGCAAACAGACGAACAGACAGATTTGCATGCCTTGAACAATTTTTCATCCTCGATAGATAAGGTATCTTTTAAAATAAACAGCATGTCTCTAGGCCTTGTAGTTTTGGAGAAGAAGTTGTTCACGCGGACGCGTACGCCCACGCCGCAGAGTGATGACATAATGTCAGCTGACTGACAAGTCAGCTGACATAAAAAACAAATGCCTGGGGTGTAGGAATCCTACTGAACAATAATTTTGAATGTGAGATACTGGCCTGTAATAAAGATAAAGAGGGTAACTATTTACAGCTAATATTGAAATTGACCTCATTTATAACTAGAGGATCGCTCGCAAAAAAAAAGATAATGTTTTTGCACAGCAAAAACAAAGCGTCCCGAAAAGGATATAAAGGTGAGTGCTAAAGTATTAAGAAAATGCTTCGTTTCTAGCCTTATACTGTTGTAGCAACAAAAGTCAGCGCAGTCTGCTCTATCTAGCACGGTTTTCAAGATATAAGCATTTTTGTGTTTTGCAAAAAATAAAAAAATTAAAAATGTCCGCTATATTTGGCGAGACAAAAATATTTTGAAAATTGGCATGGCTACTCTTCAGAGATACCCAGCAGGTCAAAAATTTTGTTGAGTTCGCTCCATATAGCACGGTTTTCGAGATATAAACATTTTTGTGTTTTGCAAAAACTTTGAAAATTTAAAATGGCCACCATTTTTGGGGAGACAAAATTTTTGGTCAAGACCACTGCTGCGGTGTGTATCTGGCGCCGAGCATTGAAGGAGAAGAAATAGCTTTTCCGAGATATTCACAATTTTTCATTTTCGTGTGTGAAAGCTCTTCCAAAAGTAGGTGAATGAGTTATTTGAGAAAAATTGGCTATCTGCAATACTATTAAGAGATAATTCGCATTTACTCATTTTGAGTAGGTGAGTAATTAGCTATGGGTCTGAAACTTCACCATGTGAAAGCTCTCCCACAAGTAGATGAATGAGTATTTGATAAAAATTGGGTATCGGCAATACTTTTACAGATAATTTGCATTTACTCATTTTGAGTAGGTGAATAAATAGCTATGGGTCTGAAACTTCACAGAGTGAAAGCTCTCCCAAAAGTAGGTGAATGAGTTATTTGAGAAAAATTGGCTATCTGCAATACTTTTAGAGATAATTCACATTTACTCATTTTGAGTAGGTGAGTAATTAGCTATGGGTCTGAAACTTCACAGAGTGAAAGCTCTCCCAAAAGTAGGTGAATGAGTTATTTGAGAAAAATTGGCTATCTGCAATACTTTTAGAGATAATTCGCATTTACTCATTTTGAGTAGGTGAGTAATTAGCTATGGCTCTGAAACTTCACCAAGTGAAAGCTCTCCCAAAAGTAGGTGAATTATTTATTTGAGAAAAATTGAAAAAAATTGGCTATCTGCAATACTTTTGGAGATAATTCGCATTTACTCATTTTGAGTAGGTGAGTAATTAGCTATGGGTCTAAAACTTCACAGAGTGAAAGCTCTCCCAAAAGTAGGTGAATGAGTTATTTGAGAAAAATTGGCTCTCTGCAATACTTTTAGAGATAATTCGCATTTACTCATTTTGAGTAGGTGAGTAATTAGCTATGGGTCTGAAACTTCACAGAGTGAAAGCTCTCCCAAAAGTAGGTGAATGAGTTATTTGAGAAAAATTGGCTATCTGCAATACTTTTAGAGATAATTCGCATTTACTCATTTTGAGTAGGTGAGTAATTAGCTATGGGTCTGAAACTTCACCAAGTGAAAGCTCTCCCAAAAGTAGGTGAATGATTTATTTGAGAGAAATTGGGTATCTGCAATACTTTTAGAGATAATTCACATTTACTCATTTTGAGTAGGTGAATAATTAGCTATGGGTCTGAAACTTCACAGAGTGAAAGCTCTGCCAAAAGTAGGTGAATGAGTTATTTGAGAAAAATTGGCTATCTGCAATACTTTGAGATAATTCGCATTTACTCATTTTGAGTAGGTGAGTAATTAGCTATGGGTCTGAAACTTCACCAAGTGAAAGCTCTCCCAAAAGTAGGTGAATGAGTTATTTGAGAAAAATTGGCTATCTGCAATACTTTTAGAGATAATTCGCATTTACTCATTTTGAGTAGGTGAGTAATTAGCTATGGGTCTGAAACTTCACCAAGTGAAAGCTCTCCCAAAAGTAGGTGAATGATTTATTTGAAAAAAATTGGCTATCTGCAATACTTTTAGAGATAATTCGCATTTACTCATTTTGAGTAGGTGAGTAATTAGCTATGGGTCTGAAACTTCACCAAGTGAAAGCTCTGCCAAAAGTAGGTGAATGAGTTATTTGAGAAAAATTGGCTATCTGCAATACTTTGAGATAATTCGCATTTACTCATTTTGAGTAGGTGAGTAATTAGCTATGGGTCTGAAACTTCACCAAGTGAAAGCTCTCCCAAAAGTAGGTGAATGAGTTATTTGAGAAAAATTGGCTATCTGCAATACTTTTAGAGATAATTTGCATTTACTCATTTTGAGTAGGTGAGTAATTAGCTATGGGTCTGAAACTTCACCAAGTGAAAGCTCTCCTAAAAGTAGGTGAATGATTTATTTGAAAAAAATTGGCTATCTGCAATACTTTTAGAGATAATTCGCATTTACTCATTTTGAGTAGGTGAGTAATGAGCTATGGGTCTGAAACTTCACCAAGTGAAAGCTCTCCCAAAAGTAGGTGAATGATTTATTTGAAAAAAATTGGCTATCTGCAATACTTTTAGAGATAATTCGCATTTACTCATTTTGAGTAGGTGAGTAATTAGCTATGGGTCTGAAACTTCACCAAGTGAAAGCTCTCCCAAAAGTAGGTGAATGAGTTATTTGAGAAAAATTGGCTATCTGCAATACTTTTAGAGATAATTTGCATTTACTCATTTTGAGTAGGTGAGTAATTAGCTATGGGTCTGAAACTTCACCAAGTGAAAGCTCTCCCAAAAGTAGGTGAATGATTTATTTGAGAAAAATTGGGTATCTGCAATACTTTTAGAGATAATTCACATTTACTCATTTTGAGTAGGTGAATAACTAGCTATGTGTCTGAAACTTCACCAAGTGAAAGCTCTGCCAAAAGTAGGTGAATGAGTTATTTGAGAAAAATTGGCTCTCTGCAATACTTTTAGAGATAATTCGCATTTACTCATTTTGAGTAGGTGAGTAATTAGCTATGGGTCTGAATCTTCACCATGTGAAAGCTCTTCCAAAAGTAGGTGAATGAGTTATTTGAGAAAAATTGGCCATCTGCAATACTTTTAGAGATAATTCGCATTTACTCATTTTGAGTAGGTGAGCAATTAGCTATGGGTCTGAAACTTCACCAAGTGAAAGCTCTTTGGGATAGCTGCTCTGCAGAGATACCCTGAAGATCAAAAATTTCGTCGAAATCGCTCTATGTAGCACGGTTTTCGAAATATTAGCATTTTTGTGTTTTGCAATTTTTGCGCAAAAATTTGAAAATTCAAAATGGCCGCCATTTTTGGCGAGACAAAATTTTTTTGAAAATTGGCACGGCTACTCTGCAGAGATACCCTGTGGGTCAAAAATTTCGTCGAAATCGCTCTATCTAGCAGGGTTTTCGAGATATAAGCATTTTTATGTTTTGCAATTTTTGCGAAAAATTCGAAAATTCAAAATGACCGCCATTTTTGGCGAGACAAAATTTTTTTGAAAATTGGCATGGCTACTCTGCAGAGATACCCTGTGGGTCAAAAATTTCGTCCAAATCGCTCTATCTAGCAGGGTTTTCGAGATATAAGCATTTTTATGTGTTGCAATTTTTGCGAAAAATTCGAAAATTCAAAATGGCCGCCATTTTTGGCGAGACAAAATTTTTTTGAAAATTGGCATGGCTACTCTAAAGATATACCCTGTGGGTCAAAAATTTCGTCGAAATCGCTCTATCTAGCAGGGTTTTCGAGTACGGTTTTCGAGATATAAGCATTTTTATGTGTTGCAATTTTTGTGAAAATTTCGAAAATTCAAAATGGCCGCCATTTTTGGCGAGAGAAAATTTTTTTCAAAATTGGGATAACTACTCTGCAGAGATACCCTGCGGGTCAAAAATTTCGTCGAAATCGCTCTATCTAGCACGGTTTTCGAGATATAAGCATTTTTGTGTTTTGCAATTTTTGCGAAAAATTCGAAAATTCAAAATGGCCGCCATTTTTGGCGAGACAAAATTTTTTTCAAAATTGGGATAACTACTCTGCAGAGATACCCCGTGGATCAAAAATTTCGTCGAAATCGCTCTATCTAGCACGGTTTTTGAGATATAAGCATTTTTGTGTTTTGCAATTTTTGCGAAAATTTCGAAAATTCAAAATGGCCGCCATTTTGGGCGAGATAAAAATTTTTTGAAAATTGGGAAAACTACTCCGCAGAGATATCCTGTGGGTCAAAAATTTCGTCGAAATTGCTCTATCTAGTACGGTTTTCGAGATATAAGCATTTTTGTGTTTTGCAATTTTTGCGAAAAATTCGAAAATTCAAAATGGCCGCCATTTTTGGCGAGATAAAATTTTTTTCAAAATTGGGAAAACTACTCTGCAGAGATACCCTGTGGGTCAAAAATTTCGTCGAAATCGCTCTATCTAGCACGGTTTTTGAGATATAAGCATTTTTGTGTTTTGCAATTTTTGCGAAAATTTCGAAAATTCAAAATGGCCGCCATTTTGGGCGAGACAAAAATTTTTTGAAAATTGGGAAAACTACTCCGCAGAGATACCCTGCAGGTCAAAAATTTCGTCGAAATCGCTCTATCTAGCAAATTGGTTCTACTTTGTCAGATGTCTGTAAACTTCTATTTGGTGTTCCCCAAGGTTCTGTCCTGGGTCCTTTGTTGTTCTCATTGTACACTACCCCCCTCAGTTCCATTATCAGTAAACATAATGGAATAAAGTTTCATTTCTATGCAGATGACAGCCAACTTTATATACATTTATCCCAGAAGAATGCATCTGCTGCCTTTGAAAAGCTAAATAAGTGCCTAAATGATGTTAAAGAGTGGATGACAACTAGTAAGCTCAAACTGAATCCTGATAAGACTGAGTTTATCATCTTTGGTTCGAAGAGACAAAGGGATAAGTTGAAAGCATGTTTTCCAATTGATATCCTGGGCAACTCACTCTGCCCAGCAGATTCAGTAAAAAATCTGGGTGTGTGGCTTGATTCAGATTTCTCTTTGTCCAAGCATGTTCAGAATGTCTGCAAAAGTTGTTTTGTTAAACTCCGTGACTTCAGACATGTCAGGCGGTTTCTTACTCATGATGTTTCTGTGCTTGTAGCCAACGCTCTTGTTAGTAGTCGGTTGGATTACTGCAACTCACTTTTCAGGAGCCTGTCCAAGTTCAATCTACGCAAATTACAGTGCATCCAAAATAGTGCAGCTAGAATTGTATCAAACACCAGTCGATACACCAGCATAACTCCTGTGCTAAAGAAACTGCATTGGCTTCCTGTTGAACAGCGCATTGTGTTCAAGACAGTCACACTTGTTTATAAGTATCTTCACACAGGTTTTCCCAGGTATTTTTCACCACATCTTTCTTCCTACAGCAGTTCTTATAGTACCAGGCGCAGTCAAAGTGGTGGTAATTTCCTAGTTATTCCAAAGTTCTGCCCCTCTGTTCATAAATCTGTCAAACAGTTTGGTAATAGTTTTGCGTTTGATGCTCCTACTGTGTGGAATACTCTCCCTGATGTGATTCGTGCCTCTCCATCCCTGGCCTCCTTCAGAAAACAGCTTAAAACCTACCTGTACACCAAAGCATATCCACCCTAGCCTGAATCATCCTCCTGGCGTTCTCCGTGGTGTTGACCCCTGTTATGTCCCTGGACACAGAATTTTGTTGACTGCTTTTTGTTTTGTTGCGCCTTAGAGTCCTCTTGTTTGGGGAGATTAAGCGCTATAAAAGTCCAATTAGAATTAGAATTAGCACGGTTTTCGAGATATAAGCATTTTTGTGTTTTCCTTATTTGGAAAATTCATAATGATTAATTAATCATTAATTACTCGGCCATTTCTTGACCAATCAATGCCAAAATCTAATGATTTCCAGATTTTAATAGAATGAATGTATTTGCCAAGTTTCAGGTGAATTGATAAAATTCCTTTCAAGTTATCATCCGGACAAGCTTCCCCATCGAAAAAAGACATTTTTGGTCATGTGACCTCTCTGATTGGTTGAAATGTCACTGCAGCATATTCAAAAAAATTCCCCAAGGCTACTGCCTAAACCTGCCAAATTTGAAAAGAATCCGCCTAACGGTTACAGAGTTATAAGGAAAACAAAATGCGGAGCCGGCGGAGCCTGAAGGTCTCCCATACACAAACAAGCGTCCCTTGCGGGACGTTTAATAAATCTCATCTCAATATATGCTCCTAATCTGGACAGACCAGACTTTTATGACACTTCAAACTTTAATAGAAAGTGACATTGCATGGACTATAATGTTATTTGTGGAGACTTTAATCTAGTACTGGATCCAAAAATGGACAGTGATAATTACAAAAATATAAATAATCCAAAGGCACGGCAAGTTGTATTGAATATTATAAATGACTATACTCTTATAGACGCATTCAGAACATTTCATCCCGAAGTTAAGCGATATTCTTGGAGGGAAAAAAATCCAATCAAACAAGCTAGACTGGACTACTTTCTTATTTCAGACAAAATGACCGACATTGTTGAGAACTGTATCATCCACCCAAGTTATAGATCAGACCATTCTATTGTGGAGTTAGACATTATAATGAACAACTTTGAAATCTGAAAAGGAATATCGAAGCTCAATGTTAGTCTCCTTAAAAATGTAGACTACATAAACTTAATTAACAATGTAATTGACGAGGGAAACATAAATATGCACTTCCAGTATATAATCCTGACTATTTGAAAAATACATACAAAAACGTGACTTTTACAAGTGACCCTGACGTATTCTTAGAAATGCTGTAGCTGGCGAAACAATAAAATTTGCATCACTTCTTAAAAACAGGAGGAGAGTGCCCGTGAACGGGCACTGTGTCAGCTGACTGAATGTTTTTGATTTGTGATGGTGATAATGAGAGGAAAGCATAATTATCAGGGAAAGGGCTGTACAGAAATACAGTAAATGGTAACTGAACAGCATGTTCGAAAGATATTCCGAAGCTGACAGAAGAAAAGGACAAAAAAGTTGTGCCCTGCAAATGGTATTATGAAATAAAGTAACAAGGTAATTGTTTAAGTGTAAAAAGTAGGTTAAAAATATTTAAAGAAATACTATAAATGCAATATCCTCGTTCGACCATGAAGAAGGGGTCCAAAGGTCAAATCTGACCATACCAAAAGATTCCCAGCCAAAGAATTTAGGATGGTTTACCATCCCAAACCTCTCGGACCAATAATAAGTGAGTCATAGGCACTTTTTAAGTTTGGCTATCCTTGTTTGACCTTGAAGGAGGGGGGTCCAAGGTCAAATCCGACCACACAAAAAAATTCCCCGCCCATGATTTCCTGTAGCTTGTTTACCATCCCAAACTTGTAGGACCAATAATAAGCGAGTTCTAAGCAATTGTAAGTTTGGCTATCCTCAATTGACCTTGAAGGAGGGGTCCCAGGTCAAATCTGACCACACCAAAAGAATCCCAGCCCATGATTTCCTATATGTTGGTTTACCATCCCAAACCTCCAAGACCAATAATACGCGAGTTATAAGCACTTTAAGTTTGGCTATCTTCGTTTGACCTGGAAGGAGGGGTCCAAGGTCAAATCCGACCACACCAAAAGATTCCCAGCCCATGATTTTCTATAGGTTGGTTTTCCATTCGAAACCTCTAGGACCAATAATAAGTGAGTTATAAGCACTTTTAAGTTTGGCTATCCTCATTTGACCTTGAAGGAGGGGTCCAAGGTGAAATCCGACCACACCAAAAAATTCCCAGCTCAAGATTTTCTATAGGTTGGTTTTCATTCCAACCTCTAGGACCAATAATAAGCGAGTTATAAGCACTTTTATGTTTGGCTATCCTCATTTGACCTTGAAGGAGGGTTCCAAGGTCAAATCGGACCATATTAATAGATTCCCAGCCCATGATTTCCTACAGGTTGGATACAATGATTTACTCAACAGGGAGAACCTGAAAGAAGCTATTGCTCAGCTATGCCATGACATAGAGGTCTGCAATTTCACTATGTTATAGCTGACCAAAAATTATGTGAATAACATATTTAAACAAAATACTCTAAATGTAATAATTTTCAAGTTAAAACTGATTTACTCAAGAGTGAGAACCTCAAAGTAACTATTACTCAGCTATGCAATGAGCTACATGTCTGAATTTTTGCACTGTTATAGCTGACCTAAAAGTAGGTGAACAACATATTTAAGCAAAATACTGTAAATGCAATAGTTTTCAAGTTACAACTGATTTACTCAATAGTGAGAACCTGAAAATAGCTATTGCTCCACTATGCCATGAGCTATAGGTCTGTAATTTCACTATATTATAGCTAACCCCAAAGTAGGTGAACAATGTATTTTAACAAAATACTCCAAATGCAATATTTTTCAAGTTATAGCTGATTTACTCAACAGTCAGTGCCTGAGAATAGCTATTGCTCAGTTGTGCCATGAGCTACAGGTCTGAAATTTCACTATGTTATAGCTGACCCAAAAGTAGCTGAATAACATATTTGCACAAATTTCTGTAAAGGCAATAGTTTTCCAATTACAACTGATTTACTCAACAGTGAGAACTTCAAAGTAGCTATTACTCAGCTATGCAATGAGCCACAGGTCTGGAACTTCACTATGTTATAGCTGACCCCAAAATAGGTGAATAACATATTGCAACAAAATACTCTAAATGCAATAATTTCCAAGTTATAAGCAATTTACTCAACAGTGATAACCTAAAAGTAGCTATTACTCAGCTATGCCATGAGCTACAGGTCTGAAATTTTACTATGTTATAGCTGACCCAAAAGTAGCTGAATAACATATTTATACTAAATTCTCTAAATGCAATAGTTTTCAAATTACAAGTGATTTACTCAACATTGAGAACTTCAAAGTAGCTATTACTCAGCTATGCAATGAGTCACAGGTCTGGAACTTCACTATGTTATAGCTGACCTCAAAATAGGTGAATAACATATTGAAACAAAATACTCTAAATGCAATAATTTCCAAGTTATAAGCAATTTACTCAACAGTGATAACCTAAAAGTAGCTATTACTCAGCTATGCCATGAGCTACAGGTCTGAAATTTTACTATGTTATAGCTGACCCAAAAGTAGGTGAACAACATATTTAAGCAAAATACTGTAAATGCAATAGTTTTCAAGTTACAACTGATTTACTCAATAGTGATGACCTAAAAGTAGCTATTACTCAGCTATGCCATGAGCTACAGGTCTGAAATTTTACTATGTTATAGCTGACCCAAAAGTAGCTGAATAACATATTTACACTAAATTCTCTAAATGCAATAGTTTTGCAATTACAACTGATTTACTCAATAGTGAGAACCTCAAAGTAGTTATTACTCAGCTATGCAATGAGCTACAGGTCTGAAATTTTACAATGTTATAGCTGACCCAAAAGTAGGTGAACAACATATTTAAGCAAAATACTGTAAATGCAATAGTTTTCAAGTTACAACTGATTTACTCAATAGTGATGACCTAAAAGTAGCTATTACTCAGCTATGCAATGAGCTACAGGTCTGAAATTTTACTATGTTATAGCTGACCCAAAAGTAGCTGAATAACATATTTATACGAAATTCTCTAAATGCAATAGTTTTCCAATTACAACCGATTTACTCAATAGTGAGAACTTCAAAGTAGCTATTACTCAGCTATGCAATGAGCCACAGATCTGAAACTTCACTATGTTATAGCTGATCCCAAAATTGGTGAATAACATATTGAAACAAAATACTCTAAATGCAATAGTTTCCAAGTTATAAGCGATTTACTCAACAGTGATAACCTAAAAGTAGCTATTACTCAGCTATGCAATGAGCTACAGGTCTGAAATTTTACTATGTTATAGCTGACCCAAAAGTAGCTGAATAACATATTTATACGAAATTCTCTAAATGCAATAGTTTTGAAGTTATAAGCGATTTACTCAACAGTGATAACCTAAAAGTAGCTATTACTCAGCTATGCCATGAGCTACAGGTCTGAAATTTTACTATGTTATAGCTGACCCAAAAGTAGCTGAATAACATATTTATACGAAATTCTCTAAATGCAATAGTTTTTAAGTTACAATTGATTCTACTCATGATGGAAGTTACTGAAAAGCCCAAAAGTAGCTATTACTCACTTAGCTATTGAGACAGGCACCCAACTTACTCACCATATTGTAGCTATGAAAAAAGTAGCTGAATAACATATTTTAACAAAATGCTCTAGATGCAATAGTTTTCAAGTTATAAATGATTTTGTGCATGATTTCATGAATTTTAATGCATTAAAAATTATTAAAAAAATTTATTAAAAAAAAAGTAAGACAGATCCAGGTCTCATACTCACACAAGAGAATCTACCTCTGGCCTAGTACATATATGCAAGATATGAGAGAAATCCCTGCAATAGTCACTGAGAAAATTGTGATTAAGTGTTGAAATTTTCACACTTTTGGTGGGGGTACCCCCCTTGTAATGTCTCTAGCAAACAGACGAACAGACAGATTTGCATGCCTTGAACAATTTTTCATCCTCGATAGATAAGGTATCTTTTAAAAAAAACAGCACGTCTCTAGGCCTTGTAGTTTTGGAGGAGAAGTTGTTCACGCGGACGCGGACGCCCACACCGCAGAGTGACGACATAATGTCAGCTGACTGACAAGTCAGCTGACATAAAAAATAATAATAGGAGGGAACAAGAACTAATTAAGGACATAGAAATACTTGAATTTCAAAATGACTCATTATATTCTTCAAATCTTCTCGACAAGAAACAGGAGTAGGAGTCTTTACGAGCAGTGAAAGTTCAGGGTCAAATTGTAAGATCACAAATGCAATGGCTTAGTGAAGGTGAAAACCCACCAAATTCTTTTGTAAAATGGAAACTAGAAATTACCTTGAGAAAAATATTGAAAAACTTGAGCTTAAAGATGGCTCAGTAATAACACAACAACAGGATATTTTGCATAGTATAAGTGACTTTTATAGAAATCTTTTCAAAAGATGTTCAAACTCCAAAAGCCTCCAGGAATTTTCTCTAAAAGTTGTATCCCCAAAAGCATCAGATATGAATCTAGGAAATATACTAGATGTTGAGGTGAGTGAGGCATTAAAATCAATGAAGAATAATAAAACACCTGACATTGATGGCATTCCAGCCGATTTTCTCAAAGTCTTTTGGAGACAGTTAAATTTTTTTGTCACAAATGCGATTAACTCGTGCTACAAAAAGGGTATTCTATCCACAACCTTAAGACAAAGTGTTATAACATGCTTAGTTGCTTACCAAAGGGCAAAAAGGAAAGAAAACTATTAAAGAATTGGAGACCGATATCACTCCTGTGCACAACCTATAAGTTAGCTTCATCAGTCATTGCAAATCGCTTAAAGCCACATTTGGACAGTATCATCTCCAATACACAAACAGATTTCTTAAAAGGTCGGTCAGTTAGTGAAAGTACAAGGTTAATATACGATCTGCTATGCTGTTCAGAGAAAAACAATATCCCTGGTCTTCTAATGGCTATAGATTTTGAGAAAGCTTTTGATTCTACATCATGGTCATTCTTATATGATGCACTGCAACTATTTGGCTTTGACAACTCCTTGATTGATTGGATTAAAATGTTTAATCAAAGTATAACTGCAAGGGTACAACAATGTGGGTTTCTTTCTGAGCCAATTACAATAGAGCGAGGTTGTAGACAAGGTGATCCAATCGCCTCCTATCTTTTTTTTAATTGCAGCAGAAGTACTTAGCATTATAATAAAAACTAGAAATAGGCCGCCCTGTTGATAGTAGATGCGAATAGAAACAGGATAGCATAGAAGAACATACATTATCATGTGTAATGTCCACCCATGAACCTTTTGCCCAAATTGTACAGTAGTCTTACAAGACCCTGTTTCATTTGTAAAATATATCAATGATGCTTAAATATTTGTTAGTGTATGTAAATTATTTCAGCTTCATGCCTTTTTGCATTGGTTGGGTTGAAAATTTTGACGAAATCACTCTATCTTGCACGGTTAAGAAGATAGAAGCAAATTTGTGTTTTGCCATTTTTGGCAAAAATTCGAAAATTCAAAATGGCCGCCATATGTGGGGAGGGGAAATTTTTTTGAAAATTACCAAGAGTACAATGCTCAGATAACCTGTGGGTCGAAAATTTTGACGAAATCGCTCTATCTCGCACGGTTAAGGAGATAGAAGCAAATTTGTGTTTTGCCATTTTTGGCAAAAATTCAAAAATTCAAAATGGCCGCCATTTTTGGGGAGGGGAAAATTTTTTGAAAATTGCAAATATTACATTCCTTATATACCCTGTGGGTCGAAAATTTCGACGAAATCGCTCTATCTCGCACGGTTAAGGAGATAGAAGCAAATTAGTGTTTTGCCATTTTTGGCAAAAATTCTAAAATTCAAAATGGCCGCCATTTTTGGGGAGGGGAAAATTTTTTTGAAAATTGCAAAGATTACATTGGTAAAATACCCTGTGGGTCGAAAATTTTGCCAAAATCGCTCTATCTCGCACGGTTAAGGAGATAGAAGCAAATTTCTGTTTTGCCATTTTTGGCAAAAATTCGAAAATTCAAAATGGCCGCCATTTTTGGGGAGGGGAAAATTTTTGGAAAATTGCAAAGATTGCATTGTTTAGATACCTTGTGGGTCGAAAATTTTGCCAAAATCGCTCTATCTCGCACGGTTAAGGAGATAGAAGCAAATTTGTGTTTTGCCATTTTTGGCAAAAATTCGAAAATTCAAAATGGCCGCCATTTTTGGGGAGGAGAAAATTTTTGGAAAATTGCAAAGATTGCATTCCTTAGATACCCTGCGGGTCGAAAATTCCGACGAAATCGCTCTATCTCGCACGGTTAAGGAGATAGAAGCAAATTTGTGTTTTGCCATTTTTGGCAAAAATTCAAAATGGCCGCCATTTTTGGGGAGGGGAAAATTTTTGGAAACTTGCAAAGATTGCATTGCTTAGATACCCTGTGGGTCGAAAATTTTGCCGAAATCGCTCTATCTCGCACGGTTAAGGAGATAGAAGCAAATTAGTGTTTTGCCATTTTGGGCAAAAATTCGAAAATTCAAAATGGCCGCCATTTTTGGGGAGGGGAAAATTTTTTTAAAATTACCAAGAGTACAATGCTCAGATACACTGTGGGTCGAAAATTTTGACGAAATCGCTCTATCTGGCACGGTTAAGGAGATAGAAGCAAATTTGTGTTTTGCCATTTTTGGCAAAAATTCTAAAATTCAAAATGGCCGCCATTTTTGGGGAGGGGAAAATTTTTTTGAAAATTGCAAAGATTACATTGGTAAAATACCCTGTGGGTCGAAAATTTTGCCAAAATCGCTCTATCTCGCACGGTTAAGGAGATAGAAGTAAATTTGTGTTTTGCCATTTTTGGCAAAAATTCGAAAATTCAAAATGGCCGCCATTTTTGGGGAGGGGAAAATTTTTGGAAAATTGCAAAGATTGCATTGCTTAGATACCTTGTGGGTCGAAAATTTTGCCGAAATCGCTCTATCTCGCACGGTTAAGGAGATAGAAGCAAATTAGGCAAAAATTCTAAAATTCAAAATGGCTGCCACTTTTGGGGAGGGGAAATTTTTTTTGAAAATTGCAAAGATTGCATTGGTTAGATACCCTGTGGGTCGAAAATTTTGCCGAAATCGCTCTATCTCTCACGGTTAAGGAGATAGAAGCAAATTAGTGTTTTGCCATTTCTGGCAAAAATTCGAAAATTCAAAATGGCCGCCATTTTTGGGGAGGGGAAATTTTTTTAAAAATTACCAAGAGTAAAATACTCAGATACCCTGTGGGTCGAAAATTTTGATGAAATCGCTCTATCTCGCACGGTTAAGGAGATAGAAGCAAATTTGTGTTTTGCCAATTTTGGCAAAAATTCGAAAATTCAAAATGGCCACCATTTTTGGGGAGGGGAAAATTTTTTAAACATTACCAAGAGTACACTCCTTAGATACCCTGTGGGTCGAAAATTTTGACGAAATCGCTCTATCTGGCACGGTTAAGGAGAAAAAATTGGCAAAAATTCGAAAATTCAAAATGGCCGCCATTTTTGGGGAGGGGAAAATTTTTGGAAAATTCCAAAGATTGCATTCCTTGGATACCCTGCGGGTCGAAAATTCCGACGAAATCGCTCTATCTCGCACGGTTAAGGAGATAGAAGCAAATTTGTGTTTTGCCATTTTTGGCAAAAATTCGAAAATTCAAAATGGCCGCCATTTTTGGGGAGGGGAAAATTTTTTAAAAATTACCAAGAGTACAATGCTCAGATACCCTGTGGGTGGAAAATTTCGACGAAATCGCTCTATCTGGCACGGTTAAGGAGATAGAAGCAAATTTGTGTTTTGCCATTTTTGGCAAAAATTCGAAAATTCAAAATGGCCGCCATTTTTGGGGAGGGGAAAATTTTTGGAAAATTCCAAAGATTGCATTCCTTGGATACCCTGCGGGTCGAAAATTCCGACGAAATCGCTCTATCTCGCACGGTTAAGGAGATAGAAGCAAATTTGTGTTTTGCCATTTTTGGCAAAAATTCGAAAATTCAAAATGGCCGCCATTTTTGGGGAGGGGAAAATTTTTTAAAAATTACCAAGAGTACAATGCTCAGATACCCTGTGGGTGGAAAATTTCGACGAAATCGCTCTATCTGGCACGGTTAAGGAGATAGAAGCAAATTTGTGTTTTGCCATTTTTGGCAAAAATTCGAAAATTCAAAATGGCCGCCATTTTTGGGGAGGGGAAAATTTTTGGAAACTTGCAAAGATTGCATTGCTTAGATACCCTGTGGGTCGAAAATTTTGCCGAAATCGCTCTATCTCGCACGGTTAAGGAGATAATGGCAAAACACAAATTTGCTTCTATCTCCTTAACCGTGCCAGATAGAGCGATTTCGTCAAAATTTTCGACCCACAGGGTATCTGAGCATTGTACTCTTGGTAATTTTTAAAAAATTTTCCCCTTGGCAAGAGATTGCAAAAAATTGGCAAGAGTAGAATTCTCAGATACCCTGTGGGTCGAAAATTTTGCCGAAATCGCTCTATCTCGCACGGTTAAGGAGATAGAAGTAAATTAGTGTTTTGCCATTTTTGGCAAAAATTCAAAATGGCCGCCATTTTTGGGGAGGGGAAAATTTTTGGAAAATTGCATAGATTGCATTCCTTAGATACCCTGTGGGTCAAAAATTCTGTCGAAATCGCTCTATCTCTTACGGTTTCTGAGATATTAGCAAATTACTCAAAAGTAGTACTGAAAATACACAATGAAGTACCTAAATGGCTATTACTCATGTACTGACAAAGCTATCAGTCCCAAATGCAATACCAAGCGAGCTATGGACATAACAATCTTGTATTCAAAATTGTAGTAAAATATCTTTAATTATTTTGGCTTAAATGCACAGAAACCAATGGGTACTGAAAATAGCTGTACTTAAGTATTACTCAGTAAGCAAAAGAGGTACAACAGCCAAAAGCAATCCCAAGCAAGCTACTGACCCAATAAGTCTGCATACCAAATTTGGTGACAATAGCTCTAATACTTTTCCTTTAAATGAGCGGAAACCATGCGTGACGCTGGACATCGGACGCCGGACGGCGGAAAAAGCAAAAATAATATATCCACCCCCCAGGGGGGTGGACATAATGACCCTTGAAATTGTTGGAATAAAAATTGGTAAAACTGAATTTAAAATGGTGCAATATGCAGACGACACTACAATTATTATTGATGGAAGTAGAGACTCTCTGCAGGCAACACTGAATGTGCTGGAGATTTATGTGTCATTATCTGGGCTGAGGGTGAACACAGAAAAAAACAAAGATCATATGGATAGGTAAAAAGAAACATTCCAAAGATAAATTGTTAATCTCAGCAAAACTTGACTGGGGTAGCTCAAAATTTAATCTTTTAGGAATAGATTTTCAGTCAACCTAGAAAGAATTCCTCAGATGAATTATACCAAGGCTTTGGATAAGGCAAGGAAAACCATGAAAAATTGAAATACCAGACTCTTGACTCCAATCGGCAGAATTACGGTCATAAAATCATTACTTCTTTCAAATTTTACCCACCTTTTTTGTCTATTCCAACACCAGCTGATATTTTAAAGAATCTAAATACAGAACTATATCGATTCCTATGGAATAAAAAACCAGATAAAATAAATAGACAAGATGTATGCACACATAAGCTACAGGGAGGATTAAATATGGTAAATATTTTTTTATTTGAAAAGGCATTAAAACTGAGCTGGATTCCAAAAATCCTTTCATATACAGGTACTCCCTGGTATTGCCTCTTGGTTGAAACTGTTGGAAATCTTAATAAGTTGTCATACATGGGGACAAAGTGGTGTATAACACTGTTAAAAAATGTAACCCTTTCTGGAAAAGTACTTTTGCAATATGGTCTGAATCTAGTGGTCTCAAGCATATAAAATCAGATTTTGACATCCACCAATCAACCCTATGGTTTAATGAGCATATTTCCAAAGAGTCTCTATTCTTTCCAAAATGGGCCAAACATGGAATATCTATAGTGGGAGATGTGATTACTTCAGAAGGAGTCTTTCTAAGTAGAGAACAAATCGCACAAACCTACAACTTTAATGTTAATATCCTTGAATATTTCAGATTAAAATCTCTTATGAAGAAATTCATCTCTTTTGTTAGATGTCCTACAATCACAAGGCCGCAGCAAAATGTTTTATAACTACTTAACAAAAGAGACCAATGAGGCAACTAGGAAATGTGAAGTAAAATGGGAAGGAAAATTTAATCTTGCCTTAAATGACAAAATTTGGCACACAATATATAGTATATGTTTCAGAACTATCTATGATAATTCAGTAATCAGTATAAAAGTCTCTTTGGAATTCTGGGCACAAAGGATTTCTTGTTTAAAATGAAGATTGTAGATTCAAACCAATGTAGACTGTGTGGGGAAAGTGCTGAAACAATCCAACATCTCTTCTCTCAGTGTGAAATTGTTGTAAATTTATGGACTGATATAAAACAATGGATCAAAAGAAAAGTAAACTAGAGGATCGCTAGCGAAGCAAAGCGATTGTTTTTGCATGGCAAAAACAAAGCGTCCCAAAAGAAAGATGATGTTGGCTGCTTATAATAGAAAGAAGATCTTGCCTAGATACCCTGTCAATCTAAAATTATATTGAAAAAAAAATTGGAAAATTTTAAATGGTTTAGGAGATACAAGCAATTTTAAGTTTTTTGGCAAACATTTGAAAATTTCAAATGGCTGACATTTTTGAAAAGAGGAAAAATTTTTGAAAATTGGGCAGAGTATCTTGCTTAGATACCCTGTAGTTCGAAACTTTTGCCGAAATCATTTTATACCGCATGATTTAGGAGATACAAGCAATTTGAAGTTTTACCATTTTTGTCAAAAATTCGAAAATTGAAAATGGCCGCCATTTTTGGAAAGAGGAATTTTTTTTGAAAATTGAGCAGAGTATCTTGCATATATACCCTATGGGCCAAAAATTTCACCGAAATCACTCTATCTCGCATGGTTTAGGAGATACAAGCAATTTTAAGTTTTAGCAGTTTTGTCCAAAATGCGAAAATTCAAAATGGCCGCCATTTTTGGAAGGAGGAAAAATTTTTGAAAATTGAGCAGAGTATCTTGCATATATACCTTGTGGGCCAAAAATTTCAACGAAATCGCTCTATCTCGCACGGTTTAGGAGATACAAGCAATTTTAAGTTTTATCATTTTTGTCTAAAATTCGAAAATTCAAAATGGCCACCATTTTTGGAAAGAGGAAAAATTTTTGAGAATTGAGCAAAGTATCTTGCATATACACCCTGTGGGCCAAAAATTTAGTCGAAATCGCTCTATCTTGCACAGTTTAGGAGATACAAGCAATTTTAAGTTTTACCATTTTTGTCTAAAATTCGAAAATTCAAAATGGCCGCCATTTTTGGAAAGAGGAAAGATTTTTGAGAATTGAGCAGAGTATCTTGCATATACACCCTGTGTAGGGACGTCACGACTCCAAATATTTCATGTCGACTAATCGGTAAGTACTATTCGTGCCGACACCGAATAACCGTCGAATTTATAAAACAACCAAAAATCTTAAGTTTCATATTGTGAAAAGTACTGAAAATGATAAATATGTGAAATAAAATGATAATATATGTATATAACCTGCAAAAATTAATAAATTTGCTGTTTTCCTGCGACTTCTGCTTCGTTTATTTCAGACAGGAAGTGGGCGATATAAGAGGTATATGGTACTTCCGGTTTTACGTGAATGCATAAACAGTACAGAAAAGTGGCTGTTTTGGGATTTTAGCTTATTTTATGTGACAATATGGATATATTTTATGGATTTAGACCTTCTGCCATCTTTCACTACATTAAGCGATTATTCTTACTTTAAAATACGAAACCGGTATATAGCACTATTCTAACCGTTGTCGATTAGTCGGTTAGTCGTGACACCCCTAACCCTGTGGGCCAAAAATTTCGCCGAAATCGCTCTATCTCGGACGGTTTAGGAGATACAAGCAATTTTAAGTTTTACCATTTTTGTCAAAAATTACAAAATTCAAAATGGCCGCCATTTTTGGAGAGAGGAAATTTTTTTGGAATTAAGCAGAGTACTTAGCAGAGATACCCTGTGGGTCAAAAATTTCGTCGAAATCGCTCTATCTCGCACGGTTTAGAAGTTATTAAGGGATTTGTATTTTCCTCGTTAATAAAAGTTTTAATGCTTAATTAATTAGCCATTTTTTAATGGAAGTCAAAATCAAATCATTTCCAGATCTTTATACCATGCATCCATATATCAAATTTCAGGTGAATATTTTAAACGCTTCTTAAGTTATCATCCGGACAAGCAAAATCCTGTTTTTGGTCATGTAACTCCTCTGATTGGTTGAAATGTCATGGCACCAAATTCAGAAGATTTTCCCAGGGCTACTAAATATATGTGCCAAGTTTGAAGAAATTCCATCCACTAGACTAAGTAAAGACGTTATAGGTAGGCAAACTTGCGGAGCCGGCGGATACGGCGGACCCTTCCGCGAGAATTCCTCCCATATGCAAACAAGCGTCCCTCGCGGGACGCTTAATTACCAGTTACATATGACTCAAATAACAAAAATTTTTGGGTACTGTATACAGGATCAAAACTTCAAGCCTGTCAATTTCATATTGCTCATAAGTAGGAAATACATATTTTGGTGTGCTCAGAATAAATTTATCCCTAACTTTCTTCAACTCAAAAAATTAATTCATTCATCAGATGAATGTGACTGTGAAATGAGGACATGGAAGGACTTGTTAAGTGAGGATTAACTATGCAATATAAATGAAATATTCCTTCTGTTTATCTTTTTCTCTTTGTGTTCATCCTTTACAAGTATTAGGAAGAAACTATAAGTGTCAATAGTTGCATAGATTGTGAAATACCAAAATAAATAAAATTAGCATTTTTGTCACTCAACAGGTCTGGCAATGGTCTGTAAATATTGTACATATGTATATAGTAATATTTAACTGCTCAGTTGGATATAATTAGTTGTATAACGTTCTTATGTGATGGACAGGGATATCTTTTCTGTCGGAGATATCTCTCTATTGTAAATGGCAGTTAAACCAAACCAATAACATTTACTCCTTTTGTTATTTAGCTACAAATGAGAAAATAGCTATTACTCACTTATGGCATGCAATGGGACCCCAAACTATGTACCATCTTATAGCTAAGGACAAAGTAGCTGAACAACATATTTGAAGAAAAAGTTGTAACTGCAATAGTTTTTGAGTTATGAGCCCTTTACTCCAAGTAGCTAAGATAGCTATTACTCAGTTATCTTTAGGCCTAAGTCCATAAAACCAAAAAAATTTTCGAGGGCGTGAAAATTCATTGGGACAATTAATTTACAAAAAATCTGTAGCTGTAGTAGTTTTGGAGGAATCTGCGTGACTAACTAACTAACGCACGCACGCACACACAGGCATCATTTCATAATCTCCCTCCCGGGCTAAAGCCCGGCGGGAGATAAAAAAAAAATGTGATGTTAATCTGCAGAGATACTCTGCGGTACTCTGCGGGTCGAAAATTTTGTCGAAATCGTTCTATCGTGCATGGTTTTTGAGATACAGGCATTTTTTGTGTTTTCCTAACTTGGAAAATTTGTAAGGATTATTTAATCATTAATTACTCGGCCATTTCTTAACCAATCAATGCCAAAATCTAATGATTTCCAGATTTTAATACAATGAATGTATTCGCCAAGTTTCAAGTAAATAGATAAAATCCCTTTTAAGTTATCTTCCAGACAAGCTTACCCATCGAAAAAAGGTATTTTTGGTCATGTGACCTCTCTGATTGGTCAAAATTTCACTGCAGCATATTCAAAACAATTCCCCAGGGCCCCTGCATACACCTGCCAAATTTGAAAAGAATCCACCCAATGATCACAGAGTTATAAGGAAAACAAAACGCCGAGCCGGCAGAGCCGGCGGAGCCTGATTTCGTCCCATATACAAACAAGCGTCCCTTGTGGGAAGCTTAATTATCAAGGTTATACCATGAAGATGCACACCTACACCACAAACCAATGTCCCTACTATGTATCAACATCCTACACCTTTCTCAGATACCACCTGGACGATATTTTTTCAGCTGGCATCTATGACATGTATGAGTTAACATTACATAATGTCATGGGATCCCAATAAACACTGTACAGAGGCTCTACTTGGTAAATGTGCAGGGGCCATATTCACAAATGGGATCAACCTAAACTTGATCTGATTTTTAGATCAAGGTGAGGTACAAAATGGATCAGGATCAAGTTAATATTCTTAAAGAACTTGGTGATTTTTGGCTCAACTTTCACCTTATCTTGATCCCTCCATGTTGGTGGATCAAGATTTGGATCAAAGTTTGTAACTTTCTAGTTAAGTTCAGTTAACTGAAACATTAAACATATAAAAATAAATCATTGCTAAATAATATTCAAGCCTTTAAGTTGTTTATATTGTTAATCAATAACTTTGTAATACTTGTTCCTGTTTTAAGTATGCTTATACTGACATATACAGGTTAGATTTTGTTTTTTATTCTGGATTAAAAGTGGGCGTAACCTAAATTTTGGGATTACATAGGAAATATTTAAAATATTCCATTGCAAGAAAATAATGAACCAGATTTATATTAATGTGTATTTTGTGGAAATTCAGGCATAAAAAAGCTGTTTGAAACATATAAAAGTAATTAACTTATGCATTGCTATGCGAGATATTTCAAATTTTATGGCTCAGCTGAGCCATTTTTCTTGATCCTATTCTATTCTATTCTGAACATTTACAGCGCTTAATCTCTGCAAAGGCGCAACACCAGGTACATAATCAGTAATCATGATTCCATAGACTTAGCCAGGTCTACACCACGGAGACGCCAGGAAGTTTTCATGTTAAGGTGGGAAAGCCTCGTCAAAGAGATATGATTTTAACTTTTTTTGAAACAGGCAAGATTTGGAGCACAAGAGACATCATCAGGCAGATCATTCCAAATTTGGGGACCATCAAAAGCAAAACTATGACCGAAGTGGTTTTTATTTTATTTGTGTACTGATGTGTCCTAATCTGATCTTCAGCTGATTTTTCTCTCAGCTTGATCCATGTTGGTGAATACGGGCCCTAAAAGAATTTTGTATGCATTACGTTTTGTATAAAAGGAAATTATGAATTCACAAAGACTTATATCATAAAACTTATTAAAAAGTATGCCAAAATCTCAATAACACAAAAGTTACAAATGATTTACTCAACAGTGAGAACCTGAAAGTAACTATTACTCAGCTATGTCATGATATACAGGTCTGCAATTTCACTATAGCCCAATAGGCATATAGATCAAGTACCCATTTTAAAAAAAATTACGAAAATAAAACTCCTCCCATTCAGGCATCTATGGTATGACTGATCAAAAAATCCTTTCCAACCTGCAGATTTAGGTCCAGAATGTATGTGATAAATTTTATAGCACAGGTGTGTGTGTTTTTTTCCGAAACGCGATGACGGGGTGTTTTTGAAAAATGCTTAAGGTTACCTTAAGTAAAGCTTAAGGTCTCCGCAAAGTATCCCAAAAATTTTTCCTGCCCCTATAGTTTTAAAGAAAGATAAGAAGTAAAGAAAAATTTGAAAGCCCAAGAAGTTATTCAAGGGAGACCATAATCCTGTGGCAGCGGCGGTGATCAGTCAAAATTACGTGAAAGCAAATCAGTGCCCCTGACCGGCTGCTTAATTAATGTGGAATACTCTGAACATAGTAGTGAAATCTAAAGTATCTAACTTTTATCCAGAAGAATTCATATATAACAACCATATATTAAACACACCTGTATACATAGCAAATGATTTTAATGACTTTTTTTTGTAAATGTAGGTCCTACTTTAGCTAGTAAGATAAATATATCGGACAGTAAACTGCATATTTACAACTACGTGAGGAACAGAAATAGTGATTCAATGTTTGTCTGAAGAAATAAGTAAAATTGTAAACGCATGTGGCAATATACGTTCATGTGATGTAAATAATATAAATATGTCTCTAGTCAAAACTATTTTTAAACAATAGCACATCCATTTGTCATTAAATGTAATCTATCATTCAATACTGGTACTTTTTCTGATAATAAGAAAATAATGAAAGTAGTATCATTATACAAATCTGGCGGTAAAATTTTTTTCAATAACTATAGACTGGTATCACTTTTACCACAGTTTTCCAAAATTTTAGAGAAATTGTTTAATATGAGACTTGATAGTTTTATTGCTAAGTATGATATTTTGTCAGAATGTCAATATGGATTCAGAAGTAACAGATCTATATCAATGGCACTGATTGAATTGTTAGAAAAAGTAACAAATAGTATTGATGATAAAGAAAACAACTGTTTGTGTTTTCATAGACCTGACAAAGGCTTTTGACACAATAGCTCATAAATTATTCTTTAAAAAAATAGAATTTTATGGGATTAGGGCCATTTGGGGGCATAGTTTTAAAATGGGTTGAATCATACTTGTCAAATAGAAAGCAGTATGTGTATTTGAATGGTACAAGGTCAGATCTATTACAAATTAAATGTGGTGCACCTCAGGGATCAATACTTGGACCTAAATTCATTATTTTATACATTAATGATATGCGTAATTGTTCCAATGTTTTGCAGTTTATTTTATTTGCTGATGATACTAATATATTTTATTCAAGTTCCCAATATGAAGTTTTAAAGTACTGTCATGATATTCACCAATAAAACTGTATATAATAACATTAACATAGTCTTTGATAAGCAGCTAATAGAAAGAGTACATACAACCAAATTTTTGGGCGTAGTTACTAGTTACAGATGATAAACTCTCCTGGTACCATCATATTGCATATGTATGTAAAATGTTAAACAAAAGTTTATCAGTCATTTATAAAGTGAAAAATAATGTTGATTCCTTAAAATATATGCACAGTGCTCTTATTTTACCATATTTGTTTTACTTTTGTGAGGTTTGGGGAAATGCTTCTAGCCATTTAATATAAAGAGTAGTAGTTGTACATAAAAAAAAGCAAACAGGGTAATAAGCAAGAGTGAATACAGGTCCCATACACTTCCTCATTTAGCAAATATAAGTGATTAAAAGCCAAAGAAGGTAGTTTAACTACTAATATACAATTGTTTTTCAAAATCAAACCAAGTATTAATGTAAACACTAGACAAGAAGGAAAGTTTTATTTAGTTTTTGCCGGGACAGAATTAAAATTCAATTGTAATTCCGTATGTAGATAGAAATTGTGGAACAAGTTATAAACAGTAATATAAGTGAAATAAATTCTTTTAAAAATTTCAAATCACCCTTCAAATATATATATAGTATATATTATATTCTTGATTCTTATAAAGATTAAATCATGGTAATCAGTTGCTTTTAATCACTCAATTCTGCCTAATAGAGGTAAATATAATACATAGTTAAATATACTTAAATATTAAAGTGTTTCACTTTACATTGTGTTCATGTTAAATCTTGTGGGGACAGCATAATTATAAGCTATGCTTCAACTTAACACTTATTTAAGTACAGACCTAGTATATGGTGGTTATAACAAAGTTTTAGTGCACAGAACTATGCCATATCACTCATGTGTCTCACAAGCCTACTGTATGTTAAATATTTCATTTATCTACAATAAATTGTAAATCAGTAATTAAATTATACCCAAAATGTTATCTGTTTGTAATATCTGTGCTGTTATTGTTCACATATATGGCTGAAATAAACATTTATTATTTATTTTATTTATTTATTTCAATATAGGCATTGGGTGAACTGACAAGTTTGCAAATAACTAAATATAAATATAATAACTGGGCTGCTTTTCACATCATACACATATTTTGTTTGTGATTCTGTTTTTTTTACATCATACACATTCTTGCTTACCACATAAAATAACGAATTTTAAAGATATTTCACAATATAAACAAAAAAAAGTTAGTGCCACTGACGATCGAAAACAGGAAAGAAAACTGGGACATTAATATGTGAGCGATAATACCGGATTTTCACTAAGTTGGATTAAACTAATCCCAAATGATTTCTAAAAATACAAAAATATATCATCTTCTACATATTTGAAAAAAATACTTACTGTCTGATAAGTGTAAGCGAGTATACAGGTAACATTTTATTACTTTTTTCAAAGTTACATGTAGCGGAAATTTAGGTAAAGGCTAAACCTACGTTACGGTTCATTATAAAACCCGGACTTCCGGAAGGGCGGTCGGACCAGGGCGGTGGTTATTTCTCCTAAGCTTTATTATGTATGATCCAAGTTCTTCTTATTTTTGACAAGGTTAATGGTGTCTATTTATATAACCTTCACTTTGTTTGGTATCTGGTAGCAAACTATAAATAGAAGACATTTTGCAAAACACATGGCGCCACCCATAGACAGGGCGGTAAACTAATCATTTGTCAGACCAGAAAAACTTCAATTTTCTAGACCTGGCCAGGTCATCGCCCCAGCCCATCAAGGAGACAAGGTCACCGCCCCAGCCCATTAAGGAGAAGAGGTCACCACCCCAGCCAATCAAGGAGAAGAGGTCACCGCCCCAGCCCATCAAGGTGATGAGGTCATTGCCCCAGCCAATCAATTGCAAGGAGAAGAAGTTGCCGCCCCAGCCCATCAAGGAGACAAAGTCACAGCTCCAGCCCATCAAAGAGAAGAGGTCACCGCCCCAGGGCATTCTCAGTTGTACCCGGACCAGCATCTGTTCTCCGATTGGCTGGGCGGTAAGTAGGGCGATGGTAAGGGCGGTCCGAAAATTGGTCCGGTTCCGAGTCCGGTTCTGACTTTTATAAAGTACCCTATGTTACTGCCTTCAAGAACTCGAAGCACTACAAAACACATAAGATTGATAAAATAAAATAATAATGGTACTGCACCAGGAACAAAGGTTTCAGTTAAAAATATAAGATAATCTTTATGCCAAAATTATTTTTCAGTTTACCTGTTTTATGAAATGTTATGCATCAAAAATCTGTCAAATGATAGGCATTGTCAATATTTTAAATTGGGTCACTATGTGAGCAAAGGTTACAGTTGAACTTTAAATCCTTTGTACAGCTAGTCACACTACTAAACTTACAGTATACCCTACAGTAATCTTATTAACAAAATAAATCAATAAATTATCCCTTCTCTACCATATCTGTCAACCACAGTTAATGACAGTTTATAATATTTTATTGTATATTTATACTTAGTGCAATATCTCCTTAACTGCAGAACTTAAAGTGTGTTTGACCCATCCTGACATCAAAAGTACAGCCCAAGCTCTCTAGTGACTGGTATTTCTTTAACTGAAGACAGACTCTCATAAATAACCATTTATCATCTTCTCTGAAGTTCTTAAATCTGCCACTGCATGGGGATAGGACAAAATAAAAGTGGACCACCACTTTAAGTTATCGTCAAAGTCACTAAACATACTTTTACATGGGATAGAACCCAGATCCTCAGTGTTTCTAGATATATTACATTGGAGATTATGTTGTACCATATTTATTGATACTAGTCAATGGCCAATGAGTTACTTTTAATATCTTTACAAAGAGAGCCATGTCAATGGTTGAACACACTCAACCAGCTTCGTCTCATTTCATCTTGAGTGACCACAATATAGATAATATAGGCTGTGTTAAAATCAGTCTTCAGTACCATACTGCAATTTCATATTTTTTTCAGGAATATAATGTGTCAGTTACAGTCTTTATTTAATAAAACAATATGTGGAATGAATGAACTGGTAATACTCTCATGTACTTTTGAAGCTGAAGCTCTAAGAACATAATAAAATTTAGTTGAATAAAAGCCTCTTTCAGATGGAAGTAACGCTGTAGGCTTTTGAAATTTTCTACTAAAATTTATCCCACTTGTTAGAATTTCTGGAGCAGTGCTTTTTAGAAAGATGAAGTAAAACTTATTTTTACATTTTGTTGTTGTTTTTTTGTGGTAATAATTGAAAGGTTTACTTTGATAAGCCATAGTTATAAATATTTGACATTCAAAAATATGTTCAGTTTAATGTATTGCTGCACAGTTTTGTGTATTTTAAAAATTAATACCACATAAACAAAAAACTCCACAGAGTCTGAACATGAATCACTGAACAAACCAAGACATAGCAAACTTCTATCTACCAAAGTGGAATCACATGACGTGACTTAAAATTGCCGTTGTTTCTTGGAAAGGTCTGTTATGTGTTTGTTGTAGATTAACAATAGGCATATTTCACAACCATAATCTGTTGAATCTAGATTTCTCAGATTAACAGATTCGCTTGTGATATGACTATAATCCTAATCCGGATTATGAATCCATCGATTTACCTCCTGAGGTAGATCAACGGATTCAGATTTATTTGATTAATCATACTGATTTGTAAAGTAATGGCAGCCCATCGTTGGCAGCAGATTTTAAAAATTTACTGTGATTTTTATTATATTTATAGTGGTTTATCTTATTTTTAACATTTTGGATTCAGATTTTGAGAAAATTGCATTTCATAATTTAGCTAATCTAAAGAATCCAATTCTGAATCTGGATTGCACAGATTACGGTTGTGAAATACACCTCTTGGACTGTTACCAATTACGTTAAAAAACTTTCTTGTTTCAATTCAATCCCTCCGAAACGATTTCGTTCTTTGTTTACATGTTGCGTTTTGAATGTATTCTCATCTGAGTGATTCAGAAATGGTTTTGCTATATATGGGGTTTTCGTGCACCGCCGCACTTGTATATATGATACAGTACAGTTGTAAAGACACGTCCAATTGAAATAAGAGCTTATCAGTGTCAACTACAGTACAACTTAAAAGATTGTCTCTTGATGTGTTCTCTGAAAAAATAACCAAAATGGCCAGTAAGTTAATGAATGAAGGACCGAAGTGGGTGTTTTTGGTGAGTACTTATGCAATGACATATACTCTATATATTTATTTACTGGTTGTAGCACGTCGGCTGTATGTTCTCACAATATACTGCTCGGACAGACAAACTTCACTGGCTGTCAAACTTCACAAGAAATATATTGTTTATTCATATGTATTTTCGAGTTTTTGTTACAATTTTATGTCGCCTGTATGACAAAACCTTTCAGCAGTACGTACTTACGTGTCATTATTGATATTTTTGCAAAGGAGATTTTGCTTATAAATATTAAAGTATTTTATTTTACATTGTGTTCACATTAACATTATAGGGGGGCAGTACAATTTATAAGCTCAGCTTCAGCTACCTCCTTTTTAGATAGTTGTTACCTCATGCAAGTAAAGTAGAGCTGAGTAACCATGTCTACCTCCTTATCAACAAGACAGTGTTAATTATTGTTTCCTTTATCTGTAATTATTTATAAATCTATATTATTACATTACACTTAGAGTGCTATTGCATGCTTTTAATATCTGTACCATTCTCCCATTTGCACACTTTGTTGTTATACATCCATGACTGAAATAAACATTTATTTAATATATTATTTAATTGAAAATGAATATGTAAGTGTTATCAATTTTGCTTACACAAAATTAAGTTTATTTCCAATCACCTATTAAAGCTGGTGACAGAATCATTTGGTAATTGCATGAGGAATAAAATGAAATATTTCTTTTTAAATTTTAATACATGTTCAATGAAATACTGCAGAAGATTATATCTCAAACAATTGCCTATATGCATAAGTTTTTCACAGATAATTGAGTATCTCATGGTCACAGTCACTAGGGACCATCATGCATCGGGATAATGTTGGAACTCGCCTATGTATATGCTACATGCCATTTTGACCCGATCCGCCATTTGAAGTGCCAGGCTACTGTTTTAAAGGCAGGCTGCTGTTTTATATGGCAGGATGTCGTTTCAAATGGCTCAGCCAAATACATTAAGAGGAACACAGTCTGGAAGATTGATCAACCTATACTCTCTGGCTTTGATATGTTTGATGTTCTTATCCTTAATGTTGCATTTAACACACTCGCTTATCTATCAAATTTTGTCTTTGTAATAACTTTGTATGTTCTAAACCTTTCAAATTTTCTTTTTTTTCTCAAAAAATTTATCTTAAAACTTTTCCATACTTAATATGGCACTGTGCACCAATGATAATGATCCAGCTGACTTCTGTGTGGCACCCAGCCACATTTATAGAGAACAAACATTCAGCTGATTAATTAGTTGCAATTTAAAGCCCTCCTTGTACATAACATGTTTATACACATTAGCCTGTGATTCAGGTTGTCCTTACGAAAAAAAATCACTGCTCAGGTGTTTGAAGTTTTGTTACTCGGATATTTGAAGTCTGGCTATTCATGTAGCTTATGTTTGAAGCATACCTACTCTGGTATTTAAAACCTATCATTCTCTGGCGCTTATTTGTTTTCATGTAAGTTCAACTAATCACCACCGCGGCTGCGGCCCCCAGATTATGGTCTCCCTTGAATAACTTCTTCGGCTTTCAATTTTTTTTCCTTCCCATCTTTCTCTCTTATCTTTCAAATGTACTAGGACACAAGTAGATTCCCTTGTGTGAGTATCGGGCCTGGATCTTTCTTAATATTTGTATCCCCGAAAAGCGGGGATACTATGGATCATGCATGAGATTTTCTTGTGTTCAACCTACAGGCCATATTTCTTTTTGGATTTCCTTTAAACTTTGCAAGTGGCTTGCTATGGCAGAGATCTAGCCACCCTATTGTTTTGGTAGCCCAGGAGTCAAAAATTTTGACTATTGTTTGTGTTCAAGCTGTAGGCCACAGTTTCTTTCAGATTTATTTTATATTTAGTGCCTGAATTGGTGGATATGAGGTCTCGTCATTCTATCCTTGTATCCCCAGACGAAAGTCGGGGATACTTAGGATTCAGTACGGTCTCGCCGCCGCCACTGCAGCAATATCCTTTTGGACGCGATAACTTAAAAAATATTTTAGTTAGACCTTTCAAATTTGGAATGTGGGTATATATGGGCAATGTAACGAACGCTATTGTTTGTGACCTTGACCTTCAATTTCAAGGTGACTGGTGGCCTCTTAAATGTTAGATTTTGGCCATTTTTTCACATTTTGGCCCAGTTCTCATATACAGAAAGTTAGATCATCCTATGGCTGGTATATATAATACATATGTATGTCCTCTGTAAGCATGCAGAAATTTGACCTTGAAGCTCTTCATTGAAGGTCATCCACAGGTCATCCAAAGTACCTGACCGAGGCCATTTTTCGTCTTTTCAGAGATATTTTCACACTTATTGCTGACTATATTGCATGGAAACTATTGAAAATGGCTTTAGAGGTTGAGTACATAATGGAGTACCAGTATCCAGACTTACTGGTTACAGAGGATTATTTGTTACAGAGAAAATCTGCTGATTTCAGAGTTATGGACAGGAAGAAGGCAGTTGTTTCATATAAGCCTACCGCTGCTGAGATGTAGTCTAATTCGCCCAGTTCTGCCAGCTCCTATGAGTTTTCGCAGAACTGTGGAGCCAACAGGAACTGCTTATAGAGCATTGCTTCACCTATAGCCGGTTAGGCTCTGGTACTGGGCAGGTCCACAGGACTGGCTAACAGACCAGCAGTAGCCTTTTAAGGAGTCCAAGTGGCTGTCTCAGATCAAGCAGTCACTGCCCGAGGAAATTGGTTACAGAGAAATTCTTATAACCAGTCATTGGTCTTGGTGAGATGACTTGTCTGAACCTACCTCACCAGACAGCCAGCCTATTGTCAGGACCTCCTAGCGGGTCGAAAGTGTTAGACCAACCAGTTACTGCCCGAGGAAAATTGGTTACAGAGAAATTCTTATACCAGTCATTGGTCTTGGTGACAGGACTGTCTCAACCTACCAGACCAGTCAGCCAGCCTACTGTCAGAACCTCCTAGCTGGTCGAAAGTGACTATAGATAAGAAGACTTTCCCAACAAGATTTGTCCATGTCAGCCTTATCTTATCAGACCCCACACCAGCCAGTTACTGGTCCCGGTGAGACGCCGAACTCAACCGGACAGGTCAGCCTACTGCCAGCAAGAAGTCTGCTGTATCAGTTACTGTGGCAGTTCATCAACTTTTTCTTACGGGTTCCAGTGAGATACAGTGATCCTCCCTCCTAGACTGGCCACCCAGCTTGCCTTTTACCCAGCCTGTGAGCAGTGTCAGCTGACACCAGGGGCCTGAGTTTCCAAACTCAGCCTTCCCCTTCAGATTATAACCCATTTGCCGGTTTTCACAATTCAAGCAAAGGTAAATTTATCTGTTAATCAGACCAGGGCTCAGTGGGGTTGTGTGGGTTACTGACACCCATACAGAAGCAAGTCCACCAAGGTCGCCTCCACATGAGGCCGATATAGAGGCACTTGAAGAACAGCTGAAGGGTACCAGACTCACTAGAAAATGTGATCTATACACCTACTTATTATGCTCTGCAAATCCTTACAGATGCATCAAGAAGGGGGACTGCTCACTTAGGGGAATACACTGCAAGGGGAACCTGGTCCCTTCCAGAAGCAAGTTACACATAAAGTATCTGGAACCAAGGCAGTCTTTTGGCCCTAAAGGAGTTCCAAGACCTCTGCTTGAAACTTATTCCTACCATAGCTATGGACAACACCATGGTGGTTGCCTATTTAAGGAGGAGGGGGAGTAAGTTGGGCCCTCTTTGTGCCCTACTATGGAGAATCCTGACCTGGTGCTCCAGGAAAAAGGCTCAAGCCCGACACATTCACACTTCAACCATGTCCCCTCCGGGGATATACTGCGTCGAAAAGCAGTGTCTAGTTTTTGTAGGCCTGGGGTCAAAATCAAGTGAGTAATAGCTATTTTAAGCTCTGGGGAGTCAAAAAAACATCAAACATTTTTACTTGTAACTTGAAAACTATTGCATTTAGAGAATTTTTTTAAAATATGTTAATCAGCTACTTTTGGTTCAGCTATAACATAGTAAAATTGCAGACCTGTAGCTCATTGCATAGCCGAGTAATAGCTACTTTGAGGTTCCCACTGTTGAGTAAATCAGTTGTAACTTAAGAAAAAAATAGCGCAGAAGTACCTATAACTCGCTTATTATTGGTCCTAGAGATTTGAAATGTGAAACCAACCAATAGGAAATCATGGGTTAGGAATCTTCTGATGTTGTCAGATTTGACCTTGGGCCCCTCCTTCAAGGTCAAACGAGGAAGCCCAATTTAAAAGTGCTTATAACTCGCTTATTATTGGTGGTAGAGTTTTGCAATGTGAAAACAACCTATAGGAAATAATGGGCTAGGAATCTTCTGATGAGGTCACATTTGACCTTGGGCCCCTCCTTAAAGGTCAAATGAGGATAGCCAAACTTAAAAGTGCTTATAACTCACTTATTATTGGTCCTAGAGGTTTGTAATGTGAAACCAACTTATTGGAAATCATGGGCTGGGAATCTTCTGATGTGGTCAGATTTGACCTTTGGCCCCTCCTTCAAGCTGAAATGAGGATAGCCAAACTTAAAAGTGCTTATAACTCACTTATTATTGGTCTTAGAGGTTTGTGATGTGAAATCAAACTATGGGAAATCATGGGCTAGGGATGTGGTCAGATTTGACCTTGGGCCCCTCCTTCAAGGTCAACGAGGAAACCAAATTTAAAAGTGCTTATAACTTGCTTATTATTGATCCTAGAGGTTTGCAATGTGAAACCAACTCATAGGAAATATTGGGTTGGGAATCTTTTGATGTGGTCAGATTTGACCTTAGACCCCTCCTTCAAGGTCAAACGAGGACAGCTAAACATTAAAACTTAAAAATGCTTATAGCTTCAGGAATCTTCAGCCTCTATATCTTTTATTATTGCTTCTATAGGTTTGCTATGTTTGGGGATACTCCGCCGGCTTGCAATAAAGCGAGCGGCAGTCTAGTTTTTTATGAATTTTTAAAATAATTTTCACCCCACAGCCCTTAAGGGCTGTCAGGGTGTTGTTTTCATCCATGGTGTCTGGATGGGCGGGCGGTTGGGCGGCGGGACAAAGTTTGTCCAGGCTGTATCTCAGAAACCGTACAGTGTAGGAAGTTGATACTTGGTAGGGACATTGGTTAGGGGCTGTAGGTGTGCAACGTCATGGTGTGACCTTGCTTTGACCTTGCTGCAGTGACCTTGAGTTTGAAAATCTTGTCAAGGCTGTATCTCGGCAACCGTAAGGTGTAGGAATTGATACTTGGTAGGGACATTAGTTAGGGGTTGTAAGTGTGCAACATCATGGTGTGACCTTGATTTGATCTTTGACCTTGCTGTAGTGACTTTGACCTATAAAATCTTGTCCGGGCTATATCTCGGAAACCGTAAGGTGTAGGATGTTGATACTTGGTAGGGACATTGGTTAGGGAGTGCAGGTTTGCTGTGTCATAGTGTGACCTTGATTTGACCTTTGACCTTGCTGTAGTGACCTTGACCTATAAAATCTTGTTCTGGCTATATCTCGGAAACTGTAAGGTGTAGGAAGTTGATACTTGGTAGGGACATTGGTTAGGGGGTGTAGGTGTGCAGCGTCATAGTGTGACCTTGATTTGACCTTTGACCTTGCTGTAGTGACCTTGACCTATAAAATCTTGTTCTGGCTATATCTCGGAAACCGTAAGGTGTAGGAAGTTGATACTTGGTAGGGACTTTGGTTAGGGGGTGTAGGTGTGCAGCGTCATGGTGTGACCTTGATTTGACCTTCCACTTTTTGGCAGTGACCTTGACCCACAAATCTTGGCTGGGCTATATCTCGGAAACCATAAGGTGTAGGTAGTTGTTACTTGGTAGGGACATGGGTTGGGGGTTGTAAGTGTGCAACTTGTAAGGTTGTGTAAGTGTGCAAGCTTTACCTGAATTGATAAATGCTGATCAAATAGGATATATGAGTGGGAGAAGTTCTTTTGAGAATATACGACTTATCTCAGATATGATTGAATTTTGTAAAATAAAAAACCATCCATGTATAATACTTTTAGTTGACTTTGAAAAAGCATTTGATTCCATAAACTGGACTTTTCTTAAGCATATGTTGCAAAAATATGGATTTGGCAAAAACTATCAGAAATGGATTGCCACCTTGTATTCAGAAATTGAAAGTTGTGTCTCAAATAATGGTCATATGACTTCCTTTTTCAAACTTTCAAAGGGAGTAAGACAGGGTTGTCCTATTAGTGCACTTTTGTTTCTTCTAGTAGTAGAGGTTGTAGCTATAATTTTGCGACATTCTGAAGAATTAACTGGTATTATTGTTGGCCAAACAGAAATTTGTCTCTGTATGTTTGCTGATGACATGACTGTGTTTCTGGAATCAGTAAAGGTAGTTATGGAAATATTTGAAGAATCCTATAGATATGCAGGTCTAAAATTAAATAAGAAAAAAACAGAAGCTCCTGCATTACAATCTACTGATTGCATATCAAATAATTTGTTTGGAATTTGTTTTTTTGACTCAATAAATTATGATGAAATGTTTCAATTGAATACTAATGAAAAGATGAAAACTATACAAAGTACCATAAACTCATGGAGCTCTAGATGTCTCACAATTAAAGGCAAGATAACGGTATTAAAATCTCTGATAGTTCCACATATGCAGCAGCTAGCTTCTGTTTTTCCCTTAAACGATACATTTATTGCTCATATGGAGAAAATAATTTTTAATTTCGTCTGGAGCAATAGAAAGCACTTGGTTTCAAAAGAAGTGTTGATAATACCAGTTCCTTTGGGTGGCTTAAAAATGATTTCCACAAAGGCTATCATTAATACAGCTTGAATAACCTTTGTTAAATGATTTCTCAACATTAATGCTAAATGGAAATTTTAGCTCATGAATTAATGGGTTTTAGCAAAGAAGATCTTTTCAACAGAACCAACCCATGTTATGTTTACAAAACATGCTCAACAAAGTTTTATTCATCTTTACTTTACACTTGGTTTAATTTTATAAACGTAGAACCATGCAATAGCTCTGAAGTTTTGCAACAAAATATTTGGAAAAATGTGTCAATATGCATAGGGAATGATATAATTTATAAAAATTATAAAGATTTGGTAAATGCAGGAATAACCTCAATAAAAGATATATTTAACGTAACGAATTGTAGTTTTATGAAAGAGAAGAGCTTGAAAGAATTTATAATATAAATATAGCTATTATGAAATATAATCAAATAATCTTAGCTATCCCGAGGAAATGGAAGAGGCTTCTACAGACATCATTGCTCACTAATGTTGGTTCAAGTGATCGAATTCCATATAAATGTTTCAGTAATATACAAACAGTAAAAAATAGTCAAATTTATAAATATTTTGTAACCCAGAAGATAATAACTCCTGTCAGTCAAAATAAATGGGTTGAGTATTACCCCTTTCTTGAACATGTTGATTGGAAAAAAATATACATGCTATGTTTCAAAATTGTAAAAGACACGTATATTATACAGACTATGCAGTTCAAGATCCTACATCGAGTTTATAATTATGTCCACCCCCCTGGGGGGTGCATATATTATTTTTGCTTTTTCCGGCGTCCGGCGTCCGATGTCCGGCGTCACGCATGGTTTCTGCTCATTTAAAGGAAAAGTATTAGAGCTATTGTCACCAAATTTGGTATGCAGGCTTATTGGGTCAGTAGCTTGCTTGGGATTGCTTTTGGCTGTTGTACCTCTTTTGCTTACTGAGTAATACTTAAGTACAGCTATTTTCAGTACCCATTGGTTTCCGTGCATTTAAGCCAAAATAATTAAAGATATTTTACTACAATTTTGAATACAAGATTGTTATGTCCATAGCTCGCTTGGTATTGCATTTGGGACTGATAGCTTTGTCAGTACATGAGTAATAGCCATTTAGGTACTTCATTGTGTATTTTCAGTACTACTTTTGAGTAATTTGGTAATATCTCAGAAACCGTAATTTTCGCCACTTTTGGCGGCCATCTTAATTTTTTGCGAAAAATGAAAGAATCTTAATATCTCGGAAACCGTAAGAGATAGAGCGATTTGGACAGAATTTTTGACTCACAGGGCAGTGGAAAAGTATTGTGTACAAAATTAAAAAATTTCAATTTTCGCCACTTTTGGCGGCCATCTTGAATTTTTGCGAAAAACGAAAAAATCTGAATATCTCAGAAACCGTAAGAGATAGAGCGATTTGGACAGAATTTTTGACCCGTAGGGTAGTAGGAAAGTATTCTATACAAAATTGAAAACTTTCAATTTTCGCCACTTTTGGCGGCCATCTTGAATTTTTGCGAAAAGCGAAAAAATCTTAATATCTCAGAAACCGTAAGAGATAGAGCGATTTGGACAGAATTTTTGACCCGTAGGGTAGTAGGAAAGTATTCTATACAAAATTGAAAAATTTCAATTTTCGCCACTTTTGGCGGCCATCTTGAATTTTTGCGGAAAAACAAAAAATGTTAATATCTCGGAAACCGTAAGAGATAGAGCCATTTTGACAGAAATTTTGACTCGCATGGTAGTGGTAGAGTATTCTATGTGCAATTGAAAAATTTCAATTTTCGCCACTTTTGGCGGCCATCTTGAATTTTTGCGGAAAAACAAAAAATGTTAATATCTCGGAAACCGTAAGAGATAGAGCGATTTCGACAGAATTTTTGACCCATAGGGTAGTAGCAAAGTATTCTATACAAAATTGAAAAATTTCAATTTTCGCCACTTTTGGCGGCCATCTTGAATTTTTGCGAAAAACGAAAAAAATCTTAATATCTCAGAAACCGTAAGAGATAGAGCAATTTGGACAGAATTTTTGACCCGTAGGGTAGTAGGAAAGTATTCTATACAAAACTGAAAAATTTCAATTTTCGCCACTTTTGGCGGCCATCTTGAATTTTTGCGGTAAAACAAAAAATGTTAATATCTTGGAAACCGTAAGAGATAGAGCGATTTCGACAGAATTTTTGACCCATAGGGTTGTAGCAGAGTATTCTATGTGAAATTGAAAAAATTCAATTTTCGCCACTTCTGGCGGCCATCTTGAATTTTTGCGAAAAACAACAAATATTAATATCTCAGAAACCGTAAGAGATAGAGCGATTTCGACAGAATTTTTGACCCATAGGGTAGTAGCAAAGTATTCTATACAAAATTGAAAAATTTCAATTTTCGCCACTTTTGGTGGCCATCTTGAATTTTTGCGAAAAACGAAAAAAATCTTAATATCTCAGAAACCGTAACAGATATTTCCATTGATCTGATCTAAGAGGGGTTTTCTCCTGAGGGGTTTTCTCCACAAGGCTCATTTTCTGAGGGTTTTTTTCCTGGGACAAATTTGAGGGCTTTTCTCCCAAAGGCTTTCCAAAGTCTCATGGGTGGACATTACACATGATAATGTGTTTTCTGTATGCAATTCGCCTATTCAATATTTTATTACTCTTTTTATAGTGCTTCCTATTTCTAGTTACAATTATAATTTGTTTACTTGGGGAATAAGCCAAACTCAGAGCTGTGAAAGCTGTCAAGGTGTAGATAATTTAGAACACTATTTTTACTATTGCCAGGATGTCAGATCCTTTTTGGAAAATGTTAGTGAATGGCTAGCTGTAAGTATGAATATCAGCAAGACATTCACAGTCTCAGAGGTTCTTCTAGGTCTCATAAACCTGAATTCAAAGTTTTTTTATGTGGTCAATTTGGTTGTACTTATAGGTAAGCAATTCATAAGCAGATGTAAAAGAAATAAAAGGCTGATACTTTTTATAGCATATTTAGATTTGATCAAAGAAACCCTTGTAGTAATGGAACAAAGTGCAAATGTCAAGGATGAAAAAGAGTCATTCATGGAAAAATTTGGTTTATTAAAATGTGTTATACGAGATAGTATTACAGTATAGACTGTTATATAATATATTATTTTAGTAATGGAATGAAATGCAAATGTCAAGGATTGAAAAAGAGTCTGGTGTATTAAAATGTGTTATATGAGACACAGTTATTATCTCCCGCCGGGCTTTAGCCCAGGAGGGAGATTATGAAATGATGCCTGTGTGTGCGTGCGTGCGCGTGTGTGGGTCACAGTTTTCTCTGAAACTACTACAGTTACACATTTTTGTTAAATTACTTGTCCTAATGAATTTTTACGCTCTTCAGAATTTTTTGGGTTTGGTGAACTTTGGCCTACTTTTGAGTGAGTAATAGCACTTTTACCTAATATAATTATATGGCTTATAACTCTCAAACTATTGCATTTAGAGTATTTTGTTGCAATATGTTGTTCAGCTACTTTCTCCACAGCTACAGCATGGTCAGTAGTTTGGAAGTATATCTCCATAGCTAATTGAGTAATAGCTACTTTGTCAATTTTTAATGATAACCATAATGAGTAAATGGCTTATATCTTCAAAAGTATTGCGGCTACACAATTTCTCTCAAATATGTTGTTCATCTACTTTTTTACCCCACAGCCCTTAAGGGCTGTCGGGGTATTGTTTTCACCCATGGTGTCCGGATGGGCGGGCGGGCGGGTGGCGGGAAATAGTTTGTCCGGGCTGTATCTCAGAAACCGTACAGTGTAGGAAGTTGATACTTGGTAGGGACATTGGTTAGGGGGTGTAGGTGTGCAACGTCATGGTCTGACCTTGATTTGACCTTTGACCTTGCCGTAGTGACCTTGAGTTTGAAAATCTTGTCCGGGCTATATCTCGGAAACCATAAGGTGTAGGAAGTTGATACTTGGTAGGGATATTGGTTAGGGAGTGTAGGTGTGCAACGTCATGGTCTGACCTTGATTTGACCTTTGACCTTGCCGTAGTGACCTTGACCTGTAAAATCTTGTCCAGGCTATATCTCGAAAACTGTAAGGTGTAGGAAGTTGATATTTGGCAGGGACATTGGTTGGGAGTGTAGGTGTGCAACGTCATGGTGTGACCTTGATTTGACCTTGCCGTAGTGACCTTGACCTATAAAATCTTGTCCGGGCTATATCTCGGAAACCGTAAGGTGTAGGAAGTTGATACTTGGTAGGGATATTGGTTAGGGGGTGTAGGTATGCAACGTCATGGTCTGACATTGATTTGACCTTTGACCTTGCCGTAGTGGCCTTGACCTATAAAATGTTGTCCGGGCTATATCTTGGAAACCGTAAGGTGTAGGAAGTTGATACTTGGTAGGGATATTGGTTAGGGAGTGTAGGTGTGCAACGTCATGGTCTGACCTTGATTTGACCTTTGACCTTGCCGTAGTGACCTTGACCTGTAAAATCTTGTCCAGGCTATATCTCGAAAACTGTAAGGTGTAGGAAGTTGATATTTGGCAGGGACATTGGTTGGGAGTGTAGGTGTGCAACGTCATGGTGTGACCTTGATTTGACCTTGCCGTAGTGACCTTGACCTATAAAATCTTGTCCGGGCTATATCTCGGAAACCGTAAGGTGTAGGAAGTTGATACTTGGTAGGGATATTGGTTAGGGGGTGTAGGTATGCAACGTCATGGTCTGACATTGATTTGACCTTTGACCTTGCCGTAGTGGCCTTGACCTATAAAATGTTGTCCGGGCTATATCTTGGAAACCGTAAGGTGTAGGAAGTTGGTACTTGGTAGGGACATTGGTTAGGATGTGTAGGTGTGCAACGTCATGGCCTGACCAGGATTTGACCTTTGACCTTGCCGTAGTGACCTTGAGTTCAAAAATCTTGTCCGGGCTATATCTCGGAAACCGTAAGGTGTAGGAAGTTGATACTTGGTAGGGACATTGGTTAGGGGCTATAGGTGTGTATTATCATGGTGTCACCTTAATTTGACCTTTGACCTTGTCGTAGTGACCTTGACCTATAAAATCTTGTTGCACCTTTGGGTCTCTCTTTTGATGCAGATTAAGCACTGTTAAAGTCATATTAGAATTTATTAAGAATTTTACTTTCATAACTTTCCATTGTAAGAGATAGAATTTCATCAAGTGAGCCACAGATTTTGCTCCAACACCACACATAAGCATTCATTAAATGTATTACCACTTCTGTATGCATGGTAATATTCAAACCATCTAAACCATAATTCGGGCCTTGCAGATGTAGATAAAGAGGGTTGAATTTTAGTTTGCTGATTAATGATGTCATCTTGTTATTGAATTATCTTGTTTTAATACTTCATCTTTATATGCATGATCTTTCTTTTAAACATTATTTCTCCATTTAAACATTGTTTGGACCTTTATATAACTGACAGTGCTCTGAAAGTATCCTGAAGTTTGTACTGATACAGTACTTCTGTATCTCATGGTGTTGAAAATATTTCCCTAGGCTGTGGGGTACGGGCATCTCTGATGCTATTTTTAGTGAACTGTAACATACTGAAGTTTCACAACTGTTGCTCAATGTACAAGTGAATAATGGCTACTTTATTGCTACTTTCAGTGAAAATGTGAAAAATCACAAATATGTCGTAAACCGTAACAGATAGAGCAATTTCGAGCGAATTTTTGACCCACAGGGTGGTACAACAATGTCCTATGCTAAGGGGATTGGTGAACTTTGGCCTACTTTTGAGTGAGTAATAGCACTTCACCTAATGTAATTATATGGCCTATAACTGTCAAACTATTGCATTTAGAGTATTTTGTTGCAATATGTTGTTCAGCTACTTTCTCCACAGCTACAACATGGTCAGTAATTTGGAAGTGTATCTCCATAGCTAAGTGAGTAATAGCTACTTTGTCAATTTTTAATGATAACCATAATGAGTAAATGGCTTATATCTTCAAAAGTATTGCAGCTACACAATTTCTCTCAAATATGTTGTTCGTCTACTTTTTGTGAACTGTGACATATTGAACTTTCACAACTGTTGCTCAATGTACAAGTGAGTAATGGCTACTTTATTGCTACCTTTAGTGAAAATGTGAAATATCACAAATATCTCACAAACCATAAGAGATAGAGCAATTTCGAGCGAATTTTTGACCCAGAGGGTAGTACAAGAGTGTCCTATGCAAAGGGGAAAAATGTCAATTTTCGCCACTTTTGGCGGCCATCTTGGATTTTAGCGGAAAATGAAAAAGCGTGAATATCTCGAAAACCGTAAGAGATAGAGCGATTTCAAGCGAATTTTTGACCCACAGGGTAGTACAAGACTGTCCTATGCAAAGGGGAAAAATTTCAATTTTCGCCACGTTTGGCGGCCATCTTGGATTTTTGCGGAAAATGAAAAAGTGTGAATATCTCGAAAACCGTAAGAGATAGAGCGATTTTTAGCGAATTTTTGACCTGCAGGGTAGTACAGGAGTGTCCTATGCAAAGGGGAAAAATTTCAATTTTCGCCACTTTTGGCGGCCATCTTGGATTTTTGCGGAAAATGAAAAAGTGTGAATATCTCGAAAACCGTAAGAGATAGAGCGATTTCGAGCGAATTTTTGACCAGCGGGGTAGTCCAGGAGTGTCATATGCAAAGGGGAAAAATTTCAATTTTCGCCACTTTTGGCGGCCATCTTGAATTTTTGCGGAAAATGAACAAGTGTGAATATCTCGAAAACCGTACAAGATAGAGCGATTTCGAGCGAATTTTTGACCCAGAGGGTAGTACAAGTGTGTCCTATACAAAGGGGAAAAATTTCAATTTTCGCCACTAAACCGTAACAGATAGAGCGATTTCGGCCGAATTTTTGACCCACAGGGTAGTACAAGAGTGTCTTTGGCAAAGTGGTCAACTGCTCACTCATGGAGGGATGCGTTCCTGATGCCTTCAAATCTGCTGTGGTCACTCCACTTATTAAAAAGCCAAATCTTCCCTCAAATGACCTTAAGAATTATCGCCCTGTATCAGGTCTCAGTTTTTATCTAAATTGGTAGAACGTGTGGTTGCTAAGCAGCTGTTAGAACATATTAATGCCAATAACTTAGACAACCCGTACCAGTCGGCATATAAGGCGGGCCATTCAACTGAGACTGCTCTTCTCTACATAAAAAATGAGGTTCACTTATCATTGTCAAGAGGTGAATCCACTGCCTTGGTATTGCTTGACTTGTCTGCTGCCTTCGACACCATTGATCACTGTACTCTTCTGGGTTGCCTCCAAAACTGGTTTGGGGTCAGTGGCTCCGTTCTGAAATGGTTCACATCCTACCTAATGGACCGTTACCAATCAGTAAAAATTGGTTCTACTTTGTCAGATGTTTGTAAACTCCTATTTGGTGTTCCCCAAGGTTCTGTCCTGGGTCCTTTGTTGTTCTCATTGTACACTACCCCCCTCAGTTCCATTATCAGTAAACATAATGGAATAAAGTTTCATTTCTATGCAGATGATAGCCAACTTTATATACATTTATCCCAGAAGAATGCATCTGCTGCCTTTGAAAAGCTAAATAAGTGCCTAAATGATGTTAAAGAGTGGATGACAACTAGTAAGCTCAAACTGAATCCTGATAAGACTGAGTTTATCATCTTTGGTTCGAAGAGACAAAGGGATAAGTTGAAAGCATGTTTTCCAATTGATATCCTGGGCAACTCACTCTGCCCTGCAGATTCAGTAAAAAATCTGGGTGTGTGGTTTGATTCAGATTTCTCTTTGTCCGAGCATGTTCAGAATGTATGCAAAAGTTGTTTTGTTAAACTCCGTGACTTCAGACATGTCAGGCGGTTTCTTACTCATGATGTTTCTGTGCTTGTAGCCAACGCTCTTGTTAGTAGTCGGTTGGATTACTGCAACTCACTTTTCAGGAGCCTGTCCAAGTTCAATCTACGCAAATTACAGTGCATCCAAAATAGTGCAGCCAGAATTGTATCAAACACCAGTCGATACACCAGCATAACTCCTGTGCTAAAGAAACTGCATTGGCTTCCTGTTGAACAGCGCATTGTGTTCAAGACAGTCACACTTGTTTATAAGTATCTTCACACAGGTTTTCCCAGGTATTTTTCACCACATCTTTCTTCCTACAGCAGTTCTTATAGTACCAGGCGCAGTCAAAGTGGTGGTAATTTCCTAGTTATTCCAAAGTTCTGCCCCTCTGTTCATAAATCTGTCAAACAGTTTGGTAATAGTTTTGCGTTTGATGCTCCTACTGTGTGGAATACTCTCCCTGATGTGATTCGTGCCTCTCCATCCCTTGCCTCCTTCAGAAAACAGCTTAAAACCTACCTGTACACCAAAGCATATCCACCCTAGCCTGAATCATCCCCCTGGCGTTCTCCGTGGTGTTCGACCCCTGTTATGTCCCTGGACACAGAATTTTGTTGACTGCTTTTTGTTTTGTTGCGCCTTAGAGTCCTCTTGTTTGGGGAGATTAAGCGCTATAAAAGTCCAATTAGAATTAGAATTAGAATTAAAGGGGAAATGTTTCAATTTTCGCCACTTTTGGCGGCCATCTTCGATTTTTGCTGAAAATGAAAAAGTGTGAATATCTCGAAAACCGTACGAGATAGAGCGATTTCGAGCGAATTTTTGACCCACAGGGTAGTACAAGAGTATCCTATGCAAAGGAGAAAAATTTCAAGTTTCGCCACTTTTGGCGGCCATCTTGAATTTTTGCGGAAAATGAAAAAGTGTGAATATCTCGAAAACCGTAACAGATAGAGCGATTTCAACCGAATTTTTGACCCGCGGGGTAGTACAAGAGGGTCTTTTGCAAAAGGGAAAAATTTCAATTTTCGCCACTTTTGGCGGCCATCTTGGATTTTTGCGGAAAATGAAAAAGTGTGAATACCTCGAAAACCGTAAGAGATAGAGTGATTTCGAGCGAATTTTTCACCCACAGGGTAGTACAATAGTGTCCTATGCAAAAGGGAAAAATTTCAATTTTCGCCACTTTTAGCGGCCATCTTAGATTTTAGCAGAAAATGAAAAAGTGTGAATATCTCGAAAACTGTAAGACATAGGCAGCCGTCTTGGATTTTTGCAGAAAATTAACATTGAAAATATCTTCGAAATGGTAAGAGATAGAGCGATTTCGAGCGAATTTTTGACCCACAGGGTAGTACAACATATTCTGTGCCTAGGGGAAAAATTTTAGTTTTTCACCACTTTTGGTGGCCATCTTGGATTTCAGTGGAAAATGAAAAATTGTGAATATCTCGCAAAAAGTATTTCTTCCCGTGTGATGCTCGGCGGGAGATACATACTGCGGCAGTGGACTTGTTAATATTTAGTTCTGCCTTGTAGGATATTTTATGATCAAAGTTTCTGTAATGTCACTGTTAGGAAGAAGTCACCTGATTTTCAAAGCAATAAATACAGGAGGCGGCATTAAATTTTCAACTAATATATGCACTGTTTTCCTCCATCTGCTCAACTCTGTATCAAGATATGACCATTACATTGTTTAAAGTTACATTAAATCCCCATCAGTGAATGAATCTAATGGGAACATTTGTCAAAATAGTAGGGTTAGAGTGATAAAATATCAAGAATGAGGATTAGTTGAATTTTGAAGCTATGATTGCCACAGTGATTATTATTGTGCTGGAAAGATTTTAACAAAAACTTGAAATGTAAACTAAATACTGTTTGAATTTATATACAAGTTCCTTTTCACTTCTGTTGCTTTGAGAACAACCAGTCTGTCAAGTGCAAGGCTTTTTAATGTAGGGCTAGTCAGATAAAGTTTTTGAGATTTTATCATTGCGGAGGTGATTATTGAGATTTCAGGAGTTTCTTAAAAGGTTATGTACATATTACAAAGAGGCTAATATTTAAGCTTTAATTTCCATTGTAAGCTTTATTCTTTTCTTTCAGATACAAATGTTTGATCTTTGAAAAAGAATTGGAAAATCTACAGTATACTAATAGTCTTTAGACTTCTATCAAGATAAAAACATGCATAAAAATATTTTTCCAACTCACTTAAAATGAACTCACATAATTTAACAAATATACAGCACAAATCTGCCAACATTATGAAGTGTCTCTTCAGTCTTGACCTGTTCATGATTTTAGAATTTTAACTCCACACCAAAGCCTACGTGAGAGTGCAATTTAGTTCTCAGCTTGTTATTTTAACTATTGCCATGTATGTAATATGTGTACCAGTATCTTAGTGAGATCTATGTACAAGCACATCAACAGCATTTACCGTAAATGACCTATTAAGCGCATCCGCCCTTGTAACCACACCCTATCTCAATAAATTGATGGTCCTTGACAATTTCTACTAGAAGTTCTAGTGGGTGGACGATTAGACAGTGACAGTGCACACTCGCGGTTGGTTATAAAACGTTTCTAATGATCGACTATTCAGCTTAAATCTTACCTTTCTTAATTTTCGTCAATATCCACATATTTTTTATATATTGTACCTATTTTTACTTAATAAATTGACATTTTTGTCACGACTTTCGAGTTTGTTTTTATCTACCGCCATATTTACAGGAAGTGGGTATTGCTAAATGTCGAAACACCGTTTTTTTACCGGAATGACATATACTCTATCCCGGAAAGTGTTTCATGATGGGTGCGCTAAAAGGGGCATTTTTTCCCACCAAATATTTAATAAAAATAAACTTTGCTTAGCGCACTGTGCGCTAAATAGGTCATTTATGGTAATTTTATTTAACTGAGATATTTTGAGCTCAGTTATGCAATGTTTAACAGTAATGTTTATATACTGCCACCTTTAAAATATTCCATTGTAGTATCATGGGTGATTCAGTATCATGATAATGTCACTTATTTACCAATGCATGGCCTGCAAGTTTTTGCATGTAGACTAATTGATGGCCATTGCATTAATGTTCCAATTTTTAGGGTTGGGTTTTTGCCATTAATGATGTTAATTAAGAAATAATAAAACAAATCTCAAATGACAATCTCAAATGCAATATTCATTCCATGGAAAGTAAATTTAGTGCTACTCAGTATCTTAGTTTACTTTTTGTAATATTTGTTGTATCATTATCACACAGTATCATGTATTTTATATTATTGCTGATTTTAAAATCATCAAACTAGTACCTCTGCCAGAGAGATATTGTTTTTATGACCGTTTGTATGTTTGTTAGCAGGATTATACAAATACTACTATTTGGATATTCCTGGGTTTTGGTCCAATTTAGATCCCATTAAATTTTTGAGAGTGAACTGCATCACTATCTAGATATGAAATAAATAACATGGATTTTCCCATTTACTATTTATTACGTGCCTTAGTTGAGGTATATGCTGTCTAAGTGCTGTTGTTATATACTAATTTGGCAAATCTTTAATTTTGTTTTTTTCAAAGATATATTTTAGTAACCTTTTAGGATTGAATAGAGAGATTCTGTAAATTTAAAGTTAAATAATTATTTATGCAATATCCAGCTAAATACCTCTGCTAAGGTGGTATTATTTTCATGACCGGTTGTCTGTTTCTTTCTTTGTTAGGATTTCTCAAATACTACTGATGTAATTTTCCTGAAAAAAATAGCAGAAGATAGGTCTTGGTCCAACTTTGATCACATTAAATTTTGAAAAGGTTCTTGATCACCATCTGACTACAAAAACATAGTCCAGATTTTCCCAATTACTCACTATTACTTACCTTAGTGGAGATATGTGGTCTGCGAGGTTCTCTTGTTTTTGAAATGTTATTACATTTTATAGTATGTACTATCATAGAAAGGAAAGTGAGCTGCCTATAATCACTTGTCAGATAAATATGTGTGTAAATTTTAGTAATAATTATTTAAAAAGATATGTAAATACTCCTCATTTGGTAATTGTACTAAACATCTGATGATCATTCCAGTTTTGTACTTTATATATATTTTACAGTTTCTCTGGTTTGGGACCAACATTGGTCTTTTTGTTGGATATTTCCTGTTCTACAAAAATGGAGCTGGATTTTACTATCTGAATCAAATAACAGGGGTAAGCAATATTTTCCTGTGAATTTTCAATAGAGTACAAGACTTAGTGTTCTTTATATATTGTTTATATATAGTCTGTCAATTTGATGGAATAGTGTATGAGTAGGTAAAATTAATAGTGTGATTTGTCCATTGGCCAGTGCATGTGAGCTTTGTTATTACACCACACTGAGTAAAAAATGTCACTTTAAGTGCCATTTTCTCTTGACAGTAAATAGGATATGGATGCTCAAAAAATTAACCACAAATGTTGATTGAGAAGTTTTGCTGTAACTTGGTAACTGTAAGTACAGAAAAATATGTTGTTCTTTTCATAACTACTTTATAATAGTTAGCATCCCTTGAAAAGGACGCTTATTTGTTTTCTTGTTGAGTTTCTCTACAATCGCTGCCCCCACCATTGTATTATCGTCTTCCTTAACTATATCTCCTTATAAGTGGGTAGATTCTTACTATTTTTGGCACTTATATACCTTAGGTGTGGGAAAGTGTTTTTGACATGCTTATATTTGACCTTTATTAAGTCACATGATCAAGAATAAATTTTTTCAGGTAAACCCATTAGTCATTGGTTCTCAACCAAAATTAGTTACTATGGGAGTGTGTTTTCTTAAATATATATCAGTATTATTAAAATCTCAAGCTTTTGGATTTTGGGTGTGATTTGACCAAAATTTAGTGATTTATAGGAGCTTTTAGCCCACAGCCCTCAGTTGCCGGATGGGCGGGCGACAGGAAAAGTTTGTACTTGTTATATTTCAAAAACTGTAAGTTGTAGGAGTTGATACTTGGTAGGGGCATTGGTTAGAGGGGGTAGGTGTGCAGTGTCATGGTGTAACCTTGCCGGGGTGTCCTTGAGTTTGAAAATCTTGTCTGGGCTATATCTCGGAAACTATAAGGTGTAGCAAGTTGATAGTTGGAAGGGACAGTGGTTAGGGGTTGTAGGTATGCAACATCATGCTCTGACCTTGATATGACTTTTGACCTTGCTGTAGTGACCTTGACCTGTAAAACCTTGTGCAGGCTGTATCTCATAAGTGTTAAGGTGTGGGAAGTGATAATTGTTGGGGACATTGGTTGGGGGTGTAGGTGTTCACGTAATCTCATGGTGTGACCTTGATTTGACCTTTGACCTTGCTGCAGTGACCTTGACCTATAAAAACCTATCCGGACTGTATCTCGGAAACTGTAAGATGCAGGAAGTTGATACTTTGTAGGGAGATTGGTTAGGGGTTGTAGGTCTGCAACGTCATATGGCCTCGATTTGACCTTGCCATAGTTTTCTTGACCTATAAAATCTTGTCCATTCTGTATTTTGGAAACTGTAAGGTGTAGGAAGTTGATACTTGGTAGGGACATTGGTTGGGGTTTGTAGGTGTGCAATGTCATGATGTGACCATGATTTGACCTTTCACCTTGCCATTGTGACCTTGACCTATAAAATCTTATCCAGGTTATATCGCTTAAACTGTAAGGTGTAGGAAGTTGATACTTGATAGGGACATTGGCTAGTGGGTGTAGGGGGTATCTCTAATGCTATTTTATGTACATTAATTTGATGTCATCACTGTGAAGATAACATTTTTTCATTCGTTTACTGCTCCGTAATCCAGCTGGGTGTTCCTTTTGCTCGCGCCAGTGCAGCCTGCCTGAACTTTGACTGCATGTTGCTGTTGCTGCCTGTGTGTAGAAATCTGATCTCATTTATCAGAGGAACTGTCTGTTCTACTAGGGTAAGGGCTTTGACTCATTCCTCTGATTTAAATTAATTGTATCCACCGGAAGCATCCGGTGGATACTTTGGTTTAGCGTTTGCTACGCCGCCGCCGCCGCACGTAGAGAGATTTTCGGCGTTAACGCTCTAAGAGGAAAACGACAGCAGCTAGGTTCACCAAATTTGCAGGATATCTTCATTGGGGGGTAAGCTTCTCTGGGAAGGAAAATAGCCTCATTCTGAAAAACAAGATGGCCGCCACGGGCATTTCTTTGAAAATAATCTACATTTTTCTACTGGCTGTTCCTCATAGGTAGAAGGTTGAATCTCTTCATAGATGATATGTATGACACATATACATGTCCTCTACAACCTTGCACACATTTGACCTTGAAGCTCCTAACTCAAGGTCATCCACGGAGTGCCAAAGTAACCCACATAGAGGACTTTAAAAGTGCCTATATCTCCCTTATTATTGGTCCTAGAGGTTTGCAATGTGAAGCCAACCTATAGGAAATCATGTGCTGTGAATCTTCTGATGTGGTCAGATTTGACCTTGGACCCCTCCTTCAAGGTCAAACGAGGATAGCCAAACTTAAAAGTGCTTATAACTCGCTTATTATCGATCCTAGAGGTTTGGGATGGTAAACCAACATATAGGAAATCATGGGCTGGGAATCTTCTGGTGTGGTCAGATTTGACCTTGGGCCCCTCCTTCAAGGTCAAATGAGGACAGCCAAACTTAAAAGTGCTTATAACTTGCTTATTATTGGTCCTAGAGGTTTGGGATGGTAAACCAACATAGGAAATCATGGGCTGGGAATCTTCTGTCATGGTCAGATTTGACCTTTGGCCCCTCCTTCAAGGTCAAACGAGGACAGCCAAACTTAAAAGTGCTTATAACTTGCTTATTATTTGTCCTAGAGGTTTGGGATGGTAAACCAGCATATAGGAAATCATGGGCTGGGAATCTTCTGGTGTGGTCGGATTTGACCTTGGGCCCCTCCTTCAAGGTCAAACGAGGATAGCCAAAGGTAAAAGTGCCTATAATTCACTTATTATTGGTCCTAGAGGTTTGGGATGGTAAACCAACCTATAGGAAATCATGGGCTGGGAATCTTATGGCGTGGTCGGATTTGACCTTGGGCCCCTCCTTCGAGGTCAAGCGAGGATAGCCAAACTTAAAAGTGCTTATAACTCGCTTATTATTGATCCCAGTGGTTTGGGATGGTAAACCAACATACAGGAAATCATGGGCGGGGAATCTTCTGGCATGGTCGGATTTGACCTTGGGCCCCTCCTTCAAGGTCAAGTGAGGACAGCCAAACTTAAAAGTGCTTATAACTTGCTTATTATTGGACTTAGAGGTTTGGGATAGTAAACCAACATATAGGAAATCATGGGCTGGGAATCTTCTGGTGTGGTCGGATTTGACCTTGGGCCCCTCCTTCAAGGTCAGACGTGGACAGCCAAACTTAAAAGTGCTTATAACTCGCTTATTATTGGTCCTAGAGGTTTGGCATGGTAAACAGCCATATAGGAAATCATGGGCTGGGAATCTTCTGGTGTGGTCGGATTTGACCTTGGGCCCCTCCTTCAAGGTCAAATGAGGATAGCCAAAGGTAAAAGTGCCTATAACTCGCTTATTATTGGTCCTAGAGGTTTGGGATGGTAAACCAACGTACAGAAAATCATGGGCTGGCAATCTTCTGGTGTGGTCGGATTTGACCTTGGGCCCCTCCTTCAAGGTCAAATGAGGACAGCCAAACTTAAAAGTGCTTATAACTCGCTTATTATTGGTCCTAGATGTTTGGGATGGTAAACCAAGATATAGGAAATCATGGGCTGGGAATCTTCTGGCGTGGTCGGATTTGACCTTGGGCCCCTTCTTGAAGGTCAAATGAGGACAGCCAAACTTAAAAGTGCTTATAACTTGCTTATTATTGGTCCTACAGGTTTTGGTGCATTGTCTTTACGGTGGATACAATTTGCATCGGTTTTCCGATGCACTAGGTCTAGTTTTAATCCCAACAACAGTTGCATCTCCATTCTGCAAAATATTCATTGTAGAGCAAGAAAAGGAGACCTTGACAAAACATACAGAGATGTAAGATAAAGCGAAATTGGGTAATAACTGTTGAGTCTCAATGTGAAAATTGATAGTTGCATGTTTTCATATCTACATGGTTATATTTATTTGGACATAGTTTGAAAAGTACAAAGATACAAAAGACGAGCAAGGTTGCAACAATCTTATGTTTCCTAAATAGCTAACCTTTATAATGATATTTTATTGAAGTCATGTACATATTTTACTAAAGCTGCAACTCGTTTGAATATTTGGAGACACACATGTTGAATAACAGATAAAATATTTTATGACAAAACCAACCAATAACCAGATAAACCAGTTTTCAATTTAAATGTCTTGTACATATAAAGTGCCTTATAGTACCATATCTGGCTATGTCACTGGACTCATGACTGAATTCAATTTATGTTTAGCTGCACCTTAGTCAGGTGGTTAAGATTAAGCACTGTAAAAGTCCAGATGTTAGATGAGATTAGAAGTAAATATGTACCACATCTCTTTGGCTGTTTTATCAGTATTAGTACTTATTTTGTTGTCAATTCTGGCAGCTGACACTTAATGGTTGGATTACATGTATTACCATTGCATTTTATTTCAAGAATGGTGGACCTATAGGTCTTGCGATGCAAATATTTAAAGCAAATAAAACAAAATTGCAGAAACAACACTTGTTGACATACTTTATTTACAGTTCTGTAGAAGAAATGTGAGGAGACTTCTGGACAAGAATATAACTTTTCATAAAGCCTGTGCTTTTATGATTGTTTTCTTATCAGGTAAGAAAATTCATATACCCCCGGTATTTTATTTTTAGGTTTATACTTTCTATACAATAAAAGTTAAAAACTGTGCAATTTGCCCTCCATGTAAAATCCCCACCCACACCCCTTAAGATTAAAAACAATGAAACACAGTTATTAGAAATTCTGCTTAACAAAACATTGTGTAATACAAAATTAGCATGTTAAATAAAGAAAATAATGGCATCTGCAAATCATATTAAATGTAAAAAAATTGAAAGATAGTTTAATAACTGTTGTGAGCACAGACATTTATGATGAACTGTCTTTATTCACTGTTATTTTTTAATCCAATTTGTACTTGTATAGTAGTAAATGTGGCTAGATTCAATTGGGGAGGTTCTTCTCAAAACATCCTGTTAGGTGGCACGAAAAAAAAAATTACCGGTACTTAAATTTGTACACTAATATACATGTATTACAAAATCAAAGCAGTTGAAAAATTATGACTGTAGAGTCTAAAGTTTTCTGTAATCCTGTAAATGAGTGTTCTGTAAATCACGTTTCTGTTTTGTTCTCTTGCTCTGTTTTTCAGCGATACATTACTGGGCTCACACATTTAACTTTGAGTTCTTCATAGAGGCCCACAATAAGCAAGGTGTTAGTGATGAGAAGAAGGAATTACTCCGCAAACTGAGTGGGGTTGGCCACAACAATAACACCTGGGTTAACCCTATTGATGACCCAAATACGGTCAGTTATATTTGAATTTTTTTCTGTTCATGCCTGAACTGGTGATCCACATGTGGGTGAAATTTTACCTCAAATGTACACACACAGATCTCAGATGAATTAATTAGATAAACCATATTGATGAGCCAAATATTGTGTGGTAAATTTAAATTTCTCCTTGGTAAAGCCAGTTGATGATCAATATTGACAATGACAATCAAACTTCATGATTTTTCTCTTGTTTTAACCTCCATTTTGACTCCTAGTTGAATCCCTGTACAGTAACTAAAGTTAAATTTGCATTTCACCAGGGACAACCTATTTTTGACCAGAACACAGTTAATACAGTTAATTTAATATTCAACCTTGGTCAGCAATATAAATGACCCAAATAATGGTTAGCTAAATGTAAATTTCTCCTGGACAAATCAGTCCTTGTGATGAGCCAAATTTTGTCAGGCAAATTTACATTGCACCTGGCTCAAACAAGTTGATAACACAAATACAGACAGTTAAATAAGGATTTTCACTGGTTTTAATAGCTGTTTTGACTGAGTAAGATTATGATTTATTACTTTTGTTGGCAAAGATTGATTGTGTATATAACATGCTTGCAGTTTAGCAAACAGCCTACACCATTATTAGGGTTAGGAGATGGGTTCGATATATAGTTCTGGTGTTTGAGAACCCTTCAGTTGGTGTTTATAACACTATGTTGGATTCGTAGCTACTATTTGTATGGAACAACCTTATGTTGGTATCTTAATAGCATTATTATTAATGTTTGAGAATACCTATGGTTGGGTCTTACCAGTGTTACTGTTGGTCTTTCAGAACCCTATGTTGGAGTTGGTACAGACAGTGGCAGGTCTCACTGGTGTTGGAATCACTATAGCTCTTCTTGTGATTGTCTCCTCAGCCACTGAAGTTATCAGGTAACAGTATTTTACAAAAGTTTATTTGTGTCAATATTCTGCTTTCTGAAATTACAGGCTGTTCAATGTTTTTTTCTGGATGTAAACATTTGGGGTCAAAGCTTGGGTCTTACGTCTCTTTTAACAGCTAAGGTTTTATAAGGACAGGCCCATTACAGAATCCTACATTTTGCCATGTTATGGATTTGGACTAATAACCACAGAGGTGAGGGTCCAGTTATTAAATGTCAGACACCTTAACAGGTCAGCCACTGTCAGCTCTTATGCACATTAATCAACCAACTAGGATCACTGACAGGTCTAGCCCTATACTGGATCAGTGCTTATCAAACTGCCCTCTATTAATTCGGACTTTAGGTGTTATACCACCTCTGGCCAACAATGATCATTGTACTATTTATCTAAAACTTGCTTTCAAAATTAAAAAAAAATCAAAATCTTTCAAAAGACATATTTGGAAGTTCTTGGAGGCAAATACTGATGGTTATAAATCCTTTCATGACAGAGTTAAATGGGATAACTGTTTTCAAGGCAAGTCCACTGAGCAAATATGCGATAATATTACAAACATAATCTTGAGTGCTGCAAAGCAGTTTATCCCTGATAAGGTTGTAACTATAAGACCCTATGATAAATCATTTTACAACCATCACCTTAGGCAGCTGAAATGCAAGTTAAACAGGCTACACAACAAAGCCAAAAATATCAATACACCTGACATTTGGGCAAAATTTCTACCAGAAAGAAATATATATATTTAAGAGAAGTTCAAAAAGCCAAGTTAGAGTTTTCACAGTCCAAGTTTGACAAGATTAACACTGAAAATTTTACTTTCAAAAATATTTATGTTCTCACAAAATCTATTATCTCATCCACAAGTGATACTGCCGTACCACCATTAATCACTGATATTGTAATTGTTGATGACTATGGAAAGGCAACATATTTCAACAAATTCTTTACTCAATCTTCAGTTGTCGATGATAGTTCAGCTTCCTTTCCCTCATTAATTGCTGAACCCACCCCAATGTTAACCAATATTGTAGTACAAGAGGAAGAAGTGTTGATCAAATTAAAATCTTAGATTGCAACAAATCATATGGGCCGGATGGTAATTCACCAAGATTCATTAAAATGGCAGGTGCCTCTCTTGTTAAACCACTAACATTATTGTTTAATCCTTCTCTTAGCAATGGAATATTTCCATCTAATTGGAAAAAAGTAAATGTACTGCCTTTGCACAAAAAATCTTCAAAGCAGTATGCTGATAACTATCGGCCAGTTTCTCTTCTCTGTATCTTAGGGAAAATATTTGAGCGAATTATATTCAAACATGGTTACAATCACTTCTGGGAGAATTCTCTTATTATTCGTTGGCACTATGGCTTTTTGCCAGGATCTTCAACTGTGACTCAGTTATTAGTTCTGTATCACCAATTTTATAATGCAATCAATGAAGGCAAGGATGTAAGGATTGTTTATCTAGACATATCAAAAGCATTCGATCGGGTTTGGCACAAAGGGCTACTATTTAAATAAAAAAATTTGGTATTGGTGGTAATCTGTTGAAATGGTTTTCAGATTATCTATCAAACCATTTTCAGAGAGTAATTATTAATGGCCAATGTTCAGACTGGTTAAAAGTTACTGCTGGGGTTCCTCAAGGCTCTGTATTTTGTCCATTGCTATTTCTTGTATTTATCTATGACATTACCTCAGTCATTAAATACTGTGATATTAGGTTATTTGCCAATGACACCTGCCTTTTCCTGAAAGTAACAAATCCAGAAACAGCAACTACATGTATAAACTAAGATTCAGTAAACATAGAAAATTTAGCTAATCAATGGTTGATAAAATTCAGTCCTTCAAAAACTGAGTCCTCAGTGATATCCTTAAAGCAAAATTTACAAAAAAGCTACAAAAACCTCATTTTCTACAACACTCCCATTGCTAATGTATCCTCCCAGAAACATGTGGGGTTGTGGATTACACATAATCTAAAGTGGGATAATCACATTAACAGTTGCGTAAAAAATGTTCTACTCTTCTTGGATTACTTAAACCACTAAAGTTCAAATTAAACAGACCTGTTCTTGAAAAAGATTTTCTGTCTTACATTAGCCCTGTAATGGAATACGCAGACATAGTATGGTCTGGAGCACCAATTAGTCTACTTTCCAAGTTAGGTCACATAGTTGTTGAAGCAATGAGACTAATAACAGGTGCTCCTGCAAGATCCAACACAGCTAACTTATATAAGGAAACAGGTTGGCAGTTATTATCAAAAAGATGTGAAATTCATATCTTGAAGAAGATGTACAAAATTGCAACTAACCCTGCACCATTATATCTGGCTGATATTCTCCCACCTTAGATTAAAGAGATCCCCCCCCCCCCCCCCCCCCCCCCAATCTGGAAAGATTAAGAAAAAAATATTAACTTTAGACTTTCAGTTGGAGATTATCCGGTTCCAATAGTGAGGACAAAACTGTGCAAGCTCTCCGTTCCGGTAGTAGGTTCCAGACTTTGGAATTCTCTCTCTGCTGAAGTAAGAACTAAACCATCACTGGGGTCTTTCTCAAAAGCACTTCTCAACATGTATCCAAATGTGACTTACTTCAAAGAGAAACTAAAAAACTTTATAGTTTTGGGACACAATTTGCCAATATTCATCATACCTGCTTAAGGTTAGGTTGTAGTAAGCTTAATCATCATTTAAAAGAGAACCTGCATGTTACTGATGACCTGTCTTGTGCCTGCAGTTACCCTACTGAAGACACATCACACTATTTCCTTTTTTGCTCATTATAAACAGATATCAGAGATGAACTCTTGTGATCATTACCCCCTTCTGATAACTCATCAACTCTCGCCCAGATTAAATATTTTAAGCAGGCCAGAGATACATTGTCAAATCTAAACGCTTTTGATTCTTTAATTGCCAGCAGTGACCTTCTTGTGCAGCCTCATCTTTATTTCATCTGTTAATACTTCATCCTGCAAGAGGGCTTAATATAATTAAGCGTCCCTGAAAGGGCGCTTATTTGTTTTCGCCTCAGTTTCCTTGCCGCCGCCGCATTATGGTCTCCCTTGAATATCTCCCTTATTATATCCCCAGACGAAAGTCGGGGATATATTGGATTCAGGTCCATCGCGCCGCCGCCGTAGAAATTTCCTTGTGGACACGATAACTCAAAAACGGATTAATATTTTTTTTTCAAACTTGGTACACATGTTAAGGATGCCCAAAGGAAGATCCCTATTTTAAGGTGACCTTAAACTCCCAATAACAAAGAACTTATGGCCACCTTAAGGTCAGAAATTGCACTTTTGACCACTTAGAGCCCTCTAGGTCACAAACTATGAGGCGTATCTGGCTTAAATTTTACCTGAGAACACATTAATATATTCTTAGTACATGTGCCGAAAATCAAGACTTTAAGTTGAGGAGAAAACTGTGTTTGGGGCCCATAAAGACCCCACTTTGGACTTTTTTCCTATATTTTTAACATATTTTGCCCTATAATTTGGAAGTGGTAATTCTGATGAGTCTCAAACTGCTCTAGGTGTAACTCTTATATGTAATCCTTGTCTGTGAAAAATTTAAAGGCTGTAGATTTACCTGTTAGGCCGACTTGAGGTCTCAAAATTGCCCACAGAGACCCAATTATGGACTTTTTGCCACCTTCAAGCACTGTAGCTTTCAAACAATGTCTCTCATCTAAGTGAAATATCATCTGAGAATATATCAATATCTTTTTCTTGTATGTACTCCAAAATTTAGGCCTTTAATAGACATTTAACCCATGTATGAGGACCATAAATCCCCACCCGAGTGACCCTTTTTAGACATTTTTCACATATTTTGCCCTGTAACTTGGAAATGGTAAGTCTGAGAAGTTTCAAACTGTATTAGATACATATTCTATGTGTAATCTTAGTATGTGACAAATTTTAAGTCTGAAGCTTTAATTTGAAGGCCACATTGAGGTCTCTGACGGGCTCCCAAAGACCCAGTATTTGGACTTTTTGCTACCTTTAAGCCCTGTGACTGTTAAACTATGTGACTGATAGGGCTGAAATCTCATCTGGGAATACATTATTATGTTCTTTTTACATGTGCCAAAAATCATGGCTTCAAGTAGACATTTAAACTGTGTATGAGGACCATAAACACCCACCCGAGTGACCCTTTTAAGACATTTTTCACATATTTTGCTCTGTAACTTGGAAATGGTAAGTCTGAGAAGTTTCAAACTTTATTAGATGTATATTCTATGCATAATCTTAGTATGTGACAGATTATAAATCTGAAGCTTTAATTTGAAGGCCACATCGAGATCTCTAAAAGGCCCACAGAGACCCAATATTTGGACTTTTTGCCACGTTTAAGCCCTGTGACTGTTAAACTATGTGATTGATGGAGCTGAAATCCCATCTGGGAATGCATTATTATGTCCTTTCTACATGTGCCGAAAATCAAGGCTTTTAGTAGACATTTAACCTGTGTATGAGGGCCATAAACACTCACCCAAGTGACCTTTTTTGACATTTTTTTCTGTATTTTGCCCTGTTATTTGGAAATGCTTAGTGTGACAAGTCTTAAACTGTATTATATATAATTTTTGTTTGTTATGTTTGTCCCCCAAAAAGTTTCAGCTCTGTAGTTTAATTGCTAAGGTTTCTTTAACAATTGTAAAATGCCCACAGAGACCCAGTTTATGGATATTATACCACCTTAAAGCCCTGTAACTGTCGAACTATGTGGGTCATAGAGCTGAAATCTTTGAATTTTTCAAAGGAAGTGTCTGTCTATTTAAATTTTTATTAATAATGTTATGGCTATCTTAGGCTTTTAAGTACTTATTTTTGTGTGTTATCTCTCTGCTTGCTGAGTTTTTAACTTTTTAAAATGAAACTGGTTAAACATATTCAAGTAGGCAAAATGGACACTGTTATTTTCTGGTGAGCTATAAGTCCAATATTAATGAAATTATAGCCTTATGTAGTAAAAATAGGGAATTTTTAACCCTCAACTAGCCCAGTTTTATTCAGTTTGCCTCAGTTAATTTTGACACAGTTCCTACAGTTACTAACTCATTTCAGTTGATAATCACATTCTTAAAATTCTCAATTCTGAATTATTATTATAAATCTGTTTTTGTGGTTTGATAATTTATATTTAATTCTGGAGGTATATAATTTTCCTGTTTGACATTCCTTATTTATATATTTGATTTTATTTTAGTGATAAGATTAACTGAGCTTTTTGTATTTGATTACCCCTTTTGTTTGTTTACCATTTGTGCTGTAGCACTCTATCTCTTTGTAGTCCCACCCCCCATCCACCTCTGGGACCTCCAGCTATTGAGTGACACTAAATAAACAAAGGTATTGAATGATATCAAATGAGAAACAAAGAACCAGACTTTTCAGTGGGGTTGCAGATCTTCTGTAACAGTGAGAGAGGTGTGGAGAAGGGGAGAGGGGTGGGGTGGGGTTGGGAGATGGGGTTTGCTTCATTATCTAATAAGACAAAGGGGAGTCACAACTGAGATTGTGTCACATATTTAGGTTGCATATATATGGACCACATATATAGGAATTGAGGAATTTCAATTGTTCCTACTATCGGAAACGCGAGCTGATTAGATTTTGGGAGCAATCCCTTGGAAAATGTCTCATTATGTCCACCCCCCTGGGGGGTGGATATATTATTTTTGCTTTTTCCACCGTCCGTTGTCCGATGTCAGGCGTCACGCATGGTTTCCACTCATTTAAAGGAAAAGTATTAGAGCTATTGTCACCAAATTTGGTGTGCAGGCTTATTGGGTCAGTAGCTTGCTTGGGATTGCTTTTGGCTGTTGTACCTCTTTTGCTTACTGACTAATACTTAAGTACAGCTATTTTCATTACCCATTGGTTTCCGTGCATTTAAGCCAAAATAATTAAAGATATTTTACTACAATTTTGAATACAAGATTGTTATGTCCATAGCTCGCTTGGTATTGCATTTGGGACTGATAGCTTTGTCAGTACATGAGTAATAGCCATTTAGGTACTTCATTGTGTATTTTCAGTACTACTTTTGAGTAATTTGGTAATATCTCAGAAACCGTAATTTTCGCCACTTTTGGCGGCCATCTTAATTTTTTGCGAAAAATGAAAGAATCTTAATATCTCGGAAACCGTAAGAGATAGAGCGATTTGGACAGAATTTTTGACTCACAGGGCAGTGGAAAAGTATTGTGTACAAAATTAAAAAATTTCAATTTTCGCCACTTTTGGCGGCCATCTTGAATTTTTGCGAAAAACGAAAAAATCTGAATATCTCAGAAACCGTAAGAGATAGAGCGATTTGGACAGAATTTTTGACCCGTAGGGTAGTAGGAAAGTATTCTATACAAAATTGAAAACTTTCAATTTTCGCCACTTTTGGCGGCCATCTTGAATTTTTGCGAAAAGCGAAAAAATCTTAATATCTCAGAAACCGTAAGAGATAGAGCGATTTGGACAGAATTTTTGACCCGTAGGGTAGTAGGAAAGTATTCTATACAAAATTGAAAAATTTCAATTTTCGCCACTTTTGGCGGCCATCTTGAATTTTTGCGGAAAAACAAAAAATGTTAATATCTCGGAAACCGTAAGAGATAGAGCCATTTTGACAGAAATTTTGACTCGCATGGTAGTGGTAGAGTATTCTATGTGCAATTGAAAAATTTCAATTTTCGCCACTTTTGGCGGCCATCTTGAATTTTTGCGGAAAAACAAAAAATGTTAATATCTCGGAAACCGTAAGAGATAGAGCGATTTCGACAGAATTTTTGACCCATAGGGTAGTAGCAAAGTATTCTATACAAAATTGAAAAATTTCAATTTTCGCCACTTTTGGCGGCCATCTTGAATTTTTGCGAAAAACGAAAAAAATCTTAATATCTCAGAAACCGTAAGAGATAGAGCAATTTGGACAGAATTTTTGACCCGTAGGGTAGTAGGAAAGTATTCTATACAAAACTGAAAAATTTCAATTTTCGCCACTTTTGGCGGCCATCTTGAATTTTTGCGGTAAAACAAAAAATGTTAATATCTTGGAAACCGTAAGAGATAGAGCGATTTCGACAGAATTTTTGACCCATAGGGTTGTAGCAGAGTATTCTATGTGAAATTGAAAAAATTCAATTTTCGCCACTTCTGGCGGCCATCTTGAATTTTTGCGAAAAACAACAAATATTAATATCTCAGAAACCGTAAGAGATAGAGCGATTTCGACAGAATTTTTGACCCATAGGGTAGTAGCAAAGTATTCTATACAAAATTGAAAAATTTCAATTTTCGCCACTTTTGGTGGCCATCTTGAATTTTTGCGAAAAACGAAAAAAATCTTAATATCTCAGAAACCGTAACAGATATTTCCATTGATCTGATCTAAGAGGGGTTTTCTCCTGAGGGGTTTTCTCCACAAGGCTCATTTTCTGAGGGTTTTTTTCCTGGGACAAATTTGAGGGCTTTTCTCCCAAAGGCTTTCCAAAGTCTCATGGGTGGACATTACACATGATAATGTGTTTTCTGTATGCAATTCGCCTATTCAATATTTTATTACTCTTTTTATAGTGCTTCCTATTTCTAGTTACAATTATAATTTGTTTACTTGGGGAATAAGCCAAACTCAGAGCTGTGAAAGCTGTCAAGGTGTAGATAATTTAGAACACTATTTTTACTATTGCCAGGATGTCAGATCCTTTTTGGAAAATGTTAGTGAATGGCTAGCTGTAAGTATGAATATCAGCAAGACATTCACAGTCTCAGAGGTTCTTCTAGGTCTCATAAACCTGAATTCAAAGTTTTTTTATGTGGTCAATTTGGTTGTACTTATAGGTAAGCAATTCATAAGCAGATGTAAAAGAAATAAAAGGCTGATACTTTTTATAGCATATTTAGATTTGATCAAAGAAACCCTTGTAGTAATGGAACAAAGTGCAAATGTCAAGGATGAAAAAGAGTCATTCATGGAAAAATTTGGTTTATTAAAATGTGTTATACGAGATAGTATTACAGTATAGACTGTTATATAATATATTATTTTAGTAATGGAATGAAATGCAAATGTCAAGGATTGAAAAAGAGTCTGGTGTATTAAAATGTGTTATATGAGACACAGTTATTATCTCCCGCCGGGCTTTAGCCCAGGAGGGAGATTATGAAATGATGCCTGTGTGTGCGTGCGTGCGCGTGTGTGGGTCACAGTTTTCTCTGAAACTACTACAGTTACACATTTTTGTTAAATTACTTGTCCTAATGAATTTTTACGCTCTTCAGAATTTTTTGGGTTTGGTGAACTTTGGCCTACTTTTGAGTGAGTAATAGCACTTTTACCTAATATAATTATATGGCTTATAACTCTCAAACTATTGCATTTAGAGTATTTTGTTGCAATATGTTGTTCAGCTACTTTCTCCACAGCTACAGCATGGTCAGTAGTTTGGAAGTATATCTCCATAGCTAATTGAGTAATAGCTACTTTGTCAATTTTTAATGATAACCATAATGAGTAAATGGCTTATATCTTCAAAAGTATTGCGGCTACACAATTTCTCTCAAATATGTTGTTCATCTACTTTTTTACCCCACAGCCCTTAAGGGCTGTCGGGGTATTGTTTTCACCCATGGTGTCCGGATGGGCGGGCGGGCGGGTGGCGGGAAATAGTTTGTCCGGGCTGTATCTCAGAAACCGTACAGTGTAGGAAGTTGATACTTGGTAGGGACATTGGTTAGGGGGTGTAGGTGTGCAACGTCATGGTCTGACCTTGATTTGACCTTTGACCTTGCCGTAGTGACCTTGAGTTTGAAAATCTTGTCCGGGCTATATCTCGGAAACCATAAGGTGTAGGAAGTTGATACTTGGTAGGGATATTGGTTAGGGAGTGTAGGTGTGCAACGTCATGGTCTGACCTTGATTTGACCTTTGACCTTGCCGTAGTGACCTTGACCTGTAAAATCTTGTCCAGGCTATATCTCGAAAACTGTAAGGTGTAGGAAGTTGATATTTGGCAGGGACATTGGTTGGGAGTGTAGGTGTGCAACGTCATGGTGTGACCTTGATTTGACCTTGCCGTAGTGACCTTGACCTATAAAATCTTGTCCGGGCTATATCTCGGAAACCGTAAGGTGTAGGAAGTTGATACTTGGTAGGGATATTGGTTAGGGGGTGTAGGTATGCAACGTCATGGTCTGACATTGATTTGACCTTTGACCTTGCCGTAGTGGCCTTGACCTATAAAATGTTGTCCGGGCTATATCTTGGAAACCGTAAGGTGTAGGAAGTTGATACTTGGTAGGGATATTGGTTAGGGAGTGTAGGTGTGCAACGTCATGGTCTGACCTACTATTGAGTGACACTAAATAAACAAAGGTATTGAATGATATCAAATGAGAAACAAAGAACCAGACTTTTCAGTGGGGTTGCAGATCTTCTGTAACAGTGAGAGAGGTGTGGAGAAGGGGAGAGGGGTGGGGTGGGGTTGGGAGATGGGGTTTGCTTCATTATCTAATAAGACAAAGGGGAGTCACAACTGAGATTGTGTCACATATTTAGGTTGCATATATATGGACCACATATATAGGAATTGAGGAATTTCAATTGTTCCTACTATCGGAAACGCGAGCTGATTAGATTTTGGGAGCAATCCCTTGGAAAATGTCTCATTATGTCCACCCCCCTGGGGGGTGGATATATTATTTTTGCTTTTTCCACCGTCCGTTGTCCGATGTCAGGCGTCACGCATGGTTTCCACTCATTTAAAGGAAAAGTATTAGAGCTATTGTCACCAAATTTGGTGTGCAGGCTTATTGGGTCAGTAGCTTGCTTGGGATTGCTTTTGGCTGTTGTACCTCTTTTGCTTACTGACTAATACTTAAGTACAGCTATTTTCATTACCCATTGGTTTCCGTGCATTTAAGCCAAAATAATTAAAGATATTTTACTACAATTTTGAATACAAGATTGTTATGTCCATAGCTCGCTTGGTATTGCATTTGGGACTGATAGCTTTGTCAGTACATGAGTAATAGCCATTTAGGTACTTCATTGTGTATTTTCAGTACTACTTTTGAGTAATTTGCTAATATCTCAGAAACCGTAAGAGATAGAGCGATTTTGTCGAAATTTTCGACCCACAGGGTATCTAAGAAATGCAATCTTTGCAATTTTCAAAAAAATTTTCCCCTCCCCAAAAATGGCGGCCATTTTGAATTTTCGAATTTTTGCCAAAAATGGCAAAACGCAAATTTGCTTCTATCTCCTTAACCGTGCGAGATAGAGCGATTTCGTCGAAATTTTCGACCCACAGGGTGTCTAAGGAATGCAATCTTTGCAATTTTCCAAAAATTTTCCCCTCCCCAAAAATGGCGGCCATTTTGAATTTTCGAATTTTTGCCAAAAATGGCAAAACACAAATTTGCTTCTATCTCCTTAACCGTGTGAGATAGAGCGATTTCGGCAAAATTTTCGACCCACAGGGTATCCGACAATTCTACTTTTGCCAATTTTTAAAAAGTTTTCCCCTCCCCAAAAATGGCGGCCATTTTGAATTTTAGAATTTTTGCCAAAAATGGTAAAACACAAATTTGCTTCTATCTCCTTAACCGTGCGAGATAGAGCGATTTCGTCGAAATTTTCGACCCACAGGGTACCTAAGGAAATGCAATCTTTCCAATTTTCCAAAAATTTTCCCCTCCCCAAAAATGGCGGCCATTTTGAATTTTCGAATTTTTGCCAAAAATGGCAAAACACAAATTTGCTTCTATCTCCTTAACCATGCGAGATAGAGCGATTTCGTCAAAATTTTTGACCCACAGGTATTTGAGCATTGCATTCTTGGCAATTTAAAAAAAAATTTCCCCTCCCCTAAAATGGCGGCCATTTTGAATTTTCATATTTTTGCCAAAAATGGCAAAACACAAATTTGCTTCTATCTCCTTAACCATACGAGATAGAGCGATTTCGTCGAAATTTTCAACCCACAGGGTATTTAAGGAATGTAATCTTTGCAATTTTCCCAAAATTTTCCCCTCCTCAAAAATGGCGGCCATTTTGAATTTTCGAATTTTTGCCAACAATGGCAAAACACAAATTTGCTTCTATCTCCTTAACCATGCGAGATAGAGCGATTTCGTCGAAATTTTTGAACCACAGGGTGTCTAAGGAATGTAATCTTTGCAATTTTCAAAAAATTTTCCCCTCCCCAAAAATGGCAGCCATTTTGAATTTTCGAATTTTTGCCCAAAATGGAAAAACACAATCTGGCCTTAACCGTGCAAAATAGAGTTATTTCGTTGAAATTTTCGACCCATAGGGTATCTAAGAAATGTACTCTTGGCAATTTTCAAAAAAAATTCCTTTTCCCAAAAATGGCGGCCATTTTGAATTTTCAAATTTTTGCCAAAAATAGAAAAACAGGAATTTGCTTCTATCTTCTTAACCGTGCAAGATAGAGTGATTTCGTCAAAATTTTCAACCCAACCAATGCAAAAAGGCATGAAGCTGAAATAATTTACATCTACACTAATAAATATTTAAGCATCATTGATATATTTTACAAATGAAACAGGGTCTTGTAAGACTACTGTACAATTTGGGAAAGGTTCATGGGGTGGACATTACACATGATAATGTGTGTTCTTCTATGCTATCCTGTTTCTATTCGCATCTACTATCAATAGGGCGTCCTATTTCTAGTTTATGAGTGATTTTCCGACACCTTCCAATCTGGAAGCCTTAAATTTAGGTCACACGCCCCCCCCCCCCTATTATCTTCTTAAGTATTGCATTTAGAGCCATAAAATGTACTGGGAGGTAATAGGAAACCATATGTGGAGAGTCTAAATAGCTGGTCAGTTTTACCCCACGCCCCCCCCCCCTTATGGGTCAAACTGGGGTAATAAAATAGCTGATTTTGAGTTTTTGCCTTATATCTCCTTTATTGTTGCTTTTATAGCTTCAGAATGTATTAAGAGGTATTGGGAAAGCATATGTGGAGAATCTAAATAGCCGGTCAGTTTTATCCCCCGACCCCCCCCCCTTATGGGTCAATCTGGGGTCATAAAATAGTTACTTTGGAGTTTTGCCTGATATCTCCTTTATTGTTGCTTTTATACCTTCAGAATGTATTAAGAGGTATTGGGAAAGCAAATGTGGAGAGTCTAAATAGCCGGTCAGTTTTACCCCCGGCCCCCCCTTATGGGTCAAACTGGGGTCATAAAATAGCTGATTTTGAGTTTTTGCCTTATATCTCCTTTATTGTTGCTTTTATAGCTTCAGAATGTATTATGAGGTATTGGGAAAGTATACGGCGCAGCTTTGTGCATTCTTAGCTTTACAGCATGCTTATTAAAACCACAAAGCATTTTAAACTTTCAGGGATGCTTTGCTTTTGTTAGCAAAAGCATTCCTCTAGTTATCTCCCGCCGGCCGATAGGCCCGGTACGGGAGATTATAAAATGCCCTCTGCCCGTTCGTCGGTCCGTGCGTGCGTGCGTCCATTCGTCACGTTTTTACAAAAGACTTTCTATCTCTTAAAATATTATAGCTACAGCTTCCAATTTTGCAGGATAAATTCATCATTGGAAAAACTTGCCTGAGAATCTTTTTCGGCTGATTCGGAAAAACAAGATGGCCGCCACGGGTGTTAACAAGATGGCTGCCATGGTTTTTTTTTCAGGTGTTCTGCCATGGGTTTTTTTTCGTTGATTTAGATGGCTGCCATAAGTGTGTAGTTGCACTTTTATACAGCCTAAAAATAGCCTGCTTGGTATTGATTTTGGGCCTATTTTGAAAAACAATATGGCCGCCAGAGACTTGCCAGATCTCTACAAATAGGCCTAAAGGTCTGTCCAAAGAAAAGTGTAGCAGGTATCCTCACCAATTTCTCCTTGGCCTTTTCAATGTTTTATGACCTTATTGGTCATGTCTTTTCATTTGATACTGTTCTTTCAGACCTAGGTCCATAGCTAAGTGAGTAATAGCAATGGTGGCTACTTTCAGTAAAGTGCTCATAACTCCAAAACGACTGCACTTAGAGCATTTCTGTAAAATATGTTGTTCAGCTACTTTCTCCATGCCTACAAGATGGTACCATTTTTAGGGGTCTATCTTGATAGCTAAGTGAGTAATAGCTATTTTCTGTTTTTAACAATGACCAAAATGAGTAAGTTGCTTTTATCTTTGTAACTGTTACTTACAATATTGGTCTCAAATATGTTGTTGAACAACTCCTCATGTACTATATCATGGTGAGGTTTCCAAGGTGTAGCACCATAGCTAGCTGAGTAATAGCTACACTAAGTTTAACATTTGACCATTGAGCAAGTCACTTATAACTCAAAAACTATTGAATATAGAGGATTTTTGTCATATATGTTGTTTATCTACTTTTTGATGTACTGTGTTGTGGTGAATTTTCAGAGCTGTAAGTCCATAGCTAACTGAGTAATAGCTACTTTAAAATTTCTTAATTTCAACATTGAATAAATCACTTATACCTCCAAAACTATTGAATTTAGGGAATTATTGTCAAATATGTTAATCAGTTACTTTTTAATGTTCTGTGTCATGGAAAAGTTTCAGAGCTGTATTTCCATAGCTAACTAAGTAATGGCTACTTTGAATTTCAACAATGAGTAAATCACTTATAACTCCAAAACTATTAAATTTAGAGAATTATTGTCAAATATGTTGTTCACTTACTATTTGATGTACTGTGCCATGGGAAATTTTCACAGCTGTATATCCATAGTTACCTGAGTAATAGCTACTTTGAGGGTTTCCGTTGAGTAAATCACCTTTAACAGCAAAACTGTTGAATTTAGAGGATTTTTCTCAGATATGTTGTTTAGCTACTTTTTTATGTACTGTGTAATGGCAAATTTTGAGACCTGTAAGTCCATAACTAACTGAGTAATAGCTACTTTGATGGTTCTCCATTGAGTAAATCACTTATAACAGAAAAACTATTACATTTACAAGATTTTTGTCAAATATGTTGTTCATGTAATTTTTAATTTTCTGTGTCATGGTAAAGTTTCAGAGCTGTACGTCCATAGCTAACTGAGTAATAGCTACTTTCATGGTTTTCCATTGAGTAAATCGCTTATCACAGCAAAACTGTTGAATTTAAAGGATTTTTGTCAAATATGTTGTTCACCTATTTTTTGATGTATTGTGTGATGGCAAATTTTGAGACCTGTAGGTCCATAGCTAACTGAGTAATAGCTACTTTGATTTTTGCGGAAAATGAAAAAGTCTTAATATCTCGAAAACCGTAAGAGATAGAGCGATTTTGAGTGAATTTTTGACCCGCAGGGTAGTACATGAGTATACTGTGCAAAAGGGAAAAAATTCAATTTTCGCCACTTTTGGAGGCTATCTTGGATTTTAGGAGAAAATAAACATTGAAAATGTCTTCGAAATGGTAACAGACAGAGCGATTTCGAGCGATTTTTTGACCTACAGGGTAGTACAACAGTATTCTGTGCCTAGGGGAAAAATGTCATCTTGGATTTTAGCGGAAAATGAAAAATTGTGAATATCTCGGAAAAGGTATTTCCTCCCCTTTAATGCTCGGCGGGAGATACACACCACTGCAGTGGTCTTGTTTATATTTAAATCTGGAGGTATAATTTTCCTATTGGACATTCCTTATTTAAAAATTTGTTGTTTTTTATTAGTCATAAGATTAACTGAGCTTTTTGTATTGCAAGTTTATAAATAGATAGACTGGATCATTGATGATTTCTGAGTATTTTATTACCCCTTTTATATATATCAGAGTGTTTGTTATCTCTTACCATTTATGCAGTATCACTCCATCCCTTTGTCATATTAGGTAATGTAGTCCCACCCCCACCCCCTGTGGGGACCTCCATCTATTGAGTGACACTAAATAAACAAAAGTATTGAAATGATATCAGATGAGAAACAAAGAACCAGGTTGGTCAGTGAATTTGCAGATCTCCTGTAATAGTGGTAATTATATCCCCAGACGAAAGTCGGGGATATATTGGATTCAGGTCCGTCGCGCCGCCGCCGCCGCCGTAGAAATTTCCTTGTGGACGCGATAACTCAAAAACGGATTAATATTTTTTTTTCAAACTTGGTACACATGTTAAGGATGCCCAAAGGAAGATCCCTATTTTAAGGTGACCTTAAAGTCCCAATAATAAAGAACTTATGGCCACCTTAAGGTCAGAAATTGCACTTTTGGCCACTTAGAGCCCTCTAGGTCACAAACTATGAGGCTTATCTGCCTCAAATTTTACCTGAGAACACATTAATATATTCTTAGTACATGTGCCGAAAATCAAGACTTTAAGTTGGGGAGAAAATTGTCTTTGAGGCCCATAAAGACCCCACTTAGGACTTTTTTCCTATATTTTAAACTTATTTTGCCCTATAATTTGGAAGTGGTAATTCTGATGAGTCTCAAACTGCACTAGATGTAACTCTTATATGTAATCCTTGTCTGTGAAAATAAGGCTGTAGGTTTACCTGTTAGGCCGACTTAAGATCTCAAAATTGCCCACAGAGACCCAATTTATGGACTTTTTGCCATCTTCAAGCACTGTAGCTTTCAAACTATGTCTCTCATCTAAGTGAAATATCATCTGAGAATATATCAATATGTTTTTCTTGTATGTACTCCAAAATTTAGGCCTTTAATAGACATTTAACCCATGTATGAGGACCATAAATCCCCACCCGAGTGACCCTTTTAAGACATTTTTCGCATATTTTGCTCTGTAACTTGGATATGGTAAGTCTGAGAAGTTTCAAACTGTATTAGATATATATTCTACGTGTAATGTTAGTATGTAACAGATTTTAAGTCTGAAGCTTTAATTTGAAGGTCAAATTGAGGTCTCTCACGGGCTCCCAAAGACCCAATATATGGACTTTTTGCCACCTTTAAGCCCTGTGACTGTTAAACTATGTTATTGATGGAGCTGAAATCCCATCTGGGAATGCATTATTATGTCCTTTTTACATGTGCCGAAAATCAAGGCTTTAAGTAGACATTTAACCTGTGTTTGAGGACCATAAATCCCCACCCGAGTGACCCTTTTTAGACATTTTTCACATATTTTGCCCTGTAACTTGGAAATGGTAAGTCTGAGAAGTTTCAAACTGTATTAGATACATATTCTATGTGTAATCTTAGTATGTGACAAATTTTAAGTCTGAAGCTTTAATTTGAAGGCCACATTGAGGTCTCTAAAAGGCCCCATAGAGACCCACTATTTGGACTTTTTGCCAGTTTTAAGGCCCATGACTGTTAAACTATGTGACTGATAGAGCTGAAATCTCATCTGGGAATACATTATTATGTTCTTTTTACATGTGCCAAAAATCAAGGCTTCAAGTAGACATTTAAACTGTGTATGAGGACCATTAACACCCACCCGAGTGACCGTTTTAAGACATTTTTCACATATTTTGCTCTGTAACTTGGAAATGGTGAGTCTGAGAAGTTTCAAACTTTATTATTAGATACATATTCTATGTGTAGTCTTAATATGTAGCAGATTTTAAGTCTGATGCTTTAATTTGAAGGCCACATCGAGATCTCTAAAAGGCCCACAGAGACCCAATATTTGGACTTTTTGCCACCTTTAAGCCCTGTGACTGTTAAACCATGTGATTGATTGAGCTGAAATCCCATCTGGGAATGCATTATTATGTCCTTTTCACATGTGCCGAAAATCAAGGCTTTCAGTAGACATTTAACCTGTGTATGAGGGCCATAGACACTTGCCCAAGTGACCTTTTTTGACATTTTTTTCTGTATTTTGCCCTGTTATTTGGAAATGCTTAGTGTGACAAGTCTTAAACTGTATTATATATAATTTTTGTTTGTTGTGTATGTCCCCCAAAAAGTTTCAGTTCTGTAGTTTAATTGCTAAGGTCTCTTTAACAATTGTAAAATGCCCACAGAGACCCAATTTATGGATATTATGCCACTTTAAAGCCTTGTAACTGTCAAACTATGTGGCTCATAGAGCTGAAATCTTTGAATTTTTCAAAGGAAGTGCCTGTCTATTTAAATTTTGAATATTAATAATGTTCTGGCTATCTTAGGCTTTTAAGAACTTATTTTTGTGTGTTATCTCTCTGCTTGCTGAGTTTTTAACTTTTTAATATGAAACTGGTTAAACATATTCAAGTAGGCAAAATGGACACTGTTATTTTCTGGTGAGCTTTAAGTCCCAAATATTAATGAAATTATAGCCTTATGTAGTAAAAATAGGGGATTTTTAACCCTCAACTAGCCCAGTTTTATTCAACTTGCCTTAATTTTGACACAGCTCCTACAGTTACGAATTCATTTCAATTGATAATCACATACTTAGAATTCTCAATTCTGAATTATTATTAAGCGTCCCGCAAGGGACGCTTGTTTGTGTATGGGAGACCTTCAGGCTCCGCCGGCTCCGCCGGCTCCGCATTTTGTTTTCCTTATAACTTTCTAACCGTTAGGCGGATTCTTTTCAAATTTGGCAGGTTTAGGCAGTAGCCTTGGGGAATTTTTTTGAATATGCTGCAGTGACATTTCAACCAATCAGAGAGGTCACATGACCAAAAATGTCTTTTTTCGATGGGGAAGCTTGTCCGGATGATAACTTGAAAGGAATTTTATCAATTCACCTGAAACTTGGCAAATACATTCATTCTATTAAAATCTGGAAATCATTAGATTTTGGCATTGATTGGTTAAGAAATGGCCAAATAATTAATCATTAATTAATCATTACGAATTTTCCAAATAAGGAAAACACAAAAATGCTTATATCTCGAAAACCGTGCTAGATAGAGCGATTTCGACGAAATTTTTGACCCGCAGGGTATCTCTGCGGAGTAGTTTTCCCAATTTTCAAAAAAAATTTGTCTCGCCAAAAATGGCGGCCATTTTGAATTTTCGAAATTTTCGCAAAAATTGCAAAACACAAAATGCTTATATCTCGAAAACCGTGCTAGATAGAGCGATTTCGACGAAATTTTTGACCCGGTGGGTATCTCTGCGGAGTAGTTATACCAATTTTGAAAAAAATTTTTATCTCGCCAAAAATGGCGGCCATTTTGAATTTTCGAATTTTTCGCAAAAATTGCAAAACATAAAAATGCTTATATCTCGAAAACCGTACTATATAGAGCGATTTCGACGAAATTTTTGACCAACAGGGTAACTCTGCGGAGTAGCCATGTCTATTTAAAAAAAAAAAATTTGTCTCGCCAAAAATGGCGGCCATTTTGAATTTTAGAATTTTTCGCAAAAATTGCAAAACATAAAAATGCTTATATCTCGAAAGCTGTGCTAGATAGAGCGATTTCGACGAAATTTTTGATCCACAGGGTATCTCTGCAGAGTAGCCATGCCAATTTCCAAAAAAATTTTGTCTCGCCAAAAATGGCGGCCATTTTGAATTTTCGCATTTTTTGCAAAAATTGCAAAACATAAAAATGCTTATATCTCGAAAACCCTGCTAGATAGAGCGATTTCGACGAAATTTTTGACCCACAGGGTATCTCTGCAGAGTAGCCATGCCAATTTTCAAAAAAATTTTATCTTGCCAAAAATGGCGGCCATTTTGAATTTTCGAATTTTTGCGCAAAAACTGCAAAACACAAAAATGCTAATATTTCGAAAACCGTGCTACATAGAGCGATTTCGACGAAAATTTTGATCTTCAGGGTATCTCTGCAGAGCAGCTATCCCAAAGAGCTTTCACTTGGTGAAGTTTCAGACCCATAGCTAATTGCTCACCTACTCAAAATGAGTAAATGCGAATTACCTCCAAAAGTATTGCAGATAGCCAATTTTTCTCAAATAACTCATTCACCTACTTTTGGAAGAGCTTTCACTTGGTGAAGTTTCAGACCCGTAGCTAATTACTCACCTACTCAAAATGAGTAAATGCTAATTATCTCAAAAACTATTGCGGATACCCAATTTTTATCAAATAACTCATTCATGTACTTTTGGGAGAGCTTTCACATGGTGAAGTTTCAGACCCGTAGATGATTACTCACCTACTCAAAATGAGTAAATGCGAATTATCTCTTAAAAGTATTGCAGATAGCCAATTTTTCTCAAATAACTCATTCACCTACTTTTGGAAGAGCTTTCACATGGTGAAGTTTCAGACCCATAGCTAATTACTCACCTACTCAAAATGAGTAAATGCGAATTATCTCTAAAAGTATTGCAGATAGCCATTTTTTCTCAAATAACTCATTCACCTACTTTTGGGAGAGCTTTCGCATGGTGAAGTTTCAGACCCATAGCTAATTATTTACCTACTCAAAATGAGTAAATGCTAATTATCTGTAAAAGTATTGTGGATACCCAATTTTTATCAAATAACTCATTCATCTACTTGTGGGAGAGCTTTCACATGGTAAAGTTTCAGACCCGTAGCTAATTACTCACCTACTCAAAATGAGTAAATGCAAATTATCTCTAAAAGTATTGCAGATAGCCAATTTTTCTCAAATAAATCATTCACCTACTTTTGGAAGAGCTTTCACTTGGTGAAGTTTCAGACCCATAGCTAATTACTCACCTACTCAAAATGAGTAAATGCGAATTATCTCTAAAAGTATTGCAGATAGCCAATTTTTCTCAAATAACTCATTCACCTACTTTTGGCAGAGCTTTCACTCTGTGAACTTTCAGACCCATAGCTAATTATTCACCTACTCAAAATGAGTAAATGTGAATTATCTCTAAAAGTATTGCAGATAGCCAATTTTTCTCAAATAACTCATTCACCTACTTTTGGGAGAGCTTTCACTCTGTGAAGTTTCAGACCCATAGCTATTTATTCACCTACTCAAAATGAGTAAATGCGAATTATCTCTAAAAGTATTGCAGATAGCCAATTTTTCTCAAATAACTCATTCACCTACTTTTGGGAGAGCTTTCACTTGGTGAAGTTTCAGACCCATAGATAATTATTCACCTACTCAAAATGAGTAAATGTGAATTATCTCTTAATAGTATTGCAGATAGCCAATTTTTCTCAAATAACTCATTCACCTACTTTTGGAAGAGCTTTCACACACGAAAATGAAAAATTGTGAATATCTCAGAAAAGCTATTTCTTCTGCTTTAATGCTCGGCAGGAGATACACACCGCGGCAGTGGTCTTGACAAAAATTTTTGTCTCCCCAAAAATGGTGGCCATTTTGAATTTTCAAAGTTTTTGCAAAACACAAAAATGGTTATATCTCGAAAACCGTGCTATATGGAGCGAACTCAACAAAATTTTTGACCTGCTGGGTATCTCTGCAGAGTAGCCATGCCAATTTTCAAAATATTTTTGTCTCGCCAAATATAGCGGACATTTTTAATTTTTAAATTTTTTTGCAAAGCACAAAAATGCTTATATCTTGAAAACCATGCTAGATAGAGCAGACTGCGCTGACTTTGGTTGCCACAACAGTATAAGGCTATAAACGAAGCATTTTCTTAATACTTTAGCACTCACCTTTATATCCTTTTCGGGACGCTTTGTTTTTGCTATGCAAAAACATTATCTTTTTTTTTTGCGAGCGATCCTCTAGTTATAAATCTGTTCTTGTCGTTTGATAATTTATATTTAATTCTGGAGGTATATAATCTTCCTGTTGGACATTCCTGCTGCAGCACTCCATCTCTTTGTAGTAACACCCCCCATCCCCCAACCCACCTCTGGGACCTCCAGCTATTGAGTGACACTAAATAAACAAAGGTATACAGATCTTCTGTAATAGTGAGAGAGGTGTGGAGAAGGGGAGAGAGGTGGGGTGGGGGTGAGAGGTGGTGTTTGCTTCATTATCTAATTATCTAAGACAAAGGGAGTCAGAACTGAGATTGTGTCACATATTTAGGTTGCATATATATGGACCACATATATAGGAATTGAGGAAATGAATAACTGAAAAACAATGCAAATTCTAAAAATAATATAATAAAATAATAATATAAATAATATATGATTTTTAAATAATATTTTATTTGTGAACAAATATAGAAACAGAGATACGCTTTTGGAATTATGAATTTAGAATGGACATTCAATCATCAATCATTTAAATACTTTGAAAATAGGTTCAGAGTTACCCTTTGCAGGAAGATTGAAAAGTATGATGAGTTGAGTTAAAAATAATATTTTATTTGTCAATAAATATAGAAACAGATATGCTCTTCTGAGATTATTAATTTAGAATGGACATTCAATCATCAATCATTTAAATACTTTGAAAATAGGTTCAGAGTTATCATTGTAGGAAGGTTGAAAATATGATCTGTTGAGTTATGTATTCGACGTCTGGGGAGACACCATCTTCCTTGGGAAGATATAAACTTAGTAGATTGATGTGCTGAAGTTCATATAACTTTTCCCAATATTTATGGCATACAACAAATGGATTAAATAAAAAATTCCCGAGCAAAACCTGTGGCATGAGTGATGACCTGTCTGGGGATATGTTGGCGCCGAGTTGGCCCAATCTAGTTAGATCTTCAGTAATAGTGTTAGATGTTTAATTAGGTGATCATCATACATCAATTAGATTTATACCATATCTTCTTTTTTTTTTCTTTTTCTTTTTTGCTCTACACAGATATATGCAAAATGCACTCATCCTCTTTGTTTAAGCAGTATGATGGTATAAAACCCGGAATATGTAGCACTATATAAACTATAACTTCATTTTGTTTGCAAGAGACTGAGAAGTGATATTGTCAGATTTTACTGTTCCTTCTTTAATTTAGTTTGTAAAAGGCTTTGAAGGATACATATAAAATCATGAAGAAAAAAAATCTAATTGCATATTTGTTTTATAATATTTCATCTATGTACTAATATATTAAAACATAGAAACAGATTAACTGTGTGTGGACCTTTGCCCACAAGGACTCTTGCCCACAGGACCTTTGCCCACAAAGGACTTTGTCTGCCACATTTTCACAGGGGAGGAACTTTGTATAAAATAATGATATGAAATAATATCTACAAAATTAGCTTTTTCATTTTTTATTGAAGTATTAGTGTACAATATCTGCCATATTAAAGGTCAGCTTCTTATTATATTATCAAATTTTAAGTATGTAATTTTAAAATATAATAATATTCTCAATGACTGTTGGACTTTCTTGAAACCTTTTTTGTATATATACATTCTTCATTGCAAAGGTTTTGGCCACCTCTGGTATTTTTATTATTTCCATTTTGCAGTACTATGTAAATCTATTAACAGTGAATTAAATGCTAATGAAATCAACTTGCATACTTTATGTAGTGCAACTTTAGTTCAGTTAATGTTTGTCTCTTTCAACACTATATATCCTGAGTAGTTAAATGGCGTATTGATTGATTGATTGATTGATAAAAAATGAAAATGTCTATGGTTAGAAAAATTTCTATTGTGGGTGAACATGCTACCCTGTCAGATTGTTGTGGGCAAAGTTCCTTGTGGACAAAGTGCCTGTGGATAGAGTTTGCATTGGGCAAAGTTCTTGTGGGCAAAGTTCCTGGATTCGCATCAGTCATCTGGGGATACCATTTTGCTTGCAAAATAAAAAGATTGTAGATTGAATTACTCAAGTTGTTATATAAGTGGTTGATTATGTTTTCCATCATAATTATATCACACAGGAGGGGTCCCATGAAAAATACCCAGTCAAAACATGTTGCGTGAGTGATGACCTGTCTGGGGATATGTTGGCGCCGAGTTGGCCGAATCTAGTTTTTTTTTTGACAAAACACAAATATTTAACAATAATTTATGAATAGAAATCTATATTTACATCAGGTAGTCAAAATATTCAGTGTATGTCTGTGCCAGACTAAACTAGACGTCTTTCCTTGTATGTATTACCCAGTCAAATCTATGTAATATAAGAGTGCCCATGCTCACAGACTTCCTTGATAACTATTTTTTTGGCAATTTCTACAGGCTTATTCACTGTATAAATACAGTGCCATAGAAATCCAGAAGAGATAGTTCTTTCTTATCACAAAAAAGATGTTTGATGTGAGAGTATGTAGTTTTGAATTGTGAAATAAAACATAAACTCACAATTATCATGTATTAGTCATTTTCTTCATAATCTCCAATGCCTGTTTTAAAACTATTTTCCCTCCTATTCACTGCTTAAAAATGAAACCCAAGTAAAATAAAGTATTTCACTGTGTTATTGCATCCACGTGACTAGATCCCTTTAATATAGAACTGATGCTTTATTCTCAGATGAGACAAAATCATTCTTTGTGTCAATAGCATTGTTTACTCTCTGTTCCACTGTTTTTTTATGAATGTGTGTATACTCAAGCCCTATTTTTATGTATACGGTTAGAAAAGTAAACCCTGTGTGTTGTTTTATCAAGTATGCCATGATTTCATTTCCTTTTGGATATTTACTTAATGGTTTGATTCACATTTCAAATCAGTAGGAATATATTTTAAATTGTCAAAAAACTTGATTTGTCAGGTGTTTTGTAAAATATTTACAAATACAACTATGTTTGCACCAGATCTTGCCTCCCAAAACTTCAGTACACAGTTAGACTGTGCATTTGAAAATGGGCAGTAGGTTTTATTTGCAGTACACTACACAACTCTTTAAGTAACTCTTTAAAGTCACATTGCACCAGTATTTGAAAATGTGTGTGAAAATTACCTTAACACATCCCAAATTTGATTAAATTTAATACAGTACTTGATCTGAGAACAGTAAATTCAGCCATGGCTGCCACATTCTTTGTTCACAGTCTGTCATAAAGACATAATAATAGAAAATTTAGAAAAATTACTGATCAATGGACCATAAAAATTACAGCCTACTTTAGTTTCCTGATGCATAATTAATTAATTTACACAGATAAGTTTTGGGAAAGTCATGAACATGTGTTTCCTAATTTGATTGTGTAATCGGTCTGAGATAAAAGAATACACGATCTGCTAAGTAATGTGTTTGCTTTTGTTCTTCAGATGCCAAATTTTTTCTATTAATGTTAATCATGTTTTGCAATATCTAGGAAGTACCTCATATATTTCACAAAATAACTTGTAAGAATTATATCTTCCTCCACATAAAATTTCTTTGAAAATAATACAATTGGGTGAGGAAATTAAATTGGACAGCAAACATTAATAGATAAGCAAACTAATTTTAGCAATCAATGTAGTTATTTTGTTCAAATCTATTTCCTTATATTTGAAAAATAAAAATATACCTGTTTTTATCAGTATCATGATGTGGAGCAATTAACCATTCCTAGCCTATGTGCAGGATCTTGTCCAACAAATTTTCTATCTATTGTTGACTAAGAGGTCTAAAGAAAGATAATGTATACCAAAAAACATTGTTATATCCAAATTTTGGATTCCTGTCTCAGGTGAAAAATAATTTCCTTATATTTGAAAAATAAAAATATACCTGTTTTTATCAGTATCATGATGTGGAGCAATTAACCATTCCTAGCCTATGTGCAGGATCTTGTCCAACAAATTTTCTATCTATTGTTGACTAAGAGGTCTAAAGAAAGATAATGTATACCAAAAAACATTGTTATATCCAAATTTTGGATTCCTGTCTCAGGTGAAAAATAAATCTATAATGATAAGAGATTGTCATAAAATTATAGCAAAATATATAGAGAACAAGGCTGAAAGGGCTTTCAGTCTACTGGTGTGAGCCGTAAAGCCATCAGAGACACGAATAACGCACCGAAACAATCGCCTATGTCAGTACTAATGTAGCCCATTGCCACTTAATTTCAGTGAACAGACAGATATACTTATCATGCTGCGCCACAATTCATGAAAGTCTTGAAAGAAAAAACAAAAAAAGTGATCCCTAGAAGCGCGAGCCTCGCTAGAGCTTGTACTTATAAAATATTGACAAACAAAGAATACCTATGTGTCTAGATCGTGTAGTTTTTTGGTAAAGTTTATTTAATCTAAACATCTATGATATAAAATGCATTCATACAGTCGTACCGTTTCTGTGTGATATGACTGTGAAGGGGGAGGGTTAAGATTTAATGAAAATTTATCTTGTGGCCTTAGTAATATTATAGTAATAGTGGTTATTGCACTCTCCCCTCAACCTAGATGTCATGGCTACAATCTTGGATTCAACTTGAATTTGGGGCAGTCTTCAGGCATATTGATATTTTATGATGTGGAGACAGATAACCAACTTTGCTGATTTTATTTTTTTTCCATGAGTTAACTACCAACTTTAATATGACTTATACAATGAGACAGAGAAGGTTTTGTTGATTTAATTTGTCTAATGACCTATATACGATGGCTTGAAATCAGTATCATTGCACTGTCATATATACCAAATCATTAATACTATGACTTCATACAGAAATAAAGGATAGAAATGGTTGGTGTTTATTTTTGTGTAGAGTTTGTTACATATAACAACTAATGTTTTAGACTTAGTTTGAAAAGTCCTGACATCCTGTTGTTGAGTTAATTATCTGAATTTGAGACTGTTTAACTATGACTGTGCAACAAGCAGTATGACAAAAACTGTGTATCAAGCCACAGGGTTCCATAAATTTACAGGGGATGTAATTACTCATACAGTAATTGTACAATATTAAAAAAATCTTCTGTATGTGTGTGGAGAATACACTTTGTCATGCACAGTTATTATAATGTGTGAGCCTCTTAACTGTACATGCATGAAGAGTCATGAAATGGTAAAAGATGACTAGAATGTGAAGGATACTGTATGACATCAGAATATAAAAGGTCTTGTTCTATTGCGTTTTTGGCCCATGTAGCGTATTTGATTAACAAAATTAAACTTAATATATGTGTGGTTTCCATGTATTTGATCTATGATTTGTGATTGCAATTTTTTTTCTCTCTTTATCTGAAGTTTTCCAGGCCTGGCATATTCATATATTCAAATTTGAATACATTTGTAAAAAATGAAAAAAATATTTACTTGTTTTCACCGAAGTTCGACTGATCACTGCCGCCGCCGCCGCCGGATTATGGTCTCCCTTGAATAACTTTTTAGCCTTTCAAATTTTTCTTTCCTTCTTATCTTCCTTTCAAACTACAGAGGCGGGAAAAATTTTTGGGATACTTTGCGTAGACCTTAAGCTTTACTTAAGGTAACCTTAAGCATAACTCCAAAACACCCCGTCATCGCGTTTCGGAAAAAACCACACACACCTGTGCTATAAAATTTATCTGGTACATTCTAGACCAAATTTCCAAGGTCGGAAAGGATTTTCTCATCAATCGCACCAGATACCTGAATGGGAGGCGTTTTATTTTTTATTTTTTTTAAATGGGTACTTGGTCTGTATCTCAAAAACGGTTAGGATTTCGGCGTTTTGTTGGAATAACTTATTCAGCTACTTTTTTATAATCTTTCACATACCGAAGTTTTAGCCCTGTATCTGCAATCTTAAGGTCACCTTAATGTCAAAAAAGGGGGTTTTAGCCCTCCAGTTCACTTAGTTTTTCACTTTTTTCAACCAAACTTGGCACATATATTAAGATTTGCCAAAGGAATATCCTGACTTTATGGTGACCTTAAACTCAAAATGTTAATGGACATATGGCCTGCTTAAAGTCATCAAATTGGAATAAAATCCTCTTGGCTCCTTTCTTTTTTCATTTTTTTATATTGAAATTATCACTGGTATTAAAGTAGATAAAAATCATACTTATGGTCACCTTAAACTCTCAGTACGAATGGAGTTGTAGCCACCTGAAAGTGAAATAAGGGGGTTTTCAGCCTCCAAGTATCTTATTGTTCGACTGACCTCAGTTAAACTTTACACACCTATAAAGGATGGCAAACCAAAGGGTTATCCTGACTTTAAGGTGACCTTAAACTGTTAATGTAATTTCCCCCCCCCCCTAAAGTCATAACATTTGAATAAAGCCGTCTGGCTCTTTTCTTTTTCCATATCTAACATATATTGATATTGAAGGGACATTCTCATATTATGGTCACCTTAAAGTCGCAATATGAATGAAGTTATGGTCACCTTACAGTGAAAAAGGAAGTTTCAGCCTTCAGCTATCTCATTGTTCAACTGACATGAGCTAAAGTTTATGCACTTATAAAGGATGAGAAAAGGGACATTCATATTTTATGGTCACCCTAAAGTCCCAATATGAATGAAGTTATGGCCACCTTGCAGTGAAATTATGGAGTTTTTAATCTCCAGCTATTGTATTGTTCAGCTGACCTCACTTTAATTGTGCACACTTATTAAAGATGAAAATAGGGACAAGTAACATACACAATGCAATAAAGTTCACAGTTTCTATTGCTTATGATACATATGTTGACATCTTTTATGGGTGACTTCTTTTTCATCAGGGCCGCTTCGTTTTTGTCAGCAAAAACATTCTTCTAGTTGTATTTATATTTAGTTAAATTTTAATAGTTTTTGTGTTCATGAAGATTTTTATGAATACCTTTAATATTTTACATTTTGTAGAATGTTTGCTTAATCTCCATGGACTAACAAGTTTTATATATAAATATAAAAATTTAGCTGCATTTGTGCCTGTTGATTTGAGTTTTATTTGCTGTTATTACCAAAATCACTCTTTGTCTCAACTCTATGCATAGAAAAATACAAAAGCAGAAACTGCATTCACAAATTGCACACATTGGAATGTTGACTTAGTCTCAGTTTGGTGAGACATTGTAACATTGTCAATTGTGCATGTGTTCTTATATGGTTGAAAAGCTAAACAGTTATATGAGGTAGTCCTGCATGAAATTTCCTCCCGCATCATTTTGTAGGAAATATTTCTTTACAAATACCTTTCCTGTTACATAATACTGTGTTTTTACTTATCTGTGTCATAATGTTTCAGTGTCAAATAGACCAATGAGATTATAAATACAATCAAATCTACTAAATTATTAAATTAAAATACACTTTTCCATTGAAAATTAACTCTTGTATTTAGAAATTCTGGTTTCAGTGGAAATATTTTTTATATCCTTTGAGAGTTGGTGGCTTGCTGCTGTAGTGGGTAATATGCTTAACTTTCACCTCTGAGGTCAGTGGTTCGAACCCCGGACCCAGAGCCTTACTTACTGATGCCTGGCAGTGCAGAAACTTGACCAACTCATGTGTATTTGGTTTCTTCTGCACTTAAATTAATTTGTTGTGGCATAGCATATACATAGATTTCGGATGACGTCATAATTTTACCGCGAGTTTCTCGGCGGCCATCTTTGAGGGCAGCATATTGTAAACAAAGCGGAACCGTTTATAGCTTGGAGAAACAGTTGAACTGATGACTCTGGAAAATACTAGCTTAAAAAGATTTATGAAGGTTTTGGTTTCTATTTGGGAACACAGAAAATGTATAGTACTTAACTAATAAACAAAATATATATGCATTAGCTTTCAATTTCGTATATTCTGTGTTAATTAGTGATGTATTAATTATTAAATTAGTTTACTGTTCATTACACATATGTGTATATTATAACGTGTAAAGAATTAAACTGACTTGTCAGCCTATCCAGGCCGGGCGTTTATTTATGTCTTGTTAAAATGTTACAATGTAAAAAAAAATAGCATCAGAGATGCCTGTCTGGAAATATTTTTAAAAGTAAAATTCTTAATAAATTCTAATATGACTATAACAGTGCTTAATCTGCATCAAAAGATTTTAAAGGTCAAGGTCACTACAACAAGGTCAAAAGTCAAATCATCGTCAGACCATGATGTTGCACACCTACACCCCCCAACCAATGTCCATTAGTGAGTGGAATTGCTTCAATTTTTATTGGTCGATTATTCATCCATTTTTCTGACCGATGATCGACCCATAATCGACTTTTTAACTCCACTGTCATGAAACACTTTCCGGGATAAAGTATAGTTCAATCCGGTAAGAATAACGGTGTTTCCGACATATAGAAGCTACCAAAAGCAGCCACTTCCGGTAAATATGGCAGTAGTTGTAAACAAACTCAAAATTCGCGAGAAATCTGTTAATTTATTGAAGGAAAGTTCTGGAAACTTCCCAAAATATAAAAAATATGTGGATATTGAGACACATAAAGAAGGGTGAGATTTAATCGATTTCTAGAAGTTATCAGTGACCGAACGCAATTGTACCATGACACTGACGATTGATCGAACATTGGTCTAATCGTCCACCCACTAATGTCCATACTAAGTATCAACTTCCTACACCTTACAGTTTCCCAGATACAGCCCGGACAAACTTTTTCCCGCCGCCCACCAGCCCACCCGACAGGACGCCCGCCCGCCCATCCGGACACCATGGGTGAAAACAATACCCGACAGCCCTTAAGGGCTGTGGGGTGAAAAACATACTGTCAGTATAATAAAAAATTTAGCTAGCTATCTGTATTGCATTTTTTTTCACCTTAAAATATAACATACTTTACTCAAAATATGGCCTGGGTGTTAATTATTTTACAATACATGCACAAATATTGGTTAATTTATAACATACCATGTAAAAAGTGATCAGAACACACCCTGGAGTATTTTGTGGGTTGGTCTTTCCTGCCAATTTTCGCAAGCCATAATCTCCTTCTTTCATCAGACATTTTTTGGGTGGCATCACCTTCATGAAATCTCACAGCTGTAAATTATAAAAATTCAATTGCATATATGTGAAAATAAATTATTTTTGATATTAGAAATCATTAGTTTACTGTCCACAGTGACAATTATTTAACATTTATTTTGCTATTAATATATCAAATTTTTATGCTTTTTATTCAGTTTCTGAATTTTCATTTTTCCCTTATCCCTTTATGGCTTCACTGCATTAAAGTATGTCATCATGAGATGCATTTAAAAATACTCTTTACATAAATTGTAAGAGCAAATCCAGACACTTACTTGGAATAACATAGAAACTTTTCTTCACATGATCACTTGACCTATTGCGGCATCCCTGTACCCAGCAAGTTTGCACCATTTTAGTACTGAAATACATATTAATCTTACAGTTATGGTTGTGAAGGTTGTCATCATCCAAACTCTCATTTTTGGGGATGCTCCCAAAAAGCCTTAAGGTGGCCTAAGCGATAACATACAGTGATAGCACATAGTGTACATGTACATGTTCGTGGCAGTATGCCAATGCAGCTTGTAAAAAAAATGAATGATATAGTTATTGAAGGGCTTTACTTATGCACAAAAATATTAATGAAATATGTATATCTGTAAAACTGTTACTCTTTTGCATAAAAACCAAAATAGACTTTATTTGGAAGTAAAATGGGTCTGTAAACAAACATTATTATTTAGTTAAAAGTTGCCAAGTAACAAGATGCAGGGCTACTTTAGGAACAGCTTGAACAGCACTCCAGTGAATTGACTAAAATGCGGCAAGTTAATTCTGCCGCTTAACAAAGATCATAAAAAATTATTCACTATGTATGATTTTGCCACAGTTTTTTCAGTGGCATTAATTTTGCCACAGGGGGCACTGACTTCACTTCTTTGTAGAATAATCATGCTATTAAAAACTACCACAAGCAACAAAATGTTGAAAAAATCAACATAAAAATTATACTAATGAAAGATTTTTTGTACTTTTTATACATATACTGTTGTTATGGGAAACAAACAAAATGACAGATTTTTTCCTACCATTAATTTAAAGATCAATATAAAACGTACAAGGTCAAAGTACCCAAAAAAATTCTATAAGTAACAACAGCAACAAAGTGTGGCAAAATGGACGCCCCCATGGCAAAATCCATGAAAAAGTAAAATTTCATAAAACAATTTTACAAATTTACACACGAAATAATGAGTGTGGCAAAAAAGTGTGGCGAAATCAATGTCCGTGGTGGCGAAATCAATGTCCGTGGTGGCAAAATCAATGTTGCTGAAAAAGCTGTGACAAAATCACCTGTGGCAAAACCAGCAGTAGTGAAATCCAAATACACCAATATGAACACATGTGGGCGATAATATGATGCACATGGCTATATTTGTACATACAAACACAAAATTATAAATATAAGGATTAAGAACTATCTCTAAAGTGAAATTTCATCATTCTCACCCAATTTTACTTGTTTGCAAGCCTTAAAGGATTAAGAACGTACAATTTTACTTCTATCTCAAACTATCTGCTTTGTTTACATTTGTTGACCTTACAAATGGCCGCCGGAAACAGCTTACGAGATTTCCCGCAATTTATCGCAAACTATGTATATAATGTTTTGAAAGCTAAATATTTTACACCCAAGTAAATAAAACCCTTGAGACTTAACTGAATATCTTATACATGACATTCTCATTCTTGCATTTACATTCACAGTAAAACTCTATTAAGTAAAACCCTTTCCAGTACAACAGCATTACTCCTTTTTCATGGAAATTAATAGCAGGTATTTTTAGGGGTAGTTCCTGGCAAAATTTAGTAATTTACCCTGGTCTTAATTTACTCTGAGATTCCTGGTTTATTGGATATGTTGCGTGTAACCCTCCTATTAGATTGATGTGTCCGACATCCGTCTGTCTGTCTGTCCGTCCGTAAACATTTTGGTTTCCAGACTCTAACTTGAACACACTTCCTCCAATTGATTTGAAACTTATCAGGGCGGTAGGGCACCACATGGACTAGGTTGCTTTCGAAATTGGTGCCATTTGGAAAAACAAGATGGCCGCCGTGGTGCCATCTTGAAATTCTGTTTTTGGACTCTTAGTCTGATGAGGCTGAGGCTGAGGCGCCGCCCGCCGCGCCCCGGCAAATGGTACTTCGCAAACTTCGTCAAAATTGATGAAGTTTGGGAAATTACTTCGTGAAGTTTGCGAAATATACCAAATTATATGACGAATTTCACATCCTTCGTGAAGTTCACGCATTGTTTTTGGCGAAGTTAGTGAAATATTTTGCGAACTTCCTGTCCTTCGCGAAGTTCGCAATAGTCTTTTGGAGAATATGATGAAATGTTTTCATCATATAACTTCATGGCGAAATAAATTCATCACACTTTTTAAATAGCAGCAAACTTTGCGAATGTCAAACATGATTTTAAATCAAAAAGACCATGTCATATCCTTTACAACCCTCAAGAAAGTCTGAAAGTTTGTGTTTCAACCATATAACCTATCATACCTACAAATTCTTCGCTAAGCTGTTAAAATAATATCAGTGTATTAAATTAAAAATGGAAATTTTATTGTTGATAAATGCACATCAGTTTAAACAATATTAGAGTTACATATTGACAGCTCAAAGATATAATTAGCACTTTTAACAGTCAATGCAGAAAGAGATAAATATTTTATATTACAATACAAATACTAATAATGCATGGTATTTAATACAATAAACCTGAAAGTAAATTACAATGAGAAATCAGAAGGTGTAAAGCTCTGCTATATAATTTAATATGAAGAAGTGAGATAACTACTGAGCGCAGGAAGGGACATAAAACTATTTTGCAGTTTTTTTTGTATCCCTGTCCCATAAGATACTATCTCATTCCCACATTTAGTTTGTGCCTCATTCCCACAAGTTACTATCTTGTTGCCGAAAGTTACTATCTTGTCACCACAACTTACTACGTCATTCCATCATGTTGACTTAACATTCATGCTTGCAGATATTAAGAGCTAGACAGGTTGGATTAGAAAATAGGATTGCAACACATAATTACATACTAAAGGAGGATTTCTATTTGAAAACAAAACCTTTGCTTTGACTTTTTTGCCCAAGAATGTATTTTACAGAGATTATTAGTGCTGTAAGTGTCCAATTAGAAACAGAATAGAATGGGACTATGCTTAACACCAATTTCTTAAAAAATAAAAACCTAAACATGGAGGGAATTAGAATCACTAATTGTTTCCTTACATGATATTAAATCAATGCTCTTATAGACTTCTGTATTAACGTAACATGCTATAGAATGACGGAATTCTGCCTAAATTTGAAACCAGTTAAAATATCATTCCGTAAGACTATCATTGAAATTTTATCAAAATTGGTTAGCAAATTGTTAGTTATCTTGGTGACAAACAAATGGTGAAATACACAACCTTACAAACATATCAAGCAAAAACCAAACCTCCTAACTGTAAACATAACAATATTAAGGATTCACCAGAAAATAGTGAATAACGGCGTTAAAGTTTTTTACCCTTTTAGCTGAGCCCAAAGAATAATTTGTTACTATTTAAATATTGCTCTGCCTAAATTATTTGGTGTGGAAGCAATGTACGCCCTATCCTGGGGTGAGGTCTTTATGTAAATCAATGTTTCTTCCAATTTATCAACATCGACAATGTCCACTTCATTAATAATGTTTTCTTCACAGAAAATATGATTCCCTGCACTCATTTTAAAATGCTGGAAGGGCTGCCCAACTGCTATGTATGACAGGACTGAAAACACTTTGTTCACTGTTGGTGAATACAAAAAATACTTTATAGATGCTATACTTCCATTGCTAAGACCAACAATATGACAAGTTCTTTTTTGAGGTCTGGTGTACTGTTGGCAGTAAAACCTTATTCCGTCCTTTATAACACGCTGTACTTTGAGCAAGTTTTCTGTATTTGCTATCCCAGTTTTCTTCAGAAGATTTCTGTCCAAGCCACTGGTATTGAGACAAAATGGTGTCATTCCCCCAGCAATGGAGCAGTTACCTGCGGATAATGTTATTTTCCAAGATTTACAAGTTGACATTTTCTCACACTGGTTAGCACGCAAAGCTAACTGACCAGCTCGTTGTTTCAAAACTTGCTTCGTCACAAGTCCAGTTCCATGTACTGATTGTAATAACATTGCATTGGCATCTTCAAATGGAAAACAACTCCATGCCCAGAGAGGACCCCATCGCTCAACATAATCAACAATATGATCACCAATGTTGTGTATATTTAATCCACATGTACAATCAGGATACAACTCATGGTACATCTTGTAAAACTGCCTGAGCAATGATCTGGCCCTTTGAAGTTGCTCTGTTGTTATTGCGTTACCTAGCAGAATGTGGACACCTTCAGACAGAAGAGCAAAATGTGACAGGTATTTGTCTGGCAGAATGTTCATCAAGCAGGGAATCCCATAGAAAAGTAGCCATGCCTGTAATTCTGTTGCTTTTAAATTGTTGAAATTTTTTTCAAGATCACGAGGTAGCCTCTCAATAATGTCTGGTGGCTTAATATTCTGAAGCCTTTGTGAAATTTTACCTAACTTTTTTCCAACAAAATAATCTTTTCCACTCTTTGTAGGGGAGAACCAGTTGTGCATGAGTCCTTTCGTGGCTCCTAACAGAACACAGTGCATGTAGTCAGGCAACATACCCTCAACAAGATTTATTGTTTCAAGGGGAACAAGTCCTGAGTATCCCTTAAATCCTTTAATACGTTTTTGGTCAGTAGCTTCTGACATTGCTCTTGTAACCTGACATTTAGTACGAGATGAATATTTTTCTTGCACAGACCTATACGGATAACTCCTAGCATGCCCCTTTCCAGATGAAACCACCTCCCCAGGTTCTTCACAAGAGATACACCCAAATGTTCCATTAAACTGAGTCATGTTTAGGACACTTGCTTTTGCAGGAAGGTCTAGTGTGCAACAAATAACTGCAAGCTTCACATTTTTATTGACACTTTCAATGCTGATATCAACTCCTTCAGTGAAAAGAGAATTAAGTTCTCTGCTGAACTCTGACAAATAACTATAAAAAGGTGGTTTACCCTTCCCTTGCCAAATGCCTGCAATAATCATATTCTCCCTTGAAAATCTCATGGCTGGACTAAGTTCATTAACGGCAAGGAATATGGGCCATAATTCTATTTTTGAGGATGAATAGAGGTTAACACCATCTGTGTTCATAATGGCTGAAATAGTAGTGTGTGATGACAAAAAGTCATCAAGTAAGCATCTATATGACTTTCCATCTGTAATATCTGCTACTCCATCTGGAAAATTGGCAGCTTGAATCATCATTTTGTTTCTTTGAATATCTCGCCAGATTCCAGAGAATACAAGAGAAGAACATAAATCCTAAGTGGAAATTGCAGAGACAGAAAGTTGGTGATTTGAATAATTTCAAAGTAGGAAATCAAAGGAATACATAATTTGCCCATATATTTCTGTAGCTAAAGGCTTTATAATCCATTAATCCCTACAACCAGAAATAGCTGAGCTAGAAGCCACTTAAAGTTGGTTAACATTAGTTAATATCTGGGAACACATCAAAGTTCAATTTTATCACATCCAAAATACCACATACCTTAGTTTAAGCTCTGAAACCTCTACAAACAATGCCCGAGGTAAAAGCATAAATATAAAGAAATACCGTATTTTTTGTAATAAACGCCCCCTCCCTATTAATCGCCCCCCCCCTCTTCTCTACCTTTGCAAAGTTCATATTTCGGGGTTTTACATCCCTCTCAACAGCCAACACTTTTGCGATTCCGGGATTCCGAAAAATGGTGCATTTTAGTACTTCCCAAGCGAATATCGCTTACGAGAAATAAAGAAAATAAAAACAAAACATGGTAGTTTTGGTCACAGACGCATTGAAATCTGCAATAATAGGAGATAAAACTACATAATTTCTTCAGATTTAAGGTTTGTTTTAAATATTTTAAGCTGTCTCGCCATTATACATGCCAGCAAGCGAGATCAAGGCAGCAAGTGTTCATTATCGCCCATTGCCACTGGACTCGAGATATGATTTTATTTATCTGTAATAGTCGCCCCCCCTTTGGAAAAATGCATCGCCCCGGGGCGTTTATTACAAAAACTACGGTACCTATGATTTGACATTTAAGTGATATCTATTGACTTCAAGTGGAAGGGTAGGGCCACAAATCAACTGACTCTGAGCCTTTACCAATATCGGCTCACACACCAAATTTGAAAGGTAAAATATTATTCAAGCTGTCGTATATAAAATGTGATCTCTTTGGGGATAAGGGCCAATGGCCTATAGGTGAAGGCCAGTCATGACCTTAAAGGAGGTCAACTAATACAATTTGACAGGGGACATAATACATGTATATGTATTATATATATCAGCAATAAGAATGTCTGTCCATGATGCATGTGGTGGCCAAAATATGATAAAACCCCAAAAATTGACCTAAGAAAGGCCTTTGTTTGCCTTTCAGCTGAAGGCAAAGACCAGAAATCGATGAATTATGAGTCCTTGTCCATATCTAGATGTATTCAAAATTTTAGCGGGCACAGTAAAATATTTTTAATTTATCATGCTTGAAAGGAAATCTTATCAGTGTTGTTAGCAGTGGCAGCGCTACCATTCTAAATTTCCTAAGCAACTCCAACTTTACCTGGGAATACCAACATTTCTGACTTCAGTATGTACAGAAATTTCCTATAAAATATGCTGTACTAATTTTACATCAAATGCAAAATAAATTGCAGCACAGTTTTGCTTTTACTGTTAATCAGTACACATGGTCCACAAAAGATTTTTCAGCATACATAATTTTGAAGACTCTGACATTGTAAACCAAGCTATATTTTCAAAATTAACATGGCTTTACACCTTGAAAGAACTCTCGAGTGTGATACTAGTAAGTTATATCAAGTTATTCTATAAAAAAAACATTATTACCATTTTAAATAGCTACCACATAGTCTGTTATCTGGATACCACATGACCTATTATATGGATATAAAAATAGATCAATAACTATCAAAAGTACCTGGTGATTGTAAAAGATTTCTCAGTTGTTGGGCCACACTAGCAATTAGAAAACTCTGTTTAGGAGTCCTTGTACTTTTAGTTTGATGTGTCAGTGGTCCCTTGTATCTCGTGCCATTACAGCTTTCAGTTGAGCAGTGAAATACATCTTCATCTTCAGGAAAAAGTGCCAAGCACTCAATACAGTAGTGGAATTCTTTGTACTTAATATGTTCAATTTCATCCCAAAGACTGTCATATGTTAATGAAGTTAATGACTTGTTTTGGGGAGAGATATCTTTTATTGTTTTTAGGATGTCTTTGCATGTACTAGCTGGCAAGTTATTTCTGGTGAAACATGACAAAAGACTGTGGCAGTGTGATGTATGGCTGTCTTTGGCATGACAGAAAGTGTCTAAACTATTGTCTGAAGAAGCAGAATCACTTGAATCAGTTGTGTCAGATGAACTATCTTGGTATTCACAATTTGAATGAGAAAGTTCTTGTGAGAATGATGACTCTGAATCTTGTTCATCAACATTGAATTTATTTTCGGGGTCACAAAGGAAGCTTGTCATCAGTTCAACATTCTCAGTGACATTTTTGTCATCAGGATACAAGCTCAACACATCCATTTGATTTTCTGAAGCATCTGGCAAACTGTCTTCTAAGGACAATGGCAAGCGATTTTCAGGGGGAGCTTGGAAACTATCTTCACTTATTGGTGTCATTTGGATCTCCTTGCGCCATCTTGATGCAGTGCTGTATGGAATTCTTTTGCTTGCTCCATACTCATACTGCTTTTTCCGTTGCTTTAATGGACCTGTTTGAAATAAAGGTTATTGGAGAAAGCTAATTTAAGCAGCTTTAGACATTGAAATAATGCCTCTCAAATGATAAGCATAAATAAAATCTCATTAAACTGAAATCATCCCTATAAAAGCCCATGCTCAAATAACCACCCCCCCACCTTTATTTTTGTGGCATTAGCTACCCACAGTTGCTTGACAAATACCAAATGAGGGCCCATGGGATTTTATGAAAATGATTTCAGTATATTTCTAACATAGAACACTTAAAATATCTATAGAATATCAATCATTACAGTGTCCTGTTCACATATACATGTAATAAAGATACGTGTAACAATGATACAGTGGGCATATACTTAAAATAAATATTTAGTATTTAGATAGCCAAAATTCATATCAAGTAACTAATATAAAAACTGTCATTTGACAACAAAACACAATGTGCTTATTTGTTCATCTCAAAAATTCACTTTTCCAAAAATATTCAAATATGTATAATTGTATATTTTGAAAACATAATGGCATTTTAGGTAATATTTTCAATTATGTAAGTTTTCAACACTGCTTACATCAATGAATCGTTGTGTACACTGCTAGACTCTGCGACTTGAGTTTTAAGCTGCGATTTATATCACAAGTTCTAGTTGTAACTTATTTTCTTTCTTTGCCAATAGTTATTGTATTTGTGAGTATTCGTTAATAATTCAAGAAATAATTGTACTTGATTAAAACTCTGCATGAATGTTAACCCATCATGAAAAGTTTCCACCCCAAAAACTCCATAAACCATAGAAAGGTTCCACACCATAAATATTGTATATCAGTACTTACTCATTTCATGAGCAGAATGTAGATGGTACTGCGCATTCCGTTTTGAAGACAATTTCTTTTTACACACACCGCAACAGTAAAAAGTTCGCCCATCTATCTTTTCAATCATGATATGTGTGTCTTTCCCGCTTGCCTCCATTTTTACTGAAATTAAATAAAACTGCATAAATGAACCTTATCTAACAGTAACCTTTAAATACAAAACATTAGAACAACCTTAATTGATATTTGTTAATTTGCCAAGGACTAAACACTACAGTTATTACAGAAAATGAACCTATCATGATATAAACACAAACCTGTACATGAAAGGCTAGGATTGTCACAATTTTATATCATTTACACTAGTTCTGCAACTAGATAAACATATGAGCTGAATGGAATTCATAAAGAATACAAAAGTTGGCGTTAACTTTTGTTTGAGGTATATTTCTACTCAAACATTTTGAAAAGGACAAGGAGGCTTTGGTCCTGCCATGTATTAGTTATTACATTTCTTTCTATAATCTTTTATTTTAAAAGTTAATGCTCAATACATACCTGAGAAGGTAAGAACACAATCATTGGCATCCTGTTTTTGTGAGCACTTTCCACCAATGTCTCATCCAAAGATTTTAGTTTCCACACACAAAAAAATTCAAATTACAGTTTTATAAAACAAATGACTAAACAATCCACAACAAATTTCATAAAACACTAATCTGTAAAGATGGCTGCCACTGTGAAAGCACTGTGGGCTTTGTTTCAACTGGACCATTAAGTACAGTAATACTGTAACAATTCATTACAATGTACAATATTATAAACTGCTTTTGTGACTTCAATAAAAGCATAATGCTCAATTCCAAGTAATTTCAAAGGTTTTATTTTCTATTGTTACTCCACAAAAGTGCTAATACTGGCTATGAAATAATTATAAACTTTAAAGTTATTAAATGGGGCTTTTATTAGAGAGGGGAGAAATTTAGACATGTTTACTTCTTGCTGTGGCATAGAACTTTTCCCCTTTTACCCAAATCCTGATAGTCTTCCTGTGGCTAGTTTTTTTATTTCTGTTTGTACACTGTCTCTTGCAAGGTGTTAATTGCAATACAAAGAGTTGTGCAGCCACTGTTTACTACTTAGACAGATCAAGTTTTTAAAAAACTGGTTTAAGAAAAAAGAGTGAAGTCCCCTTGCAAATTTTAGTTTGTTTAATAAACATTTTAAAAGGGGGAAATAAATTATAAACATGCACTAATATCACAGAAACTATTTAGGGATTGACGTACACTAAATATCCATACAGGTATTACATGTGTTTCCAGGGATATGCACTTATATAAGATATTTATGTATTGTTTTGTTTTCAACAATTTTGTATCTATTCTTGAATTCTTGTAAGACGCAACAATATATCTTTTCATTGCGTTAATACATCTTACCTACCAGACGATAGCTATAGCCCGGCGCCAGCCGGTCCCGCCAAACGAAAGAAAAAGACGTCCTGGGTTTCACCCCGGGCAGGACCGGTACACTACACTCCACTCGCCAGGTGGCCTAGTTCCTGCCTCACTCGCCAGAGGGACGTGACGTCATAGCATCTTTTTCGTTTGGCGCGACATTCAAGTTTGAATTTTGTGGAAACACTTTTATTTTTAAATATATCTTAAGTTATATTGGGTGTTACTTTCTCAGATTTGTCTGTTAGTTGGATAAACCACTATGGCATCTCCAGGACAGAGAAAAGGAGCCTGCGGACATATCATGGCTAATTTTGATCCACACTCTCGATGTGCCAGATGTAGGGACAAAGGTTTGGGGGACGACCCTTGCGTCCTCAAATTAAGTTGTGAGTTTTGTGACAATCTTTCTCACGAACAATTGCTTCAGCTTTACAAACTCCGTAAAGAGAAGTTAAAGAGTAAGGAATCACTTGTGGATCCCTCTACCGTTACTGTAGTGTCACAGCTCGAAAAACAGGACGTTGCTCCATCTTCCCCTCCTCATGACACTGATACGGAGTTCACCTTGCCTCAACCAAACTTCCGTCAAGATTTAAAAGATCTAGATGATAAATGGTCTACTCGCATGGCGCGTTTGGAGGCACTCATCACCATGGGCCATCGTCCCTCTCCACAGCCTACCTTCACTCCGGTCCAAGCACCGGTCACGCATCAGGCTCCAGCTGGTTCTTTGTCACAAGCACCTTTTCTGCTACCCTCCGTTCCTTCCGGCCAAGCCGGTCCGGCTTATGGCACGGATAGAACAAAGGCAACAGCTACTATCACCAGCTCTATGGATATGACCTCTCCTCTGGAGAATGTTTATCCGCAACCAGACCCGGAACCGGTATTCTCTTCTCAGAGCTCTTCCGGCCCGGTGGCCTCATCTATCACTCAACCACCCCCGGAGCATTCAGAAGAGGGTGAAGTTTCTGATCAAGAAGAAGTACTAGACCCATCTGAACAAGACTCTCCAGACATTGACAAAACCATAAGTGAAGATCAGAATTACAGGGAGACGGTAAGGGGTGTCCGTGCCTTTATGGGCTGGAATCACATTCCAGACCTTGAGTACACTCCCACCTCCAGATCTGACAACCCCTGGGTTGGCCACCGGGCTCAACCGGTTGGAAAAGTTTCCATTGACTTACCACCAGAGGACTGGTTATGCAAAAAATTGGAAAACCTCAATCTAGTACTAATTGAAGGCTACCCGTCTAAATCAACAGAACCGGGCGGTCTACATGTTGATCAATATCTCCGACCACCAAAATCTCAGACAAGATGGTACGGGATACACCCGGCAGAAAACAAAGACATAACTAGGCCTGGTAAATACGTAACTTCCTGGCCCAACGATGCCGCAAAGCTCAATAGTTCCTTTGCCCGGGTTGCTAAATCTACTATTGCTTCATCTCAACCTACTTCCCGACCACTGTCTCAGGAAACTCTCCGCAAATGGGAAAAGGCTGCCAAAGAAACAAGCTATATTTGTAACCAGTCAGCTGGTTTCAATAGATGTATAACCAAAGTGCAGGATGCTGTTCAGGAACAGTTAAAAACCCTACAAGCAGAACTTGGCAAAGGTAAATCCTCCGCAAAAGCCCAGGGGGCTCTGGACGAACTTCACTTTTTAACAGCATTTAATCAGAATATCAGTTTTGCGGTCGGGAAATCTCTTCAGCACCTTTCGGACTTTACTTTCGTCCAAATGGCTAACTTGACTCTAGTCCGCAGAGATTCCTATCTGGATCACCTGAGGGCAGGAGTGAAACCGGATACCTTTTCCTCTCTCAGGAATTGCCCTCTTCAAACCCGGGCTTTATTCCCAGATGACATCATAAGAAAAGCGGAAGATGAGATAAACAACTTTGAAACACACAAGCGTACCAACCAGCCCGGTCCGGGCCGTGGTGGGTTCGCGGGTGTACAGAAAAAGCAGCATCGCTACCAGCCTTACTCCACTAGTTGGAAGCAAGACGACTCAAGTACCACCGGTGCTTCCGGGAAAGATCTCCCCGCATGGAAATCATTTGGTAGCCGGGGCAGAGCACGCGGCAGAGGCAGGGGTGGTCAACCCGGTCGCGGTTCGCGAGGCTCCAAGGATCCCAAAAATTATAAATGACAATTACTGCATAATTCCTCCGGAGTTACAAACAAAATTGGAGTATTATGTGTCAGATGTAAAACAGACAGATTTTCATGTGCTTGTCAAGAACTCTGTAAAATGTCAAAGTGTTGCTTGTCTTGTACATTCTGTAACAAAATCAAAAAGTGGGCAGCCGCAAAAGAAAGGCGTAAGACCAATATCAAACATGAAAAATACAATAAAGTCTGTGAAAAGTGCTTCTTTTGTAAATCACTGTGTTTTTGCCCCAAATGTGCAAAATGCCCACAGTGTTGCAAATGCCCAGCCAGTGGGGGGGCGACTACAATTGTTCTGGGAAGTATGGGCACGACTAGGTGCAAACCCAAGAGTAGTGTCCATACTAAAAGAGGGTTATGTTCTCCCATTCAATCTCAGACCTTGCCTAGTGAGGGATCCCCTGATAGTAAGCGGCTATGCCAATCCCATCAGAGACTCCCACTTGCAAGGGGCTCTACAAGCCTTAATCAAGAAGAAGGCAGTAGAGAGGGTCAGGGTTCGAACCTCTCTAGCCTTCTTCAACAGACTATTCATTGTTCCCAAACCGAACCAAAAGTGGCGGCCAATCTTGGACCTCAGTACTCTAAATCAGTTTTTATGCGTAAAAACATTCAAAATGGAAACCCCGGAGACAATTCGAACCTCCTTACAACAGGGAGAGTGGGTGACATCGCTGGACTTCAGCGACGCCTACTTCCACATTCCAATCCATGTCAACTCCCGAAAATACCTCAGGTTCCACTTCCAGAACCAGTCTTACCAATTTCGGGCTCTTCCCTTTGGCCTGTCAACAGCTCCAATGGAGTTCACTTGTGTAGTCAAAGAGGTAAAACTAATGGCTCAGTCTCGAGGTATAAGGATCCACCAGTACCTAGACGACTGGTTGATTCGAGCCCCTACCAGAGAATCTTGCCACCAGGGAACCCAGTCCCTCCTAGCCCTTTGCCAGGAGTTGGGCTGGATGGTAAACATGCAAAAATCAGAACTGGAACCCCAACAAGTCTTCGATTTTGTAGGCTACCAGTACGACCTACTCAACGGATTGGTCAGACCTACTCAAAACCGTTGGGAAGCCCTTCAACAAAAAGTAACAGGGTTATTACAGAACAGATCTTGCCGAGTGAGAACCTTCATGTCTCTTATAGGTCTACTCACTGCGACAGAGAAACAGGTGCCCCTAGGCAGACTGCACATGAGACCTATTCAGTGGCACCTCAAGAAACACTGGAGAGTCCCGGAATCTCTGGAAAAGGAGATTCCAATTCCGAGTTCTCTCCATCAGTACCTGCAGTGGTGGACCCAAGAAGAAAATGTCCTAAAGGGTCAACCCTTACACCCCCTACGACACGCAGTGCAAATCTTTACAGACGCCTCAAAAGAAGGCTGGGGTGCTCACTTAGGCGACTTCACAGCAAGCGGTACTTGGTCAGTGCCTGAAAGCAAGTTGCACATAAACTTCTTAGAACTAAAAGCCGTGTTGTTAGCACTAAAAAGATTCCAACAATTAGTGCAAGGAAAGGTCGTCCTGATTGCCACAGACAACACTACAGTTGTGGGATACATCAACAAGGAGGGAGGTATGAGGTCAGGTTCACTCTGTGCCCTTCTTTGGCGGCTCCTATGTTGGTGCAATCTCAGACAAATAGTACTGAAGGCCAGACACATTCCGGGCCGTCTAAATGAAATTGCAGACAAGTTGTCTCGCCAGGGACAGATCATTCAGACGGAGTGGTCCCTCCATCAGGAGATCTTCGACATCCTTTGTCGAACTTGGCATTATCCCCAAGTGGACATGTTTGCAACAAGGTACAACTGCAAACTAGTCCAATTTGTGTCCCCAATTCCAGACCCAAAGGCCTGGTCAGTGGACGCTCTGACAATGTCCTGGGAAGGCCTGGACATGTACCTTTTCCCTCCAGTGTCTCTGATGGGGAAGGTGGTCAGCAAGCTGTCAGATCACTGGTATCACAGAGCAATCCTGATTGCTCCGGGATGGCCCAACATGCCTTGGTTTTGGGACCTAGTAGAGCTGTCAGCGATGGTTCCTCTTTGTCTTCCACACCATCCAGATCTAGTGACCCAACCTTTCAACAAGGCCCGTCACAGGGATCTGGCAAGTCTAAATCTCCATGCCTGGCTCCTAGAGCCCAGACAATCAGGGAGCAAGGGTTCTCTAGCCCAGTGGCGTCAAGAATTGAGGCGCCTCAAAGACGTTCAACCAGAGCAGTCTACGAAGCGAAGTGGGCCCTTTTTGTTAGATGGTGCGAAACAAGTCAGGTGGACTTCAGGAACCCATCTATAAAACAAATAGCAGATTTCCTCCTGCATCTTTTCCAGGAGAAGAATCTCCAGCCCAGCACTATTGATGGTTACAGGTCAGCCATTGCAGACAAACTGGGAAATACCTCGGTTAATGTCGGCAAGGATGACAATTTGACTAGACTGTTAGACAGTTTTCACAGAGATAGACCCAAAGGGCGCCGGGGGGTTCCTGCTTGGAACCTCTCCCTGGTTTTACACCAGCTTACAAAAGCGCCTTTTGAGCCACTCAGAAAGGCGTCTCTGAAACACCTTACTTTCAAAACTGTTTTTCTCCTAGCCCTGGCTTCGGGAAAACGCAGGAGTGAGATTCACGCTTGGTTAAACAAAAATATCAGACACCAAGCTGATTGGTCCAAAGTTTCCCTCTACCCTTCACCAAGCTTCTTGGCGAAAAATCACTTGGCAAAAGAGGGACCAGAGTGCGTGGCCCCTGTGGTCATCCCGGCCTTAGCCCCCACTCTGGATAAGTCTTTAAAGGAAGACAGATCCCTTTGCCCCGTTCGGGCTCTTCGCTACTACCTGGACAAAACGCAGGCCCTAAGAACGGGAAAGGAGTTAGTTTTTGTTTCATTCAAACAAGGTTTTAACAAGGACATCTCTCCTGCCACTATCTCGTCCTGGATCAAACAAACAGTAGTGTTGTGTTATGATCTCTCTGACCAAGATTCCTTGGCCTTACATCAGGTTAAGGCCCATGATGTTAGGGCCTTTGCGGCCTCCAAAGCCTTTCAAGGTGGCATATCTCTGGACCAGATTCTAGCAGCATGCCACTGGAAGTCCCACAACACCTTTACACAGTTTTACCTTAAGGATGTTGCCTGGGCAGATAAGGAGCTTTTTCACTTGGGTCCTGTGGTGGCTGCCCAGCAGATCCACCACTAGTCACCTAAGCTTCTTTGTATATAATTATATATAGTGTACATACTAGTTAGTTTTAGGTGTAGGCTCACTTTTAGCCTAGGCCTTGGCTTCTCAAAGTCTTTTACTTCAGAGTAATCCTCTGGTATAGGACTTTCCCTACTCTTCCAGGTTATCCGTGGGAATCATTGACTTGAACTCTTACTCTCTTCCTCCCCTCAGAGCAGTCAAAAAGGGGGGGGGGGGGGCAGGTGGGTCTAGTTACCCTCGAGACTAACATGTCTCCTCAAAGGACTAGAACCTCACACCTAGGTATAATATAAGAGTTCTCTCCAATCCTCAGAAGGCTGCCCTCCTTCCACTGGGTAGTTATTCTAGCTATCGTCTGGTAGGTAAGATGTATTAACGCAATGAAATTGCAAATTTTAATTAGTAAGTTGAGAAAAGATGATCCAGCTTGGCTTGCGGAGCTTCTGATTGGATAGTTTGAAAAACAAGCTTTCTTCTTTCACTTCATGCTAACAGGTTAGCTGGTTAAAATATCTTTGCTTTATAGTTTTATTTGTTTACAATTTTATCTATTCAAATGGATACATTTTTCGCAGTGGTCCAGTGGGAGGATGATTATTGTAGTGTTATTAACTTAAAAACTGTGGTGGAGCCCAGAAAAGCCTTGAACCTCTATGCAGAGAAAGAAGATATTAGAGCTCCTTTTGGTGGGAAAGTGTACAAAGCTAGCATCATTCATATCTCAGGTAAGACTTTTTACCATTCATGAGTTTGCAATCTGTTTTCCATGCAAACTTGTGCATGTTTTTAACCTGTACAGGTAAATTTGTCCAACTGTTCATGTTCTCTGGATCATATACAGTAGAATTGATTTTACTCGAATGGCTATTCGTCGAAATTCGCCGTTATTCGAACCAATTTTTAAGTCCCAACTATTTTCAATTAAAAGAGACAGAAATACTCGAATGTTCGAGTTTTAATATCACCCATTCCTCGAAGCAATTTCTGTGTACAGAAAACTGGTTTTCAATGGCAAACAATGGGATTACTTCGAACCTACCAACAACTTTATTCATCTTGACTTCACAGAAGACATAAAAGGCCGATTACTCATTATTTAACAACAATAGGTGTCACATCTAAAGTTTCTCACCTTTGAATCATGCTTACACAGTTAATCCCTTCAAATGGACACTTATTTGATTGCATATCACATGAATAACTGACAAATATTAATCCCTTCAGATGTTTATGATTACACATGGGGGCCGCCATTGTTAACTCATTTGCATATGGCAATTGCTAATTTCAAACGAAAATGAGAGAGGGAGGTATTATAACTGATTGCAATTCCCAAAAAGTAAATGTCTATAAATATGGGGATTTGTTTGGAAAACTTATTCATTTCTGAGTTGTTATCAGATGATATCATGGCTACAAAAAGGAAAGTTGTTTGTAAACCTTTGCATGAGAAGTACAGTGCATTAATTGAAGTAGAAAATGGTGGAAAAAAAACGGACATTGCTGCAAAGTATGGAGTACCTTTGAATACTCTGAGTACATGGATAAAAAATGCAGACAAAATAAAAAATTCTTTCAAATCTGGTGAACAAAACTTGGCTAGAAAAAGGATAAGAATAAGTAAATTTGAGGAAATTGACAGTGCATTATTGAAATGGTTCAGTGCTAGACTAGATGAGGGGGCAGCCATTAGTGGGCCTATCTTGATGGAAAAAGCTAATAAATTCGCCAGTGAGCTTGGATATCCAGAGTTTAAGTGCACAGTTAGCTGGATAACCACCTTCAAGGAAAGGCATGGTATTAAACTAAGATCTGTGCAAGGTGAAGAAAAATCTGTGGATATGACTACTGTTGGAAATTGGCACAACACAGTATGGCAAAATATTCTTCAAAATTATGAAGCAAAAGACATTTTTAATTGTGATGAGAGTGGATTATTTTACAAACTTTTGCCAAATAAAACTCTCGCCTTCAAAGGTCAAAAGTGTGCTGGTGGAAAGCTATCAAAAGATCGAATCACAGTGCTGTTTTGTGTCAATATGGATGGAAGTTGCAAATATCCTTTGCTCACCATTGGAAAGTCGGAGAAACCCAGATGCTTCAAAAATAAAGTCACCCTACCAACTGAGTACAAAGCCAATCGCAAGGCCTGGATGACTGCTGACCTCTTCACAGATTGGCTGAAAAAATTCGACAGAAAAATGGCCACAGAGAAGAGGAAGGTTGCTTTACTCTTAGATAACTGTGCTGCTCACCCAAAGGCTGTCCCTACCCTGAAGGCTGTGGAATTGTTCTTTCTTCCACCCAACACCACCAGCATTTTACAGCCATTAGATCAGGGGATAATTCGCAATTTCAAACACTACTACAGGACCAGTGTAAACAGAAAGCATGTTGAGGCATTAGACAAGGGGACTGAATTTAAGATGAGTGTGTTAGATGCCCTAACAGAAGCACAGAAAGCCTGGGAGAAGGTTACTGCAGAGACAATAGCTAACTGCTGGCTACACATGACTTTTAATGAGGCAGCACAGGGGTCTCTATCACCAGAGATCAGTGAGGATGTACCAGGCCTATCAGCTGAAGCATTTAAAGAGTATGTGTCCCTAGATGACAATGTCCTCACCTCAGAAGCCCCCACTGACCAGGATATTATTGAAGAAATAAAGAATGAAAAAGAAGAGAGTGCCTGTGATGTAATTAGAAGATATTTAATGTCAAAAGTAGGGAGTGAGGGTGACTTGTTAAAGTTGTGTTCTATTGAAGACTTTGTGGCCAGAAGTGTGTTGACTGGAATTAAACAATCACAAATTTCGGACTTTTTCAAAAAGTGAGCTTCCCCCAGAAAAGTTTTATGCTTCACCTTATTTTACGTTTAGCGCACATACATTGGCGAGAAAAAAAAATAACAATTTGAAAGTAGTTTTGATCAATTTTATTGCTAACACTGTGTATTATGTTTGTTTATCATGATTAAATATTATATTGTATGTTAATAAAAGGTTTTACAGGTATTTCTTTGTTTCTACTTGAATACTTTCTAATAAATCACAAAAATCACTCATTATCGCCCAAAACATGCTGTTCACGATCTTTGTAATGACCAGTTGATCAAACTCGAAATGGTTATTCCTCGAACAAAATTACATTCATTTTAGAACTTCGAGTACAAGCAATTCTACTGTACATGTAAACAGTTCAGGGCAATTACTCAATAAATGTTGATATAAATGTGTACCAGATAAAAACAGGTAAATGTGCACCAGTGCTGAAGTATAGTACATGAAAATTAGCCTCCTAGAAAATTCCCTAGAAAGATGGCCTCCCAAAAATTTTTTCATAGAAAAAAACAGTTATAGAAAGAAGTACAGCCTTATCGAAAAAATGCTTTGTGGAACAACAACTATGCCTATTTTGATCAAATACAGAAATGACTAGTGTAAAAAAAGACATTTAAAATGCAACATGAGAACAAACAATTCATTATTTTTTCAGTTTCTACACAAAATTATTGCAAAATGTGCATAAATATATGTATACTCAAGACTGGAATGTTAACCTGTTTTACAGTGGAGTTGTGTATTTATTGCAGTTAATTAGCTTTAAACAATCTTAAGATAATCATACTTTTTATTTAGGTCAACAAAATTTCTTATTATTTGTATGCTCAAAATGATTATACCTACAAAATTAATATTGTGTTTTGAACAAATTTTGATAATCTAACTATAAGTCTCATTCCTGTTTAATTCTTGAATGTAAATAAGCAATTAAGTAACCCACAAGGCATTTTCAAAAAGGCCTTTTTCCTTTTAGCCATATTTATCGGTGTGGTAAATTTGCCTCTATATGGTATTATAGTTATAATTTTAGTTATTTTATAACCTGACAAGCTATATAAAGGAATGAAACCTAATTTTGTTTGCCATTGGGCCTTTTGAGTAGTTTCATCATATATTGTTATACTTATAGGACAAGTTCCTGATTAGTACGGATATTATCTTAAATGTTATAATTAAGAATTAAATTTTTGGTCTTACAATTCAGAGTAATTGGTTCAATATATAAAGGAAGTAAAAAAGTAGCCATGCCTAACCTTATATTTCTTTTGGGCAATTGCTTGTGTATAATCTGTCATATTTTATTCTTATTTTTACACTGCATTATTATCTAGACAATGAACAATTTTATTAAACACATTAAAACACATACACATTTTTCATTATCATTAAAACAAGGTTTCTTAAAACAATTTCCAAAGAGGCCAGTTTTCCACCCCTTAAAAATTAGGGAAGACTAATAATTTTTAAATTTTTCACAGCTGTAAATGTCAGGCCTGGGGCAAATACTTTCAAAAGTATTCGAATACGAATACTTTTCATTTCCATGAATACTAATATGAATACTAATATATCAGTTTCAAAAGTATTCAAATACGAAAAGTGAAAAATATTAAATGTATTCATAAAAGTATTCGTGAATATTTTTGAAATGTATTTGAATATGAATACGAATACTTTGCATTTTTGACATAAGTATTCAAATGCGAATAGTTTTTAAAATGTATTCAAATACTTATGAATACGAATATGAATACATTTTGCCCAGGCCTGGTAAATGTCAGGGAGGCCAGTTTTCTAGGAGGCCTATTTTCCCAGATAACCCTTTTATACATCATCTTGTACAAACTAAAAAAATAGCACTTAAACAGAATGCATGGACAAAAGTAAACAGGAACAAATGAAGCATAAATGGTCATATTTGTTGTTCATTAAAGGAACTTATCGTTTAACTATCTACCAAATTAATTCTTCATTGTAAAACCGCTACAAGGATAAGTAGCACTCATTTCTTGTCATTTCAGTTCTTTACTGATTAATTGACTGAATTATACAATGATAACCTACATTCTAAGGGCATTTTATGTTTCTGTATATAAGGCAGAAACTTTTAATTTGTCAATTTAGATTTACTTTTAAAAGGAAACCTTTCACCCAATTTCTGTCATGTCTTGTTTGTTTTTGTCCAATTTCCTTTTATCCCACACTTATCAACTAAGCTAGTTTTCAAACTATGCATATCCCATCAGTGAAATATAATATTTTCAAATGCTTATTTTTAAAACTACCTGTTTCTTCACAAAGAAAACAGGAAGGCTGCTGCCACTCAACTGACTGAGTACTTGGAGACCAAGAAGAAAGAGTCTAACAAGAAGAATGACACTTGCACACCACCCTCATCAAAACGGAAACAAGGTAAATGGCAAACTTTTGAATCACTAACTTGCCCTACTTAAAGATGTACAATTAGTAATAATTTATTGTGTTGTACTCCCGGAGTCATTCATTATGGGCACAAATATTTTCAATGATTCCTTGCTTTATTAGTACTTTAAGTCAGCTTTTGAAAATTAGTTCACTAGAAATCTTAAATATCTATTTTGATTAAAATTAATGTGCAAATATGTACATCTTACAGGTATTCAACCAGCTTGTGATACAATCCCTGCAGTGTCCAAGGAAACAGAAACACCCAAAGGTAAAAATAGCAATTCTAATTGACCTTTTATGGCATTTAATTCTGCCAATCGGCAGACTCTAGGGTGTGGCAATCAAAAAGAACAAAAACAAATATCTGGAGATGGTGATTCCAATGAGTTAATTAGATCCTTTTTAGGAACCCTTGACCAGCACTGCCAATGTCAAAAACCAAACTTTAGGTTGACAGTGGAAATCAATCAGTTAACTTACATAGTGATTTATATGTTAAGGCTTTTTACATTATGAGTAAAGCCAATTACACCTATATAAAAAGTGACCATTGGAAGTAACTTATGTAGTTCCCTGAAACACCCCAAGTACCTTTAGCCCTGACAAGTCTTCTTAATTGATAAAATCTCTACCCAAACAGTCATTGCTGGCTTTGTATATATGACAGAGTTAGTTATTTATTTCTGATAAATTTAGTAAATATCAATTTAAAATATATATTCATTCACTTTTCTTAGTTCATTCAATTCTTTTTTGAATCAGACTATTTCAGAAAGTTTTCCAACACATTACATAAATACTTTTTCTTGCAGTGATTGCAATTACCTGGGATTTTTAATGTAAGAGATCTTTGATGTGTACTGTTGTCTAGTTGGGCCTGATTACATCCAGCTAACTTATCTTATTAAATGGTTTAGGGGAACAGAAGAAGGCCCGATTAGAAGAAGTGACAGCAGAAACTGACTTTGTTCTTCCAAAGCCACCAAGTGACAAAGTGGAGAGTGAAACAGAAACCACCCTATTGGATGTGGATGATGGTAATAATACCAAGCCCTATCATTAAGCGTTCCTTAAAAAAGGGCACTTATTTGTTTTCACACATGTTTTTCCCACTGCTGCGTCACATTTTGGTCGCCCTTGAATATCTCCCCTATTATTTGGGTCTTTCTCACCAAATAGTCATTTTAATGTACAGCGTAGCAGTCTCAAATGCAGACAGTCTATGAAATGAGAGTGTATAAGAAGTGTTAGATTATATAAAATAGATTTTTCTTGCATTTTCATTTCTCAATAAGAACAGACTATACCAACTTCTCTAACGAGTATTAAGACTTTTATAGCTCATAAACAAATTTTCGACTTTTCTTTAGATTAAGCCGATATAATAGTTATTCTCTAAGCTTGAGCACGTAATTCTCATACAATGCACTTCGTTTTATATCCAATTCTCTCATTTAAGATAATTTCCTCTGACTGTTACAGTTTTCATGAGAGACATTAAAATTCATTACAAAATCTGTTTTTCAAACTTGTGGAATGTTACAGTTTTTTATTTTAAAACCCTTTCTACTATTCCCATACCCAATAAAATGAGTTGTAATAAGTTGTATTCATGTGTAAATCAGTTTATGTATAATCCTTGTTGAAGTAAATTAATGTTTTAAATATATTTAATGAGGTTTTTAAAATACGCTCCGATTATTACAATACATCCCTGTAAATGGGAAGTAAAGGAAGTTAAATGATTCCTTATTTGTAAGACCATAATATGGAGTTAACAATGTTAAATCAAGAATATTTCCCACAATTATTAAAATCCACTAAAAGCTTTCGGACCAAAAGGTAATAAAAGCCAGTGAATACAAATTTATCCTAACAGGTTATGATGCTGAAATTAATTCTGTTCTTGTGTTATCTTTTAAATATCTGATGTGTATTATATTTTCCCTCAAAAATAACTTGACTGCGTAATGTTGCAGGTGATGAACTGCCAACAGTTGTGTCCCCATCAAGATCAAAGTAAGTTTAATTTTTGTTAAGTTTATTAAATTAAGACAAGTTATAATGAACAGTCAAAGCTCTTAATTTCGTCCAACTGAATACTGTATGCTAGTTTAAATTTTTTGTTCAAGCAATATTCTACATGGCATATATTGGGTTATCTTGGACAAAAGAGGGTTATATATGATTATGAAATAGGTTCTGTATCACAGCGTGTATGTGTCTGACACTGTCTGTACATGCGCATGTCCATTAGTATGTCACAAGGTTTTCTCTAAAGCTACTGCAGTTACAGATTTTTCTCAAAACTCACAAATATCTTCAATAGTATTAGAGATAGCCAATTTCTTTCAGATAAATTATTCAGCTATTTCTAAGTGAGCTACCAATGGAGTTCCAACTGATGAGTAAATTGTTAATAACTTTAACATTGTTGCATTTGAACCATTTCCTTTGCATATGTTATTCTTGTACTGTTTTGTTTTTTTCAAAGGTTTATTGCTGTGATGACCTAACCTATAGCATTTTTCTCATTATTAGCTATTCGTTATATGAGGAAAAGTATTTTATCTTGAAAAGTATTGCCCATATAGCCAATTTCTTACAATTATATCATTCAGCTAAGTTTTGGTGAACTGCAAGTTAGTGAAGTTTTTAAAGACCTGTAGCTCCGTACATAGCTAATAGCTAGTGAAACATTCTTATTAATGAGTAAAATTGCTCACAAATTTAAAAAGATTGCATTTGGAGCATTTTTCTTTGTCCGTGTACTTCCTTCTGAGTAACAAGATGGGTTTGTTTTCACAGCTTTTTGCTATGGTCACTTGACTAAAAAAATTTCTTGTTTTTAGCTATTTCTTATATACCAAGATAATGAAGTTTCAAAACTGTAGTTTGTTGCATAAATTCATTTGAATTGATATTATGTCTTCAATAATTATAGTTAAAACATTTTAATTGCAGATTTGCTGATCAGAAGAGAATGCGGCTATTAGAAATAAAGGTGGCAACTTTGCAAGAAGAGATGCGTTCCATCAAGGAACAATTTCGAAGCCTTCGTAAAAAGAATAAGGCAAAAGAAACTCAAGTATCTTCCACACCCTTGCCACCTTTACCCGCCCTGCCAGTGGATGAGAGATCTGCACAGACAGAGCATGTACAGGCATTAGCTACACAGGCAGCTCAGGATCCACCTCAGCCGCAATCGCCAAGGCCAAACTCAGTTCAGCAAACCCCTACAAATACAGGGCTTGTGATGCAGGCACCCGCACCAAAGCAGGCTGAAAACAGAATAGACATGGAGGCCCTTAGGAAAGAGCTGTCCTTTGTTACCGATGCCAGGCTGGCATACATTGTTAAACTGATTGCATTAAAGCTCTTCACCAAAGACGAGCTCATAAGCTGTTCAATTTCTGGGAAGAGGTCAGCAAGATCTACCAATCCAAGGCCACCCCTTGACATTGGTAGATTCAAGGTTCTCACCCAGTTAGTAAGCGAAAAAATACCCACTGCTTCCTACCCAGATATAAGGGAAAAATTCCAAAATGTTCAAAAAGTCCTACGGACATCATAAAGACTATAACTCAAATAGGCCTCCTCCGAATGCTTTCAAACTTGACTAGAGGATTGACCAGCTTTTAAAATTGCTAACACTCATGTTTACTAGTCTGTCCGACCATCAACAGTTTGGTTTTTAGACTCTAACTCAAAAAACTCTTGGCTGCTTTCAAAATTGGTGTCATTTGGTCAATATTTTTTCTGTCAGTCCATCTATTAGCATTTTCATTCTTGGACTCTTAACTGGAAGTCTGTTCAAATTTTTTTCGATTGCATATAAATTGTGCAAATAATTATGAATTTGTTGTTCTGTAACTATATTGTCACATTGTCGTGTAATTTCTTTTTGTTTTAAAGTATTCAAATCAATGATTACATTACTTCTTGTACATTATATGAAGATAAATTAGTTATATTTGAATTCTGTACATATTATACACACAGAAGATTGTTTCAGTGGTAGATATGAAGTTAGTTTGGACAAGAGTACAATTTTTTATTACTTTCTAAAGAAATGTGTTGTATTGATTTGTTTTGTAAATTTAAATATTAAAACTTGTAAATAGGCAATTAGGTTAACATTTTCTTTTTTTATAGAAATGTTTACAAGTAAATAATGTATTTTGTAAATAAATTCAGTTCTCAATTTGAATTATGTTTTGATTCACTTTATGAGTTAAATCTAATGGTGTAAAAAGAAATTTAATATTTTCAATGCACCCTGGCTTTGAAAATGGGGGTCCAAAAGATGGATGGATCCAATTTAATGGCCTATTGCTGTCTAAACAACCAATTTTTAGGTACAGAATATTTGCCATGTCATGGTGAAAAACCTTCGCCATCTTTGCGAAGACCCTTCTCCATCTTCGTGAAGAACCTTCACCATTTTAGGTGAAAACTTTTCGCCATCTAATGGTGAAGAATCTTCATCTTTGTGAAGACCCTTCGCCATCTTGGCGAAGGTTCTTCGCCATCTTGGCGAAGACCCTTCGCCATCTAGGCGAAGAACCTTCGCTATCATTGCGAACAATCTTCGCCATTTTTAAGTGAAAAACCTTCATCATCTTTGCAAATTATCTTTAGTTTGCAGAAGATTCTTCGCGAAGATCATGAAGTATTTTTGCCCATGAATCTCCCGTTTGTTGTTGACGAAGTTTGCGAAGTATTTCATTTATTTACTTCATGAAGTTCATTTAAGAACTTCATGAAGTAATCGCCGGGTTGAACTTGAAGATGCTTTTGCTGATCGATAATAGGGTGGTAGGACAACACCTAAGCTAGGTTGCTTTTGAAATTGGTGCCACTTTGAAACACAAGATGGCCACCATCTTGAAATTCTGTTTACAGGCTGTAACTTGAAAATGCTTTTGTTAATCGATTTCAAACTTGACAAAGTGGAAGGACAGAACCTAGCACTATTTTGATATGTCCAGACCAGTATCACAGCTATCATTTTGCATACATCTGGCATACATCAATCCTGTAGACATGGCAAGTATTAGTATGTGTTACAATCCCTGATACTGATTGCGCAACCCACCTTTTGAGGTCAACAACCCCAGTTTCTTGTTAGAAGTGTTTCCTTGTTCCTTCAGATACCTTCTACTCGGTAATGTCTTGTCAAATTAGTGGCAAAAATAGCATACTTAGGCATTCAAATGCAGATAATGTGATTAATGTGGAACATTATGTTTTACTGAAATAACTAGCAAATTGTTTGATACCATGCAAGGTTCTTAGAAGCCTAGGTAGTATTTAGCAACTTTAGCATCCAATCACAGGCTGTCACCGATGATGGTTAGAGAACTACAAGTGGCACTACTGAGGGTTGATCCCAATATGACCCTAGCTATTGAACAGGACATAAAACCCCAAGTTTTACCCTTTCTTTGACGATTGGTTAAAAGTATACAAGCTGGACAGTTGGTTTCTTTGTTTTTGTGAAATAATAAATCTCTGTTGTATTTTGGCAAGCACAAGCTGACGCTCCTGCTTCAAGAGATCACTTTTTTGTCTTTTGACTTTCATAAATTGTCCACTACTCTAGTACACTGCTCATGTTTCTGATTGCTTTGCAGTTTGCACATGTAAGTTTAATTTTTTGTAATTCTTTTTGTTTTCTTAGGAGGTCATACTTTGAAGTGTTCTGGTACACACATCATCTGTTTGTTGTGTTCTATGCTTGTCTGCTAGGACATGGTTTTGGGTATGTTATATATTAGATGAAAATAAAAAATATAATGCAACTAAATTCTTATTATCTTGTTTCCATAATAGTTTTGAGGTTATTAATCGATATCAAAGTTTACAGTTAGTGAACTTTATCATGCTACTCACTTTTTAAACCCTTTGCCACCAATTGACCAAGATCAGTTGTACCAAAGAAAATTCTTGGGTAGAAGAGTTTGCAGAAACTTTGAATTGCTTAAAAACACCACATGCAAACCTTATCATCCATAATGTCTGCTTACATAATTTTTAAACAATGTCTTTCAAGATAGCAAGAGTTTTAATTACACAGTGCTGAAGGAAAGTAAATAGGAAAACTTCCCGAATGACATATACAGAAAAAATATATCACGAATGAAGATAGCAATATTATACGAGTGTGTAGCACGAGTATTATATTGTTAATCTTCATAAGTGATATATTTTTTCTGTATATATCTGATGAGGGTTGTTTTACTTTTATTATCCACCATTTTGTATCATTTATGGGTTAAATAACACGAATCTTTAATGAGAGTATGTGAAAAACTATCAAAGACCAGTAGCAACAGTGAATATAAAAACTTCAATCTTTAACTTGCAATATCTCAATTATTTCTGCATGGATTTTTATGTAATTCACACGAGCAGAAGCGCTGTAAGAACGCCTTTCTAATGATATATTATACATATTTGTAAGTTACATACTTTTCGAGATATTGTTGAAAAACCGGAAGTTATTCCCACTCATTATCCATAGTACCGGGGCACCGGTGTATGCAAAAAAAATACATCCCGGTCTGTATTTCCCCGTATTTAGAGCAAATACGTCGCGTGGTGGATAATAAAGATACCCATTCATGGGCATATACTGCTAGCTGACAGACAAGACCTTTAAGGGGGTAGTCAACTTTTAAAAGTAATATGATATTCATGTAGTAATAAAGCTATGAAATGAAATCTCTCCACTAATATGAGAGACCTAATATTTCATTTGTATCAGTGTGAAATAATTCTGCTGAAGTGTCTAAGTGTATAACTTTGTACATTAATGAATATCGGTTAAGGAGTATAACATTGTTATATTTAAGATACATGGTGCGGAGTCAGAGTAACATGGATCAACATGACCCAGCGAAGTGCCAGGATCAGGAGTGGGGGACTGCTGAGTGTCCAAATCCACAGTTTTCTCATGCTGGGGCCAGGGTAACTCATCGCTGATCACTGTCTATTGGGGATGTGAATGAGTAGTGTTCATTCAACGAGCAGGGTTTTATGAAAAATCGATCCCAATTTTAAAGCTCAAGTGGCTAAGTGTGTATTAAATTCTGTTTAATGGATTACATTTTGTGTGATAAACATTTGTAATACCTTGCTTACATTAAGTGAATAAATATGTCATTTTTGGGGTCATATTAATCAACTTATAAGGTGACAGAAGCTAATCGCAAGAAATAAGGCTGCTACCTTCATTTAACTTTTATTTATGTAAGCCGCCATATTGAATGAAAATTGGTGAAATAATCAATATGAAAAAGTTACATTACCAGACAATTTGTGTGAAGCAAACCAACATGGACAGGGCCAAAAAAAACATCTGAAAAGATGAGTGTGTTTTTATCAGTGAAACTGTTTGGCCGGTTATGTAATCTGGTATAGGGTCAATGAAGTTTGGGATCTTGGTGTTTAATTGTTCAGGTAATAGTGCCAGGATGGAATTTTGTATGATGTGAATGATTTCACATTTCTTAAATGTAGTAAGGTAATGTTTTTGGTGCCATGAATATTTCTCTTTTTTGTTGCAGACTTGGTATTGGGTAACTGGTCCTATCATTCTCTATATTGGAGAAAGAATATTACGCTTTGTTCGCAGTCAGCAGAAGGTCATCATTTCAAAGGTAAGAATACAGTATACATAAATTGCTCTTATATAGTTATTATATTTTATTCGGGTGTTACATTTTACATTGAAATTTAACTTATCATATTTGCTGTTTCTGAAGTGTACACAGAAGAATTGAATCTGTTATTTAAAGTGACAAAAATTAGTTTGTTTCCAATGTTCAATACGTATCGGTATCATTTTTTATAAGTTCACACCTAATACTTTATTTTATGTGGGTATTGTGCATCATAAAGAGCTAATAATAAAAGTAAGTGTTGGTAAGGAGTGCTTTACAGTAATAAGGCAAACTTAATGTGTCTTAGTGGTTTATTTTATTTACATATTTGTGACTTACTTGTTAATCGTCAGTGACCATATACTTACATGTACATTTCACTACATTTAGGAATACGTACAAAGTTGGAGTTGACCTGTTTTTACTTTTGTGCTTATGATAAGGGTTGGTTGAATTTAACAAATCTGCATACTATATATTAATCTATAAACTATTACTCATATATATCAAATATCATACTCATATAATTGCTAGCCTTTGTATTTGTTAGTCAATTATCATGTTAACACAACTTAAAGTCATTAGATCTTCCTACAGAATGTGACTGTTTAAATTTATGGTTTATAGGAATATAGTGAGTGTTCTTTACAGCAGTGATTTCATATCTTAAGTTAACTCCCCACTTTACATTAACTACATGTGTCCTGATATTTCACACTCAGTGTGGAAGAAATCATAACACTTACAAATAATTCTGAAATCACCTTTTTACAGGTGGTAAAACATCCTTCAAAGGTGATAGAATTGCAGATGAAGAAGTCTGGTTTTAAGATGGAGGCAGGGCAGTATGTGTTCCTCCACTGCCCAGCAGTGTCCAGACTGGAGTGGCATCCATTCACCCTCACTAATGTAAGAAATAAATCATGTGTTAATATTAGAATAAATATGGACTTGATTTCTAGGGAGAGTTTGATCACACAGAATAAGAAATGTAAAATAAGTCACAGTATGTGTAATTTGCCACTGGGGATACTTCCTTATAACTAAGCAACTAGAACTATAATTCAGTAAAAATCAGCCATACATAAGATAAATGGCTTCGGTTACATATGAGTTTGATAAGAATTTCCCATAAATTAATTAAATTTTTTGGCGTTTACTCTTCGGAAAATTTCACATATTGTAAATATTTTCATATTTCTGACTTTAGGACGCTTGTTTGTGTATGGGAGAGCTTCAGGCTCCGCCGGCTCCGCATTTTGTTTTCCTTATAACTCTGTAACCGTTGGGCGGATTCTTTTCAAATTTGGCAGGTTTAGGCAGTAGCCTTGGGGAATTTTTTTGAATGTGCTGCAGTGACATTTCAACCAATCAGAGAGGTCACATGACCAAAAATGTCTTTTTTCGATGGGGAAGCTTGTCCGGATGATAACTTGAAAGGAATTTTATCAATTCACCTGAAACTTGGCAGATACATTCATTCTATTAAAATCTGGAAATCATTAGATTTTGACATTGATTGGTTAAGAAATGGCCGAGTAATTAATGATTAATTTATCATTACGAATTTTCCAAATAAGGAAAACACAAAAATGCTTATATCTCAAAAACCGTGCTAGATAGAGCGATTTTGACGAAATTTTTGACCCGCAGGGTATCTCTGCGGAGTAGTTTTCCCAATTTTCAAAAAATTTTTGTCTCGCCCAAAATGGCGGCCATTTTGAATTTTCGAAATTTTCGCAAAAATTGCAAAACACAAAAATGCTTGTATCTCAAAAACCGTGCTAGATAGAGCAAGTTCGACAAAATTTTTGACCCGCAGGATATCTCTGTGGAGTACTTTTCCCAATTTTCAAAAAAAATTTTGTCTCGCCAAAAATGGCGGCCATTTTGAATTTTCGAATTTTTCGCGAAAATTGCAAAACATAAAAATGCTTATATCTCGAAAACCCTGCATGATAGAGCGATTTCGACGAAATTTTTGACCCACAGGGTATATCTGCAGAGTAGCCATGCCAATTTTCAAAAAAATTTTATCTTGCCAAAAATGGCGGCCATTTTGAATTTTCGAATTTTTCGCAAAACATAAAAATGCTTATATCTCGAAAACCCTGCTAGATAGAGCGATTTCGACGAAATTTTTGACCCACAGGGTATCTCTGCAGAGTAGCCATGCCAATTTTCAAACAAAAAATTTCTCGCAAAAAATGGTGGCCATTTTGAATATTCGAATTTTTCGCAAAATTGCAAAACACAAAAATGCTTATATCTCGAAAACCGTGCTAGATAGAGCGATTTCGACGAAATTTTTGACCCACAGGGTATCTCTGCAGAGTAGCCATGCCAATTTTCAAAAAAATTTTGTCTCGCCAAAAATGGCAGCCATTTTGAATTTTCGAATTTTTCGCAAAAATTGCAAAACATAAAAATGCTTATATCTCGAAAACCGTGCTAGATAGAGCGATTTCAACGAAATTTTTGATCCACAGGGTATCTCTGCAGAGTAGCCATGCCAATTTTCAAACCAAAAATTTCTCGCAAAAATTGGCGGCCATTTTGAATTTTCGAATTTTTCGCAAAATTGCAAAACACAAAAATGCTTATATCTCGAAAACCGTGCTAGATAGAGCGATTTCGACGAAATTTTTGACCCACAGGGTATCTCTGCAGAGTAACCATGCCAATCTTCAAAAAAATTTTGTCTCGCCAAAAATGGCGGCCATTTTGAATTTTCGAATTTTTCGCAAAAATTGCAAAACATAAAAATGCTTATATCTCGAAAACCCTGCTAGATAGAGCAATTTTGACGAAATTTTTGACCCACAGGGTATCTCTGCAGAGTAGCCATGCCAATTTTCAAACAAAAAATTTCTCGCAAAAAATGGTGGCCATTTTGAATTTTCGAATTTTTCGCAAAATTGCAAAACACAAAAATGCTAATATTTCGAAAACCGTGCTACATAGAGCGATTTCGACAAATTTTTTTATCTTCAGGGTATCTCTGCAGAGCAGCTATCCCAAAGAGCTTTTACTTGGTGAAGTTTCAGACCCATAGCTAATTGCTCACCTACTCAAAAAGAGTAAATGCGAATTACCTCTAAAAGTATTGCAGATGGCCAATTTTTCTCAAATAACTCATTCACCTACTTTTGGAAGAGCTTTCACTTGGTAAAGTTTCAGACCCGTAGCTAATTACTCACCTACTCAAAATGAGTAAATGCTAATTATCTCAAAAACTATTGCGGATACCCAATTTTTATCAAATAACTCATTCATGTACTTTTGGGAGAGCTTTCACATGGTGAAGTTTCAGACCCATAGCTAATTACTCACCTACTCAAAATGAGTAAATGCGAATTATCTCTAAAAGTATTGCAGATAGCCAATTTTTCTCAAATAACTCATTCACCTACTTTTGGGAGAGCTTTCACATGGTGAAGTTTCAGACCCATAGCTAATTATTTACCTACTCAAAATGAGTAAATGCTAATTATCTGTAAAAGTATTGCGGATACCCAATTTTTATCAAATAACTCATTCACCTACTTTTGTGAGAGCTTTCACTTGGTGAAGTTTCAGACCCATAGCTAATTACTCACCTACTCAAAATGAGTAAATGCGAATTATCTCTAAAAGTATTGCAGATAGCCAATTTTTCTCAAATTAATCATTCACCTACTTTTGGGAGAGCTTTCACTTGGTGAAGTTTCAGACCCATAGCTAATTACTCACCTACTCAAAATGAGTAAATGCGAATTATCTCTAAAAGTATTGCAGATAGCCAATTTTTCTCAAATAACTCATTCACCTACTTTTGGGAGAGCTTTCACTTGGTGAAGTTTCAGACCCATAGCTAATTACTCACCTACTCAAAATGAGTAAATGCGAATTATCTCTAAAAGTATTGCAGATAGCCAATTTTTCTCAAATAACTCATTCACCTACTTTTGGCAGAGCTTTCACTTGGTGAAGTTTCAGACCCATAGCTAATTATTCACCTACTCAAAATGAGTAAATGTGAATTATCTGTAAAAGTATTGCGGATACCCAATTTTTATCAAATAACTCATTCATCTACTTGTGGGAGAGCTTTCACATGGTGAAGTTTCAGACCCATAGCTAATTACTCACCTACTGAAAATGAGTAAATGTGAATTATCTCTAAAAGTATTGCAGATAGCCAATTTTTCTCAAATAACTCATTCACCTACTTTTGGGAGAGCTTTCAGTCTGTGAAGTTTCAGACCCATAGCTATTTATTCACCTACTCAAAATGAGTAAATGCTAATTATCTGTAAAAGTATTGCGGCTACCCAATTTTTATCAAATACTCATTCATCTACTTGTGGGAGAGCTTTCACATGGTGAAGTTTCAGACCCATAGCTAATTACTCACCTACTCAAAATGAGTAAATGCGAATTATCTCTAAAAGTATTGCAGATAGCCAATTTTTCTCAAATAACTCATTCACCTACTTTTGGGAGAGCTTTCACTTGGTGAAGTTTCAGACCCATAGATAATTATTCACCTACTCAAAATGAGTAAATGTGAATTATCTCTTAATAGTATTGCAGACAGCCAATTTTTCTCAAATAACTCATTCACCTACTTTTGTGAGAGCTTTCACACACGAAAATGAAAAATTGTGAATATCTCGGAAAAGCTATTTCTTTTGCTTTAATGCTCGGCGGGAGATACACACCGCGGCAGTGGTCTTGACAAAAATATTTTTCTCCCCAAAAATGGTGGCCATTTTGAATTTTCAAAGTTTTTGGAAAACACAAAAATGCTTATATCTCGAAAACCGTGCTATATGGAGCGAGCTCAACAAAATTTTGGACCTGCTGGGTATCTCTGCAGAGTAGCCATGCCAATTTTCAAAATATTTTTGTCTCGCCAAATATAGCGGACATTTTTAATTTTTTTATTTTTTGCAAAACACAAAAATGCTTATATCTTGAAAACCGTGCTAGATAGAGCAGACTGCGCTGACTTTGGTTGCCACAACAGTATAAGGCTATAAACGAAGCATTTTCTTAATACTTTAGCACTCACCTTTATATCCTTTTCGGGACGCTTTGTTTTTGCTATGCAAAAACATTATCTTTTTTTTTTTTGCGAGCGATCCTCTAGTTGTTGATTGCTCGTGCGATGTTGAAATGTAGATACATCAATAAAAGAATGTTTATTTATATCTTAAGAGACCTTCAAATTGATATTTTGACATTATAGATACAGTGTAAGCTTTATTATGTAAGAGTCATTTTAGTATAAAATAAAACAATAAGTAAATATAAATATGTGAGAATATAAATCAGCTGATACAATAAGAGTCTGTTGTATAATCTAAAGTCTATAGCTATAACTTTGACGTTCCTGTGTACATAGGCCCCACAGGATGACTACTTTAGTGTACATATCCGTATTGTTGGGGACTGGACTACTGATCTTTCCAAGGCCTGTCACTGTGATGAGAAGGAGTTCCAAGATCCTTCTAAACTACCTATGTGAGTCTTGTAAAATTCCATAATCTCACCTGAAATTTTTTTGCTAACCAATACCATCTGTATCAGAAAATGTTGTGGCTGTAGCTCATTGTAGAATGACAGACCTTTTTACATATATCTTCTTTTTAAAACTAGAAAACTCGTACATATCCTTGTGAGGTGATTATAGTCATTTTTGGTAGCTTTTCTGAGTTGTGGAGATAAACTTTTTAAAGTGGTTCCACATAAATGTCTGTTTAATCCCATAGCTTCTTCATAGGTATTCATGAACAATCTCAATATTCAAAGGACAAATACAATCCATATAATTTAGGCATTAGACCATGCATTTGAGTTTACATTCAGGATGTCAATTATGCAAAATTGTAGTCAATTGAAAGATTTGGATTTGTATTCATAAAATAATCCCAGGGTAAATTCAGATTTAGTCACAGTACCAAACTGAAACTCAGTCCCCAATAGTATAAACTTGAACTTAGTATTATGATATAAAATCATGGCCAAAAGTATGAAGTAGTTTCAACTCAGATATAAGGTTTAAACCTTAAATGACAGGAATTTATGTTGGAGTATGAGACTGAGTTAAGACCGGGGTTTTTTGAGTACCAGACATAGGATTTCCATTTAGTAAAACCTGTCAACAATTGTATTAATCTCTTGTGTTTATTTCACTGCCTGTGTGTAAACCAGCAAATTCCAGGGACAAACCACTGTCTTGGCATTGTATTTTACTTATAGTCTATAAACACTGTAAAGTAATGAATCAGTGTTTCAGTGCTTGCATTATGGTAAGTTGTCTGATATTCGAAAAATTTGCAAAATATTGTTTGCTTAAAAACAGTTTCAGTGTTTCAAGTGGGTATATTGAGATCAGATGTATTTTACCTATCCATAGAGAGTACCAATGTAGAACTGTGGTTGATTTTTAGATGAATACAAGTCATACAGAAAAATTAAAGATTACGTTGTATTCTCTCCCAGACCCTGAAAATTCAACATATTAAATAATTAAGCGGCCCGTCAGGGACGCTTATTTGTTTTCACCGAAGTTTGACTGATCACCGCCGCCGCCGGATTATGGTCTCCCCTGAATAACTTCTTAGCCTTTCAAATTTTTCTTTCCTTCTTATCTTTCTTTAAAACTATGGGGGCGGGAAAAATTTTTGGGATACTTTGCGCAGACCTTAAGCTTTACTTAAGGTAACCTTAAGCATAACTCCAAAACACCCCGTCATCGCGTTTCGGAAAAAACCACACACACCTGTGCTATAAAACTTATCTGGTACATTCTAGACCAAATTTTCAAGGTTGGAAAGGATTTTTTCATCAATCACAGCAATGATACCTGAATGGGAGGCGTTTTATTTTTGTAATTTTTTAAAAAATGGGTACTTGGTCTGTATCTCAAAAACGGTTAGGGTTTCGGCGTTTTGTTGGAATAACTTATTCAGCTACTTTTTCATAATCTTTCACATGCCTAAGTTTTAGCTCTGTATCTGCAAACTTAAGGTCACCTTAATGACCAAAACGTGGGCTTTAACCCTCCAGTTCACTTAGTTTTCCACACTTTTCAACCAAACTTGGCATATATATTAAGATTCACCAAAGGATTATCCTGACTTTATGGTGACCTAAAACTGTTAATATTATTAGGGCTATGGCCCTCCTAAAGTCATCAAATTGGAATAAAATTGTCTGGCCTGTTATTTTTCCATCTTTTTTAAAATCTAACATATATTGATATTGAGGTACATCAAAAGAACACTCTTACTACCTTATGATTCAAATATTAATAATGTTATGGCCATCTTAAACTTAAAATGTACAGTTTTTCAGCCCTAAGCTTAGTTAATGTGTACATTTTTCAAATAAAACTTGCGACATTTATAAAGGTTGGCAGAAAGGACATTCTGCTTTTATGGTCACCTAAAGTCCCAATATGAATGAAGTTATGATCACTTTTCAGTGAAAAAAGGAAGTTTTCGGCCTCCAGCTATCTTATTGTTCAACTGACCTCAGCTAAACTTTGTACACTTATAAAGGATGACAGAAGGGACATTCTCATTTTATGGTCACCTTAAAGTCGCAATATGGATGAAGTTATGGTCACCTTGCAGTGAAATTATGGAGTTTTTAATCTCCAGCTATCGTATTGTTCAGCAGAGCTCAGTTAAATTTTGTACACTTTTACAGATGACATTAGGGACATTCTTATTTTCTTTCCATCTTGGAGTTCCAATACAAGTACAGTCATGGCCATCTTGACGTGAACATGAGGATTTTCAGCCCCCTAACTGATTTACTGTTCAGTAACATCAGTTTAACTTGACATTGATTATACTAAAGTAAGATTTTGTATAACATTTTACTTAAAATTCCTGTACTTAAGAGGCTTTGGCCATGTTAACATGATAAATATATACTTCTTGCTCCCTCCTCATTTATTTTAACACTTTGTAAAACCACACCTGGCATATGTATACTTAAAAATATTTATGCTGTCTGGCAAACCTAATCTCTTAGTGTTTATGAAGTTATGACATCTTCAAAGAAAAAAATGCTATTTATGATGCACTGATGTCGTTATTAACATATTGCAACTGATTAGTGTTCACATAATCTAAATTCACAATTTTAGGCAGATTAAAAAACCACATTCTTCTGATTCCATTCTTTTGGAATTGTGGGGATATAACTTTTCCTTTTTGGAAAAAAAGCTTCAATTGATTCAACTTTTGTTTTGTAGAAGGAGTTGATGATCTAGCTACTTGTTCACATAGACTATATAAATTGGTCAAATGTATACACCTGACTTCTTTCACAATATAAGATGCTTGAAAAAAACACTTTCTCATAAACAGTTTTTCTTGTACAGCATTTTATGTATCTCCAGCTGAGTGGAAATGAATGACTTGTCCTTTTCTTCTTCCTCCCCAACTCTGTATTTGCTTTTGTGTGATATCTATCAAAAGGTACATTCATGGAAAGTCTTTCTATGCAGAAAGAACCCCCCCCCCCCCAACTCCCCTTTAATGCACATAAAAAGCAAGTGGAAAAAAGAATGGCCTCAGTGGGGGAAGTGGGGGGGGAGGTTGATGGAGGGAGATGATAGATAGAGATATATATATGTGTGTGTGAAGCAAAAATGGAACCAAAAAAAGTGGAATATTTATGCTGTTCTTTCGAATGTATATTGTTTTCTTTTACTTTCTTCCATTTCACTTAGACTTCTACATTTAATTAATTTTAGCTCAAGTGGGAAATGAATTTTTGAAACTTTAATGCATTCAAATTCCTGAAGTGATGCACTAAATCACTTATAACTTGAAAAGTATTGCGTTCACAGCATTTTGTTAAAATATGTTATTAGGCTACTTTTTCCACAGCTACAACAAGTCCAGTAACTTGTTTGGTCTTAATTTTGTGCATTATTGAAGTGTGGAATGGATCATGATCTCCTACTCTTATTCCTAAGCCTAGATTTTTTATTTCAATTGCTAAATCATTCATAAATATTGCCATATATAAACTCATTCTTTTCTTTCCCAATAAATCCAGTAACATTTTTCTAGCACTATAGCTTGACTTGTTTGTAACTTGATTTTTCTTGTAAGCAATAACTCTGAAGCAAAATCAGTAACTTTTGAACAAAAAGTCTAACACACTTTGGTTCACTGGATTTTATTAGTGGTTTTGTTAAGTTTTTAGTTGAAGCACAATCAGTAATTTTAAACAATAGTTCTTAAGCATCTTAGTCCACTGCATTCAATTAGTGTTTTATACTTAAGTCTGATACCAATGACAGTTTGAACAAAAATGTCTGTGGTCAGTGTACCCTTTCACTTGAGACCTCTTCTCCGAGAACATTACCAAAGAATGTAGGACATACAGAATCCGGGAAAAAAAATGCCTCCTGTACAAAATGCCTCACAGAAAAAAATGCCTCCTGGAAAAAATGCCTCCTAGAAAGAATGGCTCCTGGATATTTTGTGACTAGGAAAAAATGCCTCCTGAGAAAAAAAAGTTATTTCAACTTGTAAACATGTTACATATGAAACCTATAACGTATAATATCAAAAACATGTTAATTTCAGATATGTACAGTCAAAACCAGAACGTACAATATCATGAAGTACAAATTACAAATATCTTCTTGAAAGGGTATCCCTTCAGCTGTACTCTGGACCAGTTTAAAAGCAGGGTTTATGGCCGTGAGGTTTCTTGATGAAATAGTTGTGGCCTTTATGGCTTACAATATGCATTCTTATCAAATTACAACATCCTCTATTTATTGTAATAAACGCCCCGGGGCGATGCATTTTTCAAAAGGGGGGGGCGACTATTACAGATAAACAAAATCATATCTCGAGTCCAGTGGCCATGGGCGATAATGGACACTTGCTGCCTTGATCTTGCTTGCTGGCATGTATAATGGCGAGAAAGCTTAAAATATTTAAAACAAACCTTAAATCTGAAGAAATTATGTAGTTTTATCTTGTATTTTTGCCGATTTCAATGCGTCTGTGGCCAATACTGCCATGTTTTGTTTTTATTTTCTTTATTTCTCGTAAGCGATATTCGCTTGGGAAGTTCAAGTACCAAAAAGCACCATTTTTCGGAATCCTGGAATCGCAAAGGTGTTGGCTGTTGACGGGGATGTAAAACCCCAAAATATGAATTTTGCAAAGGTAGAGAAGAGTGGGGGGGGGGGCGATTAATAGGGAGGGGGCGTTTATTGCAATAAATACGGTAGGTTATCCCCTCTGTAAGGAGTTGATCGCAGTTAGATGCACTAGGAGGGGCAGAAATGTAATTACAAGAAAAACATGACACCTGTCATAATGGAAACCAGGGATGAGCAGCCAGCCAAAAGAGTAAGAAGCACCAGCAAAACCTTACAAGAGAAACTTACATACCTTTGTACAGCTAAGCAAAATGGGTAAAAGACTGTGAATTTTTGACAGGCATTGGCGACTATAAGACTCAAGTGGAAAAAAATGAAGATGCCTCTGAAGTTGTAATGTGAACCTGTAGTGTTATAATACTTGAAAGAACTTTTTTTTCTTAGGAGGTATTTTTCCTGGTCACAAAATATTCAGCAGGCATTCATTCTAGGAGGTATATTTCCTAGGAGGCATATTTTCTAGGAGGCATTTTTTCCGCGCATCGGACATACATTCTTTTGAGAAGTAAATTTCACACCTACAATTTCTCTTCTGCCAAGCTGTGGTCATTCTTTCATTTGTTAAGTATGGTAACATACACAATGCAATAAACTTTACATTTTCTATTCCTTGTGATGCATATCTTGACATCTTTTACGGCTTGCTTCACACTTTTTCATCAGGGCCGCTTCATTTTTGTCAGCAAAAACATTTTTCTAGTTTCACATGGATTGTGGAGGTTTTGCAGCATATTCAGAGTTTAATTTCCTCCTGTCATAATTTCTGTACTGGAAATATTTACTATTGCTCAGATATTGTGTAGATAAATTAACATACTTATATAATTGTTATACTTTTCTAGCATGGCAGTAGATGGTCCTTTTGGTACAGCTAGTGAGGTGAGTAATGTTACACAGTCAACCTGTTAAGCCTTATAATCTAATTTTCAAGGGTCAGGAGACAAGTTGCAACTAACTGATACAATTATGTATATTCTATTTGAAAGCTAAATACAGAAGACTGAACATACAACAGATATTTGAAATTCTGTGAACATGTAATTGACAAAATATAATAATCTGAGTCCCTTTTATCAAAAAATGCTGTATTTGAAGAAGTTTCAGAAAGTAGAGCCAAAAAAAGTATTTTTTGAGGTATTCTGAATATACTGATAACTTTATACTGTTTTATTTTAGGATGTGTACAAGTATCAGACTGTAGTACTGGTAGCAGCTGGCATTGGTGTGACTCCATTTGCATCTCTACTCAAGGATATGTGGTATGTACTACATTGAGGCCTGTTCAATAATAATGAAGCTATAGGGAAATATGGTTTCAGTATGTTACAGCATCATGTTTTGAGCTAATAGTAAAAGTTATAAAAAGAATTGTTTTGAAATGGCAATAAGTTGACCACTGCCACTGTGGCCTAGTGGGTAACACACTTGCCTAAGAACATAGAGGATGTGGATTCAATTCCAGGTACAGGTAGATACATAGTGGCTCGGATGACCACTTAAAATGGCAGTCGTCTCATTGGGTCCTATCCCCAGTTGAAAAAATGCACATTATTATCCTTGAAATTAAAATAAATTTGTATCACTTAAACCTTGGTCCAAAGTCATCTGCTATCATATACATGTATTTCAAATTGCCTGTTGGCTGAACTTAGCCTGCTAATCCTAAATGAAAGATGCTGACATTTTGTTATTTATGGGAAAAAACTATGTGGAAGTAATATGAGACATAGTGGAAAGTTTCTTGCAGAACTACAGGCTGATGATTATACATTTTGTTATTTTATTCTCCAGGTACAAATACAAATGCTACAGTCAAAATATTAAACATGGAGGCCAGATTATCTTTACATCTGTTTATGTACAAAGCAGCAAGTTGCTTATGGAAGTGCAAGTTGACAGATATTTACAAATATATTTTATTGCGTTAATACATCCTATCCAATGGACAATATGCTAAACCGGTCGGCGCAGACCGGCCCGCCAAACGTCAGAAAAAGACGTCCTGTGTTTCCACCGGCTGGCCGGTCCTCACACTGCACTCGCCAGGTGGCGTGTCGTACTTCCTTCCTGTCTAGACAAGCTGACGTCATAGCATCTTTTTCGTTTGGCGCATGCACTGCTTGAACGAACTTTTATAATTCTTGGAATATTTGATTTTTATGTGAGTTATTTGAAGTGCGGGACTTTCTTAAGTTGTGTATCACTTCCTCACAGGTTATAGACCGTTTTTGTCAACAATTTGTAACTTGGATCCTTTTCGTGAGTTAAGAAGTGCGGTTTATATAACCTTCACGTATCACTTCCTCACTTTTCGCTTGTGTCATGGCTTCTCCCAGTCAACGCAGAGGGGGCTGCGGCCACATGATGGCGGGATTCGACCTACATTCTGTCTGCGCAAGGTGTAGAGATAAAAAGAAGGGCTCTGATCCCTGTACTAAATCTCCACCTGAGGACTGTCAACACTGTGACGCCTTTACACCAGAGCAGAAAACCCAGATTGCAACTCCCTCTTATAAGTTAAAGAAGGAAAAGAAGGATGCCAAGTCAACTCCGGCTAAAGATTCAGACAATTCCACCCTTGTAGACCCGGCCTTAGTATCTGTCTTGGCTGTTGTGGATAATCAAAGCACTCCAGGTGCTTCTACAAGTGAACCGGTAGAGAAGAAGAAGAAAACTGACCCTAAACATTCCAAGTCCTCCAAGTCGGAGAAGTCAGTTAAACAGTCTTCCAACCGACCGGCTACCACTTCATCTGAATCTAAGCCTCATAGCTCATCCACCGACACTAAGCTACTCGACATGGACAAAAAGTGGGCTGAAAGGTTTAACAGGCTGGAGGCCTTGTTCTTAGCCAAGACTGTTGATCCACCTAGGGATCCAGTATTCAGTACTGTCAAGGTGACGCCAACACACGCTCCACCTGCCAATGTGGTCCGTTCTGACCCGTTCATTAAACCTCAGCCTCAGATCTCTCAACCGACCGACCCTGCTGGAGATTCAGCCACCGACTCTTCCCTACACAAGTCGGACGTCAAAACTTCATCTACTCAACCGGACCCTCCGGCCACAGCTACTGTTAAAAGACATTTGTCATCTGCCTTTGACGTCTCCCGCAAAGAATCATCTTCAAGTGATTCCGACTCCGACTCATCCTCAGATCAACCCCTACTGGATATCCTACCAGAAGAAGGGGAATTGTCGGACGAAATGGACGCAAACCTCTCTGATCAAGAACAGTCACTGTCGGAGGAGCAGTCCTACCGGGAGACTATGCGGGGCATTAGGTCCTATATGGGCTGGGATCATATACCAGATATTGACTCAGGGACCACCACCTCGGAGGATAACCCCTTTGCAGGCCCCAAGCCACATGCACCGGGTAAAGTGTCTATCAACCTACCCACTGACGAATGGCTGTGCCGTAAGATGGCCAAGTTGAACATTACCCTCACCCAGGGCTACCCGTCCAGAACTTCCGAAGCCGGTGGACTTCAGAGAGATCAATTTGTCCGACCACCGAAATCCCAGCAGAAATGGTACGGGTTTCACTCCAACCCCAAAACAGATACTGAACAGTCCGTTTCATCTTGGCATACCAGTTCTTCGAAGCTGAATAGCACCTACCTTCGAATTGCAAGACAAGCTAGTATTGCCTCCCAACCTCCCATGTCGCGCCCTATATCCCAAGAGACACTGCGCAAGTGGGAGAGATCAGCCCGGGAATCTACCGTCATTTGTAATCACGCGGCCAGTTTCAACCGGTGTTTACTGAAAGTACAGCAAAATATGAACTCTCAGCTTAAAGCTGTCAGGATAGAATCTAAGGGCAAGACAGCAGCGAAGGTTACAGATGCAGTCAACGAACTCCAGTTCCTTTTGGACTTCAATTCTAGCATTTGCCAGGCAATGGCAAAGGCCATGGAACACCTCACAGAATTCATTTTTGTTAACATGGCCAATACCACGCTTCTCAGACGGGATTCCTACCTCGCCTACCTCAAGGCAGGTATTAAGGCTGACACACTTAACGCCCTGCGGTCAGCCCCACTTCATCTGGACACTTTGTTCCCAGACAGTATCATAAAAAGGGCTGAGGAGGATATCACTAGTTTTGACAAAGGTAGATCCGGCTCATCTTCCTATAAAGGCAGGAGATTCCATCCTTATGAACACCATGACCACAAGTCGGACAAGCAACAGGAAAGACCGGCCTGGAAAAATCTTTCACGCACCCAACGTAGAAAGCAGAGGAAACAGTCACAGTACTCCTCCCGACCGGCCAAGGGTCAGCAGCAGTACAAATGACAATCAGTATGTAACTCAGTTAGATTCACTGCTGCTGGCCGGGAGCCCTACCTCAGAGACAAAAGACACTTGTACTGTAAAGCTACATGTTGTAAATTCTGTACCTACTGCGCCCGGGCATTCTCAAAAGAAGGAAATAAGTCCCGGGGCAGCAGTTTGTCAACCATACAGTCACAAATTAATATATGTGAACAGTGCTTCTTGTGTCATTCCATTGTCTTATGTGAATGTTGTAAGAAATGCTCCCAATGTTGCCTCAAATCTTCCTGTAGGGGCCAGACTTCAAAATTTTTGGCAAAGGTGGTTGGATCTAGGCGCCGGTCCGAAAGTAGTTCAAATCCTGAGAGAGGGTTATACCCTCCCCTTCCGGACCAGGCCAAAATTGTCAAGAGTTCCCACAGTTGTAAGCTGTTATGGCAATCCTCACAGGAACCTCAAACTGTTAGAGGCATTACATCAGCTTACAGCAAAAAATGCTATAGAACTGGTAAACAAACAGACCTCCCTGGGGTTCTTCAACCGATTATTCCTGGTTCCCAAACCCAACAACAAATGGAGGCCAATCCTGGACTTGAGCAATCTAAACCTTTTTCTCAAAAAAAAAAAAAAAAAAAAAATTCAAGATGGAAACTCCGGAAACCATCAGAACCTCTCTCCAACAAGGACAGTGGGTAACCTCCATAGACTTCAAGGATGCTTATTTCCACGTTCCCATACAGGAACAGTCAAGGAAATTCTTGAGATTTCACGTCCAGGGACAGACCTTTCAGTTCAAAGCTCTCCCCTTCGGCCTATCAACAGCTCCCATGGAGTTCACTGTCATACCAAAGGAGGTAAAACTTATGGCCACTCAGAAGGGTATAAGGCTCCACCAATACCTAGACGATTGGTTGGTGAGAGCCACCTCCCACCGGGCCTGTCTCCAGCATACACAAGACCTAGTACAAATGTGCAGGGATTTAGGTTGGCTGGTGAACATAGAGAAGTCGGAATTGGAACCCAAACAAATTTTCAATTTCGTAGGTTACCAGTTCGACCTCCAGTCCGGTCGGGTTCGACCGACACCGGACAGGTGGCAAAGCCTACAGGAAAAGATACTAGAACTCATCTCCCGACCGGCCTGTTCAGTGCAGGAACTGATGTCCCTAATAGGACTGCTAACCGCGACGGAGAAACAAGTCCACCTCGGCAGACTTCACATGAGGCCCATTCAGTGGCACCTCAAAAGAAATTGGAGAATACCGGAATCCCTACACAAACGGATCCCACTGCCCAGATCTCTGCACCCTCACTTACAATGGTGGCTGCAGGCAGACAACATTCTCACAGGCCAACCACTACACCCGCTACAGCATGCTCTGCAAATCTTTACAGACGCATCAAAAGAAGGGTGGGGCGCTCACTTAAACGAGTGTATTGCCAGAGGAACTTGGTCCCTTCCGGAAAGCAAATTGCACATAAATTATTTGGAACTAAAAGCAGTCTTTCTGGCTCTAAAAGAGTTCCACAAACTATGCATAGGCAAAATGGTGTTGATTGCAACCGACAATACCACCGTAGTGGCCTATATCAACAAGGAAGGAGGTATGAGGTTGGGCCCACTGTGTGCTCTACTCTGGAGAATCTTGACCTGGTGCACCGGGAAGCAAGTAACTCTGAGAGCACGACACATCCCAGGCCACCTGAATGTAGTGGCAGACAAACTGTCCAGATTAGGTCAGACCATTCAGACCGAATGGTCCCTCTTGCCAGAAATCTTCCAAGCCATATGCGACAGGTGGCACCAGCCTCAAATAGATCTCTTTGCGACGAGGTTCAACAACAAACTACCCCTGTTCGTATCACCGGTTCCGGACCCCAGGTCCACTGCAGTGGATGCACTCAGTTTGTCATGGGAGGACCTGGACGCGTACGCCTTCCCACCAACAGCCATATTGGGCAAAGTGGTGGAGAAGTTGCAAGACTCCCCGTACCGGAGGTTGATCATTATTGCCCCGGGGTGGCCCAACATGGCATGGTTTTGGGACCTAGTGGAAATGTCCAGCCAGATCCCATTGCTTCTGCCTCAATTGCCAAACCTACTGACTCAGCCCTTCAATCAGACCCCTCACAGGAGTCTGATAAACCTAAATCTCCACACATGGCTCCTAGAGCCACAGCTATCAAGGAGCAGGGTTTCTCTGAGGCAGTGGCAACAAGAATTGAAGCTCCTCAGAGAGGATCAACCAGATCCGTCTATGAGGCAAAGTGGGCCATTTTTACAAAGTGGTGCATCACTAATCAGGTGGACTTCAGGACACCTCCTGTAAAGTCAGTCGCTGATTTCCTCATGTACCTTTTTGAGGAAAGGAAATTGCAACCCAGCACCATTGATGGCTACAGGTCTGCCATTGCTGATAAATTGGGAAGTTCAACTCTCAACATCAGCAAAGATGAAAATCTCACCCGTCTCTTGGATAGCTTCCACAGAGACAGACCCAAGGGCAGAAGAGGAATCCCCTCCTGGAACCTATCTCTGGTCTTACACCAGTTGACAAAGGCTCCCTTTGAACCAATTAAGGAGGCGTCCTTGAAGCACCTGACCTTCAAGACAGTTTTCCTCTTAGCCTTGGGATCAGGCAAACGCAGAAGTGAGATTCATGCTTGGCAACATAAGAACATCAGACACCAGTCTGACTGGACTAAGATATCCCTGTACCCGTCTCCCAGCTTCCTCTCCAAAAATCAGCTGGCTAAAGAGGGTCCAGACAGTGTGGCCCCAGTGGTTATCCCAGCCCTGGCCCCAACTCTGGATAGGTCCCTCAAATCTGACAGGTCCCTCTGTCCGGTTAGAGCCTTGCGTTACTATTTGGACAGGACTTCAGACTTCAGGCAGAATAAAGAGTTGGTTTTTGTCTCCTTCAAAAAAGGCTTCGACAAGGACATCTCACCTGCCACTATCTCCTCTTGGATCAGACAAACTGTGATCCTGTGTTATGAGCTCTCGGACCAGGAGGCCCACCAGTTACATCAGGTTAAAGCCCATGATGTCAGGGCCTTCGCTGCTTCAAAGGCCTTCCAGTCGGGGGTCTCTTTGGAACAAATATTAGCAGCATGCCACTGGAAGTCACATAACACCTTCACCCAATTCTATTTGAAGGATGTGGCATGGGCTGATTCTGAGCTTTACCACCTGGGTCCTGTAGTGGCTGCTCAGCAGATCCACAAATAACCCAGGCCAGAGAGGAGTTTCTGTACATATGTATATAGTGTATATATAGTTAAGAAGCATCAAAAAAAAAAAAAAAAAAAAAAATCAGACGTGCTTCCTTCGGGAGGTTTATTTCTTGGGACTGAACTCATCCCTCTCTTCCCCTACCTCAGAGCAGGCCTGTAAAGAAGGGGGGGGGGGAGGCGAGTCGGTTTGGACCGGTTAACCGGTTTCTGTTGACCGACCATAGCCTTAGGGGTCTTGATAAGCGTAGATCGACCCAGGCTTAAGTTGTTAGTTATTTTTCTGAGTTCGTATAAGTCCCTAGTACCTTACCCGCCGACCAAGCGGTAGTTATTCAGCATATTGTCCATTGGATAGGATGTATTAACGCAATAAAATTGCAAATTTAATAAGTAAATTAAATTTTTATAAGTTAATACCCTATCCAATGGACACGCAAGACCCTCCCACCGACCCCGCTATCAGTTTACTAGGGGTTTAACAGGTTTAGACAACGAAAAAGATGCTATGACGTCAGCTTGTCTAGACAGGAAGGAAGTACGACACGCCACCTGGCGAGTGCAGTGTGAGGACCGGCCAGCCGGTGGAAACACAGGACGTCTTTTTCTGACGTTTGGCGGGCCGGTCTGCGCCGACCGGTTTAGCATATTGTCCATTGGATAGGGTATTAACTTATAAAAATTTAATTTACTTATTAAATTTGCTATTTTATATTTTTTTTTCATCTTATAGGTACAAGTACAACAACCCAGACTTTGAAATGAAGACTCAGAAGGTGTATTTCTATTGGATCTGCCCTGACACCAATGCCTTTGAGTGGTTTGCAGACTTGCTGAAACACATGGAGCATCAGATGGCTGAAGCTGGCAAGGCAGACTTTCTCAATTATAACATTTACCTGACCAGAGGCTGGGATTCTAACCAGGTGAGTCTTAATATACACCTGATCAAAAGCTAGGCTTCTAACCTGATGAATCAAAACGTCTACCTGACCAGAGGCTGGGATGCTAACCAGGTGAATCTTAATATACACCTGATCAAAAGCTAGGCTTCTAAACTGATGAATCATAACATCTACCTGACCAGAGGCTGGGATGCTAACCAGGTGATTCTTAATATACACCTGATCAAAAGCTAGGCTTCTAACCCGATGAATCAAAACATCTACCTGACCAGAGGCTGGGATGTTAACCAGGTGAGTCTTAATGTACACCTGATCAAAAGCTAAGCTTCTAAACTGATGAATCAAACATCTACCTGACCAGAGGCTGGGATGCTAACCAGGTGATTCTTAATATACACCTGATCAAAAGCTAGGCTTCTAACCTGATGAATCAAAATGTCTACCTGACCAGAGGCTGGGATGCTAACCAGGTGAATCTTAATATACACCTGATCAAAAGCTAGGCTTCTAAACTGATGAATCAAAACATCTACCTAACCAGAGGCTGGAATGCTAACCAGGTGAGTTGTAATATACACCTGATCAAAAGCTAGGCTTCTAACCTGATGAATCAAAACGTCTACCTGACCAGAGGCTGGGATGCTAACCAGGTGAATCTTAATATACACCTGATCAAAAGCTAGGCTTCTAAACTGATGAATCATAACATCTACCTGACCAGAGGCTGGGATGCTAACCAGGTGATTCTTAATATACACCTGATCAAAAGCTAGGCTGCTAAACTGATGAATCAAAACATCTACCTAACCAGAGGCTGGAATGCTAACCAGGTGAGTTGTAATATACACCTGATCAAAAGCTAGGCTTCTAAACTGATGAATCATAACATCTACCTGACAAAAGGCTATTAACCAGTTGAGTCATAATGTGTGTCATTGAGCATACATATTTTCTAAGCAAGTAGAGAGAAAATAGTTACTAGAGACTTTGGAAAGATTGTGTTAGATCTCCAACTTCTGTGTAAGTTAACACCCAGTATTTTATACCTTCAGGGCTGGATGTTAACATTTGCCCACTTAACATTGTGCATGGCACATGAATTTTTCAGTCAGGGCAAGTGGATTTTGTACTTCGCTTGCCCACATGGAAAGTAACTAAAATTTGGTGAAAATTTTTTTTTTTTCTTTTTTTCATTTTTTTTCTTTAAGTTTTTCTGAATCTAATTCAAGTCAGATATTAACTAATTTCATTTGATTACTGTCACTTGTAATTGTGTCAGTCTCAATACATGCTTAATAACCTATGGGACAACATAGTACAGGCAAGTACATTTTAGGTCAGGGCAAGTGAAATCTGAATGCCACTTGCCCTACTAACAAGTGCTGAAATAAGTTAATGTCTAGCCCTGAACTTGCATGTTTCATGGTTCCAACATGTATGGACATTTGCTATTGTGGTTTCAGGCCATCAACATAGCTAGTCGTGAGGAGGATGTGTATGATGTCATCACTGGACTCAAACAAAAGACTTACTATGGAAGACCAAACTGGGACCAGGAGTTTTCTGCCATGGCTCAAGCTCACGAAGGGTAAGTAACACTGAGCTGTTTCTTACCTCAGTCCTGAGTTTTCAGTAGTAATTTCCTTATTGAAATAAATTATATTTTTATTGCGTTAATACATCCTATCCAATGGACCATTGCTTATCCAGTCGGCGCAGACTGGCTCGCCAAACGCCAGAAAAAGACGTCCTGTGTCTCCACCGGCAGGTCGGTCCGTAGTACTAGTGCACTCGCCAGATGGCTTGTCGTACTTCCTTCCTGTCTAGACAGCATGACATCATAGCATCTTTTTCGTTTGGCGCGAACTGGTGCACAAGGAAAAATTTTCTCGTCAGCTTTTTGGTGAAATTGTTAAAGTTTTTGAAGGACTTTCTTCTTTTTGAGTATTCTATTTTACTGCTAGATACTCATAGCACACTATGTCGTCCCCTGGACAAAAAAGGGGCAGTTGTGGACATGCCATGGCGGGGTTTGATGGGCATTCATTTTGCGCCCGCTGTAGGGAGAAGGGAAAGGTGAGGAACCCTGTATTACTAACAAAGATACTACGGAATGTAAGTTCTGCAATCTTTTTTCTCCAGAGCAACAGGCTCAGCTTGCTACTCCCTCTTACAAGCTCAAGAAGGAGAAACGGGATGCCAAGCGCGTGGATAACCCCACACCCACGGATGACATTGCCCTAGTAGACCCTGCTAGCGTCTCAGTTATAGGGGCTGTGGGTGGAGCCGCTTCTTCTCAATCGACATCAGTACCGCCTGAAAAGAAAACAAAGAAGGACAAACCCCCCAGTACCAAGTCTAAGAAATCTGCCTCTTCAAGTACGGATGACAGATTTTCAGAACTGGATGCAAAATGGTCCCAACGGTTTAACAGGCTGGAAGCGTTGTTAATGGCTAGGTCTTTGGAACCTTCCTTCTTTGCTGAGGTTAGGGTTACCCCTGTACACTCACCACCAGCCACTGTCTCTAAGGACTCAGAGCCTTTCTTTCAGCCGTCTCACCGACCTGTGGACACTGTTGCTAAGCGCACTGGCCCAGACTCTGATGCTGCCTTGCAGCTGTCGGCCGGCAAGCTTCCTCCAGGTTCTACTTCACAAGATCAGACCTTTTCTACGCGCACTGGCCCAGACGTTACTGCTTCCAAGCAGCAGTCGGCCGGTAAGCCTAAGTCGGATCATCATTCCAAGACTTCAGCAGGGCGCACTGGTCCAGACGTCGCTTCTAGTAAGCATAAGTCGACCGGCAAGCCATACACCGACCCTCACCGACAGGCTGCATCGTCGGTGCAGAAATCTGGTAAATCAACTTCCGACCGACCTCACACCGACCGACCCTCATCTGCAGATCTCACTGGTTCGGAATCACCTACCCTCCCAAAGTCGTCTGGCAAGGACAGCATATCCAGTGTAGAGTCGGATGCAGAGAGCAATTTTTCAGACACTCCGCCCCTGGAACTTTTTGTTGAAGAGGGCGAGCTCTCTGATGAACAAGAGTTAACCGAACAAGACTTACCAACGTCGGAAGAACAAACGTATAGGGAGACCATGCGAGGTATAAGTTCTTTTATGGGGTGGACCCATGTGCCCGACATAGACAGCTCAAATCCGTCTGATGACAACCCTTTTGCTGGCCCCAAGGCACCAGCTCCTAGTAAGATTTCCGTTCATATGCCTACGGAAGACTGGCTCTGCAAGAAGCTCAGCAAGCTAAATCTCACCTTGGTCGAGGGATACCCCTCCTGTACTGCAGAGGCCGGTAGTCTACCGATGGATCACTTCTTGAGGCCCCCACGCCCTCAGCCGAAATGGTACAGACTTTATTCAGAACAACAAGCTGATCCGACCAAAGTCACTGCTTGGAGTACAGGACATTCTAAACTTAACAGCAGTTTTGGTCGGATAGCTAGGAAAGCGGCTTTGGCATCGACACCACCAGCCTCACGCAGAATCTCCCAGGATACACTTCGGAGGTGGGAAAGGACTGCTAGAGAAGCGTCTGTAGTGTGTAATCAAGCCACTAGTTTTAACCGCTGCCTTTTTAAGGTGCAAGCCGACATGCAGTCACAGATTAGGACAGTACGTGGTGAAGGCAAGGGAAAAGGGTCAGCCAAAGTTTCAGAAGCCACGGAGGAGTTACAATTTCTGATGGAGTTTAACTCCAGCATCACCCAGGCTGCTGCTAAAGCAATGGAACATTTGACTGAGTTTGTATTTTTCACCATGGGTAATCTTACTCTGGCTAGGAGAGACGCTTATCTAAACCATTTGAAGAATGGTATCAAGCCGGACACCTTTGCTGCACTCCGGACTGGTCCTCTGCACATCACCACTCTTTTCCCGGAGTCAGCTATCAAACGGGCCGAAGAGGAAATCTCACATTATGATAGCAAGAGCCAGCCGACAGCTACATCCTCACGCGTGAAAGCACGCTTTCACCCTTATGAGACAGGACAGGAAACAGGAGGGTCGGTCGGAACACAAGCAGGAGAGACCCGCATGGAAAAATATCAGCAAAAGACAGTTTAGACAACCTAAAGGCAAGAGTGCTAACTTCTCTTCCCGTTCTGCCAAGGGCCAGCAGCCGTATAAATGACAATCACTGTTACAACAGGCCACAAGGTCGGCTGCTGGCCGGGAGCACCTCCACAGAACAGACTTTGAACTCAAATTTAAATGTAAACTTGCATGTTGTCACACCTGTTCCTTTTGCACACGGGCCTCCGCAAAAGAAAGTAAGTCCCGGTGTGTCAGACTGTCATTTGAAAAGAAGTCTATTAAATTCTGTGAAAGGTGTTTCTTGTGTCACTCAATTGTCTTGTGTAAATCCTGTAACAAATGTCACAAATGCTGCACAAAATCTGCCTGTAGGGACCAGACTTCAGAACTTTTGGCAAACCTGGCTAGATTTGGGGGCCCATCCGAAGGTTGTTCAAATCCTCAGAGAGGGCTACACCCTCCCCTTTCGGACCCGGCCAAGACTGGCAAGATTTCCCACGGTCGTAAGCTGCTATGTCAATCCCCACAGGAACAGCTACCTGTTGGAGGCATTGCATCAGCTTATAGACAAAAATGCCGTAGAACTGGTAAAGCATCAAACTTCTCTAGGGTTTTTCAACCGACTATTTCTAGTTCCAAAACCCAACAACAAGTGGAGGCCCATACTAGATCTGAGCAAACTGAATCTTTTCCTAAAGACGGAGAAATTCAAAATGGAGACACCCGAAACCATCAGAACGTCCCTCCAGCAAGAGGAATGGGTCACCTCAATAGACTTCAAGGATGCCTATTTCCACATTCCGATACAGGAACAATCCAGAAAATATCTGAGATTTCATGTCGAGGGTCGGACATACCAATTCAAGGCTCTGCCCTTTGGTCTGTCCACGGCACCCTTGGAATTCACTGTGGTAGCAAAGGAGGTAAAACTGATGGCCATACACAAGGGTATAAGGATCCACCAATACCTAGACGACTGGTTAGTGAGAGCCAGATCCTACCAGGCCTGTCTCCAGCATACGCGGATCCTATTAGAAATTTGCCAAAAGTTAGGCTGGTTAGTGAACATGGACAAGTCGGAACTGGAACTGAAGCAAGTCTTCGATTTTGTAGGTTACCAGTTCGACCTCAAAGACAGGTGGCGGAGCCTTCAACAGAAACTATGGGAAATTTTGTCACTACCGGCCTGTCCGGTCCGGCAGTTCATGTCCCTGATTGGTTTACTAACAGCCACGGAGAAGCAAGTTCACCTAGGTCGGCTACACATGAGACCCATACAGTGGCATCTCAAATCTCATTGGAGAATACCAGAGTCACTGGAAAAGGCGATCCCAATTCCCAGATCTCTGCACCCTCATTTACAATGGTGGCTACAAGAAGACAACGTTCTCACAGGCCAACCATTACACCCAATAAGACATGCTCTGCAAATCTTTACAGACGCATCAAAAGAAGGGTGGGGCGCTCACTTAAACGAGCACACTGCCAGAAAGCAAACTGCATATAAACTATTTGGAACTCAAGGCAGTGTTTCTCGCCCTCAAAGAGTTCCAAAGCTTCTGTACAAACCGGATGGTACTTGTGGCAACCGACAACACTACAGTGATGTCGTACATAAACAAAGAAGGAGGCATGAAGTCGGGCCCTCTCTGTGCCCTACTATGGAGAATCTTGACCTGGTGTACCAGACATCAAGTAAGAGCCCGGCACATTCCGGGGCGGCTAAACGTGGTAGCAGACAAGCTCTCCCGTTTAGGACAGACCATTCAGACAGAATGGTCCCTCCTCCAAGAGGTGTTTCAAGCTATATGCCTCAGGTGGCACCGACCTCAGATAGATCTGTCTGCCACGAGGTTCAACCACAAGTTACCTCACTTCGTATCACCGGTACCGGACCCCTCGGCAGTAGCAGTGGATGCACTCAGTCTCCCCTGGGAGGATCTGGACGCATACGCTTTCCCCCCAGCAGCCATCTTGGGCAAAGTGGTGGAGAAGCTACTGGACTACCCTTGCAGTAGGATCATTCTAATTGCTCCGGGGTGGCCCAACATGCCTTGGTTTTGGGATCTGGTGACCATGTCCAGCCAAATCCCACTGAGCCTGCCCAACCTGGCCAATCTGTTGACACAACCCTTCAATCAGATCCCTCACAGAAATCTGACAAACCTAAACCTCCATGCATGGCTCCTAGAGCCTCAGCAATCAACGAGCAGGGCTTCTCTGAAGCGGTGGCAGCAAGAATTGAGGCTCCTCAGAGAGGATCAACCAGATCCGTCTATGAGGCAAAGTGGACCGTTTTTACAAAGTGGTACATCGCTAATCAGGTGGACTTCAGGGCACCCCCTGTAAAGCCCGTTGCTGACTTCCTTTTATATCTTTTTGAGGACAGGAAGCTACAGCCCAGCACCATTGATGGTTACAGATCAGCCATTGCTGATAAACTGGGAAATTTAACCCTCAACGTCAGCAAAGATGAAAATCTCACTCGCCTCTTGGATAGTTTCCATAGAGACAGACCTAAGGGTAGAAGGGTTATCCCTTCCTGGAACCTTTCCCTGGTCTTACACCAGCTGACTAAGGCTCCATTCGAACCAATCAAGAAGGCCTCCTTGAAGCACGTAACCTTCAAGACAGTCTTCCTTCTGGCCTTGGGTTCGGGCAAATGCAGAAGTGAGATTCATGCTTGGCAAAATAGGAACATCAGACACCAGTCGGACTGGTCCAAGGTGTCTCTGTACCCATCACCCAGCTTTCTCTCCAAGAACCAGCTGGCCAAAGAGGGTCCGGACAGTGTGGCCCCAGTGGTGATACCAGCCCTGGCCCCAACTCTGGATAGATCCCTCAAGTCTGACAGGTCTCTCTGTCCAGTCAGAGCATTAAGGTACTATTTGGACAGGACCTCAGACCTCAGGCAGAATAAGGAGTTAGTCTTTGTTTCCTTTAAGAAAGGCTTTGATAAAGACATCTCACCTGCCACCATCTCCTCATGGATCAAACAGACTGTGATCCTTTGCTATGAGCTCTCAGACTGAGAGGCCCACACCTTACATCAGGTCAAAGCCCATGATGTCAGGGCCTTTGCTGCTTCCAAGGCTTTCCAATCGGGAGTCTCCTTGGAACAGATCTTGTCAGCCTGCCACTGGAAGTCACAGAACACCTTCACCCAATTTTATCTGAAGGATGTGGCATGGGCTGACTCTGAGCTCTACCACCTGGGGCCTGTAGTGGCTGCTCAGCAGATCCACGAATAGCCCAGAAATAGAGGAGATGTTTTTGTACATATGTAAATAGTAGTGTTCTCAATAAACCCTTTTTAGTAGGACCGGGTATGCAGTGGTTTCAGCGGGCGGGTACCCGGGTATCCGCGCCGATGGGCGATAATAGATGAAGCTACAAATATCTTCATATTTACAGACTTAAAACCTACAGAAATAATGGGATCCAACCATTTGCTTTATTTCTTGTTGGCCACGTTTTTGCATTCAAAACAGTATTACACGGAAGAAATGTGAAATAAAAAAGACTTCTGTACATTCAAAACACGGTTGTTTATATAAAAACGAAGTCACATGACCTATCACAAAAGCATTAACTGCTGCTCGAATGTAGTTTCGGAATTGAAACTTCATTTTTATTTCAGGTTGGTAAGTGAATTTTATTAACATAAAATTATTAAATATTGTATTCTTATTTATTTGAGGACTGCATGTCACTATATAGCCAATATACAGCGTTTTATGGACTCGGAATTAAGTAACTGTTTTGATATACTGACGATTTTCAAAGGGTTCCGGTGATTTGACAATGTATAAACAACCAAAATAAAAGACAAATAAAATACTATAAACGGTGTACAAGGGTGAGAAAACAATATTATTGTGCATTTTAATTGAATAGTTTCATTTTTAAATGAATTAATGAAGTCCAGATACGTCTGTACTTGGTCAGCCAACGTGGGCGATATTAACAGAAATAAACTTAGATTCGGGTACTCGGGTATGAGATGTCGGATTCGGGTAAGTATTCAGGGTTCGGGTACCCGGATATCCGGGTACCCGTTGAGATCACTAGTAAATAGTGTATACATATATAAAAAAAAAACAAAAAAACCCCCAAAAAACTGTGTTGTGCTTCCTCCGGGAGGTTTATTCTTACTTCTTTGGGACTGAACTCATCCCTCTCTTCCCCTACCTCAGAGCAGGTCTGCTTACAAAAGCGGGGGGTGGGGGGGTGGGGTGGAAATCGGTTGGACCGGATGACCGGCTTTACACCAACCAACCTCGACCTTAAGGGCCCGGACTTCAAAGTCCGCCCAGGTCGGGAAGAAGATTTTGTTGTTTCTTTATGAGTTCATCTAAGTCCCTAGTAACTTACCCGCCGACCAATCGGTAGTTATTCAGCAATGGTCCATTGGATAGGATGTATTAACGCAATAAAATTGCAAATTTAATAAGTAAATTAAATTTTTATAAGTTAATACCCTATCCAATGGACACACAAGACCCTCCCACCGACCCCGCTTTCAGCTTACTAGGGGTCTAATAGGTTTAGACAACGAAAAAGATGCTATGACGTCATGCTGTCTAGACAGGAAGGAAGTATGACACCCCATCTGGCGAGTGCACTAGTACTACGGACCGACCTGCCGGTGGAGACACAGGACGTCTTTTTCTGGCGTTTGGCGAGCCGGTCTGCGACGACCGGATAAGCAATGGTCCATTGGATAGGGTATTAACTTATAAAAATTTAATTATGTCCACCCCCCTGGGGGGTGGATATATTATTTTTGCTTTTTTCGCCGTCCGATGTCCGATGTCCGATGTCCGTTGTCCGATGTCCGATGTCCGGCGTCCGATGTCCGGCGTCACGCATGGTTTCCGCTCATTTAAAGGAAAAGTATTAGAGCTATTGTCACCAAATTTGGTATGCAGGCTTATTGGGTCAGTAGCTTGCTTGGGATTGCTTTTGGCTGTTGTACCTCTTTTGCTTACTGAGTAATACTTAAGTACAGCTATTTTCAGTACCCATTGGTTTCCGTGCATTTAAGCCAAAATAATTAAAGATATTTTACTACAATTTTGAATACAAGATTGTTATGTCCATAGCTCGCTTGGTATTGCATTTGGGACTGATAGCTTTGTCAGTACATGAGTAATAGCCATTTAGGTACTTCATTGTGTATTTTCAGTACTACTTTTGAGTAATTTGCTTCTATCTCCTTAACCGTGCGAGATAGAGCGATTTCGGCAAAATTTTCGACCCGCAGGGTATCTGAGGAGTGTACTCTTTGCAATTTTCAAAAAATTTTCCCCTCCCCAAAAATGGCGGCCATTTTGAATTTTCGAATTTTTGCCAAAAATGGCAAAACACAAATTTGCTTCTATCTCCTTAACCGTGCGAGATAGAGCGATTTCGTCGAAATTTTCGACCCACAGGGTATCTAAGGAATGTAATATTTGCAATTTTCCAAAAATTTTCCCCTCCCCAAAAATGGCGGCCATTTTGAATTTTCGAATTTTTGCCAAAAATGGCAAAACACAAATTTGCTTCTATCTCCTTAACCGTGCGAGATAGAGCGATTTCGTCGAAATTTTCGACCCACAGGGTATCTAAGGAATGTAATATTTGCAATTTTCAAAAAAATTTCCCCTCCCCAAAAATGGCGGCCATTTTGAATTTTCGAATTTTTGCCAAAAATGGCAAAACACAAATTTGCTTCTATCTCCTTAACCGTGCGAGATAAATTTTAGACGCACAGGGTATCTAAGCAATGCAATCTTTGCAATTTTCAAAATATTTTCCCCTCCCCAAAAATGGCGGCCATTTTGAATTTTCGAATTTTTGCCAAAAATGGCAAAACACAAATTTGCTTCTATCTCCTTAACCGTGCGAGATAGAGCGATTTCGGCAAAATTTTCGACCCACAGGGGATCTAAGGAATGCAATCTTTGCAATTTTCCAAAAATTTTCCCCTCCCCAAAAATGGCGGCCATTTTGAATTTTCGAATTTTTGCCAAAAATGGCAAAACACTAATTTGCTTCTATCTCCTTAACCGTGCGAGATAGAGCGATTTCGGCAAAATTTTAGACGCACAGGGTATCTAAGCAATGCAATCTTTGCAATTTTCAAAATATTTTCCCCTCCCCAAAAATGGCGGCCATTTTGAATTTTTGCCAAAAATGGCAAAACACAAATTTGCTTCTATCTCCTTAACCGTGCGAGATAGAGCGATTTTGTCGAAATTTTCGACCCACAGGGTATCTAAGGAATGTAATATTTGCAATTTTCAAAAAATTTTCCCCTCCCCAAAAATGGCGGCCATTTTGAATTTTCGAATTTTTGCCAAAAATGGCAAAACACAAATTTGCTTCTATCTCCTTAACCGTGCGAGATAGAGCGATTTCGTCGAAATTTTCGACCCACAGGGTATCTAAGGAATGCAATCTTTGCAATTTTCCAAAAATTTTCCCCTCCCCAAAAATGGCAGCCATTTTGAATTTTCGAATTTTTGCCAAAAATGGCAAAACACAAATTTGCTTCTATCTCCTTAACCGTGCGAGATAGAGCGATTTCATCGAAATTTTCGACCCACAGGGTATCTAAGGAATGTAATATTTGCAATTTTCAAAAAAATTTCCCCTCCCCAAAAATGGCGGCCATTTTGAATTTTCGAATTTTTGCCAAAAATGGCAAAACACAAATTTGCTTCTATCTCCTTAACCGTGCGAGATAGAGCGATTTCGGCAAAATTTTCGACACACAGGGTATCTAACCAATGCAATCTTTGCAATTTTCAAAATATTTTCCCCTCCCCAAAAAATGGCGGCCATTTTGAATTTTTGAATTTTTGCCAAAAATGGCAAAACACAAATTTGCTTCTATCTCCTTAACCGTGCGAGATAGAGCGATTTCGTCGAAATTTTCGACCCACAGGGTATCTAAGGAATGTAATATTTGCAATTTTCAAAAAATTTTCCCCTCCCCAAAAATGGCGGCCATTTTGAATTTTCGAATTTTTGCCAAAAATGGCAAAACACAAATTTGCTTCTATCTCCTTAACCGTGCGAGATAGAGCGATTTCGTCGAAATTTTCGACCCACAGGGTATCTAAGGAATGCAATCTTTGCAATTTTCCAAAAATTTTCCCCTCCCCAAAAATGGCGGCCATTTTGAATTTTCGAATTTTTGCCAAAAATGGCAAAACACAAATTTGCTTCTATCTCCTTAACCGTGCGAGATAGAGCGATTTCGTCGAAATTTTCGACCCACAGGGTATCTAAGGAATGTAATATTTGCAATTTTCAAAAAAATTTCCCCTCCCCAAAAATGGCGGCCATTTTGAATTTTCGAATTTTTGCCAAAAATGGCAAAACACAAATTTGCTTCTATCTCCTTAACCGTGCGAGATAGAGCGATTTCGGCAAAATTTTCGACCCACAGGGGATCTAAGGAATGCAATCTTTGCAATTTTCCAAAAATTTTCCCCTCCCCAAAAATGGCGGCCATTTTGAATTTTCGAATTTTTGCCAAAAATGGCAAAACACTAATTTGCTTCTATCTCCTTAACCGTGCGAGATAGAGCGATTTCGGCAAAATTTTCGACGCACAGGGTATCTAAGCAATCCAATCTTTGCAATTTTCAAAATATTTTCCCCTCCCCAAAAATGGCGGCCATTTTGAATTTTCGAATTTTTGCCAAAAATGGCAAAACACAAATTTGCTTCTATCTCCTTAACCGTGCGAGATAGAGCGATTTCGTCGAAATTTTCGACCCACAGGGTATCTAAGGAATGTAATCTTTGCAATTTTCAAAAAATTTTCCCCTCCCCAAAAATGGCGGCCATTTTGAATTTTCGAATTTTTGCCAAAAATTGCAAAACACAAATTTCCTTCTATCTCCTTAACCGTGCGAGATAGAGCGATTTCGTCGAAATTTTCGACCCACAGGGTATCTAAGGAATGCAATCTTTGCAATTTTCCAAAAATTTTCCCCTCCCCAAAAATGGCGGCCATTTTGAATTTTCGAATTTTTGCCAAAAATGGCAAAACACAAATTTGCTTCTATCTCCTTAACCGTGCGAGATAGAGCGATTTCATCGAAATTTTCGACCCACAGGGTATCTAAGGAATGTAATATTTGCAATTTTCAAAAAATTTTCCCCTCCCCAAAAATGGCGGCCATTTTGAATTTTCGAATTTTTGCCAAAAATGGCAAAACACAAATTTGCTTCTATCTCCTTAACCGTGCGAGATAGAGCGATTTCGTCGAAATTTTCGACCCACAGGGTATCTAAGGAATGCAATCTTTGCAATTTTCCAAAAATTTTCCCCTCCCCAAAAATGGCGGCCATTTTGAATTTTCGAATTTTTGCCAAAAATGGCAAAACACAAATTTGCTTCTATCTCCTTAACCGTGCCAGATAGAGTGATTTCGTCAAAATTTTCGACCCACAGGGTATCTGAGCATTGTACTCTTGGTAATTTCTAAAAAATTTTCCCCTCCCCTAAAATGGCGGCCATTTTGAATTTTCAAATTTTTGCCAAAAATGGCAAAACACAAATTTGCTTCTATCTCCTTAACCATGCGAGATAGAGCGATTTCGTCGAAATTTTCAACCCACAGGGTATCTAAGGAATGTAATCTTTGCAATTTTCAAAAAATTTTCCCCTCCCCAAAAATGGCAGCCATTTTGAATTTTCGAATTTTTGCCCAAAATGGAAAAACACAAACTGGCCTTAACCGTGCAAAATAGAGTTATTTTGTTGAAATTTTCGACCCATAGGGTATCTAAGAAATGTACTCTTGGCAATTTTCAAAAAAATTTCCTTTTCCCAATAATGGCGGCCATTTTGAATTTTCAAATTTTTGCCAAAAATAGAAAAACAGGAATTGGCTTCTATCTTCTTAACCGTGCAAGATAGAGTGATTTCGTCAAAATTTTCAACCCAACCAATGCAAAAAGGCATGAAGCTGAAATAAATTACATCTACACTATCAAATATTTAAGCATCATTGATATATTTTACAAATGAAACAGGGTCTTGTAAGACTACTGTACAATTTGGGCAAAAGGTTCATGGGTGGACATTACACATGATAATGTGTGTTCTTCTATGCTATCCTGTTTCTATTCGCATCTACTATCAACAGGGCGGCCTATTTCTAGTTTACTTATTAAATTTGCAATTTTGTGACTATTAAACTTAAGGTAAAAAGATGAAAAAATAACCATTGAAACAACATAAATAGGTGGGATGAGAATTAAAGTATCAAAACTGAAAAATTATTTCATTGATTTATGGGTAGCGTCACTGGCAATATATTGTATAGGTCATATTGTGTCAGATAGTTTAGTCTGTCCAGTTTCAACATGCACAAACTGCAGTGTATCTGAAATACACTTGTTATGATTGTCACAACCTGTGATAGATACACACAGACATCACCTATTCTCAAAAGACTTCATTGGTTGCCACTTGAATATCACTGCATCTTCAAGATGGCCACTTTGGCCTATAAGTTTCTTCACATTGGTCATCCTATCTGTAGTGGTTCTCTTTGGTCTGTAGGGCACAAGATGAAACTCTGTTGATAAAAGGTTCTTGTAGGTTCCTTAATTCTGCCTATATGTACATAAATAAAAAAAAACATTTCTCTCAGTCTTGATTTTGATGTTCCCACAATTTGGAATGATTTATCATTTATGGTATTCATTTTGCCCCAACTCTTGCATGATTTAGAAAAAAGACAAAATCTTATCTCTTCAAAAAGGTTGTCCCACCTTAGTGTATAAACTACCCGGCATCTCTATGGTATCGACCTGGCTATGTCTATAAAATAATAATTTATTGAATTATTGTGGTGTTGTGCCTTAGAGTCTGCGTAGGACAGAGATTAAGGGCTGTAAAAGTCTGGAATAAAATAGAATAACACAGTATATATAAAGGTTGCTCAAGATTCTCCATTTTAAACCATCGGTCATTGTCTAGTAATGATCAGCATTTCCACTTACTACAAATAGGCAAAGATTCAGACCAATTAACTCAGATTTGGGAGGCACGTGTGTTATCACCTGCATCATCTTCATCTAATTAGTGTATTATACTTGACTCAAACCACTCCTTTCACTATGTTTGCAGCACAAGAATTGGAGTGTTTTTCTGTGGGCCAAAGGTATTGTCTAACACTCTGCACAAGATGAGCAACCAACATTCTGAGTCTTTGAAGAGAACCTTCTTTGTATACAACAAGGAAAACTTTTAAACTGCAAGAAATATAACTGTAATTGAGACAGTTTTTAGGTAGAACCAGCAGAGTAACGAGTCATTTTCACCAGTGCAATATACACACAAGTAGTTGTACAGGAAGTGTGTACAGCATTAAGACAGTAAGACATATTTTATACAGTTATTCACCGGTATAGTAAATATATATGTGAAGACAGTTGATATAGATCTAGATATTTTAACCCACAGTATTTGTTTAAAAATAAAATATTATGTTTTCATTTATCAAATTAACAACAGTCGTATTTATCTAAGGTGAATAATGCAGTAATGGTCAAAATAATAGTTTCAGCATCAAATACAGTTAACTCTTTAAATAAAGCTCTGACATGTAGAATATAACATAATTAGTAAAATATAAATATAAGGTCTAAAGAGAGTTGTTTTCACGTGATAAAATTTAAGTGTTGAAAAAAAGTTTAGGTTTACTGTATTGAAAAGCAGTTATAGTAGATAACCTTTAGCTTGATAGCGACTTTTGATAGGTTTCTTCATTTATTTGTAGTTCATCAAACATGAGTTAAAAAGGTTTGTCATAATTTGTGAAAACCAATCTTATTGCAACAAATCAATGTACCTAGCCACAACAGGTTAACTATCCAATGTACTGGCCAATGAGAGTGAACATTTTAAGTATCATATATGTTAATAACCAGTGAGGAGTGTACATGTGGCAACCCCTCACACTATATATAAGCATGTGAACTGCTCATAGCAACCATTTTCTTCCTCCGGAGTGGTAAATACCTGCAACAAACTCAGATTACATACTCAGATTACAACAGAATCTGTCAAGTTTATTTTAGCCACAAGTTAATGACATGTTTGGGATGCATGATTGATTGATGCTGCAAAATATACAAAGAATTTCTCAGTTCTTTCAATTGTATTAGGTTATTGTATTTGTTGAACAAAAAAAGTGTAGATATTTTGTTTCTTGTACAAAACAGTTATATTTTATACTTAAGCATTTTAGTCTGTGTAAAGGTTCAGGTTTTACCACATGGCATTTAAATCTTATTGCAGTTAAACCGTTTTAAGTAGAATTCTGTTAAACAAACTTTCAAGTAGAAGTAAATATCATATCCTTACAGCTTGATGCCGTATCATGGCACAAAACTTATCTTGACATAAGACGGAAGTTAACTATTTAATAACATTATTTTTTTATTACCCACTTTGGTACATTTCCGTATACCATATAAGGTAGATGAAGTGACAATTGGTTTCCAGTATTTCCGTTTGCAAATTTTGCCAAGTTGGGGCGCTGATTTTATATAGAAATTATATCATCGCCCCTTAAAAAGCCATTTATGATGTTTGTTGTTGAGTTTTTGTTGTTAAAATAAATCTAATTTTGCACTTGTGTCAAAGCATATTTTAATCAATAGAAATACACGATATTAAACACACAACAACCACAAATAAGGATTTTGTGTCCAAGGGGTGCCAAGTTATGGCTGAAAGCAGTAGGGAACTTTTCTGTTGAAATTTACCTGTTATCTACCCGGTATTTATCAGGCCCATTGAGAGTCAATTTAAAAGGGTTTAACTGTATGTTTTTGTTGGATGGTAGTATATTAATGCACTTGCTCGTAACCTGTATACTTCATAGCAGTTCATCAATTGTTATTATGGAAGACAACATAAAACTCTTATGTAAATATCATCTTTATTCATATTTTATACAAATATCTATCCCACAGAAAATGTCTCATAGGAAGGAATCTTTTACATCTTTTGAACTACATGTAGCTCTGACACAGCAGTATGTTGTTGATGTCCCATTTTAAAATGAATTTCTGCTACAATGCTTATTGAAAGGTGCATTTTATAAGTATACACATAACAAATGTGAAAGAATAAGTATAAATATTGTGACATTTTGCAATTTATTTCATTTATTGTGTATTTGAAAAACAAATACTAGAAATATACAGCAGTATAACTTATCCATAAAATGTGTTCCTAAATATATTGAAGGTGACTTATGTAAAATTTTCAGTATGTGTATTCCTTGATCCCATCCAAATTGTTTTTACAAGAAGCTTACTTTATAAAACTATTAGAAAATATTGAAAAAAGTTGAAGACTAAACTTTTTGTTGACTCAACTGTCCATTCATTGTTTGCATGTAAATTTGGCGTTAAATTTATATCAGTTATATCTGACAAGAGAAATATCTGCTAACATAAAACCAATATATCAGTATGTTGTCACTCCTGCCATATGTATTCTGAGTGGAAACTCTTACAAAGTTTGACAGTTTTGAAAGGCTTTTGCCTTGTTTCTTTTTGTGTTTTAGGTTTATATATTTATCATTATTTTACACAAGATGCAGAGTGTTTTGCTTTTTTATCATGTTCTCCATCAGTGCAGGATGTACACAATCCATGACATTTGTATAGTTGATGTTTGAAATCAATTCTCATCATCGACAGTTCAATTAATGTTAGTTAATACAGTCAACATTTCTTTGCCCAGTCGCTTAACATTTTAAATATATTGTCAGTTTATGGAAATAACATATTTCTGAAGATATTATTAAATAATATTAATTTCATATTTTGGTTACTTTAACTGGAGAGGGCAGAAAATTATAATGGGTACACCATAATAACTATTCATTTTGAATGGGCTTACATAAATTGTAAATAAAGACTCACTTGCTTGGAGTTCCAGGCTGTTTTGGCTAGAAATTTTGTTAACTGTAAAAATTCATGCTTTTGTTACTACAAACATTAGTGTTTGTCTATTTTTTCTTTCAGTTTGAGTTACATTAATATCAGTTTGTGAAAATTAATCCCAGATGCATTTTTATATCAGCTGACATTATGTCGTCACTCTGCGGCATTGGCGTACGTGTCCGTGTCCGCGTGAACAACTTCTCCTCCAAAACTACAAGGACTAGAGACATGCTGTTTTTTTTAAAAGACACCTTATCTATCGAGGATGAAAAAGTGTTCAAGGCATGCAAATCTGTCTGTTTGCTAGAGACATTACAAGGGAGGTACCCCCACCAAAAGTGTGAAAATTTCAACACTTTATCACAATTTTCTCCGTGACTATTGCAGGGATTTCTCTCATATCTTGCATATATGTACTAGGCCACAAGTAGATTCCCTTGTGTGAGTATCAGACCTGTACCTGTCTTAATTAAGCGTCCCTGAAAAGGGCGCTTATTTGTTTTCGCATCAGTTTCCTTGCTGAAGCCGCCGCCGTCGCATTATGGTCTCCCTTGAATATCTCCCTTATTATTTGAAACTTTTTAACCATATTTGGCAGTTATATACCTTAGGCATGGGAAAAGTTTTCCACATGCTTAACTTTGACCTTCAATCTTTATCAAGGTCACATGATCAAAAATAGTTTCTTTGGGTACACCCGCCCGTCATTGCTGCATAGCAAAATCTACTGACAGCAGAGGCTTGTAATTATACACACATGTTCATACTATCAAAAACGCGAGCTGATTAAATTTGGGAGCGATCTGATGAAAAATGACCAATTTATGAGCGATTTTCTCACACCTACCAACCAGAAAGCTTAAAATTCATGTGAACCCCCCCCCCCCCCCCCCCGGGGTCGCAAAATAGCCAATTTTTACATTTTCCTTATGTCTCCTTTATTATTGGTGTTAGAGCTTTAGAATGTGTTAAGAAGTATTGGGAAACCATATGTGAAGAGTCTAGATAGCTGGTCAGATTTACCCCCTAACCCCCCTTATGGGTCAAAACTGAGGTCATAAAATAGCCGATTTTGTGTTTTGCCTTATATCTCCTTTATTCTCGTTTTTAGAGCTTTAGAATGTATTAAGAGGTATTCGGAAACCTTATGTGAAGAGACTAGATAGCCGGTCAGATTTACCCCCTTATGGGTCAAACTGGGGTCATAAAATAGCCGATTTTGTGTTTTTGCCTCATATGTCCTTTGGAGTTTTGCTTTTACAGCTTTAGAATGTATTAACAGGTAGTTGGAATTCGTGGAGAGTCTAGGTAGCTGGTTAAATTAACCCTCTGATCCCCTCTTATGAGTCAAACTGGGGTCATACACTATCAATCTTTACCGAGGTATTGTTTTCATCCGGATGGATGGGCGGGCGGCGGGAAAAAATTGTCCGGGCTGTATCTCAGAAACCGTAAGGTGTAGGAAGTTGATACTTGGTAGGGACATTGGTCAGGGGGTGTAGGTGTGCAACGTCATGGTCTGACCTTGATTTGACCTTTGACCTTGCCGTAGTGACCTTGACCTATAAAATCTTGTCCGGGCTATATCTCGGAAACCGTAAGGTGTAGGAAGTTGATACATGGTAGGGCAATTAGTTAGGGGGTGTAGGTGTGCAACCTCATGGTCTGACCTTGATTTGACCTTGCTGTAGTGACCTTGACCTTTAAAATCTTGTCCGGGCTATATCTCAGAAACCGTAAGGTCTAGGAAGTTTATACTTCGTAGGGACATTGGTTAGGGGGTGTAGGTGTTCAGCATCATGGTCTGACCTTGATTTGACCTTTGACCTTGCCGTAGTGACCTTGACCTATAAAATATTGTCCGGGGCTATATCTTGGAAACCGTAAGGTGTAGGAAGTTGATACTTGGTAGGGACATTGGTTAGGGGGTGTAGATGTGCAATGTCATAGTGTGACCTTGATTTGACCTTTGACCTTGCTGTAGTGACCTTGACCTATAAATCTTGTCCGGGCTATATCTCGGAAACCATAAGGTGGAGGAAGTTGATACTTGGTAGGGACATTGGTTAGGGGGTGTAGATGTGTATCATCATAGTGTGACCTTGATTTGACCTTTGACCTTGCCGTAGTGACATTGACCTATAAAATCTTGTCCGGGGCTATATCTTGGAAACCGTAAGGTGTAGGAAGTTGATACTTAGTAGGGACATTGGTTAGGGGGTGTAGGTGTGACCTTGATTTGACCTTGCCGTAGTGACCTTGGCTTATAAAATCTTGTCCGGGCTATATCTCGGAAACTGTAAGGTGTAGGAAGTTGATACTTGGTATAGACATTGGTTAGGGGGTGTAGGTGTGCAGCGTCATGGTCTGACCTTGATTTGACCTTGTCATAGTGACCTTGAGCTTTAAAATCTTGTTGTACCTTTGGGTCTGTCTTTTGATGCAGATTAAGCACTGTTAAAGTCATATAAGAATTCATTAAGAATTTCCTTTTGTAAGTTCATATTGTAACAGATGGAATTTCATCAAGTGAGCCACAGGCTTTTCTCCAACACCACACATAAGCATTCATTGAATGTATTGCCACTTCTGTATGCATGGGTAATATTCAAAACATCCAAACCATAATTCGGCCATTTTTGGTTTACTGATAAATGCTGTCATTTTATTATTGAATTGTCTTGTTTTAATACTTCATCTTTATATACATTTCTTTTCCTTAGATATTATTTTCTCTACTTAAGCATTATTTGGACCTTAATATAACTGACACTGCTCTTAAAGTATCCTGAACTTTGTACTGTTACACAACTTCTATATCTCATGGTGTTGAAAAATATTTTCCCAGGCTGTGGGGTACGGGCATCTCTGATGCTATTTTTATCCCTTATCAGCATATACCCAGTGGACTAATTCTCTGGGGACACTGGCAATTATATATAAATAAAAATGAGCATTATTCATAAGATATAAATAGGCTTGTGGGAACATTGACCATTTATTTACTCATTGGGATAGATGTGTTCAGAGCATTGTGTCAAAAACTTCTTCCCTTTCTAAAGGCTCAAATTTTACTATGCCTTTTTCTAAAATATAAATAGATATATGGCAATTAACAGTGACAAGCTGTTTCATGTAAAGGCTTTTATTGTGTTGCAACTTCCTCCTTAGCAAATTTTCCTTTAAATGCCTGATATATTAGTAAGACTTTGATATTCATACTGACATAATATTTAGCATGAAGATTGAAAAAGTTTTTTAAACCAAGTCGATTCATGAATTGATCTGGTTTACAAAACCTGATCTGCAAATTGATTCAGTTCACAATTTTATGATTCCTTGCACCCCTAATAGTAAGGACTCTTCTGGAAATAAATTTGAATTTTCAACATTCTGACAGGGGTCTTGAATTTCTGTGGAAATGGAAAGTGTCATTTATTTAACTGTAAAACATACAGTGATTTTAGCAAATTTTACATCTGCTGCTCAGTAAAGTTGCTTCAAAGTTGAGTTTATCATAAGGTCTTTTATCCCTCTCATTATTGCTTCTTGGGCTTTCAACCCAGTTTTGTGGTCACGCTACCCCATATATGGAGAGTCTATATAGCCAGTCAGGTTTACCCACTAACCCCTTCTTATGGGTCAAACTGGAGTCATAAAATAGCAAATTTTCTTGTTTTGACTTATATCTACTTTAAAACTACTCTTCTTACAAACTATAGCATTCATTAAATTAACTTTACACAATTTATGCCATAGAAAACAAATTAAAGCTTACATCTTTCTTTCATGTTAATGCATAAACTTCCACACTGTCTGCTTAACTTTAGCTTCTTCTCTCAGCGCTGCATGTTTTTCTTTTCAAAAAAATTTTTCTACTTTATTCTATAAAGCATCTTACCTTTTGGGACGCTTTGTTTTTGTTAGCAAAAATATTTTTCTAGTTTTTTTTATTAATTTTTTAAATAATTTTTAATGCATTTAAATTCATGAAATCATACACTAAATCACTTATTGTATCCCCGACGCGAAGCGGGGATACTATGGATTCATCATCGTCATCGTCCGCGCCCTCGTCCGCGTCCGCAGAGATTTCTTGTTAGCGACCTACAGTCCACATTTCTTTCCGGATTTCTTTTATATTTGGCAGGTGGCTTGATATGGTAGAGGACTCGCCACCCTATCTTTTTGGTAGGCTTTATGTCTAAATTAGGCCTGTGGTAGACAAAAATGTCTAAAATGTGGAATATTGCTTGTTAGCGACCTACAGTCCACATTTCTTTCCAGATTTCTTTCATATTTGGCAGGTGGCTTGGTATGCTAGAGGACTCGCCACCTTATCTTTTTGGTAGGCTTTATGTCTAAATTAGGCCTCTGGTAGACAAAAATGTCTAAAATGCATTAAAATTCATGAAATCATGCACTAAATCGCTTGTAACTTGAAAAGTGTTGCATTTAGAGCATTTTGTTAAAATATGTTATTCAGATACTTTTTTCATAGCTACAACATGGTGAGTAACTTGCGTGTCTGTCTCAATAGCTAAGTGAGTAATAGCTACTTTTGGGCTTTTCAGTAACTTCCATCGTGAGTAAAATCACTTGTAACTTGAAACTATTGCATTTAGAGTATTTTGTTTCAATATGTTATTCAGCTATTTTTGGGTCAGCTATAACATAGTAAAATTTCAGACCTGTAGCTCATGGCATAGCTGAGTAATAGCTACTTTTAGGTTATCACTGTTGAGTAAATTGCTTATAACTTCAAAAGTATTACATTTAGAGTATTTTGTTTCAATATGTTATTCACCTATTTCGGAGTCAGCTATAACATAGTGAAGTTCCAGACCTGTGGCTCATTGCATAGCTGAGTAATAGCTACTTTGAAGTTCACACTGTTGAGTAAATCAGTTGTAATTGGAAAACTATTGCATTTACAGAAATTTGTGTAAATATGTTATTCAGCTACTTTTGGGTCAGCTATAACATAGTGAAATTACAGACCTGTAGCTCATGGCACAACTGAGCAATAGCTATTTTCAGGTACTGACTGTTGAGTAAATGACTTGTAACTTGAAAAATATTGCATTTGGAGTATTTTGTTAAAATATGTTGTTCACCTACTTTTGGGTCAGCTATAACGTCGTGAAATTACAGACTTATAGCTCATGGCATAGCTGAGCAATAGCTATTTTCATGTTCTCACTATTGAGTAAATCAGTTGTAACTTGAAAACTATTGCATTTACAGTATTTTGCTTAAATATGTTGTTCACCTAATTTTGGGTCAGCTATAACATAGAAAAAATTCAGACATGTAGCTCATTGCATAGCTGAGTAATAGCTACTTTGAGGTTATCACTGTTGAGTAAATCAGTTATAACGTGAAAACTATTACATTTACAGTATTTTGTTTAAATATGTTATTCACATAATTTTTGGTCAGCTATAACAGAGTGAAATTGCAGACCTCTATGTCATGGCATAGCTTACCAATATCTACTTTCAGGTTCTCACTGTTGAGTAAATCATTGTATCCACTGGATAGCCGCAGTGTGTAGAGAGATTTCACCATTACCGCTCTAACGAAAAAAATATTATAGCTAGCCTTCTCAAGTTTGCAAGGTATATTAGAGGGTGCACCACAGTATTCTATTGGTAGGCTTTATGTCTAAATTAGGCCTGTGGCTAAATTACTTGCCTACTAAAAATGAGTAATTCTGCATTTTCTCTAAAAGTATTGCAGATAGCAAATTTTTCTGAAATAACTCATTCACCTACTTTTGGGAGAGCTTTCACATGCTGAAGTTCCAGACCTGTAGCTAATTACTCACCTACTCAAAATGAGTAAATGCGAATTATCTCTAAAAGTATTGCAGATAGCCAATTGTTCTCAAATAACTCATTCACCTACTTTTGGGAGAGCTTTCACTTGGTGAAGTTTCAGACCCGTAGGTAATTACTCACCTACTGAAAATGAGTAAATGCAAATTATCTCTAAAAGTATTCCAGATAGCCAATTTTTGTCAAATAACTCCTTCACCTACTTTGGGGAGACCTTTCACTTGGTGAAGTTTCAGACCTGTAGCTAATTATTCACCTACTCAAAATGAGTAAATGCGAATTATCTCTAAAAGTATTGCAGATAGCCAATTTTTCTCAAATAACTCATTCACCTACTTTTGGGAGAGCTTTCACTTGTTTTCTTATTGACTATTGCAGGGATTTCTTTCTTATCTTGCATTACCTTGTGTGAGTATCAGGCCTGGATCTTTTTAAATATTTTTTGTGAATTTTTAAAATACATTGAAATTCATGAAATCATGCACTAAATCACCTGTAACTTGAAAAATATTGCATTTTGTTAAAATATGTTATTCAGCTACTTTTGCCATAGCTACGAAATGGTGAGTAACTTGGGTGTCTGTTCCAATAGCTAAGTGAGTAATAGCTACTTTCTAATTTTTCAGTACCTTTCATAATGAGTAAAATCACTTATAACTCAAAAACTATCGCATTTAGAGAATGTTTTATAAAATATGTTGTTCAGCTACTTTTGGGTCAGCTATAACATAGTCAAATTGCAGACCCATAGCTCATTGCATAGCCAAGTAATAGCTACTTTGAGGCTATTACTGTTGAGTAAATTGCTAGTATCTTCAAAGCTATTTCATTCATACTATTTTGTTTAATAGGTTTTCGTGTACTTTTAGGTCAGCTATAATATAGTAAAATTGCAGACCTGTAGCTCATGACATAGCTGGGCAATAGCTACTTTCAGGTTCTTACTGTTGAGTAAATCAGTTGTAACTTGAAAACTATTGCATTGAGAGTACTTTGTTTAAATTTGTTGTTCACCTACTTTTGGGTCAGCTATAACATGATGAAATTGCAGACCTACAGGTCATGGCATAGCTGAGTAATAGCTACTTTCAGGTTCTCACTGTTCAGTAATCAGTTGTAACTTGAAAACTATTGCGTTTTGAGTATTTTCTTAAAGTACGTCGTTCACCTACTTTGGGTCAGCTATAACATAGTAAAGTTGCAGACCTGTAGCTCATTCCATAGCTGAGCAATAGCTACTTTTAGGTTTTCTCTGTTGAGTTAGTCAGTTGTAATTTGAAAACTATTGCATTTAGAGAATTTTGTTTAAATATGTTATTCACCTACTTTTGAATTAGCTATAACATTGTAAATTGCAGACGTGTAGCTCATGGCATAGCTGTGTAATAGCTGTTCTCAGGTTCTCACTGTTGAGTAAATCAGTTGTAACTTGAAAAATATTGCATTTAAAGTATTTTCTATAAGTATGTTGTTCAGCTACTTTTGTGTCAGCTCTAACATAGTAAAATTGCAGACCTATATGTCATGACATAGCTGAGGAATAGCTACTTTCAGGTTTTCTAACTGTTGAGTAAATCAGGTGTAACTGGAAAACTGTTGCATTTAGGGTAATCTGTTTAAATATGTTGTTCACATACTTATGGATCAGCTATAACATAGTAAAATTGCAGACCTGTAGGTTATGGCATAGCTGAGCAATAGCTACTGTCAGGTTCTTACTGTTGAGTAAATCAGTTGAAACTTGAAAAGTATTGCATTTAGAGTATTTTCTTTAAATACATTGTTCACCTTTTGGGTCAGCTATAACATAGTTAAGTTGCAGACCTGTAGGTCATTCCATAGCTGAGCAATAGCTGCTTTCAGGTTCTCACTGTTGAGTAAATTAGTTGTAACTTAAAAACTATTTCATTTACAGTATTTCTTTAAATATGTTATTCACATACTTTTGCGTGAGCTATACCATATTAAAATTACAGCCCTTTAACTGATTGCATAGCTGAAGAAAAGCTACTTTGAGATTCTCACTGTTGAGTAAATCGGTTGTAACTCGAAAACTATTGCATTTGCAGTATTTTCTTTAAATATGTTTTTAACCTACTTTTTACACCTAAACAGTTACCTTGGTACTTTCCTTATGAATACCAATTGCAGGGCACAACTTCTGTGACGTTTTCTCCTTCCACTTCAGCTCTGAAACTCAAAGCACACAGTCAGCTGACACAGAGCCCATTGACGGACACTGATTGCTTGTTATGTTTACATTTGTAAAAGTTTAGATTTTTCTAGTTTTGTACTAAGTATATGTTGTACATAGTTATCTGGTTACAAATAGAAAATGTCTTCCAGCACACAAATGCAGTGATATATTTTAAAATTATAGCTTTGTTAAACCTATAGTTTTGTTAAACCTGTCTATCATTCCAGATCTGCTGACATTGACTATTTTGTATCCTGTGATTTTTATCTGAATATTATACTCCAGTTAAGATTTTGGCTATGTCACATTTATTTACACATTTCGTAATATTTTTTTGGTGATTGAGAATGACTAATGAACTTTTAGTCCTATACATATTTGATGTTATGTGTTATGGTTCAAGTTGGAATGGCATGAGTTAATTGAAGCATTAAACGTTAAATGTCCACATTTTGTTTCAGTAGTTTTACTGTAACCCCAAAATTTCAATGAGATTTAATTTAAAACCAAATGGAGGAGTGATGTAAGTATGCTAGATGAGTGTAAACAAGATGCATTAATTGATGATAAATTGTCAAGTATTTCTGTGGTATGGAAGCAGAAGATTTCATTAAGGTGTGGTAAGTCTCAAGTCAAGTAATCAGTCTACCTAATCCAACCATACAAAAGTATAGACACTGTACCATTTTATTTTTATATCTTTTAAACTTTTATATGCGGTATATGTTTTTGTTTTTTTCACCAATAAAATTATCAAAGTTGAACATTGTGTTTACTGAAGTGCCTGTTTCATCAACTTCCCCAGTGGCACATTTGATTTTATTGCACTACAATAGCTACCATGTGGGAGTATATGCTATCTTGGGTGGCTGCAAGGATATCCTGGCCAACTCAAGAAAAAAAGAGCATAATATTGCTTGGGTACTTTAATTTGTGACCTGTAAAGTGATCTACAGAGTAACAACGAGCGGGACACCCTTCTTCGTGTTGACCACCGTCTTACCTGGAAGCAGAGTTTTATTACTCGACATTTTCTTCTGTTATTAGTGAATATATACATTGTTGGATGTTTAATTTCTATCGGTTCTTTTATTTTATATCATATTATTTAATCTTTGTATATTTTATGTGAAAGGATAAGTATTCTTTCTATTTTTTTATTTGGTGCGTCATCTCGGACCTAGCTAGCATATCTTCCCAAAGACTTAACCCCAATAAACCGCGTTCTTTGAAGTGTCGTCACTTCTGTCACGACTTTGATTTGCACAACTATTGCCCCACCTACAGAGAGGAAAATGGGGGAGATGATGCCTGAGTTACTGGCAGCAGGCAACATCTTTTGTGCGAGTTCCTTCTCAGAGGAACAACTAAACAAAATTGTATGTTAAAAAAGCCGGAAGCCTGATTCATCAGAAGATAAATCGGAACTCTTAGGTGACCCAGATATCAGGGAAATTTCTCAGGCTCCCATAAAGAACTGGAGGAACCAGCTCCGCTGTTTTATAATTCACCTTCCAAAGTTTACTGCGGACATGCCATCTGTTCTGATTGGGCAAGAGGCAGAAATGACCCCTTACCAACCCAATCTGGGGGAGACCAGATGTCAATAACTCAGGAGCTCCCATTTCTCCTCTCCTCGGTTATTCCATTCTCAACTGGTAAAGGAGGGAGAAGAGTTCCTTCTCAAAAAAGGCACCCCTAAAACACGCAGGGTTTTAAGCCCTGTTAAAATCAGCCCCTTTGTGGTCCCCACCACAACAAAAGAGGTTCCTACAGAAAGCGTGCCCATGTTTTTGGACAATCCACCCCAAACAGTAACCAATCCTTTTCCTCAGGCAGGGGGAATTCGGATAACAGAGGCAACAAAGGTCATTTTAGATCCCACTGCAGGGGCAGAGAGCATTGAAATCTCTCTTCGCATTGATTACGTAACCTCAAACAGTCCACCTGGAGAGACTGGCTAAAAGAAAAGTGCTCAAACAACGTTTTTATTGCGTTAATACATCCTATCCAATGGACAATATGCTAAACCGGTCCTCACACTGCACTCGCCAGGTGACGCATCGTACTTCCTTTCTAGACAACCTGACGTCATAGCATCTTTTTCGTTTGGCGCATGCACTGCCTGCATGGATTACTTTGTGTTTGGAAACTTTTTCATTTTTTGTGAGATAACGGAAGTTTATTGTTTTACAACTTTATTATTTACTTCCTCACATATCATAGATCATTATGTCCTCTCGCCAGCGTCGAGGGGGTTGTGGCCACATGATGGCAGGTTTTGATCAGCACTCTGTATGTGCACGCTGCCGTGATAGGCAGAAGGGCTCAGACCCTTGTGTTGAAACACCACCTGATGCGTGCATTCATTGTGACTCTTTATCCTCAGAGCAGAAAGAGCAGCTTTCCACCCCCTCGTACAAACTTAAAAAGGAAAAGAGAGATGCGAAATCATCTACTCCAGCTAAGGACATAGACACTCTCAGTCCCACCCTTGTGGACCCGGCACTTGTGTCGGTAGTGGGGGTCGTGGATGGCCAGAGTTCCTCTGGTTTGAGTGGGCCGGTTGAAAAGAAGAATAAGCTTGACAAGAAGGTTGACAAGAAATCTTCATCATCTGTTAAGTCGGTGAAGTCAGACAAGTCAGTGAAGTCAGACAAGTCGGTGAAGTCAACCCCCAGCCATTTCACCCACCGACCAGGGCAAATCTACCACCTCCTCTACCGACAAGAATCTCTGATCTCGACAGGAAATGGTTGGATCGATTCAACCGACTAGAGGCCCTGCTTATGGCTAAGGCACTGGACCGACCTCAGACCCTGTCTTCAGCTCGGTGAAGGTTGCTCCCTCACGCACACCACCAGCTATTGTGGTCTGGTCCGACCCCTTCTTAAAGCCTGTCACTCAACCTTCCCAGCCTGCTGACACTGCTGTTGGCCCACCGGCCACCAACCTACCTCAGCAGAAGTCTACTGCCAAGGCTTCATCTTCAGCTCAGCCGGAACCTTCTACTGCACCGACCACTGCACAGACTGTTCCGAGACAATTATCTAGTGTGTTTGATACATCTAGGAAAGAAACTCCCTCTTCCAGTGACTCTGAGTCGGAAAGTTTTTCATCAGACCGACCCCCTTTGGACATCTTCCCGGAAGAAGGCGAACTGTCTGATGATCAAGAAGCCAATCTGTCCGACCATGACCAATCCCTCTCAGAGGAACAATCCTACTGAGAGACTATGAGGGGGATTCGGTCGTATATGGATTGAAACTACATACCAGACATTGATTCCGGTACTACCACATCTGAAGACAACCCCTTCGCGGGTCCCAAGTTGCATATGCCAGGGAAAGTGTCAGTGAACTTACCAACCGATGAATGGCTATGCAAAAAGATGTCCAAGTTGAATCTTACACTGGTCCAGGGATATCCTACTCGTACATCTGAGGCAGGAGGACTTTTGAAAGACCAGTTCGTGTGGCCACCTAAGTCCCAGGGGAAATGGTATGAGTTTCATGCTAACCCTAAGAAAGACTCTGAGCAAGCTGTCTCGTCTTGGTACACCGGATCTTCCCGACTCAACAGCACGTGCCTCAGGATCGCCCGACAGGCCGGTATTGCCAGTGCACCTCCCATGTCACGACCGATTTTACAAGAGAATCTGCGCAAATGGGAGAGGTCTGCATGCGAATCGACAGTGATTTGCAACCATGCAGCCGGTTTTAACCGCTGCCTGTTGAAGATCCAGCAGAATATGATCACTCAGCTGAAAGCTATACGTGTTGAGTCAAAGGGGAAGGGACCGGCCAAGGTATCATCAGCAGTGGACGAACTCCAGTTTTTACTTGACTTTAATTCAAGTGTTTGCCAGGCCATGGCAAAATCCATGGAGCATCTCACCGAGTTTGTTTTTGTCAGCCTGACCAATGCTACTCTTTTGAGATGTGACTCTTATCTTTCCTACCTCAAGGCCGGTGTGAAAGCCGACACCCTCAACGCCCTCAGAACTGCTCCTCTTCACCAGGACACTCTGTTTCCGGACAGTACTGTTAAGAGAGCTGAGGAGGATATAGCCACGTTTGATAAGGGCCGGTCAAGCTCTGTATACAAGAGCCGCAGATATCATCCCTATGAAAGACAAGGGCAAACATCAGACAAGAAGCAGGACAGGCCAGCTTGGAAAAAATTGTCACGTAACCAACGCAGAAAGAACAAGGGAAAACAGCAATACTTGCGACCAGCCAAGGGTCGGCAGCAGTATGAATGACAATCAATGTGTAATTCAGTTGAAGCCTCTGCTGCTGACCGGGAGCCCCACAGTAAAGACAATGAACACTTTCAAATGTAAAGCTAGATGTTGTACATTCTGTTCATACTGCGCCCGGGCATTCTCAAAAGAACGAAATAAGTCCCGGGGCAGCAGGTTGTTACTTCAAGAAAAGCAAATTAAAGTCTGTGAAAAGTGTTTCTTGTGTCACTCCATTGTCTTGTGTAAATCCTGTCATAAATGCTCCCAATGTTGTCACAAATCTGCCTGTAGGGGCCAGACTGGTTAGATCTGGGTGCTGGGCCGAAAGTGGTTCAAATCCTGAAAGAGGGCTACACCCCCCCCTTTCGGATCCGGCCGAACTTGTCAAGAATCCCCACAGTCATAAGCTGTTATGGCAATCCTCACAGAAATCTCAAACTGTTAGAGGCATTACATCAGCTTATGGACAAAAATGCCATAGAACTAGTCCACAAACAGGTCTCACTAGGGTTTTTCAACCGACTATTTTTAGTCCCAAAACCCAACAACAAGTGGAGGCCGATCTTAGACCTAAGCAATCTGAACCTTTTCCTCAAGACCGAAAAATTCAAGATGGAGACACCGGAAACCATCAGGACATCACTCCAAAAGGGAGAATGGGTAACCTCCATAGACTTCAAGGACGCTTACTTCCACATTCCGATACAGGAACAGTCCAGGAAATACTTGAGATTTCATATCCAGGGCCAGACCTACCAGTTCAAAGCACTGCCGTTAGGTCTGTCGACAGCGCCCATGGAGTTTACTATTATAGCAAAGGAGGTAAAACTGATGGCCATTCAAAATGGTATAAGGATCCACCAATACCTAGACGACTGGTTTGTGAGAGCCACATCCCACCGGGTCTGTCTCCAGCATACACAGGTCCTAGTGAAAATGTGCCGGAATTTAGATTGGCTGGTGAACATAGAAAAGTCAGAACTGGAACCCAAACAAGTTTTCAACTTCGTAGGTTACCAATTCGACCTCGAGTCCGGTCGCGTCCGACACGACACCGGACCGATGGCAAAGCCTACAAGAAAAAATACTGGAGCTTATTTCCCTACCGACTTGCTCGGTAAGGGAGTTCATGTCCTTGATAGGCCTTTTAACAGTCACAGAAAAACAAGTTCACCTGGGCAGACTACACATGGGGCCCATCCAATGGCATCTCAAAAGCAATTGGAGGATACCGGAATCGTTAGAAAAACTGATTCCCCTACCCAGATCTCTACATCCTCACTTACAATGGTGGCTGAAGGAATGTCCTCACAGGTCAACCATTACACCCCATACAACATGCTCTGCAAGTCTTTACAGACGCATCAAAAGAAGGGTGGGGCGCTCACTTAAACGAGTTCATTGCCAGAGGAACCTGGTCCCTACCGGAAAGCAAATTGCATATAAATTATCTGGAACTAAAAGCGGTGTGTCTAGCTTTAAAAGAGTTCCAAAACCTATGCGTGGGCAAAATGGTTCTCATAGCAACCGACAACACCACGGTAGTGTCCTACATCAACAAGGAAGGAGGCATGAGGTCGGGCCCACTGTGTGCCCTACTTTGGAGAATCTTGACCTGGTGCACCAGGAAACAAGTGACTCTAAAGGCCCGACACATCCCAAGTCGTTTAAATGTAGTGGCAGACAAGCTATCCAGGTTAGGCCAGACCATCCAAACAGAATGGTCCCTCCTTCCAGAGGTTTTCCAGACCTTATGCAACAGGTGGCACCAGCCTCAAATAGATCTCTTTGCCACGAGATTCAACAACAAATTGCCCCTGTTTGTATCACCAGTCCCGGACCCCATGGCCACTGCAGTGGATGCACTCAGCCTGTCATGGGAGAATCTGGACGCATATGCCTTCCCACCGACAGCCATATTGGGCAGAGTGGTGAAGTTGCAGGACTCACCATACCAAAGGTTGATCCTTATTGCCCCGGGGTGGCCCAACATGCCATGGTTTTGGGATTTGGTGGAGATGTCCAGTCAGATCCCATTGCTCTTGCCCCAGCTGACCAACCTCCTGACTCAACCCTTCAATCAGACCCCTCACAGAAATCTGACAAATCTAAATCTCCATGCTTGGCTCCTAGAGCCACAGCTATCAAGGAGCAGGGTTTCTCTGAGGCGGTGGCAGTAAGAATTGAGGCTCCTCAAAGAGGATCAACCAGATCAGTGTACGAGGCAAAGTGGGCCATTTTTACAAAGTGGTGCATCAATCATAAGGTGGACTTCGGGTCACCACCTGTGAAATCAGTGGCAGACTTTATTTTCTACCTCTTCCAGGACAGGAAGTTACAGCCCAGCACCATTGATGGTTACAGATCTGCCATTGCTGATAAGCTGGGGAATTCACCCCTTAACGTCAGCAAAGATGAAAATCTCACCCTAGTTTCCACAGAGACAAACCCAAGGGTCTGAGGGGAATCCCCTCCTGGAACCTCTCCTTGGTATTACACCAACTGACCAAGGCTCCTTTTGAGCCTCTCAGAGAAGCGTCACTAAAGCACTTGACCTTCAAAACGGTGTTCCTCTTAGCCCTTGGTTCGGGCAAGAGAAGAAGTGAGATACATGCTTGGCAGCACAAGAATATTAGACACCAGTCCGACTGGTCCAAGGTGTCTCTGTACCCATCACCCAGCTTTCTTTCCAAGAACCAGCTGGCCAAAGAGGGTCCAGATAGTGTTGCCCCAGTGGTTATTCCAGCCCTGGCACCAACTCTGGACAAATCTCTCAAGTCTGATAGGTCCCTCTGCCCAGTCAGAGCCTTGCGCTACTATTTGGACAGAATCTCAGGCAGAATAAGGAGTTAGTTTTTGTCTCCTTCAAGAAAGGCTTCGACAAAGACATCTCCCCTGCCACCATCTCCTCCTGGATCAAGCAAACTGTGATCCTTTGTTATGAGCTTTCTGAACACCAGGCCCATTCATTGCATCAAATAAAAGCCCATGATGTCAGGGCCTTTTCTGCTTCTAAGGCCTTCCAGTCGGGAGTTTCCTTAGAACAGATTTTGTCAGCTTGCCACTGGAAATTACATAATACCTTCACACAATTTTACTTGAAGGATGTGGCTTGGGCTGACTCCGAACTTTATCACCTGGGACCTGTAGTGGCTGCTCAGCAGATCCACCAGTAGCCCAGAACAGGGAGGAGACCTGTACATATTTGGGCTTATGTAAATAGTGTATATATAGTTAAGAAGCATAAAAAAAAACAAAAAAAAAAACTGTGATGTGCTTCCTTCGGGAGGTTTATTTCCTTAGGGACTGAACTCATCCCTCTCTTCCCCTTACCTCAGAGCAGGTCTGTAAAAAAAGGGGGGAGGCGAGTCGGTTTGGACCGATTGACCGATTTCTGTTGACCGTCTATAGCCTTAAGGGTCTTGCCGACCCCAAGGTCAACCCAGGCTTGGAGGAAATTTTGTTCGTTCTTTTCTGAGTTCATTTAAGTCCCTAGTAACTTACCTGCCGACCAAGCGGTAGTTATTCGTTATTCAGCATATTGTCCATTGGATAGGATGTATTAACGCAATAAAATTGCAAATTTAATAAGTAAATTAAATTTTTATAAGTTAATAACCTATCCAACGGACACACAAGACCCTCCCACCGACCCCGCTATCATCTTACTAGGGGTCTAATAGGTTTAGACAACGAAAAAGATGCTATGATGTCAGGTTGTCTAGACAGGAAGGAAGTACGATGCGCCACCTGGCGAGTGCAGTGTGAGGACCGGCCAGCCGGTGGAAACACAGAACGTCTTTTTCTGACGTTTGGCGGGCCAGTCTGCGCCGACCGGTTTAGCATATTGTCCATTGGATAGGGTATTAACTTATAAAAATTTAATTTACTTATTAAATTTGCAAGTTAATCATTATTACAAATGGTTATGTTACACCATTCATCACGAAATCATAATTAGTCAGAGTTCCCCCGACTCTCTCAGGATACAAGGCCCATCAGAAAGACCTAGCTTAAGGATGGAGGCCAGTTATAGACCTTAGCAGGCTCAACTACTGTGTTCAAAATGGAAAAACCAGATTCCGTCAGGAATAGGTTTTTTCAATAGATCTCTCAGACACCTATCTTCATAATTATCCCTATCCACCTGGCTTCACAGAAGTACCTTCGGTTCACATACAGGTCTCAAATTTACCAGTTTACCCTTTTGGCCTAGCCACAGCCTTATGGACGATTGGCTTATCAGGGCCCAGTCTCAGAAAGAGGCACAACTGAACAGAGATTGTGGTAGACCTAACCCAGTCCTTAGGATGGATAGTCAATCAAGAGAAGTCTGAACTTAAACCAACTCAGGTGTTTATGTTCCTGGGCTACAAATACCACCTAGATTTGGCCCTTGTAAAACCCACTTGAGACAGATGGTTCAAACTTCAGGAGTTGATCCAAAAAGTCAAAAGTGTGCTTAGACTGCAAGATGCTTGATGCCTGTAATTGGGTTGCTTGTCTCTAGATGGTCCCAGAGGGTCGCCTTCACATGAGACCCTTTCAGTGGGATCTCAAAGAGAACTAGAAGTATCTCCAGTCCTTTCTTTCTTTCAGTTCACCTATAGTGGTGGTAAAACCCTGTCAATGTACTGAATTGCTTCAGACCTTCTGATGTTGAGAATAATGACCTGGTGCCATTATTATATCCCCAAACGAAAGTTGGGGATATATTGGATTCAGGTCCGTCGCGCAGCTGCCACCGTAATTGCCGCCACCGTAGAAATTTCCTTGTGTACGCGATAATTAACGGATCAGTATTTCTTTTTCAAACTTTTTTTTTCACCAACACTGCTTGTTTTTTTCAAACTTGGTCCACAAGGGTGCCCAAAGTAAGATCACTATTTTAAGGTGACCATAAACTCCCAATAATAAAGAACTTATGGCCACCTTAAGGTCAGAAATTTGACTTTTGGCCACTTAGAGCCCACTAGGTCACAAACTACGACGCTCATCTGGCTAAAATTTTACCTGAGAGCACTTTAATATATTCTTAGTACATGTGTTGAAAATCAAGACTTTAAGTTCAGGATAAAATTGTGTTTGAGGCCCATAAAGATCCCTCTTAGGGATTTTTTCCTACATTTTTCACATATTTTGCCCTATAATTTGGAAGTGGTAATTCTGATGAGTCTCAAACTGCACTAAGTATAACTTTAATATGTAATCCTTGTCTGTGAAAAATTTAAAGGCTGTAGGTTTACCTATAAGGTCGACTTAAGGTTTCAAAGTTGCCCACAGAGACCCAATTTATGGACTTTTTGCCACTTTTAAGCACTGTAGCTTTCAAACTATGTCTCTCATCTAAGTGAAATATCATCTGGGAATATATCGATATGTTTTCTTATATGTGCCCCAAAATTTAGGTCTTAAATAGACATTTAACCTGTGTGTGCAGACCATTAACACCCACCCGAGTATTTTGCCCTGTAACTTGGAAACGGTAAGTCTGAGAAGTTTCAAACTGTATTAGATATAAATTCTATGTGTAATCTTTTTAGTTGACAGATTTTAAGTCTGAAGCTTTAATTTGAAGGTCACATTGAGGTCTCTAAAAGGCCCACAGCGACCCAATATTTGGATTTTTTGCCACTTTTAAGCCCTGTGACTGTTAACTATGTGACTGATAGAGCTGTAATCCCATCTGGGAATATATTATGTTCTTTTTACATGTTCCAAAAATAAAGGCTTTGAGTAGACATTTAACCTGTGTATCAGGACCATGAACACCCACCCGAGTGACCCCTTTTAGACATTTTTCACATATTTTGCCCTGTAACTTGGAAATGGTAAGTCTGAGAAGTTTCGAACTGTATTAGATATACATTCTATGTGTAATTTTTGATTGTGAACGAATTTAGGTCTGAGACTTTAATTTGAAGGTCACATTGAGGTCTTTAAAAGGCTCATAGAGACCCAATATTTGGACTTTTTGACACTTTTAAACCCTGTGGCTGTCGAACTATGTGACTGATAGAGCTGAAATCTCATTTGTGAATATATTATTATTTTCTTTTCACATGTGCCAAAAATTAAGGCTTTTAGTACAATTTAACCTGTGTATGAGGACCATAGACACTCACCCAAGTGACCTTGCGGCATCTGCATATGCGTGAACATCTCCAAAACCACAAGACCCAGAGACATGCTGTTACTTTTAAAAGATACCTTATCTATCGAGGATGATAAATTGTAAGGTAGATTCCTTTGTGTCAGTATAAGACCTGGATCTTTCTTAATTAAGTGGCCCGTCAGAGGCGCTTATTTGTTTTCACGTAAGTTCGACTGATCACCGCCGCAGGATTATGGTCTCCCTTAATAACTTCTTGGGCGTTCAAATTTTTCTTTCCTTCTTATCTTTCTTTAAAACTATAGGGGCGGGAAAATTTTTTGGGATACTTTGCGGAGACCTTAATCTTTACTTAAGGTAACCTTAAGCATTTTCAAAAACACCCTGTCGTAGCGTTCCAGAAAAACCCACACACACCTGTGCTATAAAATTTATCAGGTACATTTTAAACCTAAATCCACACGTCGGAAAGGATTTTCTGATCAATCGGACCATAGATGCCTGCATGGGAGGCATTTTATTTTTATAAATTTTTTTTAAATGGGTACTTGATCTGTATCTCAAAAATAGTCAGGATTTCGGCGTTTTGTTGGAATAAGTTATTCAGCTACTTTTTGATAATCTTTCACATGCCAAAGTTTTAGCCCTGTATCTACAATCTTAAGATCACTTTAATGTCAAAAAGGGGATTTTCGCCCTCGAGTTCACTCAGTTTTTGACTTTTTTCAACCAAACTTGGCATATATATTAAGATTTTCCAAAGGATTATCCTGACTTTATGTTGACCTTAAACTATTAATAGAATTGGAGCTATAGCCCCCCCTAAAATCATAAAATTGGAATAAAGCCGTCTGGCCCCATTCTTTTTCTATATCTAACATATATTGATATTGAAGGGGCATTCTCAGTTTATGGTCACCTTAAAGTTTCAATATGAATGAAGTTATGGTCACCTTACAGTGAAAAGAAGGAAGTTTTCAGCCTCCAGCTATCTTATTGTTCAAATGACCTAAGCTAAACTTTATGCACTTATAAAGTATGACAAAAGGGACATTCCTATTTTATGGTCACCCTTAAAGTCCCAATATGAGTGAAGTTATGGCCACTTTGCAGTGAAATGATGGTGATTTTAATCTCCAGCTATTGTATTGTTCAGTTGACCTCAGTTAAATTTTGCACACTTATTAAAGATGAAAATAGGGACATTCTTATTTTCTTTCCACCTTGGAGTTCCAATACAAGCACAGCCATGGCTATCTTGAAGTAAAAATGAGAGTTTTCAGCTCCCAACTGACTTACTGTTCAATGACATCAGTTCAACTTTACACATTGATTAAGTTTAAAGAAGACTTCTAATGACCTTTTTATTTAGAATTCCTGTATTTAAGAGACTTTGGCCTACTTAACATAATAAATATATAGTTTTTCCTCCCACCTCATTTATTTTAAGACTTTTTAAAATCACACCTGCCACATGTATACTTGTAAATTTCTGTTATCTGGCAAAGCTAACCTAGTGTTTTTGAAGTTATGGCATCTTCAAAGAAAACTAATGAGGTATTTAGCATGCAGTGATGTGGTTATTAATATATTGCAACTGGTCACTGTTCATATAATATAAATTCCCAATTTTAGGCACATTAAAAAAATTCCACATGTGGATATGACTTTTCCTTTTTGGGAAAAAAAAGCTTTAAGTAATTCAGCTTTTGTTTAGCAGTAGGAGTTGTTGATCTAGCTACTTATTCACATACACTATGTAAATTCGTCAAATGTATAGACTTGACTTTCTCTTAAAAAGTTGTTTTATCTTAAGCATATTTATCTTATAAAAATATTTAATAGCAATGAATTTTCAGAGGCATAAAATGAAAGATATACAACATATGAATGTCCCTATCTATAGCCAATTATAGTTTACTACAGTGTATCTTTATTATTATAATTTTTCTCCTCCAACTCTATATTTGCTTTTGTGTGATATCTATCTGGAGGCAGATTGACTCATGATGCCCCACTGTGCTTTATGTGTTAACATCTGTGGGTTTAGGTGTGTGTGTGTGTACAATGAAAGTTGATATGGGATATCAAAATGTATTTATTTCTTTTTTCATTAAGGGATATGCCTACAGTAAATCTTTTTGGGGGTAAACAATTCAAACCAGGACATTTAGTTTCATGGAAGAAGAGCCTTGTGTTAAGAATGACTTGTCTGTTTTGAGAGAATGGAAAAAGCTTTAATAATATGTCAAAACCTTGGGCTTTCATGATATTCAGATATAGAGTGATGTGTGAATTAAAAATGTTAACAATAACATCTGACAACATGACCTTTTGTGTTTTTTTACAATGGAATAATAAAGGATTTCACAAATACGAATATCTTGAGGATATTTATCTTATAAAAATATCAAATAGCAATGGATTTTCAGAGGCATAAAATGCCTCAAAGATATACAACATATGGATGTGCCTATCTATAGCCAATTATAGTTTACTACAGTGTATCTTTATCATTATTAATCTAGGATTAAATATCTCCTGGAAAAAATTACAATCCCAAATTTACAGCAAAAATGATGTATTCTTTTAATAAAATATACCACTCTACGAAACACAATAAAGCTCACATTCTACTTACAGTCTAATACTGCAACTGATGCAGTTTTTAGATAATCCACTTTCCATTAGATACAAAACACAGTAAAGCTTACCTTCTCCTTACAGTCTCATACCACAACTACTACAGCCTTATGAACTCAAGTCTCCATCCGGGTGAGGGCTGTTGCGGTAGTACCGGGCTGCTTGTTTTTGTTAGCAAAAACCTTTTTCTAGTTATTTTTTTTATGAATTTTTAAAATAATTTTTAATGCATTAAAATTCATAAAATCAGGCACTTAATCACTTAGAACTTCAAAAGTATTGCATTTAGAGCATTTTGCTTAAATATGTTATTAAGCTACTTTTTTCATAGCTACAACATGGTGAGTAACTTGGGCATCTGTCCCCATATCTTAATGAGTAATAGCTACTTTGTGACTTTTTAATAACTTCCAGAAGGAGTAAAATCACTTATAACTTGAAAACTATTGCATATACAGAAGTTTGTATAAATATGTTATTCAGCTACTTTTGGGTCAGCTATAACATAGTAAAGTTGCAGACCTGTAACATCATTGCATATTAGCTGAATAATAGCTACTTTTAGGTTCTCACTGTTACTTAAATACTAAATTACTTATAACTATAATTTTGTTTAAATATGTTATTTATCTACTTTTGGTTAACAATAACATCAGCATAGCTCAGTAATAGCTACTTTCAGGTTGTCACTGTTGAGTAAATCAGTTGTAAATTGAAAACTATTACTTTGTTTGAATATGTTTTCTACCTAATTTTGTTCCTTAATAGTTAACTTGGTACTTTACTTCTGAGTATCATTTGCAGAGCACAATTTTTGTGTCCTTTCTTTCTTTCACTTCTAATCTGAAACTCAAAGCACACAGTCAGCTGACACAGAGCCTGATCAAGGGCACTGATTGCTTGTTGACATTTTTTTCTGTATTTTGCCCTGTAATTTTGAAATGCTAAGTTTGAGAAGTTTGAAACTGTATTATATATAATTATATCCCCAGAGGAAAGTCAGGGATATATTGGTTTCATGTCCATCGCGCCGCCACCATATATTTTGATTTGTGTGCGCGATAACTCAAAAACGCATTCACCGATTTCATTCAAACTTGACACACACATGTATTTGGGTCAGGAGATGAATCCTATTTTAAGGTGACCTTAAACTCCCAATAATAAAGAACTTATGACCATCTTAAGGTCAGAAATTTGACTTTTTGCCACTTAATGCTCTCTAGGTCACAGACTATGTGGCTTATCTGGCTCAAATTTTACCTAGGAACACATTACTATATTCTCCTTACATATACCAAAAATCAAGACTTTATATCAAGGTTAAAATTTTTTGAGGCCCATAAAGACCATACTTAGACGTTTTTTTTACATTTTTCCCATGTTTTCCCCTATAACTTGAAAGTGGTAGGTCTGACAAGTCTGTAACTGTAGTAAATATAACTTCTACATGTACTCTAAGTCTGTGAAAAATTTTAAGTCTGTGTAACTTTAATTTTAAGGTCACTTTAAAGTCTCTAAATTGCCCAAAGAGACCCAATTTATGGATGATTTGCCACTTTGAAGGCCTATAGCTGTCACACAATGTGATTGATACAGCTGAAATCTCATCTGGGTATATATGATTATGTTCTGTTTACATGTGAGAAAAATCAAGGCTTTAAACAGATGTTTAACCTGTGTATGAGGACCATAAACACCCACCCGAGTGACCCTTTTACGACATTTTCAACATATTTGGTCCTGTAACCTGGAAATGGTAAGTCTGACAAGTTTCTAACTGTAGTACATATAACTTCTACATGAAATCTTTGTCTGTCAAAAATTTTAAATCTGTAACTTTAATTTTAAGGTCACCTTAAGGTCTCTTAAAAGCCCAAAGACCCCCAATTTATTGACTTTTTACCACTTTTAAGCCCTATAACTGTCATAATATGCGCCTGATACAGCTGAAATCTCATCAGGGAATATATTAATATGTTATTTTTTCATGTGCCAAAAACCAAGGCTTTAAGTAGACATTTAACATGTATGTGAGACCCATGAATGATCCACTCAGAGGACTTTCTTTTTAAAACTGACCCCCCCAAAAAAAAAAAATTAAAAAAATGGTTTAACCAAAAAAAAATGAAAAATAGTTTATAATAATTGTGAATCACACAAAATGGGTGCTGCAAAAAATTCCCAGTGAATGCTTGTGGTGTGAGAGATGGCTGTCTGGGGATATGTTGGCGTAGAGTCGGCGCAATTTAGTTTTTGTTTGTTATCTATGTCCCCAAAAAGTTTCAGATCTGTAGTTTAATTGCTAAGGTCACTTTAACGATTCTAAAATGCCCACAGAGACCCAATTTATGGACATCGTGCCACTTTAAAGATCTGTAACTGTCAAACAATGTGGCTCAAAGAGCTGAAATCTTTGAATTTTTCAAAAGAAGTGCCTGTCTATTTAAATTTTGAATATTAATGATGTTAGGCTTTTAAGAACTTATTTTTGTGTTTTTATCCCTCTGCTTGCTGAGTTTTTAACTTTTTAAAATGAAACTGGTTATACATATTAAAGTAGGCAAAATGGACACTGTTATTTTCGAGGACCTGGTTCAGTGAAGAAAGAGGAGAGGGTACCATTACACCTGGGTCTAATGGTGCCAGTGGTACAGTGAGACCCGTTTAACAAACGCCAAGTGGCACAGTGAGACCCAGGAAAGAGCAATTATTATTTCATGAAAAATATTTAAGTTCTTTACTAGTGGTACAGTGGGACCTGTCTCCTCGCTAGTTCATCCACAGTGGGACCAACCCCTGCCAAACTTCCTCCCTACATGCAAATTCGTCCCTGGTTTCACAGTGGGACCCACTCCTGCCCCAGTTCTTCCCTACTTCACAGTTTCTTCTAAGTGGCACAGTGGGACCTGCCTCCTCTCTAGTTCCTCCCTAGTGGTACAGTGGGACCCACCCCTGCCAAACTTCTTCCCTGTATGCAATTTCATCCATGGTGGCACAGTGGGACCCACTCCTTCCCTAGTTCTTTCTTACTTCACGATTTCTTCCCTAGTGGTACAGTGAGACCCACCCCTGCCAAACTTCTTCCCTGCATGCAATTTCATCCATGGTGGCACAGTGGGACCCACTCCTGCCCTAGTTCTTCCTTACTTCACGATTTCTTCCCTAGTGGCACAGTGGGACCCACCTCCTCTCTAGTTCTTCTTTACTTCACGATTTCTTCCCTAGTGTCACAGTGGGACCCATGTCCTCTCTAGTTCTTCCCTAGTGGTACAGTTGGACCCAGCCCTGTCCATCTTCTTCTCCACCTGCAAATTCGTCCCTGGGAACATAGTGAGACCCATTCCTGCCAAACTTCTTCCCTACTTCACAATTTCCTCCCTAGTGGCACAGTGGGACCTGCATCCTCTCTAGTTCCTCCCTAGTGGCACAGTTGGACCCACCCCAGCTAAACTTCTTTCCTACATGCAAATTTGTCCCTGGTGGCACAGAGTGACCCACTCGTGCCCTAATTCTTCTCTAAGACACAAGTTCTTCCCTAGTGGCACAGTGAGACCTGCCTCCTTTCTAGTTCCCCTACTGGTACAGTGGGACTCATCCCTGCCAAACGTCTTCCCCATATGCAAATTTATCCCTAGAGGCACAGTGGGCCTGACTCCTGCCCAAATTCTTCCATGCTTCATGATTTCTTGACTAGTGGCACAGTGAGACTCGTTTCCTCTCTAGTCCTTCAATAGTGGAACAGTGGGTCCTGTCTCCTCTCTAGTTCCTCTCTGGTGGTATAGTGGGACCTGCCTCCTCTTTAGTTCATCCCTAGTGGTACAGTGGGACCCAGTCTTGCCAAACTACTTCCCTACATGCAAGTTCATCCCTGGTGGCACAGTGGGACGCACCTCTGCCCTATTTCATCCCTATTTCACGATTTCTTCCCTAGTAGCAAAGAGGGACCTGCTAGTTCTTTTTAAGTAGTACAGTGGGACCCACCTCCTCTCTAATTCCTCCCTAGTGGTACAGTGGGACCTGCCTCCTCCCTAGTTCTTCCCTGGTGGTACAATGGGACCTGCCTCCTCGCTAGTTCTTCCTTGGTGGCACAGTGGGACCCACCTCCTCGCTAGTTCTTCCCTGGTGGTACAGTGGGACCTGCCTCCTCGCTAGTTCTTCCCTGGTGGTACAGTGGGACCCGCCTCCTCTCTAGTTCTTCCCTAGTGGTACAGTGGAAGTAGGGACTTGCCACTAGGGAAGAAATCATGAAGTATGGAAGAATTTGTGCAGGAGTGGGGCCCACTGTGCCACTAGGAATATTAATTTGAATGTGGGGAAGAAGCTTCACAGCGATCGGTCCCACTGTACCATCAGGGTGGAATTAGAGAAGAGGCATGACCCACTGTACCACTAGGCAAAAATTCATGAAGTATGGAAGAATTTGTGCATGAGTGGGGCCCACTGTGCAACTAGGAATACATTTTTCATGTGGGGAAGAAGTTTAACAGGGATGGGTCCCACTGTACCACGGGGGAGAACCAGAAAGGAGGCAGGTCCAGATGTGCCACGTGGGAAAAAATTGTGAAGGAGTTGGGCAGATGTGGATCCCACTTTGCCACCAGGGATGAATTTGCATGTAGTGAAGTAGCTTGTCAGGATTGGGTCCCACTGTACCACAAAGGAGAAAGTGGAGAGGAGGTAGGGCCCATTGTACCAGTAGGGAAGAATTCGTGAAGTAGGGAAGAATTAGGGCAGAGGTGGGTCTCACTGTGCCACCAGGGATGAATTTGCAAGTAGGCAAGTAGTTTGGCAGGACTGGGTCCTACTGTACCACTAGGGAAGAACTAGAGAGGAGGTGGGTCCCACTGTACCACCAGGGAAGAAGTAGAGAGGAGGTGGTTCCCACTGTGCCACCAGAGAAGAACTAGTGAGGAGGCAGGTCCCACTGTACCACCAGGAAAGAACTAGAGAGGAGGTGGGTCCCACTGTGCCACCAGAGAAGAACTAGGGAGTAGGCAGGTCCCACTGTACCACCAGGGAAGAACTAGAGAGGAGGCAGGTCCCACTGTACCACCAGGGAAGAACTAGAGAGGAGGTGGGTCCCACTGTGCCACCAGAGAAGAACTAGCGAGGAGGCAGGTCCCACTGTACCACCAGGGAAGAACTAGAGAGGAGGTGGGTCCCACTGTGCCACCAGAGAAGAACTAGGGAGGAGGCAGGTCCCACTGTACCACTAGGGAAGAAGCAGAGAGGAGGCGGGTCCCACTGTACCACCAGGGAAGAACTAGCGAGGAGGCAGGTCCCACTGTACCACTAGGGAAGAACTAGAGAGGAGGCAGGTCCCACTGTACCACCAGGGAAGAACTAGAGAGGAGGCGGGTCCCACTGTGCCACCAAGGAAGAACTAGCGAGGAGGCAGGTCCCACTGTACCACCAGGGAAGAACTAGAGAGGAGGTGGGTCCCACTGTGCCACCAGAGAAGAACTAGCGAGGAGGCAGGTCCCACTGTACCACCAGGGAAGAACTAGAGAGGAGGTGGGTCCCACTGTGCCACCAGAGAAGAACTAGGGAGGAGGCAGGTCCCACTGTACCACTAGGGAAGAAGCAGAGAGGAGGTGGGTCCCACTGTACCACCAGGGAAGAACTAGAGAGGAGGCAGGTCCCACTGTACCACCAGGGAAGAACTAGCGAGGAGGTGGGTCCCACTGTGCCACCAGGGAAGAACTAGGGAGTAGGCAGGTCCCACTGTACCACTAGGAAAGAATTAGAGAGGAGGTGGGGTCCCACTGTACCACCAGGGAAGAACTAGGGAGGAGGCAGGTCCCACTGTACCACTAGGGAAGAATTAGAGAGGAGGTGGGGTCCCACTGTACCACCAGGGAAGAACTAGGGAGGAGGCAGGTCCCACTGTACCACTAGGGAAGAAGCAGAGAGGAGGTGGGTCCCACTGTACCACCAGGGAAGAACTAGCGAGGAGGTGGGTCCCACTGTGCCACCAGGGAAGAACTAGGGAGTAGGCAGGTCCCACTGTACCACTAGGAAAGAACTAGAGAGGAGGTGGGGTCCCACTGTACCACCAGGGAAGAACTAGCGAGGAGGCAGGTCCCACTGTACCACTATACAGAGCTTAGCATTCACCCATTTAGTTAGGTATGAGTTCGGTAAAAAGTAGTTCTTAAAATTGTAATCGAGGAAATAATAAATGCTCCCCAACTATTAGCGGTGTTACCATTAGACCCAGGTATAATGGTACCACCCTCACTGCAGCGCTGATGTTCCTTTTGTTATTTTCTGGTGAGCTTTAAGTCTGAATATTAATGAAATTATAGCCTTATGTAGTAAAAAAGGGGATTTTAACCCTTAACTAGCCCAGTATTATTCAACTTCTCTCAGTTACTTTTGACATAGCTCCTGCAGTTATGAACTTATTGCAGTTGATAATCACACATTTATAATTCTCAATTCTGAATTATTATTATAAATCTGTTCTTGTGGTTTAATAATTTATATTTAAATCTGGAGGTATAATTTTCCTGTTGGACATTACTTATTTATATATTTGAATTTTTTTTATTGGTCATAAGATTAACTGACCTTTTTGCGGGCAAGTTTATAAAATAGATAGACTGGACCATTTATGATTTCTGAGTATTTTATTACCCCTTTTATATATATCAGAGTGCTTGTTATCTCTTACCATTTATGCAGTATCACTCCATCCCTTTGTCTTATTAGGTAATGTAATCCCCCTACCTCCTCTGGGGACCTCCAGCTATTGAGTGACACTAAATAAACAAAATTATTGAAATGATATCAAATTAGAAACAAAAAACCAGGCTCGTCAGTGGGGTTGCAGATCTCCTGTAATAGTGTTAGATCTTCAGTAATAGTGTTAGATGTTTAATTAGATGATCATCATACATCAGTCAGATTTATACCATATCTTTTTTTTTTTGCTCTACACAGATATGTGAATAAAGCACTCATCCTCTTTGTTTAAGCAGTATGATGGTATAAAACCTGGCATATGTAGCACTATATAAACTAAAACTTCATTTTGTTTGCAAGGAACTGAGAAGTGATATTGTCAGATTTTACTGTTTCTTCTTATTATAAATGAAACTGTGAAACCAGCTTAAATTTACTTTTTAAAAGGCTTTCTTGAAACCTTTTTTTGTATACATGAATTCTTCATTGCAAAGGTTTTGGCCACCTCTGGTATTTTTATTGTTTCCATTTTGCAGTATTATGTAAATCTATCAACAGTGAATTAAATGCTAATGAAATCAACTTACATACTTTATACAGTGCAACTTTAGTTCAGTTAATGTTTATCCTGACACTGTATATCCTGAGTAGTTGTCTAAATGGAGTACTGATTGATTAATTGATTGATTGGTTGATTTATAAAAAATAATTTCTATGTGGTTAGAAAATTTTTTTTTCTTATGGATGAACATGTTACCCTGTCAGATTGTTGTGGGCAAAGTTCCTTGTGGGCAAAGTGACTGTAGATAGAGTTTGCATTGGACAAAGTTCTTGTGGGCAAAGTTCCTGGATTTGCATTTGTTGTCTGGGGATACAATTTTGCTTGCAAAAAATACTATTGTAGATTGAATTACTCAAGTTCTTATATAAGTGGTTGATTATGTTTTCCCTCAAAATTATATCACACAGAAGGGGTCCCATGGAAAATACCCAGTCAAAACATGTTGCATGAGTGATGACCTGTCTGGAGATATGTTGGCACCAAGTTGCCCCAATCTAGTTACAAAATAACCCTACGGGCATGGCATATTCCAGGGTTACTAAGTGTGATGGCTGACTCACTGTCCAGGTCCAATAAGATCCAATCAACAGAATGATCACTGCAGGTGCTCCAACAGATCTGTCAATAGTGGTTCACCCCTCATGTAGACCTGTTTTTCCACTCATCTGAACCGCAAGTTTTCACTGTATGTATCTCCAGTTCCAGACCAATATGCATAGGAGATAGATGCTCTGAACATAAATTGGTCGGGTCTCACTGCTTATGCTCACCATATGACCCTCCTTCACAGGGTGATCCAGAAAATATGGCAATTTACCGCATCATACTAATAGCCCCAGACTGGCCAGTGATGCCCTGGTTTTGGGACTTAGTGCAGCTCTCAGTGGAGATCCCACTTAAACTACCAAGGTCAACAACACTCCTGAAATAGTCCCACAACCAAGTATTCCACAACAATCCAAAACATCTAAATCTCCATGCCTGGTGTCTAGGAGTGGACTACTCTCAAGAACAAGGCTTCCCTGGCAGAGAGAATTGCCCCTGAAAGGTCATCAAAAAGGAACGTCTGCAAGTCAAAATGGGCCCTATTTGAAAAGTGGTGCAGAGAAAATTTGGTGGCTTTCTCCACACCTGTGAAACCAATGTCAGACTTTTCCATGTATCTGTACCAAGACTTAAACAGGCACCCATCAACCATTGTGTGATTATAGGACTACCATTGTTGACTCTATAGGCCCATTTCTCTCATAGCTCGGATCTTAACAGGTTCCTTTCCAGCTTTAACAGGGTAGATATCCAGAAAGTAATGGTACTGTCTCCTATTTGAGACTTTAGGGTTTTGGGCTTTTACAGTGCCTGGTTTTAACTTAAGAAACTTTAACTTTAAGAAAACATTCACATAATACTTCCATTCTCTGCTGTAATCTGTCCACCTAGCAGTTGGATTCAGCATCTAGTCCCACATAGTAAGCTATTGTAGAGCAATAAAATTGAAAAATTTAAGTACTTAAATGTAGCTTTTATAAGCTACAAGGTTACCATGTGGGACTGAGGAGGGTCCCAATCTGCCTCCCGCTATATTACAGCAGAAGGGGAATGCGCAAACTTTTCCAACTCAAAGAAGCAAGTTGCGTTCATTGTCACTATATCTAGGTCACCTTACAGCTATTTACCGATTAATGTACCTCGGCAATGTTGTGCTCTTTTTTATGTAAACTGACTTGTCAGTCAGCTGACGTTATGGGATCACTCTGCGGCGTCTGCATCCGCATGAACAACTTCTCCTCCAAAAGTACAAGCCCAAAGACATGCTGCTACTTTTAAAAGATACCTTATCTATCGAGGATGATGAATCGTAAAATCCATGCAGATCTGTCTGTTTGTCTGTTCCTCAGAGCTGTTAGAAGAGAGGTACGCCCACCCAAAATCTGAGAGACATTAAAGTTTTACTGGCCTCTAGTCAGTTAGGTTTTGGGCAAAACAATAGAATGAGGGTAAATGTAGTCAAATAATCTGAGGAATTTGTAGCTATGTTAGACCCTAACATTATATTACATGGTTTTAAGATTCTTAAATCTTAAGATTGGTAGCTTAAGATTCTAAGTTGGGCTAGCGCCAATCTTAAGATTGGCGAGGTATCAAGTTTGGCTCCATCATATATATTCCCAAATATTTGTGTAAACATAAACATTGTGCTGAAAATACTTAAGTTTAAACATTTGTCTGATTTAAAACTCACAATTACAGTTTGCACAAATAAACTTAAAGTATAGAGATTTTGAGGCCACAGTGAACTGCTAACTAAAAGTATAAAGAAGTGGGTCACATTTGTATCAAAATTGAAGGTGAACGTTGAGCAAAATGTCCCTTTCAATGGCAATGGTCATGTCTTTGTATGCAATCAGTGAATACAATGTGTTGCCAAAAGCTGTATTCATACTCATAAAATTTATTAACCATAGGTAACCAAACACGTTTTACTCACTCCACATACCACTACAGGTGGAGTGGTGTCAGAGAAAATTTACATCACATCACAAATGCTGGCAGAAAGCTCATAGAATTATATTTAATTCTACCAAGTAGTGTTCAGAATCAAGAACAGGTCAATACTGTGTACTTTTCATGTAAATCCCCAGTTATCATACTTATGGAACTGAGACAGGGTGGACAGTCTTATGGACTGAACAGTTATAAGAGACACAATAAGTATTACCGTTTATCCGTTGTACATACTATCCAGTCTGTGAGACTGTCTGCCCCTGAAGGTTATACCACAAAGAATGAACTTATAGAAGACCCCAAACCTTCCAAATTATAAGGTCAAAAGAAAAAATTAATATATGTTTCTTCTTATTATAACATCTACAGAAGTTAAAAAAGGTTCCTTTTTTGCCCAGTAATATTCCTTTTCAAAGTTTTGATACTGCTTTTAGGTTTGGAAGGTGATGAGGCATGAAATAACATCTACACTTACCAATCAATCTCAAACAAATACAACTCAGACTGTTGCTAAAATATATATTACAAAAATAATTCTGTCAAAATTTTCATTGATATCATTCAAGTATATTTGCAAATTAAAATTATGTGCTGGTATCATGTAATATTATCACAGAAATCATTAATTCTTAAGATAATTTTTAAAATGACATGACTGAGTGTTCTCTTAACATAAAAATCAGCATGTAAAAAATAACATTAAAAAATAAAAGCTTTTTGTTACCAAGATTTTAAATTTGTTACATTCCACATGTATTTGGAGTTTTAACCAATAAATGGCAGAAAACTGTATTTAATTTTATTTATTTATTTTATTTCAAGATTCCTACACAAAGTACATAGAACTTTACAAGTTTTTGAATAAAAAAGCAGAACAGAAAAGAAACAAACATCAAAATTTTTAACATAGTTACATTCTATTTACATGATCACGTTGAAATTATTTGATAGAGAAGTAATCTAACATAGTATTTATTTCAGCTTTACTGAAGTCATTATTATTTTCTCTTAAGTTTATAACATCTTTAATACAACATATATTAAATACATCATCGTCATTAGTGCAATCATTCTCTTTCATTAAATTTATTATTTTATCATGTGGTATTTCTAATTTTTTTTCAATTGTAATACTAAATTTATTTCTCACATAGTTACTGCCTTGGTTTACTACTGAACAACATAATTGCACAACAGGGTTTTCACTACAAATTACCTTATTGTAAAATTTAACAAATCTTTTAATCAGCTGGTTTTCAATAGAAATATCATCCACAACCTTGTGTAAGTAACCACCATGTGCTCTTTGACTTAATCCAATTAATTGTATCATACATTATCTCCAGCACACATAAAATTTTACCACATCACATGAAAATTCCCAAAGAACACACCCATATAAGGTCAAGCAGTAAGTTTTAAATAATCTATACTTCACACTTACTGAGGAATGCCTAAATACACTCATCATTAAGTTAAATCTTTTGATAAAATCATTATTAGTCTTTAATATATGATTCTCCTGAGATTTGCAGCCAATAGAATGTCCAAGATGGTCTGCTGCATTAGTAGAAGTAATAGCTACACCATTAAAATATATAACATGTGACTTGTGTAACTTCTTGCCTAGGATGACATATATGCTTTTACTAGGATTAAATTTAACAGCAAAAATACATCCAAATTCAGCAACAGGCTTTAACATGAGTTTAAGTGATGTCACAGAAGGTGCAAGTATAGCAACATCATCTGCATAAGCAATTGCACCCATGAATTTATTTCCTACATAACACCCAAAACCTAACTTTTCAAGCTTTTGCAGCAAAGCATCCATGTATACAGCAAATAGAAAGGGGGATAACATTCCCCTTGCTTGACACCATTTTCTACTGAGAAAGCATTTGACACACTATTACCCCATTTTATTCTGAGCTTTTGTTGAGTATAACAAGAAACTAAGAATCTGACTACGATTGGACAAAGACCTCTTTTTAACAGAAGAGTAAGTAGTTTAATATATTCCACTCTATCAAAAGCCTGAGAGGCATCTATCATGATACAAGGTACATAACTACCTTTATTTATATAATACTGGTTTACTTCCTTAAACACAAATGTGCGCATGCTTGTTGAATGATTTTCCTTGAAACCAAATTGAAGATTTGATGATCTGAGTATCATGTTGTTCATTTTAAACAGTATAAAATCATACAATTTACCTATGATGCTACTAAGAGTAATTCCTCTGTAGTTAGTTGATTCATTTAGTGATTTGTGCTTATTTTTTGGTATAGGTATTAAGGTACCAAGCAACATTTCTTCAGGAACAAAACCATGAAGTAAGCAACTGTTGAATACTAGTGTTAAACAGACAGCAGCCTTTTTGGTACCATTTATGACATAATACCAGGAATACTACCATCACTTTTTAAACTTTTTAAATGTTTAATTGCTTCTTCAACATCGGTCACGGAGACAGAATGGGAGGCATAACAAACCCCACAATCACAAGTTGTTCTTATTGAGTTTTTAATCTTTAAATTTAGAACATCCATTTCCCTTGTATTGTAAGAGACACTATTGTAGAGTGATTTATATTTGTTTGAAAATACTTCACATACACCATTCTCACCAACAGTGCTGTCAACTGTATTGGGTAACTTTGTTGTTTTACCATTCATTTTTTTCACCGTATTCCAGAAATTACTATTACAACCATTAGCCATTGAGTCACCCAACTTCTTAGCCATTATAGAATTCTTGTTCTTTTGAACATGCCTAATAGCATAGTGGTATTTAGAACGAGTATGTCTTCTCAGCTCATACAGTACACCAGAACTGGGAGAACCATTCTCCTTCCAGATTTTATGCCACAGTATACATGATTTACATTTATCCTCAACAAACATTGACCAACCAAGAACAGATGCTTGTTTTTTACATGACTTGTAGAGGGAACACACTCTTTTCCTGCAATAATATATCCATTAATAATCTTATCATAAAAATCATTTAACTCCCTAACATGGGCAGTACAAAATACATCTTTACAATGTAGAGCATCCCAGGGAATATCTATTTCATCTAGCCTTTGATCAAGTGTTACTTTATAATTTTCAATATGTTTATATCTTGCTTTGTTCCAACATACACTCTCACCACCTTTAACATTTGATATTGCAACATAGCTTATTTCATTCGGTAATGAAAAGGTTACATTGATAACAGAGTGATCAGACAAGTTATCACCATCATGATTGACACCAAAGTTTGAAGTTAAATGAAACAAGTTATGACTTACAAAGACATGATCAATATTGGATTTACCTCCATTGGCCTTACTTACAAATGTGTAGTCAACAGTAGCATTAAGATAATTTGAAACACATGTCATAGTTTCCTGTGACATAAACATATTAAGAGAGTTGGAGAAAAAAATGCCTCTGCTAAAGTCTGTGTTGAAATCACCTGCTACAATGACATATTCAGAGTCAGAGTTGTTAAGCAATGCTGAAATTTTATTTAAAATGTCTGTATATTCATTGTTGTCAGATAGTGTACCAGAATCACACAAGGCATATATACATTATACAGAAATAAAGAAAACTGGTGAAAGTTTGCTTTAATTGCACAAAGTCTTTTAGGTGAGGTTACTAGGGGTGTTATGGTAGCCAGCATAGACTCCTTCCATAGAATAGAACAACCACCATACGGTCTACCATGTCGAAGAACTGTGTTATCCATTCCTGGCACTGAATGATGTCTTATTTCAGTAAAGTTTGTGTCCAAAAAATTTGAGTCCTCATATAACCAAGTTTCTTGTAGTAGCACTATATCACAATCATCACATAGTTTTTGAACATAATTTACTTTTGTCAGGCCAAGCCCCTGACTGTTATAACTCATAATATGTAGTGAGGTAGCCATTATCTGTAATTGTCAGAAGTTACACTTGAGATGACGCGTCCACCTTTTTTCCCAAAATCTTCTTACACAAATGCCTTCAGGCCATAAACCTGGATCAAACAGTGCTTCAAATTCTGACACAGGTACAGACAATTTAAAAGACTTAAATTACAATTCTGGTTTTGACATCTGTTTGAGTGATCTAACAGAAAAACCTCTTTCCTTGATATAATTCTGTAGATCATTTAGTACAATCTTTCCATCAAGCCTAAAAATGAATAAATCTCTGTTGGGTTCTGGAGCACCTATTACATTTTTAATGTTTTTAGCATTCCCTGACACTGTTTTCCTCTTTGCCACATTATGTGCAGCCCTCCTTTTTGTTTCTTTGATAAGCAGGGATTTCAAATCCCTCTTTTTCTATATCCTTTGTGGTATGAGTCTTTATGTTACTAGAATTACCTATAAAGGGGGCATTAGATATTGGTTGTCTTTGAGGAGCATTTGATCTGTTTTTGATGAGTTCCCCTTTGGCCTCACATCTGGGATGTTGGTAATAGCTACATTGTCTTTTGAGTAAGAAATTTGCTTAACAGTCTGTGGAGAATGTAGGCCAGATGAGACAGATCCTTTGCGACTTGAGATACTCACAGTCTGTGGAGAGGGCAGGCCAGATGATTTAACAACATTTGAGTAACTGGAGATAGCACATAAACTGTCTCTGAGATCTAGGTTCTGAGCAACCACTTCATCAAGCCCTGACTGCATGTTAGACATACGTTTTTTTCATCCTATTAAGTCCATTCAGGAGTGATATGTTGTTGAGTTCTTCAGGGTGTGACCTGGGTATCACTCCCAAACTGAAAGCACTTATAGCAACCATTGGTAGATTATCACTAGTCTGAAGTTTAGCCCATGTTTGCAAAATATCCATAGCATCAGCTTCCCTGACAGATTTTGAAGGCAAGTCTTTTCTTTTTGGTCTCAAACCAATAATCTTTGAATCACAGTGACTCCACAGAATATCTTTAGCCAAGGATATCTGCTCTTTAGTAAAGTGACCTAGGACTGCATTCTTCACATTTTCTATGCTCCCACTTTGCAGTGAGAAAACAATATATCCAATGACTGGGTCAATTAGGACCTTGCTCCTGTCAAGTAAACCAGTATCTATCCCAATAATAGACTCCTCATTTTGATCACTAGACTTTGTTCCCTTCTGAGAATCAGTCAATAGAGCACTCTTTAGTAGAGTGTCATCGTCAAACTTCTTCTGTAAGGCTTTGACCTCTTTACATAAGTCATCACCAATATGGGCACCATTTATTTCTCTCCTTGCCTTTTTACAATAGGGGCACAAGTCCAGTTCTGCATATTTGAACTTAACAATCTTTCCCTTAATGTTTAAGGGGCAGGGTGAATCTGGTAAACCACAACAGACTGGCATGCTGGAAATATAAACACCCTTTTCAGTGTAAATTATATTCAAACATGCACTCCAGTTTTGTTGCAAAGTGATTTCACTCCTCAATTTTATAAAGTGGTGAGGTAATGTTGTCTGTGATTAAAAGAAGACCAAGTGAATGATATTCGAGTTTTCTGGTCAATTATATTCGTTACTTTGTATCTGTAAAAATATGGTAAAATCCAATTATAGTTATATTTCTCATTTTTATAAGAATATATTAGCTGTAATCTTTTACTTATTACAAGAGCAGATTATCCCAGCTAAACACACTTACAGTGCCATAAAGATTTTGCTAGTTTTTAAGATATGTGTATTAATTTTATATATCTTATTCATGGATTAATAAAACCATCAAATAGTCTTACGACTGGATATTTGGTGTGATAGGATTGGGAATTTAATTGAAACTTTTAGGACAACCATTCAATGTTTTTTTAAACTTTTATATTTAAGGTTAAATTATATTACATTTTCATATACAACTTTAGACAGCTCGCAATAAGTTAATTTCCTATTACATACACAATAAGTTGTTTTATTATGCTAGCTATATCTATTTCTATTATTATTTTACGATTTGACATACTAAAAAAGTTCTGGTAAGCATTTAGTGCCAAATTACTTTACGGTATCATTTTCACGAAAATATAGACATATCTACGGAATATGGCCCTGACATCGTTTCTAAGTTTGTTTCTATGAAAGCTTGTACGTTTTGGATAATAATTAAAGGTAAAATAAGTGACGTATCACCATGTTCAAACACCCATTGAATGCATATTTGCTAATTTATGTCGAGTCATTGTGTTGAGTATTTATTAGACCTTGTCAAAAGTTTGATAGACATTTATCACACCCTTGTGCATAATTAATAATGCAGTAATAGTACTGTTGTACAGTACAGTTTATTGTGACCGCAGTTTATTATGTACAATGACTTTAATGCATGCACTTAACCATCCCTTTTTGTCATGTTATCTGTTAATTCACAGTTGTGATACTCTTTAATTTATAGACCTTAAAAGTAAAAAGAAATCAAATTATTTCCTTTGCAACGTTGCTAAAGTCAACTACTGCCTTGCTACACGGGTGACATCAATTTGGGAGAGTTTTATTCTGTTTTTACCGTTTTTTGCCACTTTTCAACATAAAAATACAGTTTCATACTTATTAATAAACAGAACACCACCAATATTTCATTTTGTGGTAATCATTTTGTCTCTTAATTCTATGTTTGTACAAGCCAAAATTAGACAAAAACTGAATGTTGTACCCAAAACAAAGGGTCATTGATTTGGGACGCTTCTGGGACACCCCCAAATTACAATCCACTGAATTAAGACATGCGCTTTCATTGGCCCCAAATTTTTGTAAATAGTAAACCGACATCAGTTACTTAACTTTTACCATGTATGAGCCGTAGGAGTTGTATAAAAGCCAGAACAGACATTTATTATAAAACTACTTTATGGGAGACAGGAATTTTGGCCATCATATTAGAAAAGTATGGTTTTGTCAACTAGAGAAGCAACAGCCAATAACTACAAAGCACTCGAAATTAATTTTATGTGTCCAGATAGAAGATATGATACCAATGTTTTGTGGTCATTAATTTGGACTAACCTCATACTTTGATGATAACACAAGGACATTTTCCATGTGGTGGATATGGGGAATGTGTATAATTTTCTTTTCTATAAAATGTCACATATAAATGCTAAATGTACAGTACCAGTGGGATAAAATCATATTTATAAATGAGGTAATACTTCTAAAATTCATTTTTGTGCTGTCAAGTCAAACAAACAGTTTGTTATCCCTAAAGGGAAAAAGTGTCCCAAATTAATGACCGTCCCAAATCAATGCCGCCCGTGTACCAATTATCGCCGGGGACCAATTATCGCCGCCCATTAATTAAACGTTTATATTTCAGTAATGGCCACATATTTTGAAAGCTTTTTCTTGTGTATTTGCTTTATTCACTTTGGAAATAGTTTTACCTTATTTGAGAGACTTGGGATGTACTTTTGATCAAGTTATGTCTATTTGAATTCTGTCTGGCGATAATTGGTACCCGGCGATAATTGCCCAGATAGCAAGACTCTGTAGGGCCACCGCTGGCCCACTGGCGGCATAGCTCTCGGACCGACGTTGGCTGCAGGCGGTGGCCAGCCGTTGGCGTGACCGGCTGATAGGCAGTGGTCCACCGTTGGTAGCCGACAATAAGGTTTTCTGATGGTCCTTCAGTGGCCCACTGTCGGCAGCCAATGGTAAGCTTTTCTATTGGCCCACCAGTGGCCCATCTTCAGTAGCCGACAAGGTTGACTGGTGGTCCACCAGTGGCCCACTGTTGGGTGCCATCAAAGGTGGTTCTCTGGTGGCGTGACCAGCTGATAGACAGTGACCAAACATAAACAATGGTGGAACAGTATCTTAGGATGACATGTTCCATAGTCAAACAATAAAATTATAATGTTCAGAAACAACTTTTCTTACTGTGAATTTCTAATGAGAATGTTATTTTTATGTCTAAAATTGTTAAATAGTTAGTTAAAAATTGTGGGCCCACTGAAATATGATTTTTAGACATACCATAATAAATAATTTTTTACTAAGTGTCTCAATATCCCCTATTATTGCTCGCCGCCATCTTGAATAAAAAGCCACCATTGGCCCACCGTTGGCCCAACCTTGGCAGCCTGAGTTTTGGTTGGCAAGCCTTCACTGGGCCAGCGTTGGCATGGGTAATTCGGCCACTGATTGGAATATATTTCATGGGTAATTATTCCTTTCAACTTAAGAAACTTTATATTTTATCAGACACATACATATTGCAGCTAGTGGACCAAGGGTCGTCCAGTGGTGGCTACACCTCAACCCCAATTAATAGGGTTTTGATTTAATATATTTTTCTCCTGTACATGTTTTATGGTTTGTTTACAGGGGAAACTTTCACTTCTGTTAACTTTTCTGTGTAATTATCAGATGATTTTATTGATTAGATCTAAAATCCGGGTGGAAATTAGAAAATTCCCATCAGTGGCCCATCAATCATAGCTTATATACCACTGATATAGTTGGTGGGCTGCCAGTGGTAAATCTTGGAAGAAATTTGTGGCCCAAGAATGGGAAGAAAAGAAATATATATTAAGGCAGAGTTGTGACATCTGTTATTTAAAAATGTTGGTGTCTTGGTGATATACACATATATACATAAAGTATCCAATTACTTTGCCGTTTGTGGGGCACCGGTGGGCCAACAGTATGTGTACCATGCAGGCAGAAGGTGGACCACTGATGGACCACCAGTGGCAAATCTTACAATTTTTTTATGTAATAAAATTCAGAACACCTACTTTTGGAAAGTAATTCACTTGAAACAAATGAATTTAAGCCAAGACAGCCTCTCTTCAAGATCTGTCAAAACAAATGTCGTTCAGCAGAGCTTGAGGTGTAGCCACCAGAGGACCACCATTGGTCCACCAACTAAGTATAGCTCTTACAGATGATAGTTGCATGTGTCAGACAAAAACAAATTCTGCGAGAGTTTTAGGTTGCATCAAAAAACAAATTTATATCAAAGGAAAAAAATGAAAATATCTTTCTTTAACCTTCACTAAAAATATATATATATGTGCCACCAGTGGCCCACTGGCTGCCCATCATGGGTCATGTACTACTTATGTAGTGGGTGGACCATTGATGGACCACCTGTGGCAAATATATAAGCAAGTAATATATAAAGTAATAAAGTGGAGAAAAGACTGACTGAGCAAAATGAAGGAATACAGAATAAGTTTGTTAAAAAATGACATTAACTTATGTTAAGTGAAAGAAAACACACATTTTATCTAATTTTTCCCAGGATTTTACACCAGTGGGTGTAGGCTGGTACCTGAGCTACAGCCACTGACTCTGGTAGTTGGTGGGCCAACAGTGGGCCACGCAATGTATTTATATTTTGAAATAATGTGTTTTTAACATTGAATATTGTTAAATAATATGTCAGAAAACAGTATTTGAGGTTGCTTTTGAAGTTGTTTATAATGCTTTAAAATTTTGAAAAAAAATGCGGTCAGTGGGCCACCAGTGGCTCAGTGGTGGCCCACAAGCTATATTTTGCCACCCATAGCCAACGGTGGCCCACTAGCGTCTTGCTATCTGGGTGGTAGCAAGGCAGTACTGGTCAGCCAGTGAATTTCATGCACCCCAGTGAAGTTTGTCGCCTGCTGTAAAAGTGATTGAGGACAAGCAATATCCACATTTAAATAAACAGAATAGAAATTTGGACAGCAAGGAGCAATTTAGACCGATTAATTTGTCTCTCAGCCAATATTTAAAAGATGGATGTATTGATGAGAGACAGATGGCATAAGTATGCAAAAAACATAAACGTCCTGAAGGGCAACAAATGGCACACATCCTGACATTAAACATGTACTAGGCTACCACCTTGAGTATCAAGGGTGTGCCCCGCATTAAAGGAAATAAACTTTTTGCATAGTTAATGGATATATTTACCAAAATTTATTTGCAAAATTTCATCATTGTTTATACAAACAGGAAGTGCAGAAAAAGTGTCTATATTACTGCAAACACAGGAAATTGTGTTCCGGCATCTAAATGCTTTATATTGTTAATACATTTAAGTGCATGTATATTTTAATTTTTAAAGTGACAGTAATTTTCAGATATTTAAGTTTTTTGTGTGGCGAGGAACTCTGAACAGAAAACTCGGTCTAGGAACAATTGTGTATTGAAAGATTAAAGTAAAGAATTAATTAAGTTTTAAGATTGTAATAAAGTACAATTAAGTGATGAACTTCACTTGGGTGACAAACTTTATGGCGGCAAGTCTAATCACCACATGGAGACCAAATGGTGAGAGAAACACCGGATGTAGAACCCACCAGGCCTGGGCAAAATGTAATCGTAATCATAATCGTAGGTAATCGATTACATTTTTCAAAGTATTCATAATCATAATCGAATACTTTTGTAAAATATGCAAAGTAATCGCAATCGTATTCGAATACATTCCAAAAGTATTCGTAATCATGAATACTTTTACGAATACTTTTGAAATTTTTGTCAATTTACTCAGAATTTTACTCTTTTAAACTTATAGTTTGAAGCTTTTAATGACAACTTTGAAGTGTGAATTCATTGTGTGAGTTTTGACATTAAATAAACATGGGACTGTGTATCTTTCATTTAATATTAATTTAATATAAGCTGTATGAATTTATTAGATAGTTGCGAAGTATATTTGTTAGTATTCTTCATTAGTTGACTTGTGTGACTTTTATGATCAGGCTAGCGAAATTAAAAATAGTAGTTTTGTTACATAGTATTGCACTTTTAATTTACTTACTGTATTATGTTATAAATCTACTACTAGTAATAAATGTATGAATTCATTTACCTCAAGGATTAATGTCTACATTATGAAACAATTTTCAAGGGCGTGAGGATTTGAATCAAAATTGATAAAATAAGTATATGACCATTGTTTTTATTTTCCATAGACTTAGATTAATCAAAACCTAACACTATACAGGCCCCTGGTTCTTAAAAACTGAAAATCCAGCAATTTTAATGGGTAACTTTAGATAATGACTTGAAAGAAAGTATAACAATTGTCACACTAGGTAAGGGGATTATGAGGCCTGTGTATAAATATGTGTGTCACTTGTCAAGTTGTCATATTGGATTAATTCTCAGATTGGTAAATGTGGCAGGTATTGTGACAAGTGACATTTTAGACATAAAGGAATGATGGCTAGCTTTAAGCCAAAGTCTGTTGTGTTTGATTACTTTGAAATGCCAGATGACACATCTGGGAAATACAGAGCAAAATGTAAACAGTGTACAGCTACTGTAGCAGCTATAGGAATAACAACTTCCAATCTATTGATTCATTTGAAGGTAAACTCTTTTGTTTTAATATACATATGATAATGTTTATTCAATGATAGGCTTGATGTTTCTTATTTTGTAATGGGGTTAATTCTGGTAATTCTTCACTGAAAAACATATCAACAACAAACAATCCTCTAAAATGATGGAATTAGTTTTGATAACTTACTGTATAATATGGGATATATAATATGCAATTAGATTATCTGGTTTTATATAAGAATAAAAACCCTTTCATTTAATGCTAAATTTAATTTTGGAATTTAACATAGGTTCATTTAACACAGTTTTCAATCTGACTCATAAGCACAAATTAGATATGATTTTTTCAAAAGTAATCGTAGTGTATTCGTAAATGTAATCGAATACTTTTCAAAAAAGTAATCATAATCGTAATCGAATACTTTTGAAAATGGTGTAATCATAATCGTATTCATAATCATGAAAATTGAAAGTATTCGTAATCGTATTCGAATACTTTTCAAAGTAATCGCCCCAGGTCTGGAACCCACTTATATTATACAATTCATTTAATAACGTTAAAATGTTCATTCAGAGCTATACATATAGAAAACTTAATTTGTAAAGCTGGAAAGATAATTTCATAGCACTCCTCCTTGTTTTTGATTTATGGCAATCCATTTCAGAAAAAACAAGATATCTGCAATTAAACTTCAAATTCAGTAGAAATTTATACAAGCAATCAGTGATCAGTGATCTAATCAGTTACATATCTAGATTTTGCCTGAGATGATAAATCAGTGTAGTGATTGGTAGTGATTTGAACTGATTCACTTGTGTATGTTGATTTTAATATAATTTAAACCATTTAAAAATTGATGTTTTATCTCACTATACACAGCAACAAAGAAATTAACTGCTCACCACTTTTTCCAGGTATTCCCTCAGCCAGAATGTTATATATATTGGACCACCTCTTACCTATATGTTGTTTAATAGTTAAATTAATACTGAGGAATATGCAAGCCTGCATCTCAGTTTATTCCTTCATTGGTGTGTGTGTGGTTTGATAGAATCACAATCAAACTTCACTTACGGGTAAGCCTGTTTAACTCTAAATAAAATGTGGAGAGAGATAAAACAATTTTGTGTGAGCTAGGGATCTCTAGAGTTAAAGCTAGTAAATTAAGTTACAAGTGATGCACTTATGATTTCCATTCATAGCATAAGATGTACTTAAAACTGAAATTTATAAGTTTCAAGCTCTGTTTGGTGCCGACAAACGGAGCACTGAATGCAGTCTCTGTTTGGTGATTAGACTGACCCACTTTACAGACTGAGCAGTATAAATTTTTGTCTTAATTAAGCATCGTCAGTAGTATTTTTTGACAATGCTAAATGAATGAATAACAACTCCAACAAGTCCAAGGAAGCTACTATACTGTATGGTATTCATGTATATTATTTTATAATTGTATCCCCGGACAAAAGTCTGGGATACTTAGGATTCAGTACGGTCATGTTGCACGTCGCAGAGATTTCCTTTCGGACACGATAACTTAAAAAATATTTTAGTTAGACCTTTTAAATTTGGTATGTGGGTATATATGGGCAATGCCACAAACGCTATTGTTTTGTGACCTTGACCTTCAAGGTCACTGGTGGCCTCTTAAAGGTCAGATTTTGGCCATTTTTCACATTTTGGCCCAGTTCTCATATAACGAAAGTTAGATCATCCTATGGCTGGTATATATAATACATATATATGTCCTCTGTCAGCATGCAGAAATTTGACCTTGAAGCTCTTCATTGAAGGTCATCCACAGACCGCCAAAGTACCACACCGAGGCCATTTTTGGCCTTTTTGGAGATATTTTCACACTTAGTGCTGACTATATTGCATGAAAACTATTGAAAATGGCTTTGCAGGTTGAGTATATGATTGAGTACCAGTATCCATTTTGAAGACCTTGGCTATTGTTTTCAAGGTCACCTTAGGCCTGCTAAAATGACTCTAAATGGTACCTTAGACTGTGAGGCCATATACCTCCTTTATTATTGGCCGTTACCACTCTAACAAAAAAATATTATAGCTAGCCTTCTCAAATTTGCAGGATATATTCATAACCATAAAATCTTGCCTGGGAATATATTTGGCCTCATTTTGAAAAACAAGATGGCCGCCAGGGACGTTTATTCAACTTAAAGCAAGGACTTTTGTGGGCCCGCTAGAACAAAGGGTATTATAGGTAGAGATCTCAAATTCGCAGAATATGTTTCGCATTACAAAATCTTGACTGCAAATATTCTTGGCCTCATTTTGAAAAACAAGATGGCCGCCATGGGCGTTTTTGTGAGTCTTGAAAAGTGCTTACATCTCCCTTATTATTGGTCCTAGAGGTTTGGGATGGTAAACCAACCTATAGGAAATCATGGGCTGGGAATCTTTTGGTGTGGTCACATTTGACCTTGGACCTCTCCTTCAAGGTCTAACAGGGATAGCCAAACTGAAAAGTGCTTATAACTCGCTTATTATTGGTCCTAGCAGTTTGGGATGGTAAACCATCCTATAGAAAATCATGCGCTAGGAATCTTTTGATGAGATCAGATTTGACCTTTGGCCCCTCTTTCAAGGTCAAATGAGGATAGCCAAAATTAAAAGTGCTTATAACTCGCTTATTTGTGTTCTTAGAGGTTTGCAATGTCACGCCAACCTATTGGAAATCATGGCCTAAAAATCTTTTGAAGTGGTCAGATTTCACCTTGGGCTCCTCCTTCAAGGTTAAGTGATGGTTGATTGGCTTTGGTGAGCTTTCCTTCTGGTGGATACAATTTTCATCGGTTCTCCGATGCGCTACGTCTAGTTACATTTGTATCTTTCATTAAGCAAACATTTTTACCCCACAGCCCTTAAGGGTTAGGGGGTGTAGGTGTGCAACATCATGGTGTGACCTTGATTTGACCTTTGACCGTGCCATAGTGACCTTGACCTATAAAATCTTGTCTGGGCTATATCTCGGAAACCGTAAGGTGTAGGAAGTTGATACTTGGTAGGGACATTGATTAGGGGGTGTAGGTGTGCAATGTCATGGTGTGACATTGATTTGACCTTTGACCTTGCTGTAGTGACCTTGACCTATAAAATCTTGTCCGGGCTATATCTTTGAAACTGTAAGGTGTAGGAAGTTGATACTTGGTAGGGACATTGGTTAGGGAGTGTAGGTGTGCAATGTAATGGTCTGACCTTGATTTGACCTTGCTGTAGTGACCTTGACCTATAAAATCTTGTCCAGGCTATATCTCGGAAACCGTAAGGTGTAGGAAGCTGATAATTGGTAGGGACATTGGTTAAGGGGTGTAGGTGTGCAACATCATGGTCTGACCAGGATTTGACCTTTGACCTTGCTGTAGTGACCTTGACCTATAAAATCTTGTCCGGACTATATCTCGGAAACTGTGAGGTGTATGAAGTTGATGCTTGGTAGGGACATTGGTTAGGGTTTGTAGGTGTGCAGCATCATGGTGTGACCTTGATTTGACCTTTGACCTTGTCGTAGTGACCTTGACCTTTAAAATCTTGTTGCACCTTTGTGTCTGTCTTTTGATGCAGATTAAGCACTGTTGAAGTCATATTAGAATTCATTAAGAATTTTACTTTTACAACTTCCCATTGTAACAGATGGAATTTCATCAAGTGAGCCACAGATTTGGCTCCAACACCACACATAAGCATTCATTGAATGTATTACCACTTCTGCATGCATGGTAATATTCAAAACATCTAAACCATAATTTGGCCATGCCAGATGTAGATAAAGAGTACATGCATTGTCTTCCTCTTAGACATTATTTTCTCTATTTAAACATTGTTTGGACCTATATATAACTGACAGTTCTCTGAAAGTATCCTGAACTTTGTACTGATACAGTACTTCTTTATCTCATGGTGTTAAAAATATTTCCCTAGGGTGTGGGGTACGGGCATCTCTGATGCTATTTTGTTTACTTAGTGTCAGTATAAGTTGTTCCCATAAACACTTAGGCCCCCTGCCCACAGGGGTATATTTGTGTCAGCCATAATAGTCTGTATGTCACGCTTCAACCATGTCCCGTCCAGGGATACACTGCGTCGAGATGCAATATCTAGTTCATATAATATGTCTAACTATAGTTATAGACACACATAAAATAATTATAAGGTTCACTGCTGCAGATATTTGAATTTTAATTCTCTATATTTGTGTTTAAAAATGTAGGTTAATTAAAATTATCTCAGCAATATTTAATTTGTTGATTTTTAGTAATGTAATTTATGATGTAAAGTTTGTGATTCATATACTGCCTTGCTACCAATTATCGCAGGGTATTAATTATATCACCAGACAGAATTCAAATAGACATAACTTCACCAAAAGTAAAATCCCAAGTCTAACAAATAAGGTTAAACTATTGCCAAAGTGAATAATATAAATACACCACAAAAAGTTCTGAAAATATGTGGCCATTACTGACATATGAATGTTTTATTTATTGGTGGCGATAATTGGAACCCGGCGGCAATTGGTAGCAAGGCAGGATATATAATTATCATCATTTGTATAAATTTTCACTTGCATTTCATTAATACATTTCATGCATAAAAATTAAACTGTTAAATATTAAGCAGTTGCCTTTAATAGGTATGTGTTATAACTGCTCCAATTAAAACGCTTTCTTATTCTGTGTTGAAAAAAAATACAATTTCAAGTACAATTGCTTTTCAGTAAGTTTTATATTTGTTTTGCTTTAATTGCCATGTTTTTCTTGTTGGTATTGGTACATAGGTGTCATGCTGTAAACCACACCCCAGTCAGTACGCCGTTCATAGTTAGACCAAGCTAGAAACCATGGCCACTGGTCTCATGAGTGTGCCCAAGCCAAATGTTTCAGCTGGATTACCAAAAATGAATCTCCCAAACATTCAGCACCCCCTTTCCCGAATGGGTAGTGTGGGTAAGTTTTAAAGTGTGACACAGGGCATGTATAGACTAGTTATGGGAAATATTTATTAACTTTACTATTTTATGATTTTTAAAGTTGAAATTCTGTCTATTATAAGTATGTAGGCAAATGTGGCATACTTAACCTTTTGGTGACAATGTTAGGAATCCTCGGAGCCAGGTATTTGTGCTAAAATTATTAGCCATTAGCTGGGTTGGCCAGTCAATTGAAGGGTGATTTTAACTTTTAACTGGTTAAAACCACTCTGGTCAATACTCTAAAAGTGGTCAATTGACCAAAATTTTTAATTTTTGCTTAAAAACAGACATGAGTTCAGATCTCTATCAATCTCTTAAATAGATATTAGCCATTAGTGACACTTAATTCCATTGTATTTCTTAACAATGAAGAATTAGTGAAATTTTCTCTGGAACAACATTTCTACTCATACAGTATCTTTGACCTATTTGTGGTAAACTTGCGTCCCGTGGAATCAGTGTACATGCATTTGTTTACTTCCACATGTAAAGCAAAGAACACATGCAGAAGCCTTAATTGCTATCCGTTTATCAGAATCTTACTGAAAAAGCTCAACTGTTGTGTCAAATTCAGATAATAATCACAATAAACGTCAACTGTTTCAGAGAGTTATTGTTTGAGAGTAACACCAAGAAAATATGGCAGAAAATAAATTATTTTGTTTCTGTACATAGACCAGTTGTCTGTTCGGGGAGAATCAAATGGCAGCCAGAATTTTGGGCTTGGTTTGAGGACAAAAACTCTGCTGGCTTTGTCCAGTGATAAGAGCATGTTACCTCCCCTAACTGACAGACATAGAGGATCTTCAGCGATGGATAGTGATTATCCTGCAGGTGAGTGGTGTATTAATTGTGCTCAGTGTAAGTGCAGAATGCAAACCTGAGGAGTAAAAGTAACCTTAATGTAAGGTTATGTTTTTTTAAAATTCTTGTCGTCAAGGGAATTAAGTAAATAGTGGAGCGGCAAATGTTTTTAGTTTTAAGGAGCAATAAGTATTTATAAGGGTTACTGTATTATAAAGTAAATAAAGTTATAGACCCTGCCAGCATGCTCCATCTCCCCAGTCACAAGGCAGGGATTGCAATCTTAAAAGAACTTCAGTATTAATTATGATTAATATGGAAGTTTACCAGACTAATGATGAATTTGGAAGTTGAAAAACTGAGACATACTTGAATTCTCATATAAGTAAGCCATCATGAGTGAAATGTCTATTGAAAACATTATTTAGGCTTTCCTATGGCTGATACTTCAATCATTAAAACAATGAAAAATATATAACTGAGGAAATATATTGCATTTTACTTCATAACATTTTGCAAAGAGATTTTTAGAGTTTTGAGTAAATTATTTGTTTTGATTATGGCTTAAATGAATAAACAAATAACAAGTACAAGTCTTAGATTTAATTATTGTCTTTGTTACTCTCATGCTACATGCAACCAGACACATTCATGTTTATTTTGTTGGAAGTGTAGTTTGATAATTTACAGAAACTTGAAGAGTTTCATCTTTAAGAGGATTAGCTGGAATGGTTTATGGCTTTATGCATTTTCTGATACTCTTAATATTTGGTTCTAATATTTTATTTAATACAGATTCTTATTAATGTGGTAAAACAAAGTATCAGATCAAGATTGTGTGCTTAATTTTATGTGTATAAATCATAATTTATTGGCATATTTTTAGATATTTATGGAACAAAAATACCAGGGGACAAAGGGAAATTCAGAAACAGTGTTGATTTCCATCCAAAATACACAGTTGAAGAGGTAGATAGTTTAATTGTATTCCAAAAGGCAGTTGTAAATGAGCTGATACAAAGTGGTTTCAATTATAACTAACCTTGACATGTTGTAAGAATAAAAACAAAGTAAAAACTCATTTTCACTGAATTTTCATCTGAAACCATGAGGTCCTCACCCTTATAAGTAATATCTGTTCCAGAAGATTCAAAGACTCGCTGGACATAAAATTTGATTGATTAGGTGGGTAGATAAGTAAGGCAATTTTAATCTATTTTATGTTGATATTGTCGATTAAAAATTCTAAATTTCACCATTAAAACCATATCAAATGACATCATGATACATATATATAACATTTGTGATTTATAAAGAGTACATTATATATCCCTTGTTGGCTGTGATACTGAAGGTTTTATTGGATTTCACTAACTGTATTTCAGCTGCTGGTTCTAATACAAGACCGACTAGTCACAGGAATACATGGGGTGCGCTGTCTATTTAAAAACCATGATCCAAATGGGCAAGGGCAAGTGTCAAAGTAAGTGCAAAATGTAGAATAGATAATAAAAAATTTACCACCTGGGGACACCCTATAAATGTAAGACAAAATATTCAAAATTTCATTTTGCATCAGTCAATTTTTGCATGTGGGGAGATCAGAGGTCCAAAAATCACAAATGTGTGAATAATTCACATACATCAAAGAAATAGAAGGGGATTACTTCATTGGTAAATTTCAAATGTTTAGCAAACATACCATTTCTTGTTCTACATGAATACCAGTGTTGCTAAATTTTATAATCGGGTCAAATTTTAATGCCTGGCATGGATCTCAAATATTGTTGACAGTGAATACAAGAGACTTAATGTTTCAGTCATACTATTGTATCATAATTGTTCTTGTGAAACATAGAAGTGTGAGATTATGTTGCCTCCTCATTAAAATAATGGAGAAGATGCCCTTATTTTGTTTCAGAATTTAGATTCTTTGGATGAGGTGTTTGCTATGATTAAAAATGCTTGGCCAGACTTTTGTAGAAATTTTGTTTTGTTGAGATTAATAGAATTATGTTAATCAGTTGAAGTAGGTCCGTGGTGTCTTAGGGTTACCAAATTTGGCATTTAATCATAGACTGTCACCTCTGTGGGTTTGAGTCCTGCAAGTGGCAAGGTTGAGGACCTGTCCCAATATGACCCTGGCTGTTGAACAGGATGTTAAACCCAAACTTTGACTTTGTCATCAGTTGAAGTAGTGGGATAAAAAAAAAGTTTGAAAGATCTTCCGGAATAGAAAGTGTCAAGGTCATAGTTGGAATTAAGCGTCCCGCAAGGGACGCTTGTTTGTGTATGGGAGAGCTTCTGGCTCCGCCGGCTCCGCCGGCTCCGGCGGCTCCGCCGGCTCCGCATTTTGTTTTCCTTATAACTCTGTAACCGTTAGGCGGATTCTTTTCAAATTTGGCAGGTTTAGGCAGTAGCCTTGGGGAATTTTTTTGAATATGCTGCAGTGACATTTCAACCAATCAGAGAGGTCACATGACCAAAAATGTCTTTTTTCGATGGGGAAGCTTGTCCGGATGATAACTTGAAAGGAATTTTATCAATTCACCTGAAACTTGGCAAATACATTCATTCTATTAAAATCTGGAAATCATTAGATTTTGGCATTGATTGGTCAAGAAATGGCCGAGTAATTAATGATTAATTAATTATTACGAATTTTCCAAATAAGGAAAACACAAAAATGCTTATATCTCGAAAACCGTGCTAGATAGAGCGATTTCGACGAAATTTTTGACCCGCAGGGTATCTCTGCGGAGTAGTTTTCCCAATTTTCAAAAAATTTTTGTCTCGCCCAAAATGGCGGCCATTTTGAATTTTCGAAATTTTCGCAAAAATTGCAAAACACAAAAATGCTTATATCTCGAAAACCGTGCTAGATAGAGCGATTTCAACGAAATTTTTGAGCCACAGGGTATCTCTGCAGAGTAGTTATCCCAATTTTGAAAAAATTTTTGTCTCGCCAAAAATGGCGGCCATTTTGAATTTTCGAATTTTTCGCAAAAATTGAAAAACACAAAAATGCTTATATCTCAAAAACCGTGCTAGATAGAGCAATTTCGACAAAATTTTTGACCCGCAGGATATCTCTGCGGAGTACTTTTCCCAATTTTCAAAAAATTTTTGTCTCGCCAAAAATGGCGGCCATTTTGAATTTTCGAAATTTTCGCAAAAATTGCAAAACACAAAAATGCTTATATCTCGAAAACCGTGCTAGATAGAGCGATTTCGACGAAATTTTTGACCCACAGGGTATCTCTGCAGAGTAGTTATCCCAATTTTGAAAACATTTTTGTCTCGCCAAAAATGGCGGCCATTTTGAATTTTCGAATTTTTCGCAAAAATTGCAAAACATAAAAATGCTTATATCTCGAAAACCCTGCTAGATAGAGCGATTTCGACGAAATTTTTGACCCGCAGGGTATCTCTGCAGATTAGCTGCCAATTTTCAAACAAAAAATTTCTCGCAAAAAATGGCGGCCATTTTGAATTTTCGAATTTTTCGCAAAATTGCAAAACACAAAAATGCTTATATCTCGAAAACCGTGCTAGATAGAGCGATTTCGACGAAATTTTTGACCCGCAGGGTATCTATGCAGAGTAGCCATGCCAATTTTCAAAAAAATTTTATCTTGCCAAAAATGGCGGCCATTTTGAATTTTCGAATTTTTGCGCAAAAATTGCAAAACACAAAAATGCTAATATTTCGAAAACCGTGCTACATAGAGCAATTTCAACAAAATTTTTTATCTTCAGGGTATCTCTGCAGAGCAGCTATCCCAAAGAGCTTTCACTTGGTGAAGTTTCAGACCCATAGCTAATTGCTCACCTACTCAAAAAGAGTAAATGCGAATTACCTCTAAAAGTATTGCAGATGGCCAATTTTTCTCAAATAACTCATTCACCTACTTTTGGAAGAGCTTTCACATGGTGAAGTTTCAGACCCATAGCCAATTACTCACCTACTCAAAATGAGTAAATGTGAATTATCTCTAAAAGTATTGCAGATAGCCAATTTTTCTCAAATAACTCTTTCACCTACTTTTGGGAGAGCTTTCACATGGTGAAGTTTCAGACCCATAGCTAATTATTTACCTACTCAAAATGAGTAAATGCGAATTATCTGTAAAAGTATTGCGGATACCCAATTTTTATCAAATAACTCATTCATCTACTTTTGGGAGAGCTTTCACTTGGTGAAGTTTCAGACCCATAGCTAATTACTCACCTACTCAAAATGAGTAAATGCGAATTATCTCTAAAAGTATTGCAGATAGCCAATTTTTCTCAAATAACTCATTCACCTACTTTTGGGAGAGCTTTCACTTGGTGAAGTTTCAGACCCATAGCTAATTACTCACCTACTCAAAATGAGTAAATGCGAATTATCTCTAAAAGTATTGCAGATAGCCAATTTTTCTCAAATAACTCATTCACCTACTTTTGGGAGAGCTTTCACTTGGTGAAGTTTCAGACCCATAGCTAATTACTCACCTACTCAAAATGAGTAAATGTGAATTATCTCTAAAAGTATTGCAGATAGCCAATTTTTCTCAAATAACTCATTCACCTACTTTTGAGAGAGCTTTCACTTGGTGAAGTTTCAGACCCATAGCTAATTACTCACCTACTCAAAATGAGTAAATGTGAATTATCTCTAAAAGTATTGCAGATAGCCAATTCTTCTCAAATTAATCATTCACCTACTTTTGGGAGAGCTTTCACTTGGTGAAGTTTCAGACCCATAGCTAATTACTCACCTACTCAAAATGAGTAAATGCGAATTATCTCTAAAAGTATTGCAGATAGCCAATTTTTCTCAAATAACTCATTCACCTACTTTTGGGAGAGCTTTCACTCTGTGAAGTTTCAGACCCATAGCTAATTACTCACCTACTCAAAATGAGTAAATGCGAATTATCTGTAAAAGTATTGCAGATAGCCAATTTTTCTCAAATAACTCATTCACCTACTTTTGGCAGAGCTTTCACTCTGTGAAGTTTCAGACCCATAGCTAATTACTCACCTACTCAAAATGAGTAAATGTGAATTATCTCTAAAAGTATTGCAGATAGCCAATTTTTCCCAAATAACTCATTCACCTACTTTTGGGAGAGCTTTCACTTGGTGAAGTTTCAGACCCATAGCTAATTACTCACCTACTCAAAATGAGTAAATGCGAATTATCTCTAAAAGTATTGCAGATAGCCAATTTTTCTCAAATTAATCATTCACCTACTTTTGGGAGAGCTTTCACTTGGTGAAGTTTCACACCCATAGCTAATTACTCACCTACTCAAAATGAGTAAATGCGAATTATCTGTAAAAGTATTGCAGATAGCCAATTTTTCTCAAATAACTCATTCACCTACTTTTGGGAGAGCTTTCACTTGGTGAAGTTTCAGACCCATAGCTAATTACTCGTCTACTCAAAATGAGTAAATGCGAATTATCTCTAAAAGTATTGCAGATAGCCAATTTTTTCTCAAATTAATCATTCACCTACTTTTGGGAGAGCTTTCACTTGGTGAAGTTTCAGACCCATAGCTAATTACTCACCTACTCAAAATGAGTAAATGCGAATTATCTCTAAAAGTATTGCAGATAGCCAATTTTTCTCAAATAACTCATTCACCTACTTTTGGGAGAGCTTTCACTCTGTGAAGTTTCAGACCCATAGCTAATTACTCACCTACTCAAAATGAGTAAATGCGAATTATCTGTAAAAGTATTGCAGATAGCCAATTTTTCTCAAATAACTCATTCACCTACTTTTGGCAGAGCTTTCACTCTGTGAAGTTTCAGACCCATAGCTAATTACTCACCTACTCAAAATGAGTAAATGTGAATTATCTCTAAAAGTATTGCAGATAGCCAATTTTTCTCAAATAACTCATTCACCTACTTTTGGGAGAGCTTTCACTTGGTGAAGTTTCAGACCCATAGCTAATTACTCACCTACTCAAAATGAGTAAATGCGAATTATCTCTAAAAGTATTGCAGATAGCCAATTTTTCTCAAATTAATCATTCACCTACTTTTGGGAGAGCTTTCACTTGGTGAAGTTTCACACCCATAGCTAATTACTCACCTACTCAAAATGAGTAAATGCGAATTATCTGTAAAAGTATTGCAGATAGCCAATTTTTCTCAAATAACTCATTCACCTACTTTTGGGAGAGCTTTCACTTGGTGAAGTTTCAGACCCATAGCTAATTACTCGTCTACTCAAAATGAGTAAATGCGAATTATCTCTAAAAGTATTGCAGATAGCCAATTTTTTCTCAAATTAATCATTCACCTACTTTTGGGAGAGCTTTCACTTGGTGAAGTTTCAGACCCATAGCTAATTACTCGTCTACTCAAAATGAGTAAATGCGAATTATCTCTAAAAGTATTGCAGATAGCCAATTTTTCTCAAATAACTCATTCACCTACTTTTGGGAGAGCTTTCACTTGGTGAAGTTTCAGACCCATAGCTAATTACTCACCTACTCAAAATGAGTAAATGCGAATTATCTCTAAAAGTATTGCAGATAGCCAATTTTTCTCAAATTAATCCTTCACCTACTTTTGGCAGAGCTTTCACTTGGTGAAGTTTCAGACCCATAGCTAATTATTCACCTACTCAAAATGAGTAAATGTGAATTATCTCTAAAAGTATTGCAGATAGCCAATTTTTCTCAAATAACTCATTCACCTACTTTTGGGAGAGCTTTCACTCTGTGAAGTTTCAGACCCATAGCTATTTATTCACCTACTCAAAATGAGTAAATGCTAATTATCTGTAAAAGTATTGCGGATACCCAATTTTTATCAAATACTCATTCATCTACTTGTGGGAGAGCTTTCACATGGTGAAGTTTCAGACCCATAGCTAATTACTCACCTACTCAAAATGAGTAAATGCGAATTATCTCTAAAAGTATTGCAGATAGCCAATTTTTCTCAAATAACTCATTCACCTACTTGTGGGAGAGCTTTCACTTGGTGAAGTTTCAGACCCATAGATAATTATTCACCTACTCAAAATGAGTAAATGTGAATTATCTCTTAATAGTATTGCAGATAGCCAATTTTTCTCAAATAACTCATTCACCTACTTTTGGAAGACCTTTCACACACGAAAATGAAAAATTGTGAATATCTCGGAAAAGCTATTTATTCTGCTTTAATGCTCGGCGGGAGATACACACCACGGCAGTGGTCTTGACAAAAAATTTTGTCTCCCCAAAAATGGTGGCCATTTTGAATTTTCAAAGTTTTTGCAAAACACAAAAATGCTTATATCTCGAAAACCGTGCTATATGGAGTAAACTCAACAAAATTTTGGACCTGCTGGGTATCTCTGCAGAGTAGCCATGCCAATTTTCAAAATATTTTTGTCTCGCCAAATATAGCGGACATTTTTAATTTTTTTATTTTTTGCAAAACACAAAAATGCTTATATCTTGAAAACCGTGCTAGATAGAGCAGACTGCGCTGACTTTGGTTGCCACAACAGTATAAGGCTAGAAACGAAGCATTTTCTTAATACTTTAGCACTCACCTTTATATCCTTTTCGGGACGCTTTGTTTTTGTTATGCAAAAACATTATCTTTTTTTTTTTTGCGAGCGATCCTCTAGTTCACTTTTGTCACTAAAGGTATTTTCACTTTGAGTATTATTGTTAATTACAAAATATGTAATGAATTTGCCTTGTTTTATTTCTTTCAGAGAGGCACTTAAGAGAATACTACACTCACTTATAGGATACATCTCTTCAGATCTTTACCATAAAGTGATTAAAATGTAAGTACATAAAATTGCATCGTATATTCTGTTGCAAACCTTACACATTTTAGTGATTTCCTCACCTTAATCAGTGGCGCATAAGCCTGGCTACAAAGCTAGACATCCAAAACTCCCTATCCTTGGTTTCTTTGTGAATACTGTATGAATTCCACCCCAGTTTATGCCTTTTCCATTCCACTTTTTCATATTAAAACATGAACAGTATTTATAGTTTGGTAATAACAGTTTTCTGAAAATTTGTTTATTGTGTAGCTATGTCTGAGCGCAGTCATAGGTTTCAATCATAAAATCTGTTAATAATTAAATGTCTTCATGTACACTTATGTTTTACCTATGATTTTCAGGTTAGGGCTAGATAACAAGAGCACCATTTCATTTGAAGACTTTGTTATGTGTTTCAAGGAGAGTGAGGTTAGTAAACCAACCAAATTTGATTAAACGTCAAAGTTGAGTCTTTGGAAAATCTATTTGTAATTGAGTACTTTAGCTTTGTTAGTTGGCTGTTGAAGTTTCTAGCAATACCAACTTGGTTGTTGTGTAAAACCCGATAGTGTGGTATAAGTACAGTTAACACTGGTAAGATGCTTAATATTGTGTCAAGCATGGTGTGTGGCAAAAATATTTGCAAAATATCAAAATGTCTATCTTCAGCATTAAGTGCATGTTTGTGAGAGACACAAATATTAAAACTTTGGAAATTAATTATTTTCTCCTGGAGTAGATTTTACAAATTGTTCAGTAAATAAATCCTGCCTGATTTTGTTATGGGTGCAAATTACTTCGAGAAATATTTAGTTAATTGATTGGCAGTATATGAGAAATTTAGTAAGGCAAATACTGCAAGGGTAAGTATATGTAAAAATGTGTTTAAGTGGGTGTTAAAAAAGAATTTAAGTGGGTGTTTACTACTTCTAAGGGCCGCATTGAATTCATTACTGCAGATGTCTGGGTACAAAAGTGTGAATTTCTATTCCATAGTCTGTAAAATTTAGATAGTGAACATAGTAAATAGGAAGACGGAACAAGAAGAAGAGCAACCAAAAGAAACACAGAAGAAGAAGTGGGAGGTAGTGCATGTAGTTGGATTCTATGATTTCTGTGTGTTTTCTGATTAGTTTTGTTCTAAGCACATTGTCTGTGATGATCTGGTTCATGATTGGTTTGGAGTTGGTTTACGTTTCAGAGAGGAGGAGTTTCTTGTATTATACGTGAATGCCACATTTGCCTTAATTGTCTTCTTTATGATTGGTTTGCTGTTGCTCTAATTTTCAGGAAAGAGTCTGAGTTGAATATAAATGAGAAAGATTTTAAGTATAGAAACTATTCACCAATCAAACTTAAATTGGAACTGAATATGAACATTATGTTAAAAGCCATGTTTTGACCCACTTTGTATAAAACCCCAAGATCTTTCTGTTAAAATTGCAGACATCATAGAGATAATCCCCTTATCATCCAGTACATCTCAAAGTCAGTTCTTATATGTTTTATTTTAACCCCAGCCAAGAAGCATTGTTCTTAACTTTAACTACCTTTTGGGGAATTTGATTATTTGCAACTAATCAAGACGTATAAAAATAATTTGTATAAATACCCCAGGAGCAATGCATTTTAAAAAGGTGGGGGTGGGGGTTACTATTACAGATAAACAACTAGAATATCCAGTGGCAATGGGTGACAATAGATATATTACCATATTGCACTGATTACAACCTGCATCTTCATTGTCAGCAGGTAGAATTGTTGGACAACTTAAAATATTACAAGCAAACCTTAAATCTAAAGAAGTTATAAACTTTTATCTCATACTTTTGTAGATTCTAAAGCTTTCTTGATCAAAACGGCCATGTTTTGTTATTATGGTTTTATGAACTACTTTTCCTGTTAATTAACGGATAAACAACTGGGGATAGAGGGGGGGGGATTTAATAGGGAGGGGACATTTATTTGGTGGAATACAATATATGTTGTCTTTTTTATATTTTGATGGATGAACATGTTCTAGTAATCCATGCAGCATCTACTTTAAGACTGGGGCTTTGTCGGTTACATATTTATAAATGACATTAATCACTTGTTCAGTTGAAGTTATTTTTGTCACTGAATATAAGTTTTAGCCATTGTGTTTTACATGTGTGGATAATTTGGGGTAAAATCAGAAGTCAAGAGTTAGTACATTTTCAAATCATAAACTTGTATTCTGTAATTAATAAAGCAGTGATTTAAAGAGTGTTAGAAAGCATTTATTTTTTATCGTTGTGAATAAGGTTGGTGTATAATGTTGAGTATTGAGTCATATTTATGTCCAGTTCAACTTAAAATATACAGACCCCTCCAATAAATACAAGGGAAGCTTATTTTGGTAAATTTGGTATCATTTGGCTGATCTTATTGTTGATTGATTGATAAACCAGTCTGATGATTCAGTTGTTCAGCTACTGAAATAGGCTAATTATGTCCACCCCACTGGCGGGTGGACATATTATTTTTGCTTTTTCCGGCGTCCGGCGTCCCACTTGGTTTCCAGACATTTTAGACAACAGTTCTTATCCTATCTTTACCAAATTTGGCATGCAGGTTTATTGGGTTAATAGCTTGTATGGGATTGCTTTTGGTGATGATAGCTTTATAGCTAACTGAGTAATAGCTACTTTGCTACTTTTGAGTATCTCTTTGGTTTCCAGTCATTTTAAGGAATGCTATTAAGCCTAGCTTTCTGAAATTTAGTGTGGAGGTTCATTGGGTTAATAGCTTGTATGGGATTGCTTTTGGGGGGAATTGCTTCATAGATGAGTGAGTAATTAATTAAATAAATGAGTAATTGGCTATTTTGAATACTGAAAAAGAGAAATGTGCTCATATCTCCTAAACCCTGCGAGATAGAGCGATTTCGTTGAAATTTTCGACCCACAGGGTATCTAAGGAATGTACTCTTTGCAATTTTCCAAAAATTTTCCCCTCCCAAAAATGGCGGCCATTTTGAATTTTCGAATTTTTGCCAAAAATGGCAAAACACAAATTTGCTTCTATCTCCTTAACCGTGCGAGATAGAGTGATTTCGTCGGAATTTTGAACCCACAGGGTACCCAAGAAATGTACTCTTGGCAATTTTCCAAAAATTTTCCGCTCCCCAAAAATGGCGGCCATTTTGAATTTTCGAAATTTTGCCAAAAATGGCAAAACACAAATTTGCTTCTATCTCCTTAACCGTGCGAGATAGAGCGGTTTTGTCGAAATTTTCGACCCACAGGGTATCTAAGGAATGTAGTCTTTGCAATTTTCCAAAAATTTTCCCCTCCCCAAAAATGGAGGCCATTTTGAATTTTCGAATTTTTGCCAAAAATGGCAAAACACAAATTTGCTTCTATCTCCTTAACCGTGTGAGATAGAGCGATTTCGTCGAAATTTTCGACCCACAGGGTATCTAAGCAATGTACTCTTTGCAATTTTCAAAAAAATTTCCCCTTCTCAAAAATGGGGGCCATTTTGAATTTTCAAATTTTTGCCAAAAATGGCAAAACACAAATTTGCTTCTATCTCTTTAACCGTGCGAGATAGAGCGATTTCGTCAAAATTTTCGACCCACATGGTATCTGAGAATTGTACTCTTGGCAATTAAAAAAAAATTTTGCCCTCCCCAAAAATGGCAAAACACGAAATTGCTTCTATCTCCTTAACCATGTGAGATAGAGGGATTTCGTCGAAATTTTCGACCCACAGGGTATCTAAGAAATGTCCTCTTGCCAATTTTCAAAAATTTTCCCCTCCCCACATATGGCGGCCATTTTGAATTTTCAAATTTTTGCCCAAAATGAAAAACACAAATTGGCCGTTAAGTTAACCATGCAAAATAGAGTTATTTCGTTGAAAGTTTCGACCCATAGGGTATCTAAGAAAATTTTCCTTTTCCCAAAAATGGGGGCCATTTTGAATTTTAAAATTTTTGCCAAAAATGGCAAAACACAAATTTGCTTCTATCTCCTTAACCGTGCGAGATAGAGTGATTTCGTCGGAATTTTGAACCCACAGGGTACCCAAGAAATGTACTCTTGGCAATTTTCCAAAAATTTTCCGCTCCCCAAAAATGGCGGCCATTTTGAATTTTCGAAATTTTGCCAAAAATGGCAAAACACAAATTTGCTTCTATCTCCTTAACCGTGCGAGATAGAGCGGTTTTGTCGAAATTTTCGACCCACAGGGTATCTAAGGAATGTAGTCTTTGCAATTTTCCAAAAATTTTCCCCTCCCCAAAAATGGAGGCCATTTTGAATTTTCGAATTTTTGCCAAAAATGGCAAAACACAAATTTGCTTCTATCTCCTTAACCGTGTGAGATAGAGCGATTTCGTCGAAATTTTCGACCCACAGGGTATCTAAGCAATGTACTCTTTGCAATTTTCAAAAAAATTTCCCCTTCTCAAAAATGGGGGCCATTTTGAATTTTCAAATTTTTGCCAAAAATGGCAAAACACAAATTTGCTTCTATCTCTTTAACCGTGCGAGATAGAGCGATTTCGTCAAAATTTTCGACCCACATGGTATCTGAGAATTGTACTCTTGGCAATTAAAAAAAAATTTTGCCCTCCCCAAAAATGGCAAAACACGAAATTGCTTCTATCTCCTTAACCATGTGAGATAGAGGGATTTCGTCGAAATTTTCGACCCACAGGGTATCTAAGAAATGTCCTCTTGCCAATTTTCAAAAATTTTCCCCTCCCCACATATGGCGGCCATTTTGAATTTTCAAATTTTTGCCCAAAATGAAAAACACAAATTGGCCGTTAAGTTAACCATGCAAAATAGAGTTATTTCGTTGAAAGTTTCGACCCATAGGGTATCTAAGAAAATTTTCCTTTTCCCAAAAATGGGGGCCATTTTGAATTTTAAAATTTTTGCCAAAAATAGAAAAACAGAAATTTGCTTCTATCTTCTTAACCGTGCAAGATAGAGTGATTTCGTCAAAATTTTCAACCCAACCAATGCAAAAAGGCATCAAGCTGAAATAATTTACATGTACACTAATAAATATTTAAGCATCATTGATATATTTTACAAATAAAACAGGGTTTTGTAACACTACTGTACAATTTTGCCAAAAGGTTCATTCGGTGGACATTACACATGATAATGTGTGTTCTTCTATGCTATCCTCTTTCTATTCATGTGTCGCAGCTAATATCAACAGGGCGTCCTATTTCTAGTTGTTAAATCAATCAATTAATTGATGAAATAATCAATCAACAGGCAGTGAAAAAAGAGTGGATGAGTACAGTGAAGAAAGCCTCGCTGCAGCAGAATCATCCAGAGGAACATCTACGTCAGACAGACTTCAGCTTCCGTGGAGAGAACTACTCTGCAGCCTACACACTTAGTATACTCAGGGACAAATTCAGGAAGACAAAGTGAGTGGGACTTGTTCATAAATGTTAAGGATTGTAATAAATCGCTACATATGTTGAAGCTCTGTTAAATGACTGGGACTTGTAAGAGAAATTAAGGTACAAGGTAGTAAATATTTCCTTGTATATGTTACAGTAAATATGTGAAATCAGTAAATACGCGTGGTCAGTAAATACACGTATTCCCTAAAATTTTCAGTAAATATGCGTATTTACTGGTTTATGACCTGTGTTATTTCACAAGTTTACTGGTTTGACTTTCAGTAAATATGTGAAATGAAACTTTGATGTACACTGGTTGTAACTATATAATATTAAATGGTAAACCAAACTGTACATTATATTGGAACATTTTACTCTATATAATTAAATGGTAAACAAAACTGTGAATTATATTGGAACATTTTACTCTATTATGATGACTATTAGAACATACTAAGCATGCTTCATTTTAGAGTAGATTAAATGCAAATATGTTGAAAAGAATAGCACTGGGCTTTTAAGTATTTATTTAAAAAAAAATTAGACATGTGTTTTCTGTAGATATTTCATTTAAGTTTATGTTATTTTCAATCCCACAGCTACTAAGGACCTATGTCACCCCTACAAATGATTAAAGATCATTTAACATTTCACTATTTATGTGACTGATACATAAAAAGTGTTTTTTTGGGAAATAAATAAAATTTGAAGAAATTAATTTAAATTTCTAAATTTTAACATATTTTAACTGTACTTCCATTCAGCAGAAATTTTACCTTATCATTTAAGACAATATGATTTACACCCAAACAAGTCTGCGTGTATTCTCGAAGAATCTATTGTTAAACAGAGATTATTAATAAGTGGTTGCCTTATTTTATTTCAATCAAGGCTTAATATTTTGCCATTTTCTGGTAGATTTATGACTTAATGTAGGTACTGGCTACTTGATCAAAGAATTGTTGTTAGAAACAATTAAAAGGCCAGCTAGCCCCTAATGGATTTCATCATAGTCTTTCAGAGGGACTTAATCTCTTTTAAGGCATCTGTGGTTATGGTGTGGCTTCCATTATTGAAGGGACAGCATTAAAGAGAAGGTTTATTCAATCCTAATTATAGATCTAAATTTTATTGGTGATCTTTGGAAAAGAAATACATTGTTAAAATACATTGTTAAAACTACAGTGAAATTCAGTTCTTGAACAAGAAATATATCTTAAATCTTATTACCTTGTTTATTATTCCTTATACATAATGCATCATAATTTGATAAATATTTGGATATTTAAAAATTTATGAACTTGTCTATTTACATTATAATTTATTTTAAATGAAACATAAATATTGCAAGTTTTTAATCACATATCACATGCAAATGCTTTTGAAATTATAAAGTGATGTTAAATAGTTATCCCAGTGCTGGATTGTAAACAAGTATCAAACTTTGAATATGACACAGCCATTTAAAGTTTGAAATGACTGTTAATATGAGGAGATAGCAGATAACACCCAACTATTTAAGGTATAAAGTCTTCATGATGATTTTAGTAAATACACGTATTCACTGGACCAAAAAACCAGTAAATTGCGTATTTACTGAAATTTTCAGGGAATACGTGTATTTTCTGATTTCGCATATTTACTGTAACATACATATTTCTAGCCGGTCAAAGTATTCAGCCTGCACACTTTGTATACTCAGGAACACACCTTCAGAGACACTAAATGGGTCAGACTTTACATATTATCAGAAGGTTGTAATATATAACTTTTCTACATTTATCATCTGTTATAGTTTTCAGCCTATATACAGAGAAACACTTTCAGGAAAACTAAAAGCTAGGATATACTCATTGGGTCAGCATGGAGATCGTAGAAATAGGTTGTGTTGTGGTAAATTCAGGTTAAATTTGGGTCTTCATATTTGTTTTGTTAATTGATAACACTGTGGGCAGCACTAAGTACACATTTATCTCAAGACGCTTTGCCTTTGCTCTTCAAAGAGCAATACTCTAGTGGGACCTACCAGCAACTTGTGTATCAGGTCACATGACACAAACACATTTGAGCAAAGAAAATGAGATTTTTTAATCCATTCCTGTTTATAGAGGGGTGAACATCCTGGACTGCCTGCCTCAGTCCAGCATGGAAGTGAATGGTAGAGTGGTGCCTGGACATTTGAGTGACATCATTAAAAGTCTGGGTCTCAAGATGACTGAAGAGGAATTCAAGAAGCTCTGGTGCAGGTAGGAATCACATTGTGGACAAGTTTGGCAACTGTCTGAAATCTGAGTTGTATTTTTTTTCTCTTGGATTTTGTCGTGGACTTTTGTTGTCGCTTGGCAGTCATTAAAGATATTGGGACTTAGTTTTAAATTGAATTTTGGTTCAAATGTTTGAGGGATGACGTAGGTGTTTGATCTTTACAGTGGCATGATTAACTTGTGATATCGTAGCTGAAACTTTTGTTTTAATTTTAAGATTTCTTGTCGGCTAAAACATATGAGAAAACAAATCTTTATAATTAAGAAAAGTCCACAGGCAGATTAGGTTTATACAAAGAACCATGGCAGACTGATTATCTGTGTCTGATTAGTCTAATATTCAACGATAAGATTTTGAATAACTTTTTGAAGATATATCATCTGACAGTCTTGCTACTATAAGTAAAACCATTGCTGTTGTGTTATAATGTAGAAACAATTGTACAAAAGTTTTATCACCAAGCTAATTGGAAAAGACTGATATTTCCACTGTCTTTATCAGCTAATGATTTGGGTCTGATACCAATTTGAGTGGATAGGTTTGACTTGAATCAGATTGTCATTCTTTGTAGAAGTTTTGTCAGGTATTGTGACAGTGCACACAGTGTGGTAATCAATGAGATTTTACCCTCTGGCATTGATATAGAGAGCAAGAAACCTGCATAAATAACAAGCTTTTTAATGCACAAATACAAGAGATTATCCTATTGAATAGTGTCAGTCATTATGAAAGACTTACAGGCTTAGTCAGTCGGGGCATTTATTTATCTAAGCAAGATTGAAAGCTTTAGAGAAAATTTGAAAACAATCCTGTTAATTCATAATTTCCATTACATCGAAGAAATGCAGTGTCACATTGTATTTTATGGTGTGTTGATCCATTTTTAACATGTCACAAAGTTATATGTATATACATAGTTGAAAATAAGCAGAACCTTATAGATGGCATATTTAGTTTGTCACGTAAGTCTCTTACTTAAATAGACTTATTGAGATTACACAAATCTCTGTGTGCTGTGTTTATAAACACTCTTTATCAAGCTGGCACATTAATGAATAAAATGAGGTTTGTTGTAGTGAAAACACCTGAATAAGACAAAGCATATAAATCTCATGTCCTTTATGTTTTGGTAAAGAGGTGTAAAAAGTTGTCTTAATAAAAGAAAGTGACTGATGTACAAGTCTTTGAATGTTGTGACCAATCCCATTCTTGCATTGTGTGACTGTGTTGTCAGTAACATATCAGAGAAAATCTATGGGAAAATACACACATAACTGTGTATTTGGTATAGAGCTGCATGCACAAAGAGGAATTCGATCATTTTATCAAGAACTAGAGTGCTAAATTATCAGACTTCTAAGAATGTAAAAAATACTTTTCAAGTTTAGATGCAATAGTAACATTGACATGGACGTGGACATAGTAACATGGATTGCAAACTCATCTGTGACATTCAGTAATTATAATGATATTTCAAAATTGTTGTTTGATTTACATAATTATACCCTCTCTTTCAATAATAACTTGGGTTAGAACCAGAACATTATCTCTTGATAATTTCAGTTATAAAGATTTAAGATAATGTTTTTATTTTTACCTCACAGCCTTTAAGGGCTGTGCAGGTATTGCTGTCACTCATAGTGTCCAGATGGGAGGGTGTTTGGGAGGGTATGGGTAAAAGTTTGACTGGGCTGTTTCTCGGAAACCCTGAGGTGTAAGATGTTGATACTTGGTAGGGACATTGGTTGGGGGGTGTAGGTGTGCAATGTCATTGTGTCACCTTGATTGACCTTTGACTTTGCTGTAGTGATGTTGAGTTTCAAAATATTTTCCGGGCTATGTCTCAGAAACCATAAGGTGCAGGAAGTTGATACTTGGTAGGGACATTGGTTAGGGGGTGAAGGTAAAGGTAATGACCTTGATTTGACCTTTGACCATACTGTAGTTACATTTAACATATAATTCCTGTCTGGGCTGTCTTGGAAACCAGTAGTAGGGACATTGGTTAGGGGCTGTAGGTGTGCAATATAATGGAGTGACCTTGATTTGACCTTTGACCTTGCCATGGTGACCTTGAGTTTTAAAATCTTGTCTAGGATATATGTCATAAACCATAAAGTGTAGGAAGTTGGTGAAGACATTGGCTGGGGCTATACGTGTGCAGCATCATGGTGTGACCTTGATTTGACTGTTGACCTTGCTATACTGACCTTGGCCTTTAAAATCTTGTCTGGGCTATATCTTGGAAACTCTAAAGTATAGGAAGTTGATATTTGGTAAATTCCTGTCTAAGCTATATCTGTTAAACTGTAAGATGTAGGAAGTTGATACTTGGTACATTGATTGGGGGATGTAGTTGTGGAACGTTATGTCACACTGTTTATTCCAAAAGTCTCCTGATCTTTTGTATTCTATCACTTCTTCTATATCTCATGGTGTTAAAAACTTTTTTCCTGACTTGTGGGGTACAGGCATCTCCAGTGCTATTTTATGATGAGAATAGTTTATACTCTGAAGGCTGTGACCTAGTGGTTAGTCAAGTTTCACATCTAATCACAGGCTGTCACCTCTGTATGGGTTACACTCCCAGAAATAGCAATGCTGAGGAGCAGTCACAATATAACCTGGTTGAACGGGATATAAAACCCTAACTTTGACTTTGACTTCATGGTCTCAAGTATATTTCCCTCTCTAACAACACTATTGCATTCGTCCCTTAGGCCATGTGAGTTCACAGGGTGGACATAAAGTTCTGGGTGCTCTACCAACCAAACCCATCGCACATATTTTTGCCAAATTTTCAAAGATAAATTTGATGTGGTTTACTGCTCTACAAATCCATTCATGCATAGATTTTTGCCAAGTTTTCAGTACCTTTTCAAATGTTTACTCGTTGGTGTGGCTTCCCATTTGGTGTTGCTGCATATTTTATGTTCAAATACTACCCAGACTCTACACTATCTCTGGTACTGATCAGGGTTGGGGTCAAATCCTTGAAAAAGGATTTAAATCCAAATCCAAATCCTTTGAAATTTTTTAATCCAAATCAAATCCAAATCCTTTCTTTTTCAAAAGGATTTAAATCCAAATCCAAATCCTTTTTGAAAAAGGATTTAAAATCCTTTAGAAAAACATTTACATTTAAAGCAACAATTGTATTTGGTTTGGATACTGGCACCCTGCACAAGATTACATATTTAATGAAAAAAGCACAGATAAGGGTAAAGAAACATTAATACATTACATTATAAAAATGGCAACATATAACACTATCAAAACTTAAAGGATTTTAAAAAGCAGAGGGATTTTGCTCAAAAACAAAAGGATTTGAATCAATTCCAAATCCAAAATCCTTTTATTACAAAAGGATTTTAAATCCCTTCAAATCCTTTGAAAAAAGGATTTAAATCCTTCAAATCCAAATCCTCAAAGGATTTGACTCCAACCCTGGTACTGATTCTACTAATCATCACTGCTTTCTGTAGAGTCTACTATGAAGTAATACTTTGTTGGTTTTCCTGTCCCAGATTTGACTCAGAAGGTGTGGGTACTGTGAAAACCATACATTTCCTGAAGGTATTGGGTTTAGATGAGGAAGGCCGACCTCGGCCTTACACCACGCCCAGGTATGTGCTGGTCTCCAAGGACGATGATAAGGTCATCGGAGTGAAAGGAGGAGTCGACACAATCAACTTTGAAAGGGTGAGATAAGAATAAAAAGAAATGTGCTTCAGTGCATTTAAATTAGACGCTTTGCAGAAAAAAATAAAACTGTATAAAAAATATTTATTTTTCATAGTATGCTATATTAACAACACTAGGCATTGATGAAAGAGCAAAAAAAAGTACTATTAGTCTGGTGTGAGTAATCTGCTAAAATGTATTCTGTTTCATGTAAATGAATTTTGATTCATCATCTTCACTTAGATGTGCTTGACAAATTTGTAAATTGATAAATTCTAAATAATTATTGTTGACTTTTGACGGATACAAATGTTTGAACACTGTTTAAGCTTACCAGTGTTGGAGTGGCATTGTTATCATGATTTAAAATTACTATGACATTTCAACTTCAAATAGTCTTAAAATGTATCACAGCAAAAACAAGTGTAATATAGTTTGATAATAATGTTAATAAGAGAACTTCAGTCAAGTCAACACTTTGTACATATGTATATATGGTTACAAATATGTCTGTGTCTTAAACTGTGTGGTACATTGTGTTGATGGATTGTATTTCTAAAACTTATAATACTGTACAGACTGCTAACATGCAACTATATATTGTTGTTGTGATTTTTATTAACCCGTTTGTAGACAACAATCCTCCCACCAATACAGGTGAGTAGTTTAAAAATCAAGTCAGTTATTACTAATTATTTTATAACCTAGAATATGAGTGAAGCTTAAATAGATTTTTATATTACAAACTTTGCAGTTCTATTGGACTATGATTTCAGACACAAGCATCAAATAGATATTATTTATTTTCAATATTGCTAGCACATGCAAGCACAATTGATAGGTCACACTTCAGATATATTTTTAGTTTATTTTTTTAAATTTTAAACTATAATGTGTAAGCTGACCTTATAATTCACACGGTATGACTTTGTTGCTGTAGGAGTTTGAGATATGTATTCATTCATTAAAATATTGTTTGTTAGTGCGATCAGTTTATGGCTAAATTTTGCAGCAAACCTGTTCAGGTATAAAATGTGTCACAACATGTTTAACTGAAAGGTGATCCTTAAAATTATGCAATGAGGAGTAGTTTCACTAATCTTGAAACAATTCAGACAAATCTCTCACCTCTAAGAAAATGTTAATACTCTATATAGCTATTTCAGATAATTGTAAAGTGTAGAATATTTAGATCGTTACATCTTTAGGAAAAAGTGAATTTAGAATGACCTTTTCTTTGCTAACATTATTTTTCACACAGAGTCATGTTTGCAGTGGTTACAAATCATGTTAGGTCACAATAATGCACTTTCTTTTTTCTAGTTGTTCATGAATCCAGCTGTACTGTCAGCAAGTTATCAGACTCTGAGTGATTTTAATAAATGAGGGATTTCCATACTCTTGTACAATATCATTTAACTTAAGAGAAGCAGTCTGTCACAGAAACCATAGTGTCTATGGCTCATTGTAGATTTTACACATAAATGAATATTCTGACAGATAGTTTATGTAACAATCAAATTGAATACAGATGGATGTATAAAAATAAAATATATAATAATATTTAAATTCATAATATATTAGAATAATTTTATGCAAGAATATCAGAGCCATATTTTTAGTAATTGAATTTAATAAATAGCTTCCATAATTCGTTAAGGTTTCTGCGATGGTTTTATTTTCATTAAAAAAAAATCTACTTGAGATTGTATTGTTGTATGTGCCACACCTATGTGCCAATTGGAAGCATGATGGTGTGGTGATAACACACTTGTCTGTAGCAACATCATCATAATACAAACATCACAGTATCACTGTATTATCACAACAAAGCATTATAATGATGAAATGTTCTCTTTCTGTCATATTAACCATTATGATAGGAAACCAGTAGTAAAGATTCCAAAAACTTTTCCTTGCAAATTTTGTACAGAGACTTGGCACATTTTGCAAGGTTTTAAGTGTCTGCATACGTAGTGGGTGTGATATTTGCCAAAAATATAGAATAGATTGTGTATGTGATATTATAATAATGGTTTAAAATTGCAATTACACCATGACACTTTTAAGTTCATGATGATGAAAGCATGATAACACCAGAGTATATCAAATATCATGAATATAGATAGCCACTGTTTAACATGCCAAATGCCATCTGGAAGAAAATGGTTATTGTCAAGGACCCAAGTAGAAACCAACAAGTTACAATATTCTGTAGGCATATGAGTGTATAGAAGGTAAACACAAACTATCTTAAAATTAAAGAAAACCCATCAGAAGTCTGATGACACAGAGCACTTTGGTCATGCATGTTTTATTTTATTTCAGTTTTGTATTAGATAATGGCTGTGACACTTTGTGGCATTATTATCTCCCCCTGACTGATGGCCTTAGTTTGAAATATTATAAAACGCATTTGTGCAATATATGTGTGTCCGTTTGTCATGTTTTACATAAAGCTTTATTTTTCATTCATTTATGAAGATAACCTCGCCAACTTTGCAGAGAATGTTTATGATTATGAAAACATGTCTGTAAAAAACTTTGGCCTCATTTTGAAAAACAAAATGGCTGCCATAGCCAATTATTGAAAAATCATTAAGATGTTGTAAAACTGTAAGTATTGCGGCTACTTTCATGACATTTGCACAAAATGTATGTAGCTAGGAAAAGTTACCTGAGCATGATATTGGCCTCATTTTTAAAACAAAATGGCTGCTATATCACATCTGTAAAAATATATGACTGTATCCCCCCTCTATTTAGGCTATATACAGCTCCTGTTGGGTAATAAAACCTATCTTTTCCTTTCCTGAAGCAAAAAGCAACAAGGAAAAAAGTTCCTTTGTGTTGACAGGACACAAAATTTAAGAATGCTGATTGCACATCATTCTACATGGAAACATACAATTAGGTTTAAAGTCAGCTAGTGCCACAGTGTCATTAACTCTAGTGTATATTAATAGAGTGTTTTACATGTGACATGTTTGCTGTGTTGTAGTGTACTCCTGCAGAATTCACTAACTCTTCACTAATTCCTACACAACCTGACTACAAGCAAGTATTTTTTAGCATATTTTGTACATACTATGTGGGTTTTTCATAAACTTCTGTAAATATACACTAGAAAAATATTTAAAAAGTGTATCAGTTTCAGGGGCAGACAAATAACGAAGGGGATAAAAATCTGAAAAATAATATCACTATGATCTTGAGTGAACACATTGTCATAATTTGATCTCAATTACTAATAGGTAGAAATTTTCATATTCCTAACGTGTTAGAATGTATTGGTAAAGTGGGTCAGCCTTTGATATTGTAGTGGTAACAGTTAAGGCTGACACTGTTCGAAATATCATATTTTATTACACTACAATAGCTTACCATGTGGGACTTAATGCTGTTCTCGGGTTGCCACACCCGGGGCCAACGTCTTAGAAAAAAAGACAGTTCTTGTTAGCCACCGGATACACTGCTAGTTGTCGTCACGTGATAACCTCTGACCTCTCGCCCTACTTTCTCGTTGGCCATGCGAATTAGCAATGCTTTATTTTGCAAGGAATATTATTTCATTTTTACAAGGATATACTTATTGTTGGATATGGAAACTACACCAGTTTCTTTATTTTATTGCATAGAATCACAATTCAATGTCTTTTCATAGTTCAGATAAGTATCTTTACTATATTTTACAACTGAAGTCCACTTCCGGATTCACGTAAAGCAATGGCGACTCGTTTATGTGGTTTCTAATACAGGATATATATATATGCCTGTCAGTAAAATAAAATAAAACAAAATATTTAAGCCCTATCTGCTTCATTATTGGACCCCTTTTAGGGTTTAAAAGTGTATAAATGTAACACAAACGAGTCCTGGCCGAGTAAAATCTCCGGAAACAACTTCCGTTTTATTGTCGAGACAGCAATTTCTTGTAATGCGCGTCTCGCGTTGGTAGTTTTTATACAGGAATATATGCCTGTTGAAATCAAATTAAATAAATTTTGCAAGGGTTTACCCCCGTTCTTTTACTCTATTGGTCCATTTTAAGGGTTAAAATATGATATAAAGCACGATTCTAACTGGGGGAAGCCTCGGGGAAACCCCTGTGATGACGTCACGTCTAGACCGCATGTGCTGAGAGACGCGGGTTTCTTACAGTACGTTTATAAATATAAATAAAATAAAATAATATATTTTATCCCTTCTTCCCTGTATTATTGACCATTTATAAGGTTAATACTTAAATAAACAGGAATAGAATTCTTCATTAATCGTCTAGACATTACGTGTCTCTTTAGGCTATAAGGTAACCTTGGTTACCCATTATTTTAATTATATTTTAATTCATCCAGTTTTAAATTATAATTACTTGTTTTTTAGATTCTATGTTATTTAATAAAATTCTGTGTAATTTCTGCTTTCATTATCTCACAACTAGCCCTACCTGCAGTGAGGCGGGTGGGGCAGGTGACCTTGTGTCACAGTTGATTTACTTATGTAAATCTAGTTGTGTAGTTCCTTCGAAGAAGGAAAGGCAAAGCTTCCTTGGAAGCTTACCTTAAGGAAAGCTTACATAGAAATTATAATATCCAACTTCTTTCTCCAGGGTGGATCAGATCCCTGCTTAAATTCAGATAAGATCTTAGTTCATCCGAGATTTTTAATGCATCCGAGAATCGGATGCAGTATTCTCAACTTCTATCCAACCCAGTATGATTTGATACTCGGTTTTCATTGCATCTCTCGGATCATCTGAAATCTAATGCTTGGTGGATTGTATGTAGATCTGATCCTCGGATGATCGGATCATCTACTCTGATGTTCGGATGTTGATTCCAGATCAGAACACTAACATTCCTCACACACACAAAAAAAAACAAAAAAAAAAAAAAACAACAAACTTGGAGTAATAGTTCACCAGCCTGGCAGTAAATATCACCTATTGGAGGCTTGGGTCCAAGTTCAAAAAGTCCAAGTCCTCAAGCCCAAGAGGCCTTCTAAACAAGGTCCTTCATTCAGTCCTGGCTCTATATTTTAGGGAAGTAGGTTGCCTGACTTCACCCTAACCAATTTTTGAGGACATTGAAACTTAGGCAGTTTTTTTAACCTCCCTGCCCCCAGGGAATTTATGCCTAGATCCTCCACAATCTGGACTCTGAATGATTTACTAGGCCAACAGGAACTTGGGCAGTTTAATTTCCCTTAAAATGGAACAAGTTTTCAAATTTGTATCTCCTTAGGGGCCTCCTTGGGTAAGCCCCTCCTCCCCTTCTGGTCAGCAAGAGTTGAGCTTCAGGCTGCTCTTCACTAGGTTTTTTTCTGAATACAACCTGGTTATATATATATATGTTAAGACAGTAGCAAGGCTACTACCAGACAGGTCAAACTCAATTCCATGGTGCATATAAGTAGTCAGAAGGGGTATGGTGAATTCAGGTGAGATACTGGATCTTTAGATCTTAAAGTTCCCCATTCACAACTACTTTAGGAGGGACAGGAGTCCCTCATCAAGGCACCTGTAATAACACTTAGGGTTTAGGCCCTGTTAATCAACCCTTTCCAATTCCCCACATCTAGAGGCTCCTACAGGAACCACCCCAATGGGGGTCATTCCATCCCTAGCAGTATCCATCGTTTTCCCCAGGTAGGGGGAAATCGAGTAGCCGAGGCTCCACGGTCTTTTGACCCACTCCAGGGGACGAGGGCATAAAAACCCTTCCCCCCCCAATGACTCCTCCAGCCTCACTCAGTCCACCAGTAGGAGTTCTCCGTTCTTTCAGATTAGACTGGCAAACAAATCCTGTCATTCTTTTTAATCCAAGTCCAGTCAGACTCCTGACCCGGTCAGAATACAAGGCTCTTCAAAGACCAAGTCCTGGCCTCTGTATCCAGTCTCTTATGTCAAAGAACGCAATAGAAAGGGTGGAAAATGTAAAATCTCTCGGGTTTTACAGTCGCCTGTTCCTAGTACCAAGCCTCACCTAAGGTGGAGGCCAGTCATAGACCTAAACAGGCTCAACACTTTTCTACACGTAGAAAAGTTCAAAATGGAAACTCCAGAGTTCATCAGGACCTCCCTGATTCCAGGGGAGTGGGTATCGTCGATAGATCTATCGGACACTTACCTACACATCCCCATCCATCCAAACTCAAGGAAATACCTAAGGTTTTGCTACAAGTCACAGGTGTTCCAATTCACCTCCCTCCCATTCGGACTAGTCACAGCCCCCCAGGTCTTTACAATGATCGTAAAGGAAGTGAAACTAATGGCCCTCTCAAGAGGACTCAGAATTCACCAATACCTGGACGACTGGCTGATCAGGTCCCAGTCTCAGGAGGAAGCCCAAGTGAACACATAGGCAGTGGTAGACCTAACACAGTCCTTGGGGTGGATAATAAATCAGGAAAAATCAGAACTGAAACCTACTCAGGTGTTTTTCGTTCATGGGCTACGAATACCACCTAGATTCAGCCCTTGTAAAACCCACTCAAGAGAGATGGCTCAAACTTCAAGATTTGATCCTACTACTCAAGTCAAAACGTGTTTTGACTGCAAGATGTTTGATGTCTCTAATTGGGTTGCTAGCCTCAACGGAGAAATGGTCCCGGAGGGACGCCTTCACAGGAGGCCCTTTCATTTTCATCTCAAGGAGCACTGGAGATATCCTCAGTCGCTGGACAACCTCCTTCCTTGGACAGAAGCCATTGCAGCCCACCTAGATTGGTGGCAAAATCCCTCAAACGTGATGAAAGGTGCAGACCTTCATCCCAAACACCACAGTATCCAACTCTTTACCGACGCCTCACACGAAGGTTGGGGCGCTCACTTAGACCAAAAATTCCACAAAGGGTCTGTGGTCAGATCGGGAAAAAAGGCTACACATATATGTCCTAGAATTGAAGGCGGTCTCCCTGGCCCTTCGAGACTTCAAGGACCAGTGCCAGAATCAAACAGTGTTAGTTGCAATGTACAACTCAACAGTGGTAGCCTACATCAACAACAAGGAGGAACACACTCAGTAGAGATGTGCGCTCTCCTGTGGAAGATCACGACCTGGGGCCATCACTACCTCATAACATTGAAAGCCAGGCACGTTCTAGGGTGCCTGAATGTGATGGCCGACCTACTGTCCAGGTCCAACCAAGTGCAGTCAACAGAATGGTCTCTTCACCCCCAGGTGTTCAAACAGATCTGCCAGAAGTGGTTCACACCTCATGTAGACTTATTTGCCACTCACCTGAACCACAAGCTCCCACTGTACGTGTCTCCTATCCCAGACCTAAGGGCCTGGGACATAGATGCTCTAAACATAAACTGGACCAACCTCGCGGCCTAGGCGTACCCTCCTACGGCTCCTTCACAAGGTGATCCAAAAGATCAGGCAATGTTATTGTCTGATCATCGTAATAGCCCCAGGCTGGCCAGGGATGCCCTGGTTTTGGGACCTAGTGCAGCTCTCAACAGAGATCCCACTACAACTCCCAGTGTCAACGACCCTACTCAAACAGTCCCACAACTATGTGTTCCACAACAATCCACAACAGCTGAACCTCCACGCCTGGTGTCTAGGAGTGGACAACTCCAAGAACAAGGCTTCTCTGTGGAGGTGGCAGAGAGAATTGCTGCCCCTCAGCGGTCATCAACAAGGACCATCTACAGGTCAAAGTGGGCCCTATTTGAAAAATGGTGCAGAGAAAATTCGGTGGATTTCTCCACTCCATCTGTGAAACAAATCTCAGATTTTTTCATGTACCTGTACCAAGACTTAAACAGGCGCCCCTCGACCATTGATGGTTACAGGACTGCAATCGTTGACACTTTGGGCCCAACGGCCCAACACATTGCACACAATGCAGACCTTCATAGGTTACTCTCCAGTTTTCACAGGGATCGTCCTAAGAGTTCCAGAAATTTACCCAAGTGGAACCTTTCTGTTGTCCTTAACGAGCTCACTAAAGCACCATTTGAGCCCATGAAAGACACAGACCTCAAACATCTTACTCTAAAACTGCTTTCTTGCTAGCTTTGGCCTCCGGCAATCGCCGCAGCGAAATCCATGCCTGGGTCGCAAACAAGTATCTAATCTAGGCCAATGGGAAAAGGTTGCCTTGTTCCCTTCTTCTGATTTCATAGCCAAAAACCACCTAGCAAGAGAAGGTTCTCAAAGTGTATCTCCGGTGACTATTCCTGCTTTGACTACCATTGTAGATAGACAATTTAAGGAAGACAGGACCCTGTGTCCCGTGCGGGCCCTGAGGTTTTATTTGGACCGAACAAAGACCTGAGAGGGTCTCGTTCTCTCCTTTTCATCTCCTTTACGAAAGGACATACCTCAGACATCAGACCCCCTACTCTCTCTTCATGGTTGAAACAAACCATCCTACTTTGTCACAAACAAGCAGATCAACAAGCCTTGGACTTGGTCCAAGTCAAAGCGCATGACATCCGGGCCTTCGCGGCCTCTAAGGCCTTTTATGATGGGGTATCGGTGGACCAATCATGCAAGCCTGTCACTGGAAAGCTCACAACACATTTACAAATTTTTACCTAAAAGACCTTACTTGGTCGGACACCGACAACAATATGTATCTGGGACCCGTAGTGGCGGCACAACAAGTCCTAGATCCTTCCCCTCAGACCAGTTGTCCTCGGAAAGAAAAAAGGGGGGGGGGGGGCACATCCGCTACAACCAAGTCTTCAGGAGTCTCTCCCAGGATCTAGGTATTCCTTTACCTTCAAGATGTTACGGGTAAGGTCATTTTTGTTTTTCAGTTATCAAGTAACTTCTATTAAGGACTTATTTAGTTGTCATTAATCTCATATTCAGGTTGTAAAAAATTTATGAGATGTCCAACCATGGGTTGGTCAGTCACTAGTGAAGGGCCCTCAGGGACCCTTAGACCTCGAAGTGAGCACTGCTGCACTTCCGTCCTACAATCAAACATCTAGACAGTTTCAGCACTGTCTCTCATTTTATTTAGGTTTTTGGCTCATTACAGGCCCGGTCTTCGGGATCGGGGCACTGTAAATGGGACTCAGACTGGTATTTCTGGCACTATTCTATACATATTAATTCAAAATCTTAGAAAAAATGACATACCTTCCAGTCTCAGCTGTAATCCCGCCACCGGGCGGTTGAATTCAGCATTAAGTCCCACATGGTAAGCTATTGTAGCGTAATAAAATTGTAAATTTTAATTACTTAAATGTAGCTTTTATAAGCTACAAGCTTACCATGTGGGACTTAGAAGAGTCCCACCCTGCCTCCCCGCTGTTTACAGCTGAGGGGTAGGTTTTAGAAAATTTCAACGAGAAAGTAGGGCGAGAGGTCAGAGGTTATCACGTGACGACAACTAGCAGTGTATCCGGTGGCTAACAAGAACTGTCTTTTTTTCTAAGACGTTGGCCCCGGGTGTGGCAACCCGAGAACAGCATTAAGTCCCACATGGTAAGCTTGTAGCTTATAAAAGCTACATTTAAGTAATTAAAATTTACAAATTCGGTCACCATGTAGCTGCTTGTATTAGCTGATGACTAACTGGTTAACATTTTTTGATGTGATACTTTTGGAGGGAGGGAATCCAAAAAATATCAGTTGTGGATATGTCCAAGACCAGACCAGACGTTAATATTTAAAGACATGCAAACAATGTGGTGGATTCATCCAAATTATTGCGTAGTTTGTAAATAAATGTTATATTTATATTATAAAACTTATATTTAGATAAAATGCTTTGAATAGGTGACTTTTTAGATTGTGACTCTATATAGTTAGAACTTTAACAATCACATAAAATCCCATGTGAGGTGATATGCATAAGAAAACAGTTAACCAGTTCAGTAGTATTGGCACTGGCTAGAACCTGGGTGACCTGAAATTTGGCTAGAATGGTTAATTGTTTCAGCTATATGGTATTAAGTAACAGATCCATAAAGTACAAGGAAAGTTCAGTAAGATGATCCTTGCTTAAAACAAAATCAGCAAAATCTGATCCAATTCCAGGTCACACACATTGGATAACAATGTGACACAATATAAGACTTTAAAGACACATTTTTACCCCACAGCCCTTAGGGGCTGTCGGGGTATTGTTTTCACCCATGGTGTCCGGATGGGCGGGTGTCCGGGCTGGTGGGCGGTCAGCGGGAAAAAGTTTGTCCGGGCTGTATCTCAGAAACCGTTAGGTGTAGGAAGTTGATACTTGGTAGTGACATTGGTTAGGAGGTGTAGATGTGCATCGTCATGGTCTGACCTTGATTTGACTTTGACCTTGCTGTAGTGAACTGACCTATAAAATCTTGTTCGGGCTATATCTCGGAAACCGTAAGGTGTAGGAAGTTGATACTTGGTAGGGACATTGGTTGGGGGTGTAGGTGTGCAACGTCAATGTGTGACCTTGATTTGACCTTTGACCTTGTAGTGACCATGACCTATAAAATCTTGTCCGGGCTGTATCTCGAAAACCGTAAGGTGAAGGAAGTTGATGCTTGGTAGGGACATTGGTTAGGGGGTGTAGGGCTATATCTTGGAAACTGTAAGGTGTAGGAAGTTGTTACTTGGTAGGGACATTGGTTAAGGGTGTAGGTGTGCAATGTCATGGTGTGACCTTGATTTGACCTTTGACCTTGTCATAGTGACCATAAGTTTTAAAATCTTGTCTGGGTTATTTCTTTGATTCCATAAGGTGTAGAAGGTTGACACTTGGTAGGGACATTGGCGGGTGTAGGTGTGCATCATGGTTTGACCTTTTTGCTCTTCCAAAGTGTGTGCACCTGTCATATTTGAGACATCTTTCTCTTATGACAAAGATGTATAGATTGCTTCAACTGATTATTATATGCACTTTTACATTATTGTGCTATTTCCATTGACAGCTATTCTCCAATTAATAAATTTTACAGCTTTATATTTTTTAGTTTGCTGATTAATGCTGTCATCTTGCTGTTGAAGTGCCTTGTTTTAGTACTTTATCTTTACATACATTTTCTTTCTCTGAGATGTTATTTTCTCTACTTAAACATTATTTGGAGCTTTTTTAACTGACACTGCTATGAAAGTATCCAGATCTTTTACTGTTTCACCACTTCTATATGCATGGTGTTGAAAACTTTTTCCCCAGGCTGTGGGGTATGGGCATCTCTGATGCTATTTTTCAATTTGAATTACTTCTACATAAGAGGGAATCCAATTACTAGAGCTGAAACGATTAGCAAAATTTGCTAGCCGGGTAGTCACTTGCATTAATCGTCTACTAACCGATTGACTGTTTCTGACGTTTAGCATGTATGAGAAATACCGAAAATGTGTGTTCCGGATGTAAACAAACAAAATGGCGGATCGCGAGATGCTCAAAAGCAAAGAATTCACCAGATTATTGGCTAAATTGGCCAATAATGTAATATTTTGATATTTTAAAAATAAAATGCATATAAAATGCTTTAATTTAATACGTTTTAAGGTCTTAACTCAAGATACTCATAGTTCCAACAATCGCATAAAATCTGCTATGTGATGATATGTACAAGAAAACAATTAACTGATTTCATAACATTGGTGTCGACTAGTGCTTTGATAACCTACTAATCGATTAGTACGAATAATCGTTTCGGCTCTACCAATTACTAGAGTTTTTGTATTGAATGGGTTCAACCATATTATCTGTCTGCTCTGTCTAAATAAGCTTTGCCACATTTTGGACCCCGTTAATGTTTTATCCAATAATTCTCCAGGACAAACAAGCTAAAGAGACTAAAGAAGGAGGCAGTAAAACTGAGGAGACACCCAGACCTCCGGCATCAAAGAGGGTGATTGTTAACAAAGGCAACAGGGCCACTCCTAGACTGGACAGAATACTGGACTGTCTCTACTTCAAGGTGGGATTTTACTTTAATCCTTGTACCATACAAAAGACTCAAATAGGGTTAAATCAAAATTGGTCCACATGACATCCCACACAAGCTAGGGTTGAAGCATAGAGGTGGGAGCTAAGTGATCATGTGGTAAACTTATTGATCATTAGGCCATTGACAGAGGCTGTTTACACTGTACTGTAATAACTAGCTCTTTAAAATTGTTTAGAATTTCGGGTTCGATGTTTGGAATCTTTACAAGCTAGCGAACTTTAATTGAGCTCGATCGTCGAACCAACATTATCAAAACCAGTAAAAATGCAGATATCTAGCATAAAATCTTGTCACTGTTCTGAAAGTATGGAAAAAATTTAAAAAATCCATAGATATTTTGAGTAATTTTCACCATATTCTCAATAAAACACAAGTTATACAGATGGTTGCAATAGGATCCTTTGTGATGTTTAGGATTTCTAAACAATTTGCAGAGTCCAAATTTCAGACATTTAAGCTGAACTTCATTATCGGGGCAGTAAACAAGCTGACTATCGAACTTCTGCAAACATCATAGCAGCACTTAGTTATTACTAAGTAATAACCATTTACAGTAACTTTAGTTATCAGAGAGATTTAGTTGAACAAAATTGCTGCAGAACAACACAAAGACTGGAGAGAATGCAAAGAATGTCTCTACTTCAGGCTGAACTGAACTTCAGGCACTATTCAGTTACAGTATTATTGGAAACCTTCCCGAATGACATGTATGGGAAAAATGTATCACGAATGAAGATAACAATATTGTACAAGTGCGTAGCATGAGTATGTTAATCTTCATGAGTGATATATTTTTTTTAGATAAAATTGTTTTTGTGTGTATGTTTTTTTATTGATTTAAGCGTGTTTGTCTCTAGTTTGAAGATAACTACAATGCCATGAAGGCAGGGATGCAGTTGTTTGACTTTGTGGATGATGGCCACATCTCTAAGATAGACTTGCGCCAGGTGCTGTGTGAATTTGGTCTCAAGGTTCAAGCTCTGGACTTTGAACAGTTTCTGTCCAAGTAAGACTTTGTGCCTGTTTTAGATATTCAGTTATGGTCAGTTTGTAGAATACAGTTATACTCATTAAAAGTATTTCTGCTTCGCTATCATGTATAATTCTACTTTGAGTCGAATGGAATAAAATTACATTTTTGGTTAATTTTAAGCACTGTTATAGTATACCATATAAAAAGCATTGCAAAGTTATGCAGATAAATTTTCCGCATGATTGTCTTTGCCTGCTAGGTGTGGCATCCGGACAGTGCATGGACAAATTGACTGGAAAGAATTTCTGACAAAGTTCTGGAACAAGTCTGATTCAGGCATAGTACACAGAATTGTGACAAGTAGACACCATGTGTAAGTACTGTCTTATGTAATGTTTCTCAGTTTCTTCAGAATAATATCACTATATTAGCCAGTTCTTCTTTTGCCACTGACTGATATCAAAGGTCAAGGTCAGGGTTTTATGTCCCTGTTAGCAGCTGAAGTCATATCAGGACTGGATGTCAGGGCTACCCATATGCTCTCATAAGCTAAATTTGAACCCATGGTCACAGCGGTGAGAGTCAGGTAATGTCAAGTGTATTGACCACTCAGTCACTAGGACCTCTGACTTTTTTATTTGATTGTTTAATACTCCCAACATTTTGGTTACATTGAAAATACTTGCATTGTCAAAAATAACAAGAAAAAAAAATTTATTAAATGATCTGACTTCTGAGTTGGTTCAACTGATTCACAATTTGAACTTCTGTTGGTTTTGCGTGTACAGGCTCTTTTGTAATAGACAATAATACAAGTATAGTTACAAAACATTTTGCTGGTGAGAAAAGAGAAAATAACATTACCTAGTACATTTATGACGAAGAAGCAGCAGAACTTGGAGTAAAGCAAAATCTAAAACATATTGTGGAAGAAAGATAGTATTTCAGAGGTATATCTAAGCATTTTTGAAAAGGACAAAGCTTGCTGTGATTTATGCTAGAGGTAATTGTCACTAGCATGGAAGTCCAAATTAGGGCTGATTATCTGCTTTGCTTATGTTTATAAAATTGGATGTCTGATTATGACTTTGCTGTGTCATTATTATAGCATATTTTAACAGACTTTTACATGTCTATGTTTCAAAGTTACTTCAAGGGTGTCTCCTCATCAGCAGAGTATTACAACCCAGAAGAACTGGAAGCTAAGCTGGTGGATTTCTTCCATAAAGACTTCCTGCATCTTCTGGCTGCTCTCAAGTATGTATGAACCTAATCAAACTCCCGTGTACATAGTTACTAATTTACCTATAAGAATAGGAAAAATGTCCTATTTGCCACAGTATGAAAAATTCTCCAGTGATGCATCACCCTTCTATTTCTTGACTTGTGGAGAGTTCATAGCATAGCTGTGATTATCATAATAGGCGTCTTATCTCCCTCCCTGCCCCGCTGATGTAGAATTGCCCGATGTATAAATTCAGATATTGAAAATGAGATAAAATTGAATATTTTTATTGTAGCATTAGGATGATATTTATAGGATGATTCTGTTTTATTATTTTTACACTGCAATAGTTTTAAGGTTAACCAGACATAATAAGTTTAGGACAATGAGTCACATCAGAAACCAGTTTTATATTTGGATACGTACAATGGTTTATCACAACCCAAAAAACTTTTAACCAGAATTGTAATATTTATCAGTTATTGCATAAATGCTTAGACGTTTAAAATAGGGTACATCAATAGTATGATTGTCCAGTTGAACCCAGAAAAACTACATTTACATTAGTAGGCATTGTAAATAACAGGTGAAGTTAAAGTAGAACCTTATATTACCAATTATTTAATTCTGCCTTAAAGGCACTAATATTTGGTAAACTTTTACTTACAGACCGTAGACTGTATCATCATTCTATTTGCATTTAAACATAGGAAGTGTGACAAGTATCAGATTGGGGTGGTGACTCAGTACGAGTTCAAGGAGAGTGTGGAGAGAACACTAGGATACACTGTGGCAGAGCCTCAGTTTGAACAGCTGAAACAAGATGTCGGTCTTGATCCTGATGGCCTGGTGCCTTATGCCAAGTTTATGGAGAAATTCAGTCAAGAGTGAGTTAGCTGTATGGTGGTGTGCACCCTATTTTTAGCTAATGAATTAGGGCAGTAATTTGATGGTCGAAGTTTTTTTCTAAGGACAAACCCAACTGCCTGTTGATGTAATATATTCTTTGTGTCAACAAAATCCTCCATAAAGTCTTTGTATTCACAGATACAACATACTTTTTACCCCGGGGTGTTGTTTTCACCCATGGTGTCTGGATGGGCAGGCGGCGGGAAGAAGTTTGTCCGGGCTGTATCTGAGAAACCGTAAGGTGTAGGAAGTTGATACTTGGTAGGGACATTGGTTAGGTGTAGGTGTGCAACATCATGGTCTACCCTTGATTTGACCTTTGACCTTGCCGTCGTGACCTTGAGTTTGAAAATCTTGTCCGGGCTATATCTCGGAAACCATAAGGTGTAGGAAGGTGATACTTGGTAGGGACATTGGTTGGGAGTGTAGGTGTGCAACTTTATTGGCAAAATGCCTTGATTTGACCTTGCTGTCGTGACCTTGACCTATAAAATCTTGTTCGGGCTATATCTCGGAAACCATAAGATGTAGGAAGTTGATACTTGGTAGGGACATTGGTTAGGGGGTGTAGGTGTGCAATGTCATGGTCTGACCTTGATTTGACCTTTGACCATGCTGTACTGACCTTGACCTATAAAATCTTGTCCGGGCTATATCTCGGAAACTGTAAGGTGTAGGAAGTTGATACGTGGTAGGGACATTGGTTAGGGGGTGTAGGTGTGCAACGTCATGGTCTGACCTTGATTTGACCTTTGACCTTGTCGTAGTGACCTTGATCTATAAAATCTTGTCCGGGCAATATCTCAGAAACTGTAAGGTGCAGAAAGTTGATACTTGACAGGGACATTGGTGGGGGATTGTAGGTGTGCAACATCATGGTGTGACCTCGATTTGACCTTTGATGTCACCGTAGTGACCTTTACCTTTAAAATCTTGTCCAGGCTATATCTTGGAAACGGTAAGGTGTAACAAGTTGATACTTGGTAGGGACATTGGTTAGGATGTGTAGGTGTGCATCGTCATGGTCTGACCTACCTTTGACCTTGCCGTAGTGACCTTGACCTATAAAATCTTGTGTGGGCTATTTCTTGGATTCCATAAGGTGTAGAAGGTTGACACTTGGTAGGGATATTGGTTAAGGTGTGTATGTAAATGTATGTGTGCATCATGGTGTGACCCTTTTGCTCTGCCAAAGTGTGTTCAGCTGCCATATTTGAGACATCTTTCTCTTATGACAGGATATATGGATTGCTGCAACTGATTATTATATGCACTTTTACATAATTATGCTATTTCCATTGACAGCTATTCTCCAATTTATAAATTTTACAGCTTCATTTTTTTTAGTTTACTGATTAATGCTGTCATCTTGCTATTGAATTGTCTTGTTTTAGTACTTTATCTTTACATACATTTATATAAGTGACATTGACACTGAAAGTATTCCAGTCTCTGTACTGTTTCACCACTTCTATATGTCATGGTGTTGACAACTATTTCCCCAGGTTGTGGGGTACGGGCATCTCTGATGCTATTTTTTAAATTTATTTTAAGTGTGAGGCATGTGTCATGTATTTTATTTCATTTTATTAAAAATTCCAGTTTTGCCAGACTGGGCTATATGGTCCTCCTTATAACCACTTAGCTGTCAACTCTGTGTTTGTGGGTTTGATTCCCGATCACGGTAATATGTGTGAAATACTGACCCTCTCTCCAAATATGATTGCAGATCTTAAAATAGACACATCCATACAAATCTAACTTTGACCTTTGTGCAGAGGCCTCAGGGAATGATGAGTTTGGTAGTAAGTCAGTAGACTCTCACCTCTGTGGTGGTGGCTTCAAAACCTGCTCATCACAACGTGTGGAGTGTGCACTGGATGTTGAAAAGAATGTAAAAACCCAGCTTTAACCTTTCATATACAGAGATTGGCAGAGAAGCAATCAGTGATTGAGTATATCAGTCACATATCTAGGAGGCTTTAAATAGTGTTGTTAACCTAATACCAGTATACCACATTTTGTTTCACTTGGGACTACAATAATGACAACCACTATCAAGTAATGAGAACTAGTATCTCTAAATCTATCTATTTATCCCCAGTGCACGACAATATAAGAAATGGTGGTGACATTTTAAAATATTTAATAGAATACCTTCATAATGGTTAAATATGACATCTTTTAGCCTTTAAAATCTTTCAGGTTCCATAGTTATGTCTCATGAATGGACATCTACATTTTTCACCAATGTGAATATTGAACCAAATAAAATACCAGATATTGTTTTCAGGACCGGGAAACAGGTTTTTGTCTGTGCAAATGATAGCACCAGTAGTTTTACACATATCTTTTGAAAGGGACATAAAACTCAGAACTTGATTTTGATCCCTGTCTATAGGCCTGGCCTGTGGAACAAACGTTTGGAGGGTGAGTTCTCAGTGCGAAAGGTAACAGTGACCACTACTAACACCATGGCACCTGCATTAGACCGCCTGAAGGTCTACTCAGACCAGTCTAAAGAGGAGCAGCAGAGGATCATCACTGCAGAGAGGGAAAAGAAAACCAACCTTGACCTGATGAAAGTATGCTTACAGTTTACTTCATACACTCAATCCCCTCTAGATATAGAACTCTGACAAGTGAAATGTCAATTTTATGTAGAAATAAGTATATCATGTCGAACAAAATCTTTTCAAGTGAGATGTATCCTTTTGTCTGGAACTACTGGTAAACAGAGTTAGTTTTAGTCCTTGAGGCTTGATTTGCAATCTCTAATAACAGAATTTTATCATCTAAATTTTCAGATTTATTAAATTTTTATCTTTCTAAAACTTTAATTATTACCCAACAGCCTTTAAAGGCTGTGTTATATTGTTTTCACTCATGGCATCTGGCTGGCAGATAGGCCGTGGAAAAATCTTGTCTTTAAACTGTGAGGTGTAGGAAATTGATGCTAGTTTGGGACATTGCATGTGTAACTTTGCACATATGACCTTGATTTGACGTTTTACCTTACTGTAGTGACCTTGGCCTTTAAAATCTTTCCAGGGCTATATCTCGAAAAATGTAAAGTGTAGGAAGTTGATACTTGGTTAGGGCATTGGTTGGGAGTGTAGGTGTGCAACTTTATTGGCAAAATGCTTTTCTTGGGTTTTAAAATCCCAAGGGCCGTATTCACGAAAGGTTTTAGTCTTATCTTAAGCGTAACCCAGTCTTAAATTTAAGATTTTTGTCCTAGCTAAGAGTTTTCATAAACAGACATTCACAAAGCAAGTCTTACTCGGACAAATGTCATAAACTTAAGACCAAGTTAAGACTTATTTTTCATATAAGCACTGTGGTTTTCTGTGTTATGTGACCTTATTTTGTACACTCTAAGTAGCTACACATTAAATACACTGTTGGTGGCATATGAGACATCAAATTTTGGGACAACAAAAATAACAATATAATGGAACATAAATTTTACACAGTTGTGTCACTATCAACAAGGTAAATTTCCTGCGATTTAAAATCAAATCTCACAATGATCTTGTCTCCTTACAGGCACAAAAATATGAATTCATCCATATTCATCATCACCAATACATTTTTTTCAATGAAATAATGTAATTTTTTAGCAAACATTTAAAATCATATACACTTCAAAAGGAAAAGCAAATTACAGTGCTACAGTAATAGTACAAACACTGAAATGCGGTTTCCCAATTTTGTGTAACAAATTTTTCTGCAAGAAAAAGCAAACATATCCAGTTAAAACTGAGGTATCTACATTAGCCTTATTGTGCTATTTACAAAAACATTGCACAAATGTCCACATTGTTTTTACAACTGTATCACAGAGTCATAATTATTTTATATATAAACACTCAAAGGCATATCCACATTGTTTTCAGAACTGTTTTTAAAGATATGTATCATATGATAATTTGCAAAATATTGAAAATAAATCCACCTTGTTTTGACAATTTACATACTATTAACATTTGCATTGTGTATTTTGTACTACACATAAACACTGACATGCTGTCCTTCATTGAGTCTGGTTAATATGATTGGTTTATGCCAAGGAATGTAATCCCAAGTGAGCTGTTGGTTTCACCCTACATGTGCCACTTTGACAAAAAAAATCAGTACATTCCAAATCATGTGATAATAATCCCTAGGTATGTCAAGGTCAGTAAACAAAACTTTGTCATTGTGGATAATTTCAATGGATATCTGTTAAATATTTGTTATGAACAGCGAACTTGTGGACATGTATTTCTCTGAATATGTGTTGATGTACACTGTAAAACTTGCTCACTTACTGTTAATAAATGGATCAGAAAGGGATAAGTTTTGCAGTTGAAAACCTTCAAACCACTTTAAAACATAAAATAAAATAATATACAGAGATGTGTTAAGTATTTTAAACTCTATTTTAGTCATATGAAGTTTTGAAGTGGGGAAAACATGACATGGCGGTCATATTTAAGACTGGTCTTAAATATTTAAGACCACCTCCAGCCAGTCGTAGCGTTATGACCAAAGATAAGACTAAGATAAGACTAAAACCTTGTGTGAATTGCTCTAAGACAAATGTCGTAACAAGTTTTTGTCTGAAGTTATGACAAAAGTCTTAGATTTAAGACAAAGATTAAGATAGACCTTTCGTGAATGCGGCCCCCAAGCCTCTTCAATTTATAAAGGGATGCTATCAAACGGAAACACTCATTATACAGTGATCTTGGTTAAGCTTGTTTTAGGCAAACCTGAGTAATGTTTTATAATAAAGTGCATTATTGTGTATTTGTAGGAGAAAATCAGGAGTCGTGAGTCAGCAGAAGAAAGTATGCCCGTTGTGAAGGAGTGTGAAGTGGTGGTCACACCTGAGGAGAAACGTAATTCTTTGTATATGTTACAGGCACTCTGTGTAACCAGGCATTACGCGTAATGACTGAACATTTCAGTCATTTTGTGAAATGCCTAAACAGTTTAGGCATTTCACGTAATGACTGAAATATAAGGTTCAGTGTTACACAGATTGCCTAAATAAGTATTTGAGATTTCAGGCAATCTGTGTAATCATCTTTTTAAGGTATCTTTTTGATAGAATATGATTATTCTTGCTATAAGCAATTCAAGATGTAGTTTTAACTATATTACAATTAATGAAGCTATATTTTGACATATCTCATGCATTTTTGCATTAGTGAGTAAATAAACAGTTTTACCACATAGTTATTAATGAGACATTTCATACTTATTCTCATTACCCCACAGCCCTTAAAGGCTGTCAGGGTATTGTTTTCACCCATGGTGTCCGGATGGGCGGGTGGCGGGAAAAAGTTTGTCCGGGCTGTATCTCAGAAACCGTAAGGTGTAGGAAGTTGATACTTGGTAAGGACATTGGTTAGGGGGTGTAGGTGTGCAACGTCATGGTGTGACCTTGATTTGACCTTGCCGCAGTGACCTTCTGTTTGAAAATCTTGTCCGGGCTATATCTCAGAAACCGTAAGGTGTAGGAAGTTGATACTTGGTAGGGACATTGGTTGGGGGCGTAGGTGTGCAACGTCATGGTGTGACCTTGATTTGACCTTTGACCTTGCTGTAGTGACCTTTACCTTTAAAATCTTGTTCGGGCTATATCTCGGAAACTGTAACTTGTAGGAAGTTGATACTTGGTAGGGACATTGGTTGGGGGTGTAGGTGTGCAACGTCATGGTGTGACCTTGATGTGACCTTTGACCTTGCTGTAGTGACCTTGACCTTTAAAATCTTGTTCGGGCTATATCTCGGAAACTGTAAGGTGTAGGAAGTTGATACTTGGTAGGGACATTGGTTAGGAGGTGTAGGTGTGCAACATCATGGTGTGACTTTGATTTGACCTTGCTGTAGTGACCTTGACCTATAAAATCTTGTTTGGGCTATATCTCGGTGTAGGAAGTTGATACTTGGTAGGGACATTGGTTGGGGGTTGTCGGTGTGCAACGTCATGGTGTGACCTTGATTTGACCTTTGACCTTGCTGTAGTGACCTTGACCTTTAAAATTTTGTCCAGACAATATCTCTGAAACCGTTAAGTGTAGCAAGTTGATAGTTGGTAGGGGCATTGGTTAGGGGTTGTAGGTTTGCACCATAATTTTTAGTTTCCTGATTAATGCTGTCATCTTGCTATTGAATTGTCTTGTTTTATTACTTTATCTTTACATACATTTTCCTTCCCTTAGATGTTATATTCTCTACTTAAACATCATTTTGACCTTAGTATAACTGACACTACCCTGAAAGTATCCCGATCTTTGTAGTTTCACTACTTCTATATCCCATGGTGTTGAAAACTATTTCCCCAGGCTGTGGGGTACGGGCATCTCTGATGCTATTTTTTTTACTTTGTAGTTCTTGGTACATCCTCTGATGTTAATGGGGTGTGGTTTTTTTAATTTAATCAAATATTTAAATTTGATTAGAGATATCAAGCAGTCTGTGTGATCAATTTTTTTAAATTTTATTGGTATGATGTGTTATTTCTTGCTGATAGAAACAATTCAAGTGGTAGTTTTAACTGTATGACGTTCAATTAAGGTACATATTATTTGATATTTCTTATACTTTTTTGCATAATTGAGTAAATGAATGAGCAGTTTTGCAATGCTATCAATAATATTCATATCTTTCATACCTCTTTCATGTAGTTGTAAGAAGGGCGTCTAATTGTTTATTTTTTTTTCAAAAGAGTGTGTTTTCTGGTCCTGTAATGTGAGGGGCTTCTTTAATTTTATGAGACAAATACTGAAAACTTTATGTTAATCCTGTTAGATGAAACAATATTAAAACTGCAATTAGGGCTCTTTACTTTTTAGTACTTTTTAGTGTCTAAACACTCAGCCTGAGCCTGTTTGACTCAAGTATTTTGCACTAATGCCCCCCCCCCCCCCCCCCCCCCCCCCCCCCCAAGGAAAGGTATTAGCATCTTTGATATATGACGGTGACACATTTTATGTCAAAAGATAAAAAGTGCAAGAACCTGAAGAAGGATTTTAATGAGTAACAACCCACTTCAGAGCCGTATTTTAGCTTTAAATGACTGATATAATTTCTTAACAAGGTAGATTACTAGTACATTACTCAGTTAAACTTTTTAAGAGAAATTTAAAATTGAGCTATTCAAGAAATATGAAGCTGATAAGAAAGTTCTGATACCAAAAAGCAGTATACTACAGTGATTCAGGAGCTGAAATTAGTCTTGGTCAATTGTGCCACTTTTTCGAAACATTCCTGTTAATATTATTTTGTATTTGTCTGTATTATTATGTTTTCTGTGTACTTTTTATGGATAGTGATAACAAAACAGTTTCAACAAAATTGAAAATAGATATTTTAATCGTAATACCATTTTTATTATCATCGTTGAATAGACATAAAATATATTTTCTTGGGATACAACAAGCAAGGATAAAACTATATAATATCAAAATAATTCATGATAATCATCAAACATGATGAAAAACTATGTTCAGGCATTACGCGTAATGCCTAGAGCTCATTTTCAGCCATTTCATGAAATGCCTAGGCATTTCGCGAAATGCCTGAACTGTTTAGGCATTTTGCGTAATGATTGAAGTGACCAGTCATTACGTGTAATGCCTGGTTACTCAGATTGCCTGTAACATATACACATTTTCACCCCAGATAAGTAGACTCCCCCTGCGAGTAGAAAGCAGGTTTCTGATCATATTAAGTTCTTTTTAATATAGGATTTTTAAAGTTTCAAAAACTCAATATTTTTGCTGAATATAAATACTGTAACAGAATAGTGCCTGCTCAGGCAAACATCTGTCATTTATGAAAATCTACTTTTGAAAGTATCGTTAGCATTCGCATTTTGCAATTTAAAACATTGTATCCAGTTTGAAAGAGGAGTAGAACCTTCTCAAGTCAACATTCTGTATTTAAATTGCCCTAAAGTCATGTTATTTTACAAAGGGATATATTTTTTGAGAGAAAGATGTGGAAGATTTTGGTAATTTGACCACATTGCACTTGTGGGAATACTACATTGCTAAGTACCAAGCAATATTAGTTTATTTTTCTGAATATCCAGGGAAAGAGCAGGAAGTACAGAAGTTGATGTCCAATTTGTTAGACAAGCCGCTGGTGAACAGATCCAGAGAGGGTGCAGACCCTCCCCCTCCAGAGATCATGATGCCCGAGGATCATCTGGGTAACCTCCTGCAGAGAGGTCCCGACAGACTGGACAGAAGTGAGCCAGGAAAAGTACATCCTGCAGTGGACCATTCACAGGAACCACGCTCCCTTACTGAGGTAATCTTGTGTCTCATAAATGAATGAGTTTTACTGTTTTGTTAACATGGTAATTTTACTTAAAAATATGTTATTTTGCACTGATTTAAGTTATTTATAATAGTAGAAAATCTACAAGCCTATTTTGGTCTGACAAAGTTAAACAGGTTGTGTTGTAATAAAGAAAAACTTGTACTACATTTACTGCTTCTTAGTTGATGTGGATTTGACCATACGTTATAGGACTGTTCAGAATGTCATCAACTAAAAATCTGGGAAAACTTCAAGTGTTTAGCTTTTTCTGTCAAACTTTAGATCTTTGTGGTTAGTTGAATTGGGCAAATCTATCACAATCAGTCATGGTGCATGCTTGTTTATCAGTGCAGTTGAAATATGTAAGATTTAACACCAAGCATGAACAAAAAAAAAGAAAGTTCAGTGAAACTCTGTTACTGATTATATAAAAACTCTTAAATTGCACAGATTCAATAAAATTTTCCTATATTCCTAAGTAAAATTAAAAGGTTTTCTCATTGCTTCCATCAGGGTAAGCTAATATAGGGAACGTAACCAACACTTGACTTGAAACTTGCACCAAAGGCAGATTGGTTATAATATTTCAGCTGCACAATATTCTTCATGAGCTCTTCAAGCAGAGGTTTCATACAGTGGATAAAGCCTTCAAACTGTTGGACAGAAAGATGACTGGCCGTTTTAACAAACAGCAATTCATGGACTTTCTCAAAGAGTAAGTTTGCTTTGTAGTACAGTAAATCAATAATTTTTATAATATAATAATAATTATGTGTGTTAAAGGAAGAATGTGATTTATGTTTTAATGTTTCAAATTTGTCTTGGTTTGATTGAAAATAATCAGTTTCTTCTCTCACATCGAATTCTTCCAAATTATAGTAGAGAGATATATTCTTAGTTTTACAACAAAATATGTATGTACATTTGTTTACTTGCTCAGAATTCATTATCAATGTTCCCAACACAAATGGTCATAGTTTTCTTTATGACTTTTATTAAAGTGTTCTGAATAATACTTTTTTGTTGAGTGAAGTGCAAGTCTGGTATATTTTTCCATGTATTTCAAACCATTGATTGACTTGTCCTGTCTTGTGACTGTGTAGCTGTGAAGTGTACTTGACTATGGCTGAAGTGAACAACTTGTGGAACACGTTTGAAACATCTGCTGACAGGATGTACAACTTCTCCACCCTAGTGAGACAGATGACAGAGTACTCTCCCAGACCTCCTACTATCAAGGGAAAACTCCCCATACGTAAGTAGTACTGCATGGTCAGACCTTCCACTGTCAAACAAAAGCTCTGTATATGCAAGCTGCCCGTACATAAGCACTCTATACCCAGACCTTCAGTAACAATAGAATACTGACCTATCTGTAAGTAATGTATGATCAGATCTACAGATAAAGGTAACCAATCTATGCATGAGTCTTCTGTACCCAGGGAACTGATCAGTATGTAATTTTTCAAAAAAGCATACACCCCCAATAACTATGTGGAAGTACTGTATATACAGACACCCTCTGTTAAAGGAAAATGATCTCTATATATTAAGTGATCTGTACCCAGGCAACTTCAATTAAAGGGAATCTGCCTCTTCAATAAAAGAAAAACTAGCTATATGTAAGTTCAATTTATCCAGACAGCTTCAATTAAAGAGAAACTGTCCATATACAGCTCTATGTCTCTTTTAACAGCAAAAATACATATTGAGATATCTCGGATGTTGGTTTGAGCTAAATTTCAAATGCAGAATGACAGAGTTAAAAGTCAGTTGCTAAAATGCCAGACTTGTTGACCAAATAGGCACTGATGACAATGGTTTATAAAATAAAGGAGGTACACATGTATTTTTGTTTAACATTTTGAGCTAATAAATTTCACAGAGTCTTATTTTGGTCTTGAGATCAAATGTTGCTGTTCTAGACTTTCATAAAATGAATATATACTGTACTCTCCAGTAAACTGATTAAAAATCTGTGTGTACTTTGTACAGAAGAGAATAAGATGGCTGTAGAACAGGCTCGACAGAGGATGAAAGAACAAAAGCTATGGCAAACGCCTCGACGAGAAACCAGCCGGCTCGGGGTGGCACCATTTGGCAGGGAGAAGTCTAAGATAGATCTGAAGGAGAGAGATGAACTGCTGGATAAAATCCGACCACATGTAAGTTTCACCAGATTTAAGGTAATAAGTCTGGAATTTGCTACAGTATGTGAAATTTTGCAACTAGGTGACACAAAATTCTGAAAGTAACACATTGGCTAAGTCATGTGTACGCAGAATTTTGACCTTTCAAATTAATGAACAAAATGAGTTTATAGAAGGATTAGACATTGATTGCTATCAAAAAACTTTACTAACATGACTTGTTTCAGTACAAAAGGGTGCTTTGTTTATTGAAATTGCCATTAGAGTTTTTGAAATGTGTGGCCTTTGTTCTTGGTATAAATCTGATTTAAAGTTGTCAGAAACAAAACTAACTTTGATTTACTCATTAAAATGAAAGTGATAGGGTACCTTTTTAATCCGTAAGATTTATAATGATCCTTCCATAATACAAAGGAAATGAAAGATGTAAACTGCAAGCAAAATTAAAACCTGGTGTAAATGTGTGCAGATGTCTAAAATTAACAAACTCAAACCTCCAGTGTGTCCAGAATTCAAAAAGAAAAAAGTAATTTATGTTAGTGATTGTTTGGCTTTTTAGGTAATTAGTAACTGGGAAATTTTGAAGACTTCCTTCAGACAGTTGGACAGGTCTGGCAGAGCGGTTATTTCAATGGATGATATGAAGGTGAGCTTTTAAAGGAATGTCTCACTTTTTTGTATATGCTGATCAGTACAGTAATAGGTGATAATGCCATTGATTGCTAATAATTTAAGTGGAAACTTAAGCTGGAAGAAAAGTGCACTAATTAACAAATTTTTACAAGTTCAGTTAAATTAGTTATTATAAAGGTTAGTTTGTGCTTAAAGGAGCTTAAAACTAAGATTGATTAAATAATCCATTGTTCAAATAAACATCTTATGCAAACACGTTATTTGCAGCAAATATTTTTACAATTCAAAGGATACTTCTGACTTACACATATTAAAACAATTGCAGGGCTATCATAATAAAGGTACAGTTATTGTTTCTCTTTTACAGGAAATTTCCAAGAATTTGAACTTTGATCTCACAAGTGATGAGGAAGAGAAACTTTTCCAGAGGTTTGACTTTCTCAGCAACGGAAAGTAAGTAAAATTAGTCACATGTTTTTTATTGGTTTCCTATTCAGTCTGTTGGTAATGTCTGATACTACATAATTATGGGTAAAACCATGTGAATTTCACATTTCTTACTATATATATCTTTCAAGTCAAAATCTATGAAGTGCAAAATAAGATTGTAATTCATGGTATCATAAATTTTTAAAACTAAAATTTCAACATACAAAGTAAAATACACACAAATATCAGTCATAATTTTTTTTGCACAACTTAGGTTGTTTTGTAAAGAAGACAACTTTAAACAAAATTTAATGTTCAGGGTGAAGCACTGGTAAAATTAAACCATTATTTGTACACAACACTTTCTTTTCCAACATTAATCTTGTAACAAGATGATGGTTCACACAATAATGCTTTTAAGTATCAACTATTGCATTGGTGACAGTAAAGACACAGTGTGCAACCTCTCTTGTAGTTATGTTTAAATTTGCATGTAATTATGACAATTATGTTAGAATTTACATGTATGACACCATTGCATTTTTTAAAGCTTTCACTACATTGAGTTCCTCAAGATGTACACTGAGAGGGTGCAGGCTGAGAGACCAATGCCAGCCAACACTCGATACTCCAAACTCTCGTACAAACTGGAAAAGAGGGTAAGTTCTCTACATAACCGAAAAAGTAGCTAATGTGCCGTGAGTCCAGCTCAAACACTATGCAACTAAGCATGCTTCACCCTACGTTATATTTATTACAAATTTGATAAGTTATGTGTATGGTGCTTACAAGGACAGATGCATGCTGTCAGAACATTTGCCAACCAATACAATATACTCTGTACTATCTTAACAGCTGTAAAGAAGGAGGTTAGTTGCATGGATCCCAAGGACTGACTTTATCTTAGTAATACCTTTTGTTAAGTCTTTTTGAAAACAAAATATTTGAACTACAAAGGAATCGTGTAAACAGAGTAATGGAATTAAGACTAGCTCCTCTGGTAAAATTTGTAGCATGCCTTTCTTTGCTGTAGTGGTTTGTTGAGTAACATTGGTCATTGCCTGAAGCATTAATAAATTATGTGCTCTGTTCAAATTTACTCAGACAACTGTTGATGATTAGTTGTGGTAACTATGATAATTGTAAAATTGATAAAAATTATAAAGCATGTATGTTTCAATATGTGGGTTTTGCATCATATTTTGGGGCAAATTTTGGGAATATCTAGATAAGATTATGCTGCTATCAACATTGTCAGGATATGTTTTTGCAGGAATTGTGTGCATTTTATAATAGAATAAGGAAAAAGGTTTGTTCTGTAATAATTACAAAGTGTATAAAGAGTTAGTTTAGAGGAAAAACACCTTTGTACAGAAAATGGAAGAGCACATTGTTATTTATACACTGAAACTAATACACGTACAAAAACTTTGCAGTATCCTAACAGAGTCAGGATTCTTAATACATTTCTTATGAATATGTAAATTTGCACATGATCGATTGATGCTTTATTAAGCGTCCCACAAGGGATGCTTGTTTGTATATGGGAGAAGCAACTCCGCCGGATCTGCCGGATCCGATTCTTTTCATATATGGCTGGTGTATGCAGTAGCCCTGGAAAATTTTTCTGAATATGCTGTGATGATATTTTCACCAATCAGAGAGGTCACATGACCTAAAATGTGTTTTTTGGAAGGGCGTCCATGTCCGGATGATAACTTACGAAGCATTTTATCTATCCACCTGAAATTTAGCAAATACGTTCCTCATATAAAGATCTTGGCGACATTAAATTTTGGCAGGGATAGGTTAAGAATGACTGCGTTATCGATGATTAATTAAGCATTAACAATTTTCTTTATGAGTAAAACGCAAAACTGCTTGTATCTCCTTAACCGTGTGATATAGAGCGATTTCGCGAAATTTTCGATCTTCAGGGTATCTCAACCAACTACTCTCTTTAATTTTCAAAAAAATGTTTCCTCCCCCAAAATTTTCGAATTTTTGACGCAAAATGCAAAACACAAAATTGGAAATATAGGCTCATAAGGGACACATATAGAACAATACTAAGTGATAAAGTGATATATGAGTGCTTTTTGAAACCATTTTCTTCATAAAATAAAAATTTACTAGTGAAATTTCGGCAAAATTTTTGACCCACAGGTACTCTGAAGACTAGCCTTTCCAAGTTTCAACAAATATTTCACTCGCCAAAAATGGCGGCCATTTTAAATTTTCGAATTTTTCACCGAAAATTGCAAACCACAAAAATGCTTGTGTCTCGAAAACTGTGTGAGAGCGATTTCGGCAATATTTTTTACCCACAGGGTATCTGTGAAGACTAGCCTTTTCAAATTTCAACAAACATTTCACTTGCCAAAAATGGCGGCCATTTTGAATTTTCGAATTTTTTTTAAAAATGCAAAATTCAAAATTGCTTGTATCTCGAAAACTGTGCTAGATAGAGCAATTTCAACAAAATTTTTGACCCACAGGGTGTCTGTCAAGACCAGCCTTTTCAAATTTCAACTAATATTTCACTTGCCAAAAATGGCAGCCATTTTGAATTTTCGATTTTTTTTTCAAAAATGCAAAACACAAAAATGCTTGTATTTCGAAAACTGTGCTAGGTAGAGCAATTTCAACAAAATTTTTAACCCATAGCGTAATTCTTCTGAGTTCCACCTAAAATGGTGGCCATTTTTAATTATCTCCCGCCGGGCTTTAGCCCGGGAGGGAGATGTGCGTTATTTTTTAATTTTTCGCAAAAATTGCATAACACAAAAAATGCTTGTATCTCAAAAACAGTGTGACAGAGCGATTTTGCCAAAATTTTTGATCCACAAATGCAAAACACAAAAAAGCTTGATAACTATGCAAGATAGAGCAATTTCTTTGGGTATGTAAGCAAACTACTTTACCCAATTTGCCAAAAAAATTTACCCTTCCCAAAAATGGCAGCCATCGTCGATTTTCAAACTTGTGACAAAAAGTGTAAAACACCTTAATTGTCTCCTTACCCATTCAAGATAGAGCAATTCATCAAAATTTTTGAAACACACTGTATCCAAGATCACTACCCTGAACAAGAACCACTTTTCCTATATTCTGGTTTTGTTGAGCTACAAGCAGAACTTTCTTACATGATTAAGCTGCCATTATTTCTCCCTTTTCGGGACGCTTTGTTTTTGCCATGCAAAAATAATCGCTTTGTTTTGCAAGCGATCCTCTAGTTTAAATTGGTGAAGTGTAAAGATATGATGATTATCTGGGTTTTCTTACATTATATATACTATATAAGTGAACATTTGACAGGAGTTAATTTCAACCCTTTTAGCTAATGAGCTTGGTTAGTGGAAATTAATTCTGAGACTAATTGTATTTTCTTAAAGTTGAAGTTGACCTTTAGTGAAAATTAATTCAGTCTGGAGACTTTAAAAAAAATAATTTAAATTTAAAAGTTTATAGCCATGTTGTGAAATTTCCTGCATGCTAAATGTTTCACTTGTACAGAGTATTGACATAACAGATCTTCAGTTACAAGTTTTTCACTATTAACAGAATGTTATTTTATTGCGTAAAATAGCCTTACCATATCCTCACAAGTGCTTGGTTTGGTTTTGTGGAGCAAAACACATCGACCGACAAGAATTTTTAAAGAAATATTCTTGTCACAAGAGGTGACCCCTTTGTCTGCGCATGTCCGCGCTTGCGCAGTAGTCGTTGTGGACAGACGATTGTCGAGAGCTCTTCATCATATTTTTGGTCGATGTGGGAGCAACACATATTTTTTTCTTATTATCGCCCATATTCAGATGAAAATGTATGAAGTTTTGAAGCGTGCACCTACCTGTAGTTGTCCATTATTCGACAGGTACTACCACTATTCTGCCTCCCTTGTCCTGAAAAGGGTCAGAATAAGATGTTGTGTGAGAAGATGTTGCTGTAAAGTCTTCAGTGGAAGACGGTGTATATCTTCGGCTGTACTCGCCCATTATTCGACTGGAACTACCTCCTTGTTGATGAAAGGTATGCAGAGAAGATTTTGCTGTATAGTTTTCAGTGGAAAACTGTTTTATTGTCCCTTATTTGATGGCACAGCATCAGTATTAGCTTGTGCTGGAAAACAAAGAAGAAAGAATGCAGTTGGCTTTGCAACGGAGGTCGTAGATTCTTTACTGTGGGTGGAGCGCCACTCTGGTACAGTAACAGGTCTCCCTCCAAAAGAACGACTACAGAAGCGTATCCACCGATCCTTGTAGGTATTATTTGCTTCCCAGCAGGTACAGTGTACTTCCTGTTTCTCAGACATGAAAATAGGGACAGATTACATTCCTTTGCTGTAGATTTAGATGAAGATCCAACAGACATCTTTGGGGCAGTATGTGCACTGCTTGTCTTTTCAGCCCTGTTGAAGAATTGCAATAACTATCTACTAGATAATAAAACCTTCCTATGGCCATGTCTTCAATGGAAGGAATACTGTGACTTTTGAGTAAATTCTTCTGCAAACTCAACAAAGATCAACTGGCTAGATGAGATTTGGTGTTGAAGTCCTTGCTGCCAACCTTTACTAGTGTGTTTTGCACAGTATATACAGGACCGGGCTATGTCCAGTAATTATTTGTCCTGTTACCCCCTGGTATGCAGAAGGAAAACATTAAGACCCAGGACTAGCAGTAATTTTTCAGATCTTCACATAATCACTCTTCCTAGAATACCAGGAGAGGTGGATACAGAAGAACGTGCCTACATATATAGGCAAATCACCATGGAGGCTCTTCTTGCAGTTTTACTAACAGTGTGTGCGAATCTTGAGCCGGAGTTGTTGAATTACTCCCCAATCGAATTCACCAATGCCTGTACTACCCACAATGCAAAGCGATGACGTCAGACAGGAAAACATGGCTACAGTACTAAATATACCGCTTGAATACTTCTGCCAAATGCTTCAAAAGAAAGCGATTTATCCACTCAACAATTGCAGAACTCCAGGTTTCTATGGCAGTTTATTTCTTGTATAGAAACTCGGCTAATGATGACCTATGATAGATCTCAGTGTCGTGAATTGATTTCTTACTACGTACGACATCAACGGTCACTGTCCACGAGTGAAGTTCGTTTACTATGTCAATAAATACCTGCTTGTCCCATCATTTAAACTGGAGACAGCAGAAATTATTAGAAATTCGGTTACAAAAGATGCGTTCTTCTATGTACAGAATCACAAGTTTCTCAACATCTACTTCAGTTTAATGTACACGGTCAAACCAATCAGTTCAAAGCATTATGAAATTCGGGTTAGCGACCCCTCTACAGTATTATGCGAGTAGTAAAGAGGCAAATCTCATTCTTCAGTTCACCATATACCTGGACCACTGGTTGTCAAGTGTACGTAAAAGACACCAGTATTGGGTTCAAATCAAAGAACTCGTCCAATTATTCAACAACTGGGCTTCGTGATATTGATTTCCTAGGTTACCACTGCGTTTTGGTACAAGGAAACTTGTTTCTAACACAAATAAATTAAAGTACCAGAGAAATCTATTCAGGACATGGAGATCTCTTCACAAACAACCAAGATTGCTTGTGTTCCTGATGGTGTACTAGCATCTTTGGAAAAGACTATACCAATGGGTCGGTTACATATGCGACCTCGTTCAGTGGCATCTGAAACAACTGGCAATATCCCCAGTCACTAGTTCTGAGGGTTCCTGTTTCAAATCCTTCTGAAAAAGCATCTTTAGTGGTGGAAAATTATTGCAAAATGGGAAGTAGGTTGCCCTTCCCTGGCAGATTAGCACCATACCCTTACTTTCACAGAGGCATATACCAGGGTTGGTGATCCCATCTAAAAGCTTGACAGTCAGTGGCATTTGGACAATTCAAGACGAATATTACATTTTATTGTCCAACAACTAAAGGCAGTGTGTCTAGCCTTAAGAAGCTTAAAGATAAAATTCTAAAAAAGAATTCTGATAGCGTCAGACAACGCCACTGTCTTCGGTTATCTGAACAAACAGGGGGGGGGGGGGGGGGGGGGGGGGGAGAGAGCGTATACCTCCTAGTTTGGCACATCTTGGCCTACTGCAATCCTTGATATACTCACAACAGGCAGACATATTCTTGGTTGCTTAAAGGTCATAGCCAACATCATCTCCAGAAGGGATAAAGGTTTTGCGCATCCTGGCCTACTGCAATCCTTGAAATATACTCATAAGAGACAGACATATTCTGGGGTTGCTTAAATGTCATACTCAATAACCTCTACAGAAGGGACAAAAGTAATCCGTACAGAATGGTTCTTACTCCCTTATGGTTCGAGACAACGTGCAAGTTTGGCACAAATCAACAATAGGTGTTTTATGCAGGTATGCTGCATCTTGGCCTACTGCAATCCTTGAAATATTCTCACATGAGCCAGATATATTCAGGGTTGCCTAAATGTCATGACAGCCTCTCCACAAAGAACGAAATAATACAGACAGGGTAGTTTCTTCATCTTCAAATTTTCTATTTGATTTGCATAGTTTGTCAAATACCAATGGTAGAGATGTTTGCCACCAATATGACTCATAACTTCCATTCTATGTTGCCAGTCCCGGATGCAAATGCTCTGAACATAGATGCATTAAACATCTTGTTGGAGGGTCTGGACTGCTAGACCTTTTGTCCTGCACCACTCATCCCAAAAAGTCATTGAACAAGTGAACACCAGGTGCAAAATGATTGTAGTAGCCCCTGATGTATTGTAGTAGCCCATGATGTATTGGTTTTGGGATCTGGTGAATCAATCAACCAAACCTCCATTACTGCTACTTCACTGGTCTCAGAATCAGCCATTCAGTCAGAAATTCCATCAGAATCTGTTACATTGGTACCTTCATGCTTGGCACCTTAACACCACTCAGTATCTCTTATATCATTCTCTGAGCAGGGGGTAGAGAGATTTTGGGCATCTCAAGGACCCTCATCTTGGAAATGTATGAGTCAGGATGGGCCATTTTGAGCTCTGGTACCAACAGAATAAGGTGGTCATCTCAGAGCCTACTGTCTCAAATATACCAGATTTTTTGATCCATTTACTTGCAAAAATCTGGAACCTACCACTATTGCTGGCTTCACAGCAGCCATAGCTGATCATTTATATCTTTTGTGCAGGAGTTGAGCAAAAGCCTGGATCTTTATAGGCCTATTGCAAGTGTTTCCAGAGAGAAGCCCACTTCCAACACAGGTGTAGCATCAAGGGATTTGCCTTTGCTTCTGTTGGTTTTCACAAAAGGCTCCTTATTAACCCTTAAAGGAGGTCAGTCTAAAAAAGTTTGACTTGCAAGACTGTTGCAATGGCATTGGTATCTGGTAAAAACAAGGTAAAGTGTATTCTGGGACTTTGGCTCCTTCAGACACAAGCCTCATTGGAAGGAGGTTACAGTTTTCTCCCTCCTACCTACCTTTTCAGCAAAGACCCATTAGCCTCAATTGGTCTAGATTGCCTCCAGTGGTCACTTCAGCTCTAGATCATTCCTGAACTCAAATTGCCTGGACACATGATTCGTGTCCTCTTACAGCACTTAGATCCTTCTTGGACAGGACTACTGCTTGGAGAAAAGGGAAAGTCTCCTTCTCCTGCCTTTTAGCAAGAATCAGTTGGCTTCTGATGCCCCAGATGGCTCAAACCAGTGGTCATTCCAGCTCACAAACCTTTCTTGAGCTGACGATGGACTGATGTTGTGACACTCTGACCACTTATAGTACTTAGTTACTATCAAGACAGTACTAGTACTTCAAGGAGGGGAACAATCTCTTGGTCATATCTTTTAAGGAAGGCTTGGTGGAGATATCTTGAGTTCTGCTATCTCTTCCTGGCTCAAACTGGCTGCATGATTAGATTGCCAGACCTTTAATTCTGATTTCAGAATCTACACTTTGAGGCACATATTACATCCGTGGCTGCCTCTTTAGTTTTCAACAGTGGGTCTTCCCTGAGTAGATATCAGATTCTTGTTACTGGAAGACCCACAATTCTTTACTACATTCTACTTGAAGATGTAGTTTGGCAATCCCATGACCAGTCCATGAACAAATTTGGTCTTGTGGATTCGCCTCAGCATGTAGTCAATTTTTTGTGTATTCATACATGTTATTGATATGGCTCGCATATTTATGTTCTCTCCAGTTATACAAGTGTTGTGTCACTGACATATGTCTTTTTTAACTTACATATGGCCCCATATCTGCAGTTTATGCAGGTCAGTTTGCCTGCTTGGAGATATTTTCGTTGTCAGATGATGACATCTTGCTTGGGGAGTCATACAAACATCTCTGGCCAATTCCGGGTGATGGTTAATACTGCTCTATGATTTGTTGTAAAATTGTCTACAACAGCAACAGCAGCAACAATGACGATCACATCATGGATCACTTGTTGAGGTTAGCAAATTACTTATCTGTAATGAAGAAGTAATATATAACCTAAGATGGGGTGTATGGAAGCTTATCTTATCCTCTTATCAAGTGCTTTATTTGGTGACCCCTTGTCTGACAATCATCTAACAGTGTGGCCAAAACAAATACCCTCCACCTGTTATGGTTGTATTCAAGCACTTGTGAGGATAAGGTAAGGCTATTTTACGCAATAAAATGTAACAAATTTTATTGTAATTTAACTTTTTACAAGTTAAATACTTACCTTATCCTCACAAGGATAAACCCACCCTACCTCCCCGCATAATTTGTTTTCTGGGGACCAAAAATACAATGAAGAGCTCTCGACAATCGTCTGTCCACAACGACTACTGCGCAAGCGCGGACATGCGCAGACAAAGGGGTCACCTCTTGTGACAAGAATATTTCTTTAAAAATTCTTGTCGGTCGATGTGTTTTGCTCCACAAAACCAAACCAAGCACTTGTGAGGATAAGGTAAGTATTTCACTTGTAAAAAGTTAAATTACAATAAAATTTGTTACAATTTGTATGTCTTTACTGTTGTATTTCAAACTGTTGTTTGCTGTGACTGTTGGTCTAACCTGTGATCTGGTTATATCCTGCACTGTGTGTTTGCCGTTTTGTGTGTGATGTGTTTTCACAACCTTCAAGTACCTAACTCGTAGTGCAACACCTCGTGTGATCCAGCCAACTATAGTAGATGTCATACAGTGGTTGAGAATTAAGGTGGGTGTCTTACGGATTGTATTCATTAAATGCCTGTCAATTGGAGTCTCATGGGTTCTCATGGCTTGGTTAGTTTGACATCTTATCACAGGCTGTTGCCTCTGTGTAGTTTCATCTCCCATAAGTGGTAATGCTGTGGGCCTGCCCCAATATATAACTCTGGCTTTTGAATGTGACATAAAAACCAAACTTTGGAATCTCACAGGACCTGAAGAATATTTTATATTTAACAGTTGGCAATTCAGGTTTAACTTCATTAACCCATCCTGGGATCTTATGTAAACCTCTACTTCAACAGGGATTCTACTTAACAAAATTCTACAAAAAAGGGAGTAAGACTGCAGATCCCATGAACAGGACATATTAGGCTTGTGGTTTTCAGGGTATGGTCAAAAGTCAGTCAAAACTTCCCTTTTAGCAGCAAAGGTCATACAGAATATTTAGGCTGACAATCTAAGATATGGTAACCTAATGGAGTTTTTAACATTTAACAGTTTTTGAACTGGGTCTTACAAAATCTTGTATACCTTAGATTCAAAATTGAATAAGTTTTCATCAAATTTTGCTGAAAAATTTGTCATTCCTATTAGTTCCCAGACTGATTTGTTTTGGGCAAGAATAACAATGTTACCATGTCCAGTTGAATTCTTTGTAATCAGAATCTGACTGTTAATAAGAACTTAAGGTGTGTGTTTTGGTTTTTAACATCAAGTTTTTTTTTGTGCTGAAAGTTAATTTAATGGTAGAAGTTGTGCTAATTTTAGTAAAATACTAAACTGTGTATGTTCTGTTTTTAAATATGGTTATAGATGTAAATATGGTATAGATAATTTAACATGCTCTGAAAATTTGAAGGATTTTGTTTTTGTCATTTGTTTTATTTTATTTAAGTGATAATTATGTTCAGTTAAAACTAAACTTAACCTGAAGCAGAACGCAATATATATTTTATGTGTTACAGTGTATTTTTATACTACTTATCTACAACCTATAAAGGCTGGGTTTTTAGTCCTCCCTAGTACTTTTTGTGTGGTAGTGGTGGCATACATTGACTTTGTGGGTGCTGTACAGTCCAAACACAAGTATAGATTTTGACCAATGTTTAAGAATATGTTTATCCAAGGCTGAAGAGGAACTGATTAAGATTTGGGTGTATTTGGTAACCATGGTGGCTGCAACATTTTTTTTTTTTTTTGGTGCTTTTTATGGTTTGTTAATTCACAAAACCTCTGCAGACGAAAACTCTGCTTTTACTGACATCAAGTATTCAATAAACGTTATCCCTGATGAAGTTGTGAGGTTTTGGAAAACATCTAGCAACAACTGTTGCCATAGCAACAATTCTTTTATCTATATTCAATTAAATCTTGTGGGTCTTCTCAAAATTTCAGAATAAGTATATTGGTGCTGTTTTAATTTTACCTATGGACTGAGTGTCCCCCTGCCCAAGCTGACTGTTTTTAATATTAAACAACTAAACTTTCACTGCAGTGATGATAGTTTTGTACTTTTGTTGATACACTTACAAAGTTATTTCAGCTTGTATGGAAAGGTACCTTTAGTATATAAGGTATTCAATGTGAAAACATAAGCATTAGTGATGAAACTGGCTTGTTAATTAACATTAATGTGTCAAATACAAACAGTAACGCCCAGAAATTCCTCCAGTATACAAAACATTTTTTCAGTCATCATACAGAACATAAGTACATTTTGTTGCCCTGAGGATTTTAACAATAGAAATCATTTTGGCATTGAGGAACCACATTCCATTCAGTTTGTAAACACCTTTCTGTGCATATTGTGTGTATGTTAACATGTATTTTTGTACAGTTGCTACAAGATTGGAAAAGTGTCAAACGTGCCTTCAGGAAGTTTGACTCGGAAGGAAAGGGTTACCTTACTGCTGCTGAGTTCAAGAGTGTTCTCAGAAGCTGTGGCATACAGGTTTGTAAAACAATAAACTCTGTATTAATTAAACTGCCAAAATATACTTCAGTCATTGAATTTTTACCTCACAGCCATTGAAGGCTGTGTGTCTTTTGTTTTCACCTATGGCATTGAGCTGGCTGATTGGGCAGGCACTTGGACGTTGAGGCAGATAGTGTGCAAAATCTTGTCCTGGTTGTATTTCAGAAGCCTTGAGGTGTAAGAAGTTGTTACTTGGTAGGGACATTGGCTAGGAGTATAGGTGTATGTCATGTTGTGACCGTGATTTGACCTTGACCTTTTACACCTTCACTACTTTTAGTTTAGAAATTGGTGTTGCAATCTCGCTATTAAATAGTTTTGTTTTGATACTTTGTCTTTACATATGTTCACTCTTTGTTAAATGCTATTTGGAGTGCTATTTAAAAAGTTCCTGAATAACACAGAAAGAAAACTCTGAAACATATTCCTAGTAAGGGGAAACAGTGATTTTAAAAACTTCAATCTCTGCCCCATTTCTTTATGGATTTTAATCCAACAAAATTAAGCAGAAACTCTTAAAATGCTTTTCCAGTGAAATACATAATATATGCAGTGTGCGAAATTCGCGGTGGCCCGGTGGCCCGGGGCCCCCCCTTTCTAAGTTAGGGCCACCACAACTTGACTTTCATGGGCCCCAATGGGCCACCAAATTGACTACAACATGCCTCGTGTGGTAATACAATCCAGTGTGCTGTCATTTTTTTTTAATTGGTTTTCTTTCCCCCTGGATCCTTAATTATGCATTGTGTTTTGCATATTCCAGATTGAGTTCACCCTTAATAAGCAGCTAAACTCCACACTGTTTCTCTCACTCCTCCAAGAGTTAGTACACCAAGTGAGAAGACTGCAGAAAAACAATCAATACATATGCTTTATTAGCCTGGCCTTCCAGGCTGTTTCTACCATAATGCAAATGTGAAATATTTTTTGCCATAATGCACACTGTATCAGAGGCTTTTCTAGTCTGGGAGTTCTCCCCAGCAAGCTAGGCTAAGTAAATGTATGAGAGCATTATGAAAAATACTTATAATGCAATCAAACAGTTGTGTCTATATTATACATATAAACGCCTGTGGCAAGGCTAATGCTTTATAACCAGTACACTGACAAGTCCCCCCCTCCCCCTCACTCACACAAAACTGCCAGTGGAGAAGAACATTCAGCCACACATACACACACTCACTGTCTAGCTTGAACATGCTGGGAAAGTGGACTGAATACAGGTATATGTAGTCTTGCCACAGGCGTTTATACGTATAATATAGACACAACTGTTTGATTACATTATAAGTATTTTTCATAATGCTCTCATACATATACTTAGCCTAGCTTGCTGAGGAGAACTCCCAGACTAGAAAAGCCTCTGATACAGTGTGCATTATGGCAAAAAAATATTTCACGTTTGCATTATGGTTGAGACAGCCTGGAAAGCCAGGCTAAGGTATATGTGACTCTTAACCCCCCTTCCTTCACACAAGTATAGTTGTTCCACTTATCCACAACTAAAAAAGGCTTGTTTAGTGGCAGACACTCTGTATAAATTGTATGAAAAGAAAAACATTATTTCTTTGAAGCTTAAGTAATCATAAAACTTGCAAAATTTAAATGTCTTGTGTAAAATTCATTGGGATAATCATGAAAAAGACTTAAGTTTCATTTTTAATGCTCGAGGATAGGAGAGGGTTATTGTGATCAGTTTGTTTCTGTCTGTCTGTCTGTGCACCGTTTCGCCCTTAAAACTCAAAAACTGTAGCACCAATCAAGCTAAATTTGGTGGGTTGATATTTCATGGAGTACAGATAGATTCTTCTAAATTTGGTGTAATTTGTTTGAAAATTAAACCCAGGAGACATTTTTTTGTTATTATTATTATTATCATCAATATTTTGCTTTCTGGTGATGTCATTACTTAATGATGTCACAATGCAATTGTTATTGTGAGGTCACAAGCCTAGGGTGTGATACTTGTTGTCTTTCAGTAAAAATATTTCTTCCCATTTTTTGTCTTGAAATTGACATAAAGATAATAAAGAGGGGGTGGTGTATTCATCATTTTTATTAATTATTATTTCTGTTTTATGTTCTCTTTTTTTTTCAATTCCTTGACAGGCCATCAAAAAAAAAAAAAATTACCATGAGTGATTTTTACTAAATAGTGACTTTTAAGCAATATTTTTTACCTCACCCAGCAGTTTATGTTCTTGTGTGCTAATTGTCTATTTTATTTGTCTCTCTGGGTTTTTTTTGTGTGTGTGTTTAGATTACTCCAGAACTAATGAACAGATCTTTATTAAAAATTTTTGTGGGTAGGACCTGGCCAAAGGAAGAAGTTGCTAAAAAAGAAAAATCTAGTTCTTATTTTGGATACAAAATAATCATGAGTTTTCAGAGGTCCCATTTAAATGCATTTTTAATGACTTTCTACTTGATATTTCTTCAAAAATTAATTTACATGTTTGGTTTTATTTTATTGTCTTCCTTACAATACTTTATATCACTTGAGAGACTGGTCACATGGAGTTGAGCGTTTTGCTCTCTCTGAGTGCATCTTGTATAATTTGTATTCAAGTTGAATAAAGAAATTTGACATAAATCACTTTTGTATCTTTTTGACATGTCACTTAATAAATTAAAAAGACAATTTGTCAGAAAATTTTTTTTAAAAAGTTTTGGGCCATCAAGTTTTAACAGGGGCCACTGAACTTCAGAACCTAGTGGTCCTATGGGGCCACCATTGCTTGGTAACGAATTTCTCACACTGATATATGGTACACAGTTTTTTAAATATGCGCAAAACATCGGCAATTGTTTTTTATACCAAATTAACAAAACTTTCCCATATTAAGGGGTGCTGGAAAATAATAAAAAATTGTATTATGTGGTCTTTATTCCCAGGTATTTAGCTTAAATGTGTGGTGTAGTATGTTATAAAATCATTTATTCGTACAATAAAAATTCAGTCAACAGACATGCTATTGTAAAACAAAGAGTCAGAATGTACAAACCCTCACCTGTGGGTAGTGCTGGAAAAAAAATGTACAAACTCCCACCTATGGGTAGTGCTGGATAAAACCACAAAACAAGCAGTAGCTAAGAAAGTACAATCCCTCAACTGTGGGTAGTGCTGGAAAAAACACAAAACAAGCAGTAGCTAAGAAAGTACAATCCCTCAACTGTGGGTAGTGCTGGACAAAACTTCAAACAAGCAGTAGCTAAGAAAGTACAAAGTCTCAACTGTAGGTAGTGCTGGGAAAAACTTCAAACAAGCAGTAGCTAAGAAAGTACAAAGCCTCAACTGTAGGTAGTGCTGGAAAAACAAGCAGTAGCTAAGAAAGTACAAAGCCTCAACTGTAGGTAGTGCTGGGAAAACAAGCAGTAGCGAAAAACGTACAAAGCCTCAACTGTAGGTAGTGCTGGAAAAAACATACAAAACAAGCAGTACCTCCACCTGTGGGTATTGGTGAGAAAAAAAACACAAAATTAATCTCGCCACTGATGCACACTCGGTCGAGTTGTTAGAAATTTAAAAAGAGGCTTTCAGTGGAACCATTACATTGTCTTCTCATTTCTCCCTCTTTAAGTGGTTTGCACTTTATGACCTTGCTACACATCTTCCATGTCATTTGTATATTGTCTTCTGTACTGTCACCTATTTGTGCAATAAGTACAAAATGTTTGTGAAAAATAAGGAAAAAAATTCTGGAGGCTTGATATGGATTGGAATCATCTTTGAGGAGGATCAAGTCACGAGTTGACCCCAGTTTGTATGAAGATGTGACCGAGATCTGATGTGTAGTTTTTGAGTTATGCACGCAGACAGGCAAAGACAAAGGGGAGGTCCTCAGTGGCCCAGTGGTTAGCAAGTTTGGCATCTAATCATAGGCTGTCACCTCTGTGTGGGATCGACCCCTACAAGTGGCAATGCTGAGGACCTGTCCCAATATGACCCTGGCTGTTGAATGAGACGTAAAACTCCAACACTTGCACCTCGGGGGCAAAGATAATAAGGTCACATCCTGTAGCTCACTCCTTTGCATTGTTTTTTTTAGATCAATGAGGAAGATTTGTATCATGTACTGTCAGAGTTTGACACTCAGATGGAGGGACGCGTGTCTTATGAAGATTTCCTCAACCAACTCCTCACCACAGTCTGATCTCTGCCACCTGCCGAGTCATATCAGTGACATGTCACCCCACAGCTTTGGCATAGACAGTTTTTGTCTCATTCTACTTCATATTTTTACATTTGTATTTATATATAGTGATGCTGTTGTATATGCCCAGAGGTTTATTATCAGGATATTTAAAGTGATATCCATTAGTATTCATAACTAAAAACACTGAATTGTAAATTTAGGTCATCTTGAAAAACCAATGTTGGTTTGGGTAATGAAGAACTTTGAAGCAATCAGGGGCTTGTAAAATTACTCGATTTCACCCCCAAGTTGTAACCCCATTACATTTGTGTTAATCAGTCACAAAATATAGTGCAAAGTGTGTGCACCTACTTACTTTGGACAGTGGTTTGGTGTAATTTTCGCTGGTCATTATTAATTTTAGCTAATTTTGTAAATGAACTTTGAGAGTGAAATTTTGTTCATGTTAACCTACTTACTAAGTCCTATTCACTTGTGAAAATTAGTTCTTTTGAACTTTTCAAATGTCGAAAATTAGTTAAATTTTTTTCTTTTTAAAATTTCCACTTATGCAGTCTCATTTAAGGCAGACACACAACTTATGCTTCTTAACTTTTACTCATTTCTTGCTTAAGAAGTTCATAGTTTTATTTTTTATTAATTTTTGATTATAACTCACATAAGATGTATTATGTGCATAATATGTATATATCTTTATGCTTTGCCCAGAGTCTGTTTCTTTAACGTTTTGATCTTTTTTTGTGGTAATTGGCATACAGTCGTGTTATCATGTTGTCAAGGCTAAAATTTGTTTTGGTCTACATGTGCGAGTTGCAAAGCAATCAGAAACATGAGTACTACACTAGAGTAGTGTACAATTCATGAAAGTCCAGAGCGGAAAAAATGACCCAAAAACTAAGTGATCTCTAGAAGCATGAGCCTCAGACTGCTTGCACTTAAAAATAACCAAACAGTTTAAATATACTTACACTTGATTTCAACCTTAAACATGCAGACCATGATTAGAATTTAAATTCTATACAAGGCCATTCACATGTTTGGTGTGGCTTCATATCTTGTTTTTAACTTTTTAATAATGGCTGTCATTTCATCTTTAATAAAAGTTTTCTGAAATTTGTAAATATTTCATGGTGGTGAGTTGGATCTAAAATAATAGATTAAATTGTTTACAAGTTAAGTTTTAAGTTTCAAATTTTTTTTCATTTCTTCTTTGTCTAAAATTTGAAGAAAAGTCAAAAGAACCAAATGCTTTCTGGGTTTAGTGTAAATGTGTATTTTGCTGTTGTTAGGCTAAGTTTGAATGAATATTGCAATGAAAATGTACAAAATTGCACTTGTGTGCCATTTTGCATTTCTTAAAGATATTATAAATTGTTCAGGGAATTTCATATTTTGTCATTAATTGCAGTTTAAACTGTTAAAATAGATGGTTACCACAGTAAATCAAGTGTATTTTGCAGTTGGTAAATATAGTAATGCAATTCTATGTGTAACATTGCCACTTGTTAGACTATTAAACAAGGATAATGGATCCACCCCCCACCCTTACCCCCCACCCAAAAAAAAAAAAAAAAAAATCATAATGTGCTCATACATACAAGTTGATTTCACTTGACCAGTGCATGAGGACAATTTTGTACCATGAAATTGTATGTTGTATTGCTCACATAAAATATATAATGCCATTTTCTCTGGAGATTGATAAAGCATTGCTTATTGCTATTCAGGTAATTAATTAATTGTCTGAGGGTTACAAAGTTTTAATTTTATAGAGCTTTTAGTTTTAACGTGAACATCTGCATCATTCATATTTTTATCGTGTAAATGAAGAAGGAAAATATATACAAATTATTTGTTTTATTTTCACAAAAAAGTGTGTTTATATTGAATGAGACTTTGAATATTTCTCCACTAGCTGTGTTTGATGTGTAATTGTTACCTTTTTCTCTGTTTTGGTTATTGTATAGTCTATGTCTAGTACACCCGTCCTTCCTATAGACTCAGTATTATGTACTCCATCAGTATTTCTTTGGATTTATCGTATCAGTATTTCAAAGTGATATATGGATTTGTTTGAGCCTTTGTAGTCCTTAGAACCAACCAAAGGCTCAGTGTTTTTACTTAAGTATTTGATCATTTATTTAGTACATCTATACAGTTTTAATTCTTTTTCAAAATAAAGATGAGAATCTCTTGTCCCTTTTTTTTCACCAGACAAATGTATGTTGATTATAATGTAACTAAGAGGTTAGACATGTACAGAAAATCAAAATATTTAAGCTCCTTTATCTCTGAGCTTTCAAAGCAAATGCAAAACTCTTTAATGCTGTAATTTGAAAAAATTTTAACTTAAATATTTCAGTAAAGGTATCGGTATATGTCTCATAACCAGTGGAGACATTCAGTGCTTTAGTATGAGTCTCAACCAGTGCATATATACAATATACACATATATGTATATATTGACCTGGTGATCAATAATCTAAGTGTACAAATACAAACGATTCTATTACTGGTATTGTGAAAACTAGGAAAGTGTTTGAAAGTTAACACACTGATGTGATATGATGTAAAAAGTTCTTCATATTAAGTAACTATAAAGTGCTACAGTGATTAAACATACACGTCTTTGTTCTGTTGTGTTAGAGATTTGATATTTTTGCCAGTCTGGTGGCATATTTCAAGGCTTTTATTATTGTATAAGGCATGTAATGATATTAATATGATGAAATAAACCTGTTTGTTGAATTGTGTCTTATGTTTTAGTGTTCAATTGTTTGTTAATTTTGTCTCATGTTTTAGGGTTGAATATTTAGTCAGAGAAATAATATGACATTTGCCACAAAATATAACTATCACCGGTGACAAAACTTCTTTTTAGTTCCTTGCGGGAAACATTCATCTCTTGATCCCCTGTTGCAAAATTGGCATAAATATTGATGTCTGAAAACCACAGTATGGTTTGTAAAATAAGATGACAAAGAATTTAACAAACTATTGGATGAAAAGAGAGCATGGTGACTTAACACTTGAAACCAGTGAAAAAACACTTTTGAAAAATGGGCTTTTTGTGACCCAAAAATTATATTTCAGCATTTTTAAGCCAAGAAATTGAAAAACAGACTTTCCAGAAAGGATGTGTGCTTTTCACAGAAACTGCAAAACTTTTATTGCACTACAATAGCTTAACATGTGGGACTGAACGCTAACTTGGGAGGCCGCAGGACCCCGGCCAACGACCAAGAAAATGGATGTTTGGATTTGACCGAGTCCGTGTTTTAGTGTGTACCATAGCAGTGTCATTTGGTGATTCGTCCTTCTCTCGTTGGCCACCATATTGGAAAGCATTTGAAATATCTCTCAATATTTTTACTGTTTTCTCAGAATATACGTATTGTTGGATGTTAATTTTCAGCTATTTGCTTCTTTTTATTATATAGATTATTCTGATATAGTTTGAACAACACAGGATAAGTATTTCTTAAAATACTTATCCAAGTTTTCTAAGTTTTTCAAGTTTCGACTCGGATAATTTTATTGCAGTAAAAATGTCTTCCCATTAAACGGGTGCTAAGCCCAGATAATCTAAATGCCGTCACTTCTGTTTCCCCTTCGATACACACAATTATTGCCCCACATGCAGGGAATCTGGCAAGGGAGACGACTCCTGTGCCACTAATCAGTCTCCATGCAATATTTGTGCAAGTTTCTCTGAGGAACAGCAAATTAAGATTAAACATAGACGTCGGTACGTCAGGAAACAGAAAGCATCGGATTCTTGTAATACTAGCAAGGAAGATGAATTGGACCTACTGGGTGACGGTGTGGAGGCGTTTCTGGCTCTCATGCAGACCTTGAGGGTGCTGCTGATAATTTATTTTCTTCTCCTCCCTGTCCCCAACCCCAACGTTTTGAATCTTTATCATTAAAGACTCCTCAAACTGTCCCACCACCCCAGGTACTGATTGCAGAACAAAATAGAGGGTAGACTAGAAAAATCCCTCGGTAGTCAATTTAACATCCACTTCAACAACAAATGTTTTTTTTCAGGCATCAGTGCTGGAGGCTATGAAGTCTCTCAGAGACGAAATGCACTCAATGAAAAAAGCCTCCGAGTTGGATGTAGTTTAGACATCCGACTCTTTACCAAAAGCTGTCCCTAAACAGCCTGTTCCCATTACGACTCAGACCTCAATTTCCACGACTCGGGCATCCGACCACTCGGATGCTCAACCAATGGACACGGACCATTATGGACCTCCACTTCCTCCAAAGTTCACTCAAAGTGTCCAGTCCGAGCATGCTTCCAGACACTCGGATCTTGAATCCGACCACTCAGATCATCATTCCGAGTCGGAACAACCTAAAAGGGTGTGTTCAAAAGCCAAAAACATTCTGACAAAATGAAGCATAAGGTACGGGCAAAGCATTATTCTCAGTCGTCTTCTTCAGAGGAAGATGAGCGCTCTGTTCCAATTAAAAAGTCTACAAAACCTCAACAAAAGGCTCATCCGGAGCCTGAACATCAGGATAGCACAGATCCAGTCTTCTACAGGGAGGTAGACATGTCTGACCTCCCTTCACAATATGCTGAGGAAGTGGAAACTTTTAGGCAAATTCTGGATCTCCCTGATCCCAGGGACACCTTGCCTAGGTCCTCTACCACTGTCAGTGCTAGGCCTGGACGACGAGAAAGGCCAACAGGAGCTTAGGCCAAGAGGCCCTTCTGCTGTGCTCCCTTTAATCCCCATTCTCAAAGATGCTTTTGAGAAGTTTGAACAAGGTTTCTTGGCCTCTAATTTACCTGAGGGTAAAATAAAACCCCCGGCTTCAACAGCCAAATACTATAAGGTGGGACAACCTTGTTTTGAAGATAAGCTTCAAGAACTCAATGTATTTCCCCTAAGCCCTCTGGGGCCCCTGTGGGCAAGGTTCCCCTACAAGTTCTTAAGGAACTTGAACATCAAGCTAGGCAGAATCTATCTACTATCAATTTTACAGCTACTTTCGCTAGGACTGCCTCTTGCTGTAACACTGTTATGGAGAAGTGTCAGCACAGTATCAAGGCTACATTCAAAAGGGTCAAGAGCCAAATTCAAAAGGGTGCCAATCCCAAATGAGCTGTCAGACGTGGTTATGACAATGCCTGTGATTATTTTGAAATCATGAATAAGAGAATTTTTATTCAACAGAGAGCTTTAGCCTGCGTCAGCAAATCTGTAGCCCACATACTCCAGAGGGAGCTGTATACTATGGGCAACACTGGCCTTCTGAGACGAGAGGCCGAAATGACTCTTCTTCAACCACATCTAGGGGACTCGAGACGTCAGGAACTGAGGAACTCGCCCTTCTGGCCTTTTCCTCTCTTCAAGTCTCAGTGAAGGATGGAGAAGACTTGCTCCTTAAAAAAGGCACCCTAAAGACTCTCAGGGTTTTGGACCCTACCAAAACAAGTCCTTTCGTGGTCCCCACCACAATAAGAAAAGAGGCTCCTACAGGAAACACCCAATTCCTCTCAAAGCAGTAACCAATCGTTTTCCTCAGGTAGGGGGAAATCAAACTCAAGAGGCTTCAGGGGTCGTTTTCGACCCCACTCAAGGGGACTAGGGCGTGGAAACCCCTCCCAATGACTCCTTTCAAGCCTCCCTCAGTCCACCAGTAGCAGGTCGCCTCTTTTCTTTCAGAAGAGACTGGCTCACAAACAAATGTTCAAACAATGTGTTAAACATTATTACCAATGGTTACGTTCTTCCATTCATCTCAAAACCAAATTTAGTCAGAGCCCCACTGATTCGATCAGGTTATAAGGCCCTTCAAAAAGAACTAGCTCTGACCTCTTGTATCCAGTCTCTTCTGTCAAAGAAGGCAATAAAAAGGGTGGAAAATGTAAAATCTCTCGGGTTTTACAGTCGTCTGTTACTTGTACCCAAGCCTCACCAAATGTGGAGGCCAGTAATAGACCTAAGCAGGCTCAACACCTTCCTACTTGTAGAAAGGTTCAAAATGGAAACACCAGAGTCCATCAGGGCCACTCTAATTCCAGGGGAATGGGTGTCGTCGATAGACCTATCAGACGCCTACCTTCACATCCCCATCCACCCAAACTCAAGGAAATACCTAAGGTTTTGCCACAGGTCGCAAATGTTTCAGTTCACTTCTCTTCCCTTCGGACTAGCCACGGCCCCTCAGGTCTTTACAATGATTGTCAAAGAGGTGAAGCTGATGGCCCTGTCAAGCTGTCAAGGAAAATCAGACTTCACCAGTACCTGGACAACTGGCTGATCAGGGCCCAGTCTCAGGAAGAAGCACAAGTAAACACTCAGACAGTGGCGGATCTTACTCATTCCTTAGGGTGGATAAATCAGGAGAAGTCCGAACTAAAACCTACTCAAGTGTTTTTGTTCGTGGGCTACGAATACCATCAAGATTCAGCCCTTGTAAAACCCACTCAAGAGAGATGGCTCAAACTTCAGGATTTGATCCTTCGACTCCAGTCAAAACATGTTTTGACTGCAAGATGTTTGATGTCGCTAATTGGGTTGCTTGCCTCAATGGAGAAAAGTTTCCAGGCACTGGAGATTTCCTCAGTCGTTGGACAGCCTCATTCCTTGGAGAGAAGCCATTTCAGCACACCTAGAATGGTGGCAGAATCCTGCAAACATGATGAAAGGTGCAGACCTTCATCCCAAAGACCACCATATCCAACTCTTTACAGACTCCTCAAACGAAGGCTGGGGCGCTCACTTAGAGCAAACCTCTACACAAGGTCTGTGGTCAGACAGGGTAAAAGGGCTACACATAAATGTTATAGAGCTGAAGGCGGTTTCTCTGGCCCTTCAAAGGTTCAAGAACCAGTGCCAAAACCAAACAGTGTTGGTCGCTACAGACAACTCAACAGTAGTATCCTACATAAACAAACAAGGAGGAACCCACTCGGCGGAGATGTGTGCTCTCCTGTGGAGCCAGACACATCCCAGGATGACTGAATGTGATGGCTGACCTTCTGTCCAGGTCGAACCAAGTCCAGTCAACAGAATGGTCACTGCATCCGCAGGTGTTCAAACAGATCTGTCTCAAGTGGTTCACTTCTCGTGTAGATCTTTTTGCCACTCACCTGAACCACAAAGTTCTACTCTACGTGTCTCCAGTCCCAGACCAAAATGCTTGGGACATAGATGCTCTGAACATAAACTGGTCGGGTCTCACTGATTATGCTTACCCTCCCAGGGCTCTCCTTCACAGAGTGATCCAAAAAATCAGGCAATCCAATTGCCTGATCATCGTAATAGCCCCAAGCTGGCCAGGGATGCCCTGGTTTTGGGACCTAGTGCAGCTCTCAACAGAGATCCCACTTCAACTTCCAGTGTCAAGAACTCTTCTCAAACAGTCCCACAATTATGTGTTCCACAGCAATCTACAGCATCTCAACCTCCACACCTGGTGTGTAGGAGTGGACAGCTCCAAGAACAAGGCTTCTTTGTGGAGGTGGCAGAGAGAATTGCTGTCCCTCAAAGATCGTCAACAAGGACCATCTACAAATCAAAGTGGGCCCTATTTGAGAAATGGTGCAGAGAAAATTTGTTGAATTTCTCCACTCCCTCTGTAAAGCAAGTCTCAGACTTCTTTATGTACCTGTACCAAGATCTACACAGGCTCCCTTCGACCATTGGTGGTTATAGGGCGGCCATTGTTGACACTTTGGGCCCAACGGGGCTCCATATCTCTCAAAGTTCAGACCTCAACAGGTTACTCTCCAGTTTTCACAGGGATTGTCCCAAAAGTTCCAGGAATCTTCCTAAGTGGAACCTTTCTGTTGATCTCAATGAGCTCACAAAAGCACCTTTTGAGCCTATGAAAGACACAGACCTCAAACATCTTACTCTCAAAACTGCTTTCTTGCTAGCTTTTGCCTCCGGCAAGCATCGCAGCGAAATCCATGCCTGGGTTGCAAACAAAGTATCTAATCTAGGCCAATGGGAAATGGTTGCTTTGTTCCCCTCTTAAGATTTCATAGCCAAAATCAACTAACAAGAGAAGGTTCTCAAAGTGTGTCTCCGGTGACTATTCCTGCTCTAACTACCATTGTAGATAGACAATTCAAAGAAGACAGGACCTCGTGTCCGGTATGGGCCTTGAGGTACTATTTGGATTGAACCAAAGACCTAAGAGGGTCTCGATCCCTTCTCTTTACCTAACATGCCTCAGACATCAGACCCACTACACTCTCTTCTTGGCTAAAACAAACTATCCTACTCTGTTATAAACAAGCAGATCAACAAGCCTTGGACCTGGTCCAAGTCAAAGCGCAGGACATTAGGGCCTTCACGGCCTCTAAGGGTTTTTGCGGTGGGGTATCGGTGGACCAAATCATGCAAGCGTGTCACTGGAAAGCTCACAACACATTTACCAATTTTACCTAAAAGACCTTACTTGGTCAGACAACGACAACAATATGTATCTGGGACCAGTAGTAGCGGCACAACAAGTCCTAGACCCTTCCGCTCAGCATACTCATCTTTGGGAACAAAAGAAGGGGGGGGGGGGGGGGGGCACACCTGCTGCAGTCAAGTATTCAGGAGTCTATATCCCAGGGTCTAGGTATTGGTTACCTCTTCAAGATGTTTTACGGTAAGGTATATATCGTTATGTTTTTAACGGTATAATGTATTTTGTGTTTATCAATGTACCATAATCTCATATTTAGGGTGGCAAATTGATGAGATTCAAGCCTAGGGCTGATATTCATGGCAGTGATGCCCTTGGGGGATACAATCTTGAGTGAGCACGGCTGCACTCTCTTCTCTCTTAACATCCAGACAGTACCTGTACTGTCATTCATTAAAATTTTGGTTTTTGGCTACTTACAGGCCCGACCTTTAGAACTGGGGCTCTGTAACCGGGACTCAGACTGGTAATTTGGCAATACTTTGGTATATTTTTTAATTCTAAATTCAAGAAAAATGGACAAATACTTCCAGTCTCCGCTGTAATCCCGCCACTGGGCGGTTGCATTCAGCATGCAGTCCCACATGGTAAGCTATTGTAGCACAATAAAATTGAAAATTTTAATTACTTAAATGTAGCTTTTATAAGCTACAAGCTTACCATGTGGGATTGAAGAAAGTCCCACCCTGCCTCCCCTCAGTATTACAGCTGAAGGGCTACGGGAAAAATTTACGCGTCCTTTTTAGAACAGTTAAGATTTGCAGTTTCTCTGAAAAGGACGCATCCTTTTAGAAAAGTGAAGATTTGCAGTTTCTTTGAAAAGGACGCGTCCTTTTTAGAAAGTGAAGATTTACAGTTTCTCTAGAAAGGACACGCCCCTTTTAGGAAAGTGAAGATTTGCAGTTTCTCTGAAAAGGACGCGTCCTTTTAACAAAAGTGAAGATTTGCAGTTTCTGTGAAAAGGACGCATCCTTTTTAGAAAAGTGAAGATTTGCAGATTCTGTGAAAAGGACACATCCTTTCTGGAAAGTCTGTTTTGCAATTTTGGACAATTTCTTGGCTTTAAAAAGCTGAAATTTCAATCTTAGGTCATGAAAAGTCCAGTTTTCAAAAGTGTTTTTCACTATTTTGCAGCAAATGTGCCAAAACCTGCTTATTTTAGGCCTAAAAAGGAAAGCCTGACTTTTCCTTTTTAAATCTGACTTCAGTTTTTACTTAATATCATCAAGTACACAACATGAGAGAATCGATACTGTGTGGTGATACTAATCTTACACCTAAAGGTTAATAAAAAATAACATGACACAACAGTTAATTATACCTTATTTATCCACTTTTACTTTTAACTTAAGAATTCTCCACCATTTTAGCATAGATTTTTGTGCAACAAAAGAGTAGAAGATCTGTAAAAGTACCTTTCTTATGTATATAACATATTTGTAGCTCACATGTGTAATGAAATAGTTATGAAAGATCAGCATACGTTAGAAATATGAAAAAAAATTCCTGGATTTTATGTCCCAGTATTTAGGTCAAGTACATTGCGTGTTGAATAATAAAAAGCAAATATGGTATTTCGTCAATCTTTGAATATTGTAGAGTTAAATCCACTAAGAACAAATCTCTCATCACTCTCCAGTTAGCTGATAAAATAATGTAAATTATGTAATAGTTGAGTGGATAATTTATGATTACTACCTAAGGTTTTACCAAATTGTCCCTGTTTAAGTAAATGATAGTGCCCACTCAGTAATAAATATTTTAATAACCCCATCATAAAGGCTGCCCACTATGCAATAAATATTAAAATAGCCCCACAGTCTCACAGATCGACCTTTGATCTGGTTTGTAGTTGAGAGCTGGGAAGACATCTTTAATATTCGTGCTGTTTTTAACTGGTCCAAAGTCCAACTTATCTTTTGGAGTCTAATTGGGGAAAGGTTGTAGCTGTTTTGGAGATCAAACTACATTTGTTATTCTAAAGTAAGCCTGGTAGAAATTGATCTCTTGTCTGCCTTCTCACTTTAAATGATTCACAGGAAACGGCAGATAACTACCCTGATTAGATTAATCAGATTAGAATTTCTCAGAATAAGCTTAATGTGAGTGAAATCCGGATTTGTGCAAGTTGTGTCTAAATCGGAGCCAGTCAGAAGAATTAATGTTATTCAAAGCTTATTTAGAGGAGATAATTTTTGTTTAGGCCAGGGAATGTTTGTCAGACAGAAGGCGTAATTCAGTATAAAGAATTGGGAAACTGTACTTGCAGAAGAGTGAATTCAAAATAACATCATAACATTGTATAAAGTTGAAGCCTGCAAGTTAGTGGAATCGGAAGGGATGAGAAGAAAGCCTTTATTTAAACAGGATGCCCAGATAACGGAGAACAGGGGAAAATTCTTGAAGGAACTGTTATTTACTCCTTCTCGAAAATAATTTAAATATTTGGATAAATGGGTGCTTGGATAATTGAGTTTCTGTTGTAATAACAGTAGCACCAGTATAAGTACAACTTGTAAATAACGTTTTCTGTCTTGTGTAAAACTGCTGTAAGTGACACTGTTGGATGGTGTGGACTGATTGAAAACATGATTTTCATTATGTCAACATCTACCGATAGGGTTTTAAGTGATGGACATATTAGTGGATGCATATTTTAAATTTATTTGACATATTTGAGAGAGGTTTCATATATTTCTGATAGATGCAACAAAAAGATTGATCTTACTGTTTAATAAACAAACACATTTCAAATGCTGGTTAATTTTTTTATCTTGCCCTGAAATGATCCTGATGAATTATAATCATTCCTTTCCCAATCGTGTTCATTTCACATGATCGAACACCAACTACTCTCTAGTTTTATAGATTGACAAGAGTAGTTTTAAGGTAAAAAAAGAAATCTATGTAAGTTGCATTTCAGTAAATGTCTAATAAGATTACAGGAACTTGCCCTTGAATTGGTTTGATATGCAAACTGCCTTCTAGCCTGTCAACACAATCTCTGCCCCCATCTTATTACCCTGAGATGACTTCTCTCGCAGTTCTCTTAAACTCCTGCATTAAATAGGGGAAAGAATCAAACCTGAGACTCTGAGACACCCCACATATTACTTAAATTTTCTCATCTGACTAAAATATACTAGCGATAATTTGCACATGTAAATGTTACAAAGGATTATGTGCTGACATTGCAATTTGAATGATAATCAAATAGTGAGAAGTTAGGTTATATATCGATATAGAATTTCTAAATTCTTCTGTGTAAGTGTTGCAAGACATGTATTTTTTGGTAATTAAGTAGAAGTAAGCTGTGTTTCTTGTGTGTGTATAATCTGATGTGATCTTTCATTTAACCCAGACTACGTCATTCAGAAACTGCTTACTATTACAGCTTTACACTCCACATTTTCTGATGTAAGTTAGTATAATTCAAACTAATGTGACAACATGTTCTTAAGAGCTTTTATAAAGTTATGGAAGATACTTAAAATTGCTGTAATATTTTATTAATTCCCTGTTGTACAGTACTAGCAAGAGACAGGTCAAAACTGTTTTGAAACCAAAATGAGAATCCGTCGTGAGCTTATTAAAGTTAACTTTCAATCATTTTTTTTACAATCTCCAATGAAACACCATTTTTTCTTTCACTTATTCAGTTTATTAAAAGTATTTAAAGCAATAGATACTTTTACACTTTCATTTTGCACATGTCATCCCTTGGTAAAATTTGGCTAATGTCTTGCATGCGCAGATAATATATATGAGCTAGTAATTATAAATGGAATTATTTTAAAGGAAAAACCAAATCCATTGATGTTTTGGAATTGTTGCGCTATGCAAGATCAACCATAACCCAAGGAAATAGAAGATGAGTTATTCACTGCAGATTAATTTGTGCTGACAAGAAGTCTGATCTACTTTTTTCTTCAGTTGCAAAGTTGTAAATTGACATGAATAAAAAATAAATTACGAAAGTGTGAGTCTGGCTGAAAAATAATAACATTTTTTATAGGAAGGTCTGAGAAGATTTTGTACACTTGTGAAATTGTGATAGCATATCCAGCCTTCCTTTTCTGATTGAAGTGTCAATTTGGCTTTGCACTTCTGTACAGTTAATAAGAGTTAGATTTCAAAGACTGTTTGATCTTATTACAAAGCAGTGACACAGATACCAATTAAAAGACATTTTTTAGATCTAACGAATTGGGCTTTCAGTCCCCAGGAGTCCCCCCGAGATAGTAATAACTCCACTGAGGAAATTAGTTTTATTATACATAAAAATTTGGGTAAAAAATATATATGTATGATTAAATACAACTAATACTAAAGTATATATACAGTTAGAGTATTGTTATATAAAAAAGTTACATAAGTTGTGTTAACTAAGCATGACCACATAATGTGAGCGTCCAGTCCATGCGCTGGTCATGCGTACAACAAATATAGTTACTACTAAAACACTAACTTAGTTACCATGTAATATTATCAAGCAGCAAGTACTTACATACATAGAATATGAAACATGCAAGCATTCGTGCTGAGATGATGTAGTAACATGCATACAATCACAGTAAAGTGATACTAAAACACTATAATTACCAGTTGTGATATGATAGGAGATACACAGTGGTTTGTGGTGTGTATACAGTTAACTTGGATAATAAGCAATAACCTGACAACCACGAATATATATATATATATATGCAACCTGACTTACACAAGCCCCATGCTTCTTATAAATATACATGCATGCCATGCAGCTGTATATGCTTACTTTAAAGCGCCAAACCCAACCTGTAGTGACATATGGGGACGTAAGACAACTTATAACAGAATCTTGCGGAAAGTAGAAGAAAGTCTAGAACCGGCAGTGACGTCAAGAGAAATGTAACGCCAGACGCAGTCCGACGTCCAGGTGCCATGATGCTGAATGTCATCAACTGGCACTCGATTTTTGTAGGCCAACGTGGCACCTGAACGTCGGAAAGAATGGAATGTGTAATAGCTTCTATCAAAGCCCATTGCTTGATTTAATATGGCCAAAGTCTTTCTCACTCTGGAATCCGTAACCACCTGAAACTTATGATTCACCTCAATCTGGAACAATGGATCCATACTCCCTGGGTTGTAACAGTGGAAAATCCCTTTCAAAGCCCCATAAGGGTAAATTGCTGAGCCCAGTTTTGGCAAAGTTATAACTTTGACTTGATCCCTGGGTTGCAAAGTTTTGCTCCACTTGAGGATTAATCTGACTTCCCGTTTCCCAAAGAACACGTCCCCACCTGCAAAATGACGGGATGGATCAAATTCTTTTATGGTATGTGAAGCCAAGTTGGAGAGGCGGAAAAAACCAAAGTACCCGACTAAGAACATGGCCTTGTAGGTTTGACCATTGTGACATGTGTCCACCAAGTTGATCAAGCGCTGCCAAGCTGGAATGTCCATGACGTTCCTGTGTGGAACTGAAATAGTTCTGGTTATTTTAATAGACTTTGTATAATATTTGATTCTCTGATGATCCAAAACCCCGGCTGGTATATTGTACAGAATAAACATGGCTTTGATTGCTGACAAGTAATTAGCTATCATGTGTACTGACACCTCGTGTACTACCAAATACTCTAGGAATGACAACACCATCGACACCGTTGGTTCTCTTAAAGGGGCTTTCCCACACACACAAAAACTGACAAAAGTTCTGAATAATCTATCATAGCACTGCCTTGTTTTAGGACGGAATGCAGACTGCAACCTTTGTTCTGCTCTGATTTGCCACACTCTGCATGCTTCAAGACCTGCAACACAAAGCATAGCATCTGGCAGTATTTATAGTGAATTGTCTAATTCTAACAGTGACAGTGAAGTTGGTACCCAAATGGGGCTTGGTACTAATTGGTTTAACTCTGTAACGTCATTTATTGATGCAGTCCAAGGAGACAGCAGGTCAGCAGCCCTATTATCCTTGCCTAATACGTGTATGTAACTCAAATCAACATCATTCAGTGCAGCTGCGTACCAAATGATTCTAGCGCATGTGCCTAGGAAAGGGTCCCATGCACGACCTGATTGTAACACTGAGACAACTGCCTGGTTATCACACTTAATTAACACGCACTGTTTTGCCCAAGATTTTGCAAAAATCCTAACTGCAACTAAAATATTGACCATTTCTAAATGGACGATTCCCATGTTCTGAAAACCTTCTGGAATTTTGAGATGGTACACAAAACGGCCCCATACAGCTCCCAGTCCTGTCAAACAGGCATCCAATTCTACAGTGTGATGTGTTTTCTTGTGTCCATGATGGAAGTACCATTATACCGTGGCAAGAATTTCAACAAATGTCTCTCTGAAACTCATCTGTGATAGGAATACTATTAGGGTTGTTTGCGTGATACAATACGTCCAACATATGGTTAACAAAACACCTCGCCGGCTTGACACATTTGTGGACGTATAGCAGATGGCCTAGCAAGGATTGCAACTCCTTTTTGCTGCAGTGCTTTTTGGTAGCCCAAGCGTCAATCATGTGTCGCACGTTTTCAAGTTTTTCTGGTGGAATTGCAATAGTGCCCTCAACTGTATCAATTAGTACACCCAGGCACACAGCTCTGGTGGTGGGTTCTACTAATTTTTTCTCACTGATGGTCAGACCAAGCTTACACATGACATCATGTAATACATCGAACGACGCACGGGCAACGGAAGGTGTACCAAAACCCAAGAAATCATCAATATAATTTATGACGTCACGGCCGTGTTGACGCATGATGTAACGCACTGCGTCACTGGTGCACTGGAAGAACTGGCTTCCATGTCTTGTCCCAAACAGGACGCAAGTGTCAAAGTAATGTTTTTCCCAGTTCAAACCTAAGAGATCAATATCTAGGGGGTCCACCTTTAAATGGCGGAATGCCCTACTGATGTCCACTTTGAAAATGTGGGCACCACGTCCAATTTTGACCAACTCATCAGTCAGGTGGTCTACTGTGGGAAAGGTGAGAGAAAAATTTGAATCAAGGTGGCCATCTTTGTCAACCCCGTCATTAACAGAATAGCCCTTGGACCAAGACAAATCCATAATAACATGACGCGCCTCTGAGTTAGCTTTTGGCCTGGTCATAAGAGGAGAACAATGGTTATTGTCCAACGGGTTAGTGTGAAAGGGGCCAATGACTGCGCCTAATTTCAATTCTTTATCTATGTATGCTTTGATCTGTTCTGGGAACTCCAGTGCGGATTTATGATTGTCTGCAGTATGTTTCAACACACAATTCCAGTTAAAGCCAAGCGGAAAACCGAATTTTATAACTGGAGTAACTGTTGGTCCCAATAATCATGAAGGAATTCTTCCCATGCTTTGACGTTCAATTGAGATTTAATAGGTATATGCGCACCCAGAAAATTTGTGAGTCCAGTGTCTTTTACGCGTTTGTGAGTCTCAATGACGGACGCACCATGGGAATTGTTGATGTCGTATTTATCTGGCAAGACCTGCTGAGACAAGGGAATAAATCCGAAGTCATATTTTGACTGAAGTTTAATAGGTCATATTCGTGACATGCAGGATGCGGAATCATGCCCATACTTTTTCTTTGTAACAATGAGTGTATGAACTTGTCGTTATTCGAGTCATTGATGTCAAATAATTTCATTTTGTTAGCGGATTGGACCACACTACTAGTGATTTTTTTGGGGGGACTGACTGATTGTTTCACCTTGTTGATATTCGGACACATGCTCTGATCATTTTCGTTTCCAACACGGTTAACAACTCAGATTTTTTGTACAACATGTTGATTCTCACTCCCATCACCCATGCCTGGTACATGAGACAGCCCCTTTTTGTTTTCCCCCGATGTTGCTTGTTTAACCATGTCTGCATATGACCTGTCACCTTTTTTCTGCAGTACTTTCCGGCACAACATGAAGGAGTATTGTAAGGGACGGACCATTTGACTCTCAATGTCTCTGGGTCTATAACTTGAGTTATACACTATTCTTTGAACTTTTTGACAACATTTTTATTACAACTGTTATCAACAATGTTATCAGAACACTAGTTATACTGCAACAATTTGTTTTTCAAATCAACAGAAGCAACACTAATTTTGCTGCTCATTACTTCTAATGAGCAGCTACATTCTCGTTTTTTGAACTAGTTTTAGACTTTACCAACCCACAATCTTTCTCTGGATGATTCAATATACGCCCTTGTTGCAAACAATGCGCACAGATATGTCTGTGCATTTTCCCTGCAACCTCATGATCCTTGGTGTGCTGACACATACCGTTTTGATAAAAACGACAAAACCAACTTTTCAATTTGGAATTGTATGCTTTTGCACATGTGCACGTCTGATACGATCTATGTCCTCCCAGGACACTGTACCCCGTTCAAACTCGCAACAAAGGACAGCATGGGCTGCCTTTGCGTTCTGCCAATTAAAATCAGTTACATCTTCCATGAGATCCGACATATAGTTGATCATACACTCTCGCTTGCCATTGTCTTGTTGGTCTAAAATATTTCGGCAGAAGCCTTGTACCCATTGGGGTAGAGATAATTGGTCATACGTGACTCGCGTTTGGCTAGCCCCTCCGAGTATCGCCTCATGTGGCCACGCCACTTTGTGCTTGACTATAACCTCTACTGCCACCCCCCCCTTTTTGACTTGATTCTACCAACATATTCTTTACCTGAATCATTTTGCAGTAGCTCCAGTTCTCTTAACCTGTTGTCCACTTGACGTTGTATTCAGACTGAACTCTTTAAAGTGGACAAATTTGGCAAACTAACATCTGATTCCATATCAGAATCACTTTCAGTACTACTAGCCATGCTATTTTTAACAGGATTTTTAACTGATTGGTAAGAACCACGCTTTTTACTTAGACTGTTCATGCTTGCCCTTCTGTCGCTTCTGCTGTTGATCTGTCTTGACTGTTGCAACTTGCTCTTCCACTGCATCCAATCTTGAATTAACATGCTTCAGCTGCTGTAGGATCTTCAGGGAAATTGAATCTCCCACCTCACTGGAACTGCTGCCATCCATGTCACTGTTATGAAGATAAGCCGCATTCTTTTTGACTTTCTGCACAGGAACGCCACCTTGTGGCATAGCTAGAGAGTTCTTACTGGTACTGGTCCCCGCTACTGGAACGCCAGCATATGGCATAATGTAAGAGTCATTGTCACGGTTAGATAGCACTTTCTTTGCATGTTTGCATTTTTGTCCGTAGGCGGGAAATGGGAAATGTCTTTTCCCACATTTATTGCACAAATTTTTGTTAGGCATGATAGCCGATTAACACTGAAACATATAAAGGGACACACCCGCAGTGCTCTGCCCTGACTTTTTCACAACTTAAACAGAAATAAATATAGAAATTAAAACAGCCAAACTTCTCGACCCTTAACAAGCCCCCAAAAATAAGTTTAGACCGTCCCTTCTAGGTAAAATAACCAAGCATGAGGTTGTCAAAGCAGAGCTTCACTACTGTGGTCGCCACATAATATAAGATCAGTCCAAGTCCTTCATCATATAACGATCAAAGTTCCACATTAAAAGCAACTTGTAAAATCCAGCCAGTAAAATAAAAAAGGTTGTTGTATGTTTCAAAACTGGTGATAAACTGAAGGTTTCAGCATTGTGAAGGGGTGTAAATATAAACAGTCCAACAGGAATGGTTGTAACATTCTAGGGGGAGTAGGACTTGGCAACAAGGAGGTCCCAAGGTAAATAATCAGACTGGTACCCTGACCTGACAAAAAACTGGTGGAAACAACACCCCCCACGAACCAGCAAGGGGGGAACCCCCCAGGACTGACCCCTGCAGTGCCTACACAATGCAATTGATATTGACCAAAGGGTAAACAATCTTCTCGATAGACTAAAGTTATGTTCTGTTTGACAAGAAGATAGAAGCTTTCATTTTCTCCAATAATATCATGAGCTATTTTCTGAAATGTGGCTCTCTTTGAAAAATTGTAAGTGAATTTAGTATTGATCATTCAACAAACAAGGATAAATAGTCTTTTTGAACAGTTGATAAGTTTATAAGAGAGAGGCTCAGCAAAAACAGAAACCAATGTTTACAATAAGAAAATGTCAGCTGTGGGACAAATGTGGTGTGGTTGAATAAGGAGATTGTGTATAATTCATTTTAAATGTTTAAATTCTGGGCAAGAACAAAATACAACCCAAATATCTATTGTCACTTTGAAGCCTGTTAAAGAAGAAGGAATAATTATTAATTGTAGCACTAGATATAATCTTGTCTGGAGGTATGATGAAGTGATTTAAATATTTTTATTCTGGACAAACTGAAGTAATTATAATATTTTGATGAATAAAAATGCATAAATACTGCAGTTAAACTACACCATCAATTTTAATATTTTTAATTTTGCAAAATATAATTGAAAAGTGTTAAAAAAATTTGAGTGTATCTATTACTTCTCAGTTGTATTAAAATAAATTTATGGACATTTTTTTGCTGCCAAAAGTGGGGCTACCATATTTGAACAATCTTAATCTTTGTGATTGGTACATCAAAAATATTCTATTGCATCATACATATATTTAAGTCCTGTTTTAAATATAAAATATGTCCAATATATTAAATAGAAACTCAGATAGTCTTTATTTTTACTACCATATGGCAGCATAAAACTTATATATTTTATATGTATACCATAAGGTACATTTTTAAGTGATGAGCTGATATATTTCATTATCTTTTACACTTCTGGATACAAATGTCATAGTCCAGACTCATTGGATCTACCCCTCCACATGACTTGAGACAATTTCGATTCTCGTCGTTCCATCCTCGTTTTGCAGGAAGGATAACTTTTCGGGATTCAAGGAAAGTATCCGATATCATGGGGTATGAGTCAAGGGAGACTTGTGGTGGCAACCTTTCCATTTCCAGACTATTTTGGTCTTCATCCACTGCCCTGCCAAAGTGTAGATGACCATAGCAGTTCTGAAGTACACAAGCATGGTAGTCAGAGCTGTCTTTGTTGGTGCACAGAGCCTCTATACAAGAATGTATATTATGTAGCTGTCTACGGTAGAGATAATCTTGTTTCGGTTTATCACGGGTGACTGCATTGTCCACGATGATATTTCTGTGGTGTTCATTTAGAGAGGTGGTCCTTTTGCTCAAAGTAGGTTTGACTGAAAGCTTTTGGCAAAGGGACAGACATATTCTTCTGATGTCTGTATTTTGAAAGGTAGAACACTTAGTCCAAGCACATTCTTCAAAGTCAATGAAGTTCTGTAGTCCATCTTCATCTCTGAAATATATATATATATATATGTCATTAAATCAATTGTGTGCACAACAAGGCATTCATAATTTAATGATGACATACACTGAAATTTATTTTAAAAATAGTAGACATTAACAAGACAATTCAATAGCAAGATGACACAATTGATCAGTAAAGTTAAAATTATGAAGCTGTAAGATTTATTAACTGAAGTATAGCTGTCAATGGAAATAATACAATTAAGTAAAAGTACATACAATAATAAGTTACAGCGATTCATATATCTTTGTGACAAGAAAATTATGTCTCAAATATGGCAGGTGAACATATTTTAGCAGAGCCAAGGTTAAACGTCACACTATGATTTAGCATACCTACACTGCCCAACCAATGATTCATTCAAAAAATCAACTCCTACACCTTACAGCTTCTGAGATATGGCCCCGACAAAATATAAAGGTCAAGGTAACTAGGGCAAGACCATTTCAAATATTCTTTTCAAATATTTAACACTATTAATATTGAAGTTTAAAAATAAAAATTGACTGTCTCGGATATGGATTATTAATGGTAGTAAATATAAATATGTGCACTCTATTGCACTAAAATATATGTATGCAATGTTTGTACTTCTTGCAGACAAAATTTAAAAATAGCATCCGAGATGCCCATACCCCACAGCCTGGGGAAATAGTTTTCAACACTATGAAATATAGAAGTAGTGAAAGAGCACAAGATACTTTCAGCCCAGTGCCACTTATATAAAGGTCCAAGTAATGTTTTTAAGTAGAGAAAATAATGTGTAAGAGAAAGAAAATGTATGTAAAGTACTAAATCAAAACAATGGAATAGCAATATGACCGCATTAATCAATAAACTAAAAAAACATGTAGCTGTAAAATTTATTAATTGGAGAATAGCTGTCAATGGAAATGGCATAATTATGTAAAAATGCATATAATAATCAGCAAACTATATATCTCTGTCATAAGAAAAAGATGTCTTGAACATGGCAGGTGAACACACTTTGGCAGAGCAAAAAGGTCACACCATGATGCACACCTACACCCCCTAACCAATGTCCCTACCAAGTGTCAACCTTTGACAAGGTCAAATCAAGGTCACACCATGATGTTGCACACCTACAACGCCTAACCAATGTCCGTACTAAGTATCAACTTCCCACAACTTACAATGTACAAGATATAGCCCGGACAAGATTTTAAAGGTCAAGGTCACTATGGCGAGGTCAAAGGTCAAATCAAGGTCACACCATGACGCTGCACACCTACAACCCCCCACCAATGACACATATCAACTTCCTACACCTTACAGTTTCTGAGATATAGCCCGGACAAGATTTTATAGGTCAAGGTCACTATGGCAAGGTGAAAGGTCAAATCACAGTCGCACCATGATGTGGCACACCTACACACCGTAACCAATGTCCCTACTAAGTATCAACTTCCTACACCTTACGGTTTCCGAGATATAGCCAGGACAAGATTTTTAAACTCAAGGTTACTATGGCAAGGTCAAAGGTCAAATCAAGGTCCGAGATATAGCCCGGACAATAAACTCAAAGTCACGACTGCAAGGTCAAATCAAGGTCAGACCATCATGTTGCACACCTACACCTCCTAACCAATGTCCCTACCAAGTGTCAACTTCCTACACCTTACATTTTCTGAGATACAGCTCAGACAAACTTTTTCCCGCTGCAAGCCCGCCCACCCATCCGGACACCATGGGTGAAAACAATATCCCGACAGTCCTTAAGGCTGTGCGGTAAAAATTAATAAAAGGGAATATGTCAAATCAAGGTTACACAATGATGTTGTGCACCTACACCATCTAACCAATCTCCTTGTCAAGTATTAACTTCCTACAAATTACCATTTCAGTCCCGACTAGATTTTTTAGGTCAAGATCCCTACAGCAACGTCAAAAATCAAATCAAGGTCACACCTTGTTATTGCATACCTAACTACAGCCCCTAACTAATGTCCATACCAAATATCAGCCTTCTACACCTCACAGATTCCGAGCTATAGTCTTACAGATTTTAAATCTCAAGGTCACTACAGCAAGGTCAAAGCTCAAATTAAGATCACACCATGATGTTAGACTCCCACACTCATTAACCAATGTCTCTTCTTAGTATCAACTTCCTACACCTTATAGTTTCCATGATATAGCCCAGACATGATTTCAAGGGTTAAGGTCACTATGGCAAGGTCAAAGGTCAAATCAAGTTCACATTATGGTTTCTGGGATACAGCCCAGAAAAGATTTTAAAGTTCAAGGTCAATACAGCAAGGTCAAAAGTCAAATCAAGGTCATACCATCATGTTGCACACCTGCACCCCCAACCATAGTTCCTACCAAGTATCAACTTCCTAGACCATATGGTTTCTGAGATGCAGCATTGACAAACTTTTTGCCAATGTCTGTCTATGCAACCATGTTATGTCTGCAATGACCTAGTGGTTTATTGTAATTCTATCGCTAGTTACACTGGTGTATGCACTGTTTTACCAAAACAACACCCTCACAGGAACCGCAAGGATGTGTTAGAGTCTACAAGGACCTATATTTTACAATTGTTATAGTACTATATATTTATTGGCCACATATTTATGTAATTCTAATGTGACATTTATAGCACATTATTTATGCAATTTCAGATTATAAGCCATTACATATCTATATTAGCCAGAGTTCAAAAATCAAATATTGAGGGACATGTCAATAATGCAGGTGTTCCACTGGAACCGACCCTGTAACTGACCCTACGACCCTATGGTCGGTTGCAAAAGTCGTAGGGTCGTGAGAAAAAGCGCGCAAAAATGCAGAGTCGGTTATGAAATCCCAGACAGGATATAGGGTCGGGGACGTTTTTCGCATGGCAAGTCATAGAAGTACTACGACCACCCCTAACAGACAAGCCGGATAACAAACAGACAAGCCGTAAAAACAAACAGACAAGCCAGGAACATGTTCACGACCTTTCCCAATAAAATGGACTGTTTTTGAGGGTCGGTATCTAGAGCCGGGATCCAGAATCATGATCCATATCACACTATATCAACCCCCCTCCCCTATGATGTGCCATTCATTTCACACTTCAAAGATAACAGGAACACATCAAGAGCAACTGATAGATCACTAGAGGGTCCTTTTGTTTTTCATTGAGTTGAATTTATTTTTATATGTTGTGGTTTCAACACACAGAAGACAGCATAACCCAGCACCTGCCCAGCCTGCATCACCATCACCCCCACCACTCAGAATGAGAAGGAAGCCGCAGAATCCATGGGTCCTGCCCTGGATACTGCAGAGAGAGGAGAGAGGTTGCTACAGAATACTCTTGGACGAGTTAATCACTACCGACATACCAGGCTACAGAAATTTCACCAGGATGGAACCAGCATTTTTTATTTGATTGAAGAAAGGATCACCCCCATCTCAGGAAGTCAATCACCAACTTCAGGAAGCCACTGGAAGTCGGGTTGAAACTGGCAGTTACTTTGAGACACTTATCCCCAGGGGAAAGCTATATGTCACTGCAATACCACTGGAGGGTTGGAAGAACGACCATCTGCAAATTTGTCCCCCAAGTCTGCAACGCAATTTTGAAAGAATTTCAACAAGAGTATTTGGTGTGTCCAACTGATCCTGAAGACTGGAAGAAAATTGAAGAAAGATTTAGAAATAGATGGAATGTCCCCCATGCAGTCAGTGCATTAGATGGAAAACACATTTCTATCAGGAAGCCCAAGAAGTCAGGCAGTGAATATTTCTACAAGGGCCACTTCTCTCTGGTACTTTTGGCTTTAGTCGATGCAGATTACAAGTTCCTGTGGGTCAATGCGGGGGCCAGTGGGTCATCATCTGATGCACAGATTTTCAACCGCAGCAAACTGAAAAGAAGAATTGAAAACAGAACCTTGGGACTACCACCACCTGAACCACTTGGACCTGGGGGGGTCAGATCTACACTACTTCCTGCTGGGGGACGATGCCTTTGCCCTGATGCCTTGGCTGGTCAAGCCTTACAGTAGACGCCAACTGACCAAAGAATAACTGGCCAACTGAAGAGAGAATAGCCAACTACAGGATATCCAGGGGGAGAAGGGTGGTCGAGAACTCATTTGGTATACTTGTCAAGCAATTCAGGTTGCTGTTGACCATCATGGACCAGAGGCCAAAAGTTGTGAGAGACATTGTGTTGACATGTATGGTACTACATAGCATGTTGAGAAGCCATCAGGGGGGAGCAGACAGACCACCCACTCCAACTGACAACATACCACCCCCACAGGTGGACCAGGGAGAACAGAGACATCATGAGAACTGAAGAAACCCATCGAGGGAGGCCAAACATCAACGAGACCTACTGAAAGACTACTTCAATCACCTGGGGCGCTGGCTGGGCAGGAGGACAGAGTTTAAGAAGACTGAGGGGGAGAACATGCTGTCATCTATCAGTCCTTTTCAGGACTACCCAAATAATCCAAGAATTTTTATTTAGCAAAGTGTTGCCTTAAAAATAACCCCATTTTTCTAACTCTTTTATGTAAATTCCATTTCACCAAAAACATTCCCCATCACAAACACAAATCCATCCCAAAGTCAGTTCACAAAAATAAATTTCATCACTTACAGATTAAAACCCAGGTCCTCAATTTACAAAGTTGTCATCCACCCCAACATGACCTGGCTTTATTCTCAGAAAAAATAACTTACAAAGTAGTATGAAAAAAAAAGTTTCAAATAAATACCTGAAAATATTTTATGCCAAGAATTTAAAAAAGGTGCTAGGAAATTCGCAAGACAAAATTATACAAGTTTGCAGTCCCAGTTTAATATTTTTTATTCAGTTTGTCAGTCCATTTCCACTTGTATGTTTGAATATTTTGTTAGGCCTCAGGTTTGTTTCAGTGAGTGTGGATGTGGCATTTTATTTCAAGTTGGGTTTTGGGAAGGAGGGACGTGGGTTTGAGTCTGGATCTTGGTTTTTTTTGGGGGGAGTGTGTTTTTTTAAAATGGAGTTTTGTTGGGGGTGGGGGGTGGGGGTGGTTTTACTTTGATTTCTTAGGAGTTTAGTTTTTATTAAGGGGACTTTTTGTTTATTTTTTTTTCTCTGTCTTGTGGTGGAACTTTATTAATATTTGTTAAACATTCACTCATTCATTCACACATTTTTTTTGTGTACTGTGGGGAGGTGTAAGTGCTTTTTCTGTTTTTGGACATAGACATGCAGCTTGTTAATTGTTTTTGGAAAATTCGGGTGGCCCTTAAAAGGGCCGGTTTTGGTGTGACTTGTGTGGGCTAATCCACTGATTTGGGCTGACTCTGACTCTGCTGCCTGGACTGGCTGGGAAGTCTTGACTGTTCATGGTGAGTGGAAGATGGCACTGGTGACAGTGCTGGTTGAAGTTGAGAGGGTGAAAATGGCTGTGGTGTGTCCATCTGATACTGAAGCACACTGGGAATAGCTCCAAAGAGACTGGATAATCCAGAAGTGTTGTGCTGACTTTCCTCCTGTTGTGAAGGTGCAACTGAAGGTGGGTTGAAAATCATCTGTCTGGAAATCCCAGGCAGATGGTCATCCACAACTACGTAAGAAGTTGGCTGTGCTGGTGCTAATGAAGGCCTTGATGGTTGCTGTACTTTGGCAATCACTGTAACAGGCTCTCCTGTGGCTGTCTGTGTAGGCTGCACAAGTGGAATGGAGACTGGTTGAGTTTCTGGTATGGTGAGTATGTATTCACGACCTGCTGTGGCCTGTGATGCTTCTGGAAGTTGATATGTGGTGACCTCTTGACTTTTGGTGACCTGTTTCTTGCGTTCTTCAGCCTTGTACTGTATTTCACTGAGAAGCTTCACTGTCTCATTCCTGAAGGTTAAAAAGTCCCATTCTTCCAGGTTTTCAATCTCAGAGTGCAGAACGACTGTCTAGGACTTGGAGTGGGGTCCTGACGTCACCCAGAAATGTGGAAATCATCGACCTCATCTGCTGGAACTGACAAAGACTGGATTTGCAGAAGTGGTGGTAGTCCCGACTGGAGGCTGTTGTCGCTTGGGACTGGTGCTCGAAGGCTGATGCAATGCTGATTTCCATCTCAGATTCTGTGTCTCTGGATGTATCTGGAACAGAAGCTGAGGCTACGGCTGCAGAAGGCCTCTGTGGTGACTTGAATGCAGAAGACTTGGAAACTCCCTTCCTTCTGATGTGACGTCGTAGAAGACTGAAACTGTCCTTCAGCCAGGTCTGTCATTCTGTGCTCTTCTCAGCTGCTTGTCCAGACTTCATCTGAGTGAGCCTGCCATACTGGTACGTTGAGTCTCAAACCACTTCTTCACAGTCTTGATGGGCAAGTTTCTGGTAGCTGCTAGCTGCTCCCAAAGTCATTCTTTCTTCTGCTTGTCTTTGAAACTGTCGTTGGTCTTGTCATAAAGTTCCTTGTGCTGTTTAACGCACTCCACGATGGCTTCTTCATCTGAATCAGTCAGGAAAATGGACTTCATCTGGCCCTTCTTCTGTCTGGATTGAGTTGATTCTACAATAGTATCCATGTCAGTTCGCACTCTCTTCTCTCCCCTTTCCTGGCTCTCTTCCCTCCTCTCTCTTTCCATCCTCTCTCTGTCCCTCTCTTCCTGCTCTCTCCTCTCTCTCTCATCTCTCTCCTCTCTCTCCCTCCTCCTTCTCTCTATATCCTCAGCTGTATCTCCTAACTCAAACTGTGGTTGAGTGTCAGTTGGTACTTCAATCTTTCTTCTTCTGCCCCTTGCCATACTGATCAATCAATCAATTGTACAGCTTGTTTTAGAAAACAAAAACTTAAAAATAAAAGTGAAACCTCACAGAACAGATTTCACTCCCAACCAGTCCAGTCTAGCTCAAAGCTGCACACCAGTTGTCTCTCGACAAGACAAGGCCCAAATATACGCAGATTGTCTACCGACTCGCCTTTTTATACTCACAGATTTTAAAGCCAACAGGCCGTAAGACACAAAAATATTGCCGGCCTGTCGGTTACAGTTCCCGGCTTGTCTGTTAGTGTTACAGGCCTGTCGGTTGTTGTTTACGGCTTGTCTGTTTCAGTTTAAGGCCTGTTGGTTACAAATTTTCCCGACTCTAGGACCCAGTTTGTTAAAGTTACCAACCAGCCAGTAAACTTTACAGGCCTGTCAAGAGCACTTACAGACAGGCCAGCTAAAGTTACCAACTGTACTGTAACACTTCCCGCATGGTCGGTGAGTCATCACGTACAGTCTGGAAGTCTATATTTAGGACAAGCCGGATACTTGTTATAGACAGGCCTGTTTGATTAACCAACAAGCTGGGAAGTGTAACCAACAGGCCGTTAAGTTAACCGACAGGCCTGTTCCTAGGGGCCTGAAATTAGGGTTGTATACAAGGGTTGGCAACGGTTGTAGAAATATCAAACATGTTTGAAACTTCACCGAATCTCCCCGACAGGCCGGGAACTTGCAACTGACGCTAACCAACCGTGTAAACATTGGTCCTGACTCTCCAAAAATGCATAGTTACCAGCCTGTCGGCTCCAGTGGAACACCTGCATAAAGTACAATTGGAGCTTCTATCAGTAGAGATGCATTTTATAGTGCTAAATACTTATCTGACAAGAGAAATGTGAATTTTCCTGAACTGTGTCACATTAATGTTGAAACTCGGCATGAGGTGACAGTACTACAAGCTTTACATACTGAGACCAACTGGGCAGTTGTTACAAGGAAATGGTGCTGCAGAAGGTGTTAAATGCTCAACTAAATGCTCCACTGGAGCCACCCTGTCGGTAACTAAGGATTTTTCGAGGGTCGAGAGCAATGTTATCATCAACCAGTACCTAGAACAAGCAAAAAGATCCAAAAGGATGACAGCACTCCTGCTAATAGACATTGAGAAGGCCTTTGATACCGTCTGGCACAATGGCCTTCTAAAGAAAATCCACAACCAGGACATCCCACCAGATCTCCTACAAGTGGTTGCATCATTCCTGAAGGATAGAACCATCCAAGTTAAGACTAGATGTGAACGGCATACCCACAACACCACCATGCCAGTGCACACAATTTGCAAAGGACATAGGCATTTACACCAGCCACAGGAATACAAACTACCTGAAAACACTCCTTCAGAGGCAAATAGACGATCTCGTGGACATGGTTCATCAAACTAAATCCAAAAAAGACCCAGCTGGTCCAGATCACCAACAAGACCGCGGTCCGAGATCTACCAATAAACATCAGAAACAGTCACATCAAGACGACTAATGAGGCCACCCCCCCATGGCTCAACCTTTGCCCGAAGGATGACCAGAGCCTCCCACATTGCCCGAATAAAGAGCAAGGTCCTACAAGGGATTGAGGCACTAAGACACCTGACCAACCAAGGTGTTCCAAAATCGGGACTCAGAACTTTCTACCTCACCATGATATGCCCCATATTGGAAACTGGGTACCACCTAACCCACGATCACCAATCAAGCATAGACAAACTGGAAAAAATCCAGAACAAATGCTTAAGGATCATCACCTGGAATCCTACTCGAGCACCCACTCGTAACCCACGAGAAGGGCTGAAAGTACCGAGCGTTAAGGAGTTCCTGAAAACCTGTAGGGAATAGGCCCTACTCAGGTACCAGGGCTCCTCATTGCAAATACACCTAGACAGCATCCTAGACACTGTCTAAACACGCCATGAAGAGCACAGCCAGCATCAACCCCCACCTCTGACGAATCATAGACAAATCGGCCCTTTACCAAATCGGCCCCAGTCAAATCTGCCCCAAAAATAAAATACCCTGGTCAAATCGGCCCCAGAAAAAAATACCTCAGTCAGATCGTCCCCCTAGGAATTACTGTACTCTCAAAGACAATATGTTAAACAAATGACAAAAATAACAATTTAATAACAATGTAACTTAATAAAACTTCTTATAGTACTTAATCTCTTTTAAGTCAATTGCACTTTCATTAAAACTAAAACAAATAAGTGAGTGAAGACAGGGGATAAAGGATATTGATAAGATGTCCATGTATATATTCAGGAATAACAATGTCATTCTTAAATTTATTCTGTATCAGCCTATGATTTCCTTTACATTAACACAAACTAAGTGTTAAAACTAACAAAAGAGTGAATAAATAATCATTATTCCTTTAAGTTTTAATTCATAAATGAAATTCGTCAAAAAATAAAATTAAAACATTAAGAATGTTCAGTTTAGTCCCAAAACTTATATAAATATTACACAGCTGTTAATCACACAAACTAAAATAATGACACACAAATATTAATGAATATATTAATGAATTAAGGCCAATCGTACTCAACAGATCACAAAAGTTACATAACAGTTTCATATCTAAGCAGAGGTACTACTCATTTAGTATCATATACTGAAAGTCAATTGTTCTTAAAAAGATCATAAAAGTTATGATCCAGTCTGCAGAGGCCATGCATTTAGTATAATTACACTTTTAATAATTCTTACATAAACAAGTGCGTAATGGATATAGGTCAAAAGGGATTGATTACAGCAACCAATTATCTTTGATGTTAATCACACTTAGCCGAAGGTCTCACAATTATTATACATAATTATGCAGAATTATCCCCCCTTCGGTCATCATTGACATGGACCAGATTATAATTCAACATAATTTCAACAAAGGCATGCAGTTTGTGTTGAAAAGGTCACGTTATTTATCTGTTTTAATAATCACGAAGAAATATCTTTATCAACCCAGTCAAATGCTTTCTGCAAGTATGTAAATAAGTTCTGATTACAAAGCTTTTCACCTGGGGGCCGATTTGCCCAGGGCCAAATTTTTAGGGGGGCGATTTGCCCCGGGCAGACTTTTTTGGTGCCGATTTGCCAAGGGCCATTTTGGTAAAGGGTCGATTCATCCAGCTTCCCCTCTGACTCGAACCGGCTAACCCTGCTGACACAGCAACAGACGCAGCATCGACTTCCCAACTGCTCCAGCCACAGGTGCCATTGCAAGGATCATTCATCATGTGAGTATAATTCAGGTAAAAGATGACATCTCAGCTGATGTCACGCTTACTTAACCTCATTTATTATTGGAGGGTTTTCATTGTCACATGAGATATTGTCAGAAGCACATCTCCCTGTGCTTGTTTGCACAGTTTGTTTCATTTTTAATGAAAACTTTCTATTTTTAAGTGGCCTTTTTGGTCATAATCTGAAGATTGCTTATAAAATATTACAGAAAAAAACCTGAAAACCCGGAAATTCATCAAAAACTGTAAACGCAATACCGACTTCAAGTCTAGTCATGGTGATTCTGTATGTTTCTCCAGTCCTGTCTGTTTGTCAGTACGGCTTGTCGGGACCTGCCAGGCTTATCTGTTATGAGTTTAGTGCTTATCCTGGTAGTTTCAAGACTAGTAATGTACAAAAAATTCCAACCCCAAGGAAGGTTGGCCTCTAGTTCCAGACAAGCCTGGATGTATCAAGTCCTGTTGGGAAGGTGAAACCAACCCAGATTTTTCCCAACCATAGAGTCGTAGGTGCGGCTGTAGGGTCGACTCCAGTGGAACACCCGCATAAATGCCATGTAGGAAGTGACTGCTGTCAAATTTAATTGGCTAAAACTGTATGTTGTATAACACTTTTTATAGGATATTTAACTCTTACATCAGTAATGGCTATATTACAGATTTCCCTTGAAGGAGGTGGTGGTATTAATCATGATTGCAAAATTCCTTTAATAGAATAAAATTTCAGTTTCTGTCATGTTTATTTATGTTAGATCTCTGTCACAATAAAATAGTTTCTTTAATGTGTTTTTTTTTTACAAAAGCTGCACCTAGCTTAATTGACAGATTTATATGTATAGAAGGCCCACTTTTGGTGTTCCAGTTGGACTTTCTTTCAGCTTATATCGAGTTTCTACAAAGATTACAATCTGGAACACAGAGCAATACCGAAATCTCTGAGATATCTAACACGTTTATGAAATTTCGGACCCCAGGGTATCCAGATCGCCTAGATTGGACTTTCTAATGGTAGAAACTCTACTTGGACTTTTTCTACAGGTAGAAAATTCTACCAGATTTGACTTTCTAGCATGACATATATAAGCAGATATAATACAGATATTGATAGATCAAACAATCAATCAGTTGTACAAGTGCTTAATCTCCGTATCTGCGGAAATGAGTGTATGTCATTAAAATCTCTCCATATCACAGATGAGATGCCTGGTCTTTGTATACCTGATTTAGACATTTCACCAAATGAAATGGCCCAAAATGCCAATTTTTACAAAATAGCTGATATATCCAAAACCTAAAGCCATGAGAACTTACCCATGATAATGATTATAATCAGAACCATTTAAAAACATACTGTACTACTATTCATCTGGAATAGTAGTACAGTATGAACCTGAAATCTCTTATTTATATATCCTTATTCTCTCTATTAATGGGGTTATTAAATTAAAGTGTCTTATTAGGTGTCAACTAACAAAAGATTTAAAGATATTTAACCATCTTCATGAAATCCGAATAAATCCCAAAGGTTTTATTTTCGAAATGAGACATGATTGATGGGTTTGCTAAAGGTCCTTAAAGCTGCTATTAATAATGCATCCTATTTCTAGTTCAGATCAAGGCTCACACAGATTATCTTTATCAGTGAATTATTTCGATCAAAATACCTACTTAAGTTAAAGAAATTATGTTGAATTTTCTGTAATTCTCTGTATTAAATCAGAGCAAACTTAAAATATATGTACTATTCATTCCTATTATTCCTTTTACATGAGTCCAACTTGTAATGTATATGTCTCTCAAGATAAAACTCATCCAACAATAATAATCTAAGCAGTTTCGATTCATTTCCCTAAAAATAACTGGATAAACACCAAGAAACTGTCCATGACATAGAATATCATATTTCACAATTTGCCTAAAATGGTCAAATTTTAGGTATTTCATCAAATACCTGGAGATTTTAGACATTTGGTAAAATGCGTAAGTGAATCAGGGATATCGTGAAATGCCTGATACCTGATAACACAGTTTGCCTGTAACATCATGCACAGATTTGGCACATTTTCTAGCTTATTATTAAAAGGAGGGAGGGCAATACCATGTACAGTATTTCAGGCCAGTGCTTGAAAGGGGGACAATAAGAAAATGACCAATGTAATGTGGCTGACAAGAGTGTTAATGCTGCTAAGATGACCCTTGTATACATATGCGTCCTATGAGTGTAAATGATTGTATCAATGAACCAATAAGTGGGGAGCTTATGGGCATCTGTAGTAAAGGGTGGTTAATCATGATGATGTGTATCATAATGTTACTAAAACTCCACAGACATTGGTTGGACAGGAATATAGTTTGCATGACAATTAAAACTTTGACCTGCCTAATGTAAGTGCTAAATGCTATACTTATAATGACACACACTGTAATGAAGGCACAATGTATATGTATTTACTGATGATATTATCCTTATTTCATGATTATTCCAGAAACAAATGGGCATTAACAAGGTGTAAAAAAATCATATCCTCCCACAAGAACAATTTTTTTATAATGGAGTCTATGAAGTTGTCACACATCAAAGCATTGTGTACACGGTGAATTTAAGCTGCTACTGCCATTAATAATGACACTTTGTTAGATGTTAAAAGTGCCATGTGAAATGTCAAGTGTGATAATAAATGGAGTTAGATGTACACTGAATGGGAATGACAGGGCGAAGCACAGAATCCATGTGCTAAAAAACTATGGTAATAACCAACGTGTCATAACAGGTTCACGCTTGTCCAGATGAAGAGTTCTGACTTTAGTTCTTCTATAACTGACCGTTGAACAATAATGCTCTGGTTACGCTACAGGCTACCTCTGTCATTAAAGTTTGCATACTGTAGCATTCGTTGCTTTTGTGCCACGAACATGAAAGTTTTGAAATATCATTAACTTCCGTCTACTACAGTCGGAATGAAGTTAACTGACCGTGACTGCCTATAACCACCTCTACATGTGAGGTGTCCTATCATATCTGTAGCTGTTTTGCTGCCTTTCCTCACCATTCTGTGTCATTCACACATATTTCTGTGTCTCCAGTCTAATTGTATATTTGCCAATATATCTTTTCTGTGTCCTGCAATGTTTATTGTCCTCCCAGATTTCGATTCTCTTCTGTAGCTGAACTGTACGCCAGTGGTTTTTAGCTGGGTTTCACATAAGGTACACCACCCCCTGCCCTGTTATTCCTGCCATCTTTAACCGCCAGAAATACTACCTGTAGTGTAACTGGGAAATAAGTCAGGGAATCATAGAAAGGTGAATCCTAGGACCATAAACCAAGAGCCGAACATACCCTTCATAAAGTGATGTGACACCATGCCGGCCTTTAAAGACACATTTCCAAATTTGGTCACATAATAGTGTCTTATTGGAAAATTATGAATGGGGTGTTATACAAAAGTAAATTTTAAAATCAAAAAAGAAGAATTAAATATAACTCGTAATTCAATGTTAGTGGTTTTTATAACTGCTTTCTAGTTTTCATGCGACATCAAATAACTAGAGTTGCTCTGTAGAAAGTTCTGTACACTTTTTGTGGGGTGTGGTTTTATGGAGGTTTTAATATTTACACCTATGAATGAAATTAAATATATCCTCTGAATGAAAATCTAATTCCCAGTTAAACCATAAACTGAAGCTAATGTGTCATAGATAAACTTTCATGTATTTATTTATTTATTTGGGGTTTTACGTCGCTTTCTCAACTTTCATGTATTTATTTATTTATTTGGGGTTTTACGTCGCTTTCAACACTGTACAGGTCATATCACGACGGGTAGTTGGAAGGGCAGAGGAAACCAGTACATACAGTTTGTCAGGATTCTGTATTGTAAACTGCCGACCAACGGCAAGCAACTACCAGCTTTCCCACTTGACGCCATGCCGGGAACCGAACCCCGGCCTCAGAGGTGGAAGGCGAGAGTGTTACCACTCTGCCACCGTGGCCCCCTCGACTTTCATGTCATGTACAGCTTCAGTAGTTCAGATAGCAGGGAGTTTATGAGTTAAGGGGTCTGGACTTATTCTAACTTCTTGAGTACACTGTGAGTTCTTACATAATTCTATGCTTACATTCTTGTGATTGTTCCTTTTAGTAAAAATTCACATTTTTATGATATCCTTAAAAATTGCCATAGTTTATGCAAATCTGAGTTTTGTTGAAACATTTGAAACTTTCTACATCTTGAAATATGGCCAAACTGTTACAGAAAATCCACAAAAAATGACAATGTGAACTGTGGTGGAAGAAACAATATACCTCAGATGTGATGTTTAAAATGGTGGAAATCAAGTTGATGCAGTAATATCACCATGTGTGCCCAATATTCGTGTTATCTGAGGAAGGCTCAAACCAATCAATGATGTGACAAAGGTTGTCCAACAAAAGTGTGGCAAACATTTTGAAATTGTTCAATGCAACAAATAGGCCTGCAGCCTCTGCCAAAAACAAGGAAGTGTACAAATGGAAGATACAATGTAAAAGGAATAAATAAAAGCTTTTTACAACTTCTTAAGTACCATATTACAAGCAATTCACAGAAGCAAGACACTATACAATCTGTCTTATGAGTTAAATTACACCTGCGAGTTTTTCTTTTGTTAAAAGTGTACAATATCTTTCACTATTGGCCACTTTGTGCTTTTGACCATATATAGAAGACTTTTTAGCAGATTTCCAAAGAAACCCTTTCACATTTATGTCAACTAAAATGATCATAAAACCGAAAGAAAAATACACACCAGGAATACAGAAATGAAAAGTAATGATGTTAAACAACATCTTTAAAATCATAAATTAAGGAAGAGGTGTAATTTAAATAGGTTAATAGCCTCGTAAGTGTCCAACATTGGAAAATAATGAACTGTTGACTCGGTCCCTTCGGGACCTCGTAAACAGTCCATTATTTTCCAATATTGGACACTTACTTGGCCATTAACCTATACATAAAAGCACGTGTTACATTCCAACTTGTCATGAATGTTAATCTTGGAATTCCAATAATATTCCCCCTGTGAACAGTTGAAACAAATTCTCTTCAATGTTACACACTGTCAGAGGTTCATGTGAAAAATTATATCTAAGAAATGTTAATAACAACTTCTATGAAAAGTACTGACAACTATATCGGGTCAATGAAAAACTCTTGGTGCAAAAACGTTAAAGGTTTGCGCAGGATAATATACAATAGACAGACTCTCAGTTTATTGTCCCATGTTGTTTTCAACAGAATGCAGTCAAGTTAGTATTAAGTGAAAGTCAAAAGCTAGGTCACGGATAACACTGAATGACGTAAGTATGGCTATATTTAGAAGACATAATTGATAGACATGAATTGATGCGAATCTATTTAAAACAACAAAGCTAAATATAGCACACTGCAATTTATATAAAACTGAACCAAATTATGTATGCTCGTGTAGATATTTTACGGCCATTTTATTAGTAAATTTATTTGATGTGCCAAGCTGTAAAACATTAAATGATCCTTTAATGTGATCAGACATACAATAAATATTTCTTTTTTTTTCATTTGAAAGCTTAATGGGCCTACAAATAAAAAGGATGTGTTTGATCAAGTGTTACTCCAGCACCAAGATTGATTAAATTATCCAAAGCCCGGCTGTTGATTTTAAATAGATTTCTGGCTAGATTGTATCTTAAATAAAAATTACTGGTCACTGTCCCTGACACTACTGTAAATGTAACTGCCATCATAACACATGACTTAGTGACATTACAGTTCTCTCATTCTATCTTCTTGTTATATACCTGGTTCTGCGTAGCCTTTTGTTAAAGCTCTTACACAACAAAAGGGTGTTTGGCAATAGACGAGTGTCTTGTCTCCTTGTCTAGGTTAATAGGTGAACTGAACACAAGCATAAAGTCAGAACAACGTGTACATTTTGAACACAATTGGGTCTAAAATAAAGAAAGCTGACCGACAACTCTGTAGGCTTTATATAGATGTGGAAATGACCCAGCTACAATAAACCTCATTTTCATTTTCATTTTCATACTACATATTAGCTTGACGTCTTCATGTTTCAGTATCTTTTTATTTGGTTTACAAACAGTGGCTTAGTTCCCAGATCTAGTAAGATACTCAGTTGAATCTTCCTTCCATGCATTGTGTTGTTTCATCTATATCAGCTGATTTAAAAATTTGGACATGTAATATCAAGTATCTGGCAGTATATTGAGAGATTTTATGTCTACTTTTACTACTTTATCTCATTTCAAACTTTAACATTTAAATTAAATGTGTCTATGTTCATATAGGTTGACCTGTAGATGTGTCTGTTTTTCTAAACATTCCTTTGATGTACATTTTTAAAATTTGTTTTACTTTATACTTATTGATGATTAATCCAGAAAATTACTCATTTCAAAGGAACACAAACTAAAATAAAAAGGAACAAAAATAATGGGAAAATACGTGGGGAAAACCAGTACGAAGAAACTTGTAGACAAGTGTGGCTGTTTTTGAACATTGAGCTATGTTCAACTGCAAGTCAATGCAATATCTTTAGAACAGGAGTTATTGTAGCGTATCTACTGGTGTTTGGTACAATTCTTGCTGTACAATTTTGAACACATTGTAATTTACATAGATTGAACTTGGAGAGACTTCTGAAAAGTGAATTTCAGTAATCTGACTGACCACTGCAAGAGAATTAGCCACAAGTATTGCACCATCATGAGTTAGAAACTGCCTGACACAGTCCCCGAGCTGCAGAAAACTTTTTAGACACTCTGAACATATTTACATAAATCAGAGTCAAACCACTTGCTCAGGTTCTTGACTGATTCCGCCGGGTAAAGAGGACTACCCGAGATGTCAATTGGGAAGCATGCTCTGAACTTATCTCTCTGTCTTTTTGAACCAAATAGTATAAACTCAGTCTTGTCTGGTTTCAATTTGAGTTTACCAGTTGACATCCACTCTTTTACATCGTCAATACAGATGTTCAACTGTTCAAAAGCAGCAGATGCATTCTTCTAAGATAAATGCACATAAACTTGGGTGCCATCTGCATAAAATTAAACTTACTACCTTTGTGTTTACCAATAAAAAACTGAGACTGTATGAGACACATGAGAACATTCATTTTAGATCTATTGGTGTATAATTTATTCTTATACCTATTGTTACTGTTATACCTATTATATTGTAAACCTATTGAGCCAGTCCTCCCGTATTTTCTTCTTGTCACGAACTCACGACCATCGATATGAAAGACAAGTGACCACGTGTCAAAAGTAAAGAGCAACTGGGTCTGTGAAACACTTCGAGCTATTGTATAAAACAAGTATACAATACCACGTGTGAAGGTAACATTTTTATTTATCAGTCCTACTACTTGTTTAAACAATATTGACTTCATTTCAGACATAAATTGCATTCAATGAGACACCTTTAACATTGTCTCATACTGTCGGTCTTGGTTCAAACAATATTGCTATTAGACGAAACACTGGGATAGCACAAATTGAATAACCAACTATCTGTTTTCCATAACGTAATGACATTTTATGGGGTTAGATATAATAACAGTAATTACAGTTTTTTTTCTATTCTGGTGTCTGATGAGTTAGTTTTATTGTTAGTTGAAATTGAAATCCCTAGTAAAAGTTCTTATTTTACAAATCAAGAAAACTGTGTCTATTATACTTTGATGGTTCTATCTGTTTTTTACCATCCATTCAGCTTGTTCAAATGTTTCTGACTAAAGCTCAAATCCTATCTGGTTAATAGGGCTTCTTTACCTTAACCTATATATGGTTGCATGGCATCTTCATGGTAAGACCCTATGTTTTAGAATATTGAGGTCAGTTGTGTGCATTACAATTTCCTCACAGAGATAAATAAAACATCTAATTAGTTGAGAAGTTTAATTTTATTAGACTAGTGTGAAATGGGGTAATGAGATGGTTGATGGTAAGAATGGCTTACCCTTGGTCCATATCACTGGCCAAATAGAGTCTGTTTCTGTCACTAGGTAGCCGCATGCTCCATACTGAAAAAAATTAAGTGTACAGGACAATAGAGCTAAGATATGCACTATATTTACATTAAAACAAATTACAAGTCATCCATCTTTTCCCAACATACTGAGACGTTACTCGTACTTGAAGAAAGACATAAAGTCACAATGAATGTGACTGGAAGTCAGTAACCATGATTTGCGGGATTACTACAAACTGTTTGACAACTCATACCTGAAGGGTTAATCTTTTAACTAAGGATGACCAGACACATAATGGTCATATCCTAGTGGTGGAACTGACGTAAACTTTGATTTCAACTAGACTAAACATTGCTTTCAACACATTGCTTTGACCACACATATGTATAGGACAATTATAAGGGTGATGGGAAGGTGTACATACATTGTTGGTGAGATGCAGCACTGCAAAATACTGCAATGAACAACATTCAACAATAAAATTCATAACCTCAGAGCAGGAAGGGGGTGAGCTTGTTACCATTGAAAATAGATGCATCACCACACACAACACAGGTGCCGTACCCTGAATCCCAGAATGATATAACATCCAGATTGAATATTACTCCTAAACTCAATTCTGGCATTAAGTTGGAGTTGACAGGTGGTTTATAGTGTTATAGTGTAAACCAGCTAGCATACATTGCTTTACCAAATCACTTTAAATATCCACTAGAGAACCACAATGAGTCAAATCTAAGCATATCTAAGGTCCCGAGTCAATAGAGCACTGGTAACATTTAATAATCAATATGTCACTAATAGCCCAACTTGACAGCCATAAAGGAAATGAGATGTAAAATTGCATTTAACTTTAAAGCGTGTTCGCTAGTTAATTTAAGTGGCAGATTATATATGGTATTTTATATCAACTGATGGAGATGTTACAAAATAACAGTGCTATTGGGAAACAGTATGGATGCAATACATTGCAACCCTTTTCTAGATTTTACATTGGTGACTGCAAAAGAAATACACACCAATCTCTGCACCTCAGATTTACCCTTTGTCTTTGTCATGAACAAAACAACAACAAAACAAACCCAACTCCATCGACAGAAACATGAAATCCCAGAACTACTGTTAATTATCTGGAGCTTGGTGAATGAAGACAGGGAAGTAAAAGTAAAGCTTTTAGTGGGTGAAAAAAGCATGTACTCCTTGTGAAAATGAAACAAGGTCAGATAGAGAGAATCTGATTAATAAGATTTACTGGGTGCATAACAGTATGTAGATGATCTTTAAAGATGCACTTTGAAAATCCTGTTCCCCGGAGACTTGACAACAATTTTACAATTTCATATTTCTGCATTTCTAGGTTACTTAAAAAAACGGTAATAAAACAATTGACTGTCTTAAAGAAGTGATAGAAAAAAACTTAGTCGAAGTGTTGGTTTTACACCATTGTCACAGTTTATGGCCACAATACTTCTTGTTTTAGTGATAAACTTGTCTTCAGGATGATATGGAGGTGTTGCTTTTTAAGAAAGATTTTTTTTCTGATTTGGCTGCACATCTTCACCCAGGAATATCCCAGTTTTGCTTCCAATATTTATTATAAGATCTCTCAATTTACAACTCCCGAAGCTGCTGTGATATGACCTATTGGAAAAAAGGGCGGGAAAACTAGCATTAATATATGAATTGATTCAAGTGAAACGATAAGTTTTATGACTACTAAAATCATCATACTGACAGATTCATAAAAATTGGTCATTACACTTAGTCCAGATTATTTTTTTGCAATAATAGGCAGACTTCTACAATAAACCTTCTTTCTGAAAAAGATTACTCAGCTCCACCGTTACAGGAGAGTGGACACGATTAGTCGTCTCACTATAATGAGATGCTGTAGCACCATTATGAGATGACATCAATAAAACAACATCTTACGACCAAAATACAGAAATAGTTGCAAAGGATTTTAAACATTTGTAGATAGGTGGGCGAGTGTCTCACATTCGTTATACTCCCAACCTTTATGATGGAAAAGGTAGGGCATGTGACCAATAAGATTATAATTGGGACTACATTACTGGGTTGTTTGGGAAGTCACCTCTTGATATTGAAACCAGGCTATGAGGGTTCAAATTTTGGCTAAGATATATGGGGAAACTTGGTAATAGAGTTTCCTAAAATCGGGGATCTTCACCATTGAAACTTGATTGTTTGGTACAATATCTGCTGATATGACCGTATGAGTTCAGCGAGTACAAAATCTTAACTTGGCCTAGACAAGTTAACCCAACCATACACTTTAAAAAGCCATCAAGATTTAATCATAGGGACTTGGGATTTTTCCTTTTATTTGTCCCTTTCAATTCTCCCAAGAGACAATGGGGCTATGGAGTGAGAGGTTGTAGTTCCAAGTGTCCAAGAAATCTTGTCTTCTTACATTTGGTGAGGGGCTAGTTAGTGCTGCTTGATTGATCATAATTTGGAGAACCAGTTATATTTTTTCCACCAGTTAACTACCTATAAACATATTTTATAAGTACACTAGGCAAAGAAAAAAAGAAATGCAATTTTTATTATAATTTATTCTTTATAAAACTTGTGTGTCTTTATTTTTTGCGGAGTATATAAATAATAAGGTTAATACTGTACACTGAATTCTTTTATTTATTTACTTATTTATTTGGGGTTTTATGTCGCTTTTAACACTGTACAGGTCATATCACGACGGGTAGTTGGGAAGGCAGAGGAAACCATTACATACAGTTGGTCAAGGTTCTGTACTGTAAACTACCGACCAATGGCAAGCAACTACCAGCTTTCCCACTTGAGGTAGGGCCAGGAACCAAACCCCAACCTCAGAGGTGGGAGGCGAGAGTGTTACCATTCTGCCACCATGGCCCCGCTGAATTCTTTGAAGTCAAACATTCTGAGGAAATCGCTGAGTCAACCCAAGTGCCCAAATTGTTGGTTTTAATCACATAACTATATATATATCAATGTTTCAGACAATGTTTCGGTTTTTGATGGTATTATTTCATTGTTATTAAAGCATACATTTAGTGAACTTTCTATTCGTATCACATGTGGCTACATATCTCCAAAACGTTCCCCCTGGGGAAAGGACTCTCTAATGTTTTTTAGTCATTTATTGAGTATAATGTATGAACACAATGATGTGGATGGTAATATTATTTGTGGAGACTTTAACTCATGAATTGGTAATCTTAAGGTTTTTTTCTAGGTTTAGATAATATTCTTTAAAAAATTTACAAAACTTACAAGATAATATTCCTTAAAAATATTACAAAATTTCACTTCAATATCCAAGAAAGGTTGTTCTCTGAGAGATTATATATGTTAGGCATAGTGATTTATCGAATTGCATATGTTTTACTGCGCATTCTGTGTTAAACTTAGTAAACCAATTAAACTTACTTTAGACAAAATTCCTGATCACTCTGTGCTAGAGTTGTTACATGCACCACATGATATGATTCAGACATCAACATTGAATCCTATGCAAATGATGTAGATATAAAGAAAGTAAATGAAACTAAATATAATTTCAGAAATATTCCAAAAGTGTATATGGAGCGATGAATTTGAAAATCTTTTCAATAGCATTTGTAATGTGAAAAGTGGGTCCTTGATGAATTACCCAAACTTGAATTATCTATTGGAAATAATACCAATAATGAAATAAATTTTCCTGTTTGCAGATCTGAGGTTCAGAGGGCTGTAGATAAAAATATGGTAAAGCTATAGGTTTGGACTATCTGCCATATGAAATATTTAAAAATCCCAGTTCAGTATCGTTACTCACTAAGCTCTTCAACTGTATCTATGAGTCAGGTATCATTCCCTCTATTTAGAAAGTAGCTATTATAAAACCCATCCCAAAGAGTTCCACACAGTACAGAGCAACAAGTCTTCTATTTTCTGTGTGCAAGTTATTTACTACCATTTATAAACAATAGAATATCACAATATCTTGAAGTAACTCCCTTCTGGCAGATGAACAAAATGACCAAATCGTAATTGTGAAGACCACATTTTTTCTTGTATTAAACCTTTTACAGAACTGAAAGCCAAAAAATCTATCAACTTTTGTTGCATTTATAGATGCAGAAGAAGCTTTTGATCTGGTGGACATATTTTGCTGTATAAACTTTTAAAGACAGGCATTATTGGAAAGGTTTAAAGTATTAATGGCCAAGTGATGCTGCATTATGTAAACTTTATGGCCTCTGAAGCCCAACGGGTCAAAGAGCCATTAAGTTTACATAATAGAAGCACCACGAGCCAATTATCTATTATAAAACCCTGTGAATTGAAACCAATTTATTAATTCAATAATTTAACAGCTTTTAAAGATAATCAACCTAGAAAATCTTTGCAATGTTTCCTTTGGTGTGCATACCATATGTGGCTTTCCCTAAATTAGTTCTATGGTTTTTTATGTCAACACAATCAACATTGTTTCACCATGTGTATCACTGGTTTTCCTTTATGGGGAAATATAATTTTGGATAAACCTTGAAAAAGATAAATATAATCTGAATGTCACAAAGTTTAACCATGAATAATGATAATCTATAAAATATGGATCTGTGACTTACAGAAAGCACTTTCCAAAAAAATTTAGATTGGTCATATAACAATGTTCATGCTGTGGATAATTTATTGTGGTGAGTGTTTCATGTTACTACTACTCACCCAGTGAATTTCGTCAACCCAGTGAAGTTTGTCACCTGTTATAAAAACGCCAAAGGACTGGCAATATTCATATTTTAAATAAATGGAATGACTGCTTTGGACAGCAAGGTGAAACATCACAGTAAAGCAGCTTTAATATTGTCATAAAATACAAGTGACGAACTTCAGTAGGATGACAAACTTCACTGGCTGACCAGTATATTGATCTGTGCTTATTTTAAGACAGTAAGCTATTATTTTTGTGTTTTAGGCATTGAAAGTAGTAGAAACTGGAGAATTACTTACTTGTTTTATTTTGTGTTGAAGGTTTTGGGTTTCTTAATATTTTTAGTTTTGTGCTTCTTTGTCTCTAAATTTTGAATCAAGGAAAAATGCCTCCTGAAAAAAAATCCTCATAGAAAAAATGCCTACTCCACATTTTGTATCCAGAAATACCTCCTATGAAAATTAATCCACAACATTTAAAACAAAATTCATTTCAACCACAAACACTGTGTCATGTTACAAGTACATCGCGAGCTGTAATAAGGTAAATTAAAATCAATATTTTGAACTTAAAAACATTGAAAATTAAATCAAATTTAAATTCAGCAGTAATACATTTTTTTTTCATTTTACTTCAATTAAAAACTTCTTTCATGTGTCATAATTTGGATTTTACATTAACAATGTACATTCTGAGCCATTAAAACACTCCTTTTAATGTAGTATGCTGGGTTAGATTTTAACAATGAGTTTGTTTGAAAGGTAGCTGCCCCTTTGATTAAGTCAGATTAAAATCAGATTGTAAAGAAAATGCTAAAATTTAAAAATATCAAACTTTACAAATTAAATCGCTTGTTTTGTATTTGTCAGGGGGTATTTTTAAGGTAGTAGTTTTCCATGAGGTATTTTTCTATGCACACCGAATGTCATGCACAATTAAAAAGACTCTGTAAATGTACCCACTGAACTAATTAATATGAAAGAAGTTGTGAAAATATTTCAATATTGAATGTATTGTGCTGAGGATGACTGGCAAATACCCTTTCGTTCTTGGTAGAGTGCCCATTGAACTAAACCACATTCAACTGTTAGAAAATAATGTAGTGTTAACTCTCCGTTATGCAAAAATAATGAAGAGTTGACACAATGGAAGGGTTATCCGTCTGGGTTTTATAAAAATATATGTCAGCTATGTCAATGCTAATTTGATATAAATGGTCATATAACTCAAACATTCGTCAGTAATGTTGGTGTACATCAAGGAGACACACTCTCCCCAACTCTATAAATATTTTTATAAATGATATAATTCATGGAATAAATAGCTTAGGCTTAGGTATTGTGCTTGATAATGCTGAAAGGCTTTCAACATTTCTTTATGCAGATTATATTAATTTGATAGCTGGGTCAGAAAGTGATCTTCAAAAAAGGCTTGATGCAATTTTCCACTAGGGTCAAAAATGGGAAATTAAGTTCAACTGCAATAAGTCTCAGGTTATGCATTTCAGGAAAGACTCTGTCCATTGTTCCAACTTTGTTTTTAAGCTTGGTGATAATAATCTTCAAACTGTAAACGATTACAAATATATGTGGCTTTTATTTAATAAACTTGTTTTAGATAATTCCGGAAATAGGGCTCTGAGTGCTATAATAAACAAATTCAGTCACCTAGTGAGACTTAGTTATAACATATACAAATAACTTTATGAAATGTCAAAGAAAAGTGTTCAGAATAAAGCCATGAAATTTTTCCTAGAAGTACATACGTTTGCATCTACTGATGCTGTGTATGGAGATTTAAACTGGGTTAGTAGTTACAATAGAAGAAAACTAAAGTTACTGGAATATTGTAACAAACTTTGTGAAACTGATGAATCCAGACTGTTATACAAGGTGTTCTCTTAGGACTACAGAAAGAGAACTCGGTATTCGTGGTGCAGTAAAAGTTAAAAAATCCTTCTGTCCTTTAGATTTAAATTTTACAAACAGAACAAGCATTGACTTAAAACAATGTGAAACATATATATATATATCAAAAAGGAACAGATGATTGGAATGACTGAATGTTCAAAATAGCCATAAACTGTGAACATATTGTACATTTAAAGATACATCACAATTAGAACCTTAAATTTATAACATACAAAACAGGCAGAAAAATCACTGGGGAATTGAATCTGAAAACCACTTGTCTTTTTTGCCAATTATATTCTGTAGAAAAAGGATTATTTAGCAAACCTCTAGTTTCAAAATACAATAATTGGTATGACCTTGATGTACAGGACAAACTCAAGATACTAATGAAAAGGAAAATGTTGTGTCTTTTTGTAAAATATCTAAAAAAATTTACCAAAAAAGAAAAACCTCTGAATTTAAGTAAACTACTTTGTAATTTTAGGGTTCAACAAGTAAAATGTACTGTACGTTCTATTCCATGTCTTTAATTGAAATATGCTGCATTGTTAACTATAGGCTTATTGTACAATGTAATTCTGTGTGTTTCTAACATTTTGATTTAGTGTGTGGCATTTAAATGTTTTGCTTATAGTGCCTGATAAGCCCTAGTGATAAGGACCGGCTGCTTGTTATTTCGTTGTATGTTATTAATGTCAATTCATGTCACAGTAGGTGGCAATATTTATTCATTTAAAAATAATGTCTGATGGAAGTGATTTATTTAGAAAATCTAAAGTTTCTTTAAACTTTAGATGTTTTATTAAGTTTTCCCTTAAACCAATAGTGATGTTATATACCTCACGTTATTTTATTGTAAACTGTTGTGTCAAACCATTGTGATATCACAATTCTAAAGTAACAGAAGTGAGAAGATGTTATAGTTAGTCGATTAAAATCGGCCCCATTGTGGTTTCACTCAATGTGGGGAGGATTCACTCAGAGGAGTTATTGTGGCTATGGAACGGAACAGCATGACTGATTGAAAGGTAACTGGAGAGAAACCATTTAATAAGAAGTTCTAAACATTAAAATTGTTTTTAGAAATTTATAAATGTTTGTTTTAGATAAGGATACTGTCATAAAATGTCTATATTTTAGTAAAATTGCGAAACACTCCCACAAATTGGTTGAACGGACCAGAATAGTAAGACTTTAGCTTCAGGTTGCAAAAGAATAAATATTCTATTCATTATAAACTGTGTAGAGGGTGTTTTATATTCTGAGTTCTCAAAGAACGCAATACCCACTCCAAGAAATGGACAAGATTAGAAATATCAATACTTGTTGATGCTAACCCGACATAGATATCTTACTTAACTTTGATTGGAAGACACAAAAACGTACCTGTGTAATTATCTAAAAAATCAATATTTTAAAACTGGAACTCTTCTCAGTCAGACCCCCATCTCTGTGGACGGCTTTAAGTTTCCACCACTACTAACTGGTTTTAGGGAACTGGTAGTAGCCTTGATATAGGCTTTCAGAATTTTGGATCACTTTCTTTGCACTGAATTTTGGCTCTACCACCAAACAATTTATTCTGGTATAAAATATATAAAAAGGTATAAATTATTTGCTGGCCTGTCATAAATATTGCATAAATTATGTAATTTATAAATATACTCTATAAATCGTTAGAAAAAAAACAATTTTTACAGAGCTTTTGTTCGTTTATGTTACAGTAAATAAAGATATATCACTAATAAGGATGAACTATAGAATACTTGTGCTCAGCACATTTTGTCATCTTCACTCGCCATATGTTTTTTATAATATTTTTAGGAAATTTTCCTGTTTAAAAAACCCAGCCTAATATACTGATATCATCGTTTGATTTTGAGTATGTCTGATAGTGCCAAAAATTGTCAAAATATTAAGATAATACCATTGTTCCTCCACCACGGGTGTTCCTCCTGACTGACCCTCTCATGTATTCCCTAGCACCATCTTATTGATTGTGTGACTTATCTTTTCAATTGTGAGGGCCAGTACTGTAATGGCAGTAGTCATAGATGCTACTCCCAGTTTTCAAATAGGTTTCAAAAACTTTTGTCAGCGAGCATGTCAGTCCTGTGTATACACTGCCAATCAGTTGTGTAAGACAGTTATGTGTAGTGTTTTGAATGTCATGACTTATCTTTATGGTGTTTTTTTATTGTTTTTGTTCCTGCTACAACCAATTGTTGTCATTCAGTTCAATGATATTTTTCCCAAGAGAACATTAGCTGTAGGAGTCCTCCAGCTACTGCATAAGACTTATATCTGAGTCTTTATATTATTAGGCGTTGTCTTCTTGGTTGGTATAAGTCATAGCAGGTCGTAAGACCAATGGTTTTACTCAGGACTAATTATATGGTTTGTCAGTAGTTTCCCTACCTATTCTCAACAGGTTCAGTCGCAGCAGCCCACCAAGTTTAAAACTGATCAGGTCTTACGGAAACTTAGAAAGGTGGAATGGTAATATAAAGCAATAGTTTAAACTTCAGTTGGAGAGAACAGTCTGGCAAATGCAGGTATATTTAATATACAACAGTAGGTCGATCTGTCCCTCATAAATGATGTATACTCTCATATATCACCTAAAACCAGTAGAATTGGCTAGAAAGCAACCAGTCATCCTAGGTAATGAAGCAGCTAACTAGTTTTGACAGTGACAAGTTCTAGGTCTCACGTCACCATTCCACAGCGTGTGTCCTTTGAAGTCTACATCACTTGTAAGTGGTACATTTCTACATGGAGTGTTGGCGCAGATCTAATAACTAGGGCCGATCCCCAGAGATAAAAGCGCCATTTCTGAATTAACCTGAAACTCTGTGTATTTACAGGTTTCAAATGAGCACTGGGCATTTTGAGAGAAAGAGTGGTAAGAAGTCGTCAGAACTGGGAAAAGGTTAATGTTTGTTCTGACTTTAAGTAATTGAAAAGTAAATGTAAAGTGTCCCCGAAAAATAAGAAAATAAATAAAAACAATATATATCAATGAATAAATTTTTAAAAAATGTGGAGTATACAAAATCATGCTTCTTGTGTTCATTTTAACAGAAAAAAATGATGGTAAAAACAATTCTCAAACCCAAGATGGTGCTTTAAAAATAATATCTTATTTCGGCTAATTCTTCAAATAATCAATTCAATTTGTCACCTGACTGGGTTAAACAACTTGACTTTTTTGAATTGGCAACTAATCATATCGATAAATACAAATATCTTGATTTGTTGACTTAATTATCTCGATTCATCAGAAGATGTATTAATTTAATGAATTTAGTATGCCAATCAGCTAGATTCAGTTATCAACCCATTATCTCAATAAATTGATTTAAATATCTAGATTTATTGACTCATCTACAAAAATACAGATTATACTTGTTGATAAATTAACTTATCTCAAAAAGAGGCTTAACTTGCTTTACTTAACAACTTAGTATCACAGTAAATTGAGAAAATGATTGTTATACGGATGATTTGAGATGTATCAATTTGTCGAGTTAGTACGCTGGCAATTAGAAAGACTATTTAATAAGTGTGGTGTCCCACTACTCTGCCACAGAGCAGGCAAAAGTTTGTTTACCTGAGAAACATTCCAATCTGTACTCAAGAGAATTTCTGCAAATTACCAGCAATATCGGTATTATCAGACAGGAGTATAAATAATGATTCACTATCTGAAGTGGAAACAATTGATTACATTAGACAGCTTCATGTGACGTCACTACTGAAATTCTTTTGATTTCATTGCCCCCAGGAGACAAAGATTTTCTCCAACTGTTTGGATTTTCAAAACTGATGACATCACTTTGAATCAAAAAGGGGTCAGACGTAATACTTCCAGTGCAAATTCCACCACATTTTGTTTATTTTAACTATTTAAAGACATAAGAAACTTAAAGAAACAACATCCACTGTGCATTGTATGTCATGTTTTATTTATGTTTTTCCAGACAATAATATGATATGGGAGGCATAAATAAATCGGTAATTTAAAAAGTGAATAGGGGAAATGGAATGTTGAATTTTTTTTTGTCATTTCACATTGATTTATTATTTCTTCATTCTATTCTCTTTTCTGATAAAATGTCTGATATGTGGGTTTCTTTTCATAACACATTGGGAGACACATTTCTCTATGTTCATCAGATTTTCCTGTAATATATACAGTTTTTGTGACATATTGTCCTCACATTTTAGGTGTAATTATTGCAACTGGATTGCCACGTTCATAGAATGGTTTTGTCATTTCACAAAGCAAAGGAAAAGTTGTAATGAAGTATCGTTCTTTAAAAAGTCCGAAAGGGGTTTGGGTGTACCAGCGTGAGCTGCAAAGCCATCAGAGTGCACTGAGGCGGTTACCAGTTCAAGTACTAACGTAGCACATTTCTGCTTCAGTGATGAGACACATACCACGCCACGACACAATTCATGAATGTCCAGTGACCAAAAAAAATAGTGATTTCTAGAAGCCTAAGACTCGCTAGAGTGTGCTCAAAAAGATACAATGGTTTCAAGGCATCCTGGATGAAAACAAATTCTCACCAAAAACAGCGATAAATCGCTGGAGTGTGCACAGACTATTGGGTCTGATCTATCTCCAAAGTGTGGAAAGTTGGGGGTCTAATTCCTTCTCATAGAATACAGAGATACAAATTGGGATCCAACACTTTAAAATGATTTTACACCAATATCCAGTTTTGTGTCCCGAGGCTAGGATTTGTTATATCTCAAGCACTGCTTGCTTTCTATTAAAACTATTTTTGTGAGTGAATGAGAAACTGATATTATGTATTCATTTTCCCATTTAATTAGCTATTTTACCCAACATCCTTTAAAGGCTGTGCGGGTATTGTTATTTTTCTTTTAATCTCTTACAAATGCAAATTCCACAAAGTTTTTTTTAGGATATTAGCTAATGTGGTGCCATACTTTTCCCAAAGATCATACCGGTCAATAATATAGTTCTGCACAGTTCTAAAAGTGACAGTAAAGAGGAGTTTTGGCATAACTCTGTCATAAAACATATCACCACACTCTTTATAGAAGTTAATATCTGTGAAAACATTAAAAATAAATATTTAACTCTTTTTTCATGTGAAGCAGGAAATGTAATAAATGTAAAAACTTTATGATAGCAGAAATATTTCTCAAATTTGGCAGAAGAAAACATTTTGGCAGAGACACAGTTAAAGGTCACATCAAGGTCGGACCATGACGTTGCACACCTACACTCTCCAACCAATATACTTGCTATCTAATAACTTCCTACACCTTACATTTTGCAAGATATAGCCCGGACAAGATTTTAAAGGTCAAGGTCACTAGGTAAAAGGCTAAATGAAAGTTACACCATGAAATTTTACACCTCCACCCCGACCAGCATCCATGATAGGTACAAACATTCAACAACTTACAATTTCCTAGATATAGCCCGTACAAGATGAAAAGGCCTTTGTCTTGCTAGTCCACATCGAAGACTTATAGCCACCCATATATCCAATCACACCTCTAATGTGCATATTTGAATACAGCTCATGAAAGAATGCAACGGATATTTTAAGTTTTTAACCATTTAAAAAAGTGGTTCCCAACAAATTGTTTTCCGAGTTGTGTTGAATTGCCCCAAATGCATCTTACCCGAATGCCCCCCAAATGCATCTTACCCCCAAATGCATCTTACCCACTGAATCACACCAAATGGGTCCTACCCAGAATACGAGGTGAACAAAATGACAAACTCAAGTTAGAGAGTCCCATTTGTTTGTATCTTGTGACCCCAATACTGAAAGATGTGATCTAGGTATAACCATGTCCCCACTAATTATAAACTTCCTATACCTCAAGATTACTGAGACACAACCTGGACAAGAGTTTCCTCACTGCCCGCCCACCCATCCAAATGTTGTGATTAAAAACAAGACCCGCCCAGCTTTTGGACGCTGTGTGGGGTTATCAAAGTTAAAGTACTTAGAAGAGATATACAATGATAATTTTAAAATGAGATACCAAATCTTCAATTTTACAACTTGGTCTAAAAGAACCAGGAAGGTGATGCAATGTTTCAAATATTTGCCTTGGTGCCTTTGTCCATTTTAAAGGCTATTGTAGCAGCACTGATCTAACACATCAGACTTAATGCTGCATTTAGGTACAGGTCTAGATGTTTGTAAGTGGGTGAGGTGTTGGTGGATGGTAGATAGGTGATCTCTGTGAACAAAAAGTTCAAAAGATTTCTAATAAAACTAAGAGTTAACAATAACAAAATGGCTCGAATTCTGATAAAAAAATCTCCAGGCTCTATCTTATAAACTTACCAATTATTTGCTTGTATTTTTGTCTTCGTGTCAGCAGGGTTGTATATTTTATATCAGTGCTCTTTTTAAAATTTAACTTTTTATCTCAAGATTTAATGCTTTAGCTATATGCATTACTTTGGTCAAGGGGTAAATGATTTATACCTTGGTATGTCCACGTGACATTAAGTCGACAGGAAGGGTAAATACACCAACCAAGAATTAAACACTCAATGTGTATTAATTATGCACTGACTTTTTGTAATACCATAATCCCACGATTCCTTGCACTAAAATGATATTATATGTACATTGTGGTCTTGGTTGATTTATTTCTGAAATCCGGAAATAGAGGTTATAAAAGCAATTCAATAATATCCTCTTTTAACCTTGTGAATCATGAGTAAAGGGCAGATGATTGTATCAAGTTCCGATCGTGTATGGCAGGTTTGTAATCACATTCTTGTTAACCAATCAAATCATCGCTTTAAATGATGTGGGGGCGTGTATCGACTGATCAGATATGGTGTGACAGTTGTACTGATTGATCCTTCTTTACTAAAGTGTGAAGAGATTTATTCCAATTTACTAAAAATACCGCAAAATTACGTAAATAGTTAATTGATATAGGAATATACTGAATAGAATAAAACAGGAAATATATGTCTTTTGACATTTTTAATTTTCCCTCAAGGTTTATTTCATAATGTTATCTTTCACAGCTACTAATGAAGCAAAGATTTAAAAAATATGCCCAAATACTCATGGATTAAAGGCTTTAGGCATGACCTCAAGCTAAATTAATGACTCACATATGCCAACAAATAAACTCAAAATAAAGAACTACATCTTAAAGTGTAAATGTAATTCAAGATAGTGAACTTGCGCGAGTAACAATTCTGACATATGGTTCTTTTTTATTCCCACAATTCCGTACGGTGTCTGTCAGGGTTTGTTCCTGACCTTCCTGTGTGAGGTTAGGGGTATACCTTATTTTGATCCTATTTCATACTACAGTTGATACAGTTTCTGTATCCTGAAGACTTCATTGTAATCTGAACCTGTTGACAGATGTGTACATTAGCTGTACTTAACCTTCAAGCACCCCAGAACTCTTACTAATGATCCCACATACCTATGTGTCATGCATTTTACAGTTGACCATTCAACTGTAAAATCGGATTTTTATTGGTAAATTAAACAGCTAATTGAAGTGATGACTAATCTACTTTGTTCATCGGAAGCAATTATTATTATGATTTATTATAATGGTACTGCTAGTATTACATGACATGTGGGTTCTAACTTAGTTATACCTAGACATAATTGTTCATGGTCTCGAATATGTCACACATTAAAAGATACTTATAATTTTGGCCATTTGATGAAAATTGTGGATTTATTTAAAAGATGTCAAAATGGTACATTAAAAAAACTAAAACTCCAAATGCTCTTTGTTCTAGATTATAAACAAACAAACAAAAAAAAACTTCTGTATGAAAGAAACAAAAACTTTATTTTTCATTCATGTTGTAGAATTGTGGTGGAATGTGTCACTGAAATTTTGGTTCAATCAAGAAACTACTTGGTCTTCTGCATTTAAAATGTCCTCACTAAAAGCAGGATAAACATTCACTAAAGTATTACCCAAGCCTTTTGCTAAACTTAACTTAAGCCTGATATTTGGCCAAGACCTTTGGTGGATATTGCCTATGAACTTAAAAACAGCCCATGATGAACTACGAAGCCCCGATTAGGACATCTATAATAATTTTTTTTTTGTCCTTTCAGTAAGTGGTGATCATCAGATGATGTGGTAATCACCACTTATTTGGACATCATCTGATGTACAATACTTATTTAGTCTTGAACACCAGATGATATAGTAATAATGAGATTACCTGATAATCATGGCAAAATAAATGGGTATTACAACATTATTTGGTGCTCATGATTGAATAAAATCACAATGTCTCTATAGGGACTCCGTATTGAACAAATGATTTTTCAGGTATGCACGCAGATTCCAGTTAATTGATGGGGAGACGAAGGTGCTTGTAGTTTTTCTACAAAAAAGAACTGCAAGAGATTAAAGTCACTCGACAGATATCTTCATGAATTGACAATAAAACACTGCAAATTTCAACCATTCACTGTGTGTAGGTGGAGAGCTTCCCTGACTCCTTACTTCAAAGACAAGGGAACTTTGTTGTTATGTTATTGATATCATTGAACACTTGGAAAGTGTGTATTGTCTAAAAAAAAACCTCTGCATAAAATCACAGAACAATATCATTTCTACCCCACTGTTATATAGAGATGATAATTAACTGCCATTGCTAGAATTTCCTTGATATTGTAGGCATTTTTGTTGGTAAGTTTTTCCAAAAAGAAAACTACATTCAGTAATCTTTGAATGGGAATTCCATGGTCATGTAAAATATTGATTCTTTGCTGAAAAAAAAAGAACTTGATATAAACAAAAGAAGTCTTTATTAGGGATCTTTTATCCAACTGTTTGCAATTTAATGTTTCGACACCATTTAATGTTATTTTTCTCTGTTGGATATACTGTTAATTTTTTTCTAAAGGGTTTGTTATTAAACAATTTAAAGTTGAGTTGTACGGTTTAAATGTACACCTATATTCTTAAACTTCAACAGTTGTAGAATAAAATGAAAACTGAAAATATATTTCATAGTGGTAAAATATTTAGACATGCAAACAAAAAGTGTTGCTTTTGTATTAAACAAGAGAAACACTTTGTAGAAGTTATCTAAATTAAAGAAATTACAAGAAATATTGTTTAAACTTGACATTTACTGAATAATCACCTTGATTTTGTGAAGAGATTAACCATCCACTAAGAATCTGGTATTTTAGGAGATGGAAAAAGATATTACAGTTCTTTCTTGTAATGTTATTTTACTCAAAAAAAAAATGAAACAGATACATCCCTTGTTTAAAACATGTTACATCTTAATGAAGTAGAAAGATATTTCAGATTTAATTCATATTGATCCATTTCTCAACTGTAGAAGCAACCGTTTTTCAACTTGGCCATATATACATGTGCTATAATTTGTTTATTCATCTTTTTGGGTTGTATACACTCATAGACACAAATACATTTCACAAATACAAACTCCAAAGAATGAAAGTATAACAAGCACATTTACACAAGTAGACAAGAAACAAGATACAAGACTGGGTCCAGAGTATTGTATCCAAAAGAGATGTGTTGTAAAATTTGATGTTCAAGTGGTTGTTGGATAAATTTTTTTCTGTTTTCATATTATTTTTCATGTGACCACCCACTGCTGAAAGTAATATGATTCAGGGACGTCTCATTTGACTCTCCACAGGTTATCATACATAAAATATGTCCACTGAAGGGGGTTCAGTTATTTTTCATTTCCAAATTAAGAGTGATATTTTTTTCTCTCGCCCTAAAATAATACCACAGCCCTCTTTCACCTGTCACTGTATGTTATTTCTTAAAAAAGATGATTCTCATTTAAAAATTTGAAATTGTTAATTGTGTTTATTTACCATTTCAATATTAAAAGTAATTACTAGTTACTTAAAATAATTTGCAAATGCACAGATTTATAATTGGTTTGAGAGCCATATAGTTATATTAATTGTAATAATTATGTTGAAAGCAACAAACATATTTGTATACTAAAAGTACTAATTAAGCTTTTCTATTTATTCACTTTGGATAAAGTGCTCAATTTGAAAATGTCAGTTATAAAACCATTATTGCAACAATGTTTGCAAAACAAGAGAAAGGTGTCTTTGTTGATATATATGCCAAACCATTTACATTCAAGTAAAGATGGTACTTCCAAAAACTATCTGCTGAAATGTTGGACATTAAACTTAACTTGAGGTTTGTTTTGAACAGGCAAAAAGTTGACAAATTACTGCACGTTACATGAAAGTGTGCTTTAAGATCCCACCTTTTACTAGATTAACTGCAGGCTTTGCTGCCCCACTTTTTGGGACTGATGCATATTATGTTAAAAATTGATAAATAATTAATGGAAAAACATATGTAGTGGTATTATTTATGTGGAACACAATTGGCCAATTTAAAGGGTGCCCCCAATCCATGACTCACAATTCGTACACTTAAATCTAACAACGCCACTCAAAATTAAACTATTACTAAGTTTTATGGAAAAAAAATCTGGACCTTTTGATACTTTTAACACAATTAAATCACCTTCACATTCTACTGACTTACTGTATTTATTTTTTTTTCCAAATTGGAATAACCATGTGTACCAAAAGTTACCTTGTTAATTTGTGTTTTTAGGGAATGAATAAAATAATGAGCGAATAAATCAGTAGAAACTTTAAAAATACATAAAGTAAATCAGGCACATCGCAAAACCCTTTTTTCAAAAATGTAAAATGAAACTTGTACCAGCTGAAAGTAATTGTCAACAACATTACACACGAAAATTTAATAATTACATACCTGTTAAAGAACTGATGATTTGTACAAATAATATAAAAGTTATTGCACGTCCAGACATTGTAGAATAATCTAATATGAATGCACACAGAATATATTAGTCCCAGAATATTCTTGAACAACTACACAATGCTCTTATTTTAAAGAAATTGTCCTGTGCCGCTTTCTGGTTGTTTCCAGCAGTTATGCCAATAATTAGCTTCAATGACACAGTTTCTGTGTTACATGTGGCTTTTATAATAATCCAGGAGCAGATATGCGAACTATTTCTCACAACACATTCCAGAAATGGGTATATAACTGCGTCAACATATTTAAAAAAATAAAACAATGTTTAACCGGGTAAACGCCTTTATTAAATTGCGGTGTAATAAGTGAGCAAACTTTTCCAACTTCCGGATGTTGCGTACGTTCTTTTGATTGGTCGTTCGTTTTGCAAAGGGATGCGTTTCTCAAAAAATATTGTTGTAGAAACACACCCACACTTTTTTGTACTGTAGGTGTACAAGCAGGGCTTAAATTGCCAGACTACTATAGCAGTGATAAAACAATACATAAATGTTGTATTAAGCCGAATGTGCAGTCACCCACTTGGCCATGTAGTCAACTTTTGTCAGCAGAAACAGCATGTAAAACTAATGAAGAAGTTTTGGCTATGTGACGTAGTCCAAGTGAATTTTGGTAATGAATGAATAATTCATATTGATAAATGCCTATTCTAAGCAGCGGATATTCCTTGAAAGGGAGGAGGTTTAGCAAGAGAAGTGAAATATATAGACTTCTCCAAAGTTATTGGCCAATACTCTGCAGGTCCCAAGGAAATAACTTCCTTTCTTAATTTGGACCATTTAGTTCCAATATCTAAGACCGAATTTACGTCCCGCTCGCAGATATGCCAGACAGTTTCTGCATCTGAAAACAATGCCAACAATTACCCATATTTAAATATTTTAAAGTCTTGTATTAGCTTTTGGTTATTTATATTGTATAAAAATAATATAACCACATTATACTTACAATATTGATTATAAAAGAAATTCAGTTTAAACCTTAACTCAGGCATAAAATTTTTAGTTCTCTGAATGCAAAATATAATAAATTACCCATTCCAATTTTGTAAACCATAAGTTTCAGAATTGGGACAGTGACGTCAGTAGGTTAATTGCAAAGCAAATTGTTTTCGGGAATTGACTATAAATTAATACCATATTATATAAGAGAATTTACCAAACACAAAGTGTGAAAGGTTAGATAACTCCTATATGTGCTGCCATTTATTGTAATTAAAATTACATTTACCATTACTTTACTTCTTGAATAATTCATAGTACATTAATTATCACAAACCTATTTGATGCTGTGGCAATATAATAACTACATAGCTATATCATGCTCCATTTAGGGTAAGTTGTATTTGAAGTAGGCATGGAGTATTTCAGTTTTCTTTAAAAGTATAAATTATCTGACTGTTTAAACTTTTGTTCTGTTTTATGCTTCTGAACCCCCTTTCTTATTTTATTCTGACTCATATATTGAAATTTCTAATGTTTTGATTCATGTAATTCATAGTTCATTATATGTTACTGTTTCAGAGGGACAGAAAAAGAGAAAATATATTTTTCTCAGTTTAAATTTTCAATGTAATTTTTAATCACTTTGTATTGTCTCTCAAATGAATAATACCCCCTTGAATAGATGCATTGTCTCTACAAAATTTCTTTGTATTTTTCTTTCTATATATTCAAGTTTTTTTTTGCTGATTATCTTCCAAGCTGTTTATTGTACAGTTTCATTTCATCCATTTACTTGGTTCTATACAGAATGTTAGTGCAATCAAGCAGTGCTTTAGATTTGGTTCATCACTTAAGGTTGTTGCTGTCAAGTTGTGCTATGAATAGAAATGTATTGTTATAAATATGCTCTCTTTCCCAAAGTAGCCTCTGTAACTTTCAAATGATGTGGCAAAAGATCCTTTAGCCACCAAGCAGCCTAACTAATAGTCTTCTAAATTTATAATACTGTCCAAAATATGAGCTTCATTTTATCCGTACTATAACATAATTTTACTTTGAAGAGCTTGGACAGAGACTCTCTAGTATTTGCCAAGAGTTTTAGGCACAAATAAAATCTAAGGGAAATCCAAATGGTGGCCAGATGGCTGTAGAGCATTGTTTATATAAGAATCACGTGAATTATTTTTCATAAAAATCATATTTGAATGCTGCAAATGAAAATCCACCCCTTCGAAAAAAGTCAAATAAATAAGTAAAAAATAAAATAATAATAAAAAAGTCCAAACCATTAACCGCCTTAGGGCTGGAAAAGTGCCACTCTAACCTCACTTGTGTGTAATCTTTCTTTGTATAGCTCTGTTTTGAAAAAAAAACACCAGTGAACCACCACAAAAGTATTTTAACATCATCATCATTAACGATGATTAATGTGCATAGCTAGTGGATCAAGATTAAAGTTATATCATAGTTTGAATAAAATCTCTGACATAATGTACCACGTTTTAAAACCATCGGGCATACCAGGTATGGTAACATGAACAATACCAGTAACTCCATACTCAAAATAGTAATATAGCAAAAGTTAATCACCAGGAACTGAAGAATACTAGTTTTTCAGTTTACCTCACAATCATATGATATGGAGATTAAGAACTTTTAAAGTGTTAACGTTAAATCAATAAAATTGCCTTGGAGTTTTCATATTTTAGCATATGAAGAGGTCAGATTAAATTGTTTTATTTTTTATTAGTCGAATCTTTGATTCGAGTTATGTACTGAGTTGCGGTCACGATTTTAAATTCGCCGTTTAAACCCTTAAATATCAATTCTGCATAATATTTTCTTCACATATCTGTACATAAAGGTGTATATTATACACTCTGCCATTTTGAAGATTTTTAATGCTTTTATTCAGTTATATTTTATGAAGTAAAAAGCTTGTCTAGCACTTCGTCTGGCTTTCTCCAAGGACCCGTATGTCCTAGAAACTATTGTGTTTGCCATTGTAATGGTCTACTCGAACGAGTCTTTTTTAACGGTTTCGTCTGCTGGTTTCTAGACCTTAAACCCCAATTAATTTATTTGTCTGCAGGGTTTATCACGCAGTCACTGTTAATGTAAAATTGCTGTCTGCCCATCTACGTGTACTCAATTATTTGTCAAACAAATAAACCGCAAAGAAATTAATGAATGAAGTGACGTCACGGTAGTACTACACATTTGTCATTCAGCCAATCAAAATCGAGGACACCTCTGGCAGAGACAATGAAAATATTTCAAACTCCGTAGTTCTACATTCAACCACTCGAAGGCGCTTTTGCATGTCCTAGAAGTTATCATGTGATTTCATTTTTCTGTCAATCCGTTTCTTATTTTGGAAGAAGTTGTCTTTCAAATTGTTTTACAGTATATTTACAAAATAAACCAGTTCGCTAATCTTATTTCCTGACAATATTTTATAAAATGGACGTTTCGACAAAGATCAAATACTGTGTCCTCGATTCTGATTCTGATTGGCTAAACGACGAAATACTTCATCGGTAAAATACAGCATAATCTGTGGCTCCCTATTATCGCTCATTGTAGCTATCGTAATATTGTAGAAACAACACACGAATATTTTATTTAAATACTTACAATTTGCTTCTGTAAAATATCCATATACAGTACTATATATCCACGCTTCAAAATTGAAATATGTCTTCTCATTTCAAAATCAAATTTCAAACTGCAAGTCCGTGAACAGGAAATATGCTGGTAGTTTTCGTCTTAAACCAGCCTTGTAAAATATTGTCACGAAATCCCCACAAAGAACTGCCGTGACTGCGCATATTTGCTCATTAATATTAATGAGGCAAGTCCGTGAACAGGAAATGCACTGGTAGTTCTCATCTTAAACCAGCCTTGTAAAACTTCGCATCTACAGACCCTTTATATTTGTAAACCTTTCACATCGCATCACTACAAATACCCATATCGCTACACAAATCTGAAAACAACTCTGGAAGCGGTTTGCAAATGCGGGCGATAATACCGAGTTTAAAGATTTCAACACCCAGTGCTGCCCTAAGATTCGACTGTGTGGTTGGCAGAAGGCCAATCACTTCACCCTTGTTTCAATCTATTGCTATGCAAGAGGACAGTGAATCAGCCAGTTGTACTTAAGTTCGTTAGTTGCAGAGAGAGGTCATGGTTACAGGTCAGTAATTACAGACCCCTTTGTGTATTTATATAGCCAAACACAATTAGATCTGTGTCATTGTGATAAGATAATGGACTCTCATAATTGTCAGACATCTACAAACTCGCCGACAACACCCTGTCCAGTCTGCAGTAACTGGAAGAATTGTAGAGATAGGAAAGATACAACAATAATGCTTTAAAAAGAGCTGCAAAATATCGAATTGTCTAAGTTTATAAACATTGAACTATGAATGAATAAGCTAGTGATTTATTATGAAATTTAATAAATGCTAGCAATATGTTTTCAAATGCTATGAAATTTAATAAATGCTAGCAATATGTTTTCAAATGCTTTATCTTATTTCTATTCTGATGCTGAACTGGAACACATGTAATATTAGAATTTGAACCCATGATTAAACCCCATCATGATATTGTGTATGATATCTTTGCGATTTCTTTGACTGGAGGCCATTTTAATGTTACCTTTTTCTTTAGTAATTTAGATATTTTATTCTTAAAAAGCACTGGATTAAAATAAATCATAAAAAGTGAGACTGTTTTGTGCCTTCTTAAAATGTAATTACATAGCTTTCATTTTCATATATTTTTACTTTATTTTTAACATTGTGACCGAGTTATTAACTTCGTAGCACGAAAACCAGTTGTCTCTGTGATGAAATTGCCAGTTACATATTGAATTCACATATGTCGCTGCAAAATTATGAAATGAATGACTCCAGGTTTTTTTCTAGAAAATATAGTAGTTCACGTGATAGTGCTGTCTTGATATCTATTAAGTTGAGAAAAACTGTTTTTCTATTACACATATACTTCCAAACTTTTTTTATGCTTTCTTTGTAAAGGTAATATGTAAGTTGAAGTTGTTGGTAATTTAAAAAAAAATTTTTGTGTGTGTTTTATGTTGTGTTCAACAACTAGGGTCATTTTGCGACGGGTAGTTTATGGGTGGAGGAACCAGTGTATACTAGTTGGTCAAGATTCTGCACTGTAAACCACCAGGCATCAGCAAGTAACTACAAACGTCCCAACATGAAGTGCCCGGGCCAAGATTAGAACCGGCGACCTCAGAGGTTGAAGGCAAGCACTAACCACTACACAACCAAGCCCCCCTAAAACCTAATGTGTGTCCTAGCTTAAACTACTACAACTCAAGGTTCTTACAGAATTGTATATCGACTACCAGGGTCTTTCCTTTAGCATTTTCTGATCCGCAGTCTTCTCTGATAATTCTTACAAACGGAACTACCTAAACAGACAAGTGTGAACTAAGGCGTACATCAATAAGAGAACCATACCTAGCTGTGACAATGAATTGGTGGCATTAAGAAAATTAATTTTCCTCACACAGTAACAAGGTGCCTGTATCTTGTCTGAGTAATAGAATTTATAGATGATTCCATGTAATCCAAGTATTTACTAATCGGAATTGTATTGGCTTCAACCTTTCAACACTGTACTGAAGCACAGAAGAGTATTAGGGCCAAGGTTATAACAAGACCGAATAGTGTTTTGGTCTACTTTTGTGAGCTGCAAAGCCATCAGAGACACGAGTAGTGCACTAGAATTTATGAAAGTCTGGTCGCAAAAAGAAATTCCGTTTCTGATCCATCTCATACTTAGCCTAGAACTCATACTTACACCCATCAAAGTACTAACACATCTCATTGCTGCTTAACTTCAGCGATGAAACAGGTTTCCTCATGCTATGTTGCAATTCATGAAAGTCTAGTCACAAAAAAAGAGAAGTGATATTTAGCGATTTCTCTAAAATTGTTCAAGTTCTTAATATCTCTATAAATCAAAAAGCTATCTTCATTTATGGAGATACAAAGTCAACAATTAAAAACAATTAACATTTTCTTTTATTTATTTAACATGCAAGTGTCAGAAAACCTAATAATCCCAAATGGTTTCTGGTTCCCGATGTTGGTTATTAGAATAGATATTTCATTTTGAATTAAATATACATTTCCATGAAACGATTCACACCCAAGTAGGTTATAACTGAAGAATTTCTGTGTACCTGAGTTTGGTAACTGTTGGGCAAATTTCTGTTTACCTCAGATGGGTAACTCTTGGGACAATTTGTGTGCACCGGATTTGGCAAACAGAACAATTTCTGTTCACCTGTGTATTATAAATGTTCGGTTAATCTCTTCATACAAAGTGCACTAAACGTTTGTACGCTTTTGCCAAAACAATCCATAGATCCTCCTTGATTTTAAATAAATTCTCATTAAATATTTTACAAAATGTTTTATTTTGTTCATAAAGCAAAATAAATTCAAATTGCTATTGCAAACTAAAAAAGGCATTTGCATATATGAACACAAATTACCATTTCAATAAAAAAAATGTGTACACTAATTGTTGAAAGCCTGGCAGTGTACATGTCATATTTATCCTTCAATTATAGTTTTCAGGAGTTTATAGTTTTACTGAATGACTTCTTCACACTTCAGATAAATACAGATTCTTTGTCCTCCTGTATATAGCATGAGTGTAGTTTGTTGTACTGCTTAATAGTCTACTTTGATTCATTCTGTGATTCTGTCAAATAAATTACAATTATCACTCATATAGTCCAGGAGCTAGGTAAGATTTATTCTTGTCGTAAGTGCAAAAAGGACTGAGGGTTGTTTCTTACGTGAAATTTACTCAGACATCTGAAAATCCATTTCTTATGATCACACAGGTAGACCTAAGACATGAAATTTTACTCCAAAGAATAGTACCCCCATAGCGAAAAGGGTCACTTTCTGGGACCCAAAGTGTTCATGGGTACCAAGTGTTACCTGCTCCTATACCAATCTTAAATATGAAACATAAAAATACTGTACATTACACCAGAAAGGGCAGACATTGAGCTTTACTTTCATATGAAATATCACTGCCTGAGTAGCATATAAGCTGAATAAATTATAATTCTATACCAGTTTTGATACCAAAATCATTAATATTTCAGATAGATATATTGATTTCTCATTCAAAACTATATCTGAAGGAGTAATATCTTCATGAATACTGGATATAAAACTTATCTTTATAATGAGGGAACTGTGTGCTTTAATTTGATATGTTTGTTGTGTTTGTACCTCAAACAGAAAATAGTTTAAATGTTTCTTTTGATGAATACACCCATTTCAGTTTGACTATGAGACCACCATGCACACTACAAAAATATTATTATACAAAATACTCTTAGATAGCCTAACAATTAGAGATTTATAAATAACTAGAAAATTTAGATATAGGTCAATTAAATTTGTATTAGTTAATATCTTACCTAACAGACTACTGTCAAAGGCTTCGAGTCCAAGGGTTGTATTGATATTGAAGGAGGGATACAGCCTAAAATTCAAGACCAAACACTCACTAGGGAACCTCTAATAAAGAGTGGGCATGCATTTAAACATGATAGTCAATTAGCTCTCTCATCACTAGCAACAAGTTACCTCAGTATCCCCAGTCCCAGAAGCAAAACATTGGAAGTTTATACTTTGAGCCTGTCCTGGGAAGGTCTGGACCTCTAATCCTTCCCTCCCATTCCTCTACTGACCAGCATGATAAACAAGATTCTCAATCATTGTTCTCAGAGAGTGACCATCATAGCCCTGGAGTGGCCCAATTTGCCCTGGTTCTGGAACCTTCTTTAACCAACTTCTTGTCCCAGCCCTTTAATGGCAATCTTCACAGATAACTGCTGAACTTGAATTGTCATACCTGGGGCGGTATTCATAAAACTTGCTGAGACCAAATTTTGTCTCAAGTCTTAAGTTTTGGTGTCAAGTCTGAGACCATTTTTGGTCTCAAACTTGTTAGCTATTCACAAAACAGTTGAGACCAAACTTAGTCTCAGATTTGGTCTCAAACTTAAGACTGGTACATAGTTGTCTTAAATATTTTGTTCAAAGTCTCAAGCATTATTTTATCTTAACTGAGATTCATATTTTTATTTTTTATAGCTTAATGTAAAGTAGAAATAATTTACAACATATATACTACTTGGCCTAAACTTTTGTCACAACTGATAGCACAAATTTTGGCTTCAAAAGTGCCTTACTTTGAGACAATTTTCAACAGAGTTTTCTGACTGCATAGCAACAAAGAAGTGGATCATGTGACATGCAAAATCTCACCAGGCAGAGAGAAGGACCCAAAGGGTGCTGAGGTCTTTCCTCCTGAAACCTGTCCTTAGTGCTTAAAAACTGATTAAGCCCCCTTTTGAACCTCTCAGGAAGGCTTTCTAGAAGCATCTTAACTTCAAGACCATTTTCCTGCTGGCCCAGGTTTGGACATGTGCAGGAGTGAAATACTCACCTGGCTGAACAGGAACATTTGACACCATTTAGACTGGTTGAAGCTCTCCTTCTATCCTTCCTTGAGCTTTCTAAGAATCAGCTCTGGAGACATGGCCACGAGAGTGTGGTCCTTCTGGTGATCCCAGTCTAAGCCCCGACTCTTTAGAGATCTCTTGAGGATAGGTCACTTTGTCTAGTTCAGGCTTTGTGCTATTAACTGGACAAAACTGAGGATCCCAGTTAATGACTTTTGTCACTGGTATAGAATTGGTATACAAATTGTAGTTTATTCAACTTATATGTTACTCAGGCAGTGATATTTCATATGAAAGTAAAGCTAAATAGCTGCACTTTCTGCTGGTATGTACAGTTTTCAATGTTTCATATTTAAGATTGGTACAGGAGTAGGTAACACTTGGTACCCATGCACACTTTGGATTCCAGAAATTGACCCTTTTTGCTATTGGGATACCTCTCTTTGAAGTAAAAATTCATGTCTTAGGTCAACCTGAAAGATCATAAGAAATGGATTTTCAGATTCCTGAGTGGCACTTTCAAAACAAATAAATCTTACCTTGTCCCTGGACTGTTCCTGAGTGGCACTTTCGACAAAAGTAAATCTTACCTAGCTCCTGGACTAATACCATAATAGCCTGGAGTTGAGGGGTCCAAAAAGTGTGTCACATGTAAGCAAGCAGAGTAAATAAAACAGGTTAGTAAATGGTTAAACAACATATACCAGAGTTTAACCCCAAAGATCGTGATCTGCAATACATCTCTCCACCTTTTTCTCAAGACAGGTTTCATATGTCTCAATAAAAGAATGCTTTAGGATCAGATTTTTCTCAAAGCATAATGCTTATTTGCAACTGTGCTGCAACTTTTTAGCAACATTTCAAGTAACAAATAGTAAAACTAGTGTAACAGGCTTTATACTGGTTAACTTCAAATGTTTCTTCCAGAAAGTACAATCAAATAAATCTACTTAATTACTTAAGCTCATTAGTTTGCAATCTCAATATCTAATCACACTTTACCTAATATTTCATTTCTTTCTGACGGCCTATCACAATATGACCTTAACTGTTGGACGTATTGCTGTATATCTTTATCGCTTAATTTAAGTAAACACTGAGAACTGTTAAAGGAATGTTTACAACCATCTATTTGTTCAAATGCATGAGCTTTTCCAACTAGGAATCAGTCGACTGGAATTTCATATTGTACGAGAGTCGGCTATTCTTAAAAAGAAATCCATCGTAAAACCTAGTGTATTAACCCTGTCCTTCTCCTAATTGGATCCCACCTACTGACCCATTGTTAACCATACAAAGATCCCTAGTCTGTGTCCAGTGTTGGTCATACGTGACCCATTAAAAGCATTGCTGTTGTCACTAGAAAAAACCCCACAAGTGTTAGTCAGCATTAGACACTGTATAACTACGTGTGAACAAATAAAACTGCTTTGGACTTCATCTGTACATGACTACTGCTTTCATCAATCTGTTCATGCATAATTTCAGGTCTGTATAATCCATGCTCCCCAGCAGGATATAAGGCTTAACCCTAACTGAAAAAAAAATGCCTTTATATTTCCGAAAATTCTTTTTTTTTCACATCTTGACACATCATCACACAGTGGCAAAAACTGTTGACATTACATGAAAACAATGAGTTGTATAGAAATTCATTCAAGTGATTCAAAACAATGAGTGGCTTTTGAGTGTATTGTCACAGCACCTACTTCTGTTGATTGTGGTCTGGTGATGTCCCCAGTTAATGCTTTTTCAATCCCAAAACTAACAGACAAGTAACTTCTTTTAAGACCGCCCTTTTTATCAAAGATGACAACGGGCAAAAATGGCCTTTATTCAAGCATTTGTATTGTCTACCAATTAGGCGTGGGTGTTTCATAATGAGGACTGTCAAAATAAGGATTTGGGGGTCATTCAAAGTGTCTAAAAATATGGTTTTATGCAATGAATGGACACATATTCCAAAGACTTTCCATTTGTCTGTTTGTTTGTTAGCACGATTACAGAAATAGCACTGGTTGGCTCTTCCTGGAAGTAAATTAGAAGATGGGTCTTGGTCCAATTTAGATCCCTGGAAATTATGAGAATCATCTGGAAGTCTGCAAAGTCTGGATACAAATGAAAATAATACAGATCTGTTGTCCTGAGTCGCTTTTGAGGGTGACAGATTTATAAAATTATGACATCCTCAGGGAACATTATTTTTGTATCTCGCTTTTCATTTGTAAAGGCCACTGAATGGGCTGGACCGTACTCACTCTTGTAGTTCATATTGTCCCCCTCTTTCTTTTTTCAGGTTCTTGACCTTTGCCTGTGTCAAGGTCATGAATTATAATGAGCTTTAACCTCTTGTCATCCAAGTACGCCATTTACCACTCCAGGCCTCTCAGTTCAGAAACATTATAGCTCAAACATAAATTGTAAGATATCTGTAGCAGTGAAGTTTGAATGACATCCGTAATTGGATTGTTAATATGAATGAAAATATTACAAGTTGAACTTTGAATGTTTACCTTTTTTTGTTTAAAAAAGTTAAATACCAGTTTTTTATTTGTGTTTTGAATATTAACTGTGCTTCAAAGAATATGTTTAAGAAGTTACAATAAATATTTTAATTCCCATTCTGCGTATCTCTTGGTTCCAGGGAATGTCTGCATATTTAAGGGAGTTCTTTATGGGGAAATTTTGTCCTTATTGGATTCTCCAAACGTGATTGTACAGTAGGCATTAGCAGCTCAAAATAGAAAAAACATTGAATCTAGCATAACTACAAAAAATATAATAAAAACAAAGTTAAAAGAACAAGAAATGTAACAGCTTTGACACCAATAAAATGTGGTCTGTGTGGAGAGAAATTTTAGTGAAATTGAATTAAAGTGGACATGTAATATACCAATAATGTAGTAATGGTATGGTAATAAGTACAATAATAAAAAAGCTACATCGTAGTATCGTGTATAATATCACATAACCAATGTGTCAAAAGTGCAATTAAAATTAAACAACCTGAGGATGAACCAAAATACAGATTTAATACATAAAAAACCGTTTTCATAAATAATAAATAGTTCGAAAACAACTGTGATATTTCCTATTGTGACACAACTAAAATTATCAATGTTGAGTGGTCCTTATAACCATTCAATTGAGAGGTTGCAAATTACCATTTTCACAAAAGTTGCTTAAATCTGTGTAGTTATTGTATTTGTGGCTTCTTGTGTATTGAATGACAACACTGTGATATACACATTGACATAACTACCATGGCATGTCTTATATGTTTATATTATAAACATGTATTGTTTTGATTCTCAGCAATTGTGCAGCCAGTCAGTTTTGTGATAAAACTACCATTTTGTATACACCCAAAATTGGCTTGCAGTACCCGATGCTACTCAACACTTAAATATTACACGTCATTAAAATATATGGTTTATTTCTTTTCAGTACGTTAGATCCCAAACAACGGTTCCTCTGTTTTAGGAAAGAACTCGAGAGCTATTGCGGCTTAACCACTGTTCAGTGTCATCTGTATACGGTGACGCTTCTCAACTTGAATTCACATTTTAGCATCCTAGTGTGTAGCTGGTGAGCATTCGTTTTGCAGAACCTTGCTGGTGTGGTAACAGAATCCAGCACGGTAGAGGAGTGACTGCTTGTGTGGATGCTGCAAAACGAGCCGATGTACAAGAACAAGCTATGGACCTGAGGACAGAGCACTGGTTAAAAAATAGTATCCAGTGTTGCTATTGTTACTGATCATAAGCTTTTGTGCTAGAGGTTCTACCTTACTGAGTGTAACATATGCCTGCATTATTAGCCGATACTGCAAATAATGTCTGCTGGGGGCTTTACTGTTTGCTTGCAAGTCATTACAAATTCAGATACAAACTTTTATCAATTTGACTGCACTGATCTCCACTAGGCCAAACTCGAGTTATTGGGCTTGGTTATTTCAATAATTAAGTTTCAGTTTGAAATAGAGAGACTTTGACATATCTGGGTGGACAACCTGGGCAGCCTCTATGGTCTTACTCTTTGCGTTCATAGTTATAACTCGATCATGATACACAAATCTTTAGGTATTGTTCCTCAGTTTTGTCAGTAGTGCCATAAGCATTCACGTTTCTGTTGACAATATTGCAGAAATTTATTCTCCTTTTGAGGGTGCCCTTGTCATAGGAAGGATTACTTTCACATACCACAGTTTACTTTCTTTCAAGATTTTGGTTTATTTTATCAGGTTAAACAGAAGTTTGCTGGTCACTATATATTTTATAATTTTATAGCAACTAAAAGTAAAACACCAATTTTTAGTTTTTAGTTTTGCCGACAGTATATGACCAACTATGAATTGCTGTTGAACAAAGTTGCAGAACCTTTCTTATTGTCTTTATCTTGTTAAAGAGGATGAATTTATAAAACATTACTATAACTTTCATTTCATGTCAAACTTTTGGTTTGCAACACAAATAAAGAATGTTACTCATTCCTCTCTGTTCATGGGGTTGCTCATTCACCTCCCTTGACCTCAGAGGCCGTGTTGACAATATTACTGAACTGATCCATTTACTGACTGATCACACTTAATTACAGTTGCCAATTAATTTTTGCTTATTCTCATCTGGTCTAGAGCTATTCACTTACAAACCTAATTCTTTCTTGCCACCGGCTGGCCCCTGGTTGCCCCCTAGTGGCCTTTTGGTGGCCAGTAGCCAGTCACTGAAGAATTTTTTTATATGTTTTACTTTTATTCTTGTTACTGTTATTATTTGTCAGTAATGTTGTGCTCACATAATGGACTCATGTAATCTGTTAGGGTCATAATACGTTACAACCTGAGAAAATACTTTAGCATAAAGGATTTAATTACAGCTGTGGGTATGGTACCTTGGGGGATGAAGATGACAATATGAGTGTGTTATACTATTCACATTCATGAACGAAATCTGTTTACATATATGCCTTGTGAAGGATGTTATACTTTCATTATTCACCACTTAGCGTCACATAGTTTTATAATTTAACTAAAAAAAATCGGATATTAGGTGTGAAATGTATCCAGTATACTTACAGGTACCAATTAATATGAAAACCTCACTATTTAACATGAGATTACTCAGCCATTTCTGCTCAGTGTTTTAATGCAACAGAAACGACAGAAAATCTTTAAAATTACCTTCTGGAATGATGTATAATCCTTTTAGCTCACATAATTAATTAAATATTAACGAAAAGTCGGCATTGTCGATGAATTAGAATGCCAATTATTCATTTTAAATGGGTGCCAATTGGAATTTTTAAGAAAACAGTGTCTGCAAATTCACAAACCCTCGCCCACAATCCAGATGCCCTTTGATGTGGACAGAGTCTTGGTTAGAAGCTGCCTTGTGTAAAACATGAACCAGTATAGTTTTCTACGTATATTCACAAACAGACAAACAAACAGACAAACAGACCCAATTACAATGCTCTCTCCCCTCCCTTTCAGGGGACGAGGGTAAATTTGTCCAGATTTTTATTTCCTGATATTTAGGTCAAATGCGGCATGTTGGTAAATAATTACATGCTTCTATAGTAAGTTAAAACTGATTATCTTATTGTCAAATAAAATGTGAAAATGAGAATTTCTGTGTCTCTTTTTTAAATTGTAGAACAGTATAGCCTTTGGTGTTATACTTTATGGCCGATGTCTGTGTGAGCTCTTCTCATGTTTTGACTAATTAAAAAAATGTGATATTAAATTAAGTTTGTGAGATAGTAATTACATGAATGAAGTTAAAAAATACAGGCACATATTTCAGATTAACATGACACAATATACAACAAAATAGAAGGAAAATAGTAAGACATAGTTTTATTTTTTTTAATGGTTGGCTTCTAACATACCTAAAATTGCTACACATGCAGAATATATCTTACAGTTTATAATGGCTATGTAGCAATTCAATAACACTGTTTATATAACATTGCCATCATTTGTCGATCAGATTTGATACCTAGGGGAATGATATGTCAGTTCTGATAAGCCTGATAGGAAGCCCCACTGAACATTATAAACTTGACTACTTAAGCTCACCAAGTAAATAGATGTGGCCATAATATGCCATTGTATTGCTAATATATGTCACAGAAGTAAACAAGAGTAATCTGTGTGACTGTAAGATTATAGATTAAACTTTCAGATTAAAAAGTCAATATTGCATTTGAACAGTAAGATTATATTTTCAGTAATATTTGTCCAGCAACAGTCTTTACTTCAAAGAGTCAATAGGCCTGACTTCTTTTGTGACAAAGAGAGTGTTATGTTGAAACATGGTAGGTTTTTGTTTATTTAAAAGACAAACAACATCATTTAGTGTAGGCCATATGTAGTGTCAGCCTGATACCACAAAATTAATAGCCTTCAAAAAGAAAATGGAAATTTAATGTTTAAATAAGTTGAATTTTTGCATGATCTGTCATTTACTTTCTTTTCAAGGCAAGGTACATTGGTCATAATAAATTTAAAAGCAAAAGAGGACTTTTGTGAATAGGAGGTAAAAGCGAAACTTTGACTGTCGTGCGGCTAACGGATTAAATCGTTTCTATGGGTGTGAATTCAAATCCAACTCCTTAAAATATCTGGGATTTAAAACTAGCCACAAGTTGCATGAATCGTGCTGAAAAGTCGCATACTATACATTGTATGTATTTTAAGAGGTAAAATTTTAACAACCTGGTTTCTAAATCATTATCTAATATCGTTACTGTTCTAGTTAAAACGCACCAGTCTTTATCTTCACACAGGTCAATGAAGAAAGTTTTGGCACAGTTAATGAATATTATTCTTAAAATATAAATCTCTTTTTTTTCAGTTTATGCAAAGAAGTTTTTTTTTATAAATAGGCATAAAACCACAGAGCCATACAGCATTCCAAATACAGGTGTTATAACTAAAAGGTCTAAATTCTTGACCATAGATTTGTAATGATTTTAATAAATTTAAAATTATTGAACACATTTCTTAATATTTGCGTTGAAACTGAACTTTGCTGCTTCTACTAATACTACCAAAGGGGGAGATACCATTACAGTTACATTGACAGTTATTTCAAACCTAAACTAATGTTAGCTTTCCACCCTCTATCTAATGAAGAAGAGCATGGGGGACAGTAAGCAAAACACTTGTCTCCAACCTGAGAGTCGCGGAATCATGCCCAAGATTAAGCAGGAAAATTGGAAGTTGTTTTGAAAAGCCTGATGGTTTACAGTGCGCAATCTTTAACCAACTAGCATGGATTGTATTTCTCTATTGCTTCGCCTGCAAGTTGACATATAACCTTTAAAAGAACAACTGAACACCAAATCAGTCATTTTCTGTATTACGTTCAACATTCCTGGTCATCCCATATTTTTAAATCCTATATATTGAGGGGTTCTTTCACTTTTTCTGCAAGACATGAATTTTGTTCAGATTTCTTGTAAAAACATAAGTACCACCTGAAGAGAAATATTAATTAAAATCAAACATTTTTGATAAGTTCAATAACTGTTTTAGGGACTATGAAGAAATATTGAAGTGATTGATATACTGCCTTGCGCCATAAGTTGGCACACCTTGGACACAAAAAGCTTATACTTTTTATTGTTTTGAGTGTAGTTTCGTGGATTTCTTTTTATTTAAGTATGTATCGACACAAACGCAAGTTATAAAAGCATTTTACTGACATAAAATCAACATAATAAACGTTTTATTCTCGTTTGTAATCAGCGATAATATAATTTCTACATGAAATCAGCGCCTCAAATTGGCACAATTTGCATACGGAAATTGACGAAGGTATTAAAATTATTTCTGTCGTCACTTTCACTTCCTTATTTGTTTAGCGGAAATGCACGAGAGTGGGCGATAAAGAAGCATTGTTATTAAATATTGTAACTTCCGTTTTGTGCCAATTTGAGGTGTGTGCCAAGATACGAAGCCAGGCAGTATATATAGCAAAATTTGCTTGGTAAGTAGTGCATGGTTCATACTAACGCTTGAAATTTTTATGACATAAACAAGTGTGGTCTGTACTTGCTAAAAAAAGACTTTACTTCAAAAAGATATGGCACAGGTTTGTTGAAGTTCTCCAAAAAGGCTTTATCTAAGTATACACTAGAATAGATTAGATCTGTGACCAATTAAATTTGTATGTTTCACAAATAATATTATTTTCATGTACTAATAGAAGTATTTCTCGGGTTTTACTTGTTTCAGAAACAAAACCAGTAGAATGTCGAGTAAACATGCAATGGGATAACGTAAAAAGTAGAAGAAAGAAATCATAATTATCATAACATGTAAATTTGTCTTACGATTTATTAACTTAAAGTGGATTTTGTTTGCATCTAAATATAAAAAGCGCTGGATAAGAAGCCTGTTCGTCTACCACAAAAAGAAAATCAGCCATTTTGTTTCCTGTCCATCAAAAAATAAATACCACGGGAGCTACAGTCCATTTTTTGTTGAAGTATTCTTTTCACAATGTCCTCATACACAATATCACCAAAGATTACCACAGTTAGCTGTAAAGAGAAAGTTTCATCTCCAAAGTGTTACTTTGGCATACAACTAAACCTAATCATTTGGCATAGCATGCTCTGAAATGAATAAGTTGGGGACGGAATAGCAACACGTCAAAATAACATGGAAGTGTAACATTTTGGAAGAAAATTAAAGGAAATAAGTTACATTTTCTTTCAAATGTTCATACAGAGAAACAAACTCTCAGGCTTATTTGCAAGATTATATTTTCTGCAAGACATGAATATTGTTTTGTTGTTACATCAAAACAGATATATCTTATCACTTTTTTCATGTGCTGTACACAAAGTTTGGAAAACGATGCAAAGGCTTACTGCTTAAAATCATTTATAATTGAAAAAAAAATCATTTCTAATTGAAAAAAAGGTCAAATGGATTCCCACATGAATGTGACAGATTATCTAGAAAATGTCATAAAATCATTTGTAATTGAAAAAAACCCAAATGAATTCCCACATGAATGTAACAGATTATCTAGAAAATGTGTTCATTGATTTACCATGGTAAAAACAACTGTCTTTTAAAACTTAACAACTTTGGCGACAGACAGATGGAAGTCTCTACTGCTTCCCTGCATAAGTTGGCCGCGGGTCGTAAGTTGGCCACCACTCATTTAAATGTATCAAACAGACAAATGTGTCGTTGCACAGCCTTTAGACTTATAGAAATTTCAAAATATGATGATGGTGGCCAACTTACGACCCGCGGCCAACTTATGCAGGGAAGCAGTATAATTTTTATGATCACAACTACTGGGAAGACAATTCTATTCCCCAGATTTGTCTTTTGTTGTTTTAAAGACACAATATTAAGTCATCTGTACTTAACGAGATATAAAACTTCCCCGAGGAAAGTCATAAGAGCCAACATGTTGACCAAATATTGAGATCGGATTAAAGAGATGGGTTGGGACAGATTTGCGATGGCTTCTTGATGGGCATGGGATTAGAAAAATCACATTAAAGGTACACAAGAGTGTATATACACTCCCTGATCCAGGCCTCATCATTCATTTCATGGCAAGAATTCGAGGAGTACAGACACTTGTGTGAACTAATTGGACATATTTTTATGGGAATTAATACTTTGCAGATATTTTGAATATCACTTACTGCCATTTCCATTTTTTCAATTTTTAATGAGTTGATCTTTATGTGTTGTTTCTAAACATATCTCAAATGCCACCAAATTAGCAGAAAAAAAAGAATGGCTGCTGTAGCAGGGAGACTGACAAGATCGAAAAGTCCTGAGAGTGAGGTTGGCAGTTGGACCCAGGAGGCTCCATAGATTGAGGCTACACACTAGGTTACACAGGGGGGCTCCTCAGCAGGCTATTCGGGAGTCTTCAATGGAGGCTAGAGAGGAGGATATACAAGGGATGATTTAGGAAGGTTGTACTGAGGAGGGGGAGAATCCAAAGGGCAAGACGGCGGTTGCAACAGAAGAACAGGAAATGAAGCTTTTAGACTTTCTGAAAGATAACCAACTCTTATGTAATAAACGTATCATGGACTACAAAGATCCCAACATATGGGAAGCTTTCTCTCCTGAGAATAACATAAAGAAGGGAGTATGCAAGCACTGGTTCAAGAGCTAAAGGATAATATACAGCAAATTTACAAACACTAAATCAGGTCAAGGTACATAACATCTGATGGCTAGGCTAAAATGGTTGAGAGGCAATTTTTATTCCTTCATTCATATTGCGAGTCATTTTTTCTTCTGAGAGTGCCTTTAAACCTGCATGCCAGGATTGCAGTATCCAGGGCCCGTATTCACGAAAGGTCTTAGACTTAGCCAGGTCTTAGGCTTAAATCCAGTCTTAAAGTTAAGACTTTTGTCTCAGCTAAGTTTTGTCTTCAAACCATATTCACAAACAGTGACTTAGCTAAGTCCAAGATTATCAAATAACCACAGTGGTTTTCTGTGTCATGTGACCTTTCTTTTCTATTCAAACTATACTATTGGTGACATATATCCTTCATTTAATGCATTTTATCTAAGGAAAAGTGCTGTTTTGAAATGGAAAACCTTGTTACCACATATAAACTTCCAAAGACTGCTTTAGTGAGATGTTTATGGCGGCCATATTTAAGTCCTCTTTACAAAATTTAAGCCCACTACTAACCAGTCTTAAAGTTGAGCCCTTGGCTAAGCCTAAGACCAGTCTTAAATTATTGGTGAATACCACTAAGCCTAAGACAAAAGTCTTAGCAGGTTTTGGGCAGAAACTTGAGACAAAAGTCTCAACTTTAAGCCTAAGCCCTGGCTAAGACCTTTCGTGAATACGGGCCCAGGAAAACCTATGCCAGACCATCAGAGGAGTCTTTTCAGCTGAAAGCCTTGGGGAGTATGTCAGTGGAGCTGCTACCACTCAATAGCAGACATACATCAATGGATGAGCCGAGGGGACTGTCAGGCACCTCACTCCACCCATCACAAAATCCACCAAGTAGTCAACCATTTGCTACACTATTAGTGATGCCGAGCTACAGATGGAAGCCCAGGAGAGGCGAAGAAATTGGACTTTGGAAGACAAACTAGAGTGGATGTTGTTTCAGAAGACACAGAATGACACTACAGCTGCCTACTGTGATTGGCTTTGATCAGAACTTAAGAACCTGTCAACAGAGTCATTCGAAGATTTCCAAGTGAAGTCATTTTCCTTGATCAGGAGCCTCAAATACAAAGATAAGCCGCAGCAACAAGAACAACAGAGTTTATTGCATCAGACCATAGTCACCAATTTCGGGTCTACTACACCATTCACACAGCTTTTAATGTCACAACAGTCAATGCCAGACCAGCTAAAGGGTTGACCACAGCAGACATTTCAGCTCCTGCAACAGCAGATGCAGCCACTCATGCAACAACCAATGTAGCAACCAGTTTCACAGCAGAAGCAGCAACCAGTTCCCAAACAGATACAGCAACCAATGCAATCACAAATGCAGTCGCCCAGCCAACAGCAGTTGCAGGGACCAGTTTAACTCCAAATTACTCGACAGCAAGAGCTAATTGCACCAGTGCAGAGCCCAAGACCAAGCTGCATGTTATCACCAGAAACTGTCACCACCTTCCACAGCCTCCTGGCTGCAATGTCCATGGACCAGCCTCAGTAGCCTCGGTAGACACCTCATTTGGTTCACTTATCTGCTCCTTGCCACCCACCTCACCAGATGACAGTTACAGCCAGCTCAACACCCCCACGTTGCAATCACACAAAAATACAATAGAAGCCCCCATATACACAAGTCACTACAAAACCCTTAACAGAAATGTTGTAAGTAAATCCCCTAACACAAAAGATTCCCCCGCTCTCCTCCAACTCCACCACCTCTTGTAACAACTCTCTGACTGTACCTGCCTAGTGTTACATTGCTGATGGTTGCCTGGTCAAGGATAGTCATAATTTTAATGTAACACATTGGCTTTCATAGCTTTGTAGAAGTTTTGCATTCTTCTAAGATTGAAGCTAGCAATTACTGTCATTTTAATTTTGTTATTCTATATGCCAATGCTTTGTTGGATTTTCTGTATCCAAAATATGTTCCAGACCTTTCCCCAAAATTAGTAACTTTTTCCTTTGGCCAGGTACTACCCACAAACATTTTTATATAGATCTGTTCATTAGTCCTGGAGTAATCTAAACACCAAAAAAGACAGGCAAATAGATAAATGAGCACACAAAAACAAATCCTGGTTGAGGTAAAAATACTGGGCAAAAGCCACTTCTTGATGAAAATCACTCGGGGTAAAGTTTTTGTGATAATATAACAAATGCATTGTCACATCATTAAGTAATGACATCATTAGAAAGGAAAATATTACATATGCGATGAAGATAATCAGCTTTCTATATGTATATGTCCAATTGAAAATAAGAAAAACTATATCCTGAGTTTAATTTTTCACTCAAATTTCATGATATTTGAAAGAATCTGTGTGTACCCCATGAACTATCTGCCTACCCATTTTGATCTCGATTGATATGATAGTTTTTAAGTTACAATTAGGGTAAGAAGTTGTACAGACAGGACAGAAAGACGAACAAAACTGATTACAATAATCTTCTCCTAATGCTGGTGTTCCACTGGAGCTGACGCTGTAGCTGATCCTAGGATTGGTTGTGAAAGCCGTAGGATTGTAGAAAAAAAGCGTGAAAATGCTGACTTGGTTAAGAAATCCCTGACCAGACGGTACACTTACAGACAGGACGTGATGACTACCCTGACAGGATGCATGGTCGGGGATGTTTATTGCACGGCCAGTCATAGAAGTACTACGATAAGCCCTAAACCCCTAACCGACAAGTCGCATCACAAATAAACAAGCCGTAAAGACAAATAGACAAGCCAGGAGCATGTTCCCAACCCTTGCCAACAGGACTGATTGATTTTGTGGGTCGATATCTATAGTCAGGATCCAGAATCAGGATCCATATCACACAATATAAACCCCTGTCACTAGGGATGTGACACTCATTTCACACTTGAAAGATGACAGCAACACAACAAGAGGAACTGTTTGACAAGTTGAGGGTGCTTTGGTTTTTTATTGAGTTGAACATGTTATTATTCTTCATGATTTCAAGACACAGAATACAGCAGAACCCAGCACCTGCCCAGCCAGCACCACCACCACAGCCAAAGCCCCCACCATGCAGACGGAAAAGGAAGCCACAGAATCCATGGATTATGCAATGGATACTGCAGAGAGAGGAGAGAGGTTGCTACAGAACACTCTTGGACGAGCTAATCACAACTGACATTCCAGGCTACAGAAATTTCACCAGGATGGAACCAGCATTTTTTTATTTAATTGAAGAAAGAATTACCTCTCATCTAAGGAACTCAACCACCAACTTCAGGAAACCACTGGAAGTTGGATTGAAACTGGCAGTTACATTGAGGCACTCTTCCACCGGAGAAACATACACTTCACTGCAATACCAATGGAGGGTCGGAAGAATGACCATCTGCAAATTTGTCCCCCAGGTCTGCAAAGCCATCTTACAGGAATTTCAACACGAATATTTGATTTGTCCAACTGATCCAGAAAACTGGAAAAAAATTGAAGAGAGATTTAGAAACAGATGGAATGTCCCCCATGCAGTTGGTGCACTAGATGGCAAACACATTGCTATAAAGAACCTCAAGAAGTCAGGCAGTGAATATTTCAACTACAAGGGCTACTTCTCCCTGGTTCTTTTGGCTTTAGTCGATGCAGAGTACAAGTTCCTGTGGGTCAACGTGGAGGCCAGTGGGTAATAAAAATAAAATAAATATTTTATAGTTCAAATGGTAGCTTACACAATGGTACATGTGAGCAGTGAACAGGGTAAAAGTGTACTTTGACCACATATTTTTGAGTTACCTGTAAAAATTTACATAAACTTCAAAATTGGAGTTTAGTTCTATTGCAAAAAGTTGGGGGGCGAAAACATATCCCTGCCCCCCCCCCCCCCCCCAACTTTATGGTTGGGGGTGCAGCTGCCCCCCGCTGCCCCCCAGTTCCTACGCTGTATGGTTTTTTTTCAAGTTTTTTTTTTCAAGTTTTTTTTTTTTTTTTTTGGGGGGGGGGGGGGGGGGGGGGGGGGGGTGTTTGAATTTTATTTGATGGTGTTAAGCATTCATTCACTCATTCACACAATTTTTTTCGTGTATTTGGGGGAAGTGTAAGCGTTGGACGGTGTGCTTTTTATGTTTTTGGGCAACACCAAGTAGCTCAATAAATTGTTTTTGGATGATTCAAGTGGCCCTTGTAAGGGTCTTTTGTTGGTGCAACTTAACACAGGCTGATCTGCTTATTTGGGCTAACCCTGCTGGCTAGACTGGCTGGGAGGTCTTGACTGTTCTTGCTGAGTGGAAGATGGCACTGGTGACGGTGCTGGTTGAAGTTGAGAGGGTGAAAATGGTTGTGGTGTGTCGATCTACCGGTACTGTAGTACACTTGGAATCCCACCAAAGAGGCTTGACAATCCAGAAGTGTTGTGTTGACTGTCCTCTTGTTGTCCAGATGCAATGGAAGGTGGGTTAACTGTCTTTGATGGGCTCAAAGTAAACATCAGTTGTCTGGAAGTTTTTGTGTAACACTTTCTCAATAAAAGTTCTTGGATTATTTGGGTAGTCCTTAAAAGGACTGATTGATGACAGCTTGGTCTCTCCTCAGTCTTCTTACATTCTGTCCTCCTGCCCAGCCAGTACCCCAAGGTTGTTGAAATAGTCTTTCAGTTGGCTTTGTTGATGTTTGGCCTCCTTCGATGGATTTCTGATGTTTTCACCCTGTGCCTGCTCCCCCTGTTCATTCTGTGGTGGTTATACATCATCTGCTGGAGTGGGTGGTCTGTCTCCTCCCACCTGATGGCTTCTCAGCATGTTATGTAGCACCACACATGTTAACACAATGTCGCTCACCAGTTTTGCCCTCTGCTCCATGGTGGTCAGCAGCACCCTGAATCTTCTTACTAGTATACCAAAAGAGGTCTCTACCACCCTCCTGCCACTGGATATCCTGTAGTTAGCTAGTCTCTCCTCTCTGGTCAGTTGTTGTCTACTGTATGGCTTGACCAGCCAAGGCATAAGATAGATAGATATTTAAAATTTTTAGTGCAAAAACACCAATGTGTCATACTGCACTATAAAAACATGAACTACTATAAATACATTAACTAATATTCACAAACATGTATATACAAATAATTGCAAATAGATGAACAAATATACAAATAAAAATAAAACATCTGACTAGATACACATTGTAAAAAACAGAAAGACATTAAGCAAACAATATTTAAATAAAGCATATGGACAAGAAAAAGACTAAGGAAGGGTTACATACTAGCAATACTTTAACAATATGTATAACGTGATAAAATATACAAAAAAACTCTAGATATACTAGACTAGATATACAGGTAAATTTGACAAGAATATACAGTAAACATAACAGAAACAATAAAACAGTTACAAACTATAAATAGAATATATTTCTCAAAAGGAGTAAAATAACACAAAACATCGATAAAATCCAATCATGGTTAGAATTATACTGTGACAATAACACCTCAATTTAGTCGCCTCTTACGACACACAGGAGGACACGTTGGGCCTATTCTACTTCCCCGGACCCACATGGGGAGCCAAGGCATAAGGGCAAAGGCCAGAAGTACCAGGGAGAGGTAGCCCTTGTAGTTGAAATATTCACTGCCTGACTTCTTGGGCTTCTTTATAGCAATGTGTTTGCCATCTAGTGCACCAACTGCATGGGGGACATTCCATCTTTTTCTAAATCTCTCTTCAATTTTCTTCTAGTCTTCTGGATCAGTTGGACAAATCAGATATTCGTGTTGAAATTCCTGTAAGATGGCTTTGCAGACCTGGGGGACAAATTTGCAGATGGTCATTCTTCCATCCCTCCATTGGTATTACAGTGAAGTGTATGTTTCTCCTGTGGATAAGTGCCTCAATGTAACTGCCAGTTTCAATCTGACTTCCAGTGGCTTCCTGAAGTTGGTGGTTGACTTCCTCAGATGAGGGGTAATTCTTTCTTCAAGTAAATAAAAATGCTGGTTCCATCCTGGTGAAATTTCTGTAGCCTGGTATGTCAGTTGTGATTAGCTCGTCCAAGAGTGTTCTGTAGCAACCTCTCTCCTCTCTCTGCAGTATCCAGGGCATAACTCATGGATTCTGTGACTTCACGTCCTGTCTGTAAGTGTACCGACTCCCCGTTTTTGCGCCCTTTTTTCTACGATCCCACGACTTTCATAACCGACCCTAGAGTCATAGGGTTGGATATCGGCTCCAGTGGAACACCAGCATAACATTGACAGTGAAAAAAAAAGAGAATAAGAAATATATATGTGAAATGAAAAAAAAAATAAAATTAAAACAAATAAAACTGGATTAATTACCAGGTGCGGTCATATTATTTTAATTACTTTTAATTATGTTAAAAATTCTTGGAATTACTTCTACTTCCAACTAGCATTGCATTACAACCAAGCAAATAATTTTTAAAAGACAAACAATTCGTTCAATTTGTTATCTCGATTACCACAATTAAACTTGGCGTAAGTACGTGATCAAAAACCACCTTTATTCTATCAAATTTTAATTACTCACCTGTGCAAACTTTGCAGTATAATAAACCATGTATTAGTAAAGGCTGAGCTCAAGCTGAGCTCTCGATAACTATATAGTTTGTGACTTAATTATTTGAATGATTTTCATACGGAAAAAAACGTTTGTGACGTAGACACAAATTTCTGACACGTGACTGAGCTTCTGCCTGTGTATTTAATTATTAAATTTAATCATGTTGCGATTTCACTGTATATGTTAATCGGTATACACATGGCCAACTGGATTCACTGTATCTTCAACCAGCAGAGTTTTTATTAATTATACAGAGTAAGTACACATTCAAAGAATGCTTTGAACAATATGTTAATACAAAAAAATCTTTCAGCAAAACAGGAAAGATTATGACCGTTGTCACCGTTACACTCACTATTATGAAAACATGACAAACATATGGCCTCAAATATGTAAAACAAATGTACGCATGTATTTTGAGTGTTACTATTTGAACACTGAGTAAACTGATGTGCTATCGCGGGGATCAAAGTAACAAACATGCATGTAAACTTAATACCGCTATATTGTCCCTCCAAAAGAACAAATTTACTGTATTTCGAGCATGCTTGTTTTAATTGCTTCGATAGTGCAACTGACTTATATGAATACATTATGAACGAGAGTTCGTGGATATAACCAAAATTCCAAAATGGTTTGGCAAAAATTTCTTATAAATGCCACCCCCCCCCCCCCCCCCAAAAAAAAAAAAAAAAAAAATCTTATTATGTTTAACATACACATTGAGGTGACCATGGAATGTGGAATTATGCTAGTGTGTATACACCCGGTAACAGTCATCCGAACGGGACAGTAAAACCGAACACAAATATAAGTAGTAAACAAACGACATTGAAAGCCACAGATAATTACGTAATACCTACTTATTGGGGTTTATATCATTATTTTATATATTTTACTCCATTTCTACACTAACGATTAATAAAAGTCTTTCCTAAATGGGGTTTTCCCTTGCTTGCGTTGTCTCCATGAGTAGGGGGTTCAGCACCAGAATGAGGAGGCTAGAGTCAGCACCTGGCCCATGTAGTGCACTGTTTTAATGAGCATACAGTTTTTCATCAAGCTAATTTTACATTAAAACTGTGAACAGTATTGTCAATATGTGTTCTAAAGAATCAGTTCAGCCTTTATTACCTGCAAACGGAATCCATAGCTCCTAAATGTGGAATTCAGTGTGCCTATATACCCCTCATTCACTTACGTAGTGCATGTGCACTACTCTTGCTATCTATGTTCCAAAGTATTTTCTGAGTAGGTTATAACAGGTTTATAATTAATTATGAAACTTATTTCTCATGAAAAATTATATGAGTATAATAGTACAAACATTTACCTTGCTGCTTTATGTTACCAATTTGTGCACCTATATGCAATAAAAACTGAATCTATTGCAATGTTTTCTTTCCATGTTACTTTATGGTTTCCCAGACCATCAGACATTCCTAGTTTCTTTTAGTTGAACTTTTGATGGACATTATAGTCAGTAGTTAAATCATTGATTCCAATTGGGATCCAATGGCCCACCAGCTAGTGGGACAGCAAAGGGTACTTGGGATTATTAGATTTTGAGTGTCAGAACCGACAATATTGTTCATCAAAATGGTGAAAGTATGATATTGTACCCTTATTAATAGCCTTCAAAACTTTGATAAAATTGAGTTTCTGCAAGTTCATTACCTCTAAAAGTATAGCCAAAAGTATGTTCTCTCATCAAATATATGTATCATGTTCTACAGTGATTTTAATTGATCATAAAACTTCAATAAGGTATTCTGTATAGCTATCTAATGTAGTCAGTTGCTACTTATTTTGATCCTCAGTTTGTCTTTGACTACTGTAAAAAATATGTGACAAGTATTTTGGGATTGCTTGAATTTTTTATTGCTCTTAGGAATTTCTAGGTAAATTATTTTCAGAATTTCACTATAAATACAAGAAGTCAGTCAGAATCATTAAGTAGATCATATCACTTGTATTAAACTGGGTAGGGTGTTCCAGGGAAAACAGTGCAAAACATTGCGTAGGTCATATCATTTTGGGTTGGGTGTTGCAGAAAAGCACTGCAAAACAGTGTACAGGTCATACCAATGGAGATAGACAGCAGTGCAATACACTGAACAGGTCATATCACAATGACAAAATGAAGCCAAGGTACATCATTAACAGTTTAACTAACATACATTCACTGTTTTTTATGTGAAATATTCATACAAACAAAATACATTCAGAAAAAAATTGCTTTAAATTCCAAAATATGTTATATACTTAGAAATTAGTAAAGTTAAGGATTCCAGTGTCTATCGTGTATATCAAAAGTATCATTAATGCATGACAGAACATAAATTTCCTAGAAGCAACAAGGTAGATATATGTTTAGCATTTGTAGAGAAGGCTGAAAAGTCTCGCAGCTACAAAAATCTAAAAATGAAATTTCTTCAAGATCTTCAATTTGCCTATGACACATCTCAACAATTGTATAATGTATATGAAACTACTTTTAGTAATCATAAATAAAGTTTTTAAATAGATCTTCATATAATAGGAAATAATTGTGATTCTAAAAAAAACACTATGCAAAGAGTGTCAAAAATATCAGAGTTCCACACAAATAACTTTGATGAGGGACTGTGAATTGAGTGCAGGCTGGGGTTGGGCATCAACTATTCTCAAATATTAGTGTGTGGATTGAGAGAGTCAACTGCAAGGGGTCAATAATATGGTGATTTTAGTAGATCCTGATGGAGTTCTTTGGGGGAAGGGATCAAGAGGTTTTAGTACATAGTGTGAATGAGTGTTGAGAGACACACAGAACCTGAGTGGGGGATCAATGATGAATGTCTTGAGCATTGTTTTACCAGATGATATTTTAATAATTATTTATCTATAATGAATTTCAACACAGGAAAAAGCAAATTTTGACATGTTCAAAAGTCAACATGTATCTCTATTAGCTTCATTTTTATTTCTTCGCTGTTCACTTCATTTTCTTATTTGCTTATTTCATGGATGATATAATTGACAGATAACTGAACATATGGGTTCTTAACCCTATCCAATATCCTTGCAAATACCCAAGAAACTTTGGTCAAGTAAAACGTTTCACAAAGTACAATGAAATGGTGTGAAAGATTAATAGCAACTATCATAATTGTAGCATCTGTAACAAGATGTCATATATGCAATGCCTCTTTTGAAGTTTCTTAGCTCTAATGCATATGATTTGTATACACCTGTAATGCCACTGCTTCTATTGCTGCTGTTGACACTGTTATTCTTGATGTTCAAAATGATGTTGACATCCGTCACAATTTAATAAACTGACTTGAATTGTAAACGCTTAGTCGTTGTTTGATCATTTGTCACGGGATGCTTGACAGATAATGCTTTTTATTATTATAATTTGACTTTAGTGGTACAAATAACTCAAATAGAAGCAAATATTTGTTACCTCTGCAGACTAACACTCTCGTCTCCTATCTCTGAGGTCGGCAGTCCAAACCCTGTACCATATGTGAGAAAGTTGGTATTTTCTTGCCATTGGTCAGCAGTTTACAGTACAGAACCTTGACCAACTGTATGAACTGGTTTCCTCTGGCCACAATACTACTCATCATGATATGACCTGTACATTGTTGAAAGTGACATGAAGCCACAAGTAAATACATACTTCTGCAGACAGTTGCATCAAATGAACTGGTTTCCAAATAAATATACCAAACAGTAAATAGAAATCATTGAGCTTCTTTTTACCACCGCTGGTCTCCCCTTCACATGGAATTAAAATACCTAACCAACCCCACTTGATTTATATGACCAAAAGTCAAAGTTGGTGTTTTATGTCCCATTCCATAGCCAGGGTCATATTGGGACAGGTCCTCAACCTTACCATTTGTGGGACTCGAACCCACAAAAGTGACAGCCTATTATAAGATGGCAAACTTGCTAACCACTAGGCCACCTAGGACCTCATTAATTTATATGAAGACCAAGTATATACTATTATAGTGAAGAGACCAAACCAGCCCCTCTCCATTCAATTCTTTGGTCCTGTTTCTTGGGTGCTGTGCCTTAGAATCTGTCTTTTGATGGAGATTAAATGTTATGAAAGTAATATTAGAAATTCATACAGTAACCAAACAAGAACATAATTTACTTCAAGTACTTGTATCAATCAAAATTCAAGCACACTAATGATGGAGCAAATTATTCAGGAAACATAATATTTTGATTATGATAAAATGCATCTCCACATTATATTATAATGGCCAAGCAATAGTATGGCTTTAATACTGCCACATACATACCCCAAATACCGCAACTGCCCACTTATTTTATTTTATGAAATAATGAATGATCATTCAGCCACTGGGGAACCGTGCCCCAGCTGTCCATAGTTAGAATATTTGTTTTTATACTGCCGTTCGGTTTCACTGTCCTGTTTATTGACGTGAACCACTGAGTAGGTACTTGTGTTAATCAGTACTTAAGTACATAAACGATTGGCCAAATAAAACTGAAGTATTATATATATTAAGGTAAAATATGCATCTCCATTTTACTACACAAAGGTTAAATAATAGCTCGAGTTTTGTACTAACGTGACGTAAAAAATCAATAAAGCGTTCGGATCCACTGTTACCCGGTGTAATACATAGATGAATTGATTTCCAGTAATTGTTTTGTCTTCAACATCCTTTTCAGCTCATAGTATAGGTCATGTCCATAAAAGTATAGGTCAAGGTCCATGCCAGGCTTGGTTTCACAAAACTTCCTTTGGTAAGCAGATCTTAAAGTAAAGAAAGGTGTGTATTTCCTAGCTTGGGGAGGGCATCCCTTAAATTCTGTTTCATAAAGCCGTTCTGTACCTCCCCAGTAAGAAAAAAGAAGCCCTTAAATTTCATGTAGTTGTGCAATTGCAATTAACTTTTGAGGCCTCACAGAAAAAAGGGGCTTTGTAACACAAACCTATATTAAAGGAGGGAGAATAAAATCTTAAATAAAACCTTAATGCCCCTGTTCCACCAAAGGATTTATCCCCGATTCGTCCTGGGACACTTAATCCTTGAGAGTCGGTGAAAAACACATGAAAAATGAACGGGAAAATGGAATCCTGATCCAGGTCTGGGATCAAACCCAGATTGTCCTCAGGAAGCCTTAGGAAGCCTCAGACGTCCTCAGAGAAGTGACGATCGTTCCCCGACTATGAAGCCAATAAATAAGCCACGTTTGTGATGGGTTTCAATCCCGTCCTGTCCGGGATATACAGACTGGGTTTCAGACTGGTCTGAGGCTTCCCCAGGCCTCCTGGGATTAATAACCGATTTCTTCAGACAGCAATGGCCAATTTTTGTTCAGGTCTGGGACTAAGTCCAGGCCTCCTGGGATTAAGGGTCGCAGGATGCCACAGACAACATAGGATTGTGTAAATTTGGGTCTGAGGAGGCGCCCAGGAAGCCTGAGACTGGGAAATTTGTGGGTAGGGGCGAAAGTGGATTAGTTACAGTCGTGGCAAGTATCAAACATATTTGATATTTTTACCGACACATTTTTTGGAAACCGATCCCCCAAAACCCTTAATCGGGAGCCTAAGTCGTGCAGTGGAACAGGGGCATAACTTTAATGTGCTCTTTATCTTGAGCCTCCTTGAAGCCAGGGGTGTAACTTTAGTGTACAATGCACAGGTAGAGCATTTTGTTAGTAGAATCCTTGATAGATACACAATACAGTCCTCGGAATTATATCATCCAAGTCCCTCAAATCTGAGGGAAAGTGTATCTGCTCCCCCTCTGACTGTGTTTGTTTTAACTAGGTAGGGTGCTGATAATAAATTACCACAAACCAAAAATGATTCACATCTGGGGTTTCTTGTCTAACTGTAATCCAGTATTTCACATAGTACAAGACACAAATTAGCCTTTTTTTATAAAGTTGTGTACAGGAGTATTTCATGTATCATTATACTTGGCTTTTGTGCAACCATGCAAGTTTTTTTGAAGATTGATTAAACAAAGTAGTACAAATATTTGGGTCAATGTTTAATTTAAGGAATAGACTAATTGGTGCAGTGTTTAAGGATGTAATATTTTCTTGACTTATTTGTTTTTTTTTTTTTTGGAATTATCCATAGATCTTAGGATGCATATTTGAACTTAAGAAAATGTGCCTAGTCAGGAAGATTAATTTATGACTATGAAAATTTTTTGTCCTACAAATGTCCTAATTTTTTGTGCTCATAGGAATGTATCACATTATACACAGATATAACAATGTTTTTTCATCAAGCATTAGTAATATAAATAGGAGTACTCAGAGAACACAATCCTCTGCCAAGGCATGTAATATCTAACTAGAAACTGTGTTGACTTGACCCAGTGTTCCCCCAGGCTGGAAATGACAAAGTACAGTGAAAAGCTTGGTGATCCTGATCAGATCAAAATTAATATGGATCTAAGTTGGATCAAGACCCATGTTCAATTTTTTTTCAAGAAAGTCCAAGGTGTACTATTTGCATAATCCAACAAACACACAAATAAATAAAGAAAAAGACATCAAACAGCAAATACACACAAAATAATTAATTCCACAAATCACACACTAATAATTGAATGGGAGAATTTAGAGGGCTTTTCTGTAACATTTATTACCCTTATTGTCTTTTCTGTATGGTGTTTTTTCTACAATCCAGCATGCCGAAAAGGTCTCTAACTGAGTTACAATTCGAGAAGGATTACTTAGGATTGACTTCTCCTCTGGTACAATATAGCTGTTGCCAGGTCCAGCTCTGATGGACAGATATTATGGGTAGGGTAACTCAGGCCAAACTCAAGGATGAGAGCATTGGTCTCTCAAAACACAAAGTCAGCTGACACAGGGCCTGTTCATGGGCACTGATTGGCAGTGATTGCTTGTTTTAATTTTATCTATAAGATAGGTCATGTGATATTTTTTTATATCTTTTGTGTAGATAAATGGTAATAAAACTGAAAAAAAACCCTGAAATCTAAAAGAGTTTAAGTCTCAGAGCTGGTACCAATGTACCATTATATATATATAAGTTCATACACCTGGAACCGAAAGGGTATAAATAAGTACAAAAAAAGCAAAAATTTACAATGAAAAAAAATACCTACAAATTAAACTAAAGAAATTAAAAAAAAAATGACACAATAAAAGAAACTGTCACAATTATCCAGTTTATATCATTAATATAATTTACTTTTGCAGTTAAAGAATAATGAGTTTAGTACATGTGAGGTCAGTAAATTGGAATTTGTCAATTTGCAATTCAAAGATACATATTCTTGATGGATTTACACATTATATCAGTAAAATGGAATTGCTTCAATTTGTCTTTACTCAAATGTATCAAATATGGAATATTTACTCTGCAAACCAAGAACCCCATTATTAGCCATTAGTGTTAAATGTAACGATATGGGGTTAACTGTAAGTGTCTCATTTTTGTTAATTGCAAGGTAAACTAAACCTATTTGCCCCACAAACTCATTATTTGCATAATTCACATGTTACAAGTGCCACAGTCGAACTGATGGGAAGGTCTGTTGATTGATATCCAATAAATCTGACAACCATTTAAATTTTGACCACTTTAGTACCTGAGTTATGGATTTTGCCTTTGTGCAATTATGTGTTGGTTAAAATCCAAACACACATTACTGCTATTCTAGAAAAAAAACTCGCAGTGATTGCCTATTCAACAGTGCGTGCATCTTTTCCTGTTCATTCTTTTAGAAAGGCAGTCCTGCCATACTGTGCCCATTAATAAGTGAGTAATCAGTGTATTACAGTTTTCCATCCAAGTTCAGTAGATCATCACTTTATGTCGGGTCAGTAACAACAAGGAATTCTTTCAAGAATAATTGTTTTCATCCCTTTATTTTCTTCAAAGCATGTACACGAACATGGTAGTTTCAGAATAACTTATAAAGTAATACCATTTTTAACAATGTCAACTAAATATATTATGTCTAAAAAGAGTTGCCTTGTGCTAGTTAAAGGTAAATGCCTGATATACTGCTGATACTTGTCAGCATATATTTCGACCCCCTTGGGTTAGAGTATGGTCTCATCAGAGGCTGAGGTAATCTTAAATGTGACCCCCTAAGGTACAAATTATAGCTCTGGCAAGCTCCATCATTAAAGAGCCCCGCACAGTACTATTATTGATTTTTTGGAATCAATCAATACCCATGAATTAAATTTATTGATCATTTTGTTATTTTATTGATCATGGGAAGATTGACATAGTTTGACCCGATTAGATGTTCTATGTAATTAGTGTACCTAAAAGTGGTTGCCATAGTAACCTTAAACTCGAATTCACTCTATCCCATTGCCTCCTCAGTGCCTTAAGGAGGTTAGGAGATGGTCAGGCTGACCAATTTAATTGTAATTGTCAGATTTCATTTTATATACATTTTTCCATGTTCTACCATATTGTAATAAAATGAGTAATTATTATACGTAACGTAAGAGATTCCCCCATAGTTTTGCTATATATCTGTCACTATGTGTAATATATTCCAATATACAAACAAGTAGAGGGGTATAGGAGTATAGGGGCACCGACTATACCAATAAGAGGAATTATTACTACACATATTGGTGATGCTAATCGAGGTATGGTTGGTACATCCCAAATTAAGTATTATTCTTGGTTATGCACCTATATTGGATATCTGGGTTGGTAATAGTGTCTAGCCATTGAATCACAGTGAATCTCTCGTTTTTGTGAGAGTGGTGTTCTAAGTGGAAATGTTAGGATCGGTTTATGGCAATGTGCCAATAAATCCTTTCTCTAAATGGAATAGCTGTTCTACCAATTTCTTGGTACTGCACATTAACAAATTTTGTGTGTGTCTTGCCTTCTGTTTTATTTCAGTTGGCTGGCTTAATGTCTGTTTCGCTGACCTAATGCCTTGTCTGCTCATTAAAGCAGTTGCAGAGTGTCATCACTTAGAGTAGATTGGGTATATGAATGTCCAATGCAACTGTGATGCTAGTGGTGGACTGTGCGCCCCAAGTTTTCATGGCAGTGACAATAGACTAACCATTAATACCATTATTAACATAAGACAGCATTTCTTGTTCAGTGTACTTTGATTTAATTAATTTCTGTAGTTGTGATAGGCCCAAATTTTTGTCGTGTTTTTCCACACTTAAAGATACAGAAAATTAAAAAAAAAAAAAATTTATAGGCCAAAAAATTCGCTCAATGGATGCACAGCCCAAAATTTTGTCTGTGTCAATAAAGTTAAATGCTGGATCAGTTTTTGTCCCAATCCAGGTTTGTAGATTCTTTCAAATGCTTTCTACTCTGTTACAGCCTACAAATAAATGTGTAATTGTTTCACAACATTGGCCACATAATCGGCAAATATTTGAGTCAGATAGTTTAATTTTTCTTGTGTACCAGGAATTCTTCAGATAATTCTATATTGGAACCATATGAAACTGTTATCGTAAACACTGAAAAAAGTTTTCTTTTATAAATTTGTTTCCAAAAATGTATGTCATGGTCTCTGTATAATTTTTGGCACCATTTTTGTTCACATGGGCCCTCATTACTATCATTGAGAATATGGTGAAAATATCTTCCACCTTTTTAGGGCTTTGTATAAATTTGCATATGGAAAGGAATGTTCAGTCTATCTGACAAGAAATCAGTTCCATTTCCAAACTGCAATATAAATTTCTAATAATCATTTTAATGTTAAAATATTTCAAAAATTTAACATTCATATGATATTTGCTATTTATCTCTTGTAACTGTAACAGATTGCCTTCTTCGTTCAAAACATCTCCTACCAAGTAGAGACCCCTTTTAAACCAGTCTGGGTAAAATATACTTTTTGTGCCTATTTTACTATTTTACCAAATGCACTGATTTAAAATATCCTGATTTGTTTAAATTTTTTGTATCTCATTGAATTTATCTGTGTATTTGAAAACTGTGTTCCAAAAGGGGTTAAGTTTAGAGGCTGCAGTTTAACCGTTTACAATTTATTCACATCTCTAAAAGTAGTCTCTAAAACTTTGCATAAAGCTGCAGTGTTCGCTCTCGAGCGCGATTTCGCGAGTTTGTACACACTCTGGGGCGAGTTGTCGCAAAACCAATTCACTACCGCGTCTGCACTGTCGCAAAACACTCAAAACAATCAATTGCCGAAGAAATTCGTTTGTTATCGGAAGCAACGACATACAGATTTCCTTATAGAAATAGGGGAGAAAGACACGAAATTGAGTTCATTTTATTTGATGAATCCAGCTAACAGTAACTCTCGTGAGAATTAGTGTAATCTCGCGTGATTTCAGTGCTTTTTTTGTTGAATTTTTGTTTCTCGTCTTCTGGAGGCGAAACACTCGAAACAAGTACTGCCCAAAGAAATTCGTCCATTATCGGAAGCGACGACATACATATTTTACCAAAGAAATAGGGGAGAAAGACACGAAATTGAGTTCATTTTATTTGATGAATCCAGCTAACAGGAACTCTCGTGAGAATTAGTGTAATCTCGCGTGATTTCAGTGCTTTTTGTTGGATGTTTTGTCTCCCGTCTTCTGCAGGTAAAACAGTCGAAACAACTACCAACCGAAGAAATTCGTCTATTATTGGAAGCAAAGACACATATTTTATCAAAGAAATGGATGAGAAAGAGACGAAAATGAATTTATTTTATTTTAATACTCCAGATTACAGTAAATCTCACGAGAATTAGTGTATTCTCGCGAGATTTCAGTGCTTTTTGTTTATTTTTTTATCCATAGAAAGCAAACAATTAACCAGTGTTTTCACCATTTCTTGTCTTCTAGATGTAGGAGACAAGAAATGATGACATCACTGGTTTATGTCTTCTTCCAGTTAAGTACATGTGAGTAGGGTTTCATTGGGCAATTCCTTCATATTATTATCTCTTGTAAAACATGGCCAGTTCTAGTGCAACTTCCCCCAAAAGGCCCAAACAGGAAAGACATTTTCAGAAAGATTGGCAACTAAAGTGGCCATGGATTGACTATAAAGAAGATCAAGGTGCTATGTGGTGCAAGTTATGTGTAGCACACAAAAAGAAAAACACTATGACAGAAGGCTGTACAAACTTTAGAACCACTACCATAGAGAGACATAACAAAAGTGTAGACCACCAAAGAGCAGTGCAAGATGATGTTTCCAGTAAGAGTATGGCAAAAATTTTGACTTCGAACGTGGATAGAAATGATGCAGCTATTCTACATGCTTTAAAAACTGTATATTTTGTGGCAAAAAATGATATTGCTATGAATAAATTTGGGGAATTCATAGATTTTTTGATTTATCAGGGATGCAAAGGTATTGAGCAACTGAGCCAAACATATCGCTCTCATTGTGTAACAGATGATATGCAAAAATGCATTTTTGATGTAATCATGGAAGATATTTCTACAAAACTGAGACAGGCAGACTTTATTTCACTCTTAACTGATGAGTCTTGTGACATCTCCAACCTTAAGAAGCTAAGTGTATATGCCAAAATTTCTTCCAAATGTAGAACAGAGACATTTTTTGTTGAAAATGTCGAAGTTAAAGATGGCAAGGCAAATACTATAACGACTGCATTAATTGAACTGATAGACAAAATGCATCTTCACACATCCAAAGTTATTGGCCTCGGAACAGATGGTGCCTCGGTAAGCAAAGAAATTTTTGTTTTAATGTCTTTTATCCTTGTAAAACCATTATTGATGGGCTATTTTACCAGAAACATACTTCTGTATCATGCTCTCTGGAATATAGGTGAGCCAAGTTTGCACCATTTTACATCACCAGTACATTGCAATTTATATGGTATTACAGACTTTATACATTTTTTTACTTACTTTTGTCTTTGCATTCACACATCCACATATAACTTCTCTGGGGCCTTATTAGTGGCTAACTGATCACAATTTTCGGTATGTGATTTGTCTCCTCTGGGCTTCCAAGTGTCGAGTTTCCAAATGTGAAATGTTGAGCCCAGTGACATCCTCCAAATTATGAAATATGATCAGTAGATTATTACTTACCTTCTATCATTTGTTGATATTTTTTCATATTTCTAGGTCATGACAGGCAAGAAGACAGGGGTTGGTGTACAGTTAAAAGAACAAATAAATCCGTACCTGATTCAGATCCACTGTGTGGCCCATCGTCTTGCATTAGTCACCAGTCAAGCAGCATCTAAAGACAATGTTCCTTACTTAAAGACTTACCAGGATTTTTTGTGCAACATCTTTTATTGGTTCAAACACTCTGCCCTTCGCACAGCTTCTCTCTCTTCTCTACAGGAAGTATTAGATTCACCACAGATCAAAATCAAGGAAGTTCATTCAGTGCGTTGGTTTAGCTTTTACAATGCACTTGATGCTATTTTTAGATCTTGGGCACCTTTGGCCACTTTGTTGGAACAAGAAGCCACTAAAGATGCTAAAGCTAAGGGTTATTTTAAGATTATGACAACATCACAGTTTATATTAATAAGCCATATTCTAATGGATATTATACCCATAGTTACACATTTGAATGTTTTATTCCAGAAACAAAATCTAGATCTCTCTGTTGTGGGCCCTGCAGTAAAGAGTGTTCGTGAAGAATTAAAACGGCTAAAAGTTGAACAAGGAAAATTTGAACTTGATGCTGTTACAGCTTTACAGGATAAGGCCACGCATTTCAAAGACATTAAAATCACTGACAATGCCAAGTTAAGGGAATCAGCTTTTTCCACAAAGATTCGATTCATTGATAACATTTTAGAAAATCTTGATACAAGGTTTCCTGATGATGTTCAGAGTTTGGTTTCTGCTTTCTCAGTTCTTGGTGTGAGAGGGTTGAGGTTTGTATCACAAGATGATCTTCAGAGTTATGGAACAGAAAAAATCATGACACTGTTTGAACAGTATAAAGCCTCTGACTATATTGCGCATGAAAGTGGTATATTAAGGCAGGAGTGGTCATGCTTAAAAAAATTGATAATTGAACAACAATATGGTTACTCAAAAATGGGTGAGCTGTGGCAAATAATCAGTGATTTTCACAGTGATACATTTCCAAACCTACTTAAACTAGCTAACATAGGTCTGGCATTGCCTGTGCACACAAGTGATGTTGAAAGAGGTTTCAGTGCCCAGAACCTGGTAAAAACAAATATGCGAAACCGCATCTCAAGTCAGAAAGTGGAACAAGTTATCACAGTTAAACTTAATGGGCCAGAACTCTCAGAGTTTGATTATAGTAGGGCCTTGAAGAAATTCAGAGAAATGAAGAAAAGAGTGTTGCCATGATAAATGTTGATTTTGTTAATCATTATCACAGCAAAACCGACTTGGTCTATCAATAATTACTTAAAGTTCATTGATCAGTGATCCTTGAAAATGATGTATAATGGACATTTCACACCATCATTCATATGCGTGTTACAACATGTGATGGTGTTCTTATTAATTTGATGGTATGTGTTGTAATTTGATGGTGGGTCCATACTAAATCTATGCATTGCTGAAAATAAATATATGTAATTTTTTCCAAGACTTGTGTAAATTCTGTCTTACTTCTCTGAAGGCTGTAGTATATTATTATCTCCCAAGCCTCCAGATGAACTAACATAATTCCTATTCCAGTGGCAGCCTTTATGAATCTCAGAAACTGTAAGGGGAGTTTGGGAGAGAACGGTAGGAATCACGACTATGACCTTACCTTTGGCTACCTTCCAAAATTTTGGTTGAAATGGGCTCAATTTCCCATTTGGGCAAACTAGAATCCTGTCCCAGTATGATCCTAGCTGTTGATGGAGGTGCAAAAGCTTGACTTTGACATTGCAAATAACTTTTTTAGATTGGTTACTGTATTTCCCTTTAAGTTTCATTCCATTATTGTAACATACAGAATGTCTCACATTTTTTCACAGTTGTCTCGCCTTTTCAAGTGAAGGGAGACGGTCTGTCTCGCATTAAGTTTTGACCAGAGCGAACACTGAAAGCTTTTGAAGAGTCAGTGCTAAGGCGTTTTAGCCAACTAAGCTTCAAACTTTTTCTTCAAAATTGCACACATTTATCATGTTCAAACCACCTTTAAAATTTGACTTACATATATCCCTCCTAGATACACTATGAGGTTTGCCTGGCCATAAAAATGTATACAACATTGCTTCTATATCAAACATGACTATGTTTGAAGTATAAAAACTCATAAATAGGTGTGTAAAGTTTGAAAGTATCAACGTTTTGATGACTGTAATCTTTCCTATGGGTGTCAAAAGTCTAATTCCAAGAATTTATAATTTTCCTGGCTTAGCTAAAGCTTTGTTATAGTTAATTCTAGGAATATCAAGTAAGTCAGTTGAAAAATCTATATTAATAATACTGAACCCAGATTCTGTCCATTGGAGTTTGGCTGTGCTATAAAGTTTTATCTTGGAGTGTTTTTTGCTTTGACTTTTCTGAATTTACTTTTAGACCATCTCATGAACCAAAAATTTCCAGTACATACTGAGTTGCTCGCAGAGAAGAACTACTACCATCAAGCGATAATGTGGCGCCGTCTGCAAACGGAGTGACTTTAAATGTTAATCATTTGTTTACCAACAGGTGTGCCCTTTATGTCTGAATTTTTCCCAATTAATGAACTCAAAATTTCAGCAACAAGTACAGAACAGATATGGAGCAATGTGGTCTCCCTGTCTACAGCCTCTCTCTATTGAAATTGCATTGGATAAGAATCCACACTGTAATATGTGTGCATTTATATTATTATTGAATAGTTTTATCCAATCGATGAATTTCTCATCAAAGCCAAATTTTTGAACACTTTATACAGAAATTTCGAAGAGACAGAGTCAAAAGCTTTCTCAAAATCAATCAACATAAACAACCCTAGTATTTGTTTTTCTTCTGGGTAGTACATAAGATCATATATTAATCAAGTACTTTCACCAATATCTCTTCCTTGTATAAAGCCAGACTGACTTTGATAGACAAAATGTCTGAAAAAGGCTTTAGCCGTTCATCTATTGCTGCTGAAGCCAGCTTATAAATGACACATAAAAGTGATATTGGGTGCCAGTTTTGGTATCAATTTCCTATTCTTGAAATTATTCTGAGTTCCTGAAAGTTATTTTGGACAAAATTAAAGGTTAATATTCTCATCTTCATTTGTGATATATTTTTTTCTGAAAATATCATTCTGGAAGTTTTCTTATTGTAACTATCCAGAATATGATCCAGATGTTTCCCAAGATTAATCACTTCTTCCTTTGGTTAGGCCCTATGCACATCAAATTTCATATAGATCCTGTCATTAATTTTGGAGTTACAATAAATGCAAAGAAACAAATGAACCCAGAAACAGAACCTAGTGGAGTTAACTGTTGCTATTCATCATATCAAAGCTGTGGTTGGCAGTTTATATCACATTATCCATCAAACATACAGTCATAATTCAAAATTTCTGGTCTGCTTCAATTTCTGCCACTCCTGTAAAAAAGGGGCTAATTTAAAAAAAAAAATACTTCCATGATGTAGTCAGAAAAAAATGTCAAACATCTAGAGATCTTTTCAAATATTTGTAATTGACAAGTTTATTTTTAAAAAGAAAGTATCAGAAATGTTGAAATGGTCTCAAATGTAAATCAAAGGTTACATCATGAAAATACTATTTGACCATTGGATTTAAAGATTGAAAGAATTTTCTTCCGAACAGATATGTTGTAAGTATGAATTGCGAACCTTTGGGGTATGAGTTGTAGAACATCGTTTTTATAATGTTACTGCATATAATGTTGCCCTTTTAAAATGCAAGTGTATATAAAACATAATAAAGTCATCCAATTCTCCACACATTCCATGTTCTTGTTTTTGGTGAGGGACTTAATGAGGTGAAACCAGTGACTTATAGATCAATTGTTACACACTTATGTTCACCTAGCACTGTAACAAAAATGATTAAATAACTGTTTTGATGTATTTAACCTGTAAAAAGGGAGAATATGGAAATTGCATTTTGTTATGCATTGATTTTTCTGTCAATTCTTACAGTGCATATCAGTACAGGTATTGACATGTCCATTAATGAATTTCCTGACCGAGGTATAGGGCAAACAATCCCTGCATCACCAAAAATGTTTTAAATGTGCTTTTTTTAACAAAGATAAAAATCTGAAGTATGAAATTTGGATCTTGTTTGCTGGTGCCCAACAGTTTTAAGTGTGAGCTCTTTAACAGGCTTGCACTTTTAGAGATCACTATTTATTTTTATTTTTCATCTCTGGAATTTTATCAATTGTGAACTACTGTAAGTGCCTTACCAATGACTTTGCAGATCACACCTGTAGATCGAAGACTTTTTGGTCTTGTTAAGTGCTGAATCTTGTGCAACTATTACGTACTGCTTTTCCTCCATCCCTGAAACTACCCATTGTAATTTGACTTCGGCAGGGTTCATATAACGAAGTTTCAATATAGATTCATCTAGCTTCCCAAATTTCAATATCTGTATTAGAAATGTTAATTTCAATATTGTTTCGAATAAATTATGTGGCAGTAATGTCGAAGTATTTTTTATAAATATTTTAGATGTTGATTATCAACATTAGTTGGAAGATTTATTCTGAGATCGTTGAGGAAACTGAATGCTTGTGCAGTGGTCTTGTCATAGGATGAACTGTCTTTAAATATATGTATCCAGAGGCTGTTAAATGATGCATTTTATGGTCTAAAACAATGTATATTAATGTTGATTGATATGCAATTTAGTCAAATTAGAGTATTGATGTTGAAATTAAATACTAAATATGACCTGTAGAGTGAGGTGAAACTGACCCAAACCCAAATAAAGCAATTGATTGTGGTGAAATTCTCTAAAAGATTTTACAAGTGCTCATTTTTACAGTAACTCTGGAACTACGTCAGTGCTCATTGAAGGGCTGGAAATGTGCTTCTTCTTAGTCAGGAATTCAAAATGATGGTAACTTTCAATAGAAAATATTCGTGTTGGGATTGAAGCACATTTTCAAACCAGATATGAAACTCTAAATTGACTTGAAACATCTAATTCTTAGTCAGACATACCTAATATATTTAAGAAAGATCAAAAAGGACTCTTTCTACTAGTAGTGGAATATCTTTAAAGTAGTCATAATAAATAGTCAATTATGTAAACATTAATTATCAAAAGATAATGTTATTATGAAGTTCAAAAAATACTGCTTGATGAAATATTATTTGAAAATACTGTCCAATTAGAAACATTATGTGGTGTCACTTGGAAAAACATTTGATATCAAAATTGAAATTGAAGAAGCTTTATTGATCAGTCCAATAAAATACTGATGTAAGATCCCGTCCAGAGGAAATACCTTCTTGAGCATCTAAGTCTACTAAAGAGGTAATTCTACCTCTTTAAGACATCTACTTGTTAATAAATAAGTTTGATTGATATCTTCCCAAAAATCAGTTGTTTATGCAAGCTGATCCCAAAAGTTATTACAGACTGTGTCATGTATGGGTGTATTCCACTGGGGCCACCCTACAAGCGACTCTATGGTCAGTTTAAAAGTCAGGGATCGAGGACCAAAATCCAGAAAAAAGGGCACGAAAAATATGGGTCAGTTTCACCTCCCCAACAGACTGTGATGCATCCTGGCTTGTCTGGATCTATATCCTCACCTGACTTGGGGTCAGGGTGCTTTTCTCCACGACTAGACTGGAAACTACCTGGACGAGCTGTAAACCAGGAGTCAGGATCATGAGTCAGGGTCAAACCAACACTATATAAACCCCTTGTGGCTGCTGTAACTCATCATTTTTCACTGCACAGATGCCAGTTACACATAAGAGAGGCTTTCTACTGAAGCTTAGGGTACTTTTGTTTTTATTGAGTTTAATATTTTGACTTTCATTATGATTTGCAGACAGAAAAGGAGGATTCCTGGGTCATACTCTGGATCCTTCAAAGAGATGAAAAAGGATGCTATAGAACCCCCCTGACCAACTTAATACAGACTGATATCCCTGGTTGCTAGATTGGTGGAGCCACCGTATGTAAATTCGTCCCCAAGGTCTGCCAGGCCATCCTTGATGAATTCTAGGAAGAGTATTTGACCTGCCCTAATGATCCTGAAGACAAGAAAAATGTGAAGAAGTTCAGAACCAGATGACCCCCATGCTCTTGGGGTACTAGACAGAAAACATATAGCCATGAAGAAGCCAAAGAATTCTGGGAGTAAATATCACAACTACAAGGGCTTCTTTTCCCTGGTGCTCCTAGCCCTTGCCAACACCGAAATACAGATTCCTCTGAGTAGATGTTGGGTCAAGTGGATATTCATCAGATGCACAAATATTTAACTGCAGCAAGTTGATGAAGAAGATTGAGGTTGGCACCTTGGGGCTTCCACCACCTGAACCCTTGGGGGAGGGAGGACCAGATTTTGACTATTTTTTGCAAGGTGATGATATCATTGCCTTGATGCTGTTTCTTGTAAAACCCAACAGCAGAAGACAACTCACAACGGAAGAGAATAGCAAACTACAGGATCTCCAAAGGCATCAGGGTAGTGGAGAATGCGTTTGGAATCCTGGCAAGCAGATTCAGGGTGTTACTGGAGCAAACAAAACCAAAGGCAAAGCAAAGGTTGTTAGAGACATTGTTTTGACATGTGTGCTGTTGCACAATATGCTGAGGACACACCTGAGGGTGGAGCAGATGACATAACAGTGCACCCACCCCAGCAGATGACATAGCAGCAGTACAAAATGAACAGGTGGTGTATGTGCCCGATGACACCTACAGGAAGTCTTTGAAGGAAGCTAAACATCAGCAGACTGAGCAGAGACCTACTGAAAGACTATTTCAGTCATCTTGGTACATTGGCTGGGCAGGAGCACAGGGTCTGAGATGTGACAAGCAATCAATCAATCAGTTGTCCAGGTGCTTAATCTCCGTATCAACGGATTCTAAGGCACACCATCCAATCCGTAAGGCATAAATCATGAGACATTAGACATGTTCCGAGTCGTTGCCAGGGAGGCGGTCCGGTGTTCGGTAGTAAGAAGCTATGGTGGGAATGATTTCTGAAATAGGTAGGTTTTGAGTCGACTTTTGAAACTGGAGAGATTTGGAGCACTGCGTATATCATATGGAAGATCATTCCATAACTTAGGGGCATCATATGAGAAACTATTGTTAAATTGGACCTTTGATTTATGGATGGAAGGACAGTAAGAGGGAACCAGAAGACAAGCCGATCCAAGCAACTACCCTTGGGATAGAAGAAACTGGCATCTATCAGTCCTTTTCAGGACTACCCAATTATTTCAAAAACTTTTTATCTAAGCTAGTGTTGCACCAATTACCCCCCAAAATTTCCCTCCAAAATCCAATACATATCCAACAAGTTTCCAAACCATTTCCAACCAAATCACAAGTCCCATAATGGTGTTAAATAACTTCAACACAAGTTATGTAAAAATGTCCCACATTAAAAGTCAAATTTTGTAAACCCTCAAAATAAAGAAAAATCTTTTTTTTTTCAAATTTTTTTCTGGCAAATTTGCACAGTATCTAAATTTTTCTAGAACTTAAAAAGTTTCTCAAAAGGTCGGATCCAAAGGTCAAAATCATTCCCAAAAATATGACAGATTCTTAAAAGTCTAAGTGTTTGTTTTTCTTTTCGTTTTGTTTTTGTTTGAGTGTGCGTGTATAGAGGGTGGGGGGGGGGGGGGGACTCACCTGACTCACTCACTCATATACTCCTCTTTTTCTGTGTTTGGGGGTTATGTGTTTGGTTTGGGGTAGTGTAATGCATGTTTTTTGTTAAAAAAACAAAAGCCTATCAATAAGTCAGCCCAACTTATATCTCAACACTAAATCCTAAGTTAATATGTGAAAAAACAAAAGTTTATCTAAACACTGCCAGGTGAGATCTGTGAGATGCCAAAGCCCAATGATGAATTGTGCAAACCGACTCTCCTTATATAGACATAGATCCCGTAACTGACAAGCCGCGGGTCTGTAAAATGTTGGTTTCCATTTACGACTTGCTCTGGTGTGCTCCCGGCTTGTCCTGCTGAGATATTGCCAACTCTGCGACCAAAGACCTGGAGACTTCCCATAAAGTACAGTCAGTTTTTGTCTATGGCCTGTTGGGAAGTGATGTCTGGGTACTTGACAATGATAGGCTGGCAAGTGCTTCCAGACAAGGTGGTTATAGTATAGGACAAGACAGGAAGGATCAAGTGTCAAGGAGGTTCGGTGAAATATCAAACATGTTTGATATTTTGCCAATCCACCACAACAAGCCAAGAAACTACAACCAATCCTAGCTGACTCTGTAAACATTGCTCCTGACCCTCCAAAAATCGATACTGACAGACGAGACGGCCTCAGTGGAACACCCCCATTGATTCCATCTGCAAAACATTTTATAGAGTTTTAAATCTTGGTTGTAGTTGTATTCATTTAGTTGTTATTCAAATAAAAGACTTTTAAACATAATAGTTCTTCAGCAGCCAAAAGCTAATGGCCACAAAAAATCATTTATCTAAACAAATACATGTAGAAGCATTAGTTATGTGAATGAAAAATCTCTAAACAAACATTTCTTAACAACTGACATTGGTATAACTAAGAAATTAAAACCATTTAGACATTACTAGACCTATTTTGTTGGGATGGTGATGAACAAAATGTTAAATTGCAATACATGGCAGCAAATTAGTTAAAATGAAGAGGATTATCTAATGTTGCATAAAGAAAGAAAAGAATGAGTATCACTTGTGTTATAAGTATGTGGATAATTTTGGTGGCAATTGTGCATTTGAAAGTAAATGTAGAGTCACTTTCTTCTTGGTCTTTCAACCTGGAACCAGATGCAGAAATATATAGAGGTACATTCTGAAGCATAAAATCATTTTATAACAGCTTTTAGCCCTTAAAAGCTGTATCTGTGTTGTTTTTACCCATTGTGTTGGGTAAGGCAGGTGTGTACGGTTAGTGGGAAAACTCTCATCAGGGCTGTATCTCAGAAACCTTGGTGGGAGATTGGTTCGGGAGGTATATATGTGCAGCATAATAATGTGACCTTAATTTGATCATTGACCTTGCTGCAGTGCCCATAACCTTTAAACTATATCTTGGAAACTATATCGGAAGTTGAAGCTTGGGAAGGAAATTGATTGGGGTGTGCAGGTGTGCAATGTCATGCTGTGACATTGATTTGACCTTTGACATTGCCATAGTGCCCCTGATCTTTAAAATCTTATCTGAGCTATATCTGGGAAAGCCTAAAATGTAGGAAGTTGATACTTCGTAGGGACATTGGTTGAGAGTGAAGATATATATTATCATGGCTTCACCATGTTATAAAATTTGACCTTGCTGTGGTGACCTTGACCTTTAAAAATCTTGGGCTATATGTCAAAAACCATAAGGTGTAGGAAGTTGATAACTTGGCACAGACATAGGTTAGGTGGTGAAGGTGTCCAGTGTCATTGTGTGACCTTGGTGTGAACTTTGATCTTTGTTTTGCCAGAATATTTTCTACTGCCATATTTGAGACATATTCTTCAATCAAAAAGCTCTATCACAAACCTATCGGAGGGGGGTGGGGTGGGGTTATGGATCAGCATAGTGGAACAGGAGTGTTATTTCTCCTGCACCTTTACAGAACTTACACTTTGTCTCTCCTTATCTTTGCACTTTTTGTCCAACACTATTTCCCCAGGTTGTGGGGTACTGGCATGTCTGATGCTATTTTTTAAATTTTGTATTTGTTTGACATCATTCAGTGTTGTAAGATATGATGATAAATCTCCTGAAGTTTTTTTTAATCAATAAATAACTTGTCTTTTAAGCTAATTACACTCTTGGTTTAGTATCACAAAGTTAGGGCTAAGAAAAATTAGCTCAATGAAATATGGCCATATTTGGATTTGATTTTAATTTGTATTAATTTCATTTTTCTGTTACATTGGTCCAGTTAATTTCTCATTTTTACAACAAATATTATGATATTTCAAGAAATCATTATTCATCAGTTCTGCAGTAGTTTACAATACCCATGGCACCAAAGCCAAGGGTAGGAATAATTCTTAAATCATTGACCATTGAGACGTAGGCTGGTCAAAGTCAAGATCCAAGCCTCTGTTGAATGGATTAGGGTAAGTTTTTGTCTGGACTACATAGCAGCTGTTTTAATATATTTTCCTAATTTTTTTTCTTTCACTTTAGAATGTAACCTCAGCCTGCTATCTGTGGAGTACCTGGACCCTATTGAACCTTTGAGTCAATCCCACATGAAGTCTTTATCTGGCCTGTACACGAGTCATATCAAAAACTCCTCCATGTGGTGTGCTGATAGGGATTCACCGGGTGTGAATTACACCCTGGAGTTCAACTTCTCTAGTCCCATGATGATAACTGGAGTTAAAATCCGGGACAAGGAAACAATGGCATCTAACAACACAGGGTTCAGCTTTGGATATTTTATGGATGATGCCAGCGGGTACCAATGGACAGATTATGATACCTATGGAGATGTGGTAGGGCATAAAGTATTGAACTTATTAATTGCATTTGTCTATCTCATAAAATAGTGCAATAATGGATTATTTAGAATAGTTGACAGACTTTTTTGTATAAAAATCTACATACATTGTCACTTTCTATTCCTTTCTAGGGGAACCTGACTCAGTTTTGATTTGTTTATTACTAAGTATTTCTTGACCAATAGTGAAAGATTATATAGTTGAATTAGTATATGTGCAATCAGTTCAGTTATAACCTTAAATTGATTTACAAAACTATATGCAGTAAAAATTCATGTTTGTGTTTTAGAACATTTTACAAGAGTTGGACTATGGATTATTAACAAAACCAGTTGTTTCTACGGCAATACAAATTCACATCACCTCATACAATAACACTGAAGAGTGTGCCCATTTCGATATAAGGGGGTGCTACCCAGGTAAAATTTTACTTTACTTTGCTTTTCTCAGTTTTCTGGTAGTTATATATTTTGAATTCTGAATCATTATTTTGATTAATTTGGTTGTACAGTTCCAATTTATTGTCTAAATAATGTGATTTAAGAGAAAAAAAATTAAATCTTTTCAGAATTAAAATTTATTAATATATATAAATATTAAGATTTTTCCTACTAAATATGTACGTACATGAGCTATATCCTTTACTATTTTTCACAAACCACAACTGTTACTAAAGGGGTGTGAAATATATTCTTGTTTGAAGATGAGAATATTTGCATAATCCCGCAATTTCTCTTTGTATTAAATATTTGTACAAATGATTAGCCACCTCTAGTTCATGAAAAAAAAAACAATTGAGTAGAATTCCCATTAAGTTTAAGCATTTAATACCCGGGTAGATTCTGTGATGGCCCAGAATCTACCGGGTTAGATTCCAAAGTATACCCTGGGGGTAGAATATGAATGCCACCAGAATCTACATCCTGTGATTAGTAAGAGTTATGGAATATCAATAAAATGGATGTTACTACTATTTTAACCCCCAATTAGCCCTGAAACAGCATTGTGCAATTTATGTGGTGACATTGGTTTTAATATTTTGTTTGCACACAACATGATACTCACTTTTTATGCACATAATAATAATTGTAATATATTTGTGTAATACTCTCAGTGTAATAAAAATTTGTCTATATTCAAAGTTATCTATCTTACTGCACTATTTGTAGAGCTGAAATATTTCAAAAGATCTGCATACAATTCTCATCCATTTCTGAATTTTGACAAGTGATAGTACCAGCGTTAAATGATGTGCTTATATACACTTCTAAGTAAACCCCTTACACTAATTACAGTTTACATTATTACTATTTGATAGTATTTATGCCACTGATTCACATCACTAACCTTTCTCTTAGAGCAATCAGCTAGACTCAGTAGTTATTCCTTTGATTTCACCAGTTAAGACATGTGGATGAAGTGACTCATTTTACACACCATGACACTAGTTTTTCTTTTGATTTGATTGACTTTAATTAGTTGAAGCTGGGTCTTAGAATATATCAAAAATCTGTTTATTCTTTTAATATCATAAATTGGGATTAGTTGAAAGCCGAGCCTCAGTGTGTATCAAAAGCCTAGTTATTCTTTTGAATTCAGAAATTTGGGATCAGTTGAAACAGGGCCTTAGGGCAAAAGTCCTGTTATTCTTTCATAATTCGGAATGAGTTAAAGCAGGGTCACAGTGTACATAAAAAAGGTTCCATCAGTTTAGCAGCCTTATTGGGGCTCTGTTGAAAATCTGAATTACAAAATTCTAATACCCAATCACTTTACTATTAACTACTTTCACCTAATAACTTTGCTCAAGTATTACCGATGCATTACATTGCAATACAAACCACACACTTTTAATAAACAATAATTTGCATATACAGTTGTGCACATAATGTAAATGGTATGTAAATTCATTTCTCTGTGACCAGTTTTAAAAAGTATAAACACTTAGCCACATAAACTATCAGTTACCTGTACCAACTAAATGGGGGGGGGGGGAATTCTGGGAGGCCTCCCAAAGTCTACCCTGGGGTGTAATCTGGGAGGATGGGGTAGATTTGTAGATTTTGGGAGGGCACCAGAATCTACCCCGTGTAGATTCTGGAGGTCCCCCAGAATCTGACCGGGTATAAAATGAAGGGGGAGGACGGTATACTTTCAGAGTGTACACCAGACCTCTAATATCAATCTCTTGGTTTTTAACTTGTTATCTGACAGTCCTGGTTTTAGTGGAAGTATATTTTTGATTAAGCTTAGGTCAGGGTACAACTGTGTATAGTGTGAAATAGTGATGTCAATGGTGGACCTGTATTAAACTTTTCATTTCATTGGTGCTGAAGTAATACCAAATTCAGAGCGAATATTTTAAAAATGGTAATTGAAAATGTCATTAGCTTAGGCTTGGTAATGGTTGATACTATGTAAAAAATAGAAAAATGTAAATTCGAAGAAATTTCTCACATTTTAACTTTACATAAAAATGACCTTTATTAGCTTCAGTATAACTCTCCAAGATGTTTGTTATTTTATATAATGGCTTGCACATGCTATCATAGAGGTGAATTTTCAATATATCAGTGACAAGCAAACAAAAAAATTGGATTTTGTTTATTTTCAAACCCCTGGAGACCGATTTTGTTTTTTTGTAAAAGGTCCCACCAGTAGCATGAAATAGTTGAAAACTAATTTGAGGGAAAGATATCTTCTAAACCCTGAGCAAACTTAACTAATAGCTTCTAAAATTTTACTAATTTACTCCCCTAATATGGAATTTGCCCTTTGGGAAACCTCTTAATTTGCTTTGAAGAACCAGAATTATAATTAGACATTGAATTTCTTACTTTTTGTATGATTTGGCACATTTTGCTAAAATTGTTCTAAAGTCTAGTAGATGTACTCATAGGGTATAAAATAAAATTACCTAAAACTTTTTTGTGTATTTATGATGTCACAACACAGCAGTGTCAAGTGCCCTTCTGATGAAGTCACAGTATTGGATGATGCCATAGCTACTGTCACATGTATATCTGTTTTCTAGGTAAACTTTCGTGTGAAGATGTATTTTTCCGATATCACTGGGGTGCTCACTGTTACGCAGTCAGTGACAATAGTACATATACTCAGGAAGTGGCAGACAGCGTGTGTGCTGCTCTGGACTCCACACTGGTTGTCATAGAGACAGAGGCTGAACGAGACTTCATGGAGGACATCATTCCTGCCAAGTACTTCATGGCCCTCTACAGGGAATCAGACTTTTCTCACATGTGGCGTGATAATGGATACAAAATTCCCGTTAGTTGTGTTTATCTTTTATCCTTTAACATACAGTAGACTAATCAATTAAAAATTAATATTACTTGAGTATAATATTGGTTCTAGGTTTGTTTAGATCATCACATTTTAGTTCAATTGGTGAGCTAAAATGTCTACAGTATATGATTGTTGTTATTTTTGAAATAATGCTGCATTTTCTTATGTTTAGACCTCAAAACTACAGGCTCAAATTCTGCAATTTAAACCTAATTGCCTTAAGTTTGAAATTAAACGCTAGTTTCTAACTCACTCACATCCAAATTCTGACTGGATTTTTCACACATATTTTCTGTTTGATTAAGAAATAATCATTGCAATCAAATTAAAGGGAAACCTGGACAAAGGAAGATTGAGGTTTACATTCATAGTGTTTAGAGTGATCTGTTTAGATAGACTCAAACCACATTACAACTGGGATAAGTTGAACTCAGGTAAACTTATTTCCTTTTAAGTAGAAGTAAATATATGGTCTTTGTAAGAAGGCCATTTCTATTAAATTGAACCTGTTAACTAGAATCACTGGCTTAAAGTAGAGGCATTTCTCTAGTTGCTTAAGATTCCATTTTTTCAGGGTTACACAGTTGCTGATATCTCTGTTTGTAATAAATTGAGTGCAATACATAATTGACATTAGCATGATAAAAGAGTTGCTGTTACTTCCCAGAAGATACAGACTAACAGAAAGGGTAACTTGGCATAAGTTGTCATGTGACCATTAAGGTAATGCCGGACCAGTGAAGTCACTGTTTGATAGGCCAGATTTAAGAGTTGGAATGATATTTAATGTATTGTTTTGGGAGTTTGTTTAATTTAAGTGTAATGGCAATGTATTTACTGACTGTAACTGTAACTGACCCCTTTTTTCAAACATAATGCTTCTATGAGCATGCAGATATCCAAATGTTTTAAAAAATATTTTATGCAGTTTTTTTATTTATTAAAACATAAATTAATCACTACTCTCTGTTTGCCACCATTTTTGTAGGAAGTGACTATGCTTGGTAGATACTAATTAAAAATTTTTACCGCAAATAAACTTTGTTGAGAATCAATATCATAGGAAAACCCAGGAAAATCAATATGATTGCTTCACACACTGACCACAGTAAAATGGTTTTGTTAATTCAGGTTGAATTCACCTACTGGGATGACTTTGAGCCTTATGGACCCGAGTATTATGACACATCAAATTTGGAACATATCCACTTCAGAGGTGTCATACAGAGCGAGAACTTCATGTGGGCGGAAACCACAGAATACGACTCAGCAGCTTACATTTGCAAGAAAAGTAGTGACCGTAATGCTTTTGTTTGTTAATTTTAAGGGATCGTACAGGTGTACTGTATTGGATGTATTGGATAATGGATTTATATGGTGTTTAGAACGTGTATAGAGTTCAGACCTATCAATAGAAACTAGGGCTGTGACACTAGGCTGGGGTGTTCAAAAACACGCTGAGTTAAGAAATTACGCACAAAATAGCAAACCAGTTACTTGTGAAACTGTAAATATTGTTTATTTCCATAAACAAAACGAGAGATACCAAATTTTTAAGAATTACAATTAGTTTTCTTGACTTTTTAAATTTAATTTTCTCTGTTTTCACAGATGTTTAATATTATATTTTTGATAATTTTTTTTGGGGGGGTCGGGGGGGAGAAAGTTGCAAGTAAGAGTATACTATAGTATAATCAAATTAATAAAAATTCATTAACATGTAAAGTGTTGTAAATATACACAAAATGTAATACATTTTGGTTAAGGTAATATTTACTGCCATATTATCATTTATTTGCTTGAGGTGTTTATAATAGGAAATAAACAATTGGTTAGAATTAGAATGTGATTCGGGAACCCCCAAAAATGGAGTTGGGTTATGCGTTGCAATTATAAACCTTCTGAATCTAGGAACTCGGGCTTTACTTGTAAGAAGCTAGGGGTACTAGTAAAAATGGTTGTTGACGTAACCAAATTAATTGAAAATATAATGTCAGAATGATACATGTGAAAATAATCAAAATTATGCAAAAGAAAATTAATGTTAGGTAGATAATTCTGATGGTTTGATTTCACCCATCTTACTCTTACAAATAACCAGTATTTAAATAGTTTTACAATGGTTCCTCAGTTTCTTCTGAGGTCCTACTTAAAACTAAAACATTTCACATATTCTATAAATATATTGTGACTCAAGTATTAAGCATCAAAATTATGATGTACCCTTATGGGTATCTTAAGGTATAAACACTGCCAAAAATATATATGCTCTGAAATGTGAATCCATTTAATAATTGTTCACTGATGTAAAAATCTATAGGCTATCAAGTAAGGTAAATGATAACTTCACTCACAGCTCAGTAGTCACAGACTCAAGTGCAGCTTTGAGATGGGATTGAAATTACTGATTTCCTGTATTAAAAAAAATTCTCGCTGATAAATAGGGTTACAAATAAGTATTTATTGGAAAAAACAGTAGAGCCTTGGGACAAGGCTAACCTAATAATTGAGGCCAAAGTTTGGGTCTCATTCTTGTCTCAACAGCAAAGATCAGTGAGGACAGGACCTCCTTCCATATCACTTACCACTATGCATGTCCTCGTTGATAATATCAATTACTGCAATAGATTCCTCCTTCAACAGCAACTCTGTTATTGTTTCTGTTTTTCTGTACATCTGTTTCAGAATGTGAGTCTCACATTGCCTGGGAAGGCCAGTGTTACTATGTGAACACTTCTCAAGTCTCTGGCTTTGAACATGCAGGAGAACTCTGTGAACGAATGGGCTATGATCTACTCACAGTGTATTCTCAAGAAGAACAAGATTTCTTAAATGGTGAGTGTATTCTACAGATGGACTCCTGATGGTTTATCATATGCCCAAACAGAAGTGGGAGAGATTTTTTTTGTTTTTGAGAAAGTAACACCACAGCTTCTCACCACAGAGATTTCCCTTTGGTTGCTTAAACTAAAAATACTTAAAATTTACTCTGCTTCCAAAGTTAGTGGTAAACTAGTGAGAAAGACAACAACCATATGGATATGTGTCCTTCAAAATTCTTTTGTCTTTTAAGTGGGCCAAGTTATGCAACTTTTTCACATTTAAAATTTTTAGCCTTGTAGTAAAGGCCCCCAGAGGCCCCACCCCAAGAAATGTGTAACAAAATTTTAACCATGTTTAATTATTTTAATATTTTCACAGCTAAAATTATACTACAGTGCAACAAGTTTGGTTTTTATATTAATTCCACCACTTCTTAGGTTATAATCACTGTTTCATGACTTATATTTATATTCTGGCTTCATAAATTTAAAATTTTGCACAGAGATTTAGCATTATAAGAGTCAAACTAGATTTGAATTTTTCAACACAATTGCAGAATTCCAATGCATTGTTGTTAGGTAAATATCCATCCACAATAAAAGGTATTATTCAAGTGATAATTTGACAAATGTACACTTGCCAAGTCAGATGCTTCTGTATAACAGTGATAATAAGTCTTTTTAACCAGGGAGACTTAAATAGCTATGTGGGTATTGATATCAATGATGGCAGGTGGCTTGACCTTAAATCTAGCTGTAGTGATCCTGGCCATCTTGTCTCAGTTATATCTAGGAAACTGTAAGGTTTAGGAAGTTGATACTTGGTAGGGTTATTAGTTGGGGATGCAGGTGTGTCTTGTCCTGATGTGACCTTGATATGATCTTTGACCTTGCCTAAGTAACTTTGAGCTCTAAAATCTTGTCTAGACTATATGATGGAAACTCTAAGGTGTAGAAAGCTAATACTTACCAGGTATATTGGTAGAGGGTAGGTGCACAATGTAATGGTGTCACTTTGATTTGACATTTACCTTGTTGTATGACCTTGACCTTTAAAATCATGTCTGTGTTGTTTGATGTTTTGTCTTTACATACATTTTTTAAGCGCAAACTCTAACAAGACTTGCGTTTATAGAGATCAATTTTTTTCATTTTTTTTGTCTCCGGACTTTCATGGATTGGGGCATAGTGTGATAAGTATCTGTCTCTCCCCTAAAGTTAAGGGACTATAGGTTATGTACTTAGTACTTGCAGCTCGCACTAGTAGACGCTAACGCATTTCTGCCTTGTTCTTTTTTAACATAACTTACACTGTCTGTTCGAAAGACTTCTTTAAACTTGCAATATCTCGGAAACTGTAACTTTAATTAAAACAAGATTTTAAATTGAAACATGAACAGTTACTACAATTAAAACTAATCAACAATAAATTTATATGAAATTGTAATTTAAAAGTGTGTGATATCAGAAAGTTTTACTTTATATGTAAGTGTTTTGGTTCATTCAGGTGTTGTATTGGGTGCATCCTGGACTGGCATAGAAATAAATGATGGACAGATTTCATACTACAACACTACAGTGAGTAATCTACACTGCCCTAATTACACTTTTACATCATAAAAAAGGATAAGTATCATTATGGATTATAAAACAGATAATTATATAAAAATAGATTGACTGATCACATTCAACACATTATGTGCATCATATCACAAAAAAAGTAAGTGTATGGAAGAAAGTTGATCACATCAGGAGATCAAGATTCTGCATTTTAAATACTATTTGGCACCAACCAACAACTGTAAACTACCAACTGTCTCACTCACACTTAGAGGGCTGTTCCATTTCTGCGAGTGTGGTTTATGATAGGTTTACGATTTGAGTAAAAAAAATGCATGATTCAGGGTATAGTTTACGATAGGTTTACGATGGCTTTCGGAAGTGTATCTGATGCACAGAATATCTTCCCAATAGCTTCCCGATTGGCGTTGCCATTGCCTCAGAAAATCTTCTGATAGGTTTGCAATAATTTCCCGATCCATGCATTTGGTTTAGGAGTCCCTTAAGATAAAACAGATAAGTTTTCAATCCCTATAAGATGGAAAAGATTGCTGTACAAGTGTAAGATAAGTTTAAGATTGCTGTATGATTAAAAGGATGACAATATGATTGGTTTACATTTGGTTTATGATGTTATAAATCTGATAAGAATCGGGAAAGGTTTGCGATAATTTCAAACAGTTTGAATTTCTCATAAACTCTTCTTGATGGGTTTACAAGTGCTGTATTCGTATACCTATCGGGAAGTTCTGTATTTCCATACATGATCTCTGTACGATGGCTTTTAGATCGTTAAGATGTATAAGATTCAGTTCCCGATTCCTGAAAACTGACAATCGGGAGCAAGGTTTACGATATATCACAGAAATGGAACAGCCCCATAATGGGTGTATGGGGTAAAAGATAGCTACAGGTAATTCTTTGAAAAAAATTCAAACCTGGATTTCCAGGGCCTTGAAACAAACACAATCAAGTGTTTTGTTTTCTTTTCACTGTTTTGGTGACAAGCATACCTGAACCATCATTTGAGTGGGAAATACCTGCACAATATATTATAATGTCAATAAAGTCAATTTATGTCTCATATAAAGTCAAAATAGGATACATTTAACCAAATTTGTAAGTTTTGATAAGATATTAGCCATATAAAGTTAAAAGAAGTATTCTTAATTATTCATTGACTGGTTCTCCATAGTGCAAATCAGTTTTACTAGTTCACTGTTCTCAATACTAATGTTAGTACAATCTTCTCATTTGACCATGTACATTTATATCCATTCAAAGTTCAAACAGATATGAGTAAACCTAGATCTTGGACAATGCTTTTCTATAAAGTTACACAAAGTACCCTGGCAATACTGGGAGACACACCAGTCAAGTGGGATTGCAGAACCAAGTGGTTACAAGACGGAGCTGGACTGTGTTCTGGTGGAGTCAGATCCTTGGTCAACTTACCTTGGGTGGAAGGATGTCAACTGTACAGACACACATGCCTTTGTGTGTACAAAACTCAGTGATAGTGGCTCAGGTATTTAAAACTTTGTGAATTAAAGATTTCATTTAAACATAATTATATTTGACTTGCAGTTAGACAACAATGGTAAAGTACATAATTTAGCTTTGGTGGCTCAGGTATTTTCAACTTTGTGAGTGCAAGATATAGCTATTATGCCTTGGGTGTTTAAATCCTTGTGTTTACATAATTTAGTCAAGTGTCTCGATCAGATATTTAAAACTCTCTGCCGGCAATTTTTAATGATCATCAATCATGTCACTGTGATGTCATCATAAGGCTCTTGAAATTGAGCTATAGTAGTAATGTCATAATAATAAATTTATACAAAGAGTATTATAACATAGGTTACCAAATAAGTATGTAGACACTATCAGTGGTGAAATGTCGTAAATTTTACCGAAATATATGCACATGTCTCGTCAAGAAGTTTTAAATTTATTTAAAACCGGTGTATTTGGTATAAATTTGAATGGCTCAAAATAAACATTTTATTGCCGGAAATAGTTAAAAAATTGATTGAGTATTTTTGGTTTAACCTTACCTTCAACACACTGTACAGAACATCTTGTAATAACTAGTTGAGGTCGGTTGAGAAGCAGTGAATACTACTAGTTGGTCAGGGTCCTGCACTGAAAACTACTGGCAGGCAACTACTAACATTCAGTATTGCGGTATTTTATTCAAGCTCACGGGGTGTATTCACAAAAGGGACCAATGTCAACTTGAACCAGAAATCATGTTATTTTGGCTCACGTTTTGGCTTAACTTTGATCCACTCATTAACATGGATCACATTTGGGATTAAATAAGGTTAAATCTTCTGCACTTGATCCAAAATTCAGCTTAGCATGAATAATGATTTAAGTCAAAATCAGCTGAGCTATTTTTTGTAAACTTTAATCTAATTTTTGTCTCAGCTTGATCCTTTTCGTGCATACAGCCCCAGGGAGGTAAATAATGAAATATTAAGATAACAGCAGTGTTGTAACTGATAATTTGTGATATTATTCTGAAAGTTTTAGTAATATATTGATGCCATATTATGTCTTTGGTGAGGTTTCTTGCAAAAGTTCTAAGAAAGTATAATGGGCATTTGAGTTTGAATTTGTTTGGATAAAAGAAAGTGTATCAAATAGAAGAATTAGTACGGTACAGAAGAGTCAGTAACTCTGAATCTCTAGAACATAAATAATGAGTTAATTAAATGAAATATACAGATATTAGAAGCTTGGATCATTATAGAAGTGCTATTGTACTTATACTTTCCCACTTTCATTTATTTCTTATCTGAACATTGGTTATGTCTCTGAAATTCAGAATAAATGGCTTATTAGATTCGATGTTGTCTATTTATGTGCTGGGCTTGTTGGGAATATTTAAAGTGACACTGTGTTTTTTAAGTAGACAGTGCATATACTAAGCCCAGTGTTACACCATTGAAATCTCTTCATCTTTAGTAACTGCAAGTTTACAACAATGAATATAAATTTAAATTAAAACCCTAGGTCTCTGCTTCAGTATGAATTAATGTTCGTTCTAAAATATGATGAAAATGTCATCCAATGACTTTCTAATTGAATGAATTGATACAAAAGGTTGCCCTGAAGACTGGTCTTTAATTGAAGCCAGTACAGAGTGTGTTCGTCTGTTCCACACTCCGGTGGATTGGTTTGATGCTACAGCTTTGTGTGAACATTTTGACGCAAAACTGGCTGGTCTCAATGCTCTGGCAACTCTCAATCCTGTCAGCAGTAAGTATGATCTTTCAGATACTAGAGTAAGAAATGTGAGATTTGTTATATTAATATGTGAAATTCAATACTGGGGAGGGCGGGCACACTTTAAAAGTAAGACCAAATGATCAAACTTTGTGCTGTTTTGAATTAGGTGAGATGAGAGGCCTTAAGCAGACACAAAAATCACAAATGGGTAAAGAATTTCCCACAAATCAAGATAAAGGGAGGGGGTTTCCCCATTATTGAGTTTCACTTTCCTTAACCTACAAACACAATGTAGGTAGGTCTCTCTTCAATGGAATTCTACCTAATGTAGAAATAATTATCGATTCCACAGTAAGAGGGCTTTGTCAAGTTTTGAATCTAGCCTATGATATATGACTGCTAGTGAAGTAGAACTGTATTTCTGTTCATTTAAAGTTAAAATACATCTTCACACATTTACCTTGTGTTGTATCAAGAAGATTATACTCAATGTTAAACATGTTCTTGGGTCTCTTCACCAAGATTGTGTGCTGGTCAATCTAATAAAGTTCAAGGTTAGTGGACTGTGTAATGTGGACAAACATTAAAATAGTTCCGGGTAATTACATATTTGAAAAAAAAAATGAGAATAGTTGCTAGTTAACTAAGATGTGAAAAAAGTACTATTTTCTCTATTCTGTTATGAGTAGTTAACCCCTTTTTCAGCCCTATACATCCAAGACTTGTTTGAGTACTTTTGGCTATATAGCCTTTGTAATAGAAAAATATCCAATAAAATCAGTGTTACATTCTTGAAAAGTAATACATTTCAACAACTTTAATTAGTACTCTGGAAAGTGGAATTCTACGGAAGCTCTGAACTGCCAAAGTTTTTTTATTTTACTAACTTGAATATACGAGTTAGTTAACTTGAATATTCAAGTTAATAACTGGAATATTCGAGTTAGTAACTTGAATGTACAAGTTACTAACTTGAAAATACCAGTTACCTAACTTGAATATACCAGTTAACTAACTTGTATATACGAGTTAGCTAACTGGAATATATGAGTTACTAACTGGAATATACGAGTTAGTAACTGGAATATACAAGTTACTAACTTGAAAATACCAGTTAACTAACTTGAATATACGAGTTAGCTAACTTGAATATACGAGTTAACTAACTGGAATATACGAGTTAGCTAACTGGAATATACGAGTTAACTAACTGGAATATACGAGTTAGTAACTGGAATATACGAGTTACTAACTTGAAAATACCAGTTAACTAACTTGAATATACGAGTTAGCTAACTTGAATATACGAGTTAGCTAACTGGAATATACGAGTTAGCTAACTGGAATATACGAGTTAACTAACTGGAATATACCAGTTAGCTAACTGGAATATACGAGTTAACTAACTGGAATATACCAGTTACTAACTGGAATATACCAGTTAGTAACTGGAATATACGAGTTAGCTAACTTGAATATACCAGTTAACTAACTGGAATATACGAGTTAGCTAACTTGAATATACGAGTTAACTAACTCGAATATACAAGTTAGCTAACTGGAATATATGAGTTAACTAGAGGAATGCCTTTGCTAACAAAAGCGAAGCGTCCCTTAAAGTTTGAAATGCTTTGTGGTTTTAATAAGCATGCTGTAAAGCTAAGAATGCACAAAGCTGCACCGTATGCTTTCCCAATACCTCTTAATACATTCTGAAGCTATAAAAGCAACGATAAAGGAGATATAAGGCAAAAACTCCAAAGCAGCTATTTATGACCCCAGTTTGGCCCATAAGGGAGGGTCGGTGGGTAAAACTGACCGGCTATTTAGACTCTCCACATATGCTTTCCCAACACCTACATTCTGAAGCTATAAAAGCAACAATAAAGGAGATATAAGGCAAAAACAGCTATTTTATGACCCCAGTTTGACCCATAAGGGGGGGCCGTGGGGTAAAACTGACCGGCTATTTAGACTCTCCACATATGGTTTCCTATTACCTCCCAGTACATTTTATAGCTCTAAATGCAATACTTAAGAAGATAATAGGGGGGTTGGCCTAAATTTAAGGCTTTCAGATTGGAAGGTGTCAGAAAATTACTCATAAATGAGACATTTTTCAAGGGATTGCTCCCAAAATCTAATCAGCTCGCGTTTTTGATAGTATGAACAGGTGTGTCAAATTATAAGGCTGTGTAGCAAGTAGTTTTTCCTGAACTGCGATGACGGGGGGGTGTACTTCAAAAAATTGTTTTTGATCATGTGACCTTCATAAAGGTCAAAGGTCAAATTTAAGCATGCAGAAAAATTTTCCCACGCCTAAGGTATATAACTGCCAAATATGGTTTGAAACCTTCTAATAATAAGGGAGATATTCAAGGGAGACCATAATGCGGCTGCGAGGAAACTGAAGCGAAAACAAATAAGCGCCCTTTCAGGGACGCTTAATAACTGGAATATATGAGTTAGTAACTTGAATATTCAAGTTAGTTAACTGGAATATACCAGTTAGCTAACTGGAATATACAAGTTAATAACTGGAATATATGAGTTAGTAACTGGAATATACCAGTTAGCTAACTGGAATATACGAATTAACTAACTTGAATATACAAGTTAGCTAACTTGAATATACAAGTTATTAACTTGAATATACGAGTTAGTAAGTGGAATATACCAGTTAGGTAACTGGAAAATACCAGTTAGCTAACTTGAATATACAAGTTAGCTAACTCATATATTCCAGTTATTAACTTGTATATTCCAGTTAACTAACTAGTATATTCCAGTTAACTAACTGGTATATTCAACTTAGCTAACTGGTATATTCAACTTAGCTAACACATATATTCAAGTTAGCTAACTGGTTTATTCCAGTTACTAAGTCGTATATTCCCGTTATTAACTCATATATTCGAGTTAGTTAACTCATATATTCCAGTTAGCTAACTCGTATATTCCAGTTAGTTAACTGGTATGTTCAAGTTAGCTAACTCATATATTCAAGTTAGTTAACTTGTATATTCAAGTTAGTAACTCGTATATTCCAGTTACTAACTGGTATATTCCAGTTAGTAACTCGTATATTCCAGTTAGTTAACTTGTATATTCCAGTTAGCTAACTCGTATATTCCAGTTAGTTAACTTGTATATTCAAGTTAGCTAACTCGTATATTCAAGTTAGTTAACTGGTATTTTCAAGTTAGTAACTTGTATATTCCAGTTACTAACTCGTATATTCCAGTTAGTAACTCATATATTCCAGTTAGCTAACTCGTATATTCAAGTTAGCTAACTCGTATATACAAGTTAGTTAACTGGTATATTCAAGTTAGGTAACTGGTATTTTCAAGTTAGTAACTTGTACATTCAAGTTACTAACTCAAATATTCCAGTTATTAACTTGAATATTCAAGTTAACTAACTCGTATATTCAAGTTAGTAAAATAAAAAAACTTTGGCAGTTCAGAGCTTACGTAGAATTCCCTTTTAATTAGAAGAAAATGTAGAGCATGCTAATAATTATCCTGTTATCTTAAAATCCTGGTAAAGTAGTGATAGTTTTCTTTTTCCTTCATTTATTTGATTTATTTTGGTTTAACATCGCTTTCAACACATTGTATAGGTTATATCACGGGGGGTAGTTTTAAGGGCAGAGGAAGCCAGTATATACTAGTTGGTCAGGACTTTGAACTGTCGGGCATCGGTAAGTAACTACCAACTTTCCCACATAGGCTCTGGGGTTTGAACCACAGGCCTAAGAAGTTTTAGGTGAATATGTTATCCATGATACCATTGTGTTTTTTAATTTCTGTAACAACATCAGATTCAACTGTAATGTAATAATAATACTAAAAGGAATATTAACGGTAGAAATAATAATTATTTACAGAGAAGATCTACCACAGTTACTGGTTTGGCCTCAAAGGTATACACTATAATGATATTTATTGGAAGTTCCCAGATGGTACACTGATAGACATGGTAAGTTTCATATAGTTTTGAGGAGAGTTTTTGAAACATCAGGAATAACCACACCTCACGAATAACTACCTTTAATAATCTTAGGTTTGTTCTTTATATTAAGTTGGAAATATTACCACAAATATAATAGAGGTTGTCCTGTTTATAATGAACCACATAAAATAAAGTATCTGAAGTGTCAAAGTTGGTCTTTTACAATTCTTTCACAACTAAACTCCACTGTCACAAGTTTACAAACTTGGTTTGGTTGGGTGTAAATTGTGGATGTCATGTGACTAATTTCTAAAATTAATTTCTTCACTGACATGAAGGTTGTGATTCATATCGGGGCAATCTTGGCCATTTTTTCCTATATTTGAAACATGTTTAAAAAGCCTTGCGAGTGAGCATGCATTTCTGTCTAGGGTATTAATAATGACTAATCTTCTGGCTTCTGTGATTAATCATGTACACTCTTCTGTAAAAAGGGAGCCAAGTAATCTTGTCTCATGAGATAAGTTGATGTATCAGATGATAAATCTTCTCTGCTTCACAAAAACAGGGTTTTATGCTTTTAATTATCAGTCAGGAACAGATCATTAGGTTAATATGTTTAGTTGTATGACTTGTCTTTTCACCTTTTCACAAAATCATGTGTTTTGCAATTTTCCTGATTTACATGCAACTCGTGACCATGAGAACTTGTTACCGCTAACTCTTTAATTGTTATTATATTATTGGAATATCCCAAGGAATTCTGCAAATTTGAAGTAAATTGGTAACAAGATATTGTAAGAAAACCCCCATTGAATTCTGTGACAGCATCTTTCCTAATTAATATTTTTTAATTAATTAGGCATGCAAATTTCTAGACTTTTTCTAAATGTTTCTTTGTAGATATCAATAACCAACAACTTTTATGTAAATTTATTATTTTATTTAACATATGAAGTGATGTAACTGCCACAAAATACAGGCATTTGTGTCCGAACTGTTAGTATGAGTTAGCGGGACATTGGTTAGGGGTTGTAAGTGTGCAACATCATGGTGTAACCTTGATTTGACCTTTGACCTTGCTGTAGTGACCTTGACCTCTAAAATCTTGTCCGGGCTATATCTTGGAAACCATAAGGTGTAGGAAGTTGACACTTGCTAGGGGCATTGGTTGGGTCTTGTAGGTATGCAACATCATGGTGTAACCTTGATTTGACCTTGCCATAATGACCTTGACATATAAAATCTTATTTGAGCTATATCTCAGAAACCGTAAGTTGTAGGAAGTTTTTACTTATAGGGAGATTGGTTGGGGGTTGTAGGTGTACAACGTCATGGTGTGACCTTGATTTGACCTCTGAACTTGCCGTAGTGCCCTTGACCTATAATATCTTGCGCGGGCTATATCTGGGAAACCGTAACGTGTAGGAAGTTGATACTAGTAAGGACATTGGTTAGGGGTTGTAGGTATGCAACATCATGGTAAAACCTTCATTTAACCTTTGATCTTGCTGTAGTGACCTTGACCTATAAAATTTTATCCGGACTATATATCTGAAACCCTAAGTGTAGGAAGTTGATATTTGGTAGGGGCATTGCTTAGGGGTACATCATGGTGTGATCTTGATTTGACCTTTGATCTTGTTGTAGTGGCCATGAGTTGTAAAATCTTGTTCGTGTTATTTCTTGGATTCCGAAGTATTTAAAAGGTTGACACTTGGTAGGGACATTGGTTAAGGGGTGTAGGTGTGCATCATGGTGTGACGTTTAACTTGGCTCTGCCCAAGTGTGTTCACCTGCCATATTTGAGACATGTTTCCCTTATGACAAAGATATATGGATTGCTGCAACTGATTATCATATGTACTTTTACATAATTGTGCTATTTCCATTGACAGCTATTCAATTAATAAATTTTACAGCTTCATAATTTTAGTTTACTGATTAATGCTGTTATCTAACTATTGAAGTGTCTTGTTTAATATTTTATCTTTACAGACATTTTCTTTCTCTTCGACATTATTTTCTCTACTTAAACATTATTTGGACCTTTATATAACTGACACTGCTCTAAAAGTATCCCGATCTTTGTACTGTTTCATTACTTCTATAGCTCATGGTGTTGAAAACTATTTCCCCAGGCTGTATCTCTGATGCTATTTTATAAAGTGTATGATAAGCTGGATTGTAGATCTTTATTGCTCCTGAACATTGCTCTTTTTAGTTGTAGAAGTCACATTTGTAGACTTCCCAGATACTTTATGATCCATTACTACTACAGGGTGTCAACATATGACCTATATCAATGATAAATTTGCCATGTTAGAAATATGATAAGCTCTTGTATTTGAATAACTGTTTCAAAGAATGAAAACCTTATTTTACAATTTATGTTCATATGTCAGACACTTAAGTAACAATAAACAAAAATATTATAAATTTCAGTTTATATTTTGCTTATACTTGCATAACAATGAATAAGCAACATGTTCTCAAATTATTTTTACAAGCTATTACTGCTCGGCTACCCAAGTTCGTCGCCCACATTAAACATTGTTAAGGATAAGCAATATTGATACCAAAAACAAAAGGAATACATACTAATAATGATAATGAACAACTCAAGAAGGATAGATAATTGTGAAGAGGCTTTTATATTGTCAAAAAATGCAAGTGACAAACTTGGGTAGGCGACCAACTTAGGTAGCTGAGCAGTAACCCTTTCTTGTATATATTGCAATGCATTAACACTATTTATTTTTGTATTGATATATCATTCATTCTTAAAAAAAACAACAAATTAACAACTAGTTTTTCATTAAATGTCCGTATACCATCAGTGCTTATTTGCTTATTATTAAATCTAATGCAAATGAATTAATATTATATTTTCAATTTATGTTAATATCTTAATCAAACTAATATTGCAGTATTTTGATGCTATATTTTTCAATTCATGTTAATATGTCACTATTTCTTACTTCAGTCTGCTACCATGACTTGACTCCATACTTTTAAGTTGATTACAGTAAATTAACACTATTTTTTCATATCTATACAGTCTTTTCACAACTTCAACTCACTGAATGATGCAGAGACATATCTCCAAAACCACAGTATGATAGAATTCTGTGTCTCTACTGGAGGGATAGATGGTTTGTGGACAGTGCAATATTGCAACACACCTCTGCCATTTGTGTGTGCTGATGAGCATGTCTTGCCGGCATCAGGTGAGGGGGGGGGGGGGGGGGGGGAAATAGTGTTTTTGCATTTAACTGGGGATCAGACAATTTACAGGGGGGGTCACGTTAGCGAACGGGACATCCATAGCAAATGGCAATCTACCATAACATTAAAAAGATAGATAGCAGCGGCACAGGGTTCCAACACCCCACTTATTTTAGTATATGAATAAATAAATGATCATCTAACCACTGGTGAACCCTATGCCCCTGCTGTTTATTGTTTCAAATGTCACAGTAGAATGCTGTTCGCTGTGGATGTCCTGTTCGCTAATGTGACCGCCCCTGTATCACAATAACTCTCGGTGTGGTGATTACTACCTCAACCCTAACAGATATGGTCTTAGCAGAAATGATGGGCACCCCTATTTTTCTATCACCAAACTTTTAAGTTTGCAAATACACCTAATTTTTCATAATGGCAGGTATAATTACAAAAACTACTGATATGAAATGAAGTTCTACATTGACATAGGATGGTTGACTTTCAAAATTAGAAATAAACTTGGGGTGACTATAGTTGATGTATGGACAGTAATTACCGAGCAAGGGGTAAATTTATAATTGATTAATTGTTAGTGAAAATGTGCTAGAGTGGATTCAGTAATTATAGACAAGCTTAAATCATCATTTATTCAGCATTAATCTTTTGTTTTTCCATATTCTATATGTAACTAGATATCCATTTTACCTTTAAGATATTTTATAGCAGTATTCAACCAAATACCCATAAAGGCTGGGTTATAGTCATTTTTCCGGGGTCCAGTAACAGAGGCCACAAAGTTTGTAGAATTTTAAGAATAATTTTATCCCCAGATAAACTGAAGCTGATTTGTTTTTCTGAAAGATCTGGCAACAAACCCAGTCAGCTTAATTATTCAGTCATACAGTAGTATCAAGTATCATTTCTACACCAACGATACCCAATTAGAAATAACACTGTCACTTGCAAATTTCTCTCAATCCATACACAGTGATTGTCTCAATGATATTCAAAATGTTATGCTGAGAAATAAATTAAAAATAAATCCTGATAAAATTGAATTCATTTTGATATGCCCTAAAGGAAATCATAAACTTTAAAATCGTTTCTCTTTTTCCAATCAACATTCTTGGAAAACAGTCTCACCAGCCCAAAATGTCAAAAAACTTGCTCTGGTGTTTGACTCAAACCTGTCTCTCTCAGATCGTGTCTCTCAAGTTGTAAAATCCACCAGTGTCCATACTAGAGACCATTACAGAATTTGTCACCTCTTAGACCTTAGTACATCGGTCATTCTGGCAAATGTGCTAATGAGTAGATTGGACCACTACAATTCCGTGTTAACAGCACTTAAATAATTGGAGTGCAGAAAATTGCAGCATGTCCAAAACTCACTGTGCTGAAGGGTTATGTTGCTCTTCCAGGTTTTCCCATGTCACCCTTCAATGAAAAAAAAACTTCACTGACTTCCAGTTAAATACAGGGTACAATTTAAAATAGGCATCATCACTTACAAAATTTTGAAACATAGCCAAACCAGCATACCAGCGAAGAATGTAACCAATCCCCTCCTGACTTTGAGCCAAGACTTAATTCTGAAATTGAGCTGGCTGAAGTTATACAGCAGACAAAATTCCCAATGATGTTCTGAAAAATAGTGATGTTGCTTATGCCATATTTATGCTTTTGAAACATTGCTTTAGTAATGACCAGATGCCAGGTATATGGTATAAGAACAAAGAAAACACTTTTGCAGCTTTCCTAGATCTAGAAAAAGCATTTGATCGTATTGACAGAAATCTATTGTTTTTAACCTGTTAAAAAATAATATTTGTGGCAAAATGTATCACACAATAAAATTATTATACAGTGAAACATTTAATATTATTCGAGTCAACAACAATTATACAGACTGGTTTCTGTCAAACTCCGGTGTAAGACAAGGTGATACTTTATCACCAACATTGTTCAACATCTTCATAAATAGTCTTGCTGTAGAGCTGAATGATTTGAAATTAGGCTTAAATTGTGGTAACACACACATATGTATATTACTTTATGCAGATGACATGGTTCTTTTAGCCGACTCAGAATCAAAACTACAAAGCATGCTTAATCACGTAGCCCAATGGTGTAATAAATGGAGGATTATTGTAAGTGATTTAAAAAGTGGTATTGTACATTTTAGGAATACAAGTAGCAAGAAATCAGAAGTTGTTTTCACTCTTGGAGGGAGCATAATTGAAACTGTCCCCCGGTATAAATACCTAGGGGTGATCTTGGATGAACATTTGACCTTCAAGGAATGTGCAAGGACTTTAGCTGAGGCGGGGGTAGAGCTTTGAGCAAAATTATTGGCAAATTTAAGAATTTCAAAGACTTCAACTACAGAACATACACAAAGTTGTACAATGCATGTGTTTGGCCTATCATGGATTACTGTTCTAGCATCTGGGGATTTCAAAATTTTAACTTTGCAGAAAAGGTCCAAAACAGAGCTATCGGTATTTCTTTGGCCTGCATAGAAATGTCCCTGCACTGGCATTTCAGGGTGATATGGGTTGGATGATTCCAAAATATAAATACTATATTTCAGCCATCCGTCTTTGGAACAAAATTTGTAAAATGGAAGCAGGGCATTTAACAAGAAAGATCTTTGAATGGAGTTACCGGGACCTTGATGTCTGTTCTTGGGAATCAAACATATATGACATATTTGAGTCAGTGAACAAGCTAGAGAACTTTGAAATGGCTGAAGAGCTGGACATTAATGACCTTGAAATCAAACTTGTGGATATAATGCACAATGAATGGTCCAACAAACTGCCATCAAAACCAAAACTAAGAACGTATTCACTTTTTAAAAATGAAATAAAGACTGAAGAGTATATTCTTTCAAACATCCCCAAATATAAACGATCACTTCTTTGCCAACTTCGGAAAACTTCCCTAGAAATTGAGACAGGAAGATACACTAGGAAAAAAGTTGAAGACAGAATTTATAAGCTTTGTAAATTAGACATTGAAGATGAAATACATTTTGTGTGCGTTTGTCCTAAACTTCAAGCTATCCTCTATAAATATTATAACAAAATTTGTTCTTGTCAAAATGATAGTATATTAACGAAATAATAACTTGTAAAAGGGTAAAACTATTAATGAACTTTCTAGCTGACCTATGGAATCTCAGGAACAATATTTTATGTAACTGGTTTCCACTTATCTGCTGTTAAAATAGTATGTAGAGACTAATAAACCCATTAGGGCTGGGTATTCTTTTGTTCTTCATTATTATGTTGTCAAAATGTATTATACTATGTCTCTATAATAAATGAATGAATAAATAAATAAATACCTTAGTGAAATAATCCACCCGTACACTTCATGCAGAAATACCTTTTTTGACTGTAACATTCACAAATCACGCAAACAATTTTCAAACTCATTTAGTCATTATGCCCCAGCACATTATGTGACTTTCTTCCTTCCAACATAAAAAATAGTCGCTCTATTACTTCCTTTAGGAAACATCTTAAGACTCACCTCTTCGACTCAAGCTTTCACACTTAGCACTTTCCCTTCAGTCACACCAACTATCCTGGATTACTGACCTAGACTGTCCCCCTAGCTTGTTTTTGAACACTAATTTTGTTAACCCTAAGAGCAATGAGTTCTCCATTGCAGGGAAGATATTGTGCTGGAAAAGCAGGAAATTAGATTAGAGTAACAGTTGTTGCCATGCATCACTTTGTGTAACTTTTTTCTTAAATTCTGCACTAAGTCTTGTTGTATGTATCACCCGTGGCTCCACTTTTACAGTATGTTGATTGTAGCTGGGTCAGAAGCCAGACGATTAATGTGTTGTTTGAGGGTTTGAGGTGGAATTGTGAAAGCATTTGCTTTTTGTCCAACATACCTTAAATCTCTTTGTTATTACTAGTGTGAGTTAATTGGTGAAAAACATCACTTTAGACAGTGTCAATATCTCAAGTGCTTGTGACTGCTTTCATTTTTTCAAATTAATAAATTGCCCATTATGTTAACTGGTAATCAAATCAATATTGAATATTTGACTTATTTTACTATGCAGTGAGTCATTATACCATAAAATGCTTTCAAGAGGGAAGTATATATCAATGCATTAAGAATTTTAAATGTCTCTGAAATATAATATGTGTCCAAGGAATTACTTTTATTTATTTGTGTCTTTTTTGTCCAGATATTTATGTCTGTTTACTGATATCAAATATATTGCTATAAGTATTTGTTTATTTTCTCAGGTGAACCCTTCTCTAACTTGAAAGATATTACTGGCATCCATGTTATGACAGAGACAGGTAAAGCTTTTATTGAAAAGTGTATATTTTGTTAGTTAAATAGGCATCTTAAGATTGTTTGCACATTTATTAAACTTCCAAAGAATGTCTCAGTAAATCATCAATTGATGGCTTTTTACAAAATTTTAAAATATGTCCAAGAATTTGTCTTAAGGTCTTAAGGGCTGTCAAGGTATTGTTAACAATAATGGTGGGCAGTTGGGTGGGGGGAGGGAAAAAGTTTGTCCGGGCTGTATCTCAGAAATCTTAATGTGTAGGAAGTTGATACTTGGTAGGGACATTGGTTAGGGGGTGTAGGTGTGAAACGTCATGGTGTGACCTTGATTTCTCCTTTGGCCTTGCTGTAGTAACCTTAACATATAAAATCTTGTCTGTATATCTTGGAAACCATAAACTGTAAGAAGTTGATACTTGATAGGGACATTGGTTTCGGGAGTGTACAAGTGAAATGTCATTGTATGATCTTGATTTGACCTTTGACCTTGCCGTAGTGACCTTGAACTATAATATCTTCTCCGTGCTATATCTTGCAAACCATAAGGTGTAGGAAGTTGATACTTAATAGGGACATTGGTTAGGGGTGTAGGTGTGAAACGTAATGGTGTGACCTTGATTTGACCTTTGACCTTGGCATAGTGACCTTGACCTATAATATCTTGTCTGGGCTATATCACGGAAGCAGTAAGCTGTAGGAAGTTGATATATTGGTTGGGAGTATTAGGTGTATAACGTCATGGTGTGACCTTGATTTGACCTTTGACCTTGGCATAGTGACCTTGACCTATAATATCTTGTCTGGGCTATATCACGGAAGCAGTAAGCTGTAGGAAGTTGATATATTGGTTGGGAGTGTTAGGTGTACAACGTCATGGTGTGACCTTGATTTGACCTTTGACCTTGCCATAGTGACCATGACCTATAAAATCTTGTCCAGGCTATATCTCGGACACCGTAAGGTGTAGGAAGTGTATCTAAGACAAAGATATATGCATTGCTGCAACTGATTATCATATATACTTTTACACAATTGTGCTATTTTTATTGACATCTATTTCCTTATTAATAAATTTTACAGTGTCATAATTTTTAGTTTACTAATTAATGCTGTCACCTTGCTGTTGAATTATGTTGTCTTAATACTTCATCGTTACATACATTTTCTTGCTCCTAGACATTATTTTCTCTACTTAAACATTATTTGGACCTTTATATAACTGACACTGCTCTGAAAGTATCCCGATCTTTGTACTGTTTAACACTTATTCTTCTCATGATGTTGAAAACTGTTCCCGAGACTGTGGGATACGGGCATCTCTGATGCCATTTTTATATTTCTGGTGTTTTATATAGAATTTCTACACATAGGATTAATTTAGGTTTAACCTTTGCAGAAAAAGTACAATATCATTATTGTGTGATTAACTGTATCTTTTAATGTGCTAAATTGACTTCTCTATGGAATATGTTAACTGACAGTTCAGATGTTAGATATTGTTGTCAACACTTCAGTAAAATGTTCTGTATCAAGATACTGGTGTTACTGATCCATTCCTACGATTGATTGGTCTGTAGTTGAACTCACAGTACTGCAGGCATACCATTACACCACACCTGGCTCCAGTGTAGATGCATGACAATATGTAACACCAATTTGGTCACATGGTTTAGCAGTGAGGACAAAGATTGGCATGTTGAGCAAAATTTAATGTCACAAAAGTTAAACTAAACACTTATGCTTCCAACATGCAAAAGTGAAAAGATGAATTGTATAAGCAATAAGATTATACTTGGGACTACATAATTTAGGTGGCTGAGAGGCCTTTTATCATAGTTTGACCCAAATCTCATATTACATAACCTTGATCAATATTTGGTAAATGTGTAATGTACAGAGATTCTGTCTGTGATCCCTTCTTCATGATCAAACAGGGTTGACCCGCTGCAATTGCCTGGTATCTCCCTGTGAGCTATTATTGAGCTTGGGGTTGTCAAAACAAGTCGTAGGAAATCAAGGACTGTGAACCTTTTCGTAGGACCAGTTTTGCTCATCGATCCCTGCTTCAAGGTCAGATGGAGTCAACTTATAAAAATGCCTTATATCCCTTTTTGTTGGACCTGTGGGTGTGAAATGTCAAATAACTTTTGATCTTTTGACAGTTTTAAATCAAAAATATTGTGGGCAATCCACTTAATTCATTTATATGTGTGTTTGTTTGACTTTTACTTGTCTTTTGGCCTTTCACTGACATTTTATTAAGATGTGTTAAATGTGTTTTATATGTTTGTTACAACAGAAATATTAGCTACATGCAGTCGTAGTGGAAACTGTGTGCCCACATTTTACCTGAATGGGAATTACATTGATGACTGTACATTCAGTGGACAGATTCAACCATGGTGCTCTTACACAGACACTTATACTGTATACCAGGCTGAGGAATGTTCTTGTAAGTAGAACAAAGTGGAAAAAGGAATTCTGCTAGTTTTTACCATGGATCTAGATATTATTGTAACCATTAAGTACAAGATAAGTACATGTATATACAAGATAAACTGATTCAAAGTTGGTATCACTCTTTGATACCAAATTCACATCATTGATTCTTCACTGTAATTTTGTAAATCACTTGCATCAGTAAATAACTATTAACATTCTCACTTTAGCTTGAAGCTGAAATATGAACCCACAGGGTCTAGGATGGGAGGCGAGGCTGACACTGTCATTGATATTTTTAAATAAGCAATAATTTAATAACCTACCCTTTTCTAAACATAATATATATATATCCAAGTTTTTAACAACATTTATGCAGTTTAATGTGATGTATTTGTGACAATTTTGTTTTTACTAAAGTACTTATCTTATTTAATTAACATTCTATTTATTAACAAAATGTCACTGTCTTAGCTTGTTTGAATAACAAACTTTAATGTTCTTTTCAAATTTTCTGTTGATATGATGATAGTTGAAAATGACTGAATCGATTCAATATTGGAACTAAATTTATTTACTTGATGTAATGTCATAATGCATAAAATTTTAACACTTAGTTCGAAAGATTTTTAAAAACTAAATGACTTCTGTATTTAAATCATCACAGGTAGTCTTGACTACGAAGTACGTTGCACTCCTCCCCCAAACTGTGTGATTCCATTTTATTATGGAAAAACAGGACAAACATACCATGAATGTTCCATGGTAAATGATAATAGACACTGGTGTGCCACCACAGCTAACCTGTATTACCCATATGCTCACTTTGAACACTGCACATGTAAGTTAGAGTTATGACTATTTAATCACTTCACATATTAAATATACCGTGTCTTGCCTAACTTATTACTTGTTTTTAATGCACATATAATGTAGGATCTGGTCCACCAGGCAATCATACCGTGTACAGTGGTCTTTGACCGTGTCCTTAGTATTTTATAAGGGCTCCTGAATTATGTGATACATAGCCACATATGTTTTGTTCATTTGTGTATATCAAATGGTATTGTGATATCACATTGATTACATATTTCAAGAAGAGTCATTTGTTATTTTGTAAGAAAGTATGCAGTCAGATAATTGTGTTAAAATGTGAAAAATAAATCATACTTACCTGCTTTATTATAATCAAACTCTGTTATAATAGACAGCTATGAAGATATAAATATTATTCATTTGTTTTTTATGAAGATATTTCATTGAAATTTGCCCAATATTGGATGGCAATGCATAAAGTTGTTGCAAAATTTGGCTAATGTTGGCAGTTACTGTGGTTGTGGTTTTTTTTAATGATTACAGTAAAGCATTCAGTTTTTGATTCATTCACTTTCCCTTCCATGTCCCTACCAATGATAAACCAGAAAACACACCTTTTTATACTTAATTTTGCCTTTGTTTTACTAGGTGAAAAAGTCTATGATCCAGCAAGAACAGATCCTGATGTTGGTTAGTTGAGTTTATTAGATCTGTTGCCATTCATATTGATTTAAGGCTGTGTTCATAAAATTGTTAAAATTACTTGTGAGACATGATGAAAGATCTTATCAAATATTGATGTATTACACCAATTTTCCACTTTCACAACTTATCACTTTCACAGCTTATCACATTTTAAACTCAGGGTGCTAGTACAAGCGATTCTTCCAATAAGTGATGGAAAAACTGACCAGCCATCTGATTTATCCTGACTGAAATGATATATCATACAACAGAAAAGTTTGGCCTTTTAACCTGCTTCTGACTGCTAGAGAACTCTTAAGACTAAAGTGGGTAGTTGATATAAAATATCTAACAATTTCCAGAAATATGAAGTAATAACATTTCTTCACTATACATTTTCTTAACACCTTTTTCAAAGCTTGACCAATATGAGGATGCATAAGAGATTCTTTTTCACAGCTTCCAGAAGCAAGTCCAACCATTTGAGAATAATCAGATTGAAATAACTGTTGCAAGTGAAACATTGAGCTAGCTTTGCAAATATTGAAACACCATGAAAATGTAAAATTTTTAAGAAATGCCGCAGCTTCATATTAATGCAAATCGTCCCATATTTTATGAAAACTACTTGGGTGATTTTTTATTTTCTGTTTAACGGTTGAAAATGCAAGACCTAAATGGTCTCCACTGTCAGCTTTCTGTTGTTAAACAACCGTAAATGCCACTGCTTGTTGAGAACTGTGGCTAATTTATTTGGTTAGTTCTTATTATATTATCATATTTCGGGATTATTATTTAAACACTAGTATTGTGCATGCAAACCATTTATTTAGATAATTAATATTACTGTAGCCGCGCTCTGTAACGCTCATGCTTTTGAAAGCGCCCATCCACAATCTTACTCATAAATTACTAATATGTCGTTTTGAGGTCAACTTTCTCCATAAAAACCCAATAATCATTGAAATATGATTAATTTATATCCATTTTCAACAAAAGTTTCCTTATTTTAGCAGTTATGTCAACTTTTATTGCATTGAGATTCGTTTACCAACCGCATATTTTACTTCCAGTCAGTGTGTGCTAAAACGCGGTTTCCCCAAATTTGGGTTATTTTTTTTCGAAACGCCCGGCTGGTTTTCATTGTCGTAAACACCCATCCCCAACTTTTGCAAATATTTGGTCACATTGGCCATTGGCACCGGTATAATTAAAAAATTAAATTACCACATCTATCACTATAATACACTGCAAGAGATGTGGTCTTTCTAATTATTTTCTTAATTAAATATACTACATCTGCCACTGTAATACAGTGTAATATTTAACAGCTTTACCCACACCAGTAAGTGTATGGATACTGACAGAAAAGTATGGTGGTTTGGATGTAAGTGAAGCTACCAACCATCTGAAGTTAATGGGGACTCACTATCACTCAACAATGGATCCACTGGATCAAGAAATGGTAACAGTTGTTCAGCAGGACCCAATTGGTAGTAAGTAATTGGATGGTATACACACATCTAAAAGTTGTAAATGGCCTAGATGAACATACTACCATGTTTCATGTAGAATCTTAGCTATCTTTAGAATTTTTATATATGCATGTGTATATGCATAGTTAGACTTGTACAGATAATAGTAAAAACTTAAATTATGAGTCTGTTTGATGCACTGTAGCTCTTGTCATTTAACCATAATTTCAAATTTTGCAAAAAATAACTTTATCCTGTTGAAAATATGAAGCAGAAAATAATGAAGTACTAATTCCTTGATGCTGTAGCTATGCATATATTATTGTGTATATTCGAAATTTATACAGTCACACCTGAAGTAGAACTCTTGATATATAGAAGTCTAGTATAAATAGATGTAAAGGTCGGGTGCAGAAATGGTATTTTCTAGCACTGTCACTTACATATTGCAAATTTACATTGAATATTGCCCATGTTGACCATCCAAGTACCAACATTGGTTAAGTTCATAAACTCCCCTCAAAATGAAGCTATTCAGGTAAAGTTTACAATAACATGTGTTTCTCAACCTTATATGCCATTTATTATGTCATATTTGTATTATGGCTGTTTATGCATTGTCAATTGCAAGAACCCTTTGAAAATAGCATAATAAACCAATTGCCTAATTCTGGGCCGGTTTCACAAAGGGTCTCAAACTCATCCTGCACTTAGGATAGGTCAGGCCGGGACTTAAACCTGAACCTTTTGTCTAAGCTAAGTCCTGGACTTAAATCGATTTCATAAGGGTGACTTAGGTAGATCCAAGCTTATCATATGACCACAGTGGTTTTCTGTGTCATGTGACCCTTTATATCTTGTCAAAATGTTTTAGTGAAAAATGTATGGGGAGAAAATATATGGTGGCCATACTTAAGTCTTTGTTTACAAAGGTTAAGCCCACTCCTGAGTAGACTTAGCCAAAGCCTAGATTTAGCAGCTTTGTGAAACCCTCTTAAGTGTAAGACCACAGACTTAGCCTCATTTTAAGACAAAAGTTTTAACTTTAAGTCTAAGTCTGGGCTAAGTTATTTTTTGAAACTGACCCCTAAATACATAAAGTGCTGTATAATAGATATATTATGTCATATGCACCTCAAATAAATAAAACATCAATGTTTTCATACAGTATTTTAAAGTTTTGCTTCAATCTAATTAACTTAAAGATCTAAAAAAATAAAGTTGTAATTCTGAAACAGTACTACATTTTTGAGCAAATGTTTAATGCTTTTTCTATTAGATCATGTGACACTGTTTGTAAGGACTGGCATGTCAATAAGCAGAAAAGTTAATATAAAACGTTGAATCCTTTACTTTTTATGGATGTTATATATAGTTTTTGTATCAATATTGATATATTTGTGATCTGATTAGAAAAAAATATGTCTGATTATAGCTCATAGTAGATAGAGGAAACAATATTATCGGAAGTAGCAAGTATTACAATATCACTAGTATTTTCCACTTAAACTTGTCCTGTTAATAGTTAATATTGTCAAGAAGCATGTTTCTGGTCAAATCATATATGACTTAACAAGGATCAACTGCAACTTTTTCTTCTGATAAATTGAGTGAAAGTTTTCTGTTATAAGTAATCACGGTTTTTTCTCTCTCAGATAATAATTTTGTTATAATCTTATTTTTGTACAGCATCGAGAATAATCATTGACAATGAAATGCAGCTCTTTGTGAACACGTCGTTCTGTCTTGTTACATTTATCATGTGGCGTGACCATGTGGAAGATTCTATGATCTTTGAATTTGGCAATACAGAACAACATTCAGAGGATGAATTTATCCAAGGAGCATTGTACTTGAGAGTTGAAAACAGAAGTCTGGTTGTCCATGATTTCAATAAATCTAGTCACCAAGGTGTCCATATAGCAGTGAATCTTACTCCAGATGATTGGCACCATATTGGTCTATGCTACGATTTTATCAACCGTATTATATTTATTTGGGTAAACCAGACCTTGGTACAGGAGTTTGTGGCTGAATATATTCACAGTTTTGTGGAGCAGGATATCATTAATGTTGGCTACAGGAGGTATAATCACAGAAGCTACTACAAGACCACAGCTTTGTATTACTGTATGCAGCTCTACAATACCACCCTGAACCAAGTACAGATGTCAAAAGCTGCACATCTGTGTTCACAAGGTAGTATTCCCAGCAGTTACTCCTTCTCAGTAAATAACTTTCTGCTCTAGTGGACATTGAGAAATATATCCATTTATTATGGAAACAAAAAAAATAAAATAAAATAACAAACTGAGCTCGCACATTGTGAAATTTAATTGGCATACAAAGCTGCTTAGTATTCTGCCAAAGCTTTACCCTAGTCTGAGACTTTCAGTATATTTTAACTGGAAAAAAGTCTGAAGTCTCACACTATTTTGTAAATCCGACTCCAAAGCTCCACTATTGATCCCTCCTGCCTTCTTTGGCCAATTTCATGAAAGCATTTAAGCCTAATATCAAACTCAAATTTGTGACTTCTGGCAGAAATATTTGACAATGTTTGGCAGAGCCCACAGATTCAGACTCCAGCGATTTCTCAAGCCTAAAGACTCTATTTCAGATTTGGCTGTGTGGTAGGCACAACTTTGAGCCCACAAAGGAGGTGTTTCAAGTTCTGGATTTACACCTTGCCAAAAATCTTTTCTGTCACTCATTTATGACTGTGGTCATAATTGTAAACCTTGTTTATTCCAAAAGATTAATTTGAGTCAATGGCATCCTTCAGAAACAGACATACCAAAATCATCTGCTGAAGCGCCCATGCTCGCTTTATCTGCCATAACTGGAAACATGTGACATATGTTTAAACACTCACCCTTTCCAACAAAATTTCAAGACCAGATTGTTATGGAGTTTTATACATATCTTGCCTAATTTTCATCTGCTTAACTTTAAAAAAAGTGCATTATTTTAAGCATGGCAAAAATGTAAATATAACTATGTAATAAAAGTGGGAATTCCCCATACACAAGTTTCAAAGGTTTGAATAGGTTTGTGAGGCATATTGTTTGTACTTTTTCATATTTGCCTCACTGTATAGTCTATCTTACCGTATTGCCCATGCTCTTGTGTTTCCCATGCTTGCATTATCTCCCATCTCCAACTTTTCCTGTATTTCCAGTCCTTTGACTTTGTGTCATGGTGCTAGATAAAGTGGTTTTACATAATTGTCTTACTATAAGAAATGTTTAATTAATCAGATTTTGGAAGATAAATGATGAATCCTTTTATGCAAATCTCTGACATACTTTAAGCTAAAAATATTTATTGTGTATTATAGCAAAACATTTACTTTTGCAGTGACCACACAACCTCTAAACAGTACCACTACATGTGAAAATGACTTGGCTGTTCTGGAATGCACAGGATCTTCAAGAATTAACATAGTTTTTGCTCAATTTGGTAAAGATCAATCAGAAGGTTAGTTGCATTATTAATATATCGCTTATGAGTGACAAGAGTAGCAATAACAGTAAATAATAATCAGTAATAATACTAATGTGTATTTATTATCATTGATAAAAATAACAGTTATACATTTAACAGTAATAACAGTTACTTTAACAGTTATAATAACACTAATCAGTAATAACAGCAGGGGGTATTCATTCAGAAGAAATAAAGGTATCAGTTATTTGTATATCAGTAATAAAAATAACAGTAATCATTAATAACAGTAATATGTATTTATTATCACTAAATCAGTAATTAAAATAATTAGTCATGCAAAGAGTAAATAGGTTTCCACATTTTAACCCCAGCCCATGAAGACTGGTGTTATAGTCGTCCCCTGTGACGTCCTGGCGGTGGTAGTGGGTATTAAGCTTGTGGGTATTCCACAGCCTAAACCCATGGACAGATTTTCACCAAATTTCCAGGATATGTTTACTCCAAGAGGATATAGAGATGATTAGGCTTTTGGGGGGTATCCGGTAACAACTGTTGCCATTACAACACTTTAAAGATTTTTGGGTCTTAAAGCATGTGGGTGTTCCACAGCCTAAATCCATGCATGGATTTTCACCAAATTTTCAGGATATGTTTACCAAAGAGGATCTAGAGCTGATTAGGTTTTGGGTGGATATCTAGCAACATCTGTTGCCATGACAACACTTTTAATATTTCTGGGTCTTAATTTTTATTGCGCTCCAATAGCTTACCATCTGGGACTCAATGCTTATCTCCAGAGGCTGCGCCCGACTTTGCCAACTCTCGCAAAAAGAGTTTAGTTGTACCCCAGCTATTCGGTGACATGGATAGTGAGCATATGCAGTACTTCTTCTGGTTGGTCGCCATATTGTGTTTATTTTTGTGCAAAGGACTTTATTTTATTCTGTGGATATACTAAGTTGTGACATATGTTGTAAAGACAATTTGTGTGTTTATATACATAGAATATTTTGTGAAAGTGTTGCCTTCTTTCCATGCAGGAAATCGACCATTTACAATGGCTGTCATAACAGTGCACTACTTGTTGAAGAAAAGAATAACAAAACTACATCAGTGTGTCAATAAAACAACATAGAATCATAATTTTGTGACAATTCACAGAATTATTAAGTATTTTACACCTTAAACTCAATCTCAAGTTCACATTGAAAAGTAAAGGGTGGATGACCAAGACTTGATGCGTGTAGCTTATATACAAGAACTGCGCCTGTCAAAATAAAATATTTTAATATTTTAAGGATTTAACCCCTATGTGCAACATTCTTGACCATTTAAAAGGCTAAATATATAAATATCAAAAATAGAGTTCTTTGTGGAAGAGAATCCCCGGGAAACCCCTTCAGTGACATTATTGTCTGGAGTACATGTAGTAATTTTAAAAGATGAAATATATTTTTGATATATACATAGATATAAATATTTAGAATATTTCACACACAAGGTCATCTCTTTGTAGAAGAGATGAATATTTAATGCACACTTGCAAATGGAAGTGCAAGGCAGTTGACAAACGTAGGGTAACAACTCTTCTTCCCAAATGTTGCTTCAATTCAACAAGAAATGGAGGTTTTCTTTATAAAACTGTTATAGCAATAAATCTCTGTAATCATTGTTCTATCACATGATCTAAAAATAATTCTACAAAGGGCATTTCGGATCTTCTGGAGTTTAGCCACATTATATTTACTTATAGCCATAGAGTGGGGAATTACAGTAGTCAAGTCAGCTGCTAACCATTGAGTTTGCAATCAGGGCTGCAGTCTCCACACTGAGGAATTTGCGCTGCGTCTAAGGTCCTTGAGGTGATAGTAACAGGCACGACAAACCTTGATTATGTGACTGGTAAAGGTTTTTCCAGAGTCAAAAGTAACACCTAAGTTCTTGACTGTATCGGTAGGGGAAATAGATTTTCCAAGAAGTTGGGTGGAGAATTTTCGCATAAGGGACTCTCTGGTTTGTCTATCACCAATGATAATGAATTCTGTTTTCTCTGAGTTGAGTTTCAGTTTCACACCGTCCATCCACTTTTGTGATGGGTGACCGCATTTTGCCCATAGATATACCAAAATGCAGTTTTTTGAGAACAAATATGCAGTGTGGTTTTATAAAAAAATATCAGAATGAAAAGAGGTTCCTCAAATTGTAAAATGATAGTACTATTCTAAAGTATATTTTGGGATAAGTACATTAATACATCCATAGAACTTGTCCTATGGCAATAAAATTAGGGCTGTCCAAAAGTGGACAGCATTTCGATGATTATGTTATACTGTTTCCAAAAAGTTACAAAGACTGTCAACCATTTTGTATACAATAAATAAAGCGAAATATAGATTCTTTTCATTGTATTCTAGTATATGATGATGTTATAAATAGTATTTTATATTTTATTTTATATTCTTTACATTATTGTTAGGCATATTTTTCACTGACGTATAAACTTTTTAAAAATTTTTTATAACCCTGCATACTGTGAGTTCTAAAATCTGAGAAATGTATTAAGACATATTGCACACTTTTCTATGCTATACAGTGCCTTAGTATCACAGTAGATGTTAGTGTTAAATGAAGTACAATAGAAATTGGCCACTGTCTACTGCCAAATGCTGTCCCCTCCTGTAGCGCACCATGTCAGTTGAAGGGGGGGCTTTAAATTTAATATATTACTGTATTTACTAGTTTGCAGCCAGTATTATATGGACAATAGAAATAGGTCACCTTGAATGGTAGTCACAAGTTTTAAAAACAACTATTTTTGGAAATAAATTGGGTATGCTTCATGAATATTCATGAGATGGCTGGCGTGAACTGAGTGAAGACGTTGAACAGTCTGGAAAATTCCCGCCAATTTGTCTTTAAAAAGGCATTTGACAGTATAGAAACCTCAGTTGTGAGGCTCATGTGGCCAGTGCACATGAAAAACAAAACTGTTGATTGGTCAGGAGAAACTTTGTTTTTTTTTATTTAGTTGGAATTTTCGAATTGAATTAATTATTGAATTATTTTGGTTTCTCCCCATCACAGCAGTTCGTTTGCTAACTATACTATTCTTTCAGAATGGCAGGTGGAAACAAGAACAGCAGTGCAAAGATAAACAGACTGACAAAAATAATAAACTGACACCAAAAGCACCTGAAGGGGGATCACAACTACAGACTACTGGACAAGAGGTACAAGAAGTCACAGTATCACAGAAATTGGACATTTTGCTAGTAAGTGGTGTTAAAGATAGGGGTACTCATCTTGAAGATCATGGTGAATGTTTATGTAAACAAGAAGAGATCGTTAGCATCCATAACATCTCGGCCTTGCCTTCGGCTCACAGCTCACCTAAAGCTCTTGCAACTTCTGTAGCAGAACCCCCTCAGTGCAAACCAGATAAGATAGTTACCATCTTTTGAAGCATTGAAGACGGACTCACGTATACAGGCAGAGGTAGCCAGCAGTCTTCATCAGTATCAAAATGTTTCACAAACAGATGGAATAGGTAAGCCACTTACTACTTTAAAATCTGGTAGATATAGGGCAGGTGTAACAAAAATTAAGACACATGTCAATTGGCCTTAAGATTTTTGCTCAGTACCAATTGGTAGTAAGCAGCCAATGTATGGTGAGCCCTCAAATGATCAATGGGTTCAGGCTTTTCTTGTTTTGTATACCACAAGAGAAAGATCATAATATTAGAGAAACAATGTTACATGTTGGCGGAATAATACGTTTATTGACATAAGTGTTTCATTCAAATTTAAATATGGGGCTGCAGCATGCCAGATGTACATCAACCTCTTTACTTTTACGTTGCATCAACTTGGAAATTGGTTAATAAATTACTTAGATGATTTTGTTGGGGTTGCCCCCCCCCCCCCCCCCCCCCCCCCCCCCCACTTTGGCTAATTCACATTTTACATATTTAGTGAATATATTAGAATATGTTTATTTACCTATTAATACCAACAAGGTTGAAAATCCTAGCAACCAAATCACATGTCTTGGCATACGAATTGATGCTAGTACTGGCATATTAAAAGTTCCAGAACAAAAAATGCTGGAAATGGTCTCTTTATGTAAAAAATGGGCTACCTATATCCATTCAATGAAAAATTAATTGCAAAAATTAACTAGAAAATTATTATGTTTACACAGATGTGTCAAACCAGCACGTATGTTCATCAATAGAATATTAACAGTACTACGTAATGCACCCCACTTGGGTACAGTCTATTTACCATCAGCCTTTTTTCGAGATATTCATTGGTCTAATATATTTTTACAAATTTTTAATGGTATGGTTGAAATACAAAATAAAATTCAGAAACCACAAGAAATATTTGTGGATGCCTCTGTATGTGAAGTTGGAGTGAAATGGAATGATGAAATATTTTCTTGTGTTCTACCCGATAATTTTAAAAATGGTTGGTTCTGTTGTCCATTTTGAGCCAGCTAATATTTTGTTACCTATACGTTGCTGGCATAGTAAATTAAAAAATAAAGTAGTTTTAATTTGGTGTGACAATGGTATAGTAGTTAACATTTTCAATCATTACAAAGTAAGAGATCCATAAGTTTGCTAATGACATTCATTTGTTCAGTCTGGTTATTATTAAATATTGACCTACAGGTCAAAAATATTAGGGGTCAAAGTAATGTATATGCAGATAGTTTGTCACGTTGGAGAGTTTACCAAAATTTGCAAATACCTGATGTCAGAATTTTAAAAACCTGCCAATGAGTTAGTTCAGAAATGTTATTGCCAAACTTTCAGATTTAAGTAGTATATGGCTGATATTATATATAAATAATGGTGTCAGTGTAAAACAAAATTCTGCTGTCAGTCTTCAAATTGTAGATTCACCTCTGATGAATCAACTAGCTCACCAGACTGTGAGGCGTATTGCTGCTGGCTTGAGACCGAGGACGGCCGCCTCCTACTTGGCGACTTTCAAGCTGTTCCTAGCTTTTGTAGTGTATATGGACATTGCTGTTTCTTATTTGACAAAGACTATAGTAGTATATTTAGAGTTTCTAGCACAAAATAACTTAAAATGTTGCTCATTGCGTAACCATGTGTCAGTACTGAAGCACTGCTTTGGTCTCTTTGACTGGCCTGTGTCAGCATTTGCTAGTACACGGGTGTCATTAATGTTAGACGTCATTAATGTTAGACAAGTTGTAATTATATTGTCTGAGTTTATGTAATTACCATAAATTATTAAGAAATGCAATCACTGAACACTAGTTTATATGTATCAGTGTATATGTAACACATAAAATGGGTTTAGCTACCTGTTTTTTATCACTGTCATACAATAACTATACCATTGCATGTTAGGTTGGTAAATTATGCTAGAAAGTTTCACAATGGCCAGGTGTTTGCTGCATTATTCTTAACTTCCTTTTTGGCTTTTTTCGCTTGGCTTCATTAGTGACCCCTTCTGTACAACAGTTTGATAGAACCAGCTTCCCTGTGGACATGGACTCAAAGGTCTTGAAACATGGTTGAGATAGGACCTTGAAATCAATATCATCATGGATGAAGAACCCGACACCACCGCCTCCGCCCAGGCATGGAATATAGTACATTTGTAACTGAGAGGAATGACACTTACTATAAAGCAATCGGTGTCATCTGGTCAAAGCCAGGTCTCAGTGACCCCAATGACATCAGGCTTGTTGCCGATATTGACATATATATATAATTGGAACCGTTAACGTGAGCCATTGGCGATATTAGAGGTTTAGTGAAAGTTGTACATTTCAATTCAATAGAAACATACTATGTATCCACCAAAAATACATTTCTGCAATAGAAAATAAAATAAAATGAACAAAACTTACATAAAACAAGTGTTTTATGCTTTCCTGTGTAATAACTGTCAGGTTTGTCTCTTCCCTGAAACAGGATTAAGTAGGTCACTGACAAATGTAAACAAAGATGGTGCCAGACTTGACCCCATTTTGTTTCAGTTGTAACTGCCTTTTAAAGATTTTATACAATAAATATTTGTATAAGCAGTAAAATTACCAGGTTTTTTATTTTTGTCTGCTTGGTGTATGTTATGTCAATATTGAAATGCTGGTAGTATATGTCGATATCAGCAGTTCTGTGGGATGATCGATTGATTTTGAAAGAGTGAGGCTTAGCAGCAATCCCTATACTACAGACATCCAATGATTACCTCAGGATACAAAAACCAGCCCTAAACAAATCTAGCCCTAGCCTCCTGTATTCAGTCCTTCTTAACCAAACAAGCCATAAAAAGATGCAAAATACAGAGTCTTTTGGATATTACAATTTGCAGTTGCCTCTCTGTAGTTTCAAAGTGAACAAAAGGAGTCCAGTCATAGCTTTGAGCAGACTAAATTAATTCCAAAGGATGGAGAAATTCAAGTGGTAACCCCAGAGTCAATAAAGATGTCATTAAAAGCAGGGGAATGGGTGTCCTCAGTAGGCCTCCAGGTCACCTATCGTCATATCTACATCCATCCCAGAGCACAGAAGTATCTGATGTTTGCCGACAGATCTCAAATCTACCAATTTACTAGTATAGGGATTGATGCTCGATCTTTCAATATCGATCGATCATCCCACAGAACTGCCGATATCGACACACACTACCAGCATTTCAATATCGAAATAACATACAACAAACACAAAAATTATTTAAAAAATGGCAATTTTACTGCTTAAATGCATATTTATTGTATAAAATCTTTAAAAGGCACATTTACAACTGAAACAAAACGGGGTCAAGTCTGGCGCCATCTTTGTTTACATTGCCAGTGACCTACTTCCTGTTTCACGGAAGGGATACAAAACCTGACAGCTAGTGCACAGGAAAGCAAGAATACTCTTGTTTAATGTACGTTTTGTTCATTTTATTTAATTTTATATTGCAGAAATATATTTTTGATGTATAAGTAGTATCTTTTGATATTTTCGTGAATTTATATGTGCACGTTTTCAAAGAACCTCTATTATCGCCCACGGCTTATGTTAACGGTCCCGATATTGAAATATCGATCGATCCATAACCCTAAATTTTCATTCGATATCGATCCTCAACATGGGTCTCGATCCCTATACTACAATTTACCTTTTTTCTATTCAGGCTAGCCCCAGCTCCACAGGTGTTCACCATGATAATGAAGGAAGCAAACCTCATGGCTTTGTCAAGAGGGATAAGAATGCAAAAATACTTGAAGGATTGGTGGATCAGGACTCAGACCCTAGAGGAGGCCTCATACAATACAAAGGTTGTGGTAAATCCAACAGAATCTCTTGGTTGGATAATAAATCAAGACAAATTGGAGTTAACTCCAACTCAAGTGTTCTCTTTTCTGTGATATTAATACCACCTAAACTCAGCCCTTGTAAAGCCTACTCAGGAAAGATGGCAAAAAAATTACAGGTCTGCCCTGACTGCAAGATTTTTTATGTCGCTCATTGGGTTGCTAGTGTCAACCAAAAAGATGGTCCTGGATCGTCGCCTTCACATGAGACCCTTCTAGTGGCACCTCAATGAGAACTTGAAGTTTCCTCATTCCTTCCCTGGACAGACACCATGATAGCTCACCTGGGCTGGTGGCAGAACCCACAAAATGTTCACAGAGGCACGAATCTCCACCCCTAATAACACAACATTCAACTATTTACAGACACCTCAAACACGGGCTGGAGCGTTCACATAGAACAATACTCTATGAAAGAACTGTGATCAGACCTAGAAAAGTCATTACATATAAAAATTTTAAAAATCCAAATATCCAGAGACATACACTGTCTCAAGTGTGGCAAAATGTATATTGTATATTATATTGTTATTGCAAGTAGACATATGCTCTGTCTAAAAGAGTGGAAAAAATATGTTGTATATTATTATTATTATTATAACAAATTCTCAGTACCTTGTTAGCTTGGCACTGTTACTTGGGGACTCTTGTGTGGGAAAAGTACAGAATCTATATCAAAAATACTTAAAGTTTGTACTAAAGATAGTTCAAATGACAATACCATAGTCTCAACTGCAGTCCCTGCCTCCTAGCCGTTGGATTCAGCATTGAGTCCCAGATGATAAGCTATTGGAGTGCAATAAAATTAAAAATTTTAATTAAATGTCGCTTTTAATAAGCTACAAGCTTACCATCTGGGACCCAAGAGAGTCCCCCCCCCCCCCCCCCCCCCCCGCCTCCCCACTGAAATTACAGCTGAGGGTGGGGCCATCTTGAAGAAGTAAGTACTGCACATGCTCACTATCCATGTCATCAAATAGCTGGGGTACAACTAAACCTCAGCATGCTCATTCAAACTCTTTTTTCGAGAGTTGGCCATGTCGGGCATTGCCTCCCGAGATAAGAATTGAGTCCCAGATGGTAAGCATGTAGCTTATAAACAGCTACATTTGATTAAAATTTTCAATTTTGAAGGTGTTCCACAGCTTAACAAATGTATGTATTTACACCAAATTTTCGGGATGTTAACCCCCAGAGGATTTAGAGCTGATTAATATTTGGAGGGTGTCTGGCAGCAGCTGTTGCCATGACAACACTTTAACTACTTTTCAGTCTTCACTAAATTTGCAAAGAATGTTTATGGCTGTGAAAACTTGTCTGTGAAAAATTTGTCCTTATTTAAAAAAAAAAAAATATATGGCTGCCATAACCGATTGTTATAAAATTATTAATACATTCTAAGACTTAAAATATTGCAGCTAGCTTCATCATATTTGCAGAAAATGTAAATGGATAGGAAATCTTGCCTGAGAGTAATTGTGGTCTTTTTTGAAAACAAAATGACTGCCATATAACATCTTTAGTATCAAGTGGTGGGGGGGATCAAATCAAAAAGGCCTTATATCTCCCTTATCATTGGTCTTAGTCGAATGAGAAACAACCTATAGGAAATCATGGCCAGTAAATCTTTTGCAAGTGTTAAATTTGACCTTTGACCCCTGCTTCAAGGTTAAGTGGGGTTATCACACCACAAACCTATTATATCTCCCTTAATTTGGGTATTGGGCTTCCAAATATGAAAACAACTAATAGGAAATCATGGCCTGCAAATCTTTTGCAAGTGTCAAATTTTACCTTTGACCCCTGCTTCAAGTTCAGTTAGGTCATCATGCTAAAAAGGCCTAAAATCTCCCTTTAATTGTTCTAGGGCTTCAAAATATGAAAGCTACTTGTAAGAAAGCATGGCCTGTGAATCTTTAGCAAGTGTCAAACTTGACCTTTGAATCCTGCTTCATGGTTGAGTTGGTCATCATATTAAAATGGCCATATGTCTCTTATATACTGGTTGTTGGGCTTTGGACAAAACATCTTGTGGGTTCTCCATACTTCTCACAACTGAATTTGTTCGTAAGATGTTCCAAAATATCAATGTTGTTGCCCACGTAGTTGTACCTATGTGGGCTGGGTTACTTGCCTGCTGAGGCTTTCTATTTTTTTTGTAGTGGTATAGATGATGAAAATCCACTAAAAATATGTAAGAGCTAGTTGATGAAAACAGGCTTTCTTATGGTTAATGGTTCATCAAATTAATAAAATATTTAAATTTGGTGAAATATTTATCATCTTATTTCTACTTTAGCATAAAAATTTCTTACAAAGACATTTCTTGTATTAAATTATGGTCCATGTATGAATGCAGTTAAATTTCATCATATTAAAGACAAGTGTGTGAAATACCAAATTTTGTTCAGTTTTAAACAATCAGACTGTTGTCAATGTATTGTTATAGTGCTTATTGCTTTTCTGTCAAATCATAAATGCTTACCCAACAAAACTCTATTTCATCTTCTTGTTTGGTAGTACCTCCAAATTAGAAAAAGGAATGGGACTTTTATTTTATTTCATATGTAAATTTAAAGAGGTTACACCAGTAATGACACATGTCACATTATATAAATATGTTACTCATGTTTATTTGGCCAGGCACATGTGCAAACAATTATACAACAGCAAGTGTCAGAACTGACTGCATGGTAAATGTGATTAGAGAAGTACAGACTAAATGTCAGCGCCAGGAGTCTTGTACATTTATTGTCAGTATGGAGACATTCTTTGGAAGTTCCTACTCCAGATATAAGTGTCCAACTTCATCTGAAAAATACCTACAGCTAAATTGGAACTGTGAGGAAACAGGTAGATAAAATGACTTATAATATGGTGTTTATGGACTGATTTTTAAAATTTACTTTCAATACATATTGCATTGTCCCAGCAAATGTTCTGCACTGTCTAATCAATGATCATATGCTCTGTACTACTGCTGGTATCATTGGTGATATCTGCAGTCAAGCATTACTTGTTAGAAGCAAGGTAAACTTGAGTTCAACTCTAGTAACTGAAGAAAATTAAAATAAAGTAACATAATGTCCAAATATTATATTTAATTGTATTTAGTAAGATTTCATTGCAAGCAAATACATTTTTTCTTAGTTAACATTAAGTTAAATAAGTTAGTAAGTTCCAAAAGTAAAAATTCCTAACTAGGTTAGTATAGCATTATTTACTTTTATAAACTTGTGTTTAATTTGCATAAATCAATGTGATCTGCAAATATCAAGTTAAGACTTGGGTTATAGACAACTCATCCCAACATTACCCTATACAATACATTGATATGTGCTGCACTATTCATTGATGTGCTATGTACTGTCTTGCCATAGGCTGTCCACTGTTCATTTACATGCTCGTCACTGTTTTGTAATGTGCCTTGCGATATCCATTGATATGCCACCTACTCTCCACTTATTATAATTCTAATAGTATTTTTATAGTGCTTAATCTCCATCTAAATACAGACTCTAGGTGCTAAATACAGAAAAAGCAGAAATCCATAATCATTAACCTAAGACCTAGCAGGGATCAGTGCCATGGAGAGAATGGGAAAAGCAGAAATTAGGGTGGGTATGCTTTTTCGAAGAGATAAGTTTTCAGCTTATTTCTAAATGAGTGAAGAGAAGTGGCAGAATGTACATCATCAGAGAAATCATTCCAAATCTTTGGAGCATCATAAGCAAAGCTGAGGCAGAAATTCTCAGTAGACATATCTACTGAAGTGGCAAAGTGTGGGACCTCAAGAAATACACCATAAGCTTGGCCTTTATGTGTGTTATAGACACTATGTCTAGGCTTAAGGAAAGGTGCAAAATATTTTGAACTTGTAGACCAGTAAGGCAGTCTTGAATGTAGAATACTGTTCAATAGGCAACTAATGGGGGGTCTTTCCAACAGGAGTGATCTGTGAGTACTTGGAATTACCAAAGCATTTGCAACCATAAGAGCAGCATGACATGTGAGATAGCCTCTGAGATGTTTAAGATCCTTGATTTGTGCAAAACAGGTCTTACAGATGTTCTGGATGTGCCTCGAAAAGGAAAAATCACTATCAAATATAACTGGGTATCGTCTGCATAGAAGTGGAAACCTATGCTGGAATGACTTCGAATAACTTTGCTGAAGGGAGTAGTATATAAGAAAAAAAGTATTGGATCCGAGAGTCCTGAGGCACCCCAAACAAAAGCTTCTTAGCCTCAGATAAAATAGAGCCTATCTTGACATACTGCGAAAGATCAGACAGGGAGGACTTGAACCATTCTAAAAAATACCACCAACACCAAACCAAGAACTCTAACAATCTAGGAGTGTGCCATGGTCAGTCGTATCAAATGTAGCCGATTGGTCAAGCAGCACAACAGCGGTTGCCTCACCTATAGCCAGAGCAAGATGGACATCATTCTTAATCAACAGCAGTGCAGTTTTGGCCGAGTGACCTAACTTATAAGCCGACTGTTTGAAATTCTCAAGTCCATTAGAACTGGTATAGTCATTTAACTGGGTGGCAACTACTCTCTCAACAAGTTTGGAGATAGAGCACAAGCCTGACACAGGTCAGTAGTTCTTGAAATCATCAGGTGGTAGCCAGGCTTTTTTGATCAGTGGAGTAACAACAACTTTTTTAAAACCAGTGGGAACAACGGCTTCAGACAGCAAACAATTAACAAGTTTAGTGACTCAGGGCAGAAGAATGTCTAAACAATGATTAACTAAAAAAGTAGGCCATGGATCCAGCAAACAAAATTTTGTTGGTGATTTCATAATTGCCTTATGAATTTTGTCATCAGAAACTGTTTTAAAGAACTCAAATTTAGGTATATCTGAAGGAGCAGGTAGTGTGAAAGAGTCAGTGCTGAAGAATGAGTCCCTAATCTAGGTAATTTTATCTGAGAAAAAAGTCACAAAGCGGTTATCAAGACATTCCTGAGACTCATGAGACGAGAGGACATTTTCAGGATCAGAATGTAATACAGAATGTAAGACCTACTACAATTTCTTAGAGTCTTTACCATATTCACTGACCAAATTTCTGTAATAATCGGATTTATCCTTGTTTACTATTAAATACAATGGGCAATCTGATTGCGTAGTCTGACTTGATTTTGTGGTGATTTATCCTTCCGCCATATGTGTTCAAACTAACGTCTGACTGGTTTTGTTAGCACATAGAATAGGATGATAGCAAAATGGAGCAGAAGCGCTATAAAAAGATCTTTCCAATGATACATAAAACATATTTATAGGTTACATAGTTTCCGAGATATTAGTGAAAAACAGGAAGTTATTGACACTTATTATCCATGGTATGGAGGTGCCGTTGTATACAAAATAATTATATCCCACTATGTACAGGTGATATGTGGGGTGTGGTGGATAATAAAAGGTTTTAATCATTATTGCCCATGAATGCTATGTTGATGTGCTGTAAAGGTATTAATAGTTAATGTCTTATCTTATGCAGCCCCATGCAGCGATCCATCAGCTTTTTACAGAGAAGGTACTTGTTATTACCCTAATTCTGAAAAGGTAGACTGGAATACGGCTGATAACATGTGTGATATAAACCACTCAAACTCTCTGGCTCTGATCACTTCTACACAGATTCAAACACATTTAAAAGGTATGATAGTTCAAACTCTCTTATCCAACCAAGTTATGATTACATTCAGATTCTAGAACATTAATCAAACTGTATAGGTAGTTTGGTATGAAAATGTAGGACGCCATACTTTTGGAAAAGTGGATTTGAGTTCAATAAAAAGAATGCATACTAGATAACCAAAGTTCATATAATAGATGTTTTACAGTTTTGATAATATAATGTTTTTATGATTATAATTTTATATCTGAATATAACTATTTTTGCAATTTTTTTATATAAATTCACAATAATTAATGACAGTGTGTAAAATTGATTAATGCATCATTGCACATTGTCAAGGGAATGGCTAAATGTTCATTGGAAATGGTCCTGGATATAACATACATATACTTTATCAGTAACTGGTGTCACAATTTGTGTGTGCAGTTTTTGTTGTTGCTTGTAATTTAATAGTCAGAGTTTAAACTTGGATTGCATAGTGACATTGCATTTGTTATCCTGGTTATGTGTTTATGTTGTGTTCACAGTTTTCATATTGGTTAAGTAAGTAGGTACTAGCTAGATATACATGAATCCAGTTTAATAATGGAGCCACAAAACATGACCTTTAACTCATGTCTTCCCAAACTGGAGTCACTTATTTCACAGATCTCACCTTTGGTTAATAATTGTTCATTCTGTGCTTACAACTCGTGTAAATTTAAATTGTCTTTTTTATGCTTTTAAATTTTACATACAATGTATGTTTTTTGACAATGAGCTCCTTAATTCAAACAATTAATCCAAGCAATTTTACAAAAGGCTGTGATGCTCTGGCTTTTAAGCTTCCTTTTCATAAAACTCCTTGCTATATATGAAAAAAATGATTATTTTGTTTCACATCTCATATCTGAACAAGTTAACTAAATTATACTTGTACCAAGCTTTACTGTTGTTTTCATGCATCTGTTTTGGTATTATAAAGTACTGCTAAGTGTTGACCAAAAAACAAAATTTGTTTGCAAATATTGATACCAAGTTGTTAGAGTAAGCATGTGTTAATAAGACCCTTACAAATACTGAAGCCTGATAAGTGGAATTGTCATGGCCCAGTAAAATGCTAAAGCTTCAATTCCAGTTAATATGATTCTAAGACCTGATATTTCCTTCTACTTACAAACAAATAAACTTAACAGATTTCTGCTGGTTTTACTGTACTGTATTGTAAACATAATTTCTTGATCTACTTTGTAATGGTCACTTTAAATAAAAAGTGCACATATTAAATCTATATAACACTTTATATTTTATTTTTTTACAAGAAATTCTTCCAAGTTCTGTCTGGTCTGCATTTAATGACATAAAATCTGAAGGTGAATTTCTTGATGCTGAAGGATTAGTAAGTTTGGCATTTTCATTGATGTTATCAATTAAAGTGTTAAATTGTTAATTAATGTTATGGTTTAATAAACTGATAAACATTGTTTATATGATATATTTGCATGGGAAAAGAATTTATACTAGTTGATACTAAAATATGCAGTAAAAGTTATGCAATGTGTTGCTTGTGTACATCAGGCTCAGCTCAGTAACTTCTACGGGCTGGTATTTCCAAAATGTATCGGCCAAAGAAAACCAAAAAATCAACCCAAGTAAACAGTTTTTTTACCTCACAGCCTTTAAAGGCTGCAGGGTATCATTTTCACCCATAATTTAAACCTGGGTTGGTATTCACAAAATGTATTGGCAAAAACTTAACCCAAGTAGTACTACGCAGCTTTTTACCCCACAGCTTTTTAAGGGCTGTGTGGGTATTGTTTTCACCCATGGCGTCCCATAGGCGGTCAGTTGGGCAGGGGTGGGCAGTGATAAAAAGCTTGTCTGTGCTGTATCTCGGAAACTATAGGGTTTAGGAAGTTTATACTTGGTAGAGACATTGGGTAGGAGTGTAGGTGTGCAACGTCATGGTATCGCCTTAATATGACCTTTGACCCTGCCGTAGTTACTGAGTTAGAAAACCTTGTCCAGGATATATCTCAGAAACTGAAAATTGTAGGGAGTTAATACATAGTAGGGACCTTGGTTAGGGGTGTAGATGTGCAACATCATGGTCTGAACTTAATTTAACCTTTGACCTTGCTGTAGTGACTTTGACTTTAAAATCTTGTCAGGGGTATATCTTGGAAAGCTTAAGGTGTAGGAGGTTGATATTTGTAAGTGACATTGGTTGGTGTATGTGTGCAATGATGCAGTCTTGAATTGTTCTTTCACCCAGCCGTCATAATCTTGACCTTTAAACTCTTGTCCTGGCTGTATTATCTGAAACTGTCAGCTGTAGGAAGTTGATACTTGGTAAGGACATTGGTTAGAGATTACAGGTGCTCAATATCATTGTGTGACCTTGATTAGACCTTTGATCTTGCGTGGTGATTTGATCTTCAAAATCTTGTCTGGGCAATATCTCAGAAGTTTTACGGTATAGGAAGTTGATTGTTGGATGGGCCATTGGTTGGGGAATGTAGGTTCACTAAATATTGGTCTGACCTTTAACCTTGGTTCTGCCAAAGTGTGTTCGTCTATCATTTTTGAGACATATTTTTCTTATCACAAAGATATATGGATTACTGTAGTCTATTACTATATGTACTTTTACTTAATTGTGCTCTTTCCATTGACACCTATACTTCAGTTATGTTACAACTTCATAATTTTTAGTTTACTGATTAATGCTGTCATCCTGCTCTTGAATTGTCTTGCTTTAATACTTATTTTTACATACATATTATTTGTCCACTAAAACATTATTTAGACCTTTTCCGTGCTGACATTGTTTGCTCTGAGAGCCTCATGATTTTTGTACTGTGTCACTTATTCTATATCTTATGGTGTCAAAAACTATTTCCCCGGGCTGTGGGGTACGGGCATCTCCGATGCTGTTTTTCAGTGATTGCTGCAGCATACTCTAAGTAATAATTTTCTTATTTTTGTTCAAGCCTGTAGAATTTGTACCCTGGGCTTTGAACAATCCAATGCAGTCTTCACTAAAGGAAAACTGTGTCCAGATGGCCTTTGAAAACAATAAGATTGTGATGAATGATGTTCAGTGCAGTGAGAAAAGATCTTACATTTGCAAGAGATGGTACAGTGCTTGTGAGTTGACAAATTACTGTAAAAGTAGAAATTTTAACTAGAACAAAATTTCACTAATTGTGAAATTTTAAGAAATTCACCAGAACTAATTTTTGTTGTTGTAAGGGTCTACTTAAAAAATTAAAACAGATATGAAATTTTAGCAGGAATTAATTTTCAATATCCAAGTTCATGAAAGAATATAGCTAATACTAATACACCCAGCAGAAAATATACTTAATATACCGTATTCTGCAAATGGAAAATAAGTTTGGTAATGTTGGGCATTTTATGTGTATCACTGTGAAGTTTCAATTGAATTAGAATACGCACAAACTCAAGCACAAATTTAAAGTAGACTAAACATTGAAACCAGAGTTTTATTGCATTAATACATCCTACCCAATGGACAATTGCAACACTGGTCGGCTCAACTGGTCCTGCCAAATGACAGAAAAAGCTGTCCTGTGTTACTACTGGCAGGACCGGTCTAATAGTGTGCATTTGCTAGGTGGCGCATTGTACTTCTGTCCTTTCTAGACAGCGTGACATCATAGCATCTTTTTTGTTTGGTGTGTGTAGTGTGCAGACAATTTTTTGAATAGCTCTTGAACTTTGAAGAAATGTTGGAATATCTACTAATTTGAAGGTTTTTTTTCATTTGAAGTATATATATTGTGTTCCTTTCACATCATGGCTTCTCCAGGACAAAAATAAGGCTGTTACTGGCATATTATGGCCTGTTTTAATTAACATTTCAAATGTGCACAATGTCGTGATAAAGGCATGGGTGAGGACCTGTTTGTTCTCAAGAAAGACTGTCATCATTGTGACATTCTTTCTGCTAAGCAGAAGCCAGAACTTGCAACCACCACGTATAAGATCCGTAAGGAACACATTAAGAAATCTAAAGAATCTCCCTCCATAGTAGATCCTGAGACCGTCAAACTCCAAGGGAGGAGGCAGAGTGTTACTGGTACCAGTTCTGTTCAGACTACTGGTGTAGTCACAAAGGTTTCGAGCAGCCAGCATCCTCTCAGTATCAGCTTAGGCCAGATTCCTAGACCGGTCACCCAACCTACTGTGATGAACCAGTTTTCTAATGTCCCCGGTGTGATGGCTTTGGTCCAGACCACTGGTCAGGCCACCAATCAGCATGTTACCGGTGCCACTGATGTGCAGTTCACTGGACTGGTTACCCAGCCTGTCAACAGCAAGATGTCTTTGCCTCCAGTTTCTCTGACCAGTGCTGCAGCTCACTGTCAGGACCCAGACTCTGATGTTGAACATTATAGTGAGCCTACCTCCCCTACTCAGCCCATGGAGTATGAGAGGGAAGTATCTGACCGGGAGTCTACCAAACCTGAGTAAGACCTGGACCAGGTTGTCAGTGAGGAGCAGACTTACCGGGAGACAATCAGGGGTGTCAGATTTTTCATGAGTTGGAAGCAGGTACCCGAGTCCTCTAACAGTCCTCAGGGAAGGTTACATTCTCCCCTTTCACATCCGGCAAAATCAGACAAGGTCACCCACCGTCATAAGTTACTATATAAATCCGCTCAGGAACAGCTACCTGATGGTGGAAACCTATCTTAGACCTCAGTACCCTGAACAAATTTCTAAAAACAGAGTCATTCAAAATGTAGATTCCAGACACAATAAGGACCTCTCTCCTGACAGGGGAGTGTGCCACGTCCATAGATTTCAAGGACGCCTACTTCCACATACCAATTCAAAACCAGTCCGGGAAGTACCTGCATTTTTACATCCAGGGTCAGTCCTACCAGTTGACAGTACCATTATTTGATCTATCTACAGCTCCCATGGAGTTCATGGTAGTGGCGAAGGAGTATAAGAATCCACTAGTACCTAGATGACTGGTCAATAAGAGTTACATCTCACCAAACATGTCTCCAACATACACAAACTCTGGTAGGTATTTGTCAGGAGTTCGGTTGGTCGGTGAACATCGAGATATCAGAACTGGACCCCAAGCAAGTCTTCAACTTTGTTGGCTACCAGTTCGACCCAAAAGAAGGCAAGGTCTGACCCAACCTAGAGTGTTGGCAGACCTTAAATGCCAACATCCAGAAACTTCTCTCCGGACCCACCTGTCCGGTCAGGTAGCTGATGTCCCTGATACGGTTATTAACAGTGTGATAGTAGACAAGCTATCCAGGCTAGGCCAGACCATCCAGACAGAATGATCTCTCCTGCCAGAGGTCTTTCAGTCAAATTGCTTCCAGTGTCACCAGATTCAAGTAAACCTGTTTGCCACCAGGTTCAGCAACAAATTGCCTCAGTTTGTATCGTCGGTACTAGACCCCCTAGCATGGGCAGTTGATGCACTCAGCTTACCTTCTTAGAGGAACTGGATCCTTATGCCTTCCTACTGGTAGCCATCGTGGGCGAAGTGTTGGAGAAGTTACATTATTACCCATGCAAGAGAATCATTCTGATTGCTCCAGGGTGGCCTAACATACCCTCCAAATCCCATTGTGCCAGCTAAACCTGCCCAACATGTTGACTCTACCCTCCAATCAGATCCTTCACAGGAATCTCTCAAGTAAACCTGTTTGCCACCAGGTTCAGCAACAAATTGCCTCAGTTTGTATCATCGGTACTAGACCCCCTAGCATGGGCAGTTGATGCACTCAGCCTACCTTCTTGGAGGAACTGGACCCTTATGCCTTCCTACTGGTAGCCATATTGGGCGAAGTGTTAGAGAAGTTATATTATTACCCATGCAGAGAATCATTCTGATTGCTCCAGGGTGGCCTAACATACCCTCCAAATCCCATTGTGCCAGCTAAACCTGCCCAGCATGTTGACTCAACCCTCCAATCAGATCCTTCACAGGAATCTCTCAATGCAGAATCTTCATGATTAGCTCCTAGAACCTCAGCTGACAAGGAGCAGGGCTTCTCTGAGGCTGTAGTAGCACAAATTGAGGTTCCTCAAAGAGTCTCAACCAGATCAAGTCTATAAGGCACAGTAGACCCTTTTGTACAAAGTGGTGCCACAGTAATCAGGTGGACTTCAGGGCACCCAGTATAAAGTCCATAGCTGACTTCCTCCTGTATCTTTTCCAGGACAGGAAGTTTCAGCCAAGTACCGTTGATGGCTATAGGTCAGCCATTGCAGACAAATTGGGAAATTTGCCCATTAATGTCAGCAAGGATGAGAATCTCACTTGTCTCTTAGATAGTTTCTACAGAAACAGACCCAAGGGTCAGAGGGGCATCCTCTCCTGGAATCTTTCCCTGGTGCTGCACCAGCTCTCTTAGCATTTGACCTTCAAGACTGTCTTCCTCTTAGCTTTGGATTCAGTCAAATGTAGGAGTGTGATCCATGCTTGGGTGAGTAAGAACATCAGACACCAGTCGGACTGGTCAAAGGTGTCTCTTTGTCCCTCACCCAGCTTTCCTTCCAAGAGCCAGCTGGCCAAGGAGGGTCCAGACAGTGCGGCCCCGGTGGTGATTCCAGCCTAGCCTCAACTCTGGAAAAGTCACACAAGGCTGATAGGTCCCTATGTCTAGTCAGAGAGCCCTGCGCTATTACTTGGACAGGACCTCAGACCTCAGGCAGAACAAGGAGCTGGTCTTTGTCTCCTTTAAGAAGGGTTTTGACAAAGATATCTCCCCTGCCACTATCTTCTCATGGATCAAGCAGACTGTGATCCTATGTTATGAGCTCTCTGATCAGGAGTCCCTCACCATACATCAGACAAAGCCCATTTGGGAGTTCCCTTAGAACAGCTGTTATCAGCCTGCCATTGGAAGTCACATAACACCTTCACATAGTTTTATCTGAAGGTTGTGGCTTGGGCTGCTTCAGAGCTTTTCCATTTGGCCCCGGTGGTGGCTGTTAAGCAGAGCATCTAGTAGCCCATTTATCTGAGAAGATATTGTATATATGTATATTTTGTATATAGTTGTATATAGTTACAAAAAGACTGATGTGCTTCCTTCAGGAGGCTTATTTTCCTGGGAACTGTACTCATACCTCTCTTCCCCTACCTCAGAGCAGGGAGGTGGGGGCAACATCAATATATGGCTGTTGACCGGGACACCGGTAGCCGACCTTTAGGATCCACTGGGGCCCTGGTTTTTTACCTTAATTGTTGAGTTCACTTGAAGTCCCTAGTAACTGTCCCATCTACCAAGTGGTAGTTATTCAGCAATTGTCCTTTGTATAGGATGCATTAACACAATAATAACCCACCCAATGGACAGGCAAGGTAATTCCAACCAACCTCGCTATCAGCTTACTAGAGTCTAAATAGGTTGAGACAATGAAAAAGATGTTGTGACGTCATGCTGTCTAGACAGGAAGGAAGTACAATGTGCAACCTAGCAAATGCACACAACTGGACTGGTCCTGCTGGTGGATAACACAGGTCGGCTTTTTCTGTCATTGGGTGGGACCGGTCATGCTGGTGCCATGTATAGCAATTGTCCATTGGGTAGGGTATTAACTTATAAAAATTTAATTTACTTATTAAATTGGCAATTTTTTATTTATACCAGACTTGGTTATAGGATCCAGTAAATACACCATATTTTATATCCCAAAAGAGAGCTGGTTATTTATAACTATACTTTGCATACTTTTTTGTAACAGACTCAGTATAATATGTAACTAACAAAAGATGAATAAAAATACCCCCAATGGGTACACAACCAATCAGTGAGCAGCTTGCACACTGTCAGGTGTATTTTTGTGTTGGTGATCTTGATTGGTTCAAGTTTATATTTACAATATTGTCCCAATATGACCAAAGAAATGAAAGGTATTTAAACATGCTACTTTATCACTAGTTGTTTCTCAATAAAGTTGCATATGATAACTTTTTTTGTATTGTGTATTGGTACTCAGCACCACACGTCCATGTACTACAGGGCTAAAAGTTCTATTTGACCTATCTGACTGCACCAAATACAGCCCAACACTCACGTAACTGACATTCCCCTGAGTTAAAGACCAAGGCTCAATGAAGACCATTAATCAATGTCCATAAGGTTCTTTAGTCTGTCACTGGGGATAGGACCCAATGATAGAGGACCCGTATTTTAAGTGGTCATCTGAGCCACTATGTATCTGCCTGGACCTGGGTTTGAACCCACATCCCCTGTGGTCCTAGGCGAGTGTTTTACCCACCAGGCCACAGTGGCAGTACTTGGCCTTTTCTAAAGAAATGCCTCAGAAATACCAAGAGAAATATTATTATAGATTGTCATATATATTTCAGCAATCTGTACAAGAACTGTATTATATGGTGGGGAATCCTTACACACTGGAGAGAGTATCTGTACCAAGGATGGAAAATACAAAGCTGTTCTACAGCGTGATGGAAACTTTGTGCTCACAGGATATGATGGACAAATAAAGGTATCGTCATAGATAAATTGTACCACAGAAAACACCTTTAGATTTTATACAGTTAATACCTAAGCATCTGATTTGGTCCCTAACACAGGCAATTTCATGAAAGAGCCTGCCCATGGGTGCACACCGGTGGCAGAATAGGTTCTTGAAATAGTATACTGGCGTCAGATCTGGTACCACAAGTTCTCTCATGAAATTTACATATCCATTGATGAGACTTTAAGTTAATCTCTGTGCCGTCAAGCTCAATTACATCAGGTTGAATTGAGACAGTATATTCTATGATTTGCAAGGAAAAAGTTATTGAAATTCATACACAATTTGTAGTTTAAAGCCATCACAACAACTGTTACAGTTTTGCTATTAAATTTTAAGGTTTGATCTTGACCTTCAAGGCCATATCTTTAACTTTACTATGTGAGTGTGCACTGCACACAAATTCTATCTCTGAAATAATTTTTATATGTATCTTCCTGTGTGTTTACTTAACCACATAATGTTCTGACCTTTCAATCACATACTTCAAGGTCATAAGTTTAACTCTTATAGTTAACTGACCACCATATTAGAACATCTGATTCAATGGTTTAGATAAGGGAACTTTTGTTGTTTTAATTTAACATCTAGAATAAAGATTCTGGTGTGAAGTTTGGATTAAATATAAAATTTGTTCATTTTTGTCTCTACAATTTTGTTATTTCCTGAGAAGCTACACTGGATGATGGTGGGTATGTACATTTTATGTAACATTGGTTTTAGCTCTGATGCATTGATGTGAAACTAATTTGTATTGGTGACAAGTTAACTACATACCCGCAACAATATTTCCAGTATGCCAGTCAAACAAATGGGGGATCTTTCACAACTCTGAACTTGACTACTGAAGGCTCACTCTTCCTAGCCACAGATACGTATATTACAGAGCTGGTTAATGTATACAGTACTGGAGCCAGCCTCAACATTTCCTCAGATGGACACCTCATCTTGCTATCATCTCATGGCAATGTAGTGTGGAGCTCCGGTGCGAAAGGTAAATGCTTAAACATCACTTAATGTCATGCATATCACACATTGGGATGTAAGACATTGTATGTAATAATATTTGGCTAAAGGCAAGAAACCATGGTCAAACCATTTTAATACAGTGGTAAAAATATTGCTGTTATCTCATTTTGTACTACTGTGGCCGTAGTTTAGTGGGTGATACACTCTCATAGGAACACAGCGGACCTGGATTCAGTCCTAAGTACAGGCAGATATATAGTAGCTTGGATGACAACTTAAAATAGCAGTCCTCTGTCATTGGTCCCTATCCCCAGTAGCAAGCAAAAGAATGTAAGGGACTTTCATAAATAGTCATAATCAAGACTGTGTCAGTCACTGGTGTGCATGAGCTTTACATAATCTGGATGGATCAAATAGCACTTTGAGTCCCTGAAGTAAGGGATGTTTCACAGGGTATAAAAATACAGTATGTAATTTACAATACTAATAGTATAAAATCTTGATCAAAATAACCTGTTTGTAAGTTGAATTTCAAGAGAAAAATACTTCTGCATAATGAGATCAGGTTGTAAACTTACTGGAAGAGGTTCTTGTTACTAAAAGGACTGTGTTTTTAAAGGAGTTTTATATATTAACAGGTTATTAAATTGTAATTTATAGGACCTGATATTTACCCCCACACAAAACAGGAATTCTTCAGAGTCTGACTGTGTTTTTTATTAGTTTAAATTCACATCTAAAACATATCTTATGAATTTCTATATGCAGGAAAGTAAAGGTAATGGTCTCTGATTTCTCAGTGGATGGTGCTATTAATGAAACTTTTTTAATGCAACTTATACACTAATTTTTTAGTGTTTCAGATGTATTCACAATTCAGAAATTGTTTTAGTTTGTTTGCTGCATCAAACTAAAGTAAAAGTATTTAACAAGTGTTACAGAAGAAGCTGTTTATTAACCAGTGACAAAGCAACAACTCAAGTATTTTATAAAACATGCATAGAACTTTGTGTGTGCAGTTTCCTGGTGACTCACCCTTAGCACATGCACAGAGGAAACCATTAATCTAAATTACTGTTGAACTTAAACTGTGACAATTAGCCTGTCCCACACCAACATAAATTACTGTTGAAATAAAGTGTGACACACCAACATCTCCCTTCTTTTAAATTGAAACAAAATTTAGCAACTTCCCTTTTCTTTACTTTTTTAAAAAAAGATTTAATATGAAGAGTGTCTTTAATGAGTCTCTGTTTCAAAGAATTCTATTCATTCATGCATTACACAGTATACATAACATTATCACCAAATACTTAAGGGTAAGGGTAGACTCAGAAAGATAATCTAAACAAAGTCATGTTTTACACAATATCGTTAAATAGGGAGATAAAAAGTGTGTTTTTGTGTGATATCCAATGCAGAGTGCACTAGGACAGTTTCTGGCTTGGATTACATGGGGACAAGATCCCAGTCAGCTGAAGGCTGGACTTGTGAAAGGTGGGACCACAATGATCTGGATGGGTAAGTGCTATAAACACATGTTTACTTCATACATGAATTTTACTCAGAGTTTTCCTGTATATGTAAAAAAGTTTTTTTAAAGCAGAAGGCTGGCCTACATGCAAATGGCATTTAGTAGGCAAAGTAATATTCAAATAAGATTCAAGGGTCTGAAATGCTTAGTTTAGAGACAAAGGGTGGAAGAAGTTTCCATGGCATATAAAGCAAGGGTTATGGTAACTTATTTGTGGGGTATAGCAAGTTTTGTGGTGGAGGAAGTGAGTGTTGATTAAGAGAAGATGGAGATCAGATGAATTTTGTGCAGAATTTTGATGAGAACACTGCTAAGGCCTTATACCACAATAGCCAGCCAGCCAGGCTTAATTTTTAGGTACTAAATATAATACTTGGTGCTAGGTGGACATTAATCATCACTTATTTACTGAATGTTTACTCAAACCAGATAGGCCAATAAACTTAACATTGCAGATCAAGATTTCCCTTTAAACCCACAGTCAGTGACAGCTGTTCCAATATTACTATGTTATGATGTTTTTTTATTAAGCGTCCCGCAAGGGATGCTTGTTTGTGTATGGGAGAGCTTCCGGCTCCGCCGGCTCCTGCGGCTCCGCCGGCTCCACCGGCTCCGCATTTTGTTTTCCTTATAGCTCTGTAACCGTTAGGCGGATTCTTTTCAAATTTGGCAGGTTTAGGCAGTAGCCTTGGGGAATTTTTTTGAATATGCTGCAGTGACATTTCAACCAATCAGAGAGGTCACATGACCAAAAATGTCTTTTTTCGATGGGGAAGCTTGTCCGGATGATAACTTGAAAGGAATTTTATCAATTCACCTGAAACTTGGCAAATGCATTCATTCTATTAAAATCTGGAAATCATTAGATTTTGGCATTGATTGGTCAAGAAATGGCCGAGTAATTAATGATTAATTAATCATTACGAATTTTCCAAATAAGGAAAACACAAAAATGCTTATATCTCAAAAACCGTGCTAGATAGAGCAATTTCGACAAAAATTTTGACCCGCAGGGTATCTCTGCGGAGTAGTTTTCCCAATTTTCAAAAAATTTTTGTCTCGCCAAAAATGGCGGCCATTTTGAATTTTCGAAATTTTCGCAAAAATTGCAAAACACAAAAATGCTTATATCTCGAAAACCGTGCTAGATAGAGCGATTTCGACGAAATTTTTGACCCGCAGGGTATCTCTGCAGAGTAGTTATCCCAATTTTTAAAAAATTTTTGTCTCGCCAAAAATGGCGGCCATTTTGAATTTTCGAATTTTTCGCAAAAATTGCAAAACACAAAAATGCTTATATCTCGAAAACCCTGCTAGATAGAGCGATTTCGACGAAATTTTTGACCCGCAGAGTATCTCTGCAGAGTAGTTATCCCAATTTTGAAAAAATTTTTGTCTCGCCAAAAATGGCGGCCATTTTGAATTTTCGAATTTTTCGCAAAAATTGCAAAACACAAAAATGCTTATATCTCGAAAACCGTGCTAGATAGAGCGATTTCGACGAAATTTTTGACCCGCAGAGTATCTCTGCAGAGTAGTTATCCCAATTTTGAAAAAATTTTTGTCTCGCCAAAAATGGCGGCCATTTTGAATTTTCGAATTTTTCGCAAAAATTGCAAAACACAAAAATGCTTATATCTCAAAAACCCTGCTAGATAGAGCGATTTCGACGAAATTTTTGACCCACAGGGTATCTCTGCAGAGTAGCCATGCCAATTTTCAAACAAAAAATTTCTCGCAAAAAATGGCGGCCATTTTGAATTTTCGAATTTTTTGCAAAATTGCAAAACACAAAAATGCTTATATCTCGAAAACCGTGCTAGATAGAGCGATTTCGACGAAATTTTTGACCCACAGGGTATCTCTGCAGAGTAGCCATGCCAATTTTCAAAAAAATTTTGTCTTGCCAAAAATGGCGGCCATTTTGAATTTTCGAATTTTTGCGCAAAAATTGCAAAACACAAAAATGCTAATATTTCGAAAACCGTGCTACATAGAGTGATTTCGACGAAATTTTTTATCTTCAGGGTATCTCTGCAGAGCAGCTATCCCAAAGAGCTTTCACTTGGTGAAGTTTAAGACCCATAGCTAATTGCTCACCTACTCAAAAAGAGTAAATGCGAATTACCTCTAAAAGTATTGCAGATGGCCAATTTTTCTCAAATAACTCATTCACCTACTTTTGGAAGAGCTTTCACATGGTGAAGTTTCAGACCCATAGCCAATTACTCAACTACTCAAAATGAGTAAATGCGAATTATCTCTAAAAGTATTGCAGATAGCCAATTTTTCTCAAATAACTCATTCACCTACTTTTGGGAGAGCTTTCACATGGTGAAGTTTCAGACCCATAGCTAATTACTCACCTACTCAAAATGAGTAAATGCGAATTATCTCTAAAAGTATTGCGGATACCCAATTTTTCTCAAATAACTCATTCACCTACTTTTGGGAGAGCTTTCACTTGGTGAAGTTTCAGACCCATAGCTAATTACTCACCTACTCAAAATGAGTAAATGCGAATTATCTCTAAAAGTATTGCAGATAGCTAATTTTTGTCAAATTAATCATTCACCTACTTTTGGGAGAGCTTTCACTTGGTGAAGTTTCAGACCCATAGCTAATTACTCACCTACTCAAAATGAGTAAATGCGAATTATCTCTAAAAGTATTGCAGATAGCCAATTTTTCTCAAATAACTCATTCACCTACTTTTGGGAGAGCTTTCACTTGGTGAAGTTTCAGACCCATAGCTAATTACTCACCTACTCAAAATGAGTAAATGCGAATTATCTCTAAAAGTATTGCAGATAGCTAATTTTTGTCAAATTAATCATTCACCTACTTTTGGGAGAGCTTTCACTTGGTGAAGTTTCAGACCCATAGCTAATTACTCACCTACTCAAAATGAGTAAATGCGAATTATCTCTAAAAGTATTGCAGATAGCCAATTTTTCTCAAATAACTCATTCACCTACTTTTGGGAGAGCTTTCACTCGGTGAAGTTTCAGACCCATAGCTAATTACTCACCTACTCAAAATGAGTAAATGCGAATTATCTCTAAAAGTATTGCAGATAGCCAATTTTTCTCAAATAACTCATTCACCTACTTTTGGCAGAGCTTTCACTTGGTGAAGTTTCAGACCCATAGCTAATTACTCACCTACTGAAAATGAGTAAATGTGAATTATCTCTAAAAGTATTGCAGATAGCCATTTTTTCTCAAATAACTCATTCACCTACTTTTGGGAGAGCTTTCACTTGGTGAAGTTTCAGACCCATAGCTAATTACTCACCTACTCAAAATGAGTAAATGCGAATTATCTCTAAAAGTATTGCAGATAGCCAATTTTTCTCAAATAACTCATTCACCTACTTTTGGGAGAGCTTTCACTTGGTGAAGTTTCAGACCCATAGCTAATTACTCACCTACTCAAAATGAGTAAATGCGAATTATCTCTAAAAGTATTGCAGATAGCCAATTTTTCTCAAATAACTCATTCACCTACTTTTGGGAGAGCTTTCACTTGGTGAAGTTTCAGACCCATAGCTAATTACTCGTCTACTCAAAATGAGTAAATGCGAATTATCTCTAAAAGTATTGCAGATAGCCAATTTTTCTCAAATAACTCATTCACCTACTTTTGGCAGAGCTTTCACTTGGTGAATTTTCAGACCCATAGCTAATTACTCACCTACTGAAAATGAGTAAATGTGAATTATCTCTAAAAGTATTGCAGATAGCCAATTTTTCTCAAATAACTCATTCACCTACTTTTGGGAGAGCTTTCACTTGGTGAAGTTTCAGACCCATAGCTAATTACTCACCTACTCAAAATGAGTAAATGCGAATTATCTCTAAAAGTATTGCAGATAGCCAATTTTTCTCAAATAACTCATTCACCTACTTTTGGGAGAGCTTTCACTTGGTGAAGTTTCAGACCCATAGCTAATTACTCGTCTACTCAAAATGAGTAAATGCGAATTATCTCTAAAAGTATTGCAGATAGCCAATTTTTCTCAAATAACTCATTCACCTACTTTTGGGAGAGCTTTCACTTGGTGAAGTTTCAGACCCATAGCAAATTACTCACCTACTCAAAATGAGTAAATGCGAATTATCTCTAAAAGTATTGCAGATGGCCAATTTTTCTCAAATAACTCATTCACCTACTTTTGGGAGAGCTTTCACTTGGTGAAGTTTCAGACCCATAGCAAATTACTCACCTACTCAAAATGAGTAAATGCGAATTATCTCTAAAAGTATTGCAGATAGCCAATTTTTCTCAAATAACTCATTCACCTACTTTTGGCAGAGCTTTCACTTGGTGAAGTTTCAGACCCATAGCTAATTATTCACCTACTCAAAATGAGTAAATGTGAATTATCTCTAAAAGTATTGCAGATAGCCAATTTTTCTCAAATAACTCATTCACCTACTTTTGGGAGAGCTTTCACTCTGTGAAGTTTCAGACCCATAGCTATTTATTCACCTACTCAAAATGAGTAAATGCTAATTATCTGTAAAAGTATTGCGGATAGCCAATTTTTATCAAATACTCATTCATCTACTTGTGGGAGAGCTTTCACATGGTGAAGTTTCAGACCCATAGCTAATTACTCACCTACTCAAAATGAGTAAATGCGAATTATCTCTAAAAGTATTGCAGATAGCCAATTTTTCTCAAATAACTCATTCACCTACTTTTGGGAGAGCTTTCACTTGGTGAAGTTTCAGACCCATAGATAATTATTCACCTACTCAAAATGAGTAAATGTGAATTATCTCTTAATAGTATTGCAGATAGCCAATTTTTCTCAAATAACTCATTCACCTACTTTTGGAAGACCTTTCACACACGAAAATGAAAAATTGTGAATATCTCGGAAAAGCTATTTCTTCTGCTTTAATGCTCGGCGGGAGATACACACCACGGCAGTGGTCTTGACAAAAATTTTTGTCTCCCCAAAAATGGTGGCCATTTTGAATTTTCAAAGTTTTTGCAAAACACAAAAATGCTTATATCTCGAAAACCGTGCTATATGGAGTGAACTCAACAAAATTTTGGACCTGCTGGGTATCTCTGCAGAGTAGCCATGCCAATTTTCAAAATATTTTTGTCTCGCCAAATATAGCGGACATTTTTAATTTTTTTATTTTTTGCAAAACACAAAAATGCTTATATCTTGAAAACCGTGCTAGATAGAGCAGACTGCGCTGACTTTGGTTGCCACAACAGTATAAGGCTAGAAACGAAGCATTTTCTTAATACTTTAGCACTCACCTTTATATCCTTTTCGGGACGCTTTGTTTTTGCTATGCAAAAACATTATCTTTTTTTTTTGCGAGCGATCCTCTAGTTAATTTTTTCCTTTAAGAGCTTTGTTGATGCTGTGCCATTATTTTAAACATTTTAGGTTCAATAAAATCCCAGCTAGCAATAGGGAAGAATCAGCTAGAGTCATATCTGTAACTGCCAAATTTGTGTGTATTTGGTGTTTTATTTGAAGTTTGACACATATGATATAAATATACAGACTTTAACTTCTGGGTGTTAGCCAATGATTGACATGTTATCAGCTGACATTTATCTGGCGCATTAGTTGGAGTCCATCACATGGCAATATCATATGTTGAACTTAATGAGGGCCTGCCCTTGCATGACCTTTGTAGTTAAAAGGAATGTGAAACCAGACACTTGACCCTTTATTGATGAATATTCAATAAGCAGACATGTTTTTGACTAAAGTAGAAGTGACTATGACTATCCATTAGTTTACCATTTCATTTTACATCAGAATCCAGGAATACCTAAACAGTTGTCCATTTAAGATGTTTACATTAATTCAAGTTACACAGGAAACCTAGGCCACATTACCTTAGTAGATGTTGAGAGGGATGTTAAAAGCAAAGTTTGACCTTTTTATACAAATGATATTGATATTCTTCCTTTTACTTTTTACAGCTTAAAGTTCTATAAGTTCTCAGATGGTAACAAAAAATATGCAGAATCATCCTGTCGTACCGTTGCTCTCTCAGGGCAAGACACACCTGGATGTTATGTAGATATGGGAGAAACTCTGGCATACAGAAGCTGTGCTGTACCGCAGTGTGAAGATGGTTTGTCTTTATAAGATTTATATTGCTTAATAAAGATCAAAAGAGGCATAATTCAGTTTTAGGACTTAACTTTGGTGAGGCTTTGGACCTTCAACCTCAGTGATCCATCCAGTATTTTGTACAGTTTCAATGTCTATACTTCAAACAATAAGTTATCCCTTTTACTGTGTCAAATGTAATTTACCAAATATTGATAAAAATAACACCATAAAACAATTTTTTTCTGTGTCAGTTATGTTAAATCCTTTTAACTGGAAACTTGGTTTATCTGAGGAATTTACATGACCTTATATCGCTTTGACAAATCTGGTCCAAATCTTGGCAACCATATTTTAGTTGTAACAAACTGCAGGTATCATTGAAGGAAACCTGGTGGATAATGTAAACAAATCTGTCAAAAAAAAAGATGTTTCATACCATAATGGATTTAATTAAACTTCTTTTGTTATAAAAATATTGGTTAGCAGTATTAAACACAGCATTAACAGTTAGGAAAATTATGTGAAATACTTATTCCAGGTGGACAAATCAGACTTAATACTAAGGTCTATTGATTACAAGTAGTTTACTGATATGGACTATATATATTATAAACAGTTTTTCAGTTACTTGCTTCATTACTTTGTACCGAGTTTATTAATAAATTTGGACCATTTTTGGTTAAGCAGGTCCATGATATCACAGCCTTAAATTTAATAGTCAGGGAACTAAATGGCAGAAAGGAGTAACTAGATGTGGATGAATACTAATGTTCAGGTATAGCTTGTCTCAAAATGTTTTTGTTGTTGTCCACTTATTGTCTAAGTGACACTGGCACAGATTTAGGTGGTAGTGAACAAAAAGTTTAAATAGGATAATGGATTTTTGTCAAATTTACAAAACAAAAATGTGTACTGCAATAAAATTTAGAATGGAGTACTTTATTGATAACCTGCCAACATAATTCTCCATTAAAAGCCAGTTCTTTGACAGGAAATTTGTGTTAATTTTTGACTACCTGTTTCTATACTTAAACAGTAAATTTACAATGACGAGGAGAAATCTGCATAGAACTCTGTTTTGTAGAATTTCCTTTGAACAAGAATGAAAGAAAAATTTTTGATGCTATTTGAAGACATTTAATTATGTGTTTAGAATTTCTGGATAATTTGAAGCATTCTTTTCTTTCCCCTTGAAACTTGAGTCAAGGGGGTTTCAGTTTTATTAATATGTTCCGGCAGCTTACAGTGGCCACAAGATGTCGGGAAAGAGATGCAGCAGTGTGTTTGAGGGTTTACCGGCCAGTGAGCTTTTCTTCTACCCTCCCCAGTATGAAGACATGGACTCTGGCAGTAGTCTGGCAGCTAATGCTTTAGCAGGAACCCCTGAAATAGATGGGGAACAGATTGGAGGAGTTTGCTTACAAAAGATGGGATTTAACTACCCTGACTATCTTGAAGTAAGTTGTAAATGTTAAGTCAAAATTCTTTTATTCAAAGAATATGTATTATCTATATCAATTATACCTTCAGTTTTGGTTGCAACTTATATACCTGACCGTGTTGCTATTTTACTTTAGTCAATGTGTGGGTGTTTTTTATTTTTATTTTTGTTTGTCAAACCTATTCAAAATTTTCTCACATCACCCCTCAACTGAAAAAACTCCATTGGCTTCCAGTTAGGTATAGGGTACAATTCAAAATAGGCCTCATTACATATAAAATCCTCAACCAAGGTCAGCCTGTTTACCTAAGAGAACTAATCCACCCCTACACTTCCTTCAGAAATACTAGACGAAGTACCCCTAAACTCAAGTTCCTTCATACCCCCACTTTTGACCGTAGAGTTCATAAATCAATTAAACACTTCTCAAATTCTTTTAGTCACTATGCCCCAGTTTTTTGGAACTCTCTCCCCTTCCAAATAAGAAACAGTCCCTCTGTCGCATCTTTCAGGAAACACCTCAAAACGCACCTTTTCAACTCTAGCTTCCCAACTTAGTCTCCTTCCCTCTCGGTTCCACCCACAAACCCGGTACACTGACCTTGAACGCCCCTCGACTCTCCTTATAAGAAATGATTTTTGTTACTAGCGCACTGAGTTCCCCTTAGTGGGGAAGATATTGCGCCTGCAAAGCAGTAGATTAGATTAGATTAGATTATTCATTGTAACTTTTAGATCTGACGATGTTGGGGTTTTATATAAAAATCTTTGTTACACAGATATCTGTTATCATTTTTAAAAATAACCATAACTCAATTTTATTCAAAGCTGTTTTGTTGAAAATATCTCTTGTCACTTTTAAGTTTAATTAAATCTCAAGCCCCCAGAGGGCATATTTCCAGTGAAAAATACATTGAGATACCGTAAATGACCTATTTAGCGCATCCGCCCTTGTAACCGCACCCTACCTCTTTTTCCCAGCAATATCGTTGGTGACAGTGAACAATATCCACATATTTTTTATATATTGTACGTATTTTTACTTAATAAATTGACATTTTTATCACGACTTTCGAGTTTGTTTTCATCTACCGCCATATTTACAGGAAGTGGGTATTTCTAAATGTTGAAACACCATTTTTCTACCGGATTGACTGAAACTTCATCCTGGAAAGTGTTTCATGGTGGGTGCGCTAAAAGGGACATCTTTTCCCAACAAATATTGAATAAAAATAGACTTTGCTTAGCGCACTGTGCTGTCATTTACGGTATAGAGTTCCTGATAGTTCCTCAGTGGTCTTGTGGTTAGGAAATTTGGGACTTGATCATAGACTGTAACATCTGTGTGCATTTAATTTCCTCAAGCCTGCCCAAATATGACCCTGGCTGTTGAATGTAATGTAAATCCTTAACTTTGACTTTGGAACTCTTGATAAACTGGATATAGTTTTCAACTCTCTTGAGACTCAACATGAATTAGATTCAACCATTCTATGGTTTTGTCCTCATCAGATTAGGCTACCCAAGGTGGTATAAATATTTAGGGTGAATGTCACTAGTCTAAGACAGGTGCACATTTCAAAACGCTTTCGCTATTTAAGCTCTTATTGAAATTTATCTAAGTATTACAGTTTGATTAGATACAGTTTCACTCAGATTCATAAATTAATAAGTTTTTGTCCTCATGAGGTCAGGATATCCAAGGTGAAGTACATCTCGGGGGTGAGCTTCCCCGGACAGGCCTTTGGTTCACAAAACGCCCTTGCTGTTTTTGCTCTCATTTAAATTTATCCAAGAATTCTTCTTTATTAAATACAGTTTCATGTTCGTTGAGACTTGACATTAATGGTTTTAACTGTATTATGTTTTTGTCGTCATCAGATTAGACTACCCAAGGTGGTGTACATCTCAGGTGTGAACTTCACTAGACAGGCAGATGGCTCAAAATACCTTGTTGCTGGGGCTAACATCATGTACAGTGCTGATAATATCACCTGGACATCAGTCAATATTAGAGATAAAGTGAGTACCGTCACAAATATAATAAAGTCTTGAGAGGAATCCCAAATATCTTTATACTCTCTAGGATCTCCAAACACAGTTTTAGGTGGAAATTTTGCAGGACATTTAATTTTTTTAACTTACAAACAAGGAGAGTATGAATTATTTTTTGTTGAAATTTCAAATCTGTTTCAATCTTTTCAGTTGACAGTGACCATTAGTGAAAATTAATTCCGGTATATTTCTTGAAAATGATTGAATTTTTCTTTCATTGGAAATTTTTACTAATACAATATGTTTCCAATAGTGATAGCAGAGCCAGTATTTAACCTGAACACACTTGGAGAGTGATATAATATTTGATCAACAGAAGATTTTAAAATAGAAGGGGTATTTTACTGTCAAAGAGCAGAAAATAATAAATCGGAGGATCTAGGATTGTGTTCATAAAATTAAATTTTTATTGTGTTAATACATCCTATCCAATGGAGAATTGCTAATCCGGTCGGCGCAGACTGGCCCGCCAAACGACAGAAAAAGTCATCTTATATGAGTGCATAATGCCCTGACAAGCTGGCTGGTCCCAGTACTGTACACTCCCCAGATGGCGCCTCGTACTTCCTTCCTGTCTAGACAAGATGACGTCATAGCATCTTTTTCGTTTGGCGCGTGTACTGTGCAGACATTTTTTTCAACATATCCAGAGTTTTTAAAGGAAAAAGTGTGCATAATGACAGATTTTCAACCTTATTATTTGGTGTGAAAGTGTTATCTACTGATCAAACACGGATATACATTAAGAAATCTGCTGGAAACGCTCCCTAGCTGACTCAATTATGGTGATTGTAACAGGAAGGTTACAGAAGGCACATTCAAACAAAAGACACGGATAAAAATACCTTGCAAGGAGTATCTCCATTATCTTCTTAAAGTTGTCGATCTGCCCCTAACAACACAATTATTGAATGGGAGGAAACTAGCAAAATGGCTGCCTTTATATTTCTCGTCGATTACTGTCCTATCATCAACACTAAATTGAGTCAGCTAGGGAGCGTTTACAGCAGATTTCTTAATGTATATGTATAATGTAAAATGTATAAAAGTTTACTTATTAAATTTGCAAATTTGAATACTGAACATTTAGAGCAGAGAGTTTGTAAAGTAATTGTAGTTGCATCAACTGAAATTTTTATACAAACCAATTCATAAAGGCAGTTCAATTTTAATACGTTTGAAAAAATAATACAAAATGTTTCTCTTAAAATCTATAAGTATCTCCCTACCTTGTAATATATCTTTATAATTTGACTATCCTGTAAAATGAACTCTCTCATAAAAACAGTTCAAAAGTCTAACCATTTCTCAAAACAAAACAAAATTAAAAACCGTTAAATATTAAAATTTGGTAATGCAACTTTTGGGCTTGTAAGAAATTTGTGAAATATCTGTTGTAATTTAAATATCTAGATGAACAATGTAGCTAGAGTCGTCAGTGGTGAAGGAGCTGTTGAATTTGATGGAGTGATTGAGGCATCCTTTCTGCGCGTTTATCCATACTGTAATGATGATGACAATTATTGTATTATGCATTCCGTCCAATGCTTCAGAATTGACTTATTTCAGTGTCCAGGTAAGTTCTAATTAGTGTTTTAAAATGGAACTTAAATACTTGTTAAAGGGCAGAGTAATGAGTTTCTTGACATCTGGAAATGTGACAAGACCTGTCTTTTACACTTGGACTTTGAGGCATGACTACGGAAGAGTAAAAGGGCCAACCTGACAAATTTTTTTATCTCGATTTATCGACTTAGTAACTCGATAAATCGACTTAGCTATCTCGATTTATCGAGATACTAACTCGATAAATCAAGATAACTATCTCGATTTATCGACCTACTAACTCAGTAAATCGACTTAGCTATCTCGATTTATCGACTTACTAACTCAATAAATCGACTTAGCTATCTCGATTTATCGAGATACTAACTCGATAAATTGAGATAGCTATCTTGATTTATCGACTTACTAACTCGATAAATCGACTTAGCTATCTCGATTTATCGACTTACTAACTCAATAAATTGACTTAGCTATCTCGATTTATCGAGATACTAACTCGATAAATCGACTTAACTCAAGGACCAATTAAAAAGCAGGTATAGGGCATTCAAGGTATGATGGACCACATTAGACCTTGAAAGTAGTCTCCAAGGCCAAATATTACCTCATTAAGACATTTATGCAATGTGGTTTGACATATGTTTTCGCATCAGAAACCTCTAAAACCAATTATAAGGTGCCATAGGCATTATACATCAAGGACCATTATATGGCTTGAAGGAGGGGACCAAGGTCAAACGTGAACCTACCAAAAGATTCAGGCCACATGATTACCAATAAGTTTACAGATCCCAAAGGAGATACAGGGCATTATAAGAACGCATAAACAGGGGGCTGGACAAACTGGCCCTTTGTCAAATCAGCTCTCAGCAAGATGGCTAAGATAAAACTTGGCAACTGCAAACTCTCTCAAAAGTAAAAAAAAACAAGAAAAAGTGATGCAATAAGAATACTTTATAGTGATTAATCTCCACCCGATGACAGACTCTAGGGCTAGCATTTATTTATGAAAAGTACTTTGGGTACGCCTGTATCAGGTTAGCATACTTTAACTGTAACCTTGTTCCCCTGATCTGCAAATAATAGTGAATGATTTATATGATTATGTTTTGTTTGTTTCAAAAGTGTGACAAAGTGTGACTGACACATATCAAAGAAATTTGGATGTCGTTATGAATTCCTTTAACCCATGTCATAAAGACTGTTGTTTAGACACTTATTCATATTAGCTTACTTCATAGGTGATAATTAGCAACAGGGTAGATTACATTTAAAAAGGCAATTGCCTTGTCGGAGATTACGTACTATAAAGGTTTGATCAGATTACATTTCAGGTCAAAGTCATGTATGTAACAATGAAATACCTAAGTCGATTTATCGAGTTAGTAAGTCGATAAATCGAGATAGCTAAGTTGATTTATCCAGTTAGTATCTCGATAAATCGAGATAGTTATCTCGATTTATCGAGTTAGTAAGTCGATAAATCGAGATAGCTATCTTGATTTATCGACTTACTAAGTCGATAAATTGAGATAAAAAATTTGTTAGGTTGGCCCTTCTACTCTTCCGTACATGACGGTCTTCAAATTATTAACATATAAATCATTGTAATATAGTAATTTTGGTTAATTAAAATGGCACATATTTTGTCTTTATGACATAAAAGTGCTTGTTAAAGACTAATAATAATGGAGAAAGAATGCTGAATATGTACAAAAGTGATCTCTTATGGTATCGCGAATGGTTACTAATTTAATTTACTCCACTCTTCATTGAATACTCTTTAACATCCACATCACATATAATTACATACATTGTGTAACTGTACAGATCAATACTTATGGTATACTTTTCTGGTGGTCTCTTGCATTATTTAAACATACTTTTGGGGAAAGACAACAGAAAACATTTAATGATGCCATATATACAGAAGACTCTGTAAAACTCTAACCTTTCAAATGCCCCCATTGTTCCTTTGATACACGAATGCCACTTTAATTGTTCCTGTTTTACAGGGTCTACTGTACTACAAAGGCTAGTGGAAAATTTAATCAAATGAAAACACTGTCCAATATCTGTTGTAGCTATTCTCTTGTCAGTTTATTGCAGTTTTATTTTTTTTTACCATTAGCTAATTTGCTGTACAAAGACACCTATGCATGGTTTCGTGTGCCAGTGTTTTCATATTCCTTTGAGTATATCACCAATTGGAACCCCTTCATCACCTCCCAGATGCATAACCCAACATTGGTCTTCAAACTAGAACATCAGGTGTATGTTTCAGAGGTGAAACTTACTGCATCTTCCACAGGTAAGCTATTATTTTAATTGAATATACTTCTGTTTTTTCAACTTGTTTTTACACTCTATGATTATTTATTAGTAGAGCTATGTCTTGTGACCTTATCTGTTGAAAGGGACATTAAGTTCCAACTTTGATCGTAATAAATATTTATTTATTAAAAAGGTTTCTTTGAATATTTTAGAAATAACCAGAAAAGGGATTTAGTATTTATCTCTCCTATCAGGCTTTATTCCAGTGGGGAGATTATGAAATGTATCCTGTGGATGTGTGTGCATAGGTGTATACATCCCTAAGTGTGTCATGTGGATTTCTCTAAAACAACGGTTACCGTACTAGTACATTTTTAGTACATTACTTGTCCTAAAGCATTTTTATGCCCTTCAGTGTTTTTAATTTTGTGGACTTTGGTCTAAAGTGGAGTTAGCTAATTTTAATCAGTAAATGACTTCTAACTCTAAAACTATTATAATTAGAGTATTTTGTTAAAATATCTTCTTAAGCTACAGTCATTCACCGAAAATAGGAATACCCAAAATAAAGAATGGACCCCCAAGAGACCTTACTAATTTTTACCAAAAATAAGAACATGGGCAAAATGAGTCTGCTACTATTTGCCAAGAATAAATATGGCCTAAAAGTTTTTAATTGGTGCAAAATTATGTGGTAGGTGACATTACTTTTTACAGTATATTTAATATTACTTGCATATACAATTAAGAAAACAATTTAAGTGTATTAATATGCTGATTTTATTATGCTACAATAGCTTACCATGTGGGACTTAATGCTGTTCTCGGGTTACCACACCCGGGGCCAACATCTTAGAAAAAAAGATCGTTCTTGTTAGCCACCGGATATACTGGTAGTTGTCGTCACGTGATAACTTCTGACCAATCGCCCTACTTTCTCGTTGGCCACGATGACTGGTAGCAGTTTGTAAATATACAGACATTTTCATTTATTTCTCAGTATTCACGTATTGTTGGAGGCTAATATTTGGATATTTCTTTAAATATATGTCATAGATTATCCTGTAAAATTTTTAATTTCACAACTTAAGTAGTTTCCTTACAATCCGCGTGTTTTGAGTTTTCTCGGTTCAGGCAATCTTAATTGTACGTCTTTTTATTGCGTTAAAATGTCCCTTCATCAAGCAAACAAAGACAAACCGAGAGCTCAGAAATGCCGCCATTTTTGCTTCAGTTTTGATACTCATAATTACTGCCCTACCTGTAGGGAGGCTGGCAAGGGAGATGACCCCTGTGTCACCTTTGAAGCGCCCTGCCATATTTGTACGTCTCTCTCTGATGAACAATTACAAAAGATTCAAAACAGGAAGCGGTACTTAAAAAAGCAAAAAGCGGAAACTAGTTCCAAAGATGAACTAGATCTCTTGGGTGAAGGCGATGGGGACTCTTTTAATGGTTCTAATGCAGACCTTGAGAGTGCTGCCGATAACCTCTTTACCTCACCCCCCGTCCTCAACCTCTCGCCCTCAGTTCTCTATCACTAAAGACCCCAGCCAAGGCTGTTCCTCCCACCCCAGGTACTGTTTTACAAAACAAAATTCAAAGAAATCTAGAGAAATCCCTGGGTGATTCCTTAAATATACATTTCCAGCAGCAAATGGGTTCCTTTCAGGCGTCCATGTTAGAAGCATTTCAATCACTCCGAGAGGAGTTAGCAGTTAAAAAATCTGCCGAGGTTGATCCCTCGCCTCATGCTTCTAAAGCTGGTCCATCCAGCAACTCTGCTGCTCATCTGGACCTACCCCCTCCGAGGTCAAGTACTAATGCACAGTCCAAGGCAATGGATGTGGACGTTGGTCCAGCACTCCCTCCTCGTCTAGTACTAAATCAAACCTCCTCGGATCAGTACGTTGCCCCTTCTGAAGCAATACCGAAGGATTCCTCGTACTCACATAAAAAACAAAGCCACAGACAAACAGTAACACCGAGCTCTGCCTCGGATCATCTGGATGAGGATTCCGACGAATCTCGGATCCATCCTAGACCTAAGAAACACTCTGACAAGAGCAAGCATAAATCTAGGTCCAGATATGTGTCATCTTCAGAGGAAGATCACTCTCCTGTGGCTAGACACAGGTCTTCTAAGCCCTCTAGGGCTCAGCCCTCAGGCGCAGCTTCTGATCAAGACCTCCCACAACATGATCCAGACCCCCCTTATTATAGGGAAGTAGCCCTGTCTGACATTCCCTCCCAATACTCTGAAGAGGTAGACACCTTCAGGCGCATTCTTTCTCTCCCTGACCCCAGGGACTCTATGCCTAGGTCTTCAACTTCATTATTGGGTCTGGATGACGAAAAAGGCCGTCAAGAGCTCAGACCTAGAGGTCCTTCCTCTGTCCTACCACTTAGCTCAGTTATCAAGGACGCCTTTGATAAATTTCAACATGATTTCAAAGCTGCCAATTTATCTGAGGGAAAATATGTCAAGCCTCCTCCTTCCACTTCTAAGTGGTACAAGGTCGGACAGCCCACTTTTCAAGACAAAATCCAGGAGTTGAATACGGACTTTACCAAGATCTGTATTACTCCTAGACCTCCTGGGGCACCAGTAGCCAAAGTCCCTATGCCAGTCCTTAAGGAGCTGGAACATCAGGCTAGACAAAATATCTCAACCCTCAATTTCACTGCTGCCTTTGCCAAAACCTCTTCTTCTTGCAATGCTTCCTTGGAGAAGTGTCAACATAGCATCAAGTCAACTGTCAAGAAGATTAAATCTCAGATCCAGAAAGGTGCCAATCCTGAGAAAGCAGCAAAGCGCGGATATGAGGAAGTTGCTGAGTACTTGGATTTTTGGAACAAGACGGTTCTTGTTCAACATAGAGCTCTTACCTGTCTCAGCAAATCGCTAGCCCATATTCTCCAGAGGGAATTATATCCCATGGCTAATACCGGCTTGCTTAGGCGCGAAGCCGAAATGACTCTATTGCATCCCCAGCTAGGGGAAACGAGACGCCAAGAACTTAGGAACTCGTCCTTCTGGGACCCCTCCTTGTTCGAGTCTCAACTTGTAAAGGAAGGTGAGGACTTCCTTCTCAAAAAAGACACCTCAAAGGATTCTCAGGGTTTTGCACCCTACCAGAATAAGCCCTTTCGTGGCCCCCACAAGAAAAGAGGCTCCTACAGGAAACGCCCCTATGGGGGCAATACCTCTCAAAGCAGTAACCAATCCTTTCCCTCGGGAAGAGGAAAATCCAACTTCAGAGGCTCCAGGGGTCGTTTTCGACCCCACAACAGAGGAAGGGGGCGTGGAAACCCCCCTTCGCAATGACTCCTCCAAAGCCTCATTCAGTCCACCAGTAGGAAGTCGCCTCCGTTCTTTCAAGAGAGACTGGCAAACAAACAAATGTTCTCAAAACGTGTTAAACATTATCACCAATGGCTACGTTCTGCCATTCCGTTCAAAGCCAAACTTGATCAGATTCCCTCTGATTCTATCAGAGTACAAGGCCCAACAAAAAGACCAAGCCTTGGCCACTTGTATCCAGTCTCTCTTGTCAAAGAACGCCATCGAAAGGGTGGAAAACGTAAAATCTCTCGGGTTTTACAGTCGCCTGTTCCTAGTACCCAAGCCTCACCAAAGGTGGAGGCCAGTCATAGACTTAAGCAGGCTCAACACTTTTCTCCATGTAGAAAAGTTCAAAATGGAAACCCCGGAGTCCATCTGGACTTCCCTGGCCCCAGGGGAGTGGGTATCGTCGATAGACTTGTCGGACGCATACCTTCACATCCCCATCCATCCCAACTCAAGGAAGTACCTAAGGTTTTGCTACAAGGCCCAGGTGTTCCAGTTCACCTCCCTACCTTTCGGACTGGCCACAGCCCCCCAGGTCTTTACGATGATCGTAAAGGAAGTGAAACTAATGGCCCTCTCTTGAGGACTCAGAATTCACCAATACCTGGACGACTGGCTGATTAGGTCCCAGTCCCAGGAGGAATCTCAAAGGGACACACAGGCAGTGGTAGACCTAACCCAATCCTTGGGTTGGATAATCAACCAGGAAAAATCAGAACTGAAACCTACTCAGGTGTTTTCGTTCGTGGGCTACGAATACCACCTAGATTCAGCCCTTGTAAGACCCACTCACGAGAGATGGCTCAAACTTCAGGATTTGATCCTACGACTCAAGTCAAAACGTGTTTTGACTGCAAGATGTTTGATGTCTCTAATTGGGTTGCTAGCCTCAACGGAGAAAATGGTCCCGGAGGGACGCCTTCACATGAGGCCCTTTCAGTTTCATCTCAAGGAGCACTGGAGATATCCTCAGTTGCTGGACAACCTCCTTCCTTGGACAGAAGCCATTGTAGCCCACCTAGATTGGTGGCAAAATCCCTCAAATGTGATGAAAGGCGCAGACCTTCATCCCAAGGACCACAGTATCCAACTCTTTACCGACGCCTCAAACGAAGGTTGGGGCGCTCACTTAGATCAAAATTCTACAAAAGGGCTGTGGTCAGAGCGGGAAAAAAGGCTACACATAAATGTCCTAGAATTGAAGGTGGTCTCCCTGGCCCTTCGAGACTTCAAGGACCAGTGCCAGAATCAAACAGTGTTAGTTGCGACGGACAACTCAACAGTGGTAGCCTACATCAACAAGCAAGGGGGAACTCACTCAGCAGAGATGTGCGCTCTCCTGTGGAAAATCATGACCTGGTGCCATCACTACCATATAACATTGAAAGCCAGGCACATTCCAGGGTGTCTGAATGCGATGGCCGACCTCCTATCCAGGTCCAACCAAGTGCAGTCAACAGAATGGTCCCTGCACCCTCAGGTCTTCAAGCAAATCTGCCGAAAGTGGTTCACCCCTCATGTAGACTTATTCGCTACTCACCTGAATCACAAACTCCCTCTATATGTGTCTCCTATCCCAGACCCAAGGGCCTGGAACATAGATGCTCTGAACATAAACTGGACCAACCTCACGGCTTACGCCTACCCTCCTACGGCTCTCCTTCACAAGGTGATCCAAAAGATCAAGCAATGCCATTGCCTGATCATCGTGATAGCCCCAGGCTGGCCAGGGATGCCCTGGTTTTGGGACCTAGTGCAGCTCTCAACAGAGATCCCACTACAACTCCCAGTGTCAACGACCCTACTCAAACAGTCCCACAACTATGTGTTCCACAACAATCCACAACAGCTGAACCTCCACGCCTGGTGTCTAGGAGCGGACAACTCCAAGAACAAGGCTTTTCTGTGGAGGTGGCAGAGAGAATTGCTGCCCCTCAGCGGTCATCAACAAGGACCATCTACCGGTCAAAGTGGGCCCTATTTGAAAAATGGTGCAGAGAAAATTCGGTGGATTTCTCCACTCCATCTGTGAAACAAATCTCAGATTTTTTCATGTACCTGTACCAAGACCTAAACAGGCGTCCCTCGACCATTGATGGTTACAGGACTGCTATCGTTGACACTTTGGGCCCAACGGCCCAACACATTGCGCACAATGCAGACCTTCATAGGTTACTCTCCAGTTTTCACAGGGATCGTCCAAAAAGTTCCAGAAATTTACCCAAGTGGAACCTTTCTGTTGTCCTTAACGAGCTCACCAAAGCACCATTTGAGTCCATGAAAGACTCAGACCTCAAACATCTTACTCTCAAAACTGCTTTCTTGCTAGCCTTGGCCTCCGGCAAGCCCCGCAGCGAAATCCATGCCTGGGTCGCTAACAAAGTAGCTAATTTAGGCCAATGGGAAAAGGTAGCCCTGTTCCCTTCTTCTTATTTCATAGCCAAAAACCAACTAGCAAGAGAAGGTTCTCAAAGTGTGTCACCAGTGACTATTCCTGCTTTGACTACCATTGTAGATAGACAGTTTAAGGAAGACAGGACCCTGTGTCCCGTGCGGGCCCTGAGGTTCTATTTGGACCGAACTAAAGACCTGAGAGGGTCTCGTTCTCTCCTTTTCATCTCCTTTAAGAAAGGACATACCTCAGACATCAGACCCGCTACACTCTCCTCATGGTTGAAACAAACCATTCTACTTTGTTATAAACAAGCAGATCAACAAGCCTTGGACTTGGTCCAAGTCAAAGCGCATGACATCCGGGCCTTTGCGGCCTCTAAGGCCTTTTACGGTGGCGTATCGGTGGACCAAATCATGCAAGCCTGTCACTGGAAAGCTCACAACACATTCACAAATTTTTACCTAAAAGACCTTACTTGGTCGGACACCGACAACAATATGTATCTGGGACCCGTAGTGGCGGCACAACAAGTCCTAGATCCTTCCCCTCAGACCAGTTGTCCTCGGAAAAAAAAAAGAGGGGGGGGGGGGGGCACATCCGACACAACCAAGTCTTCAGGAGTCTCTCCCAGGATCTAGGTATTCCTTTACCTTCAAGATGTTACGGGTAAGGTCATTTTATTTTTTCAATTATCAGGTAATTTCTATTAAGGACTTAATCAGTTGTCGTTAATCTCATATTTCAGGTTAAAAATTTCATGAGATGCCCGACCACGGGGTTGGTCAGTCACACGTGAAGGTCTAATAGGGACCCTTAGACCTCGAAGTGAGCACTGCTGCACTTCCGTCCTACTACCAAACATCTGGACAGTTTTAGCACTGTCCCTTTTTACTCAGGTTTTTGGCTCGTTACAGGCCCGATCTTCGGGATCGGGGCTCTGTAAAAGGGACTCAGACTGGCATTTCTGGCACTATTCTGTATATATATTAATTCAAATCTTAGAAAAAAATTACATATCTTCCAGTCTCAGCTGTAATCCCGCCACCGGGCGGTTGAATTCAGCATTAAGTCCCACATGGTAAGCTATTGTAGCGTAATAAAATTGTAAATTTTAATTACTTAAATGTAGCTTTTATAAGCTACAAGCTTACCATGTGGGACTTAGAAGAGTCCCACCCAGCCTCCCCGCTGTTTACAGCTGAGGGGTAGGTTTAATAAAATTTCAACGAGAAAGTAGGGCGATTGGTCAGAAGTTATCACGTGACGACAACTACCAGTATATCCGGTGGCTAACAAGAACGATCTTTTTTTCTAAGACGTTGGCCCCGGGTGTGGCAACCCGAGAACAGCATTAAGTCCCACATGGTAAGCTTGTAGCTTATAAAAGCTACATTTAAGTAATTAAAATTTACAATTTTATTGCACTACAATAGCTTACCATGTGGGACTGAATACTGTTAACGGATGGCCGCCAGGCCCGGCCAACGTCTAAGAAAAACAGACATTTATATTTGGTCGTAGCCTCAGGTTGTCGTCACGTGACCTACCCAATTTGTCTTTTCCTTTCTCGTTGGCCGCTGCCATAGTGGAATCTTTGTGAAGTTTTTTCTGCAGTTTTCTACTTATATCTCAGTTCATTTTGATTGTTGGACGTCTTTTTTCAGCCATTTTGTTTATGAATTGTTAAAGCACATGTTACATAACTTTCTGTCCAGTCGGATAAGTATTTTTTTCTTTTATACCTGTTGTGAATTTTTGCCTCGGCTAGGCTTTTACGTGATCAGGTTTCACCTCTTTTATTGCGTTTGAACATGTCTTCTCATCACTCCAATAAAGATAAACCCTGTGCATCTAAATGCCATCATTTTTGTCATGCTTTCGACAAAAAAGATCAAGAATTAGATTTATTGGGCGATAATTCTGTTGAATCCTTTGCGGGCTCACAAGCAGACCTCGAGAGTGCTGCTGACCATCTTTTTACTTCCCCGCCTCGCCCTCAACCTCTTGCCTTTGAGGCTTTATCATTAAGAACTCCAGCTAAAACTGTCCCACCTACTCCAGGTACTGCTTTACAGCAGAAATTAGAAACAAAGCTCGAGAAGTCCTTGGGATCTCAGCTAGACATTCAACTAGATCAAAAGATGGGTGCTTTCCAGGCAAATATTTTAGAGGCAATGAAGTCCCTTCGAGAAGATTTTCAGAAATCTCTCAATAAAACTTCTTCTCAAGTGGAGGTAGATCAGACCTCCGCTTTGGCCTCAAAACCTGGCCCATCTAACACTTATCTGGACCCCCTGAGTACTAATCCTGTCGAGTTGATTATGGCCCAGCCTTACCTCCATGCCTCGACTCTCATTCTAGTCATGTTGATGACGCCTCGGGTCACAATGTTAGTTCTGTCGAGGAACCCTCGAGGTTGCCCTTGGCCAAACCAAAGAAATATTCCCACTCTTTCCAACAGTATGATGTGGTCCCATGCTCTACCTCGGACCACTACTCTGATCAATCTGACGATCCTCGGCCTGCCCCTAGCAGAGCCAAGAAACATACTGATAAATCAAAACACAAATCTAGGTCCAGATATTTACCTTCTTCCTCAGAGGAGGATCAGTCCTCTGAGCTCAGACATAGGTCTTCAAAACCTTCTAGGAAGACCTACACTGATCAAGACCATCCTCAACATGACCCAGATCCTCCTTACTACAGGGAAGTAGCTCTGTCTGACATCCCCTCTCAGTATGTAGAGGAGGTGGATACCTTCAGGCATATCCTCAAACTTCCAGACCTTAGGGACTCCTTACCCAGATCTTCTACTGTGGTCATGGGCCTTGACGATGAGAAAGGCAGGCAGGAGCTCAGGCCAAGAGTCCCTTCATCTATGCTGCCTCTGAACTCTATTATCAAAGACACCTTTGATCAATTTGACCAAGACTTTCAAGCAGCAAATTTACCTGAGGGTAAATACATCAAAACTCTTCCTTCCTCTGCCAAGTGGTACAAGGTGGGACAACCTTGTTACAAAGACAAGATTCAAGAACTCAATACAGACTTTGCCAAGATCTGTATTTCTCCTAAGCCCTCTGGGGCCCCTATGGGCAATGTTCCCCTACCAATTCTCAAAGAATTGGGACACCAGGCGAGACAGAATATCTCCACACTTAATTTTACTACCAGTTTTGCCAAGACTTCTTCTTCCTGCAATTCCACTCTGGAAAAGTGCCAGCATAGTTTGAAGTTGACCTTCAAGAAGGTCAAATCTCAAATTAGGAAAGGTGCCGACCCTGAAAAGGCAACAAAGCGTGGATACGAGGAAGCCTGTGAATACCTGGATCTTTGGAACAAGACCCTTCTTATCCAGCACAGGGCCTTGACTTGTCTCAGCAAATCCCATGCTCATATACTCTAGAGGGAGTTATATTCCATGGGCAACACTGGCTTGCTTTGGCGCGAAGCCGAAATGACCCTGTTACAACCACAATTAGGGGAGACGAGACGTCAGGTACTCAGGAATGCATCCTTTTGGCCGCCTTCCTTGTTCAAGTCTCAAGTAGTCAAGGAAGGTGAAGACATCCTTCTTAAAAAGGCACCTCAAAAGACTCTCAGGGTTTCAGACCCTACCAGAATAAGCCCTTTCGTGGTCCCCACAAGAAAAGAGGCTCCTACAGGAAACGTCCCTATGGGGGCAACTCCTCTCAAAACAGTAACCAATCGTTTTCCTCCGGCAGGGGAAAACCAAACTTCAGAGGCTCCAGAGGTCATTTTCACCCCCATAATAGGGGAAGAGGGCGTGGAAACCCCTCCTCCCAATGACTCCTCCAAAGCCTTCCTCAGTCCAAAAGTAGGAGGTCGCCTCCGTTCTTTCAGGAGAGACTGGCAAACAAACAAATGTTCATCGAACGTGTTAAACATTATTACCAATGGCTATGTACTGCCATTCCTCTCAAAGCCAAAATTAGTCAGATTTCCTCTGATTCTGTCAGAATACAAGACCCTTCAAAAAGACCAAGCTCTAGCAGATTGTATCCAGTCTCTTCTGTCAAAGAATGCTATCGAAAGGGTGGAAAATGTAAAATCTCTCCGGTTTTACAGTCACCTGTTTCTAGTCCCCAAGCCTCACCAAAGGTGGAGGCCAGTAATAGACTTAAGCAGGCTCAACACTTTTCTACATGTAGAAAAGTTCAAAATGGAAACCTCAGAGTCCATCAGGACCTCCCTGGTTCCAGGGGAATGGGTATCGTCGATAGACCTATCGGACGCTTACCTTCACATCCCTAATACCTAAGGTTTTGCCACAGGTGTTCCAGTTCACCTCCCTTCCTTTCGGACTAGCCACAGCCCTCCAGGTCTTTACAATGATCGTAAAGGAAGTGAAACTCATGGCCCTCTCCAGAGGACTCAGACTTCACCAATACCTGGACGACTGACTTCCCAGTCTCAGGAAGAAGCCCAAGTGAACACTCAGGCAGTGGTAGACCTAACCCAGTCCTTGGGGTGGATAATAAACCAGGAAAAATCAGAACTGAAACCTACTCAGGTGTTTTCGTTCGTGGGCTACGAATACCATCTAGATTTAGCCCTTGTGAAACCCACTCAAGAGAGATGGCTCAAATTTCAGGATTTGAGCCTACGACTCAAGATATTTGATGTCACTAATTGGGTTGCTTGCCTCAATGGAGAAGATGGTCCCGGAGGGACGCCTTCACATGAGGCCCTTTCAGTTTCATCTCAAGGAGCATTGGAGATATCCTCAGTCGCTGGACAACCTCCTTCCTTGGACAGATGCCATTTCTGCACACCTAGATTGGTAGCAGAATCCTGTAAACGTGATGAAAGGCTCAGACCTTCATCCCAAAGACCACAGTATCCAACTCTTACAGACGCCTCAAACGAAGGTTGGGGCGCTCACTTAGATCAAAGATCTACCAAGGGTCTGTGGTCAGACCAGGAAAAAAAGCTACACATAAACGTCCTAGAGTTGAAGGCAGTTTCACTGGCCCGTCGAAATTTCAAGGACCAGTGCCAGGACCTAACAGTTCTAGTTGCAACGGACAACTCAACAGTGGTAGCCTACATAAACAAACAAGGAGGAACTCATTCAGTAGAGATGTGCGCTCTCCTGTGGAAGATCATGACTTGGTGCCACCACTATCACATAACTTTAAAGGCCAGACACATTCCAGGGTGTCTGAATGTGATGGCCGACCTCCTATCCAGTCCAACCAAGTGCAGTCAACAGAATGGTCACTGCATCCACAGGTGTTCAAACAGATCTGCCAGAAGTGGTTCACTCCTCATGTGGACCTGTTTGCCACTCATCTGAACCACAAACTCCCTCTCTACGTGTCTCCAATCCCAGACCCAAAGGCCTGGAACGTAGATGCTCTCAACATAAACTGGACAGGTATCACTACTTATGCTTACCCTCCGACGGCTCTCCTTCACAGGGTGATCCAAAAAATCAGGCAATTCCATTGCCTGATCATCGTAATAGCCCCAGGCTGGCCAGGGATGCCCTGGTTTTGGGACCTAGTGCAGCTCTTGACAGAGATTCCACTACAATTTCCGGTGTCAACGACTCTACTCAAACAGTCCCACAAGTATGTGTTCCACAACAATCCGCAAAAGCTCAACCTCCACGCCTGGTGTCTAGGAGTGGACAACTCCAATAACATGGCTTCTCTGTGGAGGTGGCAGAGAGAATTGCTGCCCCTCAGCGGTCATCAACAAGGACCATCTACAAGTCAAAGTGGGCCCTATTTGAAAAATGGTGCAGAGAAAATTCGGTGGATTTCTCCACTCCATCTGTGAAACAAATCTCAGATTTTTTCATGTACCTGTACCAAGACCTAAACAGGCACCCCTCGACCATTGATGGTTACAGGACTGCCCAACGGCCCACCATATTGCACATAATGCAGACCTTCATAGGTTACTCTCCAGTTTTCACAAGGATCGTCCCAAAAGTTCCAGAAATCTTCCTAAGTGGAACCTTTTTGTTGTTCTTAATGAGCTCACAAAAGCACCCTTTGAGCCTATGAAAGACACAGCACAGACCTCAAACATCTTACCCTCAAAGCTGCTTTCTTGCTAGCTTTGGCCTCCGGCAAGCGCCACAGCGAAATCCATGCCTGGGTTGCAAACAAAGTATCTAATCTAGGCCAATGGGAAAAGGTTGCCTTGTTCCCTTCTTCAGACTTCATAGCCAAAAACCAACTAGCAAGAGAAGGTTCTCAAAGTGTGTCTCCGGTGACTATTCCTGCTTTGACTAACCATTGTCGATAGACAATTCAAAGAAGACAGGACCCTGTGTCCGGTGTGGGCCCTGAGGTACTACTTGGATTGGACCCAAGACCTGAGAGGGTCTCGGTCCCTCCTTTTCATCTCCTTCAAGAAAGGACATACCTCAGACATCAGACCTGCTACACCCTCTTCCTGGTTGAAACAAACCATTCTACTTTGTTATAAACAAGCAGACCAACAAGCCTTGGACTTGGTCCAAGTTAAAGCACATGACATTAGGACCTTCGCAGGTGGGGTATCAGTGGACCAGATCATGCAAGCCTGTCACTGGAAGGCTCACAACACATTTACAAATTTCTATCTAAAAGACCTTACTTGGTCAGACAAGGACAACAATATGTATCTGGGGCCAGTAGTAGCGGCACAACAGACCCTTCCCCTCAGAACAGTCATCCTCGGAAAGAAAAAAAGGGGGGGGGGGGGGTGCACATCCGCTACAACCAAGTCTTCAGGAGTCTAATCCCAGGGTCTAGGTTTACCTCATCAGGACCTTAAGGTTGTCATTAATCTCTTTTAAGGTGGCAATAATTTTGGTACCTCTGAGCCTTGGGCTCAGACTCCTTCCATGATGGCCCTTGGGGCTTTACCCCACCTAAGTGTACTTCGGCTACACCTCTTTCTCCTGTCAAAACACCCAGACAGTTTATTAGCACTGTCAATCATTTTTAGGTTTTTTGGCTTATTACATGCCCATCCCTCGGGTTTGGGGCACTGTAAATGGGACTCAGACTGGTATTTTCTAACCTTCATTCTACTTATTCTATCTAAAATCTAAGAAAAACAAACATATCTTCCAGTCTCAGCTGTAATCCCACCACTGGGCGGTTGCATTCAGCATTCAGTCCCATATGGTAAGCTATTGTAGCGCAATAAAATTGAAAAGTTTAATTACTTAAATGTAGCTTTTATAAGCTACAAGCTTACCATGTGGGACTGAGAAGAGTCCCACCCGACCTCCCTGCTGTATTACAGCGAGGGGGTATGGGTTAAAATTTCAACGAGAAAGGAGAAGACAAATGGGGTAGGTCACGTGACGACAACCTGAGGCTACGGCCAACTATAAATGTCTGTTTTTCTTAGACGTTGGCCGGGCCTGGCGGCCTTCCGAGAACAGTCCCACATGGTAAGCTTGTAGCTTATAAAATCTACATTTAAGTAATTAAAATTTTCAAATTCATTTTTCAAAGTTTTATTACTGCATAAGTGTATTTCATAATCCTTTCGTGAAAAGTTCAGCCAAAATGTTTAAGAAATATTCAGAAAAAGCACCACACCAAAACAACTATTCTAGCAAAGGCCCACTTTAATTTGATGTTTTAATAAAAATGTGATCACATGTTATGTTTCATAGAACCTTTACCAAAACTCATCAAAACAACACCACACACAAACTGAATGAAATAAATTGTCTCTGTGAGGTTATTCTTTTGAAGAGTGCCAAGGGATAAGTTGTTACTTGCATTAAAATGATAGTTGCAGTCTCTCTGTCAAGTGTCTCACAACTCAGATCTCTCTATGTACAGCAGATTCTAGTTCAGAAAGATTAGCTATGACAGCACAATGGCAGACCTGTAGTTCTTTGCGTACCTGAGCAATAACTACTTGCAGATTCTCACTGTTGAGTAAATCATCTTGAATTTTGCCAGAAATCAAAAATGTCATTTTACCTTGAAAATAATAGGAAAAAAAGCAATTTTGGGCATATTTTGGATGGGCCCAATGAAGAATAAGTGATACTTCTTTATGGAATCTGAAAAAATTTTTTTTTAAATTTCAGCTGCCAGCTTGATTTTGGTGGATATTGAATATGTCATTTATCTTGAAAATTGGAAGAGATAGATCAATTTGGGGCAAAGTTTGAACCCCCTGGGTATTAAGCACTACTTTATCAACTCTATAAAATTTTTTTGTATTATTTGGCCACCACCTTGAATTTTTGTGGAAATATAAAATGTCATTTATTTTGAAAATTAAAAGAGATGGAACGATTTCAGGCAAATTTTGGATCCCTACTTCTTTATCGCCTCTTAAGAATTTTTTAATTTTCTGAATTTCGCTGTCATCTTGAATTTTGGCAGAAATCAAAAAGGAAAAAAAATGGTAAGAGGTAGAATGATTTTGAGGTAAAAATTTGCCTCTGAAAAATTTTAATTTTTCCAGAATTTCCGATGCTATCTCCAGTTTTTGTGGAAATTAAAAATGTCGTTCATCTCAAAAACTGTTAAACATACAACAGTTTCAGTCAGTTTGGATATTCAGCACTCTTTATGTTTTAGAAAGTTTCAAGTGAATTTTGAACTCTACTGGAGCTTAATATTTGATTTTCATAATAAGAATGTCTAAAATTAGTCATATTTGGTCTAGCATGTTACACTGCTACCTCAGAGTTTTGCTTTGGCTGGACCTATCCCAATAAGGCATAAGCTACATATAGACACAAAGTTTATTCATTGGTGATCTTAGCCTTCAGTTTTACAGTCAATGGGTCCCTTCCCATTTGCCATATACTATAGCTTGGATCATTATGACTTGTGTTTATTTATGCATGTGAACGTTCAAGCAACTTATTGTGGTGATATTAAAAATTGTGTGCTGTGAATCTTTAAGTGACAATGGTACCATACCTAAAACCCTTGTATCTACCTTACCTTTTGTCAATGATCTGAGTGGCTTGTAGTAATGTCAAAATAAATCCAGAAAATCACAGATCACAAGTCTCATTACATGGTCATATTTGACCTGTGACCTGTCCTTCAAGTTCAAATACTTTAATGTTTTTAAAATTCTGTCAAGGAGGTTTTGTGAGTGTTTAATTATTATTGTTTATTTGTTTGTATATAAACAAAATTAAGGTGGAAAAAACTACCACACAGATTTACATAACAGTGGGAACCAGAGTCTAAGTGGTCTAACATAGAACTGATTTAATTTTGGAATTGATCCACAAGCAATTCTGGATCAAGATTTTTGTAAAAGATTTCTTAGGCCTTGGCAGAGGCCTGTGGTCTCTGAGTGCTCTTATATATGGTTTAATCATCATGAATGTCCTTTTTGTGAGTAATATTAACAGGATTTAAACCAAACCTTAAAAGTGAGAGTACTATTGGAATTGTTAAAAAGTGGGAATATATATTTTCCAATTAAATTGTATGATAAGCATACTGGTAGTTGTTTGAATTCACATGGACTGAGGAAATAGTAGTATATTCTTATTTATATAGAAGTAAATAACTCAGACACTCAAGAGATTTATTTAGTTTAAAGTTTGTGCTGATATCTGGAATTACTGGTTAAGTAACAGTGTTTTTCTGGTCTCATAAACTCAAATCTTTGCAGACCATAACCCTTGATTTTGTACATTTTTTCATTGTAATCTACTAGAGTAAGAAATCTAAAATTCGCCAGGAATCTAAAATTCGCCACCTCTAAAACCTTAGTTAATTTTATGAAGAAAATGATGACTTTGTCTAAAAATTCAGTTCAAAAAGCCTTAATTTACTATACAGTAAACAAATCTCACCACAATTCATTTATTTTATTAGTATTTTCACATGTGGCGAATTTCAGATATGTGGCGAATTTTAGATTTCTTACTCTATATACTTAGGAATATATGTTTTCAGTGGAAATGTCATCAAACGTCATCTATATTGAGGTTCATGATAAATTCTCCTCAAGCTTTTTTGAGGAAAAGATTTCCACAACTGAGACAAACCTCTGTATCCAGACATATGCTCCATCCACTCTCCAACCAACTGTTGACTCGTGAGTATGATTTTTATTAAAGGTGATCTCAAATGCATTGAAGGTTACACATGTCAATATAAAATGAGAGGTTTATGAAAAAGTTGAAACATTCAGAGTTATATTAACATGAGTGCCCAAAAGTACCATTTATAAGATTCTTCAAAACATGGATTAATTTGATACCATTCATATAATTAGCCCCTTGGAATATAATCCTCAAATTAATACACCATACGACATGGCAACCATATTTCTGATTTAAAAATTGTACAGGTAATATTCAACTGTTACTCTAATTTGTATCAATCAAAAAATTAAGGAAACAGCAGTTTGTAATTCTGTTAATATATTTATACACTTGAGCATCAGTTATACATCTGTGCTATAATATACTAGATATATATCCCTCTTTAAATCTGCAAAAATTTAACCTGGAGTCTTTCTTCGTTTAAGGTTATACAGAGGGCTCAAAGTTTCCCCCACTGAGACTTTTAGCAATGTTTGACATATTATGGGTTGTAGTTATAAAATACACAGTGGAAGTTATTCTAATTGCAGTGGAGCTTGAAAAAGTGTAGAATTTATATTCAGTTCCTTTATCTTTAGTCTCTTTGTTCATCTGAACTGTGACCCCTTTTTCAAGGTCAAAAAAAGATTGATCTACCAAAACTGTTTTGTAGTGGAGTGGAATATGGTAAAAAAACTGGGCAACACACTCATTTTCTACCTCTGAAGTGACTAAGGTCATCAATTTAAATACATCCTGACCTTAAATTTGAAACTTGGTGGTTGCTTCCTCATATCTGACAGTAGCTTTACCACAGGCATTAATATGTATATTATAGACATAACTGCTCGATTTCAGTATATTATTTTATTTTTGATTATATTCTCATATCTTTATTTAGCTTATCTAACCGAGGAGCTGAGTTCAAGTACTGATTTAGATTTATTTGTTGTTTCATGTCGAATTCAACAGCCAGGGTCATATTACGATGGGTAGTTTTACAGGTGGAGGAAACCAGTGCATACTGTACTGTAAACCACCGGGCATCGGCAAGTAACTACCAACTTTCCAACATGAAGCGCCTGGCCCGAGATTCGAACCGGCGGCCTCAGAGGTTGGAGGCGAGAACTCTAACCGCTACACCATACTTTTGTAGTTCATCCAACCTTCCAATATTTCCCTCCTTGAAGTGGAGAGAGACAAAAAACAATTCTCTGTCTCTGCAAACGTTTCAATAATGTCTCTCAGACAAAAAACATACCTCAGATACAGCTACATTAAGACAAAAAGATTACACATTTGCATTATGGTGACAGCCTTGATGGTCAGGCTGGTCTGTTAGTTAAAAGCGTAAAATCTTGAACATCCACTTACTGTACTGTTGTCCTTTATCTTGATGCTTTAAAGTGACACATAGCCCAATTAAATCAATGTACATTTTGTAGGAAATCTGCAGAATACTTCAAGCTTAAAACATCTTTTTATTGCGCTACATAGCTTACCATGTGGGACTGAATGCTGTTCTCAGGTTGCCGCCAGGCATCACGGCCAACGTCTAAGAAAAACAGACATTTATAGTTGGCCGTAGCCTCAGGTTGTCATCACATGATTTCCTCTTTATGTTATCTCCTTTCTCGGTGGCCGCCTCCATATTGGATTAATTTGGGAAGTTTTCTTACCGTTTTCTACTTATATCTCAGTTATTATTGTTTGTTGTATGTTCATTTTCGGTCATTTCTTTTATTAATCTGTATAGCACATAATACCTAAATTTCGCCACTGTCGACTAGGTATTTCTTTATATTTTAAGCTGTTGTGAGTTCGCCTCAACTAGGCTTTATGTGATCGGCTCACTTCCTCGCGTTCTTTTTATTGCGTTTGAACATGTCTTCTCACCAAACTAACAAAGATAAACCTCGAACATCGAAGTGTCATCATTTTTGCCATTCCTTTGATGTACACAACTACTGCCCTACCTGCAGAGAGGCGGGTAAGGGAGATGATCCCTGTGTCACTTTATTGTCACCTTGTAATATCTGCGCTTCATTCACTGAAGAGCAGCAAACTGAAATTACCCACAGGAAAAGGTACATAAAGAGGGGCAACAAGAAATCTGAAAAATCAGACAAAAATGATGACATAGATGCCGAGTTATTGGGTGATAATTCGATCGACTCCTTCGGGGGTTCTCATGCAGAACTTGAAGTTGCTGCCGAACGCCTTTTTACTTCTCCGCCTCGACCTCAACCTCTTGCTTTCGAGGCGTTACCTCTTCGAACGCCAGCTCGTACTGTTCCCCCTACTCCAGGTATGACCTTACAGCTTAAAGTTCAATCCAACCTCGAGAAGTCCTTGGGATCTCGTTTTGATATACAGATTGATCAAAAGATGGGGGTTTTTCAAGCCAGAATGTTAGAAGCATTCAATAATCTTCGTGAAGATTTTCAAAAATCTTTACAAAAATCAAAACAAGTGGAGGTGGATCAGACCTCTTCTTCAGCTTCTAAACAAAAACCATCTCATTCAAAAGATCTGGATCCCTCGAAAACGAGTGCTGTCGAGTCGATGGATGTTGATTATGGCCCAGAGCTACCTCCTCGCCTCGACTCTTATGATAAAGTCCACACCAAATAAATCATGTGACTTGGATCCCATCCCAACATCATTGGTCCTTGAATGTATCAGTGTGCTCCTGACTCCTATTACAAATATTGTGAACTACTCTCTACAGGAGGGCAGTTTCCCATCCTGCTTTAAGACTGCACATGTTACACCCTTGTTGAAAAAAGCTGGTCTTGACAAGAATATTCTCAAGAATTATCAACCAGTGTCCAACCTCAGCTACATCTCCAAACTCATAGAGAAAGCTGTGGCTAAGCAGATAAATGAGCATATTGCTCACGAGGGTATATCTAACGAAAACCAGTCCGCATATAGAGCTTTTCACTCAACTGAAACGGCATTGCTCAAAATACAAAATGACATTGCCACATCAATGGACAAGGGTGCAGCTGTTGGATTAGTCCTTTTGGACTTATCTGCCGCTTTCGATACAATAGACCACTCAATCCTATTCAACTGCCTTCAGCACTGGTATGGCATTGATGGGGTAGTGCTTAAGTGGGTCCAGTCATACCTCAACTCAAAATAGATGGACATCTTTCAGATGCTTTTCAACTCCCTTACGGGGTTCCCCAGGGCTCAGTTCTAGGGCCACTCCTTTTTACCCTATACACAACCCCTCTCAGTTCAGTCATATCTAAATTCAATGTCACCCACCACTTATATGCAGATGACACACAAATTTACTTGGAACTCGACTCTAGGAACTTTGATTCCAGTATCACTGAATTAACAAATTGCCTCAAGGCGGTCCAGGCTTGGATGGGAAATAATAAGCTTAAATTAAATCCTGACAAGACAGAATTCATAGTAATTGGCGATGATCAAATTAAAAGTTCCCTGAAGTCATCTTTCCCAGTGAGTTTGCTTGGCAACACCATGGAACCAGCTGAATCGGTAAAAAACCTTGGTGTCATCCTGGATGCTGAAAATTCAATGCAAAGACGCGTGGCTAATCTATGTCGCATAAGTTACTACCATCTCCGGGAACTACGAAGGGTCCGCAGGTACTTAAATCATGAAACAGCTGTAAAGGTGGCAAATGCCTTGGTAAGCAGTCGTCTGGATTACTGTAACTCACTGCTTTACAACACAAAAAAGGCATATACTAGCAGACTACAGAGAGTTCAAAATGCCTTATGTCGGACGGTGTGCAAGCTAAATAAATACTGTCATGTTACACCCTTCCTGCACAAACTACACTGGCTCCCCATTCATTACCGTATACTGTTCAAATATAATCTCCTCATTTATAAAGCAATACATTTGAGCCAACCTCCATATCTCTCCGCTCTAATTAGGCGGAGTGATCTCACACGGGGCAATCGCCTATCAATTTCCTCATCTAAACCAAATAAACGCTCAGGGCTACACAGTTTCATAGCAGGGGCTCCCACAGAGTGGAACAAGCTTTCCTCAAGCCATCAGAACCATAGAAAGCATTTCTGGTTTCAGGAAACAGTTGAAAACATACCTTTTTAGATTGGCTTATCCTCCACCATAGCCTATCTCCCCTACCGGACGCTAATATGGAAACGGACATCTTTCTGGAACTGGACTATCCCTTTTTGCACATCAGCGCCTTAGAAGATGTTTACATCAAATTCGGCGCTATATAAGTGTTTCTTACTTACTTACTTACTTATAGTTGCGTCGATGACGCCTCGGGTCATCCACTTAGTTCAGTCGAGGAACCCTCGAGGGTGGCCTCGACTAAACCTAAAAAGTCTTCTCATTCTCACAAGCATTATGATGTAGTGCCGAGCTCAGCCTCGGATCACTATTCTGACCCTTCGGATGACCTTCAACCTGTCTCGAGCAGACCTAAGATGCACTCTGATAAATCTAAACATAAGTGGAGGTCCAGATTCTTACCCTCATCTTCAGGCGAGGATCAGGCATAGGTCTCCTAATCCCTCTAGGAAGTCTTTGCCTGATCAAGAGCATCTTCAACATGACCCTGACCCTCCTTATTACAGGGAAGTAGCCCTGTCTGACATCTCTTCACAATACGCTGAGGAGGTGGATACGTTTTGACGCATCCTAAGATTGCCTGATAATAGGGAGTCCCTTCCTAGGTCTTCCACTGCGGTCATGGGCCTTGACGATGAGAAAGGCAGGCAAGAACTTAGACCAAGGGGTCCTTCCTCTATGCTGCCTCTTAACTCTATCATTAAGGATCCCTTTGATAAGTTTGATCAGGACTTCCAGGCAGCAAATCTACCAGAGGGTAAGCACATCAAAGCCCCTCCCTCCACTTCCAAGTGGTACAAGGTAGGTCAACCTTGTTATGAAGACAAAATTCAGGAACTAAATACAGAATTTGTGAAGATCTGTATTTCTCCTAAGCCCTCTGGGGCTCCTGTGGGCAAGGTTCCTCTTCCAATTCTTAAAGAATTGGAACATCAAGCGAGACAAAACATTTCCACACTCAATTTCGCTAATACCTTTGCCAAGACTTCTTCTTCCTGCAATTCCACTCTGGAAAAGTGTCCACATAGTTTGAAGTCGACCTTCAAGAAGGTCAAATCACAAATTAAAAAAGATGCCGACCCTGAAAAGGCAGCGAAACGTGGTTATGAACAAGCCTGTGAATATCTGGATCTCTGGGACAAGACCATCTTAATCCAGCACAGGGCCTTGACTTGCCTCAGTAAATCCCTTGCCCATATTCTCCAGAGGGAACTATATTCAATGGACAATACTGGCTTGCTTAGGCGCGAAGCCGAGATGACCCTGTTACAACCTCATCTAGGAGAAACCAGATGCCAGGAGCTCAGGAATGCGTCATTTTGGCCATCTTCATTATTCAAATCTCAGTTAGTCAAGGAAGGTGAGGACTTCCTTCTTAAAAAGGCACCTCAAAAGATTCTCAGGGTTTCCAACCCTACCAGAATAAGCCCTTTCGTGGTTCCCACAAGAAAAGAGGCTCCTACAGGAAACACCCCTATGGGGGCAATTCCTCCCAAAGCAGTAACCAATCATTTTCCTCAAACAGAGGGAAACAAAACTTCAGAGGCTCCAGGGGTCGTTTTCGACCCCACAACAGGGGAAGGGGTCGTGGAAACCCCTCTTCCCAATGACTCCTCCAAAGCCTCCATCAGTCCACCAGTAGGAGGTCGCCTCCGTTCTTTCAGAAGAGACTGGCAAGCAAACAATTGCTCATCCAATGTATTATCACCAATGGCTACGTACTGCCATTCCTCTCAAAGCCAAACTTGGTCAGATTTCCTCTGATAATATCAGAATACAAGGCCCTTCAAAAAAAACCAAGCTCTGGCCGATTGCATCCAGTCTCTTCTGTCAAAGAATGCTATTGAAAGGGTGGAAAATGTAAAATCTCTCGGGTTTTACAGTTGCCTGTTTCTAGTCCCCAAGCCCCACCAAAGGTGGAGGCCAGTAATAGACTTAAGCAGTAGTGTTAGGAATCGGTCTAAAAAATCAGAATCGATTAATCGGTAACTCTGAGCAATCGATTATCGATTATAATCGTTTTTCTGCTTGCTTTGTAAGAAAGACAGAATATTCTTTTTTACCAAATATAATAACAGTAGTCTTCCGATAGGTCAGTGGTGAAAAAAAATCTAGGTTATTTGTTTACATTTTGGGGTAGGGAAGGGGGTATGTTAGGAAACCAGTAGGTTGAAGAGTCAACAAGTATGTGTATCAGCAATAATATAATAATCTATTAAGGTGGCCTTAACAGTTACAAAATAATATTTATTTTCATTCTCCCTTTTCATCAGCTAAATCATTTACAGTGTTTGAATGTAACATCAGCAGATTAGCAACCAATCATGCTTAAAATAAACAATATTTCAACCCTAGACTTTCTGCAAGTCCTTTTTTCTAAGGTATTATATGAGGACTGTATGACTTTATACTAGAATGTGGGGCTGACAAAAGTACTGTTTCAGCATAGAGAAGGATTTTTCCCTCCTTAAGTGGATGTATAATGTTTTCATCTATGTCAGATTTAGTGGGATGAGAAATACAAAGACTTGGTGCAAGTCTATTTCAACCCCTTTTGTTCAACATCACCATGTGGTACACCCGTGTTGTGAACTCAGGACACTTTGTATATATGCAACAAAGAAGAATAGAATATCTGCTTATCATTATCATATGTCAAGAACAGTGACTGCCAAGCAGCTTCTGAAAATTATCCTGAATAAAATGCTTCTTTGGGAACTAAACAATACATAGACATGTGTTCATGGAATTTTCCTTCCATTTTTAACTCAGGACACTTTTCAAAGACATGCTATTTTCATTAATCAAATGGAAGAGTGACTTTTATTGTTTCTGGTCAATATTGATGTTTTGTAATATATACTAGGTTATATGAAACAGTTTGGCACAAGTGAACATGTATTTCAGCATTGTCACTCAAGTTTATGTGTATTGGATGGGGTCTGGAAAATCTGACTCTTATCTCAGGAATAATATGATGAAAATTTCTCAAAACAGCATATATATGACATAAATAGTTGTGTATCATTGATAAATGGATGGTGCAGTTATTTTATCAAGTGTATTTAGCACTTGTATGTGTTTCAGTGCATGGGTGTCCTGAGTTAAAACCTTCCCCAGTTAGCAACACAGGTGTAGTTCAAACTGAAAGTATCTCCTAGCCTGGCCTTCCAGGCTGTCTGAACCATAATGCAAACGTGAAATATTTTTGCCATAATGCACACTGTATCAAAGGCCTTTCTAGTCTGGAAGTCTCCTCAGCAAGCTAGGCTAAGTAAGTGTATGAGAACATTATGAAAAATACTTATAATGCAGTCAAACAGTTGTGCCTTCTTTATACATATAAATGCCTGTGGCAAGGCTTAAGTATCTCCCACCAGCTTCAACGAAGTCAGATCCCCCTCACTCTCTCTCTGCCTGTTTATGTTACTGTAAAGCATTTGTCTATTATTCTGTTAAATTTCTCTCATCCTGAAAACAATATTCTATGAATTTCCTTTTTTAAGCAGATCTTCATGACGTATTCATTTCATATAATTATAATTTCTTAGATACTGTAAAATTCTAAGTATGGCAATGTAGTAAACATTATAGTTTTCTTGTTCAACAAAATTTGTCAAAAATATTCATGGCAGACTGCTGAAGTATTACAGTAGTGTGATCTCTCTCCACTTGATTTATGGCCAAGGTTGTTATTCCCCATTTATAGGGAGTATACATGTTGTGTGTGAAGCAGTGAAAGTTAAATTTAATTTAGGTTGAACTTAGCTTATTGTATTAAAAGATCTTCTAAATACCTACAGAAATTTTGAGTTTTAGTTGTAACCAACAGGAAGTAGATACCAGTGAAAGAAACATGGCAGATAATGTAAACAAATGTTACGAAAATAAAATGTTAAACATCTGTAGAAAAAGGGAAAATTAGGTGGTTTATAAGTCTTACTTTCGATTCACAATCGATTCTTAAAATGAGAATCAATTTTCTACATCGAAAGTTTTAAATAGACGATGAATCGATTTTCCGTCTAATCGTAGGACCACTATTAAGCAGGCTCAATACTTTTCTACACGTAGAAAAGTTCAAAATGGAAACTCCAGAGTCCATCAGGACCTCCCTCATTCCAGGGGAATGGGTAGCATCGATACACCTATCGGACGCCTACCTTCACATCCCCATCCACCCAAACTCAAGGAAGTATCTCAGATTTTGCCACAGGTGTTCCAGTTCACCTCCCTTCTGTTCGGACTGGCCTCAGCCTCCCAGGTCTTTACAATGATCGTAAGGAAATCAAGCTCATGGCCCCCTCTAGAGGACTCAGACTTCACCAATACCTGGACGACTGGCTGATCAGGTCCCAGTCTCAGGAGGAAGCCCTAGTGAACACACAGGCAGTGGTAGATCTAACTCAGTTCTTGGGGTGGATCATAAACCAGGAAAAATCAGAACTGAATCCTACTCAGGTGTTTTCGTTCGTGGGCTACGAGTACCACCTAGATTCAGCCCTTGTAAAACCCACTCAAGAGAGATGGCTCAAACTCCAGGATTTGATCCTACAACTCAAGTCAAAACATGTTTTGACTGAAAGATGTTTGATGTCTCTAATTGGGTTGCTAGCCTCAATGGAGAAGATGGTCCCGGAGGGACGCCTTCACATGAGGCCCTTTCAATTTCATCTCAAGGAGCACTGGAGATATCCTCAGTCATTGGACAGCCTCCTTCCTTGGACAGAGTCCATTTCTGCACACCTAGACTGGTGGCAGAATCCTGTAAACGTGATGAAAGCTGCGAACCTTCATCCAAAAGACCACAGTATCCAACTCTTTACAGACGCCTCAAACGAAGGTTGGGGCACTCACTTAGAACAAAGTTCTACAAAGGGTCTGTGGTCAGATCAGGAGAAAAGGCTACACATAAACGTCCCAGAGTTGAAGGCGGTTTCACTGGCCCTCCGAAGGTTCAAGGACCAGTGTCAAAACCAAACAGTTCTAGTGGCAACGGACAACTCAACAGAGGTAGCCTACATAAACAAACAAGGAGGAACTCACTCAGCGGAGATGTGTGCGCTCCTGTGTAAGATCATGACATGGTGCCATCATTATCACATAACATTGAAAGCCAGACACATTCCAGGGTGTCTGAATGTGATGGCTGACCTCCTATCCAGGTCCAACCAAGTGCAGTCGACGGAGTGGTCACTGCATCCACAAGTGTTCAAACAGAGCTGCCACAAGTGGTTCACTCCTCATGTAGACCTGTTTGCCACAATTCTGAACCACAAACTCCCTCTCTACGTGTCTCCTATCCCAGACCCAAAGGCCTGGGACATAGATGCTCTGAACATAAATTGGACGGGTCTCACTGCTTATGCTTACCCTCCAACAGCTCTCCTTCACAGGGTGATCCAAAAAATCAGGCAATGCCACTGCCTGATCATAGTGATAGCCCCAGGCTGGCCAGGGATGCCCTGGTTTTGGGACCTAGTGCAGCTCTCAACAGAGATCCCACTACAACTACCAGTGTCAACAACCCTTCTCAAACAGTCCCACCTTCATGTGTTCCACAGCAATCTACAACATCTCAACCTCCACGCCTGGTGTCTAGGAGTGGACAACTCCAAGAACAAGGCTTCTCTGTGGAGGTGGCATAGAGAATTGCTGCACCTCAACGGTCATCAACAAGGACCATCTACAAGTCAAAGTGGGCCCTATTTGAAAAATGGTGCAGAGAAAGTTCGGTGGATTTCTCCACTCCATCTGTGAAACAAATTTCAGATTTTTTCATGTATCTGTACCAAGACCTAAACAGGCGCCCCTCGACCATTAATGGTTACAGGACTGCCATTATTGACACCTTGGGCCCAACCAGCGTTCGAAATTCCCGCCAGCCCGCCAGTCCGAAGCTGACAACTTTACTCGCAGACCTGTATCTCTGGCAAGTAGACGGTCCGTTTGTCCAGAAACATTCAAAATAAGATATATTCCCATATATTTCCCTCGTTTTTCAACATATTTTAGAGGATTTACATCGGTAGCCATATTGTAAACAGTACTGTCATTGCTTTTCATATCTCTTCTGATTTGTCGAGGCCGTTTACCATTGACCAATCAGAAACTAGCTTTCAAAATCTAACACTCAGACAAGAGCAGAATTGTAACTAAATATTTCTACAAATGTCTTGTATGTGTGCATTATGCACTTAAACCCTGTAATATATTCAGACAGTAGTAACTATAATTTGGAAAAAATCCCTGAAATAAATTAATTTTTCTGAAACAATAAATCAAAGAAATGGGTATTTTGCTATCTGAATAAACAACTTATGAGCTTAAGATTATAAGAATAATAAGTGACTGTGTGTAGTGACTATCAGTTACCCTCAGTAACCTGTCTTATATTATCCCAAAAAATTGTTTGGCAATATTTCGAAAAATATTTATTTTTCTCATCCGAGGCTGAAAATTTCATCCCATTTTGCCCTAAGGTTCAAAATTCCTATCCGCCTGGAGCCGCTCAACTGAGCCTCTTTTGGGCAGATTGAGCCTCTTTTAGGAGGCTCAGGGGGATAAAATCAATAATTAAGGTCATAGACCCAAAAATAGCCATTATTATAGTGAAATAATGTTCAAAATAAATAAAACTCTCCTACACTCCACCTGTAGGCATCAGTATGTTTATATGAGGTTATGCCCTCTCATGGCACCCCCTACCCAGGAGCCCCCACCCCCCTTTACTTATGAGCTTAAGATGAATTAATGATTTCTGCTTTATTTATTATAAATGTGCTGATCATGACATAGGTAGAACTTTCTGTTTACATTTATTTATTTTTTTATTTATTATTATTATTATTTTTTTTTTTTTGAGGCAGAAATTGTATGACAAGATTTTTTAGTTTTATGTATAACCAGTTATACCTGTTGGTATGTACCTAAACTCCTGTTATATTATGGGCAATGTATAGTAATAAATAGGTATGGCATAAACATTATTGGAAAACCTCCAATTTTAATGCATATGGCCCTGAGTGAATGGAATTGATGGTATGGCAGAATTAAGGGCACCCGTGTACCAGATCTGTTACTTATTAACAGTACTTATTGAATTTATTCTGTTTTGTTCTAAGGTTCAATGTCAGAAACTCCTCATTTTCCTGTCAATATTCTTGGAACTTTTCTTCAAGCCTGCTGACATTGTCAAAAACCTAGCTATGTGGTTAGATGCTGAATTTTCATTCTCAGAACACATTCAGAAGACTTGTAAAGCCTGCTTCCTCCAGATGCGTGACCTTGGCCAAATTAGATAGTATCTTACTCATGAAGTGACTGTCTTTGCTGCAAATACCTTTGTTAGTAGTCATCTGGACTATTGTATCTTTCTGTTTAGAAGTTAGTCAAGCTTCAATCAGTACAAGCTGCAGAGTATTCAGAATACTCTTGCATGTACTGTCACAATTCATAGAACATATGCTCATTTCACACCCATCCTGCCTGTCTGTCATTTAATGCTGCATGTTCAAAATCACAACACCGGTTAATAAACTTTTACACAGTGGTTCTCTTTGCTATTTTGGATCACCCTTGACTTTGAGCAGATGCTCCTACAGTACCAGGGATAGTCATCTTGATTGTCAATGCCTGACAGCTCCTCCTTTCCACTCCCTACTCTATAAGTCAAACACTTCAGCCATAGTTTTCCCTTTGATGCTCCTAAGTTTTGAAGTGATTTTTCTGATAATGTATACAGTTCAGTATCTATTACCTCCTTCATGAAAAAGTTCCAATCTTACCTGTTTGCAAAAGTGTCTCCACCACAGCCTTCCTGTCATGCCTGTGTCTTCAATGATATGACCTGGCTATGTTATTGAACTTTATTTACCTTATTTACTTTATTGAAGATTATTTACCTTGGTTATGTTCAGTTGTGCTTGATGTAGATTAAGTGCTATAAAAGTCCACATTAGATTGGATTACTTTAAAACATTACAAGTACAAATCTATCATTTTGTCGGACCAGCAACTTTTCTCACGGACCAGTAACTTTTTGATGTTGCTGGTCCGGTGGACCAGGAACATTTTTCACTTAAGGTCGAACACTGGGCCCAACGGGCCAACATATTGCCCATAATGAGGACCTTCATAGGTTGCTCATCAGTTTCCATAGGGATCGTCCCAAAAGTTCCAGAAATCTCCCTAAGTGGAACCTTTCTGTTGTTCTTAATGAGCTCACAAAAGCACGATTTGAGCCTATGAAAGACACAGACCTCAAACATCTCACTCTCAAAACTGCATTCTTGCTAGCTTTGGCCTCCGGCAAGCGCCGCAGCGAAATCCATGCCTGGGTCGCAAACAAAGTATCGAATCTAGGCCAATGGAAAAAGGTTGCCTTGTTCCCTTCTGACTTCATTGCCAAAAACCAACTAGCAAGAGAAGGTTCTCAAAGTGTGTCTCCGGTGACTATTCCTGCTTTGACTACCATTGTAGATAGACAGTTCAAAGAAGACAGGACCCTGTGTCCGGTGCGGGCCCTGAGGTACTATTTGGACCGAACCAAGGACCTGAGAGGTTCCCGGTCCCTTCTTTTCATCTCCTTCAAGAAAGGACATACCTCAGACATCAGACCCCGCTACACTGTCTTCTTGGTTGAAACAAACCATTCTACTTTGTTATAAACAAGCAGACCAACAAGCCTTGGACTTGGTCCAAGTTAAAGCGCATGACATTAGGGCCTTTGTGGATCAGATCATGCAAGCCTGTCACTGGAAAGCTCACAGCACTTTTACAAACTTGGTCGGACAACGACAACAACATGTATCTGGGACCAGTAGTAGTGGCTCAACAGGTCCTAGACCCTTCCCCTCAGAACAGTAATCCTCGGAAAGAAAAGAAGGGGGGGGGGGGGGGGGGGCACATCCGCTACAACCAAGTCTTAGGAGTCTTCTCCAGGTTCTAGGTATAAGTCTACCTCATCAGGGTGTTTCGGGTAAGGTCTTTATATCCTTTAATCTTAATTTTATTTCTTGTTCAAGGACCATTAAGGTTGTCATTAAACCCCTTAAGGGCATAGTAGCATCTCCAAGCCTTGGCCTTGGATTCCTCGGGCTCTCCCTCTCAAGTGTATTTGTCGTACACTTTTCTCCTTAGTCAAACACCCAGACAGTGTATTTGCACTGTCTTTCTTTCATTCTGGTTTTTGGCTTAGTACAGGCCCAACCTCGGGTTGGGGCACTGCCACGGGACTCAGACTGGTATTTTTTATCTCACTTTCATATCTTTCATTATCTAACTCTATCTAAATTCTAAGAAAAACAAACATATTTGCCAGTCTCAGCTGTAATCCCGCCACCGGGCGGTTGGATTCGGCATTCAGTCCCACATGGTAAGCTATTGCAGCGCAATAAAATTGAAAATTTTAATTACTTAAATGTAGCTTTTATAAGCTACAAGCTTACCATGTGGGACTGAGAAGAGTCCCACCCTGCCTCCCCGCTGTATTACAGCTGAGGGGGTATGGGTATAAATTTCAACGAGAAAGGAGATAACATAAAGAGGAAATCACATGACGACAACCTGAGGCTACGGCCAACTATAAATGTCTGTTTTTCTTAGACGTTGGCCGTGATGCCTGGCGGCAACACGAGAACAGCATTCAGTCCCACATGGTAAGCTTTTAGAGCATAAAAATACCAAGCAGGCTATTTTTAGGCTGTATAAAAGTGCAACTACACTTATGGCAGCCATCTAAATCAACGAAAAAAAAAACCATGGTAGAACACCTGAAAAAAAACAAACATGGCAGCCATCTTATTAACACCCGTGGCGGCCATCTTGTTTTTCCGAATCAGCCGAAAAAGATTCCCAGGCAAGTTTTTCCAATGATGAATTTATCCTGCAAATTTGGAAGCTCTAGCTATAATATTTTAAGAGATAGAAAGGCTTTTGTAAAAACGTGACGAACGGACGCACGCATGCACGAACGGACGCAGGACACAGGGCATTTTATAATCTCCCGTACCGGGCCTATCGGCCGGCGAGAGATAAAAATAAATTAAATGTGGCTCTTTATGAAATTAATTTTTATAGATTTAAATTTAAAATTTTATAGATGTAATTTATGCTTTGAAGATTGGCTGGATGTGTAAAAATATAATTGTATCTATACATATATATACTTTCAGGTGTCAACATAGCCTCTTTGGTGATCATGTTCTCATTTACTCCACCGGAGTGGATGATGTCCTGGCCTTCAGTGAAATTGAAATATATCAGCCATGTATGTTGCAGTTATAGTTTTAATGCTAGTTTTAATCAATTTAGTCCATTGGTATAAGTAAGTGTTTGAAGTACAATATGGAATTTTGTACAAGTTATAGCTTGAAAGCTGTAATACAGTACCCCAACATGGTCCAACTTTGTCCAGAAGCTGAGTGGAAATGAACTGTAAATAAATTGTTTATAACTATATACATATATATTTTTATAAAATTATTTACAAAATACTAGGTAAAACTTGCTTTTCAGTCAGATGTGTCCAGTTAATAGCTGTTTTACACCTACTTTTCCTAATTTTTACCCCACAGCCCTTAATGGCTGTTGGGGTATTGTTTTCACCCATGATGTCCGGATGGTCGGGCGGGCGGGCGTCCGGGCGGGCGGGCGGGTGGGCGGTCGGCGGGAAATAGTTTGTCCGGGCTGTATCTCAGAAACTGTAAGGTGTAGGAAGTTGATACTTGGTAGGGACATTGGTTAGGGGGTGTAGCTGTGCAACGTCATGGTCTGACCTTGATTTGACCTTTGACCTTGCCGTAGTGACCTTGAGTTTGAAAATCTTGTCCGGGCTATATCTCGGAAACTATAAGGTGTAGGAAGTTGATACTTGGTAGGGACATTGGTTAGGGGGTGTAGTTGTGCAATGTCATAGTCTGACCTTGATTTGACCTTTGACCTTGCCGTAGTGACCTTGACCTATAAAATCTTGTCCGGGCTATATCTCGGAAACCGTAAGGTGTAGGAAGTTGATACTTGGTAGGGATATTGGTTAGGGGGTGTAGGTGTGCAACGTCATGGTCTGACCTTGATTTGACCTTTGACCTTGCCGTAGTGACCTTGACCTATAAAATGTTGGCCGGGCTATATCTTTGAAACTGTAAGGCTTGGGAAGTTGATATTTGGTAGGGACATTGGTTAGGGGGTGTAGGTGTGCAACGTCATGGTGTGACCTTGATTTGACCTTTGACCTAGCCGTAGTGACCTTGACCTATAAAATGTTGTCTGGGCTATATCTCAGAAACCGTAAGGTGTAGGAAGGTGATACGTGGTACGGATATTGGTTAGGGGGTGTAGGTGTGCAATGTCATGGTGTGACCTTGATTTGACCTGTGACCTTGCTGTAGTGGCCTTGACCTATAAAATCTTGTCCAGGCTATATCTCAGAAACCGTAAGGTGTAGGAAGTTGATACTTGGTAGGGATATTGCTTAGGGGGTGTAGGTGTGCAGCGTCATGGTCTGACCTTGATTTGACCTTTGGCTTTGCTGTAGTGACCTTGACCTATAAAATGTTGTCTGGTCTATATCTCAGAAACCGTAAGGTGTAGGAAGTTGATACTTGGTAGGGATATTGATTAGGGGGTGTAGGTGTGCAACGTCATGGTCTGACCTTGATTTGACGTTTAACCTTGCTGTAGTGACCTTGACCTATAAAATATTGTCCGGGCTTTATCTCGGAAACTGTTAGGTGCAGGAAGTTGATCTTTGGTAGAGACATTGGCTAGGGGGTGTAGGTGTGCAGCATCATGGTGTGACCTTGATTTGACCTTTGACCTTGCCATAGTGACCTTGACCTATAAAATCGTCAGGGCTGTATCTCGGAAACCGTAAGGTGTAGGAAGTTGATACTTGGTAGGGACATTGGTTATTGGCTATAGGTGTGTATTATCATAGTGTGACCTTAATTTGACCTTTTACCTTGCCGTAGTGACCTTGACCTTTAAAATCTTGTTGCACCTTTGGGTCTGTCTTTTGATGCAGATTAAGCAAAAGTCATATTAGAATTTATTAAGAATTTTACTTTCATAACTTCCCATTGTAAGAGATAGAATTTCATCAAGTGAGCCGCAGATTTTACTCCAACACCACACATAAGCATTCATTAAATGTATTACCACTTCTGTATGCATGGTAATATTCAAACCATCTAAACCATAATTCGGAAATGCAGATGTGTATAAAGAGTGTTGAATTTTAGTTTACTGATTAATGCTGTCATCTTGTCATTGAATTATCTTGTTTTAATACTTCATCTTTATACGCATTACCTCTCTTTTAAACATTATTTCTCCATTTAAACATTGTTTGGACCTTTATATAACTGACAGTGCTCTGAAAGTATCCTGAAGTTTGTACTGGTACAGTACTTCTATATCTCATGGTGTTGAAAATATTTCCCAAGGCTGTGGGGTACGGGCATCTCTGATGCTATTTTCAGATATTTAACATTACATTTTTAATATATTTTTGAACGGCTATGTTTACTTTGTTAATACATCCAGCTGGTATTTAAAATGTAGGATCCAGTTGAGCTATTGCAAAATGAATAACTGTCCTTCTTTTTACCAGAAGCAACACACTTTGTTTAAACCTGTAGAATATTGTCAGTTGTTTAAACTTCCATATTCAGAATGATATTTCTGTAGAAATGGCATAATAATAAATATCATTATATAGAAAGTTCCAGTTGGGTTGTGTAATTCTACTTAGTGTAGTAGCAAGTTTGATTTATTATTAAAATTTCTACAAGGAGGATTCATTCAGTTCAAATTGTACATTTTATTCCGTTAATACATCCTATCCAATGGACAATTGCTTTACTGGTTGGCGCCATGATATTCTTGAGCACCAAATAAGTTGATGAAAAATATAATATAAAGTTCCTTGAAAAAAAAATTCGTCTTTAAACTTCAAAAGTTTCCTCACTGCAAAACACGTCCGCACACACCATGTGCCAAACGAAAGAGACACGATGACGTCATCCTGTCTAGACAGGAAGTATGCACGAGGCGACACCTGATGAATGCACATTCCATGACCGGTCCTGCTGGTAGTTTATACAGGATGACTTTTTCTTTCATTTGGCGGGACCGGTCGCGCCGACCAGTAAAACACTTGTCCATTGGATAGGGTATTAACTTATAAAAATTTAATTTACTTATTAAATTTGCAATTTTGGACTTTCTGCATTAGGCATGCATGTATCCATTTATGATATACAAAAGAGCTGGAAAAAGTAGCAGTCTTGGTACTTGAGTACTCTGTTGCCATTACCTTACTCTTTACCTAGCACACTTCATAGCATAAACAGACTTTGAAGGATTTTCCTTCACACGTTTCTGAAAATGACCTATTTCAGGTCAATTTTGTAAGAAATTTTGCACACATACTGATGTCAAAAAAAGAGTAATCCTTTCAAAATGTTAGGCTCTGAATAATTCATTGCTCTATTCTTGAGCGAGTACTCTGGTACTTCTCAAAGCTGAAATATAAAGTGGATATGGCAGATGTCATAAAAATGAGGTGTGGCAAAATTATATTTACTACTATTAAAGATATAGTTAGAAGCCATCATAATGCATCATTGGGACAGTAGCATATTTTCCTTATCGGTTTCCTGCCATTGCATCACAATTCTGATTAACGGATACCGAAATAAATTGCGTTCTGGTGATATCCCAATCAAATCAGCCTGTCAAGAGGAAGTGGAGTTAATGAAAACAAAATATGCTCATCAAAATGGCCATAAAATCTTAAAATATGAAAAATACTTAATAAACATTTTTATTCTTTAGATTTATAGTATTGTTTCTAACATTCTATGTTTTGTAACCATTCTATGATCTGAAAATCGACATGTCACTTATTGTCCCCTGCTTTCACTTAAGTGGAAAGGGGAACATTAAACATTGTTCACCCATCTATCAGTCTGTCCGTTGCAAAAAATTTAACTTGGCCTGTAACTTTCCGATCTACAAATCATTAGTGCCCATGAAAACTGTTGCCAACCATTTTTATTGAAATGTTCAGGTTTTGGGATATTGTGCTGTAGACTTAACCTTTTGCCAGATTTTTATCAAATTTGGTGAAAATATGTACCCTAAATATATCTACTCCTCATTAAGTTTTCGGCCTGACCCAGCAAAAACTCTTGCCATGGCAACTATTTATGTTTGAGTATTTGGACTTTGTTGCCCCAGCATCATAAAAACTGTTACCTGGCCCATAACTTTTAAACACCTTTATGGATTTTCATCAACTTTGGGGGGAAAGGTGTATCCCAAAGAGATTTACAATTAATTAGTTTTTGGACTGGATCCAATGAAAAGTGCTGCCATGGCAACCATTTTTATTGATATTTTTTGGTTTGGGGATTTCATTGCGTTAATACATCTTACCTACCAGACGATAGCTATAGCCCGGCGCCAGCCGGTCCCGCCAAACGAAAGAAAAAGACGTCCCGGGTTTCACCCCCGGCACACTACAATCCACTCGCCAGGTGGCCTAGTTCCTGCCTCACTCGCCAGAGGGACGTGACGTCATAGCATCTTTTTCGTTTGGCGCGATATTTAAAGTTGTGGATTTTTATCTGTGAACTCTTTAGTTTTTATATTGTGTTATATCTGTTTAATTTGTGTCGGAAGTGTTGCCATTAGTTAACTGTTCTATCATGGCATCTCCAGGACAGAAAAAGGGTGCGTGTGGCCATATTATGGCTTCATTTGACAAACATAGTAGGTGTGCGCGTTGTCGCGAGAAAGGACAGGGTGATGACCCTTGTGTTCAGAATCTGCAGTGTGACTTTTGCAGTGTCCTTACCCCGGAGCAAGTGCTCAAGTTAAGTACTCCTACCTATAAACTCAGAAAGGAAAAGGCTAAAGCAAAGGAAGTGTTAGTCGATCCGTCTTCTGTGGTAGTACTTGATGCCCAACCAGAACAAGAACCTGCTGTATCTGTTTCTCCTGCTCCGGATTTGTCCCTTCCTGTGCCTCAGTTTAAGAAAGATCTTCAGGAACTGGACGAAAAGTGGGCCACTCGTATGGCCAGGCTTGAGGCGCTTATCACTTTAGGACATCGCTCCTCACCTGTACAAAATCCAACATTTTCTCCGGTCAAAGTACCGGTCTCTCATGCTGCTCCAGCAGGTGCTCTTTCCCAGACACCCTTTTTTGTCTCTACTTCGGCTTCTTCCGGCCCAGCCGGTCCGGCTGTTGGCCCGGATGAGCCTAGAGATCAGGATTTTTCAATTGCTGACAGACAATCTCCGCTTCAAACCTCTACCCGGAAGCAGAACCTATGTTTAAACACCCTGCTCCGGTGGCTACTGTGTCGTCAGCTGCTATGTCTGCTTCCTCTCAAGCTGCATTTCAACAACCTTCTTCCGGCTCCGGGCCGGTCACCTTCCGCGATGTCAATCCTCAGGAAACATTTGAAGAGGGTGAGTTACCTGACGCAGAGGAATCCCCAGACTTAGAAACCTCAGACCCGGACCGGGTCCTCAGTGAAGATCAAAATTAAAGCGAGACTGTGAGAGGCGTCCGCGCGTTCATGGGATGGACACACATTCCTGACCTGGAGTTTTCTCCTCAATCCCGCACTGATAATCCTTGGGCAGGTCACCGTTCTCAACCTGTGGGCAAGATTTCTGTGGATCTTCCTTCGGAAGATTGGTTGTGCCGAAAACTAGAGACTCTAAACCTTGTACTGATAGAAGGTTATCCTTCAAAATCTAGTGATCCAGGTGGCCTGCATGTGGACCAATTCCTCAGACCCCCCAAATCCCAGAGCAGATGGTATGGGATACACCCGGCGGAGCCTACAGATCCAACTAGGCCGGGTAAATCAGTGAATTCTTGGCCAAATGATGCGGCGAAGATAAATAGTTCATTCCCCAGGATTTCAACCATATCTTCTGCATCTCCTCAGCCTCCATCCCGCCCACTATCACAAGACACTATGCGTAAGTGGGAGAAAGCAGCAAAAGAGTCTTCATATATTTGCAACCAGTCAGCGGGGTTTAATCGCTGTATTACCAAGATACAGGATGCCTTCCAAGAACAATTGCATATTTTACAAAGTGAACTTAAGAAAGGCAAGTCTTCTGTCAAAGCTCAAGGTGCATTGGATGAACTTTTGTATTTATCCTCATTTAACCAGAATGTCAGTTTCGCCATGGGTAAATCTCTACAACATTTGGCAGACTTTACTTTTGTGCAGATGGCAAATTTGACCCTACTACGTAGGGATTCATACTTGGAAGCTGTGAAACCGGGGATTAAACCAGATACTTTCAATTCCTTGAGAAATTGCCCCCTGAATGGATATGGGCTATTTCCAGATGCTGCTATTAGAAAAGCTGAGGATGAAATAAACCAATTAGAAGCTTCCCGACGTACTTCCCAGCCCGGCCCGGGCCGCGGGGGGTTCGCCGGTAGAGGCAGAAAACAAAGATACCAACCCTACAGTACTGGTTGGAAACCTCAAGACACTGCTAAAACAACTTCTCAAGCCGGAAAGGAACTACCAATTTGGAAAGCGTTTGGTTCCCGCAATAGAGGCCGGGGCAGAGGCTGGGGTGGTCAACCCGGACGTGGTACCAAGATGGCTCATGAGAAGACACAGTATAAATGACAATTACTGCAAGTCAAGTCCGGTGCCGGTGGCCCGGCCAGTCAGTTCTGTACAAAGTGTCATAACAAGAAACTCTTTTGTATCTGTTCCAACAAATGTTTCTTATCATGTTGTATGTCGTGTACCTACTGTAACAAGGTGGCAGTCGCAAAAGAAAGACGTAAGACCAAAATTAAAGATCAAAAGTCAAATAAAGTGTGTGAAAAGTGCTTCTTTTGTCGGTCACTTTGTTTCTGCTCCAAATGTTCCAAATGTCCCCAATGTTGCAAGTGTCCAACCAGTGGGGGGACGTCTTCAGAGTTTTTGGGAAATATGGGCTCACAAGGGTGCAAACCCAAAAGTAGTGTCCATATTAAAGGAGGGTTATGTTCTTCCCTTCAAAGTAAGACCTCCCTTAGTAAGGGATCCCCTGATAGTAAGTGGCTATGCAAACCCCATCAGAGACTCCCACTTGCAAGCAGCTGTACAAGCTCTGATCGAGAAAAAGGCAGTAGAGAGGGTCAGGGTTCAAACCTCACTAGCCTTTTTCAACAGACTGTTCATTGTCCCAAAGCCGAACCACAAGTGGCGGCCAATCTTGGATCTCAGTACTCTAAATCAGTTTTTATGCGTAAAAACATTCAAAATGGAGACTCCAGAGACAATCCGGACCTCTCTACAACAAGAGGAGTGGGTGACATCGCTAGACTTCAGCGACGCCTACTTCCACATCCCAATTCACTACACATCCCGAAAATTCCTCAGGTTCCACTTTCAGAACCAGTCGTACCAGTTTCGGGCACTTCCCTTTGGCCTGTCAACAGCTCCCATGGAGTTCACTGGTGTGGTCAAAGAGGTCAAGTTAATGGCTCAGTCACAGGGTATAAGAATCCACCAGTACCTAGACGACTGGTTGATTCGAGCCCCTACCAAAGAATCTTGCCACCAGGGAACCCAATCCCTCCTAGCCCTCTGCCAGGAGTTGGGCTGGATGGTAAACATGCAAAAATCAGAACTGGAACCCCAACAAGTCTTCGACTTCGTAGACTACCAGTACGACCTACTCAACGGAGTAGTCAGACCTACTCAAAATCGTTGGGAAACCCTTCAACAGAAAATAACAGTGCTTTTACAGAACAGATCTTGCCCAGTGAGAACTTTCATGTCTCTTATAGGTCTTCTCACTGCGACAGAAAAACAGGTGACCCTAGGCAGACTGCACATGAGACCTATTCAGTGGCACCTCAAGAAACACTGGAGAGTCCCAGAATCTCTGGAAAAGGAGATCCCAATTCCGAGGTCTCTCCATCAGTACCTGCAGTGGTGGACCCAAGAGGAAAATGTCCTAAAGGGTCAGCCCTTACACCCCCTGCGACACGCAGTTCAAATCTTTACAGACGCCTCAAAAGAAGGCTGGGGTGCTCACTTAGGCGACTTCACAGCAAGCGGTACTTGGTCAGTGCCCGAAAGCAAGTTGCACATAAACTTCTTAGAACTAAAAGCCGTGTTGTTAGCACTAAAAAGATTCCAACATTTAGTGCAAGGAAAGGTCGTCCTGATTGCCACAGACAACACCACGGTTGTGGCATACATCAACAAGGAAGGAGGTATGAGGTCAGGCTCACTCTGTGCCCTTCTTTGGCGGCTCCTATGTTGGTGCAGCCTCAATCAAATAGTACTGAAGGCCAGACACATTCCAGGCCGTCTGAATGTAATTGCAGACAAATTGTCTCGCCAAAGGCAGGTCATTCAGACGGAGTGGTCCCTCCATCAAGAGACCTTCGACCTCCTTTGTCAAACCTGGCATTATCCCCGAGTGGACATGTTTGCAACAAGGTACAACTGCAAGCTAGTTCAATTTGTGTCCCCAATTCCAGACCCAAAGGCCTGGTCAGTGGATGCTCTGACATTATCCTGGGAGGACCTGGACATGTACCTCTTCCCCCCAGTGTCTCTGATGGGGAAGGTGGTCAGCAAGCTGTCAGATCACTGGTATCGCAGAGCAATCCTGATTGCCCCGGGATGGCCCAACATGCCTTGGTTTTGGGACCTAGTGGAACTATCTGCGAGGGTTCCTCTTTGTCTTCCACACCACCCAGATCTAGTGACCCAACCTTTCAACAAGGCACGTCACAGGGATCTGACAAACCTAAATCTCCATGCCTGGCTCCTAGAGCCCAGACAATCAAGGAGCAGGGGTTCTTTAGCCCAGTGGCGTCAAGAATTGAGGCGCCTCAAAGACGTTCAACCAGAACAGTCTACGAAGCGAAGTGGGCCGTTTTTGTCAGATGGTGTGAAACAAGTCAGGTGGACTTCAGGAACCCATCTATAAAACAAATAGCAGATTTCCTCCTGCACCTTTTCCAGGAGAAGAATCTCCAGCCCAGCACTATTGATGGTTACAGGTCAGCCATTGCAGACAAACTGGGAAATACCTCGGTTAATGTCGGCAAGGATGAAAATTTGACTAGACTGTTAGACAGTTTTCACAGAGATAGACCCAAAGGGCGCCGGGGGGTTCCTGCTTGGAACCTCTCCCTGGTTTTACACCAGCTTACAAAAGCGCCTTTTGAACCACTCAGAAAGGCTTCTCTGAAGCACCTTACTTTCAAAACTGTTTTTCTCCTAGCCCTGGCTTCAGGAAAACGCAGGAGTGAGATTCACGCTTGGTTAAACAAAAATATCAGACACCAAGCTGACTGGTCCAAAGTTTCCCTCTACCCTTCACCAAGCTTCTTGGCGAAAAATCACTTGGCAAAAGAGGGACCAGAGTGCGTGGCCCCTGTGGTCATTCCAGCCTTAGCCCCCACTCTGGATAAGTCTTTAAAGGAAGACAGATCCCTTTGCCCCATTCGGGCTCTTCGCTACTACCTGGACAAAACGCAGGACCTAAGAACGGGAAAGGAGTTAGTTTTTGTTTCATTCAAACAAGGGTTTAACAAGGACATCTCTCCTGCCACTATCTCGTCCTGGATCAAACAAACAGTAGTGTTGTGTTATGATCTCTCTGACCAAGATTCCTTGACCTTACATCAGGTTAAGGCCCATGATGTTAGGGCCTTTGCGGCCTCCAAAGCCTTTCAAGGTGGCATATCTCTGGACCAGATTCTAGCAGCATGCCACTGGAAGTCCCACAACACCTTTACACAGTTTTACCTTAAGGATGTTGCCTGGGCAGATAAGGAGCTTTTTCACTTGGGTCCTGTGGTGGCTGCCCAGCAAATCCACCACTAGTCCCCTAAGCTTCTTTGTATATAATTATATATAGTGTACATACTAGTTAGTTTTAGGTGTAGGCTCACTTTTAGCCTAGGCCTTGGCTTCTCAAAGTCTTTTACTTCAGAGTAATCCTCTGGGTATAGGACTTTCCCTCTCTTCAGGTTAACCGTGGGAATCATTGACTTGAACTCTTACTCTCTTCCTCCCCTCAGAGCAGTCAAAAGGGGGGGGGGGGGGGGCAGGTGGGTCTAGTTACCCTTGAGACTAACATGTCTCCTCAAAGGACTAGAACCTCACACCTAGGTATAATATAAGAGTTTCTCCAATCCTCAGAAGGCTGCCCTCCTTCCACTGGGTAGTTATTCTAGCTATCGTCTGGTAGGTAAGATGTATTAACGCAATGAAATTGCAAATTTTAATTAGTAAATTAAATTTTTATTAGTTAATACCTTACCTACCAGACGGGAAATTCCCACCCGGCCTTCCCCGCTTCCAGCCTTCATCATTCAATCTTAGGGACGAAAAAGATGCTATGACGTCACGTCCCTCTGGCGAGTGAGGCAGGAACTAGGCCACCTGGCGAGTGGATTGTAGTGTGCCGGTCCTGCCGGGGGTGAAACCCGGGACGTCTTTTTCTTTCGTTTGGCGGGACCGGCTGGCGCCGGGCTATAGCTATCGTCTGGTAGGTAAGGTATTAACTAATAAAAATTTAATTTACTAATTAAAATTTGCAATTTTGTGTTGAACAAGTAGCCATTTGGCAGATTGTATGAATTTTGGTAAAAATGCCTCATGCCTATGCCTCATGAAGTTTTGGGCATGATCCAACATCATGCCATGGCAACCATTTTTGTTTGACTATTTGAGTTTTCAGACTTTGTTTCAGACTGAACTATGACAGATTTTCACAAAGTGTGGTGTAAAATTTGTACCCTGAAGAAAGCTACATCTCATTCAGTTTTGTGGCATGATCCAATAAAACTGGTACCATTTTCACCATTAGGTTTAAATATTCAGGTTTTTGTCTGTCTTTCCATCACAAAAACCTCAAGCTGGCCCATAATTTTCAAATCCCTTGACAGATGTTCACCACATTTGGTGGAAAAGTGTATCCAAAAGAGGTCTACAATTGTTTAGGTTTTGAACCAGATCCAATGAAAGCTATTGCCATGGCAACCATTTAAAAAAATTTTCTGCTTGGGTATTTTGTGCTGTAGACTTAATCATTTGAATCAGATTTGGTGAAAATGTGACCCCTAAAGAGATCTATGCCTCTATAAGTTTTGGGTATGATCCAGTAAAAAGTGTTACCATGCCAACAGTATTTAGCTTCTTGGACTTTCTTTGTTGCCACAGACCAGGCCCTTCTACAGATTATAAGCCTGTAGACTTAAACATTTACCAGATTTACATCAGATTTGATGAAAATGTGTACCCAAAAGAAATCTATGCCTCATTAAGTTTACAATAAAAACTGTTGTCGTGACAACCGTTTATGTTTGGCTATTCATCTTTTTGCACTTTGTTTGTTGCCACTGACAATACACTGTAGAGACTATATCAGATCAAGGTTTTCTGTCATTTCTAGTAATGTTTTGATGAATAATGTAACATACAGACCAATTTCATCCTGAAGTGGGGGATCAAAATTTTCTGAATTTGCTTGTAATATTTGTATCCCCGGATTAAATTTGGGGATACTTAGGATTCAGTATGGTCATGCCGCCGCTGCCGCAGAGATTTCCTTTTGGACGTGATAACTTAAAAAATATTTTAGTTAGACCTTTCAAATTTGGTATGTAGGTATATATGGGAAATGCCACAAACGCTATTGTTTTGTGACCTTGACCTTTAATTTCAAGGTCACTGGTGGCCTCTTAAAGGTCAGATTTTGGCCATTTTTTCACATTTTGGCCCAGTTCTCATATACAGAAAGTTCGATCATCCTATGGTTGGTATATATAATGCATATATATGTTCTCTATAAGTATGCAGAAATTTGACCTTGAAGCTGTTCATTGAAGGTCATCTACAAACCGCCAAAGTACCTCACCAAAGCCATTTTTGGCCTGTGTGTAGAGAGATTTCACCATTACTGCTCGAACGAAAAAAATATTATAGCTAGCCTTCTCAAATTTGCAAGATATATTCATAACCATAAAAGCTTGCCTGCGAATATTTTTGGCCTCATTTTGAAAAATAAGATGGCCACCACAGGGTTTTTTTTTTACTTTCAGCAAGGACTTTTGTTGGCCCTCTAGAGCAAAGGCTATTATAGGTAGAGATCTCAAATTTGCAGGATATGTTCCTCATTACAAAAACTTGACTGGGAATATTTTTGGCCTCATTTTGAAAAACAAGATGGCTGCCACGGGCGTTTCTTTGTCAGTCATAAAAAGTGCTTATATCTCCCTTGGTCCTAGAGGTTTGGGATCCTGTTAAACCAACCTATAGGAAATCATGGACTGGGAATCTTCTGCTGTGTTCAGATTTGACCTTGGACCCCTCCTTCAAGGTCAAATGAGGATAGCCAAACTTAAAAGTACTTATAACTCGCTTATTATTGGTTGTACAGGTTTGGTATGGTAAATCAATCTATAGGAAATCATGGGCTGGGAATCTTTTGGTGTGGTCGGATTTGACCTTGGGCTCCTCCTTCAAGGTCAAATGAGGATAGCCAAACTTAAAAGTGCTTATAACTCGCTTATTATTGGTCCTAGAGGTTTGGGATGTGAAACCAACTTATAGGAAATCATGGGCTGGGAATCTTTTGATGTGGTCGGATTTGACCTTGGACCCCTCCTTCAAGGTCAAACGAGGATAGTCAAACTTCAAAGTGCTTATAACTCGCTTATTATTGGTCGTACAGGTTTGGGATGGTAAATCAATCTATAGGAAATCATGGGCTGGGAATCTTCTGGTGTGGTCAGATTTGACCTTGGAGCCCTCCTTGAAGGTGAAATTTGGTCCTTGATACCTATAATGGTGTATATCTCCCTTATTATTGGTCGTAGAGGTTTGGATGTGAAGACGACTTATGGGAAATCATGTGCCCCAAATTTTTGGGGTGGTTCAGATTTGACCTTCGACCCCTCCTTTAAAGACGAACGTGGTCCTTGATACTTATAGTGACCTTTATCTCCCTTATTTTTGGTTGCACCGTATAATTTGGCATTGAGGTTTGGGATGTCAAGACAACTTACAGGAAACCATGAACCCCAATTCTTGTGGTGGGGTCAGATTTGAGCTTTGACCCCTCCTTGGAAGTCGCATTTAGTCCCTGATATCTATAGTGGCCTGTGTCTCACTTATAATAGGGTGTAGCTTTTTTGGTTGTGATGACAACTTATAGGAAATTGTGTGCTTCAAATCTTTTGGTGGGGTCATTATCATGGTGAACCCCTCATTTGAGCTTGAATGTGGTCCTTCATACTTATAATGGCCTATGTTTCCCTTATTTGTGGTCTTAGACATTTGAGATGTGAAGACAACTTATAAGAAATTATGTGCCCCAAATCTTTCAGTAGGGTCAAATTTGCCCTTGGGGGCCCTCCTTCAGGGTTGAATGTGGTCTTTCACACTTACAATGGCTGGGATCTCTTTATTATTGTAACTACAGCTTTAACATGTCAAGACATCTTACATGAAATCCTGTACCCTGAATCTTATACTGCTGGTGTAAAATAGAGGGAATCTAAGAAGATGTCCCATCCAGCAAACATAATACTCTGTATGTCACGCTTCAACCATGTCCCGTCCGATGATATACTGCGTCGAGATGCAATCTCTAGTTTGTTTTGGTATTTTATTGAAATGGTCTTGATGCTATGACACTAAAAATACAGTTTCATCCCTACTCAGTACAGATACAAACATAGTTCAACCTATTTAACGAAATCTTGAGCAACCAGATGCTTCTAATTCCTAATATGACATGGCTGTTCCAGTGAGTCTGATTCGTCAAGCTGTGAAAATTGTCCAATTCTATTTGTTCTTTTTTTCCATATCTAGCCACAGAATCGGTGCCAATAATTAAAGCTATGAGGAAGACTGTGGATGATGATGGTGTTTATGAGGATGATCTTGTTCCTACGGGTAAGAGAGCTGAACCATTCAGTCATTGTAAATTTTGATCTAATGATGCAGCAGGGCATCTTTTATCTGACCTTCCATTATTTAAATGTAATATAAGCTCTATTATCTATGTAATCCTGATATTCAAGTTTGTATGCACTCATTTCTTATCTCAAATCTGTTTTTACCCCACAGCCCTTAAGGGCTGTCAGGGTATTGGCAGGTGGGCGGGGGGAAAAAGTTTGTCTGGGCTATATCCCAGAAACTGTAAGGTGTCGGAAGTTGATACTAAATAGGTTAGGAGGTTGGTTAGGGTGTGTAGGTGTACAATGTCATGGTGTGACTTTGACCATTGACCTTGCCGTTGTGACCTTGAGTTTGAAAATCTTGTCCGGGCGATATCTCGGCAACCGTAAGGTGTAGGAAGTTGATACTTAGTAGTGACATTAGTTAGGGCTTTAGGTGTGCAATGTCATGGTGTGACCTTGATTTGACCTGTGACATTGCCATAGTGACCTTGACCTATAAAATCTTGTCCGGGCTATATCTTGGAAACCGTAAGGTATAGGAAGTTGATACTTGGTAGGGACATTGGTTGGGGGTGTAGGTGTGCAACGTCATGGTGTGACCTTGATTTGACCTTGCTGTAGTGACCTTGACCTCTAAAATCTTGTCTGGGATATATCTCTGCAGCCGTAAGGTGTAGGAAGTTGATACTTGATAGGACATTGGTTGGGGGGAGTATTTGTGCAATGTTGTGGTGTGACCTTGATTTGACCTTTGACCTTGCTGTAGTGACCTTGACCTTTGACCTTGTCTGGGCTATATCTCTGCAACTGTAAGGTGTAGGAAGTTGTTACTTGGTAAGGACATTGGTTCCGGGGTGTAGGTGTGCAACGTCAAGGTTACGATTTTTTACCTTGCTGTAGTGACCTTGACCTATAAAATCTTATCCGGGCTATATCTCAGAAACCGCAAGGGGCTTTATTTGGAGCTTTATATAGCTGACACTGCTCTGAAGGTATCCAGACCTTTTGTACTGTTTCACTACATCTATATTTCATGGTGTTGAAAACTATTTCCCCAGGCAATGGGGTACGGGCATCTCTAATGCTATTTTGTATTGTTATGTTGTTTTTACCATAATGTTTCTTCTATTTATGGACCTTTTATTTTACAAACAAAAGGGTATTTTTCTAGCCGGTTTAGATAATGGAAGTTTTTAAAATGAAAACTTTTATTTGAAAAAACTAAAACAAGAAAATAATGCCAGAACATATAACCAAGGAAGGTGTTGTGTACTGTGCCTTAATTTAAATTTGGGATAATTTGAACTTATTATTTCATAAATATATTTCCCTAAATTTGTACGAATAACCTTCGATGACGATAACCTTCACAAAATATTTGAAAATTGAAAAATGAAAATTGACAATTGTAATACTTTTGAGGTAATAGGATTTTGGCATTAAAATTTTGTTATTTTTCAGGACTGCTCAATGATGGTGTGTACACAGGTGGGTGTTTGACATTAACCACACAAAACAACCCGTGGTTATACATAGACCTTGGTAAGGCCAAGTCAGTGGTTGAAGTCAGAATCACTGCCAACTCATATCCAGGTATGTACAACTTAAAAAAAACCTGATTTTAAAAGAAAAATAATAATCTCTGTATAAATACTGAGCATTTTCATTGCAAATATTTTTGTGAAGGAAAAAAACTGTCTGGATATAAGCCCCAAACTGTATGAAACACAGTTTGTGTGTTTAAAGGTCATAGGGTGCATTTTCAGATCATTCATCAATAATTTCATATACATATGAAAGTTCAATTTCTGTAAAAATAAGATGCGTCTGGACAAGGTTACATGGTACATTCAGTCATTTTCTGGCTGTTTTTTAAAGATTTTCACAACTGTCGCCATTATTTTTCACTCGACAACTCCTGTAAAAAGTACTAGCCTTGACGTCACAGGTTCATGACAATGTAAACAAACTGTCATTTTTATTGCGTTAATACATCCTATCCAATGGACAATAGCTTATCCGGTCGGCATAGACCGACCCGCCAATTGTCAGAAAAAGACGTCCTGTGCTTCCACCGGCCGGCCGGTCCCTAGTACCAGTGCACTTGCCAGATGGAGTGTCGTACTTCCTTCCTGTCTAGACAGCGTGACGTCATAGCATCTTTTTTTGTTTGGGGTGAATTTTATTCTGTAAAGTTTTTCTTTAGACTTTCATCAGCCATTTTGTTTATTTCTTCATATTATATTCTTTACATATATCAGACACATCATGTCTTCTCCTGGCCAACGTCGAGGGAAATGTGGACACGTAATGGCTAATTATGACACACATTCACATTGCGCACGATGCAGGGATAAAGGGAAGGGTAAGGAACCTTGTGTTCAAGATCCCCAATCTTCTAACTGCCAGATATGTAATAGCTGCACATCTGATCAACGCCTGCAATTAGCTACACCTTCCTACAAATTGAAGAAGGAGAAAGGTGAAGCAAAACTTAGTGAGGCAACCCCTTCCAAGAACTCTGAACAACTTGTTGACCCTTCAAGTGTGTCTATTATTGGGGCTGTAGCCGACCAGAGATCTGTCAAATCCCCTGCTTCTGTTCCCCCACCTGATAAGAAGCCTAAGAAAGACAATAAGAAGGACAATAAGAAAGAAAAATCTCCCTCTACAAAGGCTTCTAAGTCGCACAGTCCTAGTACTGATGCTAAGATTACAGAACTAGACAATAAGTGGTCGGAGTGCTTCAGCCGCTTAGAAGCCTTGATAATGGCCAAGAGTTTTGAACCTACATCAACGTTTTCTTCTACTGTGAAAGTTGCACCGACCCATTCACCTCCTCATGATGTTGAAAATGTGTCTGAACCTTTCATCCGACCTTCTACTTCAACTACGCTTCCTGGATCTGGCTTCTCTGCTGAAAAGCATCAGCTGACCAGTAAAGCAGTGACCAGTCAACAGACTTCTACAACTAAGTTTCCTGGTACAGGCTGCTAGCAAACATCAGCCGGCCAGTCAAACTAGAGCCAGCCAACCGACCTCAACTGTAAAGTTTCCTGGACAAGGCTCCTCTGCTACTGTGCATCAGCCTGCCAGTCAAACTAAGGCCAAGTGACATACAACTACAACCGACATTGGTACCGACCCTTCATCAAAACTACAGTCTACAGGTGAACGTGATCTCCACCGACCTCACTCTGACCGACCCTCTGCTACCGACCGACCAATTTCATCTGAGCCTGCTGACACCGGCTCCCCCAAACTTCACAGGTCAAGACGAGCTTTTCAAGCCTCTCCTCTGACGCCGGTAGCATGTTGTCTGATAGACCTCCCCTGGATTTATATACTGAAGAAGGGGAGTTATCTGAGGACAGGATCAGACTAGCCGACCCGGATCAGCCAGTTTCTGAGGAACAGAATTATAGAGACACTATGCAAGGCATCCGTTCCTTTATGGGCTGGTCACACATACCAGAAATGGACAGTGCAGCATCCACCTCAGACAACAACCCTTTTGCAGGACCAAAGACTGTAGCTCCAGGCAAAGTGTCGGTTAAAATGCCCACTGAGGACTGGTTATGTAGGAAGTTGGCCAAATTGAATCTCACACTGGTTGAGGGTTGTCCATCCCGTGGATCAGAAGCCGGTGGCTTAGCCAAAGATGTCTTCCTGAGACCGGCCAGATCACAGTCCAAGTGGTATGGACTTCACACCGACCCTAAGGCTGACCCTTCACAAATCTCCTCATGGAATACAGACGCTTCAAAACTCAACAGCAGTTATGGCCGGATAGCTAGATACACTGTCGTCTACTCCACCAGCATCTCGCAGGATATCCCAAGAGACACTGCGCAGATGGGAGAGATCTGCCAGGGAGACTTCAGTGATATGTAATCAAGCGGCCAGCTTTAACCGCTGTCTCTTTAGGGTTCAACAAAACATGAAGGACCAGCTTAAAGTTTTGAAGGCAGAAAGCAAGGGGAGGGGTTCTACAAAGGCATCCACAGCAGCTGATGAACTAAACTACCTGATGGACTTTAATTCAAGCATCACACAGGCGGCTGCTAAGTCAATGGAACACTTGTCAGAGTTCATCTTCATTACTATGGGTAACCTTACCCTAGTCCGCCGGGATGTGTACTTGAGCCATCTTAGGACCAGTATCAAACCGGATACACTTGCAGAACTGAGGACAGCACCCCTTCACATCTCAACCTTGTTTCCCGACTCCATTATTAAACGAGCAGAGGAAGACATAGCTCAGTTTGAGTCAAAAGGGCACTCTGGATCTACACATAACAAGGGTCGGTACCACCCATATGAACGCCAAGACAAGAGGTCGGTCAACAAGGATTCAAGATCAGACAAACCTGCCTGGAAAACTATTGGAAGGAAACAGCCCAGGAGGGGAAAAGGTTGCACTGCCTCTTACTCATCACGATCAGCCAAGGGCCAGCAGTCGTATAAATGACAATTACTGTGTAACCAAGTTACAGACATAACTGCTGGCTGGGAGCTCACCACAGACAATAGACACTTGTATAAAGTCAAATGTAAAGCATCCTGTTGTTTCAAATGTTCATACTGCGCCCGGGCATTCCCAAGATAGAGAATTAAGTCCTGGGTTGTTATTGCAAAAATTACAAATTTAAGTCTGTGAAAAGTGTTTCTTGTGTCACTTAATTGCCTTGTGTTCAACCTGTAACAAATGTCAAAAATGCTGCTTCAAATCTGCCTGTAGGGGCCAGACTTCAAAACTTTTGGCAAATTTGGCTGGATCTGGGTGCTGGTCCGAAGATTGTTCAAATCCTGAGAGAGGGTTACACCCTCCCCTTTCGGATCCGGCCAAAACCCACAAGGTTTCCCACAGTCATAAGCTGTTATGGCAATCCCCACAGGAACAGCTACCAGCTTATAGACAAAAATGCAGTGGAGCTAGTACAAAACCAAACATCTCTGGGATTTTTCAACCGACTATTTTTATTCCCAAAACCCAACAACAAGTGGCGACCTATTTTAGACCTGAGCAAACTGAATCTTTTCCTCAAGGTGGAGAAATTCAAAATGGAGACTCCGGAAACCATCAGAACTTCCCTTCAGCAAGGGGAGTGGGTTACCTCATTAGATTTCAGGGATGCCTACATCCACATACCTATACAGGAACAGTCCAGGAAAAACTTGAGATTTCATGTCCAGGGTCAGACTTACAATTCAAAGCACTACCTTTCGGTCTATCCACTGCGCCCCTGGAGTTCACTGTGATAGCAAAGGAAGTAAAACTGATGGCCATACACAAGGGTATAAGGATCCACCAGTACCTAGACGACTGGTTGGTGAGGGCGACATCCCACCAGGCCTGTTTCCAACACACTCAGGGTCTAGTAAAAATGTGTCAAAAACTGGGTTGGCTAGTGAATTTAGAAAAGTCAGAACTGGAGCCAAAGCAGATCTTTGATTTTGTAGGTTACCAGTTCGACCTCAGGGCCGGTCGGGTCCGACCGACACCGGATCATTGGCAGAACCTTCAGGACAAAATATGGGAAATACTGTCAATACCGGCTTGTCCGGTCCGGCAGTTCATGTCTCTGATAGGTTTGTTAACAGCCACAGAAAAGCAGGTTCACCTAGGCTGACTACATATGAGACCCATACAGTGGCATCTCAAAAAAAACTGGAAAAAGTGATCCTGATTCCCAGGTCACTGCACCCCCACTAACAATGGTGGCTACAAGAGGACAACGTTCTTACAGGCCAACCATTACACCCAATAAAGCATGCTCTACAAATATTTACAGACACATCAAAAGAAGGGTGGGGCACTCACTTAAACGAACGCACTGCAAGAGGGTTATGGTACCTACCAGAAAGCAAGCTACACATAAACTATCTGGAACTAAAGGCAGTCATTTTAGCACTGAAAGAGTTCCAGGACCTCTGTACCGACAAGATAGTACTTGTGGCAACCGACAACACTACAGTAGTGTCATACATAAACAAAGAAGGAGGCATGAGGTTGGGCCCACTGTGTGCCCTTCTATGGAGAATCTTGACCTGGTGTACCAGTCATCAAGTAACTCTCAAAGCCTGACACATTCCGGGCCGGCTGAACGTGGTAGCAGACAAACTGTCCCATTTAGGCCAGACCATCCAAACAGAGTAGTCCCTCCTTCAAGAGGTTTTCCAAACTATATGCAGCAGATGGCACCAGCCTCAGATAGACCTATTTGCCACGAGGTTCAACAACAAGTTGCCTCTGTTTGTGTCACCCGTACCGGATCCCCTGGCCACAGCAGTGGATGCACTAAGTCTGCCATGGGAGGATCTGGATGCATATGCCTTCCCACCAGCAGCCATCTTGGGCAAAGTGGTGGAGAAGTTACAGGACTCCCCATGCAAGAGAATCATTCTGATTGCTCCGGGGTGGCCCAACATGCCTTGGTTTTGGAATCTAGTGGCCATGTCCAGTCAGATTCCACTGAGTCTGCCCAACCCGCCCAACCTGTTAACACAGCTCTTCAATCAGATCCCTCACAGAAATCTGACAAATCTAAATCTCTATGCATGCCCCTAGAGCCACAGCAATCAAAGAACAGGACTTCTCTGAGGCAGTGGCAGCAAGGATTGAGGCTCCTCAAAGAGGATCAACCAGATCAGTCTATAAGGCAAAGTGGACCATTTTTACAAAGTGGTACATCACTAATCAGGTGGACTTCAGGGCACCCCCTATAAAGTCAGTCGCTGACTTTCTTATGTACCTTTTTGAGGACAGGAAGTTACAGCCCAGCATCATTGATGGTTACAGGTCAGCCATTGCTGACAAACTAGGTAATTTGCCTGTCAACATCAGCAAGGACGAAAATCTCGCTCGTCTCCTGGATAGTTTCCAGACAGACCCAAAGGTAGGAGGGGGATCCCCTCCTGGAACCTATCCCTGGTTTTACACCAGCTAACTAAGGCTCCCTTTGAACCAATCCAAGAGGCTTCCTTGAAGCACCTGACCTTCAAGACTGTTTTCCTCTTGGCCCTTGGGTCAGGCAAGCACAGAAGTGAGATTCATGCTTGGCAAAACCGAAATATTAGACACCAATCTGATTGGTCAAAGGTGTCCCTGTATCCATCACCCAGCTTTCTTTCCAAGAACCAGCTGGCCAAAGAGGGTCCAGACAGTGTGGCCCCAGTGGTTATACCAGCCCTGGCCCCGACCCTGGACAGGTCCCTTAAGTCTGACAGGTCCCTCTGGCCCGTCAGAGCATTACGCTACTATTTGGACAGGACCTCAGACCTCAGGCAGAATAAAGAGTTGGTTTTTGTCTCCTTCAAGAAAGATTTTGGAAGGACATCTCACCTGCCACTATCTCCTCATGGATCAAGGAGACTGTGATCCTATGTTATGAGCTCTCTGACCAGGAGGCCCACACTTTACATCAGGTTAAAGCCCATGATGTCAGGGCCTTTGCTGCTTACAAGGCCTTCCAATCAGGAGTGTCCTTGGAACAAAAATTGTCAGCCTGCCACTGGAAATCACATAATACCTTCACACAATTTTACCTGAAGGATGTGGCATGGGCTGACTCAGAGCTCTACCATCTGGGACCTGTAGTGGCTGCTCAGCAGATCCACAAATAATGCAGAAATGGAGGAGTTCTTTGTACATAATATATAAATAGTTAAATAGTTGTACATATGTAAATAGTTGTATATATATTAAAAAAAAAACTGTGGCGTACTTCCTTCAGGAGATTTATTTTACTTCTTATGGGACTGAACTCATCCCTCTCTTCCCCTACCTCAGAGCAGGTCTGTCAAAAAGGAGGGGGGGGCGGGGGTAAGACGGTTTGGACCAGTAAACTGGTCTCTGATGACCGACTATGGCCTTAAGGGTTTCCTGACCACAAGGTCAACCCATGCCTGGAAGAAAATTTTTGTTCTGTTTATGAGTTCACCGATGTCCCTAGTAACTTACACGCCAACAAAGCAGTAGTTATTCAGCTATTGGCCATTGGATAGGATGTATTAACACAATAAAATTGCAAATTTAATAAGTAAATTAAATTTTTATAAGTTAATACCTTATCCAATGGACACACAAGACCCTCCCACCGGCCCCGCTATCAGCTTACTAGGGGTCTAATAGGTTTAGACAACAAAAAAGATGCTATGACGTCATGCTGTCTAGACTGGAAGGAAGTATGACATGCCATCTGGTGAGTGCACTGGTACTAGGGACTGGCCGGCCTGTGGAAACACAGGACGTCTTTTTCTGACGTTTGGCGGGCCAGTCTACGCCGACCGGATAATCTATTGTCCATTGGATAGGGTATTAACTTATAAAAATTTAATTTACTTATTAAATTTGCAATTTTGTACGCCTATTAATACATGCATATATATTTAAAAGATTGCATTATCTGTTTTTATGAAGTTTATTTGTTTATAAGACATCATTCAGCCAAAGTAATTTTCTGAAATAGCCTTGAGAATATCTTTCATATTTGTTACAGATAAAAAATTATTTAGGGAGGTATTAAGCAAGTTGGATAAAAATCACAAAACAATGCAACCAGGTTCAACTCTGAGATGAGTTTTGATAGTTATTTTTTCAATTTTGAAAACTAATTATTGCTATGAGATGAAATAAATACAACATAAATGTCTTTAGAACTGGGCCTCAAGCAAGGATAATCATATATGTTCCCCAAATTAGTTCAGAACTTTCCCACCAAAACTGTAAACAATGCTGCTTTCATAGTACACATAATGCGTCTAGCCATCTACAGTGTATACTGTTGATCCCCCAAACATAATTTCTTTTTCTTGGTCTCAACAAAGGCTTAAATTGAGAAGAAAATGTTACCAACTAATTTCCAAAACTTAAAATTATCCAAACTTAAGGTCAAGAAGTACTGAACTACTATATATCTTAACTTAAGGAAAACCAATTATCTACTGAATTATTTCATGAACTGATATAAAAGTTTCTTTTATATATTCTTTCAGAATAAATTCAACAAATTTGACTGCAACAGCATGCTTTTATAAATGATTTATGCAAATGAAAACAAATTGTATATTTTGATTTCACGTTACATCATACTTTATCTTGATAAAAGTACCGGTGATTAAAGGCAAAAAACAGTATCCAGTACATTTTAATGACAACTTTTGAATTTGTCAACAGATTCTTAGTTTTATGTAAATATCTAATTTGTGAAAGGCTAGTTTCCCATCACAGTTTAAAAACCTAGAAAAAATGGGAGGAGGCAATATCTCATACAGATGTTTACGCTTTCTGCATCCCAAGACAAGCCTATTTATAGTATATCTGTGTTTGTTAGAACTGTTAGTGGTTAAAAATTAGGTAAACTTGAAAAAAAAACAGCATCTGGAATAAATAAAGGCTAGTGAGCTTTTTTCTGGCAAAGAAACATGTGATTTCCTTCAGTTTGTAAATATATACATTATATCTCCAACTAAACAGAACTTTCTTATGAACCTGTGACATCATCAATCATCTACTACGAGAAAAACAATATGTCGGCTTTTTACTCCACTTCGTGATATTTATTTTTTCTAATGCTATTTATGGCTCTTGTACCATATATGTCTTAAAATAAACCACATTTTCATTCTTATAGGTTGTTTGTCTACTGAATTAAGTTAACTTCACAATTTTTGTGAAAAATGTTTCCTATGACCTTTAAAGTTAAAGAATATGTGAAATTTGGCACTTTGGTCACCCGTTAAAAGTAAGACAAAAACGATCATACTCTGAGCCAATTTTTGCATCAGTGGAAATCAAAACTTCTATTATATAATCACAAATGTGAGAAAAATAAATCAAAGAAATAGAATGGGGTTTTCTAACTGGGGCATGTAAATAAGTCTGCTTATAACAATATTTGACAGCTGGATTTGGCTGTTTGATTAAATATCAGTACTGTGGTATACAAAGCTGTAAACTTTACTAGTGAACTCCTGCTATTAACATAAATACCCAATGTAAGAAAACACTACTTTTATTCTATAATAATAAAAGGAAAACTTGAATTATAAAGCATTGATGCAAGTCCTGTAATTGTAGGCCATTATGGCCTTTTCAGTGTGGTTAACCAACTCAAGTTTAACTCAGCAACAACAACCTATTTCCCAGATACAAGACTCAATCTTTTAAAATTGGCATGTGATTCCAGCACTAATTTTCATCTTTGTCTTATAATATTATCATGTTGCTATTCATGTTGTTACTTAAATAGCCATGCAATATATGGCTGTCCTGCATTTCAGTGGACACGCTTGTCAATCTGAACATTCATGTTACCAGTGCCTTGGACATTCACATGGAAAATGACCCTGGAAATTGCTGTGTGAATACTGTGGCATTTACTGCTAGTGAAACCCGCTCACTGATGTGCTATTCCGCAATATTTGGCCAGCACGTGTACCTTTATAAACTCCAACTATCCACCAGTATGAGCTTATGTGAGGTGGAGATATTTCAGTGGGGAGAACAGACAGATATCAGGGCACCCAGCTGGCAAAGTGACTGGCTAGATCTTCCATGGATTGGCACAGAGAGTGTGGTTGCCTCTCATGGCCTTGGAACATTGCCCATATATGGGCGTCTTTTGTTGAATTCCGGCCAGTTTCATGAGAATTATATTTTTGAAACTGGATATTTCAGAGATAGTGAATTGTCCAGCTCTTACGGTATCGAGGGTGTACTTCAGTTTGGGTATACAGAGACTGATTATTATCTAGATTGGGACAGACTTTCGTTTGAGCGGCATTTATGTTTAAATACAACAAAGTATAAACATGCGATGAAGAATCACATGTGTCTGTACAAAGAAAACCACAGGTACAAAGTACAGTTATGGACAGGATGTGCATTTCCAAGGCCAACATACAGGAGCCCGTGGATGAAACCTCACAATGACTCTGTGGTAATGCCACATGGTCTGGGAGTCATACCGGATTTTGGTTATATACAGATCACACTCCATGATGGTATAACATTTCAGGTAATCAACCAACTTTACAAAAATGTAAACATTTTAAAAGAAAAAAAAAACTCAAAACCTTCTTTTTTTTCTGAAGTAGTAGGGCTGCCACAAGTAATAACTTTTATAAATGTTTGCTTTTCATATTTCCCAGCAAAAACATATGTCTATAGAGTCAAAAATCTGGAATTAACCACAGTGTGTGAAATTCACCAATGTAGAGACTTTCAGTGGAAGACATCATCAAATTTGTGTTAAGTTTGCATGATGGCAGATCAGAGGTTGTGTATATATATATTCACAAAATCATAGTTTTACTGTGCAATAAAAGCTTACCCCTTAGTATTTACTGCAGCTTAATCCGAAATTCACCTCCTGGGTGTCAAGACTTCAAACAGAAAAAAGGTTGTTTAGTGCACACCACCCAAACTTGCTGATTGTCTCCCCAGTGAAAGTGCTGTAATGAAGTCACAATAATTATATAAATATGATATAATATTTATTATTGAAACATTATGCAAAATTAATAAGAGCATCCTCTCTTGGAAAAAGGATGTAAGCAAAACTCATAAGAGCAGAGGAGATAATAAGTAACATGGAAGGCCTGTCTTAAAGTACTAGACTAAGTATACTGATCTATAGATACTAATCAGATACCAATTACAATTAAATCTTAGATATTTTCTGTGGATCAAGGGCTGTGGATGCACTGGTTAGTGATCTATTCTTGTCCAACATCTGTGTAATTTAGAATGATGATGTCATTTGACATGTCTTACAATCTGCTGGCACAGATATTAAGTGCTATTCAAAGTCTTATTAGATTAGACTCATATTCATTTTCTTCTTAATAGATCCATAATTCCATGAACGATGAAGATGAGAGTGGTATTGACGCCTATCTAGTCTGCATTACCGAACACTATGGAGTTTATTTCAATCCACGTCGAACCCAGGAGATCAAAGAATACAGGGTGATGTTGTGGCATAGACTCAGTCAGATGAGGCCGTTGTTTTCACAGACTTATACACTGACCAATGGTGTCGGACCCGAAAAGCTGAGGCTTCCTCCCTACTCTCCGGAAAATTCAATCGTCTATCTCACGGTATTTTAGTTCATTTCTCCTCTTGGATTTTAGTGAAAATTGTTGTTGTTTAAAGAATTTCAAGATATTATGCCAATACTACAACATTAGAGCACTTGACCCGTATAAATCAGGCATGATGATCAGGACAAAATCTATGGAGTTCATGAAACTCTACTTATTTAAAAAGGTTGAATGAAAAAGAGGGAAATTGCTGAACCCCTATCATTTCAATTTTTTAAAAATATACTTGAGTTATAAACTTGCTTGCAGTGCAAGGAACTGAGATGCTATTCAAATCTTAACCATGGAGGATGTAAGATATACTTGGAAGTCTTAATTGAAATTATTATATCAGACAAAGACAGAAAGTTTCACAATATTCAGAAGAGTTTAAATTAAAAGCCTTAAAGTTTGAACTTCAAAGCATTTACATGATCAGACTTAATCCTACTTTTTCAAGATGTTGTGATGATATTTTTTTAAATTTTCAAGAATTTTGCAATTTGCAAGTTTTCTGATGTCTGGGTAACATAACACAAACGTGACTAAATTGCAGTATAACTCTCCCTTAAGTGAGCAAAAGTAGTTTTCTGATGATAACATCTTTCATCATTTAACATTAATATACAGTTGATAAGGTTGGTAGATTGTTATTTCATGGTTGACCAACAAAGCTATCATCTGTCCACCGAAGACAGTAGTACAAAATTTTTTTGTTTCTTAATGTGAAACTGTCGATAGTAATAATACTTAACACATAACTATTTGTAAATTGTTAGTCCCGTATATTCATAATAGCTACAATCATTGTATGTAACACTGGGCTGTTAACCTATCATCTGTCTCCTTAAAATACCACAAAATATTGATGAAATACTAGTCTTCTTAAAATGTCTTAAAGACAAGTTGTCTGTTGGCTAGTAGTCTATAACCAAATGTATCCATCAGTGTCATGCATTAATTAGAATATTAAAGAATACACCAGTGCTCTCATCTCCCTGGCATCTATGGTGCCAACATGCTATGTCTCTGGACTCAGAATTCAGAATTTTGCTTCTCACATTTACAGTAGCTGTGGCACCTTAGATGACCGGTTTGTCACTTTCTTCAGTGACAAAATAGATAAAATCAGAAACTCATTTTCCTCTAGTGACTCATTCACTCTGCCTCCTCCACCTGATGTACCCAATTTCAGCTGCTTTAAACAAGTTTCTCAAGAGGAAATTAGAAAAATTATCATGAAGTCACCCACTAAATCTTGTTTGTTAGACCCATGGCCTACATTTCTTGTTAAGGAATGTATTGATATTTTACTGCCCTCTATCACCAGGCTTGTTAACTGCTCGTTGTCAGAAGCTGTTGTACCTGATGAGTTCAAGAAGGCTATTGTAACCCCATTGATTAAAAAGTCATCACTACCACCCAATGACTTAAAAAACTACAGACCTGTTTCTGGGTTGGGCTTCATATCCAAACTGGTTGAACGTGTTGTTGTTTCTCAGTTGAATGACCATGTTAGTTTGAACGGACTTGAGAATGTCAGGCAATCTGCCTACAAACTAGGTCACTCAACTGAATCTGCATTGCTTTCAATTAAGAATGATGTTCATTTGGCTTTTGCTAAAGGTGAGGCTACTGCTGTCGTTCTCTTGGATCAATCAGCAGCGTTTGATACTATTGATCATGATACGCTACTTAATTCTCTTAGCTCCTGGTTTGGTGTGAGCGGGGTTGTCCTTGACTGGTTTAAGTCTTATCTCTCAGACCGTGTTCAGTGCATTAAGATTGGGTCAATTTTATCTGATGCCAAAAAGTTATTGTATGGTGTGCCTCAAGGCTCTGTCCTGGGGCCAATCCTTTTTTCACTCTATACTACTCCACTGAGTAAAGTCATACAGAATCATCCTGGTATTAGTTTCCAGTTCTACGCTGATGACACACAATTGTATGTACACCTCACGCATAAAAATGTTGCCTCGGCCCTTGATAAGCTGTCACACTGCCTTGAAGACGTAAAGAGATGGCTCTCTACAAATAAGCTCAAGCTAAATCCAGATAAGACCGAATTCATTGTGTTTGGCTCAAAGTCTCAGCGCGAAAAACTTAATCAGTCCTTCCCGGTCAACATACTTGGTAATCTCATATCACCAACAGATGCAGTTAGGAACCTTGGTGTCTGGTTTGATTCTGATTTCTCATTCTCTTGCCATGTTAGGAAGGTCTGCAAGGCTTGTTTTGCTCATGCCCGGGATCTTAAGCGACTCCGAGGACATCTGACACATGAAGCTACTCTTATGGCTGCCAATGCTCTGGTCGGAAGTCGACTAGATTACTGTAACTCTCTGTTCAGAGGTCTCTCAGCTCTAGATCTGCGCAAACTTCAATGTGTTCAGAATAGCCTTGCCAGAATTGTTGCCAACACCACCAAGTACTCACACATCACTCCAGTTAGAAAAGCACTACATTGGTTGCCAATTAAGTACCGTTCTATCTTTAAGACTGCCATGCTGGTATATAAGTTTCTACACAGTGGTAACCCCAAATACTTTGAACCCTTCCTCATTCCCAGACATAGTGCATATAACACTCGTCGAAGTCAATCTGATGGCATATTTCTTGAGGTTCCCCACTTTGGTTCAATTTTCAAGTCTCGAAAACATTTTGGACTCAGTTTTGCGTATGATGCACCTATGATTTGGAATGACCTTCCTGATGAGGTCCGCTCTGCAAACTCACTTGCCTCTTTCAGGTCAAAGTTGAAGTCATACCTCTTTGGAAAAGCATACCCACCCTAAATTTCCAATCTCCTTTCTGCTTTCTCCGCGGTGCTGACCCCTGCAATGTCTCTGGTTTTTGAATATTGAACAATGTTTTTGTGTGATGCGCCTTAGAGTCTGTCTTTTGACGGAGATTAAGCGCTATAAAAGTGCTATTAGAATTAGAATTATGTCATATGTTGGATATTAAGCACTATAAAAGTATTCATTACATCACATGTCTATTGGGTAGCAGTCAATGGCTACTGGTATATTGGAATGACTTATTTAGAATAGTGTGCACACAATTCATATAATAAATACTATACCTATATAGTTCCTGGAGGAGAATTATTTAGCTGCAATTGTTCCTAAACTGTTTGTTTTATATTTCTCAAGGCCTCAGTGAGTAAGTGGTTAACCAGCTTTACAGTTAACGACCTGACTCTCAACTCTAGTCATGGGTTCAAATCAAACTTGTTACAACAATAGGGTTATACTAAGGATCTGTCCTGAGATAACATCAGCTGTTGAAGGGGATGTTAAAATCCAGCAATGTTGCATATTTGTCAATTTTGAGTCATATTTCTGGCACAGTCTGTTCTATCTTCCAGCCTTAAAAATGTCCTTACCATTTTCTGTAACGTATAATAGTAGATGTCAGTGTTAAATTATCCAATATAAACTTCTGTTTAATGTAGGTTAAGTTTCATAACTCGTTCTCCATTGATGATAATGTGTAAAATTTTGAATGTTTCATTGCATGCATATCCGTGATATACTTGCTGTTATGTCATAAATGTTTCATACATATATCTTATCATATATAACCTCAGTTACTCATGAGAGATGCTATCTCCAATAAACCAATGTTGAGTGCTCAGGGCAACTCACTGGGCGGTGTGACCACAGTGATGGCTTACAGTGAGGAGTTCCTACTGATCTGGTGGCAGACTGTGGGTTCTGTTATATGGACAGAAGTCACAGTCACAGTCTACAACATTGGTAAGCTGTGCCAAGTTAAATTAAGGTACTTTAAATAGAGTTGAACTATATATATGTTACGCCCAATCTGTGAAATTGCCCATTTCGTGAAATAGGCAAGAATTTTTCCCATTTCGTGAAATAGGCAACTGACTTGCCCATTTCATGAAATAGGCAATTTATCCAGTATTTGCTTGCCCATTATACAAAATGGGCAAAACTTTGGTTGCCTATTTCATGAAATGGGCAATACCATGTATGATAAATAAATATACTGCAAAAATGATTAACCATGCTTGTATATTTTATTAACATAAAATATATTTCACACATTCAATTAAACATTATGATATTGAAATAAAAACAGCTTTCTTCAACTGAAACATCAAATACACATTAAACATATATTTATTATAAATAAATAACATCTTTAGCAACTATTATTTACAAGTCTTAGCATATTGTCTTCTTATTTATCCACACTGTCTCAAAATTTGTGCTAAACCTTTGTAACCACATAATCCAAATGTAACCACACCTCAGGACCTGTGTTTCTAGAGAGTCCAGTGGTTAATTTCAATTCACATTACTTTTGGTTTACCCAATATGAGATGAATAGCTAATCTGACTGAAAGAGGCCACTCCAGTTTCTAACATTAATTAGAACACACAATTTACACTTTAGCTTTTTACCCCACAGCCCTTAAGGGCTGTCGGGGTATTGTTTTCACCCATGGTGTCCGGATGGGGGGAGGGGGGGGGGGGGCGGGCAGAGGGAAAAAGTTTGTCCAGGCTGTATCTCAGAAACCGTAAGGTGTAGGAAGTTGATACTTGGTAGGGACATTGGTTAGGGAGTGTTGGTGTGCAACGTCATGGTCTGACCTTGATTTGACCTTTGATCTTGCCGTAGTGACCTTGAGTTTGAAAATCTTGTCTGGGCTATATCTCAGAAACCGTAAGGTGTAGGAAGTTGATACTTGGTAGGGACATTGGTTAGGGGGTGGAGGTGTGCAACGTCATGGTCTGACCTTGATTTGACCTTTGACCTTGCTGTAGTGACCTTGACCTATAAAATCTTGTCAGGGCTGTATCCTGGAAACTGTAAGGTGTTGGAAGTTGATACTTGGTAGGGACATTGGTTATGAGTTGTAGGTGTGCCATGTAATAGTGTGACCTTGATTTGACCTTTGACCTTAGTGACCTTAACCTATAAAATCTTGTTTGGGCTATATCTCGATAACTGTAAGGTGTAGGAAATTGAAACTTGGTAGTTACATTGGTTGGGGATTTTAGGTGTGCAATGTCATGGTGTGACCTTGACTTAACCTTTGACCTTTCCATAGTGACCTTGACTTATAAAATTTTATCTGGGCTATATCTTGGAAAACAGTTAGGTGTTGGAAGTTAATACTTGGTAGGGACATTGGTTAGGGGTCGTAGGTGTGCAATGTCATGGTGTAACTTTGATTTGACCTTGGTGTAGTGACCTTGACCGGCAAAATCTTAGAGCTATATTTCGGTAACCGTAAGATGTTGGAAGTCAATGTTACTTGGTAGGAACATTGATTGGGGATTGTAGGTGTGCAACATTATGGTGTGACCTTGATTCGATCTTTGACCTTGTCTTAGTGACCATGAGTTTTAAAATCTTGTCCGGGCTATTCTTTGGATTCTGTAAGGTTTTAAAGGTTGATACTTATTTTGTCCCAGGTTCATACCACAACACACAGACATGTGAGCCACTTGTTGTGAACAAAACCAATGTGTTTGGTGAATGTAGTTTTGGTATCAATGATGAGGTGAAAGTGTATGACAGTACTGATGGTAACACAGATTACTACACCAAAACCTGTGATGTGAACAGTGGACTGTGGACTACCGAAGATGGTAAAAACAAAGGCTAATTAACTATTATTATCATATAATAATTCTTACAATAAGACAATAAAAACTTTGATCATGAAATTGCCAGCTTGTATTATACAGGTCACAAAAAATTATTCAATATGCTGAAGAAGCCAAACTGAATATATACAGGACCAAAAAAAAGTATTTATAAAAGGTTCACATAATATTCTCATATTGTACCTGACAAGGTGTTTCTGACTTGATCTGATGACTTGACAGAATTGTTGTACTCTACTTCTGCTGACTTTTTTATCTGATAAAATATGAACATGGTATGAAAATACCTGTAACATTTGAGCATCTATATATTTTTGCCGTGTTTAAGAACTTTAAGATAATAGGAACTGATACTTAGTACAGATTTTGTAAAAGCAATGCTATTTTTATTATATGTTTATTGATTTTAAGAACTGGAATTAAATTTTAAAATTTCAAACCATTATGAGTCTTTTTTTGGATTCCAAATCATATTTCAGGCACAATCTGGTGATGGGAATTAACTTCATATGCACATGCATTGCTGGAGTTCAAGTAATTGCTTGTCCCTATGTTTTGTCAGACAATGCAAAGACTTTGTGTAATTTCTGTACCTTTCCAGATTCAAGTATTGGATTGGAGTGGGTGTCATTTGAGGGTTATGAGTATGTCATTCTAGATGAGACACTGTCTTATGAAAGTGGAGTTGAGGAATGTAAATCACATGATGCTCATGTGACTTCACTTCTGTCACATGACCAAGCAGACTTCCTTGTTGAATTGATAATGCAACCGTAAGTGAACATCTAGAAATGCTCTTTGAAATGAACTCATTTAAAACTACTGTAACATTTATAAAAATAATTTTTAAAAGTGTATGAAGTAATGCTATTTAAATTTGGCCATAAAAGACATCTCACAGAATGTTAAATTCAGTCACTAATTTTGTTGTAATATAATGTGACCTCAATTTGTCATAAATCACATGAAGAATTAATGGTTAAATCAAAATCCCACTGGAATAAACACTTCTTAGACTACTTAACAAGGAGATCAAATGGACACAACCATCTATTCACATGACACACAGTAGGCTAAGGTAGCAAGTATGTTTTGCAAAGATATATATTTCTCTGATTTTAATTAATATTTGCCACAATATCTAAGGTAAGAAATATGCAGTGTGTTTCTAAGGTATGAGGCATGTTTCTAAGGTGTAAAGAGTCTATGGTATCAGGTATATTTCTAAGGTATCAAATATGTCTAAGGTATCAGGTATATTTTTAAGTTATTGGGTGTATTTCTAAAGTATCAAGACTAGTGTATATGTCTAAAGGTATTGAGTATATTTCTTTTAAAGTATCACTTATTTTCCTCTACCTTTTCTAACTGAAAGTTTCCGATATACTAAAGATATTGGATACATATATCTAAGGTATTCCGGGTATTGTTAAGAATATTTTTCTGTTGTCTTTTCCCAATTGAACTTTTTCTAATTAATAATATCAGGAATATCTGGTTGAGCACAGGTATTTTCTTGGGACCCACTTAAGAGTTTTATCAGGGTCCATGTGAATGATCTATGTTTATATTTCAGTGAATATTCAGATCATAACATCTTGGAACATGTTCATAAAACTACCTATATTGATGCCTGGAGGAGCCTAGCTGAACCGTTTGATGAAGATGACTGGTCCACTGTACATGATGTCATCTATGGGCTCTCCACAAGTGTATGTCAACAACTGGAACTTTTTTTCTTAATTGAATTGTGTTTGAAAAGAATGATAAAGCAATTTTAAATAGAAAATTTTTTTCAGGCAGAAACTTTTTGTTGTAGTGTGTTTTTGCTTTAAGAAGTTTATACAATGTAATCACAGACAGCTTTTAATTACATTACATTAGAAATCATCATATCTCTTGTTTGTACTGTTAATAATGTACTGATAATTGTGTAACTGTTTCTTGTGTTTTCTGTTTGGTACTCTGTGAATAATGTATTGTTGTATTAAAACAGCTATAAGTTATTACTGTTATAGAGTAAAACAATAAAAATTAACAGCAATAATACGAGATTGGTTTTCATCCATCAGTTGAGAACCAGAGGTCATTAAATAATGGAATGGTCAGTTGGCCCTTACCTCCGTAGTTGAGTGTTTGGAACAAGGTTATGACAGCATGTAGGAATTAGTATAGATCTGTCTCAACAAAACCCCCCATCATTCTGTTAAAAGGAACATAGAGCCTCACCTTCAACACATCATTAGCCATAACGATTGTAAAAATTAGTGTTGAAGAAGGTAAACTGGAATCCTATTTGCCCACCGAAAGACAGTGATCCGGTTATGTTTTGTTTTCTTCTAACCCAAACTGGTCTCATCACATATTTTATTATTTTATCCTGAAGTTTACCAAAATATTAAACTAAAACAAATATTTCACAGTATTTTATAATATTCTGTTAATATATCACACATTTTGTCCTCGAAAGTCTTCAAAATGCACATTGTGGTTCTTATTTATATGCAAATTACAGCACATGACTGCATTTGAAAAATTTTCTCTTTGTGTTTTATCAATCAAACATTGCCGGTTTTTCGCTGAATTTCCGCTTTTGGAAACCGGTTCTAAAATTCACATTCAACCACAGTACCAGTAAAAATTACATAAAATTAATTAAAAGTCATCTCTCACAAGCAAATTCTGTATGGATACAATATTGAGAGTAAGTATAATACATAGATATTATATATTGTATAAAAGGAAAACATGACATGAAACTATAATTTTTTTTTCAAAAATGACCATACACAAGCAATTCTGTGGATTTCCAATGAAAAAGTCCATTATTTAAATGCAATAATATTACTGTATAGCATGTTTTTATATTTGTCTGTATCATAATACATAAAAAAAATCTTTGTTGTCATTGTTTGTATATTACTTTTTTGTACTTACTTTTGATACCTTGTTATAACAGAATTCTTTGGGAGATTCATGCCTGGTGGCTTCAACAGACATGATATTCTATGGAAGTATCCCATCATTAAGTTATAGTGTTCATGGAAACGACTGTCATGAGAGAGGCGTAATTGTTTGCCAAAGACCCGGTAAAGTCAGTTTTTAATAATAATAACATATGTACTGTTATGATTACTCTCTTTGCTATTTACATATACTCTTGAAGACCAGACATGTAGAAGTAACCTGTATTTGTAACAATGATATATACCTGTGTTCCAAAATGCATGTGATTGGAATAAAAAGGCTGTCAAATTTGTTGCTATTTGAGAATGGGATTTTCAATTAAATTTTACTAGGAATAACAAAATAATTTTACCAGAAACTGTTCATCACAGGATTTTTGTGATGTAGCTGGTACACTGTATTTAAATATTTTAAATTTATGCATTAAATTCTACTATTGCACTTTAGATATACACAGAGAAAAATTAGGAGTTAAACCAAAGCTATAACTACCTTTATGATTAGACTCTGTAAGTGACATTCAGGTACAAGTGGAACTTAAGTTTTAAGGTCACTCTGTATATCAGAAAATACACATCAGTTGTAGCAATAAGTGGAACTTAGGCATGGCTTAATTGGCTGACATTATAGTCCTTTGAATTATGTAAAGGTTCTAAGTTTTTAGAGAATCTACCCTACGTCCAAGTTCAACTTAAATAATTTGTTTGTAGTTGTTATTTACTGAGGTTTTGCTATATTCTAGACACAGAAAGAAGTTAAAGAGTGAGCTTCTTGTATGTTCTTTCAGTTTGCTATGAGCATAATAAACTGTTGGCAATTCCATACAAATACAGATCTTCATCCATGTCTGCATCACTGGTAGTGAGTGAAATACACACAGAGGAAGAGTGCCACAAGCACTGCATGATGTAGGTTTACTTTTGTATTTCCTGTGCTAATAAGATGAGAGCTTGTATGCATATTACAACCAGTAACAGCTTTATTATATATAACCATGTTGGTAGAGGTAAAAAAAAAATAAAAGAGGTCATTTAGTGCAAAACAAATGTAAGAGAGTTGAACTGAGTTAAATAAATGAAATAATCAGACAAAAGCATTCAGCTTATTGTAACATGATCAATATATGCAATCTATAATTAAATTGTTAATTAGCCCATCTCATGTATATGTGCTTCACTCCCTAGTACTGGCATTTCACTGGAATATTTTTAAGTAAATGTGCTAGTTGTTTTATCTTTATGTGATTACCTTGCTCATTGTAAATTGGAATATTATTCTGGAAATATATACCTTTTGTAGTTGGTCCCTGAAGAAGGACTTTTCTTTAAGCTATTTTTTCATTGTAGTCCACTTTGTCCATCTATTGAAAGGTGTGCCAAAAAGGTTGGTTATATGCATTTGATGCTGCCAGTGTGAGCAGTGTGTTTCCTGATGAGATTGGTGGGTCCCCCCTCTCTGGTCTCCTTTAGAAAAAAGCTTAATTCCTATCTCTACAACAAGCATTTCCACCTAATACTCCATTTACACTGGTGGCAGTATTCCCCACAGTAATCCGCATTTGGTTAAAAAACCCTTGTCCTTCAACTACCGTCCGAAGTTTGTATGCAACCGTGTGACAGGGTGGTGAAATGTCCTATATACCTTGCGCATCCTACGGAAGTTTTAAACTGTTTAAACTTTCTGCCTCTGATTTTGGAAGCATTGGCATGTGCAAATGATAGTGAGCATGCCCAGATACATATGCTTGCTATGGTAACTGAAGGTGAAGTTCACAGTGTATATATACGGTTGTGACTCAGTCATCTTTCAGTGTAACACGGGGACATAAGGTGAGTGAAAGTAAATGGATCTTTTGCCAGTGTGTCACAAGGTTGCATATGAACCTGGGACAGAAGTTGAAGGACAGGGACATTTTACGCAATGCCTATAACCAACCACACTTATACTGCCTGTAGTGTGAATGCTACAGCATGTCTCGGAAGATATGAGGAGTCCTTGGAGGTGGTTCCATCACCTCGGAAAACCTGTAACCACAGGATGTCCCGTCTGTAGTGTGAATGAGGAATCAGGTTTTCAATATATTGTGGGTGTTCTGAGTGGTTCTTGACACGTGTTTCTGTCCCTTTTGGAATTTGGCTGTCTTTGTGATGTTGCAACTTATAGCCTACTTATTAAAGTTGAGATTATGACGAAAAAAGTCAAATTTAGATTAGATAAATGTGTGTCCATACTGATACTACAGTTTGAAATGATGTTGTTTTTATTTCATGCACAGTCAAGATTGTGGGGCCAGTATGTTGGACACTCTAACCTCAACCTGCACTCTGTTCAGTGAATCACTGGACATACACAACTTTACCGGAGAGTTGTATGGAATGGTTACCAGCTTTGACTACAGGTGTAAGAGAGGTAGGGCAGAAATATATTACCCGTGTGTATTGAATCTTAAAGTAATAAAAACATAGCTCCATGATATTAGCATGATTTACCCCAGTACTATCTCTGTGTTTGGAGGCTTGAGTTGTCTTTGGAAAATAGAGATTTATAAAAATAGAAGAAATATTTCCGTATAAAACAGAAGGGAAATACACATTTTTGGAGGCTGGAATCTTGGTTCATAAAATCATATTTCCAGATGACAGAAGATTGGAAGGTCCGAGTTTTCCTCTAAAACATAGAAACGTCTCTGAAAATGCACATAATTAATATAAATTTTGGAGATTTTTTAATATATTACAAGAATACAAATTGCATAAGAAGCCAAGCTTTTACATCTTAATTTCTAAATTAATATGTGATGTTTACATTTGCGTAATACCAATCTGTGAATAATATTTCGATTATTACATGGAAAATGCTTGCTGCCACATGGATTTGTAAAAAAAAAGAAAAAATAGCATGATAGGGCTCAATAAGAAATGAGCCATATCATTTGTCCCAAAATTTAACTTTTTAACTGAGTGTTTTCAGGGTGAGTACATGTGCCCTTCATAACCTATGCAAAAGGTGGGACTACCACAAATCGTAACTTTCTTTTTGATGAAACCTGTATTTCACCATTACTCTGTACTACTCATCAAGTACTCTTTTAACAATTAAATTGAGGATATCTTCCTTCTTTCCTTGAAATGTAACAATAAATAACATAAATTATATATACACATCAATTTTTATATAGATATTTTGAAAAACTGTCAATGTTAAATAAAAGAGAGAGAGAGTCAATTTTCTTTATAATTCTGCACTCCATATAAAATCCATTACTGTACTAACAAGAGCACTCAGAGAGCGCAGACCTCCGCCAAGGGAGCTCAATTCTTGGCCTATCATCAAAATCCACCCTAAAATTTCCTGGCTATAACTTCATTTAAAAAAGGCTGGATCCAGATGATCCAGACAGTGGTCGAGATCACTCCCAAAATCTAATCATTTGTTCCTTGTCCCATTCAGGACATTTCCTGAAAATTTCATGAAAATCCATCCATAACTTTTGGAGTTATCTGTCTTTAAAAATTACATTTCATGGATCCGGAAGATCCAGATAGTGATCCGGATCACTCGCAAAATTGAATCATTTCTTCCTTTTACCACTTCTGCTTTGTAACATATCCTAAAAATATCATCAAAGTCCATCCTGAAATTATCTGGCAGCCTGGATCCAGATAATCCAGATCACTCCCAAAATCTAATCACTTGTTCCTTGTCCCATTTAGGACATTTCCTGAAAATTTCATCGAAATTCATGCATAACTTTTTAAGTTATCTGTCTTTAAAAACTACATTCATGGATCCAGAAGATCCAGATAGTGATCCGAATCACTCCCAAAATCTAATCTCTTCTTCCTTATACCATTTGGGACATATCCTGATAATTTTATCAAAATCCGTCCATAAGTTTTTGAGTTATCTTGTTCAGAAACAAACCAATAAACAGACAGACAGACACACAGACAGGTGGACAGACAAACCCAGGTAATAATCTAGCAAAGAAGTATCCTTTAACAGCCCTGGCAAAAGGGAGTGCCAAAATATGGTCCACTTTGGGATACAATACTAGGTAAGGACAAACATTGAATCAAATATTATTCTGAAGATAAATTATCAGCATTTCAGTTAAAGAGTCTGTCTGCAAACTTTCCTAAATTGGGGTAATCTCAAGCACTGTTAATGAAATTATGATATGATTCTTAAGAAAATGTATCTAATTTCAGTTAAGGAACCTGCTTGGGAACTTTTCTCATCTGTCAATTTATCAATGGCCAGTAAGTTTGATGTAGAAGAGTTGTTAACATTGACACCTGTAGAAGGATTACGGGTGTTATCATATCCCAAAGAACTAAAAGACTTCAACATGACATTCTACAAAAAGCCAGTACACTATGGATTGGAAAATTTCTTGCAGGTTTGTTCTGAAAGAGTTGATGTAAAAGAACAACAAGTGAAAATGAATCAAAAAAAATTAACATGGATGGCTAAGTAACACAGTTGGACCCTATAAGGTAGAACCAGTCTACTGCACAGTAGAATTCTCTTTTGAAATAATCCGGAATGTCAGGGTCTTTTTCATTGAAATTTACCTTATAGTGTGGACTTGCTGCCTGCTAGTAAGTAGGATGATATTCCTGTACACTTGAGATAGAACTTGAGAGGATTCAAATGTATTTACTGTATAGATGATGAACTATTGAAAAGAGATTTAACCTAGTTAGTGACAATGTATTAATTAATTTGGACAACTAGGCACTTTGTGATATTATTTGTGATTGTAATTATTTTCAAGCAATTACAATATGAAATCATTATACACAGCATAGCTTTACAATTGCACTCATATATGTTTCAATAATACTCATTAATACTTTGACACAATGTAGCTAAAAAAGAAAAGATTGTGTTGTGGTTATTTACATATTTCTCTGTGTCAGTAGGTATGTAATTACTCATTGCAGAAATGTTGGTTAAATTGCAGTGTGAAAAAGTTAAGAATTGCAAAAATTTAGACAAATTGACCTTGAAAGTGTTTCAAAATATTAAGCATTATTTGTACAAATATCAGCCCTTCATCCTGTCTAGCACCTATGTTTATGCTTTCTTTAATATCAACTTGTCTTCCTTTAATTTAATTTGAAGAAACTATATTATTACATAAGGGTGGTACTATGTATAATTTCTGTAACTAATTGTCGGTGGACCAAACAGAATGAAAAATGGTTATTTCTGTTTGAGGTCCAGGTCATTTACATATGTTAAATAATTTCTTTGCAGCCTTTTTACCCCACAGCCCTTAAGGGCTGTTGGGATATTGTTTTCACCCATGATGTCCAGATGGGCGAGCAGGTGGCGGGAAAAAGTTTGTCTGGGTTGTATCTCAAAAATCGTAAGGTGTAGGAAGTTGAGACTTGGTAGGGACATTGGTTAGGGGGTGTAGGTGAGCAACGTCATGGTGTGACCTTGATTTGACCTTCCATAGTGACCTTGACCTATAAAATCTTGTCCGGGCTATATCTCAGCAACCGTAAGGTGTAGGAAGTTGATACGTGGTAGGGACATTGGTTAGGGGGTGTAGGTGTGCAACGTCATGGTGTGACCTTCTTTTTTTGATTTGACCTTTCACATTGACGTGGTGACCATGACCTATAAAATCTTGTCCGGGCTATATCTCGGCAACCGTAGGGTGTAGGAAGTTGATACGTGGTAGGGACATTAGTTAGGGGTTGTAGGTGTGCAACGTCATGGTGTAACCTTCTTTTTTTGATTTGACCTTTCACATTGATGTGGTGACCATGACCTATAAAATCTTGTCCGGGCTATGTCTCAGCAACCGTAAGGTGTAGGAATTTGATACTTGGTAGGGACATTGGTTATAAGGGGGGTGTTGATGTGCAACATCATGGTGTGACATTGATTTGACCTTTGACCTTGCCTTAGTGACTTTGACCTATAAAATCTTGTCCGGGCTATATCTTGGAAACCGTAAGGTGTAGGAAGTTGATACTTGGTAGGGACATTGTTTAGGTTGGTGTAGGTGTGTAACATCTTAGTGTGACCTTGATTTGACCTTTGACCTTGCTGTAGTGACCACGAGTTTTAAAATGTTGTCAGGTTTATTTCTTTGATTCCATAAGGTATAGAAGGTGGACACTTGGTGGGGACATTGGTAAGAGTAGTGTAGGTGTGCATCATAGTGTGACCTTTAACTTTAGCTCTGCCAAAGTGTGGTCACCTGCTATATTTGAGACATCTTTCTCATATAATGTTTGGTATGAAGTGAGTGTGAAGTTGTTAGAAGCTTTTAGTTTATGTTTTGGTTACATTTGTGTAGATTCATGTCATTGTTCTACTGGTTGTTTACATGCATCTTGTAACCAAATGACAACCGGATAATCCGGTTTTCCGTTTACACCCTTATTATTGTACAATCATAAGTCATGTGTCCCACCTTATTTCCACTACCAGGAGGGGAATAATCCAACATTTCTTAGACTTGTTATTGATGGAAAAATATTATTGTGTTTTAGCTTAAGCTCGCTCTCTCCTCAGCTGACGGTGAAGAGGCTTATGTAACGTTTCAATTTGATGGGGAATGGCTTGATCAGAATGACACGGACTATTTGGGACATTTCATCAATGCAGCTTCCATAGATATGGATGGAGTGGATTCAAAAATATTAAAGTGAGCCAAAGAGTCATTTTAGTATACTGTCTTTTAAAGTGTGAATCTTATTACATCTAATGATCAAATGATTTTCATAAGTCAAAACTGATTTCACAGGCTTTGAAACAAACAAAAATATGTCATTTTATTATGCTACAATAGCTTACCATGTATGGGCTCAGTGCTGTTGTCAGGAGGCTGCTTACATCAGAATGTAAATAAAAAGATTATGAGATTTAGAATCATATTTTGTGTCCCTAAACTCTGGTATCTCCAAGGAATGTTAATGTGTCGACTGCAAAATGCTAATTCAAACAAACCCCGGGGTCTCAAGTATTGTCAGTTCTGCACCAGTTTCAACTGACACAGCTATTGCCCTACCTGTAAGTAGAGTGGTAAAGGCTATGAACTATGTGCAGTGGACCTTGCTTGATATGCCAGGCCTTCTCTTAACAGAGAGATAAGATTTCTAATAGGAAACAGTATCAAAAGAAGGAAAACTGACAGTCTGACATATATTAGGAAAAGTCTGAGCTTCTAGGTGATTATTAACCTGGATAGCCCATGTTTCCTGGATCACCTAAAGAACTTGAAAATACTGCTGGGTCACCCCTAGACCATCCAATGTAATCCAATGATCATCCAGGCCTCAGTAGCTTGGATTGGAATCCCTGTCTCTCAGGTAACCTCAAAATGTTCTGGAGACATCTGGCAACCTACTGCAAAGAAGCATTGAGAAATAGTGTCAGAATTTCAATTTGATGCCTTCAAAAAACTATCAGAGCAGCAGACCCATTTAGAAGCCCAAATCTCTGCTCCAATTGCTACTGTACCCAAGCCTCCCCAGATTTGATGCCAATAGCAGGGGAACAGTGATTCAAAACTAAGACCAAGCATGGCACCTTAGGCCCCAGACAGGACAGCCCTTTTCTTCCAAGCCAGGCGGCCATGTCAAAACCGAGTCTGTCTGTCTCACTCTTCCACCAGGCTATGCCGGAGATCAAATATTTGATGCCTCCTCAGATTCAGAGCCCAAGAATCAAATTCCAAAAAATCCAAGAAGCATGCTGATAAATGAAAGCATAAATCCAAGAAGTTGAATTCTTCTGACGAATATGAGTCTCCCCGTTCTTGGATAAAAACAAAGAAACCCTCTTCAGAACATGTACCTGAAAGACAAGGAGAAATTCAAGAAACTCACTCAACCATCCTATATAGACACTGTAGACAGGTACAGAGGAAAGGGCCAAGGAGAAGATAAGACAGCTCAGCCAAGACCCTATTATCTCCAAGGAAGTTGATCTAAATTATCTTCTCTTACAATACCTGAAGATAATAAAACCTTAAGACAGGTCCTAAATATTTTAGACCCAAGAGAGAACATGTCAGTCTTCTCAAGTTCGGTTATGGGTCATAACCCTGTAGTCCAAAGACACAAAGCAAAGGGCCTTCTTTGAAAGGGGCCTTAGTCAAATGGGAACAGGACTCTTATCTATCCAACCTATCAGAAGAAAAGTTCATAAAATCTCCCCAAGCCACAGTCAAATGGTACAAGATGATGGACCAACGCTGCAGTGAAATCCACGTCTGGGTGGCAAACAAATTGTCGAATTTAGGTGAGTGGGAAAATGTGGCTTTGTTTCCCTCTTCAGACTTCATAGCAAAGAATGAGCTATAAAGAGAAGGATATCAAAGTGTGACTGCAGTAATCATCCCCACATTAACCACTATATTGGATAGACAATTTCAAGAGGACAGTGCCCAATGCCCAGTATGTGCCCTGAGAAACTATTTTGATCGTACTCAGGGTCTTATACAATAGGAAAACTTCCTGAATGGTACATACAGAAAACGTATATCACAAATGAAGATAACAATATTACACCAGTGCGAAGCACGAGTATTATATTGTTAATCTTCATGAGTGATATATTTTTTCTGTATATGTCTGATAAGGGATGTTTTACTTTCATTATCCACCATTTTGTATGATTTATGGGTAAAATAAGATGAATATTTAAAGAGAGAATGTGAAAAGGCTGTTAAAAAGCATAGGCAACAGTGAATATAAAAACTTGAATCTTTGACTTGCAATAGCTCCTTTATTTCTGCATATTAGTGAAAAACCGGAAGTTATTGACACAAGTTATTCATGGTAAGGAGGCGCTGGTGTATACAAAAAAATACACCCGGTCTGTATTTTTCCGTATTTAGGGCAAATACTTTGCGTGGTGGATAATAAAATCACAGGATATCTGGTAGGAGTGCCAATTATTACTCCCACAAGTATAATTGTGTACCCACTGAGGTGACCAAATAAATAAATAAATGAGTGATAAATAAATGAATGATGAATATTGGTAATAAATAGTGAGGATAGTGAGGTCTTGTGGGCTCTTAACTGATAGGGTGATTGAAGGGCTTGCCCTGTTCCTTCAAAAAGTCCAGATATCAAGACCGTACTTGTACTGTCTTATAATTGTGACAATCATTCCATTATCTTTGGCAATGATACAGTACCTTGTCAGCTTATGTACTGTTATTGGGACTCGGATTGGTATCCAATCTTCTAAATAGAGTAATTTGTAAATAACATGAATGTATCACAAAAAAGTTGTTAAAATTCCTCCAGTCTCAGCTGTAACCCTCCGCCTAGTGGTTGGATTCAGCAATTAGCTCCCGATGGCAAGCTATTGTAGCACAATAAAATTAAAAGTTTAATTGAGTGATTGTAGCTTTTATAAGCTACCATCTGGGACTAAAGACAGTGCCACCCTACCTCCTGTGTAATAGCTGAGGAGTAAGAGGGAAATTCCAACTTAAAAGAAGAAAGAATGCGATACATCACTATCTATTTCACCTTGGAATTGCCAAATGTCTGAGTTGGGTGCTCTGCAAATGGCCTCCCAACAACAGCAATTAATCTCAGATGGTAAGCTTGTAGCTTATAAAAGTTGCATTTAACCAATTAAAATTTTCAAAATAAACATAATAATATGGGAATACTGTATACAAGTTCAATATAAATTTATATACATGTAATGAGATTCAAGTAGCTCCATTCATTGTACATTTTTATAATTAGCATAAAGAAACTTGTGTTTTGCATGGAAACCACTTAGCATTCATTTTTAAATTCTATACTTCATACTTTCTGATTTAAAATTTTCAAAAAGAGAGCTCTGATTTTTGTCAAAGTTAAACATATAACTAACTTATGCTACAGCTGTAGGCCCAGTGACACAGAGCTGGTAAACAATACAGTTTTGTTGTTGTCATCTGACTGCCCATGTAACAATGAAGGGTCTGATTCTAGTTGTCATGGGACTCCTTATGCTGGATACAAGAAAGGTAATCACTGGAATTTAACATTACAAGTAAACAAAAGAAGTAAATAAAATAAATAGAAATGTATAAAATTAGTTTGAATGTTTGTATATCTCTATTCTATAAAAATATGATATTGAAATTGGCTCCAACATTTTTTTTTAGTTTTTTTTTTTAATTCGTTCACTGTAAATTAGGGTGACTGTTCTGTCATGCATATTCCTGCAAAGTTAGACCCTGTCATATTTTTGGATATTCATTAGAAGAAAATAAAGATAACCTAATAATTACAGGTGTTTTCAACTGTAACGTAATTGAAGATAATACTAATAACTCAAATGTACATACAATCAAAACAGATAACAGTGTAGAAAACCTCAAAATGCTACTTGAGAGCTGTAAATTAAGAAATGCGTGGCAAATTTGTAACCCATGTAAATCTTGTTTAACATATTATGATAAAAGAACAAAAAAATACAGTACTTTAGACTATATCTTTGTTTCTTGTGATCTCAAATGGACAGTAAAAAATATTCAGATATCAAAACCAGTAAAAAATCAAGGTGTAATTGATCATTTTGGCCTAAAAGCAACATTTCAATTAAATACAATGCAAAGAGGTCCAGGAATTTGGAAATTGAATAACAGTATTCTACATCAACAAAAATATATTGATTTAGTAAAAAAAACAATTAATAATACATTACAAAATAACACAAATATAAAATCATGGCAGATAATTTGGGAAATGATTAAAATCAATATAAAAGAAGCATCTATAGAATATTGTGTAAATGAGTCTATAACAAAGACAAAGGTACAGCAAGAGATTCAAAAACAGCTAGATTCAATCAATGAAAGTATCATTGACCTTGAAGCATGCAGCAATCTGCCAGATACATCTCTAGTACAGCTACAAAGATATAAAGAACATAAATCTGAACTTGAAAGCAAACAGCAAAGATTTTACAATGAAAAAGCAAAAGGATATGCTGTAAGAGCAAGAGTGAAATGGGTGAGAGAAGGTGACATACCATCAAAATATTTCTTATCTTTAGAAAAAGCAAGGCAGGCTAACAATGTTATTAGAAATGTCAGAGTTGGAGAAACTAATTACACTGGAACTCAAGCTATATCTGAACAAATTATGAAATTTTACTCAAAACTTTATGAGAAATCTGATATACCAATCAGTTTGATAAATAAATATTTGAATGATGTAAATTTACCAAACTATTTGACGACAGCTGATTGTAAAATGTGTGATTTAGATATTACTACTGAAGAAATACGAAAAACAGTTAACAGATTGAAACAAAATAAGTCACCAGGCATGGATGGCCTAACTAACGAATTTTATCAAACATTCTGGGATCAATTGGAAGCTACATATATGAATATGATAAAAGAATCTTTTGAAAAGAAAATTCTTCCAGATAGTACCAAAAAGGCTCTTCTAACCTTACTATATAAACAAGGCAATAATTCAATTTTGACAAATTATAGGCCTTTGAGTATAACCAATTGTGATTACAAGATACTGACTTTTGTATTAGCAAACAGATTACAAAAAGTTGAGAAACTTATTTCAAAGGATCAAAGTGGTTATATTAAAAAGAGATATATAGGCAACAGTACTAGACTGATTAATGATATAATAGAATACTGTGAGAATTGTAACCAACCAGGAGCAGTTATATGCCTTGATTTTCAAAAAGCATTCGATACTCTTGATTGGAATTTTATGTTTGGCTGTTTAAAAAAATTTGGCTTTGGCAAAAACTTTATAAAATGGATAAATATAATTTATAAAGAACCAACCTTTTGTATAAAAAATAATGGCTGGATCTCCAGTGAATTAAATATGCAAAGAGGGGTACGTCAAGGATGTGCCATTTCAGCCTTACTTTTTATAATTGCAGTCGAAATCTTATCAGTCAAAATAAAGCAATCTGAAAACATTGATGGAATTAAAGTTTTTGATGAAGTATCACATCTTATTCAATATGCAGATGATACAACTTTAACTTTAGCAGATGAGCAATCTATAACAAATGCCATGAAGCTTTTAAATGAATACTCAAGAATATCAGGTCTAAATTTAAATCTTCACAAATGTGCAGGGATCTGGCTTGGCTCCTTCAAAAACAATCCAGATATATACTCTGGGATAAGATTCACCAATCATCCTATTAAATGCCTCGGAATTTACATAGGAACAGACTATAAGGCATGCGAAGATTTAAATTGGGGTAAAAAGTTAAAAGAGATTGAGGATTTAACTCTTCAATGGAGAAAGCGAAAGCTCACTTTACAAGGTAAAATTACTGTGATTAATAATCTCCTTATTCCTAAAATGATTTATCCAATGACAGTCCTATATACGCCGCCAGAGGTTACAAAAAGAATTGAAAACATTATTTACGCATTTTTATGGGAAAAATGTCATAGGGTGAAAAAAACAATTGTAACTCAGCAGAATATAAATGGAGGTTTAAACATGATAGACATACAGTCAAAATTGTATGCACTGAAAGCAACATGGATTCCAAAATTTCTAAACAATAGAAATAGAATAGCCAACATTGTTAACATGTATCTAACTTCTATAAATTTGAATATGTCACTAATCTTGAGAACAACATTTCGTAAAAGTGATTCCTTTGATATTATTAAAAAGATACCAGTGTTCTATCAGCAAATCTTTATCTCCCTTAATGAATGTAAGACTATAAAACCAATAAACAATCTATCTAATTTTGAATTTTTGACACAACCTTTATGGGGAAACGAATATTTCAAATTTAAAAATAAACATTTATACTACAGAAATTGGATTGAGAGTAATATAATTTTTATCAAGGATCTATTTGACAAAAATGGTTTCTTTATTAGCGAAGAAAACCTATTAATTAAATTGAAAAACAAACAAAATTGGATGACAGAATATTTAACACTTAAAAAAATAATCAATAAACTAGCAAAACACAAATTTAATACCAAACAGGGCCAATTCATACAAACGTCTGCCTGTATGAAAACTAATTTCTGGGCAAAAGGAAATCTAATTCATCCAGAAAATATTAAAACAAAAGAAATTTATAATATTCTACTAAGTAAAAAATATGAAAAACCCTATGTTGAAAACATGTGGGAAAAACGACTTACAAACGAAGTTAATAATATTAACTGGGCAGAGGTGTATACCCAAAATTTTAAGTGTTTGAAATATAGTAAATTTACAGAGTTTAAGTTTAAAATTATACATAATGTTCTTCCATGTGGAAAGCAATTATGCCGTTGGAATAACAATTATAGTGGATTATGTGTTTATTGTGGTGAAGTGGAAAATATAACTCACCTTCTTTATGAGTGTTCTAGAATTAAAAATATTTGGCGTGTAGTCAGCAATTGTATGAAAACTAATATATTGTTAAAACATATTATAATTGGTTTTCAATTTAACAATGAAAACTATGTTTTGCAAAATAAAATTATTTGTATTGTAATAATATCCTATGCTATTTATAGTGTATGGTGTAAGTGCAATATAAACAATAAAAATTATAAAAATACTGATGTCAAAAGTAACATTAAGCAACAATTATCTTTTTATCTAGAGGTTTTTAAAAGCATCTTTGATAATCCAAGAAAGGAACACTTAAAATGTCTAGGAGAATGTATACTCTATCACTTGATTTGATCATTAATTTATTCAATGTGTATACATAATATGTGCTTGAATGTTTTAAAATATATAAAATGCATATATGTGTGGCCAAAAATATATAGATATTTTTCAGTTGATTTCTTATAAAGCATGCACACAAACCAGAGCATAAAAAATGAAAATGATTTTAGTGGATGGTATCTGTATTTGTACTAATCTCTCATTATTTCAATGTCACATCATACTGTGTATGATATGTTTGTTAGCAGTCTGATGGTGGGTTTGCTACCCTAGCCCACCCAGATGAAGCAGTTATTGTGAAAAAAGGGTAAATAAAATTATTTTGTAGCAAAAAAAAAAAAAAAAAAAAAAAAAAAAATATTCATTAGAAGATGTTCAGAGATTCACTGATCTTTTCAGGAAAAAGTGTTTATTCAGGCATAAGGGCTGTGATAATGTTCACCTAGTGAAGTCCATCACCCATTGCAAAGTGGAGCAATGTTTATATTAAAAAAATATAAAAAAGTAAAGGTGCTTAATACTTTCTTATTGCTTCTAGAGATTTAGAATGTGAAACCAACCAGTAAGAAATAATGTGATAGCCTAGGATTCTTTTGATGCAGTCCGATTTGACCTTGGGACCCCTCATTAAAGGCACACTTTAGGCACATTTTAGCTTGGGTGCTACAAAAAGTGTTTGGTGCATTGGTTTTATGATGTACTAGCTCTATTTGATTGTACATATGTATGCCATCAAATATTTCTTCAATGTAAGTGAATAAAAATAGCATGGTGTATTATATTTATGTATTTTTTCAAGTCATTCACACTTATTGCATTCTTTAATTTTTAAGTTCATATGACATAATTGATGCTGATATGGGACTATTTTGATCCCTTGGCTGTAAAGGGTTAATTATACATACAAGTTAATTTAAAAAAAATTATATTTGCAGTTCTGAACCTTTAGTTGTACAGGTGTCTTTTGTGATGTTTTTTTATTGATTAGAAATATGTGAGGATCACTTTGACATGGTAAATTCCAAGGCTTGGAATGGACAATCCATTATCATGGGAAATATACCAAAAGATTCCTGTCAATACCTGTGTACTGGTCGCTTTGTGAGTACCACTACTTGCATTTTTTACCCCACAGGAAAGGGCTGTTGGGGTATTGTTTTCACCCATGGTGGGCAGGCGGCGGGAAAGTCTGTCCAGTCTGTGTCTCAGAAACCATAAATTGTAGGAAGTAAAAACTTGGTAGAGACATTGGTTGGGGGTGTAGGGGTGCAATATCATTGTGTGACCTTGATTTGACCTTTGATCTTGCCAGAGTGACCTTGAGTGTGAAAATCTGGTCTGGCTAGATCTCAAAAACCATAAGCTGCAGGAAGTTGATACGTGGTAGGGACACTGGCGAGGGGGTGTAGGTGTGCAATGTCATGGTGTGACTTTGATTTGATCTGTGACTTTAACCTTGACCTTTAAAATCTTGACCCGGCTATATCTCGGAAACCATAAGGTGTGGGAAGTTATTACTTGGTAGGGACACTGGTTGGGGTTTGTAAGTGTGCAATGTCATGGTGTGACCTTGATTTGACCTTTGACCTTGTCGTAGTGACTATGAGTTTTAAAATCTTGCCCAGCCTATTTCTTGGATGCGTAAGATGTAGAAGGTTGACACTTGGTTAGGGGGTGTGGGTGTGCATCATCATGGCCTGGTCTCTACCTTGGACTCAGCAAAGTGTGTTCACCAACTGATTATTGTATGTACTTTTACATAATTGTGCTATTTCAATTGACAGCTATACTCCAATTAATAAATTCTACAGCTTCGTAATTCTTACGTTATTGATTAAATTAAATGCTGTTATATTGCTATTGAATTATCTTGTTTTAATACTTTATCTTTACATACATTTTCTTTCTTTTAGAAGTTATTTTCTCTACTTAAACATTATTTGGAGCTTTATATAACTGATACTGCTCTGAAAGTATCCCAAACTCTTTCACTACTTTTGTATCATGCTGTTGAAAACTATTTGTGGGTTACAGGCATCGCTAATGCTATTTTTGTTATCAGGGGACTACTTCAGGCCCATGCCGTGCTAAGTAATAAATTTTTTTAAAATTTAACAATAAAATACAGTGTTAAAGCCATTTTTTATTTTACCAAATAACCCAGTAAACATTAGAAACGTTTTAAAATGGTTTAAATAATGTTTCTTAAACCTATTTAAACTTTATCTTAAGGTTTTCTAAACATTTCTGAGCAAATGTTTATGCTGTAATGTTTAAAAAAATTTTTATAAACATTCTATATACAAACATTTTTACTAAAAACGTTTATTAAACATTTATAAAATAACTCAAGAAGCTAGGTTTGACTGGAAATGTTTTTTAAACATTTATAAAATAGCTAAAGTAATGAAGGTTATGCTAGAAATGTATTTCAAACATTCATCATGAAGTGTTTTATAAACAGTACACATAAAATGTTTAAAAACATTCAATTTGTTGATCAGATGTTTTAAAAACATTCTCTCAAAAACTTTTTTAAACCCATATTTTCAGAATGTTTATTAAACCTTCACCTTCAAACATGTCCAAACAAAGATGGTGGTGAGCAATAATAGGGGATTTTAGAGGACTTTGTCAAAATTTGCCCCACAAGCAATCCCTAAAAGTAAGAATTGAATTGGGACACAATTTTTAAGCCACTATCTTACAATTTAAGACATAAAAATAATATTTTCATTATTGAGCAACCTTAAAAAGATATTGAATATGACCTCTTACCCCATTATTATTCAGACATTAATAATAAGTTCATTTGTAACGTTTTTCTAACATTTATCATTAAACGTTTAATAAACGGTATATATAAATATTTTAAAAACATTACATTATAAATGGTTTTCGTACCCATCATTTTTTAACCTTTGCCAAATGTTTCCTATCAAACATTTGCAAAACCCAAAAATGTTTACTGGGAAGTAATTATATTTATCAATGGTAACAGCAATATTAAACTTTCTTTGGAGTTTCAAGTAACCATTAGAAAACTTTCATGTGTGAGAGTAAATCTCTATATTCACTCAAATTGTTTGCAAACTGGAAGGACCAGGTCACGCCAGTACAAAAATTGATTGTAATATTCAATATTGATATTGAACTCTAATTTAACTTTGCATATAGATGGATATTGTTTAAATATTGAATTTTGAATTTTGTTTAACACTGGAAAATGCACCATTTCAGTCACTTTAGTGCCTCATTTACCAAAAAATACTTAATATATTATAGAAAATTCATGAGTTTAACACAAGAAATCAAATGTGTTACTACTTACTGAGTAGTAAGTTAATACTGAGTAATGTTTTACTATTTGCTGAGTAATGGGCAGGGCTGGACATTAATTTTTCAGCATTTGTCGGTAGGGCAAATGGACTTCAGATTTCACCTGACCTGGGCCTGTATTTACAAAGATTCTTATTCTTAGATTTTATTGTGTTAATACGTCCTATCCAATGGACAATTGCTTTACCGGTCGACGCGACCGGACCTGCCAAACGCCAGAAAAAGATTTCAGATTTCACCTGACCTCTTAAGTGTCATTGCCTGTAGTTTGTTGGTCCATAAGTTATTACGCATGTCTTTAGATGATCATATTATAAGTTTAACTCAAATTAGATGACAATGGCAGCATTCAAATTAAATCATTGATCTGATTTAAAATACATTGAGACAAGACTCAAACAAATTAAAAAAAACATAAAAAAGTAATATTTTACCCAATTTTTGTTGCTTGAAGACTGCATTAAGTAATAAAATAAGTACTGGAATTATTTAACCTCTTTACAGGGGGATGTATGCATTGGCTTTGATATCTATGACTTTGGAGATTGCAGAATTAACCTGGCTGATCCCAACGGGATTTTAGTTGGTACTGTTGCTACTCAGTATACACGCAACAGGATCTGCAGTGAAGGTTGGTCTGGCCATTTTAAATCTTGTTAGATACACATGTTAACGTAAATTTAGAAAAATAAATAACAATTATAATCAGTTACTGTAACTTTTTTAGATCATAATAAGAATTTATAAAAGAAAATTTTACTGAGATATGGGTAAAATAATATTTAATATTTTATGAAAATAAAATGTTATAATTTTATTTTTTTTCAGAATGGGTGGAAGCAGATATTGTTTCAGTTTATGTGAACAGATGTAAGTATGTTTTGTTTAAATTATTGTTGTGTGAATTCAGTGCTGTGTGAGTGGAATAGCTCATTTCTCTTCTGGGTACTGATTAGAATAATGAATAAATCCAAATGAAATTGCTCCTGAATTGAATTTTAACAAGGAGAAGTCTAAAAGAGTGACCACTGAGAAAGAAGTTTAAAACTTAGCACAGTATCTTAAACCCTTCACCCACCATTGCTTTAATTTGAGTTATATAACAATGTCTTGAAATTTGTGGTCTTTGTGACAGACTTTCACTATTTAATTGAATCTGTTACAAAATTTATGCAAATATTGATTTTCTCATCAGCTGACCAAATCACTGACATGTTGTCATGGTCTTTTTGTTGCAAAATTGTCAGGTGGTGAATTACATGTTCTTTCGTGAAACTCAAATTTTTAATTATTATATCATATTGTTAAATTGACATCATAGCAGAGTAAAACTGTCTGTTCAGTTCATTAAATCTTTTAAAATTAATGTACAAGAAAATCCCTCTTTGCAGTACCTCAGTAATTTTATATTAACTTTATTCAGTATCAGCATTAAAGGAATTTGTATTTCTCATATAAAGTATTTCTATACAGACAGTGTAATTATATAGCCTGAAACTGACATCCTCTAAGGCACTTCGTGTTTAGAGATACTGAAAGGGGTTGTTATCAGGACATGCCAAGTGGTGATTGACTTTAGTTAGTTCATGGCATTGCAAATTTGAAAAGATAGGTCTCAATTTTACTGTCAAAAACTGAGAATGTTTCTTTGGAATCTAAGCTATATTAATCTGTACACATGATTTTGTTTTACTGAAGACTTCTTTTTAAACAAGCAAAAATATGCACCTTTCCTTGTATTCAATTAACTTTTCATATACCGTACTAATGTTTTTCAAATTTCTCCAGCAGTTGCCTCCAATCTAGGTTGTGACCATACAACGTGGCACATTGTGAAAATACTTTTTTGAAAGTTTGGAAAATGTTATTTATCTGAATATCATTCTAAATTACATTTAAATTCCATTACTACAGATCATAATATCCTTTCCCAACTTTGGTAATTTAGGTTGAATTTTTTTTCATACATATGTTATGCCCAATCGTTGAAATTGCCCACTTTGTGAAATAGGCAAGAATTTTACCCATTTCATGAAATAGGTAATTTATCTAGTATTTACTTGCCCATTTGGTGAAGTGGGCAAAAATTTAGTTGCCTACTTCATGAAATGGGTATTACCATGAATCAAAAATAAAGTTTCATGAGGGAAAGATAATTTATATCTTTAGTATTGTAACAAACACTAATTTACACTTTATTTTCATGTTTTGTATTTATAAAAATCAGCATTTTTTACTTCGCGAAACCCTATTGCAATGATACCTCTGGACCTACCTGGTTTGTGCAGAGGATAGGGATTAATTGCAATATACTACCTTTATATGTAACCTTTTACTACACATAAAATGAATTGCAAATGTTGCAAAAAGAGGCCAGCCCAGTTTGGATTTTTTCTGTCTATTATTAGAACATGCAGTTTACAGTAAAGCCTTGGATCTATGATGGAAGAATATACATTTGAAAAAAAAACACTATTTATTTACCTTTCTTTTTCTTTCTAACCTTTTGAAAAAAAAAGTTTCAAAATTTCTTACATATTTGAAGACTTTTTGTAAAGATAAATATTTTACAGTTGTACCATGAAAATAGATTACTGCTAAAAAGTAGATATTTAAATAATATACTACTATTAATTTTTATTAAATATATTAATTGCATTCATATCACTACAAAATAGATATAACATATTTAAAACAGAAAGATGGCATTTACTTACTTTTTGTGTACCTTTTGTCTTTTGAAATAACACAGCCTCAATTTTGCATACATAATTATAGACCTTCTTTTAATATAATACAAAACACCAGGTTTTTTAAGGATTAAAACAGTTTATCCTGAATGCTGGTGTTCCACTGGAGCCGACCGGTCATTAACTATGTAATTTTTGATAGTCAGGACCAATCTTTACAACGTCAGTTAGGGTCGGTTGTAGTTTCCTGGCCTGTCGGGGAGAGTCGGTGAAATATCAAACATCTTTGATATTTCTACGACCGTTGCCGACCCTTGTAACAGACCCTAATTTCATCCACATAGCAACAGGCCTGTCGGTTAACTTAACGGCCTGTTGGTTATACTTCCAGGTTTGTCTGTATCACTTCCAAGCTTGTCCTAACAGGAAGCCGGCTTGTCTTTTGCAACTTAAGTACTACCCATTTGCAGTCCATATCCAGCATGATGTGAGGTGAAAATCTGACAAAACATTATGTCAGGAATGACCAAAAACAGTGCAAGTGATCGTAATTTTGAAGTTAACAAATAGAAAAGGTCCACGTGTATGCTGTAAATAATTGAGAAACCTGAAAAAGTGTTTTATTTGGTCACATGATAATCAAATTCTCAGCCTATTTCACCAGAGTAATTTAAAAGGACAGTGAACAGACTATTTGGATCCCATCACAAGATATTTTTCCCACTGTAAAACCCATAAGCACTTTTTGGGAAAAAAGAGGATCAAGTGTTGACCAATCAACAAATCTAAAACTAGGTCACCAGTAAATATTTGGATTCAATCACGTGACCAGAACTACAGCAAGCTTATTACCTTCACGAGAATAGGGTCTTTCCCAGAAGGTCGAAATTGGAGCATAAAAAGCAGCAACAAGCAGAAGGTTTTCATTGTCACGTGAGAGATTGTCAGAAGCACTTTCTTTCCACAGGATATAAAATTTTTAATGAAAATTTTACATTTTAAATGGCTTTTTCATTCATAAATTGAAGCAGACATACATCGACTTATTTCTTGTATCATATTAAGGCAAAAACCTGAAAACTATAATTAAAATAACAAAAAAGTAAAGTTGGACGTTTAGGCCAGCCTTGACCTAGTTTCAGATTTGTTTATTGGTCGACACTTGATACTCTTTTTTCCCAGAAATTCATCAAAGACTGTACTAGCAACACCGACTGCACGTCTGGTCGTGGTGATTCTGTATATTTCTCCTGTCTGTTTGTCAGTATGGCTTGTCGGGACTTGATATGGCTTGTCTGTTAGGGGTTTAGGGCTTGTCCTGGTAGTTTCCAGACCAGTCCTGTACAAAACATCCTGACCCCAAGGCAGGTCGGCCTCTAGATCCAGACAAGCCTGGATGTATCACGTCCTGTTGGGGAGGTGCAACTGACCCGGACTTTTCCCACCCTTTTTTGTTAATTTTTGTCCCCGACTTTTGCAGCTCACCCTAGAGCTGCAGGGTCAGCTCCAGTGGAACACCAGCATTAAATTTATATTTATCCTTGCATCAGTATCACAGATTGATACTTGAACATTGCTGCACATTGGTCCTGGGGCTTTATTTACAAAAGGGATAAGCTCAGGTTGAGCCAAAATCAGCTCAAGTTGAACCAAATATTGGATCAGAATCAAGTTTTATTCACTGAAACATTGAGCGTATTAGGATCAAATATGGCCGAACATTTAAATTTGTTGGAAAAGAGCCAAAAATAATCTCAACTTCCGGATTAGTTAATCTGTATCTGTGAATACCAGTTTGAGCCAATTCTCAGTTGATCAAAGTTTAATCAATAGTTAAGCTTAGCCTAGTTTTCGCTAAGCTTGATCCACCTTTGTGAATATGGCCCCAGACTTTTAATATTAATATTAAAAGCTCTCAGTTGCTGATACCCAATCAAATTCAATGATTTTGTTAATTTTAATCTTCTGTGTCTCTGTAATTTCAGACTGTATGGTGGGTATAACACACGACCAAGTAGACAATCCACTGAATCTGACAGCCTATGGGATTTCAGTGAAAGACACCTCATTTCTCACAGTGCGTTTTAATCCCTGGTCCTGTGGTACGAATGCAGTGCATCTGTACCAGTATGACACCATCTGGTCTAGAAGAGCTTTCAGTCTTTTATTCAACCAACCTACGAATTACGTTCAGCTGTGGCAGCACAAAGACAGCCACTTCACCAAGCAGTGGTATTATGTACCAGACCTGATGACCCTGTGTTTTGGCACCTTTTGGATGAGTTGGAAGTTCGACACTTTTAAATTTGGTAAGTATAGTGCTAGTTTCAGGATTGAAATGCTTTCCTAATTTATTTTCAGTATCTACTTTGACTTTGCATATCTGATTAGAGTAAGAAATCTAAAATTCGCCAGAAATCTAAAATTCGCCACCTCTAAAACCTTAGTTAATTTCATGAAGAAAATGATGCTTTGTCTTCAAAAAATTGTATATTTTAGTCCAAATAGCCTTGATTTACTATACATTCAACAAATCTCACCTCAATTCATTTATTTTAATAGTATTTCCACGTGTGGCAAATTTCATATATGTGGCGAATTTTAGATTTCTTACTCTACCTCCATCAAAGAGGTATTATTTTTATGACTGGTTATTTGTCTATTTGTTTCTCAGGATATTTGGCGCAGATACTACTGGTTGAAAATTCATGAAAAAAAATCAGATTGGCCTTGGTCCAACTTCAATCCCATTAAGTTTTAAGAGTGATCTTGATCACCTTCTGGCTATAAAAGAAATCTGGATTTTCCCACTTATTTATTATTATGTATCTTAGGGAGTTCTGCACTCTCTGAGAGCTCTTGTTTAATATTAAGCTATAAAATGCATAAGTTGACATATTCAAGCCAACGTTTCTCTAATATCATCACTTGTTTTGGAATAGAATTAGAATGGTTTACTTGTAAGCTTTGTTATACTTGTAGTAATAGCGGAGAATTGCAATAAAATTTGTTCACCAGTGTAACATTCCAGAACTTTTGATAAATTAGTTAACCAGCAAGAAGAAGTCCCACAAATTATTTACCCTGATTTACTTAGAATTTTCACATTGTGCAGAGGATGTGTTTTAACTGTTTTTGTACACTATGCAGCAGATCATTTTAGACAAGAGTACCTTTTGGAGTTAAATCACAGTTATTTGTTAATATTTATTTCTTTTTGTTGCAACAGTAGAAGTAAATTCACCAGTTACATAATTATGTTTTGGTTAACAATAAATCATCATTTGTAGGGTCAGAATAAATCCATTCCAACCCAATTTACAACAGTATTCAATATTTCAGGCAGAGGTCTTATACTATTGACCCATTTTTTTCCTTTACAAGTTTACTTCAAATCAGCAGGTGGACAATTTGTCTGGTGATCAATTATTCCTTTGAATCAATAACAATAATTTAGTATAAATATATATAAATATGCAAGGGTTTTTACCCAATAGCTTATACAGCTAAAGGGTACCATTTTATGAAAAGCAGGAAATATCATGTTCAGACTGTATCTCAGAAGAAGTTCATATATGATGGGGAAGTTGGCTAGGGGATGTGGATGTGCTTGGATGACTCCAAGCTTTAAATTTTTGTCTGGCCTATATCTTGGAAACTGTGAGTTTATACTTGGTAGGGATATTGGTTGAGTGATGTAGGTGTGCCAAATCATTATGTGACCTTTGTCTTTTGACCGTGCCATAGTGACATTTAACAGTTGGTGATATCTTTGTACTTTTCCGCCTCTTATATATCATGGTGTCCCATGCTATTTGTTGTGGTGTATGGGCTTCCCTGATGCTGTTTTCAAATTATTTCGTGCAGTTTTCATTTTAAAATAACAAAATTGTCACAGCTTTGTATTTTTGTTTAATTTGTCAATTGGGTTTAATCCTGTCTTAAGTCCTTAATGAAATAAATGATTAATTCTTTATGTAAATTACAGGTGTTGGTGGAGTGTATGATGAAGATACCATACTTGCTAGCTTTGATATACATATTGATATAGCTGTGAACCATGTTGGTATTTGGGCTGGAGAAAATCTGTATTACTTCCCTAGAGGTTAGTTACACATTCTATCACATCACATCAAAACTCAGCCAGCAGGAAATGGCAATGAACATTTTACTGATTTAAGCGCATATTTTACCTTTTTTTTTGTCAACAAAATAATAAAATTGCTGAATAAACCATCGCAGAATAACTTAATAATTATTGTGCATCACGAATTTTGATTATGTTTCTTTCTACCTGTATAAAATATATTCTCGTTTACATTTCTATACATTTCGCAGAATCTTCATGTCATCCATTAAAATTAGAGAATGTGACCAGTACATACAGTTTGTATTGCTCCTTCATTGTGAAATGTATCGAGGGTCATGAATTACTGAATGGTGACACGTCGTATCACACTGAATGTCTGCTTAATGGAACCTGGTCTCGTGTGGAAGACTGTGCAAGTAAGTTCAGAGATGTGAACACCTCCACTGGTTTTATATGTAAACACATAGTGAAATGACAAGAAAGTATGTCTGTTGATTGTTAATTTTTACCCCATAGCCCTTGAGGTGTCCAGATGGGTGGGTGGGCGGCGGGAAAAATTTTGTCTGGGCTGTATCTCAGAAACCAGGTGTAGGAAGTTGATACTTGGTAGGGACATTGGTTGGGAGATGTAGATGTGCAACATCATGGTGTGACCTTGATTTGACCTCTGACCTTGCCATAGTGACCTTGAGTTTGAAACTAATTATGAAACCCCAAATCTGATTCTACTTATATCTAACTTCAGACTTCCACTCAGTCATCTAAAATGGGCAAAAAACTAGACATAATGCTTGGTGAGGTATGATCATATTTTGAGATTTATGAAACAGAAAATGTTATTAATATTGTGTCAACAAGCTGGCAGTTCCATGTTTTGTAGTTTTATAAAAATTAGCATTGATCCAAGCATTTCTAGTTTGTAGTTGATATTTACTTTAGTTCTCAATAGTGTATTCTTTTGATTAATGCATGCAAGATCAGTGTTTCATATATTGTTTTTTTTTCAATGACCACATTATATACTATCTGCCACTGTGGCCTAGCGGTTAACACACTTGTCTAGGAACTCAGAGGACGTGGGTTCAAACCCAGGTACAGGCCAATACATAGTGGCTCGGATGACCACTTAAAATGGCGGTCCTCTGTCATTGGGTCCTATCCCCAGTGGCAGGCTAAAGAACCTCAAGGACATTGATAAATGGTCAGCCTGGAGCCTCTATCTTCCAATTAGGGGAATGTCAGTTACTTGTGAATTGGGGCTGTCCTTGTGCAGTCAATTGGTTAAATAGCGCTTTGAGTCCTCTAGTATATGGAGATATTGCGCTGAGTATAAATACACAATACAATACTATTAGATTAAATAAGCTCATTAAGCTGGTGGCAGTCTGATAGTTTAATAATCTATTGGGCCAAGCATAACCAGTTTATACTATTGCATCATTTTAAGAAAAAAAGTTTATGATATTGCGAAGTTGATGCATTTAGAGTTCTATATCTGCAAAAACTGATGCATGCTGATGTATAACTTATCACTTGTTGGACAAAGCTCATAGAATCTTTTTCACAGATTAAAAGGGGCATAATTTATGAAGGTATATTATTATTGTATAATTATTATATACTTTAGTTTTTTGTAACAGCAAAGTCCAACATGAGCACCTGTCTCTACAGCAAATGTACTGGCATTAGATGAGTGTGAATATTCAAATTAATTGCTATGTATACATTGGTGAGTTTATTTGACATGAATTTAAATGCTGTCTGACCTCTCGACATTGACCTGTTAATGCTATGATGCTGATTGTCTGTATTGCAGTGAAAATATGCAGGAATTTCACAGTAGAAAATTCTAACATTACAAATGTGAACAAAAATTATGGTAACAACATCACAGTACAGTGCAATCCTTTCCACAGTGTGGCTGAGATAGATGGTGCTACAAACTACAGTACTTCCTGCAAAAGTGACAAAAAGTTTGACCCGATCTACACATGTATACGTTAGTATTCTCCTGTTGACATTTTTTGTGGTTTTTGTGGTTTGTCTTTAAGTTAACCTTATGACTTGGACGGTTGGACCTATATTCTCATTCTAAGAAAAGTAGTCAAAGAATAAGAAAAAAAAATCAAAGAATAACAACTTTTAAAATTGCCTAGAACTATATTTTTTCACTTTTTCATAAATAAAACATTCAATCTTATAAAGAAATAAAAAAATTATTTTTAGGCGGGTTGCGTGTAACCAACCCGCCTATTAGATTGATGTGTCTGACGTCCGTCTGTCCGTCTGTCTGTCCGTCCGTCAACATTTCCGCTTCCGGACTCTAACTCGAAAAAGCTTTGTCCGATCGAATTCAAACTTGACAGGGAAATAGATCTCCATCACAGCTAGGTTCCTTTCGAAATTGGTGTAATTCTGTCTGTTCGTTTATCCGTTTTTTATCAGTTTGTCTGTCTGTCAAAATTTCCATTTTCGGACTCTAACTCGAAAACGGTTTGTCTAATCGAATTCAAACTTGACAGGGAGATAGATCACCATCATAGCTAGGTGACTTTCAAAATTTGTGTAGTTCTGTCTGTTCATTTGTCTGTGTTTTGTCCGTTTGTCTGTCCATCAAAAATTTCCATTTTCGGACTCTAACTCGAAAACGGTTTGTCTAATCGAATTCAAACTTGACAGGGAGATAGATCACCATCATAGCTAGGTTACTTTCAAAATTTGTGTAGTTCTGTCTGTTCGTTTGTCTGTGTTTTGTCCGTCAAAAATTTCAGTTTCCAGACTCTAACTCGAAAACAGTGTGTCCAATCGAATTCAAACTTGGCAGGGAAATAGATCACCATCATAGCTAGGTTCCTTTTGAAATTGGTGTAATTCCGTCTGTTCGTCCGTTTGTCCGTCAACATTTCCGCTTCTGGACTCTAACTCGAAAACGCTTTGTCCAATCGAATTCAAACTTGACAGGGAGATACATCACCATCATAGCTAAGTTGCTTTCGAAATTGGTGTAATTCCATCCTTTGTCCGTTTATAGCATAGATACAATTATGTAACCTAGATTACAAGTTTTACATTTCTTAGCATGTCTAACACATCCACCTTAACTGGGTGACCTTACATTTCTTTCCTTGTTTCTAAATGTAATTACAGCAGTCACTAACCTTATTGCTGCCTGCGCAACCCACCTTTGGGGGCATCTTTGACCCTCTTGTTTTTTACTTTTATTATTTATAATGCTGCTCTTGTATTGAATTTGTCATTATTTTTAGAGTTCTAAAATTCTCATTATTTAAAGAATTGTCATTCTTTAAGAATAAGAAGCTATAATTTGTATCAGTTGTACATAAAGCACTGTGAGGCTCTGTTCAGTCCAGTCTCCAGCAACAACAAACTATGTATACCAGGAATTTAACCTTGCTTAAGGCTCAAATTTGTACCATATCTTTTTCAATTGTGTACACATGTATTGGGTATTCATAAAGCACACATACAAAATGGTAAACTTGGTGGAAAACCCCCTTAAGGGATCAGATATTTATTTCTACTTAAAAGTCATTTCCTCTAAACAGTAATCTGTTTTGGGGTCTGGCTGCAAATTGACATTTGTTATTTGTTCAGCTTTCCCATGCTGACATTTGAACACAGTAATGAATTACTGTGGAAGCTGAATTGGACTTTATTATCACTTTATTGCGTGAGATAGCTGGGCAATTAGTTCTGTCAGTTGTACCATTGTTCTTTTCAGCTCTTCCATGCTATAATCTAACAGTAGATCACAGTAATGCCACATTAATAGAGGCAGAATGGTACACAAACCTCACTGTGATGTGTGAGGTAGGGTATGAACTGGATGATGGCAACACTTCCTTTACTACCATGTGTTTGACCAATCGCACGTGGACACACAATCTGACTTGTAATGGTAAGGCAATCTTTGATGCATTTTAAGATCCAAAGTGTGTGCATCAAATGTAACTTGTTATTGTCAATGTATAATTTTTACATGTATTTTGTTCAAGCCTTATCTGTTTTACCATGTTACTTTGATTATAAGATATTGTCATCACATTTTTACTTTTGTGATAAATGCTATTAAAATTTATTTAATCTGTGGCATAATTTCAGTGAATTTTGCATTTTTTGTTCAATATTGAAGGGGCTGCTCCAGTAACAAATTTCCTACACTGTGTCGAACATTTTCTTTTTGATTTTTTTAACACACAAATATTATATAATAATGAAATAAATAAAACAATACATTTTTCAAGATGCACTACACATTATCATCACAAAGACAACATAATCATCACAATTCTGTTTTCCCCTATTTTTAGCAAAAGTATGTGCCAATTTAACAGTGGACCATTCTAATACAGCCAATATATCTGGGTGGTATGGACTTGAACCAGTACTTGTGACCTGCAATGTGGGCTATAGGGGACCATCAGAAAAGCAGTCATTTTACACTTCTTGTAATGCATCTGGACTGTGGGAAATCACAGAGCCGTGTCACAGTATGTTGCAGTAAATTGTTATAGTAGAGTATTTGTTCAAAATCTGGGGATCAGATTGTTCAAATTCAGCATTCACGAACCAGTGAACAAATTTATAACCCAGGGGTCAACTTTTATAAATTTAGCATTCAGGATGTCAATTTATAAAGTAGTCAGAAACCAGTGGTCAAATGAACAGATTTTAGACACCAGAGATTTGATTTACAAATATTCAGAATCAAAGAGCCAGATTGTTTAATGAATGTAGAATTAAGGGGCTAACTAGATTAACTAAAATTTAGAATCTAGAAGCCAGATTAATAAATGTTACACTAATTTCATTCTAAAATATTTAAGTTTTAGTATTTAAAATACATAAAGTGTGGTACATAGGCAGTCTTTGACTCAATGCCAGTGCAAAACTGACTTCACTGTAAAATGTTTAAGTTTTAACATTTAAAATACAAAAACTGTGGTGCATAGGCAGGCTTAGAATTTTTTTTCACTAATTAAATTCTAAGCCATGCAAACCTAAATTATTCTGAATACCCCTATTGACCTTTTGCATCGACGTCAGTCTGTGACGTCAGGGTGACATTTTCAGTAAACTACATCCATTTTGAACGGCAAAAATACGGATTATTAGTGCTGTACTTTGACCAAAATTAAACTTTTGCCTTTGTTATCATACATTTTAGTTCTGTAAAAGGAATATAATTCTAAATAATTATATTTCCTTAATCAAAGCAGAACTTTTGAAAATATATTATTTGGTCTTTAATTATGTCCACCCCCCTGGGGGGTGGATATATTATTTTTGCTTTTTTCGCCGTCCGATGTCCGATGTCCGATGTCCGATGTCCGATGTCCGGCGTCCGGCGTCCGGCGTCCGATGTCCGGCGTCACGCATGGTTTCCGCTCATTTAAAGGAAAAGTATTAGAGCTATTGTCACCAAATTTGGTATGCAGGCTTATTGGGTCAGTAGCTTGCTTGGGATTGCTTTTGGCTGTTGTACCTCTTTTGCTTACTGAGTAATACTTAAGTACAGCTATTTTCAGTACCCATTGGTTTCCGTGCATTTAAGCCAAAATAATTAAAGATATTTTACTACAATTTTGAATACAAGATTGTTATGTCCATAGCTCGCTTGGTATTGCATTTGGGACTGATAGCTTTGTCAGTACATGAGTAATAGCCATTTAGGTACTTCATTGTGTATTTTCAGTACTACTTTTGAGTAATTTGCTTCTATCTCCTTAACCGTGCGAGATAGAGCGATTTCGGCAAAATTTTCGACCCGCAGGGTATCTGAGGAGTGTACTCTTTGCAATTTTCAAAAAATTTTCCCCTCCCCAAAAATGGCGGCCATTTTGAATTTTCGAATTTTTGCCAAAAATGGCAAAACACAAATTTGCTTCTATCTCCTTAACCGTGCGAGATAGAGCGATTTCGTCGAAATTTTCGACCCACAGGGTATCTAAGGAATGTAATATTTGCAATTTTCCAAAAATTTTCCCCTCCCCAAAAATGGCGGCCATTTTGAATTTTCGAATTTTTGCCAAAAATGGCAAAACAAAAATTTGCTTCTATCTCCTTAACCGTGCGAGATAGAGCGATTTCGTCGAAATTTTCGACCCACAGGGTATCTAAGGAATGTAATATTTGCAATTTTCAAAAAAATTTCCCCTCCCCAAAAATGGCGGCCATTTTGAATTTTCGAATTTTTGCCAAAAATGGCAAAACACAAATTTGCTTCTATCTCCTTAACCGTGCGAGATAGAGCGATTTCGGCAAAATTTTCGACCCACAGGGGATCTAAGGAATGCAATCTTTGCAATTTTCCAAAAATTTTCCCCTCCCTAAAAATGGCGGCCATTTTGAATTTTCGAATTTTTGCCAAAAATGGCAAAACACTAATTTGCTTCTATCTCCTTAACCGTGCGAGATAGAGCGATTTCGGCAAAATTTTCGACACACAGGGTATCTAAGCAATGCAATCTTTGCAATTTTCAAAATATTTTCCCCTCCCCAAAAATGGCGGCCATTTTGAATTTTTGCCAAAAATGGCAAAACACAAATTTGCTTCTATCTCCTTAACCGTGCGAGATAGAGCGATTTCGTCGAAATTTTCGACCCACAGGGTATCTAAGGAATGCAATCTTTGCAATTTTCCAAAAATTTTCCCCTCCCCAAAAATGGCGGCCATTTTGAATTTTCGAATTTTTGCCAAAAATGGCAAAACACAAATTTGCTTCTATCTCCTTAACCGTGCGAGATAGAGCGATTTCGTCGAAATTTTCGACCCACAGGGTATCTAAGGAATGTAATATTTGCAATTTTCAAAAAATTTTCCCCTCCCCAAAAATGGCGGCCATTTTGAATTTTCGAATTTTTGCCAAAAATGGCAAAACACAAATTTGCTTCTATCTCCTTAACCGTGCGAGATAGAGCGATTTTGTCGAAATTTTCGACTCACAGGGTATCTAAGGAATGCAATCTTTGCAATTTTCCAAAAATTTTCCCCTCCCCAAAAATGGCGGCCATTTTGAATTTTCGAATTTTTGCCAAAAATGGCAAAACCCAAATTTGCTTCTATCTCCTTAACCGTGCGAGATAGAGCGATTTCGTCGAAATTTTCGACCCACAGGGTATCTAAGGAATGTAATATTTGCAATTTTCAAAAAAATTTCCCCTCCCCAAAAATGGCGGCCATTTTGAATTTTCGAATTTTTGCCAAAAATGGCAAAACACAAATTTGCTTCTATCTCCTTAACCGTGCGAGATAGAGCGATTTCGGCAAAATTTTCGACCCACAGGGGATCTAAGGAATGCAATCTTTGCAATTTTCCAAAAATTTTCCCCTCCCCAAAAATGGCGGCCATTTTGAATTTTCGAATTTTTGCCAAAAATGGCAAAACACAAATTTGCTTCTATCTCCTTAACCGTGCGAGATAGAGCGATTTCGTCGAAATTTTCGACCCACAGGGTATCTAAGGAATGTAATATTTGCAATTTTCAAAAAAATTTCCCCTCCCCAAAAATGGCGGCCATTTTGAATTTTCGAATTTTTGCCAAAAATGGCAAAACACAAATTTGCTTCTATCTCCTTAACCGTGCGAGATAGAGCGATTTCGGCAAAATTTTCGACCCACAGGGGATCTAAGGAATGCAATCTTTGCAATTTTCCAAAAATTTTCCCCTCCCTAAAAATGGCGGCCATTTTGAATTTTCGAATTTTTGCCAAAAATGGCAAAACACTAATTTGCTTCTATCTCCTTAACCGTGCGAGATAGAGCGATTTCGGCAAAATTTTCGACACACAGGGTATCTAAGCAATGCAATCTTTGCAATTTTCAAAATATTTTCCCCTCCCCAAAAATGGCGGCCATTTTGAATTTTTGCCAAAAATGGCAAAACACAAATTTGCTTCTATCTCCTTAACCGTGCGAGATAGAGCGATTTCGTCGAAATTTTCGACCCACAGGGTATCTAAGGAATGCAATCTTTGCAATTTTCCAAAAATTTTCCCCTCCCCAAAAATGGCGGCCATTTTGAATTTTCGAATTTTTGCCAAAAATGGCAAAACACAAATTTGCTTCTATCTCCTTAACCGTGCGAGATAGAGCGATTTCGTCGAAATTTTCGACCCACAGGGTATCTAAGGAATGTAATATTTGCAATTTTCAAAAAATTTTCCCCTCCCCAAAAATGGCGGCCATTTTGAATTTTCGAATTTTTGCCAAAAATGGCAAAACACAAATTTGCTTCTATCTCCTTAACCGTGCGAGATAGAGCGATTTTGTCGAAATTTTCGACCCACAGGGTATCTAAGGAATGCAATCTTTGCAATTTTCCAAAAATTTTCCCCTCCCCAAAAATGGCGGCCATTTTGAATTTTCGAATTTTTGCCAAAAATGGCAAAACCCAAATTTGCTTCTATCTCCTTAACCGTGCGAGATAGAGCGATTTCGTCGAAATTTTCGACCCACAGGGTATCTAAGGAATGTAATATTTGCAATTTTCAAAAAAATTTCCCCTCCCCAAAAATGGCGGCCATTTTGAATTTTCGAATTTTTGCCAAAAATGGCAAAACACAAATTTGCTTCTATCTCCTTAACCGTGCGAGATAGAGCGATTTCGGCAAAATTTTCGACCCACAGGGGATCTAAGGAATGCAATCTTTGCAATTTTCCAAAAATTTTCCCCTCCCCAAAAATGGCGGCCATTTTGAATTTTCGAATTTTTGCCAAAAATGGCAAAACACAAATTTGCTTCTATCTCCTTAACCGTGCGAGATAGAGCGATTTCATCGAAATTTTCGACCCACAGGGTATCTAAGGAATGTAATATTTGCAATTTTCAAAAAAATTTCCCCTCCCCAAAAATGGCGGCCATTTTGAATTTTCGAATTTTTGCCAAAAATGGCAAAACACAAATTTGCTTCTATCTCCTTAACCGTGCGAGATAGAGCGATTTCGTCGAAATTTTCGACCCACAGGGTATCTAAGGAATGCAATCTTTGCAATTTTCCAAAAATTTTCCCCTCCCCAAAAATGGCGGCCATTTTGAATTTTCGAATTTTTGCCAAAAATGGCAAAACCCAAATTTGCTTCTATCTCCTTAACCGTGCGAGATAGAGCGATTTCGTCGAAATTTTCGACCCACAGGGTATCTAAGGAATGTAATATTTGCAATTTTCAAAAAAATTTCCCCTCCCCAAAAATGGCGGCCATTTTGAATTTTCGAATTTTTGCCAAAAATGGCAAAACACAAATTTGCTTCTATCTCCTTAACCGTGCGAGATAGAGCGATTTCGGCAAAATTTTCGACCCACAGGGGATCTAAGGAATGCAATCTTTGCAATTTTCCAAAAATTTTCCCCTCCCCAAAAATGGCGGCCATTTTGAATTTTCGAATTTTTGCCAAAAATGGCAAAACACAAATTTGCTTCTATCTCCTTAACCGTGCGAGATAGAGCGATTTCATCGAAATTTTCGACCCACAGGGTATCTAAGGAATGTAATATTTGCAATTTTCAAAAAAATTTCCCCTCCCCAAAAATGGCGGCCATTTTGAATTTTCGAATTTTTGCCAAAAATGGCAAAACACAAATTTGCTTCTATCTCCTTAACCGTGCGAGATAGAGCGATTTCGGCAAAATTTTCGACACACAGGGTATCTAACCAATGCAATCTTTGCAATTTTCAAAATATTTTCCCCTCCCCAAAAATGGCGGCCATTTTGAATTTTTGAATTTTTGCCAAAAATGGCAAAACACAAATTTGCTTCTATCTCCTTAACCGTGCGAGATAGAGCGATTTCGTCGAAATTTTCGACCCACAGGGTATCTAAGGAATGTAATATTTGCAATTTTCAAAAAATTTTCCCCTCCCCAAAAATGGCGGCCATTTTGAATTTTCAAATTTTTGCCAAAAATGGCAAAACACAAATTTGCTTCTATCTCCTTAACCGTGCGAGATAGAGCGATTTCGTCGAAATTTTCGACCCACAGGGTATCTAAGGAATGCATTCTTTGCAATTTTCCAAAAATTTTCCCCTCCCCAAAAATGGCGGCCATTTTGAATTTTCGAATTTTTGCCAAAAATGGCAAAACACAAATTTGCTTCTATCTCCTTAACCGTGCGAGATAGAGCGATTTCGTCGAAATTTTCGACCCACAGGGTATCTAAGGAATGTAATATTTGCAATTTTCAAAAAAATTTCCCCTCCCCAAAAATGGCGGCCATTTTGAATTTTCGAATTTTTGCCAAAAATGGCAAAACACAAATTTGCTTCTATCTCCTTAACCGTGCGAGATAGAGCGATTTCGGCAAAATTTTCGACCCACAGGGGATCTAAGGAATGCAATCTTTGCAATTTTCCAAAAATTTTCCCCTCCCCAAAAATGGCGGCCATTTTGAATTTTCGAATTTTTGCCAAAAATGGCAAAACACTAATTTGCTTCTATCTCCTTAACCGTGCGAGATAGAGCGATTTCGGCAAAATTTTCGACGCACAGGGTATCTAAGCAATGCAATCTTTGCAATTTTCAAAATATTTTCCCCTCCCCAAAAATGGCGGCCATTTTGAATTTTCGAATTTTTGCCAAAAATGGCAAAACACAAATTTGCTTCTATCTCCTTAACCGTGCGAGATAGAGCGATTTCGTCGAAATTTTCGACCCACAGGGTATCTAAGGAATGTAATCTTTGCAATTTTCAAAAAATTTTCCCCTCCCCAAAAATGGCGGCCATTTTGAATTTTCGAATTTTTGCCAAAAATTGCAAAACACAAATTTGCTTCTATCTCCTTAACCGTGCGAGATAGAGCGATTTCGTCGAAATTTTCGACCCACAGGGTATCTAAGGAATGCAATCTTTGCAATTTTCCAAAAATTTTCCCCTCCCCAAAAATGGCGGCCATTTTGAATTTTCGAATTTTTGCCAAAAATGGCAAAACACAAATTTGCTTCTATCTCCTTAACCGTGCGAGATAGAGCGATTTCGTCGAAATTTTCGACCCACAGGGTATCTAAGGAATGTAATCTTTGCAATTTTCAAAAAATTTTCCCCTCCCCAAAAATGGCAGCCATTTTGAATTTTCGAATTTTTGCCCAAAATGGAAAAACACAAACTGGCCTTAACCGTGCGAAATAGAGTTATTTTGTTGAAATTTTCGACCCATAGGGTATCTAAGAAATGTACTCTTGGCAATTTTCAAAAAAATTTCCTTTTCCCAATAATGGCGGCCATTTTGAATTTTCAAATTTTTGCCAAAAATAGAAAAACAGGAATTGGCTTCTATCTTCTTAACCGTGCAAGATAGAGTGATTTCGTCAAAATTTTCAACCCAACCAATGCAAAAAGGCATGAAGCTGAAATAAATTACATCTACACTATCAAATATTTAAGCATCATTGATATATTTTACAAATGAAACAGGGTCTTGTAAGACTACTGTACAATTTGGGCAAAAGGTTCATGGGTGGACATTACACATGATAATGTGTGTTCTTCTATGCTATCCTGTTTCTATTCGCATCTACTATCAACAGGGCGGCCTATTTCTAGTTACAAATTTGACATTTTATTGGAACTTTTGTCAATTTTATTGGCAATTGTTGAACATTTACAAAATATACTGTATATCTAAAATACACAACTTTTAAATGATGATTTCTCTTTGAATATTTTGTCTAGTGTCATTCTGTAAAAAGTATATTGATGCGAAGGAAATCAACATCCTGGTACAATGAAAATGAGGATTTCTTCTATTGCCTGACATTTTTATATTTGCCTGTATTTAAAACCCCCTATACATAAAAACAGATGTTTTGAATTTTACTGAAAGTTCTATGCACTATATCTGAACAATCCTTCATGGTAATGTTATTTTATAAACAGTAGCAGATAGGCCACTGCTTGTACTTTTATGTGTGTAATCTTGAAGTCAAAACAATGCATATTTATTTCATTATTAATTTATAAAATAAGGTATATCTTTCTATATATCCCATGTGTTTTACACAGATGTGCTAGTTCGAGCGTGATGTTTTGTCCTCCAAATTATAATATGTAACAATGTGATGTAAGAAGCAAAAACTCAATACTTCCCATTGTTACTGAAACAGATTCTGGTGTCTTTGCTCGTCACATACATATTTGTTCAATACAGGAGTATCTTTGAAAAGTTGCAGGTTAAACAAGCAAATGACATAAAGGGGACATAAGACCCAGACTGTGTCCTTTGTATTGATAGTATAGTGGAATTTCCAATATCCACACAATTTTATTTAAAAAATTCTGGAAGTAATTTTAAATTGCAGTCATGAATGCAGCTTCAGGTACTAAGTGGTTATAGTGCAGAATGATCACAATTATTACGTAATAATATGATGATGAATATATTTTTCTTCCATTACAGAAGTGAGCTGTGGTATTGCTCCAGATACATATAGCGTGAAAACCATTACTCTAGGTAGTACACCAACTGTAAGGGAAATGATTTATGAAGACGAGGTGTGTTCCAACTATTACATTAATAAGCAATACAACGTACAAACCATTTGACCTCTGAAACATTTGAAATCTGTTACAAGTTTTTAGTAAAGTGAACACATTTATCATAATTGCTATGTCTGTCAGCTGGCAAGTGGAGAAATCCCACCTATTGTTGATTTTGTCTTTCTCAACACTTGTTATTGTCTTTGTAAACATCATTAACTCATCTTAATTAACACTTTTTTCTTAGTTTCTCTTTGATTATGAAACATTAGAGCTAATGCAAGAGCATCTGATACAGAGGGATATTATATGGAATTGCACTTTTGTCAGAGCTGGCTATTTTACAAAAAAAAGTACCCATGTATTACACTCAAAAGTCAAATGGAATTTTATAAAAGTCAGTACTGTGCAGACAAACCTCTTGGTAGTGCTGGGATGATGTTTGCAAACTGCAGCATTATTGCTCGCTGGCTCATTGCTAAACAATGATCGGTAAAATTCTGGTACAACCAATTGTTGTTAAGCTCATTTCTTTGTAGCTTTTTTTGTCTTAATTAAACAATCACCAGTTAAACTCACAAAAGTAGCCGTAAATGAAAAAATAGGTAAACAGAAAACACCTTAGGTTTTTCCCACAGTTTCATGTTTTCTATCTGAAGATTCTTACACTTAAGTGTTACAGTTGAAAACAGAATGACATTTGAAGCTGTTTCACTTCTGCCCAAGGAAAATAAAAAATAAATTGTATTGAACAAAAGACTATTTGTATCATTATAATAGATTAAACAATCGATGAACCTTTGTTACATTAAAGTAACTTTCAGTTCAATGCTAAATTTATTTTTCAATTTCATGTCAATTATTGAAACTTATAAAGCCCATTGGCTTGATTGACTTTATAAGATTATGTTTATTTCTGTATATTATTTTCCTTGTTATTGTAGATAATATACATCTGTAGAACCGGGTTTTCTGCAATGGAAGGAAACCCAGTGGTGACCTGTCTGGCAGATGGAACCCTGACTTCTCTACCTCACTGCTTTGGTAAGATCACACTAACAAAACAATTCACTGCAAAGACATTGAACCCTTTCTCTAAGTTGTCAGTTAACTGATCAACAGCGATTCAAAATTATTAGACTAATAGTTTTTTTTAATGAAATATCTTTATTTTTGCTTTTTTGTTTGTTTTGGGTCAAAAGAGCCAAAAAACATTTTGTATTTTGACCAATCAGTTCATGCAAGCAGATACGTTTGACACCTTTGTGTGTGATATTTCATAAGAACAATGAAAAATACCAGTCCTATAAATATGAAAACACAGTCACATTTGATATTATACAAGATTTGTGCCTGATATATCAAATCTTGAAGGACCAGAAAACTATTTCTGTTCAACCTGATTGCAATTTGCCCGGATGACTGTGAATTTCAGTTGAAAGTGTCCTCTGTAGACTTGATATTCACCTCTACTTAAAAGGGAATTCTAACTTGACACAGCGTTGTGTCAGTGAATCTGATTGGCCAAGAGCCATGGTGAAATACCTTGTTTACATGTTAGTTCATTCAATCATAACCCCCTACAAAGCATAATGGATGAAACAGCCTTGCCTTATAGTCAAATGTACCATTTTTAATGTTAAAGTATTTTTGTCACATTAGAACAGCAATAACACCCTCCAAACTACAGGCATGCACAGAATTTTACCATGGTCAGAGGCAATAAATTGTGGTAAAATTCAGTGTATACTGTAGTTTGTTGGGCATTATTTTCATAGTCTACTTGTAAGACTTTTACTTAAAATATTTTAACTGTAAATTGATTCCCATTAAAAATCTGGTATTGTATTTTTTATGTTGTAAGTGTGACACTGTCTCAATGTTATATGGTAATCTTATCTGATTCTCATTTATTTCAATTAAAATGTACTTTATTATTCACTTTAAATTGGATTATTATTATACTTCATTATTGCCACCTCATTTTTTTAGAGGATTGCCCTGCAGTGACAGATGTTCACAACAAAATGTCAGTAACTGTCACACTAGAAAATGTGTCCAAACCTTTTGAAGAAATGGGCAGCAAACACAACAAATACTCAGCTATGTTAAATGCAACCTGCAGTGAATATTATCAACTAGTTGGGAACCTAACTGTCACCTGTTTGTCTACAGGAAATTGGTCACATGACATCCCTACTTGTATCAGTGAGTTAGATACTGTAGACAAAGTCAGTGGAACCTGTGTATTATAAGTCAAACTAGGATGCTGGTGGAACATGGTTTGAATTTCCATTATGACAAAGGGCTGTATTTTTGCTCTTATATGTAGGGCTGCTTGTAGTAGCTGTTTTTATCCCCAGCCCATAAATGCTGGGGTTATAGTCGTCACCTGTGCCGCCCGGGTGGTGGCGTGGGCATAAAACAGGTACTCCACAACCTAAATCCATGCACAGATTTTCACCAAATTTTCAGATTTTCAGGGTATGTTTACTCCAAGAGGATCCAGAGCTGATTCAAAGGTTTGGGGGTATCTGGCAACAACTGTTGCTGTGGCAACACTTTTAAGATTTTTTGGTCTTCAAATTTGTGGCAATCACACAACATAAACCCATGCATGGATTTTCACCAAATTTTCAGGACATATTTACCCCAAGAGGGTCTGGAGCTGATTAGATTTTAGAAGGTATCCTGTAACAACTGTTGCCATGGCGACACTTTTAATATTTTTGGGTCTTTAAGTTTGTGGGTATTCCACAGCCTAAACTCTGGTGCTCAGATTTTCATCAAATTTTCAGGATATATTAACTGAAACAGGATCTAGAGCTGATTAAGTTTTGGGGGACATCTGAAAACACCTGTTGCCATGGCAATGCTTTAAATACTTTTCTTAATTGAAAAAGAGGTGCTATTAAACCGATGTTACTACAGTTGCATTTTTATCTCCCACCATCCAAGGCCGGGGTTGTGAGATTACAAAACACCTTCTGTGCCTGTGTGTGTGTGCATGCATGTGTGTGTGTGCATTTGTCACATTTTTAGCATGAACATTTATGCCTCATTAATTTATGAAGATATCTTCGCCAAATTTGCAGAGAATGTTTATGGCTGTGAAAAAATGTTTGTAAAATATTTTGATGGCCAATTGTTCAAAAATGATTGATATGTTCTAAAATTTAAAATATTACAGCTAGCTGTTTCAGATTTCCACAAAATGTAAATGGCTAGGAAAGCTTGTCTCAGAGTAATTTTGGGCATATCAACAAACCCTGATATCTCCCGTATCATTGGTCCTAGGGGATTGGAATGAGAAAACAACTTATTGGAAATCGTGGCTGAAATATTTTGCAAATGTCAAATTTGATATTTGACCCCTGCTTCAAGGTCACATATTGTCATCATGCTAAAAGGGTCTTATATCTCCCTTATAATTGGTTGTAGGGCTTTAAAATATGAAAACAACTTGTAAGAATTCATGGCCTGTGAATCTTACATCTGACAACATTTCGTGGATTCTGTATACTTCTTACAACTGGAGTTGTTCCTCAGATTTTCCCAAATCTCAGTGTTGTTGCACATTTAGTTGTACCTTTGGGCTGGGGTTCTTACCTGCTGAGGCTGGCTATTTTCATATTTCAGTAGCTTTGCTTATTGCTCAAATTTGTACTATATCTTATTTAATCATGTACACAAATATTTGGTAAGCATATTTGTAAAACTACTGGTACATGTTTGGAGATATAAGCTCATCAGAGAGAGAGAGAGAGAGAGAGATCCCTGAGTTAAGTACATGCTGATGTAAATCTATATGTAAGAGACATTATGCAAACTAAAAGTGTTTATGTGTATTTTTCATAATTATGACGTAATTTTAGCCTTTAGCAGGGCTAGTAGTTGATTACTCTTTTATCATCATTCCAATCTTTTATGACAAATCTGTTTAAGGGCTAAATGGGAAAAAATGAGCTGTATTTCTTTCAAAAGTAATAAAAATTCATGAGTTTATACAAATATTCTGAAGAATATCAGTAAAAATGCCATTATGTCAATACTTCCCAGCAGTAGACTTTTACTAAATATAAAAATAATTACTGTAACTGTAATCTTCAATGAGTACCCAAGTATGTTTTGTTTATTGTTGTGTATAAGATATCCTATACTTTGGGATTTATAGTTCTGCAAAATTGGTTTATAGTGTGAGTAAATTTAATTTATTGCAGAACTTCCTTGCTATCCAATGACAGTTGTTCACAGCAATGCCTCACAGGTGGTGGCTGATCATTTGGACAATGTTACTGTACATTGCAACTTTGGCTATGAAGCCATGCCAGGGGTTGACTTTTATATCACTCAGTGCCTAGAAAACCAAACCTGGAGTGAAACTAAGATCTGTTCTCGTAAGTATATTAAATTTAATTAATTACAGTTATTATGCCCACAGTGATAAATATTACAGCATTTTATCACAAAGTGTGGGTTTTGATTTTTATGTCTTCCCCACTGAGTGAGTTGACATTGTATTGCATTACTTTGGTCCATTGCCCACATCCTGTTGTCTATTGTCCTGCTTTTGAAAAGTTTTATTCAAAAGAAAAAATTGCTGATATAATTTATTATTGTGTACAGTATTTTATCAATATCCATTCTTAAACTTGCTTTTGGGCCAATTTTAGAAAAAGAAGATGGCCTGCAGCCATCTTAAAAATAGTTTAGTCTCATGAAAGGAAAACCATTAAGATCTCAACACCAAATTTAGAAATTGGTGCATAGAATCAGCAGCATGATAAGTGCTGATGTTGTGACAATTCAGAAATAAACAACATGGCCACCATAGGGGGAAAGCTCTGTGAACTGTAATTTGTTTCTTGGGATGTACATTAATTTCACAATTGATGTTTGCATATTATCCTGCTGTATTTAAATTTTATGGTAGTTATCAAACAGACTTTTCATCATTTAATTTGATATTGTAACAGGCTACATACAGACACAATAGACTAATGGACAATATAACTAGAGTCTCCAATATTCAAAGGCTTTCAAGATTTTGGTTTGGCCATATTTCCCTCACACCAACAGCAGACTCTGTATTAGTCAAACCAGATTGAGTGTAAGCTGAAGTTAAGCATCTGATAAGTATCTATTTTTATAGGTTTAAAATGGAGGTTATCCATTTTTAGCAGAAAGATTAGGGAGTTGCCCGATTTCCGTGATGGGTTTGTCTGTGAAGATATGTGATAACTGATCAGTATTTTGGTTTATATTCCAATTGCTAATGATGAGGGTTTTTTAGTTTTTTTGAACATCTGGGTTTCTGGGACTGCAAGTAGTGATAGTCACAGGTTTATCAGTGTAGTTCTTTGACAGATAATAAAGTTGGTTTTGTGAAAATGCACAGGCTTTCTGGAAAATTTTGTTCAGTGAGGCAATTGAGTACCCTTATGTTTAAGGTAATATCCTGTGAATTTGTATGCATGATCTCCAAAGCCAGTGTCAAGAGTGTAAATTTATCTAAGCCTGAGGTATTTTCCACATAGGCTTGTCCAGATCACTTTGTATGTGGGCACTGGAGTAATGACGGTACAGATAAGTGTCTATGGGTTCATTACATAGGGTTGTGATTAGTTCCCTGTTGTGGTTAAACTTCACACTGGTGTCAACAAAAATTGATTTATTGTGTACCAAATGTGCGATTTTAATAGTTTGGTGCAGAGAGTTTAAATAATTAATAAGCTCTTGTAATGCTCTCTATGGGTCCATATCATAAAGATATCATCAGTAATCTTTTCCATGTGAGGGGGTTAAGGTGATGTCCATTCAGGGCTTTGGTTTCAAACTTGTCCATGAACAGGTTAACATAGCTGGGAGTTCAGGCTGTGCCCATGGCTGTGCTCCCTGGAAATGCTCGCATTTGAATTCAAAATTCACACTGTGTAGTGCTAATTTAAGTAAGTCCAGTATAAATTTAGAGATATGTGTTTTAGTGGGATCACTTCTATGTTTCCCTGCCCTGCCAAGATGCTGTCTTGATTTGGTATATTAGTATAGAGTGAGGACATGTCAAGTGTGCAAGTATGGCCACTTCGGGGATGGGTCATATAGCTCCTTAATTTTGTTAATGAAGTCCTGAGTGTCCCTTATGTAGTATTTGGTTTGGGGGTCATATGGTTTGATATGTTCGTCCATCAGTTTGCTGATTCCGCTGGTGGGGTGATTGATCAGAACTGCAAATAGATTTGCCAGGGGATCCTTTCTTATGGACTTTGGGTAATAGATAAAATCTATCTTTACAGGTGTGATCTGGGTTAAGGTATTCCAGGTTGTTTCCAATAAGGCCCTTGATTTTCATCTGGTTCAAGATTTCATTAACCTGCTTATGTATTTCTGTGGTAGGAACATGGCCTTATTTGATATAGAAATTAGAGTTTGGTTAAAGTCAAGAATGCTCATTGATTTTTTGTATCCTTTTTGCATAAAGATGGCCAATTTCCCAGTAGACAAAACCAATACAGTTAATCTGATGTAATGGTATGATGATGATCCAGCAACAAGGTATTGTGGTCAGGGAGATTTAAGAATGTTAGTTTTGAATAGTTTGTGTATAAATCTGCCGATGTGGCCTCGCAGGTAACACGCCTGCCAAGGGACACAAAGGGCTTGGGTTTATTTACATGTACTAGCAGACACATTATTAAGTGATTCAGATGACCACTAAAAATGGCAGTCCTCTGTTATTGTAGAAATAATCCATGAGTGCTCATAGTTTGTGTTCAGCATTTAGCCATGGTACTTCCGGATAATTTTACTCAGCCTTCGGCTTCGTAAAATTATTATTGAAAGTACCATGGTTAAATGCCGAACACAAACCATGATCACTCATGGATTATTTCTATTGTAACATGACATTTATGCTTATTTAACAGACTTTTTTCATTTTTCTTTTTCGTTTTTACAAGGAATAAATTGTTTCACGGAGGTGTGTTTAAATTGTGGTGACCTTAGCAACTGGCTGTTGTATCCATTCTACCTTACAACTGCAGATTTTTGGCCACCACAAAGTATGTGAAACAATTTATTCCTTGTAAAAATTAAAAACAAATGAAAAAGTCTCTTAAATAAGCCTAAGTGTCATGTCAGAATAGAAATAATCCACTTGTATTTTAACCAAAAAAAGTTATACTTTATCCACCAGTTTTGAATGGAAGAGCGTCCGATTGTTGTCCTAGATAAATGTGTGCTCATAGAACTAAAACTTGTTTCTGCGCAACTCGTCATGTTAGAATGGGTCCTATCACCAGTAGCAGGCAAAGGAACTTCAGGGATATTGATAAATGGTCATCTGTTAGACTGTTTTTCAGGTTTGGGAATGACTGGAGAGATTTGTCTGCACTTACGCAGTCAGGATAGGTAAAATATTACTTTTACATCGAAGTCCTGTATTGAAGGAGATAATGTGTTGAGTATAAATGCAGAATATAATACAATTTTTCAGCCAAAAGGTGCCCCAATTTAACAGTGGATAACTCCGATGCAGCTGACCTGGTACATTGGTATGGCGATGATCCAGTCACGGTGCAGTGTGATGAGGGATACGTGGTTAGTGGAGTATCAGACAACTTCTCAACGTACTGCAATGGACTTGGACTGTGGGAGAATCATGGACCTTGTGAAAGTAGGTGAAATCCCATTGCATGGTGTATTTTTGTCATTTTGTAAATTTATAAAAAAAATTAGACCAAAAACACAATAAAACAGTCTAAAGAGTAGACTCTGGATAACTAGGAAAGACAAAATAAAACAATATTAATATGATTTAATTCCAGTTATGCCTGATATCACCTTATACCAGTCCAACAAAAACATATTCTTGATACCTTGAAACAGATGCCACTCATACCTTAATTAAAATCCTTGTGTATGCAATATATTTAAGTTGTTCAATTAGTAAAGTCAGATAATCACAACAACTACCACTAATGTAAAACCTCTATTAATCAAACCTTCAGTTAATTGAATATACAGTTCCATGGACTAATTTCAAGTCTCCCTAAATTATAGGTTCTTTCTGTTTAATACATTCAGTCATGGATTATTGTGTGAATCTTGTTTGAACAGATTCTTGACCAACTACCATGCAGTGCTTTCTAATATCACCTAAACTACCTGTCATAATATGACCTGTTTGAAATGGGTTATTCAATGAGATTAAATTCACATCAGTCTTCAATTAAAGCATAGGAAATATGTTTAAAATTTAAGAGTTTTGTCAGAATACCTGAGCTTTACAAATCTAAGTGTTATGTTTTTAAATAGGAAGAATGTGTGGCTTGACTCCACAGATACCCAGTGTCAGGTTCACAGGTGGATCCCCAGTAATGTACTTTACTGACCAGGTATATAAATTAGTTATATCTCATTTCAATTTTTTTAGCATTTAATTTCTGTGCTAGCAAAGTATAAGTCATTACAAAACAAATAATATTTCCTGAATCATCATCCACAAATGCAATCTTGCATGAATAGAGGTACAACCCCTTCGTTGTTAGTTTGTCTTTGCAATTAGTGAAAAGCATTGGAGTTGGTGGACTGATAAACTATGTGTAGAAATCAGACTTTTGAGGACAATAAAAATGGCATGCTATGCTTTTTGCAGTCCTCTATTAATCTGTGACAATGTCTTTTACCCATTCTTTTACCCATTCTGAATTTCTGGTATAGGGTAGATATTGCATTGGAAAATCAATAGATTTACATCAAATTTCGATTTAAGTCCCTCAGACAACACATATTTTTTTTTAAAAAAAGTACTTTATTTGCATTTTAAATTATTCACCCCAGCCCATAAAGACGGGGGTTATAGTTGTCCCCTGAGCCGTCTGGTCAGCGATGGCAGCATTGGCTGAGTCAGTGGTGTGGGCATAAAGTTTGTGGGTGTTCCACAAACTAAAGTCATATGCTTGGATTTTTACCCAATTTTCATGATATTTTACCCCAAGAGGATCTAGAACTGATTAAGTTTTGGGGAGTATCTGCCAACAGCTGTTGCCATGGTAACACTTTCAAGATTTATGGGTCTTAAAGTTTGTGGGTATTCCAAAACCATGCGTGGAATTTTACTAAATTTCAGGGTATGTTTACTCCAAGAGGAACTAGAGCTGATTAGGTTTTATTATTATTATTTTTTGGGGGGAGGGGTTTATCTGGAAACAACTGTTGCAGTGACAGTTTGTGGGTATTCCAAAACCATGTAATGGAATTTTACTAAATTTCAGGGTATGTTTACTCCAAGAGGAACTAGAGCTGATTAGGTTTTATTATTATTATTTTTTGGGGGAGGGGTTTATCTGGAAACAACTGTTGCAGTGGCAACACTCTGAATATTTTTGGGTCTTAAAGTTTGTGAGTATTCATCAAAATTCTAAGATATGTTTACCCTGATTAGATTTTTTAGGGGTATCAAGCAACAACTATTGTCATGGCAAAACTTTTATTAAGATTTTTGCATCTTAAAGTTTGCGGGTGTTTCACAGAATTAACCCGTGCCTTAAGTTTCACAAAATATTCAGGATATGTTTACTCCAAAAGTATCTAGAGCTGATTAGATTTCCAAATGTGAAGACAACTTACAGGAAATCATGGCTTGCAAATCTTTTGCAAGTGCCAAAATTGACCTTTGACTCCTGTTTCATGGTCAAGTAGGGCCATCATACTAAAAAGGCCTTATATCTCCATTATAATTGGTTTTAGGGCTTCAAAATATGAAACAACTTGTGTGAAAATTATGCCCTGTGAATCTTTTGCAAGTGTTAAATTTAACCTCTGACCCCTACTTCAAGGTCAAGTGGGGGGTCATCATTCTAAAATGGCCGCGTATCTCTTGTATACTGGCCTTTGGGCTTGGGACTCATATGTTTAATGAATAAAATATCTCAGTTTCCCCCTTGTTTAACTAGGTGAAAGTTCTTATATCTGACAACATCTCCTGGGTTCTGTATAATTCTTGTTCCATAGAACTTCCCAAATCTTAATGTTGTTGCCCATTTTGTTGTACCTCAGCTAACAGTGGGCAGGAGTTTATGCCAGCCGAGGCTAGTTATTTTAACACATCCGGCCTGAGATTACTGGAGTGAAAGAGGTATCTTCTGCTGCAGTCTTTTTCGGGTTGAATTTCTGTTTACATGTACAAGCTTGTAGATATAACACAGTTATCATGTGTGTTGTTATTTGTTTACTTACATTACCACAAGGTTTTTCCTCTGATGCTATATTTTGTGTTTATTGCTTGTTAATGTTCAGCATTCTACTTCCAGAAGGTTAATTAGTTCAGTTTTATGTTGCCTCATGTTTTATTTATGTTTCATGTTTTATTCAGGCTACCTATCAGTGTGATGTTGGCTATGCCACTATGGTCGGAAGTCTAGTGGTCACATGCTTTGCAAATGGTAGTTTCAGTCAATTCCCTTTCTGTTATTGTAAGTATATTCAGTGAGATTAATTGCTAATTTTGTGTGGATGCAGAAGATTTAGATTTATGAAATAATCAGAATAGCATGAACCCCTGAAAGAAATAACCGAGTAGTAGTACAAATCATGATAAGGCTTACTAACTGTGACATCATAATCCACACAATTGGATGTGAAAAGAAAAGTGTTTAAATTACTTATGTGTGTGGACATGGTTTGAATCCAGATCATGACAGTCTGTGGGACTCGCTGAATGTAACCTTTGCTGTTGAAAGAGACAAATGTGTACTTCATCAATCCCCATAAGTGTAAAAATTACATTGCTTCTTGCTTCATAGTCCTGAACAAAACCAAAACTGAGATGCATTGAGTAAGAAACCATGATTGCACACCTATATCTTTCATATATGCCATATCAAAGATAGTGAGTAAGTCATTAAATATATCTGCAGTAGCTTAAATGCTCTATGTTTTGTATTTTGAAGTGTCTCTCACTTTTATATTAAATCTTCCAAAGACTTTATGTGACATGAGCTCAAAATTTTACTTTTTGGGTTTGTGTATTTTTTGAAGAATGACTAGATGTATTTTTTGTTTCAGTAAAATGTCCAGTTATGGCGCTTGACCCTGACATGACGGCGATTGTGACATATGAAAATTCCACGTTACCTTTTGATCAGGCCAGTTCTGTTCACAATGTTTACACAGCTCAGGTGGAGATCATCTGTAATGTAGGGTACCAGCCTGATGGAGAGTCACTGCTCACATGTCTAGAAGATGGTTTATGGTCACACCAAAAGCCCTCGTGTCAAAGTAAGTTCTAGGCTCATATTCAAAAACATTATCATTTCTTATTCTTCTTATTTTAGAATTTTTTCCCGGGAAAATGCCTTTATTGTACAAAAGTTCTGATTTGAAGATTGAGAATGCTTTAACTCAGTCAGCTTTAGCCCCAGTTGTTATATTAATTACCTTGAATATAGATGTAAGTAGATTGCTAGATTCTGCTTTTCTTCAGGCAACCTTTGAGTTCAGACTGCTCCGGTTAGCTCAATGGGGCTGGAGAGATTCTGCAAAGGAGGGATTAACACTGAATTAAAATTTCAGATTTATTTAAACATATTTTGACTTCAATTTCGTCAGAATATTTGGGAACCAGTGACTGAAACATTTTTATTAGGGGTGAGTCAGTAGCACCAGTATCTCTTTCTCAGTATCGAGAGCATTTTCACTGAAAGCCTTTGATGACTATTTAACAGCATCTCAATTGTTGGCACATGTGAAATGAATTGTGAAAAACTTATAAGAAACAAACCCTAAATCTGAAGAGAACTTTTATCTTGTAATTTTCGAGCTTTTACAGACTTTCATAAATATAGCGATTTTCTTAGAAGAACTGCATCGTTTAGTTTTTATTAACTTCACTTCCTGTTAGCAGGCTATTTAATTGGAGATATGCTACATTACAACTTTTTTGCAGTATCGTGGAATTGTAAAATTTTTGTATTGGTAAGATACCGGATTGAAAAATATGCTACCAACATACACCTTGTCTTTAATGATGTAATCCATCAACCTTTGTTTGCAATAATAATATAATCAACAAGAGCACTCAGAAAGTGCATACCAATACCATAAACCAATACCTCTACTATTGTTTATGAGTACAATGATAAAATAATCCTTTAAAATAATCCTGGATCCAGAATTGGTAGCAGATCATTCCCTAAATTAAATCAGGGGCTGTATTCTACAACAGTACTTAGATAAGGTGACCTTAGATCTACCTAAGGGAAGGTTTGTTACTTAGGTTTTTCTTACACTTTCTATTCACAAAACAAAATTTAGCAATGTTCAGTTTCATCATTTCTTACTTGATATCTAAGAATACTTAAAATCTAAGTTAGAAATGGTGCAAGTATTGTTGTAGAATATGGCCCCCGTTCTCTGTTAGAACAAGACCAACTTACTGTAAAAATTTGACATAAATTCATAGTAGTTTTTCATAAATCTTGCTTACAAACAGAATCCACCGATCACAATCTCCTTGGCGTATGAACTGACTCCTTAAAAACAGTAATATATTAATCAATTAATGTTTTATACAGTCATAGATTGTGGCTTTCCCCCAGCCAACACACAAGGAATTCAAGTTGCCTCCAGTAATGGAAGTACTGTGTGGAGCTCCACATTGTATGAATGTATTCCTGGCTTTGGGGCAATGGAAGGAACTCCAAATATCCAGTGTACACTTGATGGAAGGTGGACTGACCTGCCAGTGTGTTTTGGTAAGTATTGAAACACAAAGTCAATATACATACATATAGTTTACCTACTGAGTAAGGCAACACTAAGTGCAACTTGAAATATCTCAGTGCATATGGTCCTTCACATTATAACGTTGAAATCAAATGTCAAATCAATATCAAACTTTAGTTTGGCTTTCCATATTGATGGATATTAAAATACTGTTTCTCACTTTAAAATGCATCACTTTCAAACCAAACTCCTGTATAATTTACCAATATGTGATGTTCTATAATTATGTAATACATTTAAAACTTGTAGTATCTTTCATACAGTATTGCAGTAAAACTTTTATGTTCAGAAGTATTCTAATACGTACGACATGGCTGTGTTAGTGCATCTGAATGGTCGAGTGGCAAAAATTGTTGGATTGAAATTCCCTATGAGTCTGCCAAATTATTGTTCACATGAAAAAAGTGTCAATTAAAAGGAAATATAAGGACAATTTGACACTGTATTATTGTGTTAATCTCAGGCCTTGCCTTTTGGTACTAAATTGCTAAGTGGATTGCATAACTGCATAAAGTTTACTCAGTGATGGATTATTGCTACAATAAATAATAAAACTTTGCTGTATTTTCTTAGAAATTAATATATGAAATGGACATGTTTAATATTGGCACTGAAACTTGAACCATTATCGATCAAAAATCTTGATCTGTGATCCCAGTACAGTCATGTACTTTACACCCAGTATAAACCCTATGGACAATTGACTGAGTCACCTGTATCATGTCATGACAATTTTAAACATGTCTGGAAAAATTGGACTTAAATTTATTTTGCATATAACTGTTGATATTGAACAGTTGATGTCCAACATAAACTGAATGGATTTAATTTTATTTGAAAAAATCTCTGATAAGCATTAATGTTTATGTCAAGATAACACTGTTCTGTGCTGGCCTCAAGCACTACATACCAAAAAATATTTATTTTTTCAGGCCTCAATGATTTTTGGGTTTTAATATTCACTCATTGCAGTAAATAAGTCAGGGTTCACATTGAGGTAGGACATGTTTTGCACAACACAGACAACATTTTCAGCATATGGTGGATCTTTAACAAATGTTTTAAGAACCTGGCACTAGCTCTCACATGCTAAACTGAAATGGACATGCTGAATGGGTGTCGGGGGGGGGGGGGGGGGGGGGGGGGGGGGGCACGTATTGCTTTACACTACCCACTTATAAGGTTTATTTATGAAACAACAAGGACAAGGTTGAGACCCAAAATTCAAGTAGGTATTGATTAGGGTTGTGTATGCATCTAGGGCTTCAAAATATGGAAGCAACTTGTAAAAAAAACCATTGCCTGTGAATCTTGAATCATCTGACAACATCTTGTGGTTTCTCTGTACCTCTTACAACTGAAGCTGCTCCTAAAATTTTCAAAAAATGTCAATGTTGTTGCCCATTTAGATGTACCTGCAGTCTGGGGTTCTTGTCTGCCGAGGCTGGCTATTTTTAAAAGTAGCCCCTTTTTTGAAAATGCATTGTCCCCAGGCCAGTTATATGGTCAATTATGGTACATATTCTTGTGTTTGATGACAAGTGACTGAAAGCCTAAAACAAAATTATTCAATTTGTTTTTTACATCTGCTTTCAAACAGTTTGTAATCACTAGATACTGTTTCATTATAACACATTACCAGAGAACTGTCCAGTACTGGCTAATCCTGAGTATGGTTGGATCTCCAGCAACAATGTGACATTGGGTACTATTGTGACAGTGATGTGCGTGAATGACTCGTACTATGTGAATGGAGAAGACAGCATCTCATGTGGAGAGGGAGGAGCCTGGAATGGAAGCCTACCCAATTGTACACGTGAGTGTCCGGTACTACTTCTCTGTTATCATACATGTGTTTCTGTAGGTAATAGTTGTTGGACCATTCACAAAAATCAAAATCGGTTTCCGGGGCTTTAAGAACGAAATCTGGTATTCCATATGCTTGTCAATGATGTGGTGATACTTTACCACACAATATCCCTCCTGTACCATAATTTAAAACAGGAAATGTCTTATTTTGAAAGAGGAAACATTTTAAAGTTTATAAACTTCATTTTTAATGAATATAAAGTCAAAACGTTCCTATTTCCTCAAATTTATGCGACTTTTTTTATGTCGAAGAATCAGCCAGTGGAAAGCCTAAAATAATGATAGGTTCAATAATCAATTCTTAAATATTCTGTACAGATTTTGTCATTTCTACTTCAACAAAACAAAAAAAAATCGATACTGAATTACTCTTCACACTCAACTAACTAAAGTTGCATGAGGCAGACCAAAAATGGGACAAAAAAAATCAGCAAAAATGCAACCATGCTGTATAAGGGCCTTGTCACACTTGTGTGGTGAAATGTTTCCACAATAAGTACATGGTTGAAGATTACAGACCAAAATGTTGTGACAAAATTGTTGAAACACATACAAATTTAACATACAGTGGGAAAATTCATATTTCTTACTCTCGCTAGTGGACAAGACTGGTTAACTAACTAAATGCATGACAAGTCTGAAAATGGCAAGTACACAATTATGTATGTGGTAAATTAATATACAATTATCCAGTTAGAAATAAAATCATCTCTACTTTTCCTTTAAAATTTTAAATGTGATCTTTGTTTGTGGTTATCTGGCTTGCCAAGAGTCTAACTCTTATAAATTGTAGTTTAAATATAAACAATAGAAAATGTCTAGACAAGCACCAAGTATTCTGGCTGAAGAGTTGTGTTGAGTGTTAATTCAAACCGTTGTGTCCTGTTTGTCTCTCACCTCTGTAGATGTCAGTTGTTGTTAAGATGTTGCCATGACTCAATATCAGGTCATGGCACCATGTGGACTTTACTGAAGTCTGGCCTGATATGTATTACCTTGACTGTTCAAAGGGATGTAAAACCCCAGGTTTGATCTTTGTTTACTTTGTGTAGATGTGCCAGTAGATGGTGTCTTGTCATCATGGAGTGAGTGGGGTCAATGCAGTGAGACTTGTGGCCTTGGAGTTCAGACCAGAAACAGGAGCTGTACACCTCCCCAGTATGGAGGGAGCCCATGTCAAGGTCAGAGTCAGATATTCTATAGTCTGAACAGATTGGGAGATTGAGATTTGGATCAGATAATAGAAAGTTCATAAAAGACCCATTTTAATATAAAACAAGAACACTTGGAAGTACAGACCTGTGTCATGGTCCAACACCTCTAGTATTACTTATGAGTTGCAATGAAAATTCATTAAAAAATTCCTGGACCAAGATGATTTGGATTACCACCAAAATTTAATCACCTGTTCCTAATGTGTCATTGGTTTGGGAGTTTAGGAATGCTTAATCATGGTGTAACCTTTAACCTTGGCTCTGCCAAAGTGTGTTCAGCTTCCATATTTGAGATATATTTCTCTCATCACAAAGATAATATATGGATTATATACTTTTACCTAATTGGGATTTATCTTTTCATAGCTATGCTTCAATTAATGAATTTTACAGTTTCATTATTTTTACTTTACAGATTAATGTTGACATCTTGCTATTGAATTGTCTTGTTTTAGAACTTTATATTTGCATACAGTTATTTTCTCTATTTAAACATTATTTGGACCTTAACATAACTGATACTGTTTGCTCTAAAGTCTCCTGTTCTTTGTATAGTTTCACTTCTTTTTTCATGATGTCAAAGCTATTTCCGTGTGCTGTGGGGTATGGACATCTAGAATACTATTTTTCTATTAATTTTCAAACAGATATACAAGCAAACAAATGCATGCCACCAATATATATAACCTTAGTGGAGGTAACATAAGGAACTAACACATTAAATGAGTTAATAAAATCAAATATTTGAATGAATAAGTATAGAAGGTTGGATAATAGAGATTCTATTGTATCTATAAAAACAGCCTGGATGAAACGTTATAGTATGACCCCTATTATCTGAACCTGTCAACAGAGGATCATTTTGTATCAGTAATAAAAATAGGTTAATAAAATAGACTGAGGTAATTCAGAACACCTTTAAAAAGTGCAATTTTAGATTAATAATTTTGGAATTTCGTAAAATTAAACCCTGTTCCCTGTATTGGAGCAATGTTCAACTGTAACAAAGCAAATTCTGAGTTAAATGAGTTTAAAGACAGGATAATTAGGCTGCTCAAACACACATCAGAACTGTCCCTCATCATTTGTAGTGTCCTTATTGGTATAGTTTTAATTACATACTGAAGGAAAGAAAGACATAACAGTGATGAATACACTTCATCCTCAACTGCTAATCCATACAAGGCCATTTATGTTTCTACTGGGGCAGGTTTGTTAGCATATTTTCTAATTTTGTTTGCAAACCCATTCTGATTCTGGGAAACTGACAAAACTTGCATTGTAGCGATTATTCCAACCTAAATAAACCCAACAAACAGGAAATGGGTTTCTTGAAAACAATGCACAACATTAAATATTTTGCAATATATGGTACTGGATTAACTGAAATTTATGAAAACAATGTACAAGATAAAACTTGTCACATTCTTTAATATATAGTTCTGAAATAAAACTTATTCAGACCTACTCAATATCAAGAAGATTATAAATATGTGTTTTGGCTTTTGAGGTTACACCATCCTTCATTTGTCAAGGGTTCCTATTTAAAGAAGAAACACTCTCCAGTTATATATTATTTTCACTTAAATCCTTTGATAACATACACACTAGATACAAGCTTTATGTCTAGTGAAAGCTGTTGCATGCTGCAATAACATGCTTTAGTTTGTTTTAGTTATCAAATACATGAATCTCAAGTTCATTTGCAGCCAGATCCATGTAACAAGTTTAAGAGTTCCAGTTGCAGTTGACAAATTATAATTTAAACCAGAAGGACTTGTACAAAATTAGATTCTTTATTTGGACTCAGCCCAAATCACATTGTTTGTGTCAGCATTTCTTTCTCCAATGACATCTGAAATCTTTGGTTTATTATCTCCCGCCGGGCTTTAGCCCAGGAGGGAGATTATGAAATGATGCCTGTGTGTGCGTGCAGGGGTGTGTGCGTGTGTGTGTTAGTTAGTCATGCAGATTTCTCCAAAACTACTACAGCTACAGTTTTTTTGTAAATAATTGTCCCAATGAATTTTTACGCCCTTGAAAATTTTTGGGGTTTTATGGACTTAGGCCTAAAGATAAGTGAGTAAGAGCAATCTTAGCTACTTGGAGTAAAGGGCTCATAACTCAAAAACTGTTGCAGTTACAACTTTTTCTTCAAATATGTTGTTCAGCTACTTTGTCCTTAGCTATAAGATGGTACATAGTTTGGGGTCCCATTGCATGCCATAAGTGAGTAATAGCTATTTTTTACTTGTAGCAAAATAATGACATAAGTAATGTCAAATATCTTCAAAAGTATTAAAGTTAGGGAATTCTTTTCAAATATGTTATTCATCTACTTTTTGATAAGCTATCACATAGTAAAGTTTCAGATCTGTTGCACATTGGATAGCTGAGTAATAGCTACTTTGAAATTCTACAGTTGAGTAAATCCATTGTAACTCCAAAACTAGTGCAGTTTTCCTAAAATATGTTGTTCACCTACTTTGTCCTTAACTATAAGATGGTACATAGTTTGGGTTTCTATTGCATACCAAAAGTGAGTAATAGCTATTTTCTTATTTGTAGCAAAATAATGACATCAGTAAATGTCAAATATCTTCAAAAGTATTAGAGTTAGGGAATTCTTTTCAAATATGTTATTCATCTAGTTTTTGGTAAGCTGTCACACAGTAAAGTTTCAGACCTGTTGCACATTGGATAGCTGAGTAATACATGTAGCTACTTTGAAATTGTGACTGTTGAGTAAATCCAATTTGCAACTCCAAAACTATTGCAGTTAGAGTATTTTCTTAAAATATGTTATTCAGCTACTTTGTCCTTAACTATAAGATGGCATATAGTTTGGGGTTCTATTGCATGCCATAAGTGAGTAATAGCTATTTTCTTATTTGTAGCAAAATAATGACATAAGTAAATGTCAAATATCTTCAAAAGCATTAAAGTTAGGGAATTCTTTTCAAATATGTTATTCATCTAGTTTTTGGTAAGCTGTCACATAGTAAAGTTTCAGACCTGTTGCACATTGGATAGCTGAGTAATAGCTACTTTGGAATTGTGACTGTTGAGTAAATCCATTGCAACTCCAAAACTATTGCGGTTAGAGTATTTTCCTAAAATATGTTATTCAGATACTTTGTCCTTAATTATAAGATGGCATACAGTTTGGGATTCTATTGCATGCCATAAGTGAGTAATAGCTATTTCCTTATTGGAAGCAAAATAACGACATGAGTAAATGTCAAATATCTTCAAAAGTATTAAAATTAGGGAATTCTTTTAAAATATGTTATTCATCTAGTGTTTGATAAGCTATCACAAAGTAAAGTTTCAGACCTGTTGCACATTGGATAGCTGAGTAATAGCTACTTTGAAATTGTGATTGTTGAGTAAATCCATTGTAACTCCAAAACTATTGCAGTTAGAGTATTTTCCTAAAATATGTTATTCAGATACTTTTTCCTTAACTATAAGATGGCATATAGTTTGGGGTTCTGTTGCATGTCATAGCTATTTTCTTATTTGTAGCAAAATAACAACATAAGTAAATTTCAAATATCTTCAAAAGTATTCAAGTTAGGGAAATATTTTCAAATATGTTATTCATCTAGTTTTTGATGAGCTATCAAATAGTAAATTTGCAAACCTGTTGCACACTGGACAGCTGAGTAATAGCTACTTTGAAATTGTGACTGTTGAGCAAATTCATTGTAACTGCAGTAGTTACAGTATTTTCCTAAAATAATTTCTTCAGCTACTTTTTCCTTAACTATAAGATGGCATGTTGTTTGGGGTTCCATTGCATGTCATAAGTGAGCAATAGCTATTTTCTTATTTGTAGCAAAATTATGATGGAAATAAATGTCAAATACCTTCACAAGTACTAAAGTTATGTAAATCTTTTCATTTGTTATTCATCTAGTTTTTCATAACCTACTTTCCTGTGTCATATTTTTGTTGCTTTTGCAGATGTAGGTCAATAGCTAAGTGAGTAGATAGCTGAGCAAGAGCTACTAAAATGAGTAAATGTCTTTTATCTCTAAAAGTATTATAGGTAGGCAATTTCTTCTAAATAAGTCATTCACCTACTTTTGGATGATCTACCACATAGTGAAGTTGCAGAACTGTAGCTCTTTGGATAACTGAGTAATAGCTACTAAAATGAGTAAATGTCTTTTATCTCTAAAAACATTACACATAGGCAATTTCTTCTAAATAAGTCATTCACCTACTTTTGGGTGATCTACCACATAGTAAAGTTGCAGAACTGTAGCGCTTTGGATAGCTGAGTAATAGCTACTAAAATGAGCAAATGTCTTTTATCTCTAAAAGTATTATACATAGGCAATTTCTTCTAAATAAGTCATTCACCTACTTTTGGGTGATCTACAACATAGTGAGGTTGCAGAACTGTAGCTCTTTGGATAGCTGAGTAATAGCTACTAAAATGAGTAAATGTCTTTTATCTCTAAAAGTATTACAGGTAGGCAATTTCTTCTAAATAAGTCATTCACCTACTTTTGGGTGATCTACCACATAGTGAAGTTGCAGAACTGTAGCTCTTTGGATAGCTGAGTAATAGCTACTAAAATGAGTAAATGTCTTTTATCTCTAAAAGTATTATACATAGGCAATTTCTTCTAAATAAGTCATTCACCTACTTTTGGGTGATCTACAACATAGTGAGGTTGCAGAACTGTAGCTCTTTGGATAGCTGAGTAATAGCTACTAAAATGAGTAAATGTCTTTTATCTCTAAAAGTATTACAGGTAGGCAATTTCTTCTAAATAAGTCATTCACCTACTTTTGGGTGATCTACCACATAGTGAAGTTGCAGAACTGTAGCTCTTTGGATAGCTGAGTAATAGCTACTAAAATGAGTAAATGTCTTTTATCTCTAAAAGTATTACAGGTAGGCAATTTCTTCTAAATAAATCATTCACCTACTTTTGGGTGATCTACCACATAGTGAAGTTGCAGAACTGTAGCCCTTTGGATGGCAGAGTAATAGCCACTAAAATAAGTAAATGTCTTTTATCTCTAAAAGTGTTACAGATAGGCAATTTCTTCTAAATACGTCCTTACCTACTTTGGGTTGATCTACTGCATAATAAAGTTGCAGAACTGTAGCTATTTGGATAGCAGAGTAATAGCTACTAAAATGAGTAAATGCTTTTTGTCTTTAAAAGTATTGCAATCAAACATTAAACTTGTTGTCACTTCTACATGTGCCTCCATCTCACAAGAAAATTTATATTTATTTTTTTATTTATTTCATTTATTTATATACAATGTATATATATGCAAACAAAAAATACAATGAATGTTATACCCAGCCCAAAGTGGGCTTATATGTCGCATCAGATCTATTTTATACACAGTGATTAGAAAATAGCAAAAACGAGAACTAACAATACAGCATACTTTTCCTGGCTTGCCATATCTCATTAATGTAATTTACCAACAACTTATATTTCTCTGTTTTAATTATATTATAAAACTGTTCATATACATCCATTTCATAAATTTTAAAAAGTTTGTTAAAATGAGGAAATATCTCAATCTAATATCTGAATACGCCGTATACAAAATGCAACTCGTCTTCAACTAAGTTATTACAAATTTGACAGACACGATTTTCTAGTGGGGTACGGTAATAACAACCAGTTTCAACAGCAAGAGGGGGAATACCAATATGTAGTTGAGTTATAAGTGATCGTTGAAATTTATTTAAAAAACATTTAACAAAAGACTCAGGTTCAAGACTATTTTTATAAGCATGTATGTTCTAAGCTTAGGCTTAAATGGTAGCTTTTCACACCAAGTTTGGTGCATAATCATATTTAATTTTCTTTTTGCTTGCAAAATGTTTACTTCTGTACCATTTAAAAATGTATCGCTTAAATTTAATAAATCAAAGATATTCCATATTTTACCACTCCAAGAATCCGGATTAAAATTTTATATTCCACTATCTTTAGTACATCTAATTTATACGGCGGGAGATAAATGCATGCGTCAGAATGCTTGTTGACAATAAATTATAGCCTCTGGTTCTAAAAAACAGCTAGAATTTGCCACATGTCAAAATGAGGTTAATAAACTTTTTATTTAAACATATACAAAATATGGGTTAATAAACCTTATGTATTTTACTAGCCTTTATCTTTACTATTCCTTTTTTACCATAATACACTTTATTTGCATTAGCAAAAAAAATTCCAGTCTACTCTTGATTTTAAAATGTGGTGTCCTTTATGACAATCTTTCTTATTTCATTCTGAACAAATTTATCAAATTTGTCAATCTAACCAAACTTAATTAGTTTCCTTTATTTCACTTTACCTGATCATAGTAGGTTAATAACTAGTTTTATTAAAATTATGGTGTGGTGGATTTTTTGTGTCTGAAAACTCAACATAATCTTAACTAGAAACAGTATTTACTATCAATTTGGGCAGCATTGGTCGGCAACCATATTTTTCAGTATTTTTTTCTCTACTTCAATTCTTTTTGTCCATTATTCATGATGCTACCTCATTGCTCACATATTTCAAACAATCCCATATCATTCCATGCTGCTGACATGTTTTCATGCCCAGTTCACAGTGTCTGAAATGTGAATATCATTTTATCACACATTTACAGTCACTGTTTACAGGGCTGGGGAGGGCCTTCAATTTTGAGCCCAAGAAATGTGACAAGTGGAAGAAGTACCATTCACCTCTGAGCATTACTGGTTTTTAGGTGGTGGTTATAGTCAAACAGTCTATCTTTATCTAATTGATATAATCCTCTTTCTCTAAAAAATCATGGAGTATGGCATATGTACTATAGTATGTAAAATTTTATTTATAAATTGTAATGGAAACCTTTCCAATTCATAAAGGTCTCCTAGTAGTTCACCTCTAACCCTTGCTTAAGGTCTTCACATAGCCTAACTAGCCCTCCAAGTCCCATTATACCCCACCCTACCTCCTACCAGCCCACCATATACCATATTCCATCACCTCTACACCATATCACCCTACCAACCAAACACAACGGGACAGTCAACCATAGAACACCAGTAGGCCAGTAAGATATAGAAAAGTGGGAAAAGCAATAAGCCTAAAAAGTGTGTTTTAATAATATTCATTAAAATAAGCAAAGTATCTGATATTAAACATTTTCTAATTCTACCAAAGAAAATTTAAACAAATAATGTATTTTTGGGTTAACCATGAAGATGCCAAAATATTGTTGACAGTTAAAATATGAACATACTCAGGATATGGATCTGTAAGACTTAGTGTGTAAATAATACTGTCAAAAACTTAGATGCTAGATAAAAGAGAATGCTACTCCTTCCATTTCCAGATCTCTTGGGTGTACATATACAACCACAAATATGTGTGTACAGACATCCCTATTGTATATACATGTATTACAGAAAACTATTCTCCAAAATTATGTACACACAAAAACTTATTTTATAATGTTTTTTACTACATTTAGGAATGAAAATTTCAATTAAAAATTTTAAAAACAAATTGAAAATGAGAAACATATCAAAAAGTTTTTTTCAAGTAAAGGATTCAAGAAAAGAATTATCCAAATACTAAAACACCTCTGTACATAAGAATGAACAAGAGCATAAATACTTGTAAATTTGACAAAAACTGATCAACTAACGCTAACTCACATGAACTATCCATACAGTAACAGATGCATATATGGGAAAATACTTAACATTTGACATCAAAAACCTTTCAAAGAGCATTGTATTCTAAATTTTTAAAAGTGCTTAATTTATGCATTTAAGAAGACTTTAAGATGCAACAACAAGTGGTACTTCCATGGTATTCCAAAAATTCACAAGTCCATGGGCATAGCAATGGTCATTGCTACAGAGAAAACTTCAGTTACCTGTTAAACACTTATAGGTATTGTTGAAAACCGTTATTAACCAAGCAATTCTGTTGTAAAATTAGAAAGTTATTAAAAGAAATAAAAAAACACACCTGCTTGGAAGATAATGTTGCAGACTTTGAATACTGCAAAAATAACAGAAGTTCAGATAATAAAGATTCTCTCTAAGCCTTTCATATGGGTCGCAGCCCAAATACTGTTCTAGAAACACACACACTTCATATTTGAGTTAACATTAAGAACTGAGCGGTTTCATTTTCCTTTCTAAATTCTCCAACTTTTGAGATATTTACCGAAGGCTTTCAAATGGGTCACAGCCCAAATACTGTTCTAGAAACACACACAGTTTATATTTGTATTTACATAAAGAACTGAATGGTTTCATTTTCTTTCTTTTTTTTCTTAATTTTGCAACTTTTAAAATTAATTATATTACAATGGGTCGCAGCCCAAGGATTCTTTGTTATTATTTTGCTTAACTTTGATTTGTGTCTTTTTTCATTTACTTGATAAGGCAGTATATGTTTGTTGTCTATATATTGTGCTAAATTGGGTCGCAGCCCATGAACTCTTCATAGTCTCCCATATATTTACTCTATCTAACTTAAGGAAGAAGCTCATTATTACTGTGTTTACCAGTTCTGTCTTTAAATTTGTCATAATTAACCTTTATTAACAAAACACTTCTGTTGTGAAATTAGGACATTAATAAAAATAACTTTAAATAGACATCAATGAAAGCAAAATTATTTGGAAGATAAATGTTGCAGAATTTAAATACTGCAATAATAACAGAAGTTCAGATAATAAAGATTCTATCTAAGTCTTCCAAATGGGTCACAGCCCAAATACTCTTCTAGAAACACATACAGTTCATATTTTTGTTAACATGAAGAACTGAGTGGTTTCATTTTCCTTAATTTTCCAACTTTTAAAATTAATTATTTTAAGATGGGACGCAGCCCAAGGATTCTTTGTTAATTTTATTATTTTGCTTAACTTTGATTTATTTGTTTTTAATTAAATTGATAAGGCAGTGTATGTTTGTTGCCTATATATTGTACTAAATTGGGTCGCAGCCCATGAACTCTTCATAGTCTCCCATTTATTTACTGTATCTAACTTAAGGAAGAAGCTCATTATTACTGTGTTTACCAGTTCTGTCTTTAAATTTGTCATAATTAACCTTTATTAACAAAACACTTCTGTTGTGAAATTAGAAGGACAGTAATAAAAATAACATCAATGAAAGCAAAATTATTTGGAAGATAAATGTTGCAGAATTTAAACATTGCAATAATAACAGATGTTCCGATAATAAAGATTCTACCTAAGCCTTCCAAATGGGTCACAGCCCAAATACTCTTCTAGAAACACATACAGTTCATATATTTGTTAACATGAAGAACTGAGTGGTTTCATTTTCCTTAATTTTCCAACTTTTAAAATACCAGTTCTGTCTTTAAATTTGTCATAATTAACCTTTATTAACAAAACACTTCTGTTGTGAAATTAGGACATTAATAAAAATAACTTTAAATAGACATCAATGAAAGCAAAATTATTTGGAAGATAAATGTTGCAGAATTTAAACACTGCAATAATAACAGAAGTTCCGATAATAAAGATTCTACCTAAGCCTTCCAAATGGGTCGCAGCCCAAATACTGTTCTAGAAACACATACAGTTCATATTTTTGTTAACATGAAGAACTGAGTGGTTTCATTTTCCTTAATTTTCCAACTTTTAAAATTAATTATTTAAGATGGGACGCAGCCCAAGGATTCTTTGTTTATTATTTTGCTTAACTTTGATTTATTTGTTTTTAATTAAATTGACAAGGCAGTGTATGTTTGTTGCCTATATATTGTACTAAATTGGGTCGCAGCCCATGAACTCCTCATAGTCTCCCATATATTTACTGTATCTAACTTAAGGAAGAAGCTCATTATTCCTGTGTTTACCAGTTCTGTCTTTAAATTTGTCATAATTAACCTTTATTAACAAAACACTTCTGTTATGAAATTAGAAGGACATTAATACAAAATAAATTTAAATAGAAATCAATGAAAGCAAAATTATTTGGAAGATAAATGTTGCAGAATTTAAATACTGCAATAATAACAGAAGTTCAGATAATAAAGATTCTATCTAAGTCTTCCAAATGGGTCACAGCCCAAATACTCTTCTAGAAACACATACAGTTTATATTTTTGTTAACATGAAGAACTGAGTGGTTTCATTTTCCTTAATTTTCCAACTTTTAAAATTAATTATTTTAAGATGGGACGCAGCCCAAGGATTCTTTGTTTATTATTTTGCTTAACTTTGATTTATTTGTTTTTAATTAAATTGATAAGGCAGTGTATGTTTGTTGCCTATATATTGTACTAAATTGGGTCGCAGCCCATGAACTCTTCATAGTCTCCCATATATTTACTGTATCTAACTTAAGGAAGAAGCTCATTATTACTGTGTTTACCAGTTCTGTCTTTAAATTTGTCATAATTAACCTTTATTAACAAAACACTTCTGTTGTAAAATTAGAAGGACATTAATAAAAATAACTTTAAATAGACATCAATGAAAGCAAAATTATTTGGAAGATAAATGTTGCAGAATTTAAACACTGCAATAATAACAGAAGTTCAGATAATAAAGATTCTATCTAAGTCTTCCAAATGGGTCACAGCCCAAATACTCTTCTAGAAACACATACAGTTTATATTTTTGTTAACATGAAGAACTGAGTGGTTTCATTTTCCTTAATTTTCCAACTTTTAAAATTAATTATTTTAAGATGGGACGCAGCCCAAGGATTCTTTGTTTATTATTTTGCTTAACTTTGATTTATTTGTTTTTCATTAAGGCAGTGTATGTTTGTTGCCTATATATTGTGCTAAATTGGGTCGCAGCCCATGAACTCTTCATAGTCTCTCATATATTTACTGTATCTAACTTAAGGAAGAAGCTCATTATTCCTGTGTTTACCAGTTCTGTCTTTAAATTTGTCATAATTAACCTTTATTAACAAAACACTTCTGTTGTAAAATTAGAAGGACATTAATAAAAATAACTTTAAATAGACATCAATGAAAGCAAAATTATTTGGAAGATAAATGTTGCAGAATTTAAACACTGCAATAATAACAGAAGTTCCGGTAATAAAGATTCTACCTAAGCCTTCCAAATGGGTCGCAGCCCAAATACTGTTCTAGAAACACACAGTTCATATTTGTGTTAACATGAAGAACTGAGTGGTTTCATTTTCCTTTATGAATTTAATAAATTTTCAGATATTTACCAGTATTTCAAGAAGCGTCACAGCCCAAGGACTCTTTGGCTCTTATTGTTTAACTTTGATTTATTAGTTTTTCATTAAACTGATACGGCAGGGCATGATTGTTAACTTAGTTTATTAAATATTGTGCTAAATTGGATCACAGCCAATATACTCTTCATAATCTCCCATATATTTACTGTGTCTAACTTAAGGAAGAAGCCCATTGTTACAATTCATTGTCACATTTAACCTTTATTAACAAAACACTTCTGTTGTGAATTAGAGGGTTATTAATAAAAATAAATTTAAAAAGAAAGCAAAATTATTTGGAAGATAAATGTTGCAGAATTTAAATACTGCAATAATAACAGAAGTTTAGATAATAAAGATTCTACCTAAGCCTTCCAAATGGGTTACAGCCCAAATACTTTTCTAGAAACAGACACAATTCATATTTGCATCTACATAAAGCACTCAGTGGTTTCATGTTCCTTTTTAAATTTCCAACTTTTAAAATTAATTATTTTAAGATGGGACGCAGCCCAAGGAATCTTTGTGATTATTTTGTTTAACTTTTATTTCTTTTTCATTAAACTGATAAGGCAGTGTATGTTTGTTGCCTATATTAAATATTGTGCTAAATTGGGCCACGGCCTGTGCACTCTTCATGATCTCTCATATATTTACTGTATCATAACTGAAGGAAGAGCCTTTGTTTTAACTAGATATGACTTTAAATATGCCACAATTAGCCTTTATTAACCAAATGCTTCTGATTGTGAAATTGGAAGGTTATTAATAATTTTTTACTTAAAGCATGAAGCAATGAACACAATTATTTGGAAGACAAATGTTGCAGAATTTAAATACTGCAATAATAACCTTCAGATAATAAAGATTCTTCTTAGTTTGTTAAGATACATCACATGTTTACAATTAACTTTGATTTTTTTTCCATTATGTTGCTAGAGTTTTAAGGCATAGTAACTGTCGTCTCAGATAAACAAAATGTTCTCAGTTGTGTTGCAGGAAACATGGGTTCAAAAATTTATTTAAATTTTTGGATTAGAACTACTTGCTTTGTTCTAGCCATTTCATTCTTAAAATCTGATCAATATATTGCATGATACTTAAAACTCTCATGCGAGTTTTAATAGAAGAAAATATATTATACATGTCAAGTCAAGAAGGCTACATATTGTGAAGATATTATTCATCTATTAAGCAAATAATTATATAAATGTTAAAAACGTTACACTTTTGAAATGACAACAGTTGAAGGAAGTGCTATGCTTGAACTGTTTGTTGACCCTACATATGTAGTAGAAGTGTTTGTCCAACAGTTTGCAGAACTTGAAAAGAGTACATTTGTAGTTGCACAAATCACATTGCTTTCCACAGAACAAAAAAGTTTGCCAATGGGAAATTTTGTCTCAAAGAATGAAGCAAAATCAAGGGCTGGTTGTGAAGGGGTATCATCATGCTGAAAAAAACGACTAACTGTACTTGAATAAACTTTGACATAAGTAATAATGGCAACTGTTTCAAAAGGTCAGAGGTCATCTTGTTCAACAACCATGGGTGGAACAGTATCAAGACAGGGATTGAATTTCTCATGCATAAGTGTAATGCTACAGTTTACCTGGGACACTGTGGAAGTAGAATCAGCAGGGAGGGTTAACATATCATTGACTTTTCTAACCCATCATGTGTTGATTATAGTACATTAAAAGTGTGTGAGGTTAGGAATGGGAAATCGTATGAGGGAGAGCTGGGTTGTAGTTTGAGGTAATGAAATATCTCACAAAGATGACTAGTGTGAGCTGTCAGGTTGTAAGTATACAGTGGTTAAACTTTCGGTTTAGAAAACACTGTACTGCTGCAGGTCTGTTGTTGATGTTGATATCTAAGATAAAGAAACTGCATTAAAAATGAAAGTGAAAAATAGTCTGGCAATATTTAATGGTTAAAACAAGACTAACTGCATTTACAGACGAAAAATTTTGGCCTTTTAAGTCCATTTTGCAAACCCATCAGGTGTTGAATAAAGTTTTAAAAAGGGTAATGTCCTGTCATAAAGGAGATATCGCAATTGGTATAAATACCAGCAATAAGAATAGGAAAGATACTGGTCAAGGTGGTCAATATACAGTTGTTCATAGAGTGTTCTGTGTAGGAAGATATTTTAAGACCCATCAAGTGTTGATTAAACTACAATATAAACAGTTGAGTTTTTTTCGAAAAACAGTGGTCAGGGTGGTGAATAGACATCAACAGTGTATTCTGTGCAAGACCCATGAGGTGTTGATTGAACAGAGATAAAAATAGCTGAGGTTTTCAGAAAAATACTGTTGAAGCAGTGAATTGATTGACATCAGTATTGTGCTCAGAAACCTGCAAGCCCCATCAGGCATTGATTAAACTACAATAAAAATAGCAGAGGTATGGGGAAAATGCTGATCAAGGCACCAAATTCACAGATCTCAGTTATAGTGTGTTCTTAGCCTGGCCTTCCAGGCTGTCGGAACTATAATGCAAACATGAAATATTTTTGTCATAATACACAGTGTATCAAAGGCCTTTCTATTCTGGGAGACAACTCAGCAAGCTTGGCCAAGTAAATATATCAAAACATTAAGACAAATACTTATAATACAGTCAAACAGTAGTGTCTATATTATATATATAAACGCCTGTGGCAAGGCTAGTATGTTCTGTTCGGAACATGCAAGACCCATCAAGTGTTGATTAAACTATCATAAAATAGTTGAGGCTACCGCGTAAACACTGATCAAGGTGCTGAAGAACAGACATCAGTTGTGTGTTCTGTACAGGAACATGTAAAACCCATCAGGTGTTCATCAAATTTAGATAAAAATAGTTGAGGTTTTGGGAAAACCACTGATCAAGGTAGTGAATACTCACATACCACCAACAGTGTGTTCTGTTTGGAAATTTGTAAAACCCATCAAGTGTTGACTGAAGTACAATAAAAGTAGTTCAGATTAAGGATGGTTAGTATGAGAAAACACGGTCTTGGTGTAGGTGTGGTAGTTTTGAGATTCCGTTTAATTTCAAGGCAATGAAGGGTTTGAGATTTTGTTGAACTTGAACAATTGGACCTGAGTCACAAATTGTAGGTGAATGTGAATAACACCTAGGTATTAGACAATACAGTTTCAGTGAAGGTAAGTGTTGAGTACACTCAGCAAAGTGTTTGTCATGTCTTACATATGGTGATATGCATGCAGTGGAGGATGCTTGCTAATGTCCAAATTGAGATGAAGAAAAAGTTTCCACTAAACCAGTGTGCAGTGTCAGTTTCTCCAAAGGGTCAAAATATGATGGAGGGCTCAAGTTTTTAAAACTAAAAGTCAAAAGCTAAAATTACAAATATAAATGTTGTCAAACGAGTTCAGCCAAAATACAATTCCAATGAAAGTTTTGTAACTAAATACAAGGGATCAGAGCATCGATAAACAGTTGATTCCACAATATTAACCAGTTAGTTTGAGGTTAGTACCCAACCTAATTCACCTATTCCTAACTGTTAGTAGTTGTTAATGTGGGGGTTAGTAAGCTCAACCCAACCAACTCACCTACTATCAAGTCCTACCATCCCCTGTTAATATCATGGATCCAACAGAATATTCCAGCTGTGCAGAACCCTTGATACTTGGTATTGATCAAATATGACGAGATAAAGTTGACAGATGTGAATGCTTTGAAAATATCATGCATGCCAAGGTCAGTTAACAAAAGTGGTCATGATTGTAAAACTCTAGTGTCACTCGAGTATCAAGTGAATACTTTGGAAAGGGATATAAAAAGGTCTAAAGGATTAGGTCAATGCCCTGTTGATTATTCAGAAAAAAAATAGAAGATATCCAGGTGGTAGAAGGATACCAAATTGCAGATGGTCAGTTTTTAGTGAAGAAACTAAAACTTTTACAAGCGGTCATTTTGCCACAAATAATGGAAGTGTGTAAAAAACCTTGTTGTTTGTGCTAGAATAATGACTATAAATATTGTGCAAAATACAAAATCACAAGGTCCAAAGGGGTATCGGGCTACTAGCGTGAGCGCAAATCCATCAGAGACAAGAGCAGTGCACTGAAGTGGTCACCTATCCCAGTACTAATGTAGCTCATAGCCGCTTAACTTCTGTAAAAGACAGTGATTGTGGCCACGCCCCAAACTTCTGTAGAAAAGAGAGAGTCATTGTGGGACAATTAATAAAGTCCGAAGACAAAAGAAAAACAAAAAAAGTGATTCCGAGAGGCACGAGCCTCACGAGAGCTCACGCTTGAAAACAGATATAAAATGAGGGTGATAATAAAAACTAGAGTGTTTGCCCCATCTTTTCATCACAAGTTCTACCAAATGGGTATTGGATTTATGAGTCAGTTTTGATCATTAGAGTTTCAGCATGCTAGACTTAGAGTGCAAGAGAACAAATCACACTGGTAAAGATTAGAAGAGTAAAGTTGAGGTGCTATGTCGTCTAATTTGATTTAAGCCAGACAAGGTATTAAACGATTTTTGTAGGAAAGTTTCCAATGATTCAGTTAATGCCTTGCTAGTCAGAAAAAGAAACAAGATATGTGGATAACACTGAAATACCAACTATTCAGATGGTCAGCATGAGGGAAACATTTAGTGTTGCTTCAGCTCAACCCAATGTATCAAAAATTGGTTACAACTCAATCAAAAGATCACATCAAATTAATTGGTGGATCCATTTCCAGGACTGTATCATTAGAACTCTAATTATAAGGACTAGTTCTAACAGGTGAATACCAAATGTTGAAAGGTTATGTAAATCAAGGGTATGGCTATTGTTAATTTTATTATTTTGCTTAACTTTGATTTATTTGTTTTTCATTAAATTGATAAGGCAGTGCATGTTTGTTGCCTATATATTGTGCTAAATTGGGTCGCAGCCTGTGAACTCTTCATAGTCTCCCATATATTTACTGTATCTAACTTAAGGAAGAAGCTCATTATTACTGTGTTTACCAGTTCTGTCTTTAAATTTGTCATAATTAACCTTTATTAACAAAACACTTCTGTTGTAAAATTAGAAGGACATTAATAAAAATAACTTTAAATAGACATCAATGAAAGCAAAATTATTTGGAAGATAAATGTTGCAGAATTTAAATACTGCAATAATAACAGAAGTTCAGATAATAAAGATTCTATCTAAGCCTTCCAAATGGGTCACAGCCCAAATACTGTTCAAGAAACACATACAGTTCATATTTGTGTTAACATGAAGAACTGAGTGGTTTCATTTTCCTTTATGAATTTTTCAACTTTTAACATTAATTATTTTAAGATGGGACGCAGCCCAAGGATTCTTTGTTTAATATTTTGCTTAACTTGGATTTGTTTCTTTTTCATTAAATTGATAAGGCAGGGTATGTTGTTGCCTATATTTTGTGTTAAATTGGGTCGCAGCCCATATACTCTTCATAATCTTCCATATATTTACTGTATCTAACTTAAGGAAGAAGCCCATTATTACAATTTATTGTCACATTTAACCTTTATTAACAAAACAGATCTGCTATGAAATTAGAATGTTATTGCTAAAAATAAATTGGAATAGAAAGCAATGAAAGCTAAATTATTTGGAAGATAAATGTTGCAGACTTAGATACTGCAATAATAACAGAAGTTGAGATAATAAAGATTCTACCTAAGCCTTCCAAATGGGTTACAGCCCAAATACTGTTCTAGAAACACATACAGTTTATATTTGTGTTAACATGAAGAACGGAGTGGTTTCATTTTCCTTTCTGAATTCTCTAAGTTTTCAGATATTTACCAAAGGCTTTCAAATGGGTCACAGCCCAAATACTGTTCTAGAAACACACTCATTTCATATTTGTATTGACAAAGAACTGAGTGGTTTCATTTTCCTTTCTTAATTTTCCAACTTTTAAAATTAATTATTTAAGATGGGACGCAGCCCAAGGATTCTTTGTTTATTATTTTGCTTAACTTTGATTTATTTGTTTTTCATTAAATTGATAAGGCAGTGTATGTTTGTTGCCTATATATTGTGCTAAATTGGGTCGCAGCCCATGAACTCTTCATAGTCTCCCATTTATTTACTGTATCTAACTTAAGGAAGAAGCTCATTATTACTGTGTTTACCAGTTCTGTCTTTAAATTTGTCATAATTAACCTTTATTAACAAAACACTTCTGTTGTAAAATTAGAAGGACATTAATAAAAATAACTTTAAATAGACATCAATGAAAGCAAAATTATTTGGAAGATAAATGTTGCAGAATTTAAATACTGCAATAATAACAGAAGTTCAGATAATAAAGATTCTACCTAAGTCTTCCAAATGGGTCACAGCCCAAATACTTGAAACACACAGTTCATATTTGTGTTAACATGAAGAACTGAGTGGTTTCATTTTCCTTTATGAATTTAATAAATTTTCAGATATTTACCAGTATTTCAAGAAGCATCACAGCCCAAGGACTCTTTGGCTCTTATTGTTTAACTTTGATTTATTAGTTTTTCATTAAACTGATACGGCAGGGCATGATTGTTAACTTAGTTTATTAAATATTGTGCTAAATTGGATCACAGCCCATATACTCTTCATAATCTCCCATATATTTACTGTGTCTAACTTAAGGAAGAATTTATTTATTTATTTATTTGGGGTTTTACGTCGCTTTCAACACTGTACAGGTCATATCACGACGGGTAGTTGGAAGGGCAGAGGAAACCAGTACATAGAGTTCGCTAGGGTTGTGTACTGTAAACTGCCGACCAACGGCAAGCAACTACCAGCTTTCCCACTTAAGGCCGTCACGGGGATCGAACCCCCGACCTCAGAGGTGGGAGGCGAGAGTGTTACCACTCTGCCACCGTGGCCCCTAACTTAAGGAAGAAGCCCATTGTTACAATTCATTGTCACATCTAACCTTTATTAACAAAACACTTCTGTTGTGAATTAGAGGGTTATTAATAAAAATAAATTTAAAAAGAAAGCAAAATTATTTGGAAGATAAATGTTGCAGAATTTAAATACTGCAATAATAACCGAAGTTTAGATAATAAAGATTCTACCTAAGCCTTCCAAATGGGTTACAGCCCAAATACTTTTCTAGAAACACACACAATTCATATTTGTATCTACATAAAGCACTCAGTGGTTTCATGTTCCTTTTTAAATTTCCAACTTTTAAAATTAATTATTTTAAGATGGGACGCAGCCCAAGGAATCTTTGTGATTATTTTGTTTAACTTTTATTTCTTTTTCATTAAACTGATAAGGCAGTGTATGTTTGTTGCCTATATTAAATATTGTGCTAAATTGGGCCACGGCCTGTGCACTCTTCATGATCTCTCATATATTTACTGTATCATAACTGAAGGAAGAGCCTTTGTTTTAATAAGATATGACTTTAAATATGCCACAATTAGCCTTTATTAACCAAATGCTTCTGATTGTGAAATTGGAAGGTTATTAATAATTTTTTACTTAAAGCATGAAGCATTGAACACAAAATTATTTGAAAGACAAATGTTGCAGAATTTAAATACTGCAATAATAACCTTCAGATAATAAAGATTCTTCTTAGTTTGTTAAGATACATCACATGTTTTTAATTAACTTTGATTTTTTTTCCATTATGTTGCTAGAGTTTTAAGGCATAGTAACTGTCGTCTCAGATAAACAAAATGTTCTCAGTTGTGTTGCAGAAAACATGGGTTCAAAAATTTATTTAAATTTTTGGATTAGAACTACTTGCTTTGTTCTAGCCATTTCATTCTTAAAATATGATCAATATATTGCATGATACTTAAAACTCTCATGCGAGTTTTAATAGAAGAAAATATATTATACATGTCAAGTCAAGAAGGCTACATATTGTGAAGATATTATTCATCTATTAAGCAAATAATTATATAAATGTTAAAAACGTTACACTTTTGAAATGACAACAGTTGAAGGAAGTGCTATGCTTGAACTGTTTGTTGACCCTACATATGTAGTAGAAGTGTTTGTCCAACAGTTTGCAGAACTTGAAAAGAGTACATTTGTAGTTGCACAAATCCCATTGCTTTCCACAGAACAAAAAAGTTTGCCAATGGGAAATTTTGTCTCAAAGAATGAAGCAAAATCAAGGGCTGGTTGTGAAGGGGTATCATCATGCTGAAAAAAACGACTAACTGAACTTGAATAAACTTTGACATAAGTAATAATGGCAACTGTTTCAAAAGGTCAGAGGTCATCTTGTTCAACAACCATGGGTGGAACAGTATCAGGATAGGGATTGAATTTCTCATGCATACTCAAGTCTAATGCTACAGTTTGCCTGGGACACTGTGGAAGTAGAATCAGCAGGGAGGGTTAACATATCATTGACTTTTCTAACCTATCAAGTGTTGATTATAGTACATTAAAAGTGTGTGAGGTTAGGAATGGGAAATCGTATGAGGGAGAGCTGGGTTGTAGTTTGAGGTAATGAAATATCTCACAAAGATGACTAGTGTGAGCTGTCAGGTTGTAGGTATACAGTGGTTAAACTTTCGGTTTAGAAAACACTGTACTGCTGCAGGTCTGTTGTTGATGTTGATATCTAAGATAAAGAAACATTACTGCATTAAAAATGAAAGTGAAAAATAGTCTGGCAATATTTAATGGTTAAAACAAGACTAACTGCATTTACAGACGAAAAATTTTGGCCTTTTAAGTCCATTTTGCAAACCCATCAGGTGTTGAATAAAGTTTTAAAAAGGGTAATGTCCTGTCATAAAGGAGATATTGCAATGAGTATAAATACCAGCAATAACAATGGGAAAGATACTGGTCAAGGTGGTCAGTATACAGTTGTCCATAGAGTGTTCTGTGTAGGAACATATTTTAAGGCCCATCAGGTGGTGATTAAACTACAATATAAACAGTTGAGTTTTTTTTGGGAAACACACTGGTGAAGGTAGTGAATAGACATCAACAGTGTATTCTGTGCAAGACCCATCAGGTGTTGATTGAACAGAGATAAATATAGCTGAGGTTTTCAGGAAAATACTGTTGAAGCAGTGAATTGATTGACATTATTGTGCTCAGGAACATGCAAGCCCCATCAGGCGTTGATTAAACTACAATAAAAAATAGCAGAGGTATGGGAAAAATGCTGATTAAGGCACTAAATTCACAGATCTCAGTTATAGTGTGTTCTAGGCCTGGCCTTCCAGGCTGTCTGAGCTTTTATGAAAGTGTGAAATATTTTTGCCATAATGCACACTGTATCAGAGGCCTTTCTAGTCTGGGAGACATCTCCTCAGCAAGCTTGGCCAAGTAAATATATCAAAACATTATGACAAATACTTATAATACAATCAAACAGTAGTGTCTGTATTATATATATATAAACATTTGTGGCAAGGCTAGTGTGTTCTGTTCGGAACATGCAAGACCCATCAAGTGTTGATTAAACTATCATAAAATAGTTGAGGTTATGGTGTAAACACTGATCAAGGTGCTGAAGAACAGACATCAATTGTGTGTTCTGTACAGGAACATGTAAAACCCATCAGGTGTTGATGAAATTTAGATAAAAATAGTTGAGGTTTTGGGAAAACCACTGATCAAGGTAGTGAATACTCACATACCACCAACAGTGTGTTCTGTTTGGAAATTTGTAAAACCCATCAAGTGTTGACTGAAGTACAATAAAAGTAGTTCAGATTAAGGATGGTTAGTATGAGAAAACACGGTCTTGGTGTAGGTGTGGTAGTTTTGAGATTCCGTTTAATTTCAAGGCAATGAAGGGTTTGAGATTTTGTTGAACTTGAACAATTGGACCTGAGTCACAAATTGTAGGTGAATGTGAATAACACCTAGGTATTAGACAATACAGTTTTAGTGAAGGTAAGTGTTGAGTAAGGTATTTGTCATATCTTACATATGGTGATATGCAGTGGAGGATGCTTGCTAATGTCCAAAATAAGATGAAGAAAAAATTTCCATTAAACCAGTGTGTAGTAGTAGATGTATACAGAGTATATTGGGTAGAGACACAAGTGAACTGGTAGAATACTCCCTTCAAAGCCACTAGCTGTGGACAGATCAGATTGGACAGAGGTAAAGATACTGTTCAGTTGCCAAACCAAAAACTGAGTTCACAGAAGTATTTGGGAACAGTTAATAAAATATTGCATGCTATAGTCAGGTTCTCCAAAGGGTCAAAATATGATTGAGGGCTCAAGTTTTTAAAACTAGAAGTCAACAGCTAAAATTGCAAATATAAATGTTGTCAAACGTGTTGAGCCAAAATACAGTTCCAATGAAAGTTTTTTAGCTAAATACAAGGGATCAGAGCATCGATAAACAGTTGATTCCACAATATTAACCAGTTAGTTTAAGGTTAGTACCCAACCTAATTCACCTATTCCTAATTGTTAGTACTTGTTAATGTGGGGGGTTAGTAAGCTCAACCCAACCAACTCACCTACTATCAAGTCCTACCATCCCCTGTTAATATCATGGATCCAACAGAATATTCCAGCCGTGCAGAACCCTTGATACTTGCTATTGATCAAATATGACTGCATATAAAGTTGACAGATGTGAATGCTTTGAAAATACCATGCATGCCAAGGTCAGTTACCAAAAGTGGTCATGATTGTAAAACTCTAGTGTCACTTGAGTATCAAGTGAATACTTTGGAAAGGGATATAAAAAGGTCTAAAGGATTAGGTCAATGCCCTGTTGATTATTCAGAAAAAAATAGAAGATATCCAGGTGGTAGAAGGATACCAAATTGCAGATGGTCAGTTTTTAGTGGAGAAACTAAAACTTTTACAAGCGGTCATTTTGCCACAAATAATGGAAGTGTGTAAAAAACCTTGTTGTTTGTGCTAGAATAATGACTATAAATATTGTGCAAAATACAAAATCACAAGGCTGAAAGGGGTTTCGGGCTACTAGCATGAGCGCATAGCCATCCGAGACAAGAGTAGTGGATTGAAGCGGTCACCTATCCCAGTACTAATGTAGCTCATCACTGCTTAACTTCTCTAAAAGACGGTGATTGTGGCCATGCCACAACTTCTGTAGGGGAGGGAGAGTCCTTGTGGTAATGCCACAATTCATAAAGTCCGGAGACAAAAAAAAAGTGATTTTGAGAGGCACAAGCCTCACTAGAGCTCACGCTTGAAGACAGATATAAAATGAAGGTGATAATAAAAACTGGAGTGTTTGTACCATCTTTTCATTACAAGTTCTACCAAATCTGTATTGGATTTATGTGTCAGTTTTGACAATTGAAGTTTCAGTATGCTAGACTTAGAGTACAAGGGAACAAATCACACTGATAAAGATCAGAAGAATAAAGTCAGATTTGAGGTGCTGTGTCATCTAATTGGATTTAAACCAGACAAGGTATTAAACAATTTGTGTAGGAAAGTTCCCAATGATTCAGTTAATGCCTTGCTAGTCAGAAAAAGAAACAAGATATGTGGATAACACTGGAATACCAAATATTCAGATGGTCAGCATGAGGGAAATATTAAGTGTTGCTTCAGCTCAACCCAGTGTATCAAAAATTGGTTACAACTGAATCAAAAGATCACATCAAATTAATTGGTGGATCCATTTTCCAGGACTGTATCATTAGCACTCCAATTACAAGGACTAGTTCTAACAGGTGAAAACCAAATGTTGAAAGGTTGTGCAAATCAAGGGTATGGCTATTTACCTTGCAGAAACGTGCACGTAACTAGTTTTGATGATGTAAGTTTAGAGCCGTGAGACCACAACAGAAACAAGCGTTTTACCTTCAACTGTTTCATGTAATAATTTTGAAAGTGTATAGGCCTACTAATAATTCACCAAAAAAACTTTGTAAACATCAGTTCAAAATAAATTATAAAAGCATAAAATATGTTATTATAATAAGTATATTAAGTACCATAAAGTAAAAGTATTCCTCAATGATTCTGGACATTGTTTAAGACCTCACCCTTCCCACACTCAATAATTTATTGAAATTTGACAACTTTTTCCAGAAAAAAATCAATAGTTAACCCTTTCGCTACTGAAGGAACATTATTCCACGGGACTGTAGCCATATGACGTCATATCACGTCAGAAACGCCAATAAAGTAAAATATTAACTCACTACCTTATACACTTTATTTGTGGTATTTTTCGGCATATTTCATTAAATTGATGAAATTTGATGAAATGTCGAATGAGGAAACTCCAGGAAATCCCCAAAATAAATATATCCACAAGTAAACAATATGCATCTATATGCGGTAAATACGGCAATATCTACAGAAACCAGTTTAAAAAGGTAAAATGGTGAATTTTTTTTAAAATATAGCGTAACTTTCATATGAAATACTTAAAACATTGGTTTAATACTGATACACCAAAGAAAACGTATAACAGTACACTGAAGGGAAAGAAGAAATATATATTATTGCCGTCGACCCTTGGTCGACAGATATGGTCCCTTGTAATACACATTGATGTCGACTGCTAGTCGACATACATGGTAGTGAAAGGGTTAAGCAATGATTTTAATTATATGCAAATTCTGCTTACATCAAGAATATTGTAGCTATCTATAGTCATACTTACAAGTACGATCTACCTTATATTAAATTTAATATGCACATTACCTCAAACAATACATTTTTATCAGAAACTTTGATTGTATTGAATTTAGTTCAATATCATTTTATAACACAGCAGACATTTTGATTTTGGGTTTAACTAAACGAGTGTATCTAGTTTGTCAAGACTCTGCATTGGAAAACACTAAATGATTGTATAAATGACTACATTATGGTGAATTACTTTCAGTTGGTTTATTGTACATTAACTTAAAGGTTTTATGTTACTTACAAAATGTTGTAGGATTTGAATTGGTTAATTTCTTAACACTCTGCACTGAAACACACTGGAAGTCAAAAACCTCGCATATTAAGAATTAATACATTGTCAGCTCTATTGCTGCATATCAAGCAATATACTTTTTATCATGGGTAATCACATGTATTTTAGTTATAAACTCAATCAATTATCACAGTTGTAATTACATAACAATTTAATAAATGTTAAATTTAGAAGAAATTTAAGAAAATAGATTATAAAACCATAACCTCTGACCATATATTTGGAAGTGATATCCAGAGGTAAGGGATACCAGTCCCTTTAATCCTTCACAGGATTTACTTTACCATAATTATACACGTTAACTTTGTAGCCTTCAAAGAAATATATTTAGACCTAAAATCTAAGATTTGTACTATTTACTCAAAAGTTCCAAGTTGAATTTTCCAGCCCTTTCAACAGCTAAAGTCATATCAGAACAAGTCCTCAGTGGGTCCCACATGTTGCATGAGTTGGATTCAAACCCACAACCCTAAGTGAGAGGGGAGTTGATATCAGACTTGTAAACCACCAGGTAACCAATGTCTCAAATTGTGCGCAAGAGTCACCTCAGATAAATAATAGAGTGAGATACCATCTGTGGTCTGATGACCAGGTCAAGTGTATGCGGAATTCAGGACCGTAGTTGTTTACACAGAGTATCATTGGAAGTGCAGAATATGTATGTTATCTGAATCACAATGTACACTAGTAGCATGGTGATGCACAACAATGTGCACTTGTACTGTGATTGACATTCCTATTTGCATGATGAATTAAGCTAGCTATTGTATTGCCCATTGTAAGAGTATAGATCACACTTTTGACAGAAAGAAAAGCTATTCAGTGTAACTTCTCCTGGAGATAATTTGCCACAAGACAGCAAAGCGATTCAGTACCAACTTGTTGACCACTCAGTTGCTCGGGCTATTACTGTTTACTCAAGCTTTACATTTTACTGCAGTATGGGGGTAGAATGAAATGCAGCATCAAAAGTGCATGAATTTGTGTCACATTCAGCAACAAATGAAGTTGTACTTGTGCAATATGCACTTGCTCAGTAACTGATATACCACCCAACATTCATATTTGCATCACAAATTCAGCTAACTGCTGTGTAGTCCATTGTAAGATTATGGAACACATATTTGGTAACAAGAAAGAGGAATGCGGAATGTTTTCATGGGGAATGTTCTCACTTTTGGTATTATAAAGAATAGGATTTCCATATTGTGTTGATATCGTATGGGTAACTCTATAGTCGATAAACTTGGCAATTTCTTCTCAGGGAATGTTCACACTGTTGACTATGCCATGAATAAGATTCTTTACCCCTCTAGGTTTATTTTGATTGCTCTTCAGCTCATCTACTTGGTGACTGAGTAAGCCAGGACATATCAAAAGGTCAACTTTTGGTGTTTTGGTACAATGAAACATAGCTTCAAAAACTCATGAATTTATGTCAATAATTTCAACAACACATGAGATTGCACAATTTCCAAACTTACTATAGCCAGTGAATTTGGACAGTTTCTATTTGATAAAACTTGACATTTCAAAATGATAAAAAAACAATGTTAAACCAAAAAAACTACATGCCAACAGGAAGATCTTCATTCATCAAGTCCAAATATGGTAGTTGAATAACACAAATGGTTGAATTTTTTATGTCCATTAAGTTCCCACTTCAGTGCTTTGTCCTTAAAGAGAAAATGCCAGGCATAATAATAAGTATATTAAGCCTAGCTCTGTATAAAGATCAAAATAATTCAGTGTGCAGTATGGAAAACATTTATGAAAATGCTGAGTATACTCAAAGAAGAGAAACCTGTAATGGAAAAAAAGAAAATACAAACTGAAAATATCAGAACACCCCCCCCCCCCACCTTCCCAACCTTCCTAACCTACCACCACAGTACCAACCCTAAAACCCAAACCAACCAACCACCCCCCCCCCCCCCCCCCCCCGGTTAAAATATCTTACAGAGTTTCTCATCTTTATTCACACTGATATTATTCTGAGAAGATGATCAAATATGACAAACTCATAAGGACTACACAGTATCTGAAGTGGGAATGTTGAGATTTTTTCAGTTTTCTCCAATTAATATTTGGATATACTGAGAATATTTATTAGTTTTTCCCTCAACTGAAACCAGATAAGTGTCCCGTAAGGAAATGCAAATCAACATTTCCCATACTTTTGCTGGAATCAAATTTCTTTCAACTGGTGTTGAGGTGAACTAGCAGAGTCTAGGCTGCAAGAAACAAATGTTCCAAAATCATAGGTGGTAAATAATGTGACAGAAACTGCTGCCAACCCAGTATCTTGACAAATATGACTTGGGAAATACTACACTGTGCACAGTGAGAATTGCTGAGATTGTATTGTATATAATTGTTTATACTCTGCGCATTATCTCACTGCAGGATTCAGAGTGCTATTTCACTCATTCTGACTAGGAAGTACAGCCCTAGCTCTCTTGTGACTGACATTCCCAAAATCAAATGGAACTTCAGAGGATACTGATAAATTGTGACATTCATCTGAAGGGCATCTAGGGGGGCAAGGGTTGAAATCCCTTTAATCTAAAGGATCCCATAGCCTTGATAATCCAAATGAATGAAGTATGTTGTTCTGAAATTGTACAGATGTTGACTTTGGTTTTGGCTTGACACTAGTTTGTACATTTTAAAATTTCAAGTTTTAATGGACAGAAACTACCTAAATTCACCAGCTATAGAAATGTTGGTTTTTGTGCAATTTCATGTGTTGCCAAGTTAAATGACATAAATGCACAAGTCTTTGAATGTATGTTTCTTTGTACCAAAATACCAAATGTTGACTTGTTAATTAGTGGTGGGATCGCCAGCTTAAATGACAGATCGAGCATCGCTTGTTAGAAGCGAGTTGAACTCGAGTCAAACTCGAGTAATTTCCGGGATAAAGTATTTCATTTGTTAGCGAAAATATTTTACATAACCGTACATGAGGCAAAACTTTGAACTGGAAATGGGCTTTCACGATATAATTTAAGTTAAATCTTCATTGATTTAAGCCAGAATAAAGTAAAAATACAATATATTTTTGAAAATTTCAGATATTTCTATTGTTTTGGTGAAGTGTCAGCCTTAGATGGTGAAAATATATACGTTTTCAAAAACCCGAGTTTCACTTGCGCAGATCGATGTGACCCCCAATTATCGCCCACCGTCAACTCGTCCCAGCACTATTGTTAATCATGTTTGACTTAACAATTTAGCCAGAGTGTTGATAATGTTACCAAGTAGATTGGCTGAAGAGCAAGCAATCAAAGAACCTAAAGGCAGAATAAAGAATCCTATTCATGGAATAATCAACAGTAAGAGCTTTCTTTGAGAAGAAATTGTCAAGTTTATCAACCAAAGAGTAACCGCCAGGATATCGACACAATACAGAAACCCCTTTCTTCATACGACCTACAGTGGTAACTTTCCTCAAGAAGAAATTACACATTTTTCTTTCTTGTTGCCAGAAAATGTGTTCCATGATCCTACAATGGGCTATACAGTAGCTGACTGAATTTGGAATGCAAATGGGAATGACAGTGGGTATGTCAGTTACTGAACAAGTGCACACTGTAAAAGTGCAACTGCATTTGCTGCTGAGTTTGACTTCATACACTTTTAATGCTCTATTTCGTTCAACCATCCATCGTTTGGAAAAATGTTAAGCTTGAGTAAACAACAATAACTTGAGTAACTGAGTGGTAAACAAGTTGCGTATTCAATCACTTTGCTACCTTGTGGTAAATTATCTCCAGGAGAAGTTACACTGACTAGCCCTTCTTTCTTATTGTCAAAAATGTGTTCTACAATCCTACAGTGGGTGACAAAATAGCTAACTGAATTCAAAATGCAAATAGGAATATCAATTACAAAGAAGTGTACATTGTTGCGCATTACTGTACTACTAGAGTACATTGAGATTTAAACTGTATATACACATCCTACACTTATTTGAATGATACTTTGTGTAAACAACTATCCTGAACTTAACATACATTTGACCTACTTGTCAGAACACTGATGCTACCTCCCTCTATGATGTTACCTAAGGTAGCCTTTACATACAACTTGAAACCTTGATGGTCTAGTGGTTATTTAACAAGTTTGGCATTTACTCACCTGTCACCTGGAGTTGTGGGTTTGAATCCATCTCATGGAAACACAGGGGTGCACTGAGGGTATGTTCTGGTATAACCTTGCCTGTTGAAATGTACGGTAAACGTCAACTTAAGTCTTTAACCTTCACATGCAGCTCACAATATCATCAGTCCAACTGCCATATGCTCAATTGCCACAATCTACAAATAAAAAGAAAACAATGAAAGTATAGTAACAATTAGTGCGGGAATCCGATGTCAACTTCTTTATAATTAAATCACCAGTAGGTATACCTTGGAACATTTGTTTGGAGATATTTTTTTTAAATATGTCAAGGCTGTTAAAACATGTACTAATGTCCATGATATTATGCAGGAATGTAACACCAAATTTATATGTTTGATGACTGAGAGACTGTAGTGGTGATTTAATTGTATCTTCCAAATAAAATAATCAACATTTCACAAAAATATAAAGCAAGGCCAAAGTAAATTATCAATGATGAAATTACATTTTAATCTCTACACCAGACTACGCTCTACTCGTTAAATATGGAGCAAGCATATGTAAATGTAGATTTGACAAAATAAACGGTACAGTTTGACCTAAATATTTTCACACATGCCTCTTGTTTAACCTGATGTTAATTGTGCCGACATATTTTATAATTTTGAAATTTGGGAGAAAGGCATCCAGTCCTTAAATTTAAATGACAAATGCATTTAATTAAGACATGCAAAAAATAGAATACAGTAGAACCTCTATTATCCGACCCTCTTGGGAGAGTAACAATTAGGTCGGATAATAGAAAGGTCGGATAATAGAAAGCCTGAAATAACAGGTTTAAATGGAGTTGGGAGCATGGAATGGAGGTCGGATAATTAAAAATTTGGATGATAGAGGGTCGGATAATAGAGGTTCCACTGTACTTACTATTCTTCTCACACAAGTAATATACCTTACCTTTTAAATATAGCAAAACCTGTTGCACCAGCCATTATGTTTAATTGTTTAGTATATATTTCAATAAAAATTTAAAAGCAATTAAAAATTTGTGACATTACAATAAAAACTTATACATTTCAGTTAATTTATCAAATTAAAGAAAAATATTAAAAAATTCGGTTAATTTATTCAATTTTAACTGGCAAAGTTGGGCTTTTACATCCCTAAATTTCCAAAGCTAGGGTCAAAATTGGGACAGGCCTTCAGCATTGCCACTTATGGGAACAAATTATTTATAATAATAAATTAAATATAATATTGGTTAAAGAAAGTTGATAAATTGAATGAAGTAAAAATTTTAAGTAAAATTTTATTCAAGTTTTCGTAGTCCTGAACAGTTAATTATAGGTAATTATAGAATTCTAGTTCTAAATAATATAAAAAAAATAATCTAAAAACTTATTCTACAAAATTTAAGTAACATTGTTCATATAGTGGTGGTGGACCAATTCACGCCCGGGTACCAATTCACGCCCACCCCTAAATTTATCCAAAACAATCACAGTTAAACAATAAATTACAAATGTATATGATAAATTTGATGATTATCTATAATGTGGTAAATATCTTCTCTATGAAAAATCATAAATCTTCAAGAAAATTGAGGGTGGGCGTGAATTGGTACCCGGGCGTGAACTGGTCCACCACCACTAAATAAATTTTGAAAAAAGAGGAAGCTGCAAGAAATCATTGATTAAATACAGGACTAAAAAGAATTTAGTCTTTACTTTGTGGTGTTTTTGATTCATGAAATGAGTGTGTTTTATATTTAAGAGTCTTGATTTTACATTCTCAGCAGAAGAAATCATAACAGAATTATTAAAAAAAAAACAGTGCACCAAGGGATGACCTTGCACTAGGTCTTATTAAATACCATCTATTTATTTAAATATTAGTTCAACCTGACATATATTTTATTCCTCAAACATTTCTACAAAAACCTAAAATTTTGCCATACCATTATTCATAAGTTGTTGAATAAACAGAGGATCTGTTTTGCAGTAACTTCATTGTTAAAAAGTCAACTAAAACACATTCATAATAATAAAACTTTAACTCACCTCAGTAACGTATAATATACATCCCATTCAGTAAAACACCATATAATAATGGGCCTCTCAATTACAGCAAATACAACACTACTAGTAAAAACTGAATAACCTCACATGGAAACTTCCATGTGTAACAACTTAATGAACAATTAAAGATGGCTGCCAGTGGGGTAGCTTATATACCCAAGACACACCCCCACCTGTCATCCAATAAGATTGCTTAGATTTTCCCTCCAAAAAAATTTAACCTTCACTATTACTAGTTTGTTTACTATTGTAATAGTGACACCAAATGTTCAGTGTCCATTGGCAACTTGACTGAGAAATATGTCACAGAAGTTTCAGAGAAACTTTGACTGGTTAGTATCTTAGTCTTTCTGAAGTCTTCATAATGAATAATCTTTGGCATATACCAATGTTAGGGTTTTTATGTCACTTTCAACACCTGTTGGCATGGGATGTTTGTATTATGATAAGTACACATGCACATATGTAAGGTTTTGACATTAGTGTCTAGGAAAGTAAATTTGCCATTTTCCAGAAAAAGTATGTTTAAAGTTGTATGGACTTGGATCTGTGTGAATGCATAAAACGCACCACATGACATTGTAATGAAGACTTGCATTTGAAACACTGCATGAGTAACATTTTTTTGTACATTTTCTGGTCCTTTACAAAATAGGACCAATCTTAATTGACAGTTCTCTGCTAATTTTAGAAAGGGTTTTGTTTAATGAAATCAGGCTGACTGCAGAGTTTGTGCACATTTTAGCCTGGGAAAGACCAGGTCTGTTTGGTTTGAAGCAATGCATAGTTCATATAACTGATCAGAAAAGGTTGCAAATGTTGAATGGGAGTTTGAAAAAAGCATTTTCATTATCCAGTCAGTTGTGACCATGGTGTATACAGTAGGAATAAAAGTGAAAAATAATTTATTTAGATCACTTTTTGGGCCAACGAACTGGATAATTCAATTGATATACTAGAATTAAAACACAATTGCTATGTCATCCTATTGAAGTATTCATATGTTTCAGATTTTTTTTCAATTTATAGCATTTATCTCATTGTTCTGGCAAAAAACATTTGACTGTTTCAGGTGTCTGTAAATTAGAACAAAAAAGTATACATTACCTAAAATAATGCACACTTTTAACAATAGAATGACATCACAAGTGTGCTTTAACTAAGATTAAAAGTGGTTGATCAATTCAAGTAGAGTATATTACTTGGCAATGTTGAACCTTCACAAACAGACAAAATAAATTCTACAATGTTTGACAATTCCCTCACTTTGACAGTCACTTCTTCCGCAGACCACAACTTCTATACCTTAAATGTTCACTGCAACAGCATAAACATATAAAAGCATCAAACAACAAATATTTTAATCTTAAAAAATTCTTAAATAATCAGATTTTGAAAATAAAATGTTTTATCAAAATTTTAAATACTTTAAACTGTTCAGTAAATAAATTCTCCAGATATACAAATCATCTTTGATACATTATTACTTTGAAATTGGTGATGATGCTCCCAACTCAATATAGAAAGAAACTTTTATTTATTTAGCCATTGTTTGGCAGTTTGTGTTTTATTGAAATATGTAGTCTATTAGAGACACTGAAAAGGTGAGGATGTCTGAATTTTTGATAAAAAATTTTGTGAAGATAACAGAGGCTGTTAATTAGAAGAGGTATTTACCACTCACACATACCCAGTAAACATGTTTAGGTTTTGCAAATGTTTGATAGGAAACATTTGGCAAAGGTTAAAAAATGATGGGTATGAAAACCATTTATAATAGAATTTTTTAAAGTGTTTTATGTATACCGTTTATTAAACGTTTAATGATAAATGCTAGAAGAATGTTACAAATGAACATATTAATTTCTGAATAATAATGGGATCAGAGGTCAAAATCAATATCGTTTTAAGGTTGCTCACTAATGAAAATATTATTTTTACATCTAAAATTGTAAGATAGTGGCTTAAAAATTGTGCCCCATTCAATTCTTACTTTTTGGGATTGCATGTGGGGCAATTTATGACAAAGTCCTCTAAAATTTCCTATTATTGCTCACTGCCATCTGTTTTTTTTTTTGGACATGTTTGAAGGTGAAGGTTAAATAAGCATTCAGAATATATGGGTTTAATAACGTTTTTGATAGAATGTTTTTGAAACATTTGATCAACAATGTTTTTTAAACATTTCATGTGTACTGTTTATAAACCATTTCATGATGAATGTTTGAAAAACATTTCCAGCATAACCTTCATTTCTTGAGCTATTTTATAAATATTTAAAAAACATTTCCAGTCAAACCTAGCTTCTTGAGTTATTTTATAAACTTTTAATAAACGTTTTCAGTGAAAACATTTGTATATAGAATGTTTATAAAACATTACAGTGTAAAGGTTTTCTTGGAAACGTTTACAAAACCTTAAGATAGAGTTCAAATAGGGTTTAAAAATGTTTTGCCAACCATTTTAAAATGTTTCAAATGTTTACTGTGTATATGCAAAGGTCAAAGTTTGGGTTTAACATCTTGTTCAACAGCCAGGGCCAACTAAATGCAGATCAAACTCCAAAATTAATTATTTTCAATTTTATATTGGTATCATGTTTTGAAATGACACTGTCTTGTCAAATAGTTCTTAATATATATCTTGTAAAGCAGGACATTTTTCATGCCATTTGGGTTTTGTCTTGTCTTTTGGTCAATGGTTTGAAGTCAGCTCAGGGTCACAGGTGATATTGACTGAAGGCCTTCAAAGATATGTAGAACCCTAAACTTTGAACTTTGTAATCACTAAATTAACACATTTACACCTACAGTTACCCTTCCTCCCACTTTCCAGCTGGGATGAGGCTGAAAAAAGATAAAATGCCTCATCGGGCACTTATGCTAGGATGACACATAGCAGGAACCCAAGTAGCATACAGTAAAACTTTTCATTACAAGCTTGACTGCCCGGGAACATGCCTCCTGATATAGCAATAATTTACCAGGGATAAACCTGTATAGTCTGTAAAATCTACATTTAATACTCTGGTAATTGTACAAATTTCTATTAAATCCAAACAAGCTCCCTGTCTGGATCATTTGTGCATGCAAGTTAAGTCAGTGTGAAAAAATAAATAGAAAGCACCTTTTGTTTAACTGATAGCCCTGATAGGCAAATTAATCATATGTGTTATAGAAAAGGGTCTAGAGGGTAATTTGTGCAACAGAATATTACCTTTAAGATATTTCAATACTTTATATGTGCTGTTTAACATTCACAGGTGATTCTGTAGAAATCTTCTCCTGTGAGATCATTCCATGCAATGTAGATGGCCAGTGGGAAGAGTGGAGTGTTTGGTCAGAGTGCACTGTGTCCTGTGGTGGAGGGATACGTAGGAGCACCAGGGAGTGCTTGGGTCAGAGTGGGATGGGGAAGCCTTGTGAAGGGGACTCTCTGCATGAATCCCAATGCAAACTACAGGCATGTCCCATAGGTAAGATGACTTGCAGTTTTGTTATGTCAATATAAATATTAATGATTTAAAAGCAACTTAGATTAGAAGGCAGACTACCATACTGCAGAATACTTGACAGGTATTCTTTTGTAGCAAGTTAAGAGACCCGAGCAAAATGAAGGCGTACAGAATAAGTTTGTTGATATAAATGACATTAACTTATGTTTAGTGAAAGAAAATGCACATTTTATCTAATTTTTCCAGGAATTTTACATCAGTGGGCATAGGCTGGTGCCTGAGATACAGCCACTGACTTTGGTAGTTGGTGGGCCAATAGTGGGCCACGCAATATTTTTATTTTTTGAAATAATATGTTTTTAACATTGAATATTGTTAAATAATATGTCAGAAAACAATAATTATTTAACAATATTCAATGTTAAAACCATATTATTTAAAAAAAAATAAAAATATTGCGTGGCCCACTGTTGGCCCACCAGCCATATTATTTCATAAATAAACAGCTAAACTTGTATGTGTGTGTGTCAGTTATTCCTACGACCACACATAAATTAATTCACACGCCAATTTCCACTCGTGGGCCATGGTGTGCTGTCTGTGTGCTCGAAAATACCCACAGAAGACCTGTGTGACACTTGTGTGTCACTTGCAAGTTGACCCATTTTTTCCCCATAGCCAGCACATAGGAAAACATATGGTGGGATGTAAGAGAGGCTTAAGGCTGATCTTTTTGGATACCTGACTTATCTCTTCAGTCAGAAAAAATTACATGGTTTGTCAATTTTCCTGTCCCTTTTCAACAGGATTGGTCATAGCAGCCCAGTATTAGTGAGAAGTCAGACCTTACGATACCTTGTAACAGCTTTATAAAGTTTAAATACTGTTGTCCTTGTAAATTAAATATTATTTGTATATGTTGTCTAATTCCTTCTTTTCTACTATCGGCATCATTATCTTGTTAAACACCATAACTAGATAATGTCAAGCAGAATATTTCCAATGGCTCTCAGTCTGATATCAGTTTTTTAAATGTGACTTATGTAGACCATTGAGGTCCAGTTTTAAAATGCAGCCTGGACAGCAGATAAAACACATTACTTGGTGCCATATAATTGACATAGTTTTCAAAGTGCCAGTACTCAACATTTTAAACTTGTAAAGTGTTTTCAGTCACTGGGTTTGATTCCCAGTGGGAAAGATGGTAGTTTGCTTGCTGGTGCCATATTATTATCTGCCTGAAGGAAGTATTAAATTCGTGACTGTTTATCTGTCTGTTTGGTTCTTTGTTTGATAGCAGGATTACGCAAATACTACTGGTTAGATCATCATGAAAGAAGTGAGAAAATGGGTCTTGATCCAACTTAGAACCCATGAAGTTGAGAAATTGAGAGTGATCCAGATCACAATTTGGATAGAAAAATAAAAATAATTTGCATTTTGCCATTTACTTATTATTACGTGACTTGGCAGAGGTCTATACTGTCTGAGTGTTCTTGTTATACATTGTTTTCCCCCATCTGATCAGTTACTTGTCATTATTGTCATTACCGATACAATGCATTGTAAGCAATTTTCAACCCGAATGAATGTATTATTACAGTGAGCTGTTATGTGGCTCCCACTGTACCATACACTGTGAAGACTGGACCTTCCAGGGAGATTGGGTCTGTGGTGGTGTACCAGTGCCAGGACTTGGCACTCAGAGAATTCCCTGATGCAACCAAAGAAAAGGTCATCAAGTGCTCAAAATTTGGTACCTGGGACCCTCATACTGTGCCTCAGTGTCAGTGTAAGTAAAGATAAAAATTCCTGACCTGGGTATCCAGGATTAAGGACAAACGTACAATACCCAGAGGTCCACCCAAAGCAAGAAAACACAAATTGGGATTAAAAATATTAATAGTATACTAATACAATAACAGATTAAATGTGACTACTAAATGATTTGTAAATTATTCATCTGTGTATATGGTATATATGTATGTACACATGGCAATATAAAGCAGCTAATATACATGGCATTACAAGTTAAAATAAGACATACCCCACCCAACCCCAGGTTGTGCAAAATTACTACAGCAAGGTCAAGGAGAGGTCAAATCTATATCTACAAAGGTGTGACCTTCACACCAATGAAGTACTGACCAAGCCGAGGGAAGAGGCCCCCCCCCCCTCCAATAAGCTGAGACCCATAGAGTACCAGATAAAATCCCAACCCGGACCAAAGCCACCAGACCAATGGCCCGTGGAGACCCCCCCCCCCCCCCCCACGCACATGACATAAGAATGGAAAGACAAGACGGGCAAGGTACAGGCAGGTCACAAAGGTCAAAGGTCAGGAATTCAAGGTCAGAGGTGATCAGTTACAAGGTCGAATTGAGGTATGAATGTATGGCCTCCCCAATATCTATACAATAAACTGTAAAGGGTTGACTATGATATATAGTTGGTGTTACATTGAACTAATGTCAGAGAGGGATAAAAGCAGCCTATGTGAGTGACTAAAAGGATAAAGGTAGGTAATAAATAAAATCAATGAGGAAACCCTAGCCTAAATGATGATATAACATACATGCAGTATGGTACTAGAAGTTCATTACATAAAATCTGCACAAATCAATGTGAACATATAAGTAATGTTAGATGTAATACAATATAGTAGTCGCATAGTAATGAACAGTAAGATAAGATAAAATAATCATTGCAATAAAATCAATTAAAAAAAACAAAAAAAACAAGAGCCCTAGAGTCCATATTACAATAAAAATCAAAACCCCTAGAGTTTGTGGAACATCTCACAAACATCTGACATGGTGTATGATCATACCAGCAGCAAACTGATAGCAATAAATGTATAAAAGTCTAAACGAGGACATCAGTTAAGTCGCTGCAGAAAAGCAATGAAGTTTCTAAAGATTTCCATCCAATTCCTAAGCACAATCACGATGACATTTCATTGCATTACTGGCTCTATGGAACCTAACATCCACATAACGTGAGTGACCGCCACATTCCAGGACTCCACAAGACAAGTGACACCGTTCCCAAGCAGAAAGTCACTGAAAGGTGATTCTTGATACAATTCCATGCACTGGATGATACAAAATACTAATCATACAGTACACCTGTATATCATAACGTGCCCAAAATCATAATGCAGTCCTTCTGAGTCATCTTCCAGCAATTGACAGCTAACCTGTTACCATCCTCATTATCAATCCAACTGTGATAAGGTCGACATCGCAGAGGAGGAAGCAACCAAGAAAGGTATGGCTATGAAGGTGTGTACCACACATGTGAATGCCTTCTACACAAAGTTCCTCCATCACCATCATAATACCAGGATGAATAGTTCTGACAAACGTACGCCAAGAACACTCAATAGCAGTTTGTTAACATCATAAGCGGGAGATACCAGCACAGATCTAAGGAAGATTTCAGTGATCTGAAAACTGGAAGTGAAAACACAGACAAAGTTATTCATCGTGCCCATGAATGGGACAATTTTGAACTAAATAGCAATTTTTTGACAGCTTTAACCTCGTTTCGATAAGCCAGTTTCAAGAACATATTTGTCAAGCACAAATTTATGTCCAAGTAAGTTAGCTTCTCATCTTAAAGTCAAACTTTGTGTAAATGTAACTTGGTGGCCAAATTTGGTGTCACAGTGAGTAAAATTACCAAAGTCAAATTTAACGTTAATGTGAAAAAATAGGTTGTTTAGAAATAAGATTTATTGTCAATATAAGTCTTCCTAAAGTCAAGTTTTGATTCAAAGTAAGTAAAATTACCTTAAAATAAAATTTTATTATGGTGTAAGTGAAAGTTAAGTAAAATGCTTTTAAAATCAATTTTATTTTTGTATGTACATTAAACATCATTACTGGGTCTGTTTTGTTTTTATTTCGTGGAGTGAAGAACAATGGTTTATTTACCTGTGACAGTATTTTTAAATCTGATCAGTAAAAAGATGACTAAAAATACCAGATTTTTTTAAAATCTAATTTCAATAAAACATTTAGATAAGAAGTGTCCTGAGATCTCACTACCCATGCATGCAACACGTGACAGCGAGGACAGGTCCATTTACACCATTGTAGAGTACACCTGTGAAGTTGGCTATCGATTGCCTGATGGCACCGACAGGACCACAATATTCTGCCAGGAAGACCAGACATGGACCTCACTGCCTCCACACTGTATAGGTATAGCAAAGAAATAATAGAAGCAAAGCCCTTGAATTTGTAGAATTCCTTGCTATATACAATTTATTTCTGATAAGATAGCTCATCTGATTTACCTGGATTTCTGAATAACAGAGACACCTGCTATTTACTTCTACTTAAAAGAAATTCTGCTTTAAAGGAATTCTTCTCATCTGACATCAATGTGCTGTGTAAAGGTTTTTGGCTGTTAAAATATCAATTTATCAGAAGGATTAACTGATTGAATTGTATTTTGCTGGTTAAGGAATGTTTTTTTAACCCTTAAGATTTGACTTAAACAGGATATTAACTGCTCAGAGATCTATTAAAATACATATTTGTACCGAGATATATTTTTAAATTTAAGAAATAATGCATATTTATTACATAAATCAGAAACTGCTGACCTTTTGTTTCACACAGTGTTACTCAGCTTCATCAGATTGTATATTTGTATCCCCGACGCGAAGCGGGGATACTATGGTTTCATCATCGTTGTCGTCCGCGCCCTCGTCCGCGTCCGCAGAGATTTCTTGTTAGCGACCTACAGTCCACATTTCTTTCCGGATTTCTTTCATATTTGGCCGTTGGCTTGATATGGTAGAGGACTCCCCACCCTATCTTTTTGGTAGGCTTTATGTCTAAATTAGGCCTGTGGTAGACAAAAATGTCTAAAATGTGGAATATTGCTTGTTAGGGACCTACAGTCCACATTTCTTTCCAGATTTCTTTCATATTTGGCAGGTGGCTTGGTATGCTAGAGGACTCGCCACCCTATCTTTTTGGTAGGCTTTATGTCTAAATTAGGCCTGTGGTAGACAAAAATGTCTAAAATGCATTAAAAGTCATGAAATCATGCACTAAATCACTTATAACTTGAAAAGTGTTGCATTTAGAGCATTTTGTTAAAATATGTTATTCAGCTACTTTTTTCATAGCTACAACATGGTGAGTAACTTGGGTGTCTGTCTCAATAGCTAAGTGAGTAATAGCTACTTTTGGGCTTTTCAGTAACTTCCATCATGAGTAAAATCACTTGTAACTTGAAAACTATTGCATTTACACAATTTTGTATAAATATGTTATTCAGCTACTTTTGGGTCAGCTATAACATAGTAAAATTTCAGACCTGTAGCTCATGACATAGCTGAGTAATAGCTACTTTTAGGTTATCACTGTTGAGTAAATTACTTATAACTTCAAAAGTATTACATTTAGAGTATTTTGTTTCAATATGTTATTCACCTATTTCAGCGTCAGCTATAACATAGTGAAGTTCCAGACCTGTGGCTCATTGCATAGCTGAGTAATAGCTACTTTGAAGTTCACACTGTTGAGTAAATCAGTTGTAATTGGAAAACTATTGCATTTACAGAAATTTGTGTAAATATGTTATTCAGCTACTTTTGGGTCAGCTATAACATAGTGAAATTACAGACCTGTAGCTCATGGCACAACTGAGCAATAGCTATTTTCAGGTACTGACTGTTGAGTAAATGACTTGTAACTTGAAAAATATTGCATTTGGAGTATTTTGTTAAAATATGTTGTTCACGTACTTTTGGGTCAGCTATAACATCGAGAAATTACAGACTTATAGCTCATGGCATAGCTGAGCAATAGCTATTTTCAGGTTCTCACTATTGAGTAAATCAGTTGTAACTTGAAAACTATTGCATTTACAGTATTTTGCTTAAATATGTTGTTCACCTAATTTTGGGTCAGCTATAACATAGAAAAAATCCAGACATGTAGCTCATTGCATAGCTGAGTAATAGCTACTTTGAGGTTATCACTGTTGAGTAAATCAGTTATAACGTGAAAACTATTACATTTACAGTATTTTGTTTAAATATGTTATTCACATAATTTTTGGTCAGCTATAACAGAGTGAAATTGCAGACCTCTATGTCATGGCATAGCTTACCAATATCTACTTTCAGGTTCTCACTGTTGAGTAAATCATTGTATTCACTGGATAGCCGCAGTGTGTAGAGAGATTTCACCATTACCGCTCTAACGAAAAAAATATTATAGCTAGCCTTCTCAAGTTTGCAAGGTATATTAGAGGGTGCACCACAGTATTCTATTGGTAGGCTTTATGTCTGAATTAGGCCTGTGGCTAAATTACTTGCCCACTAAAAATGAGTAATTCTGCATTTTCTCTAAAAGTATTGCAGATAGCAAATTTTTCTTAAATAACTCATTCACCTACTTTTGGGAGAGCTTTCACTTGGTGAAGTTCCAGACCTGTAGGTAATTACTCACCTACTCAAAATAAGTAAATGCGAATTATCTCTAAAAGTATTGCAGATAGCCAATTTTTCTCAAATAACTCCTTCACCTACTTTTGGGAGAGCTTTCACTTGGTGAAGTTTCAGACCTGTAGGTAATTACTCACCTACTGAAAATGAGTAAATGCAAATTATCTCTAAAAGTATTCCCGATAGCCAATTTTTGTCAAATAACTCCTTCACCTACTTTTGGGAGACCTTTCACTTGGTAAATTTTCAGACCTGTAGGTAATTACTCACCTACTCAAAATGAGTAAATGCAAATTATCTCTAAAAGTATTGTAGATAGCCAATTTTTCTCAAATAACTCATTCGCCTACTTTTGAGAGAGATTTCACTTGAAGTTTCAGACCCGTAGCTAATTATTCACCTACTCAAAATGAGTAAATGCGAATTATCTCTAGAAGTATTGCAGATAGCCAGTATTTCTCAAATAACTCATTAATATGAAAACAACTTATAGGAAGTCATGGGCTGCAAATCTTTTCATGTGGTCAGTTTTGACCTTGGGCCCCTCCTGCTTATTATTGGTCCTAGAGGTTTGCAATGTGAAAACGACTTATAGGAAATCATGGGCTGCGAATCTTTTGATGTGGTCAGACTTTACCTTGGGCCCCTGCTACAGGGTCAAATAAGGTTAGCCAAACTTAAAAGTGCTTTCAGCTTGCTTATTAACGAAAAATGCTGTTTATCTTCTAAACTATGTTAGTTGGCCTTTGTCGGAGGATACATCCAGCATCTGGCCACAGATGCGTCCTTAGTCTAGTTTTGTTTAGAATTAAATACTTAAACCACTGTTACTGGATAAGTAATTTGTTTCAAATCATCAGAGAAATATTTCCAGAAAATCATTTTACATTTTTATTTATGTGAAGTTTAACCATTTGCATTTGTGGGTGACACCAGTACAATGGAAGAGCTAAAACTTCTCTAATGAAGGTAAATGTAATACTATTCAGGATAGCATTAGACTCATGATTTACAGTTTTTAAATGTATTCAAAACTACAATTGTATTAAGTTTTAATTTTATGTATTTGCTAGTTTTCTGTTTTGTAGCCAAAGAATGCCTTGTGACACAAGAGCATCATCCTGCAGTCCACAGTATGGTGATGGCCTTCTCATCTCACTTGCTGAGCTATGGAGATCTGCTGCAGGTATGCTGCTGTTATTCAGTGTAATTTCAGAACATGAACAAGGTTCTAGGTCATGCCCTTGGAGTTACATATCAACATGTGTGGGAACTGATTATGTACAGTTCATACTTTTTATAAAAGTGTTTGTACTGACAGCAATATATCTACAGCTTTGTCTGACATTTACTTCAAATGGAAGTCACCCTAATGCATGTAATTCATTGACTTTTATATCAGTCTGTAATTTACAGAAAGAGCAAAACTGAGATGGTAACTGATCGACTCCCAAACTGTACCTGAATCATTGAAAATCTGCAGGACCTGTTAAACCATTAGAGAAAGTAACTGCGCAGTAGTTCATAAATTAAAACTAGATACAATAATAGATTATTTGCATTCAAGTTAGGAGTGATGCATGATAAGAGATGCCTTGGAATCGAGGTGACTCCAGTAGTGACGTAGGCTTCCGCTTCCTCTTTCGAGTTGGCCGCGAATATGGAATCAATGCCTTTTTTATTGCAAGGAAAGAGATTCAATTTTATATGGATGTATGTGTTGTTGGATACTGAAACTACATCAGTTTCTTTATTGTATATCATAGAATGTTAATTTTATGTCAATTCACAGTACAGATAAGTATTTTTAACATATTTTACAACTTAAAATCCATTTCTGGGTTCACGTTGTAAAGAAACAGTGGGTGACATTGACTCGTGTATGTGGTTTTTATACAGGAATATATGTCTGTCAAAAAAAAAAAAAAAAAAATTTAACCCCGACCTCAACCTACTCAGGTGTTTCCGTTCGTGGGCTACGAATTTCACCTAGATTTAGCCCTTGTTAACCCACTCAGAGAGATGGCTCAATTTTCAGGATTTGATCTTACACTTAAAGTCAAACATGTTTTTGACTTCAGGGTGTTTGATGTCATTAATTGGGTTGCTTGCCTCAACAGAGAAATGGTCCCGGAGGGATGCCTTCACTTGAGGCCCCTTTTCAGTTTTACCTAAAGGAGCACTGGAGATATTTTCACACATTACACAGCCTCCTTCCTTGGACAGAGTCTTTTTCACCTCACCTAGAGTAGTGGCAAGTCCCTCAAACATGATGAAAGGTCCAGATCTTTAATCCCAAGACCACAAGATCCAACTCTTTACAGACGCCTTAGACGAAGGCTGGGGCTCTCACTTAGAGCAAGCCTCTTCAAGGGTCTGTCGTTAGACAGGGTAAAAAGGCTATACATAAATGTTCTAGAGTTGAAGACGGTTTCTCTGGTCCTTCAAGTTCAAGGTCCAGTGTCAAAACCAAACAGTGTTGGTTGCAATGGACAACTCAACAGTGGTAGCCTACACCAACAAACAAGGAGGAACCCTCTCGGCGGAGATGTGTGCTCTTCTGTGGAAGATCATGACAATTGTGCCAGATAACCTTAAAAACCAGACACATCCACAACTGTAATAAACTATAAACAGTAACTAACATCCATATATCAGTAATCCTTTAAAACAGTGCTTTACAAAGAACAAGGAAATGAGTCAAGCACTCAATACGGACTTAGATTATATGCTGATGACATAAATAATTAGATCTTATTTGGCACTTACCTCTAAATTAAAAGAGAAAGTGCTAGTTCAGTTGAGATACCAATAACTGGTATAAAAATATGAACATTTAATCTGCCCCACAACTAACCTGAAACCGGTTCTGTATACAGGTACAGAACCTCTTGAAGCACCAGAACTGGTTCTGAACCGGCTCTGAACCGGTACAAACCGGGGGTTCACCACAGGAGCCCAAAAAGTACTTCAGGAGAGAGGGAACCAGATATTTTCTTTGCCTCTGATGAAACTTCTTCAAGAAATTATTTAAGAATCGAAATACAATAAACCATATACAGGTTCATTATATCAGGCCTAATTTATATTTTACTAAAGCCTAGTCTGTCTTGAGCAGAAGCAGATTTGATATTATTTCCATAATGAGTGCTCCTTCAGCAACTGCCAGCCAGACTGGTTTCTGTGATGGCATGTCCAAAATCAACGTCACCTCAGAACCTCCTAGTGGCTGTGACACACCCATCCCTACTCAGAGATTCTCAGATGAGACATTGAACACTCTCAATGTGGTCACTCAGAAGCTCCAGAAGCAACAAGCTAAATCAGGCAACCCATGAAAGAGGGCCAGACCTAGCTCATCCACCACCAGTGATCAGAACCAGGGGTACGCTGACACCAGAGAACAGTACCCAGCAGCAGCAAAACCCATTTACCTGAGACTTAAGGCCTTCACAGAAAGAAGTTGTAACTAGCCTCTAACATAAAAATCATGGAAGGGAAACTGTCCACAAACTGTTACCCCACTAACTTGGATTTCAAATTCAATGTGAACAGTACTAGAAACCCTATCCTTAAAGATAAATGGATAAGAGCCATTAGGAACTGTAAAACTGAAATGACCCTGGCACTTATCGATGATATGCAGAAAGCATACAACCAAACTAGAGCCACCATTATAAGCTAAAGAATTGGCATATCTGGAAACCATCCTGAATCCAGCTCAATTCAAAGAAATCAAAGATTCGCTATCCACCAGATTTAAACAAATGGCACCTGTCTACCTAGAAAAGAAGGAAGGACAGTACAAGAAAACTAAACCAGGACCAAGCAAAGGATTCAAGGGCAACAAAAACTGGCTCAACCAAAGAGACAGAAATTTGACCCAAAGATGAACCAGCTCATGAACACTCTAAAAGCTTTGCTAAAGTAAACTTTTTCATTAATATGCCTCCACTATTTGCATATATCCTCTGCATACTCATATAGTACCAAAAATTGAAAAATAAACATACCATAGTTTCATTTATCTTTTTCTTAAAATGGTTTTGTTCTCATACAACCCCTACCAACAACAGGTACAACCGGTCCATAACACTGGCTGAACCAGTTCTCACAGGTACAAAAAACAGGTACATACCCCTACACTAAATACTACCTTAAAGCCATAAAACAACCAGTCCATACTTACCACTGAACCTGTTTTCACAGGTACAAAACACAGGTACATACCCTCACTCCAAATATTACCTTAAGGACGGACTAGAAAACAGGTTCAAACAACAACCTTGTTCTGATCTCCAATATGTCTAGTATTGAGGATGAACAATTTTTGAGAACCCTCATAACTGAGGCCAAGCATCTCACAACCAGGTATCTTACCTAAGAATACCAGGTTTGAAAGTTACATTGGACATACTGTTATTAACATCTCAAACACAACCTTAGATCAACATCAAACTAAGGCTCTTGAAAAGGGATTAACCTTCTGCCCAACCACAGGTCCCCCAGATAAGTCACAAATATGGCTGGATTTCAAAGAATTTCACAGAAGATTAGAACTGATGGAATTCTTCAACAGGGACAAACCGAAAAATGACAACATACAAATTAGCCAAAGCATAATAGACTTCATGAATCAGAATGCTAGTGAAGAACAAACAGACAATCAAACAGACAATGATTTGGAGGATCTAAAAAACAAAGAAATCCAGAAATCATTTAAACCTAAATCAAGCTTGAGGCCAAACCCTCCAATCTAATCTAATCTAATCTAATGTGGACTTTTATAGCGCTTAATCTCCATCACTGATGGACTCTAAGGCGCAACTAAACATAAAGCAAGGCAGTTATCGTTAATCAAGGGACATAGCCAGGTCGTACCAAGGAGACACAGATGTGACGGGAGAGGCTATGGTGGGTAGGCTTTTGCAAACAGGTAAGTTTTAAGCTTCTTTCTGAAGGAGGCAACTAATGTTGCACTGCGAACATCTTGAGGGAGGTCATTCCAGATCTTAGGAGCATCAAAGGCAAAACTATGGCCAAAATGTTTGGCTGACTTAAAGACTGATGAATGGAAAGGAGGAACTGTAAGGTATTGACGATCTGGGTGACTATGCCTAGTACTATAGCACTTGACACATTCCAAAGATCAGTCAAACAAGACATACTCAGAGCCAAACCAAAACACAAAACCCACAATAACCTTACCAAAGAAGAAAGATTAAGGTTAAACAAATTACGAGATAACCCACACATAGTGATCAAAAAAGCAGATAAGGGCTCAGCTGTAGTGGTAATGAACACTACAGATTACCTAAGAGAAGGCTATAGACAGCTACATGATGACAGATTCTATCAAAAAATAGACAATGACATCACAAGCAATACGTCAGACAAAATAACTGAACAATTACTGAAAATGAGATCACTAGACTTCATTTCACAGAAGAATTTTGAATACTTAAATGTAAAAAATTCCAGAGGCAAGATTTTATCCACAAAAAAGATATACCTGGGAGACCCATATGCAGTTCAATAAATCACCCCACGTCCCATATAAGCAAATTTGTTGATGAACACATCAAGAAATATGTTCCCAAAACAAAATCATATGTGAGGGACACACAACACTTTATAAGCAGATTAAAACAACTTGGACAAATACCAGAAGGAGCACTAGCTCTTTGTATACCAACATCCCGAACCATGAGGGAATTTTAGCTGCGGCAGACCACATTAGAGGTGATCCAGAAAAACAAAAATTTGGACCACACCTATTGAAATTACTTGAAATAGTATTACACTCAATGAATTTCACCTTCAATGGAGACCACTTCCTCCAAACTGGAGGCACAGCGATGGGAATGGCAGTAGCACCCAATTATGCTAACCTCTTCATGGATAGGTTTGAAACAAGAGCACTATCCAACTGGCCATTAAAACCTCTTATATTGCTTAGGTTTATTGATGACATCTTTATGATATGGATCCATGTGGAGGATAAACTAAACAAATTTATCCAATACCTTAATAGTATTGATCCAACAATAAAATTCACACATGAGCTGAGTCATAGTCAAATTGACTTCTTAGATACCACTGTCAAGATCAATGACTCTCGACAACTATACACTACACTGTATGAAAAACCAACAGATACACATCTGTATCTTCACTATACTTCTTCACACCACAACCCATGTAAAACAAAGGGACCATATGGCCAATTCTTAAGATTAAGAAGAATTTGCACATATGACAATGATTTCCAAGAAAATGCCGAAAAATTGATAGGATACTACCTTAACAGAGGATACCCTGAAAAGGCATTAAGGAAACACTACAAAAGGGCATCAGGATACACACAGGATAATCTACTTGAAGTAAGACAAAAACCACAGATAGACACCCCTGTGATGATAACCAATTACAAACCCATGCAATCCCAACATAAAAAACATTATTCACAAAAATTGGAACATTATCTCCAATAGTGCAGATTGTGGAAACCTATTCCAAGACAAACCTATAATAGGTTTCAGAAGACTACCAAACTTAAGGGACAGCCTCACAAACGTTATCCTCAAATACCCACCAGTAAAATGAGGAATTAGCCCCACAAAGCCAGTCATATGCACAAGATTAGGTAAATGCACATATTGTCCCTTGATCAAAAGACTAAGGACAATTCAATGTAACTTCACACATAAGTCTTACCAACTTAAAGATTTACCAAGACACATCACATGTGAAGTAAGCAATGTCATATATCTCATTACTTGTACTAAGTGCAAAAAGCACAATGTCGGTGAAACTAGCCGAGCACTTAGGAAAAGGATGTATGAGCATAAAGCATCAGTCCAGAAGGATGGCCAACCCACACCAGTTTCATGTCATTTTAATAATGATGGACACAGCCACAAACATATGCAGTTCACTGTGCTAGAGTGGTGTACACCAAAATTTGATACATCCATGACTGCCAATAGAAGAAGAATTGAGCTGAGTTGGATATTCAAATTACACTCTCTAGCTCCAATTGGCATGAACCAATTTGTGTGATTCTTCATGAATATTATTTGAACAATACTGCACTCAGTTGTTCCCCCCTTTTCTTTCATATATATAATATATTATGTTTTCCCCAGATTCAGATCCTCCTTCAGATGTGTGACGTCTGTAGAATTAGAAAGTATCTCACTCCTGAAGTGGCAGTCCTTGCTGCAAATGCCTTGGTTAGTAGTCGACTGGACTATTGTAACTCTCTGTTCAGAGACTATTGTAACACCCTTGCTCGTATTGTTACAAATCATAGAAAGTATGCTCATGTTACACCCATTCTACAGAAACTCCACTGGTTGCCTGTTAAGTACTGTTGTATTTTCAAAACCGCAACACTTGTGTATAAATTTTTGCATAGTGGTTCTCCTTCTTATTTCGAACCGTTCTTGTCTTTTAGTAGTTGTCCCTATAGTACTAGGCATAGTCACCCAGATCGTCAATACCTTACAGTTCCTTCTTTCCATTCATCAGTCTTTAAGTCAGCCAAACATTTTGGCCATAGTTTTGCCTTTGATGCTCCTAAGATCTGGAATGACCTCCCTCAAGATGTTCGCAGTGCAACATCAGTTGCCTCCTTCAGAAAGAAGCTTAAAACATACCTGTTTGTAAAAGCCTACCCACCATAGCCTCTCCCGTCACATCTGTGTCTCCTTGGTACGACCTGGCTATGTCCCTTGATTAACGCTAACTGCCTTGCTTTATGTTTAGATGCGCCTTAGAGTCCATCAGTGATGGAGATTAAGCGCTATAAAAGTCCACATTAGATTAGATTAGATTCCCCAGGTGACCCCATAATCTTCTTTTAGTTTTTCATCTTTTCGTGGGTATCAAGATATGACATTTCCAATCCAGGGCTTGGCGTCATTGGTAGTGTAGCCGTCCGGGCTATTTATGGCTTTTTTAGTGAGCATGGCTTCACTCCTTCCTCCAAAATCCAGACATCCAGACAGTATCGTTACTGTTATTTCAATTACTTTCTGGTGTTTGGTTTCTTACAGAGCCAGTTTTCCAAAACCGGGGCACTGTAAGCGGTATAATGTCTGTGTTTGTATTAATTAAAACAAACTTAGTTTAACATATATTCTAATTCATTTCTTAACCCTTGGCTGTCATACAGGACTCTGACTCTTTATTCTTGTGTAGTATATCTTTATTCCAAACTCTACATTACATATTTATGAGCCTCATTTTGAAGTACACAGATAATGCATTTTAGACAAATTCAGATGAATGACAAATCTTAAATGAGAACATTGTAGATACCAAATTATTGTAATGCAATATATGAGTACATTTTAAATCAGAACATCACAAGCGGGACTCAGACTGGTCATTCTAATTCATCCATTCCATTCTAATTCTTTCAAAATCCAAGAAAAATTGACTAATTCTTCCAGTCTCAGCTGTAATCCCTCCACCGGACGGTTGGATTCAGCAGTCAGTTCCACCTGGTGAGCTATTGTAGCACAATAAATTTAAATTTTAATTACTTAAATGTAGCTTTTATAAGCTACAAACTTACCATGTGGAACTGAAGAGAGTCCCACCCTGCCTGCCCGCTGAATAACAGCTGAGGGGGTATGGGCAAATTTCCAACTCGAAAGAGGAAGCGGAAGCCTACGTCACTACTGGGGTCACCTCGATTCCAAGGCATCTCGCCACTATTAGGCGTCCATTTTTCTTGGATGTTGGCTGAGATGCCTGCGGCCTCCCGAGTAAGCATTCAGTTCAACATGGTAAGCTTGTAGCTTATAAAAGCTACATTTAAGTACTAATTAAAATTTTCAATTTCATAAAAGTATAAATTGTGGTAATTGCAGTAGTTTTGGAAATTGTAAAAATTCTTTCGCATTTAGAAATATTATGAGAGAATTTTGCCTGACCATATGATGGCTAATTTTTGTACTATGGTAACAACCTGTAGCTGACAAATGTCTGTTGTAGTTACCTTGTGAAGAGGACCACAGACTGACTACAGGCCGTACAGAGTTAGATCTGAAATGTGAAGCTTCCTTACCTCTACTCACCTTTGCCTGTCAAAGTAAAGTCATCCAAATGTTTCTACAATTCATCTAAAATGCTTCAGTTTAGTTTTTCATGTAATTATTGCTATTTCAGGATTGGTTGCTATTAAACTATATTATTTTTGCAAGAAGCAGCTAAGGTATCAAGATTTCATCACATTAAGTTTCTTGTTGTTTCCTAAAAATAAATACTATAAAATGCAAGTAATAATGCAATAATGTATACTTTGTTAAATTATTAATTAGTGCAAGTTTCACTGTTATTCTGAAATTTTTGAAGAAGCACATTATTAATACTTCTTTAAACATTTGGTTAGATATTTTAAATTGAGCTAATACTTACTTTGATTCAATATTTCACACTAATGAATTATTTAAACCTATAATTCAGTATGAGTATCTGGAATATAAGTTTAATGGTCTACTGCAGTGAATTATCTGCCTTTCTATTCAGGTCACTATTGTGACCCTCCTCCATTAGTGGACAATGCTAGGGTCGTCACACACAACGACACCCATGTGACCATCCAGTGCTTTGAGGGACATCGTTTTGAAGATGGTCACAGTTCAAAAACCATCACCTGTAAAACAGCTGCATGGAATCAAGTTGTCATCAAACCTTGTTCTAGTAAGTCTGATTTGATTTGAATGTTTTCTAAATAATAACAAGACAGTTGAGGCATGTTAGAAGATTATAACACTGTCTCCTGTATAGCAGATAATGTTTAAATGTTATCTAACATTTACAAAAAAGGACTGTGACACAAGACTAAGGTTTCTTGTAATTTTATGATAGTTTTTTCTTGCATGAACAAGATATCCTTATTTCTAACAGCAGCTGACATAACTTTAGCTGGTAATTACATCTTATCTAATCTGATGTGAAAATTTAAAGGGCTTATTCTCCATCAATTGACAAACTCTAAGCCACATCTGAACAAGAACAAGGTGAATAATTGTAAGTCCAATGACATGGCCAGGTCATACCAAAGAAGACACAGGGGTCACAGGGATGCTATGGTGGATAGGGTTTTGCAAACAAGTAGAATCTAAGTTTGAGCTTTTTCCTGAAGGAGGCAATAAATGTTGCACCGCATACATTGTCAGGAAGATCATTGCAAGTCTTATGAGCATCGAAATCAAGACTATGGCCAAAGTGTTTGACTGACTTGTAGAGTGAGCAGTGGAAACTGGAAAGGAGGAATTGTACATGGTAGTCTTGTGTAGAAACTATGAGATAGCACTTGCCTTCAGTGAAAGGCTGATAGAAAGCACTTTAGTCCTGTTACAGTTTACAGATTTTAATGGTGGAGGAAAATAGTTTTGCTTATGATTCTGGGGCTGAAGTTTAACAAAGGGTGTTGGAGTTAGCTAAGCTTTTGGCTGAAGTTTGAGAGTTACATCTAAGACTTTTGACATTGTTGAATGAATTTCACAAACAGGTAATTTAAATAATCACATTGGTTTTCCGTGTTATGTGACCCTTTACTTATGCTTTAAGGGACATATGTTTTTTGTTTGATGCAGTTAGGCAAGCTGCTGTTTCACACTCGAAAATCTTGTAACCAAATAAAAACCAAAAATCTACCATGGAGATGTAATTTTTATATATTTATACTTTATTTTCAGCCATTTCAACTTTGAAATGGAGAAAAATTTGTGGCATTCATATTTAAGTCTTCATTTACAAAGCTGCTCCCAGATGGAGTTATCTTATTCCAAAAATTGAGACAAAGCTGCTTTATGTAACAGTGCACAGTAAGCAATAAGCCACAAAAAGAGAGGTGCCTTTCCTAGGTGGGTCAACTCCAACCCCTGAGTCAGACTTTGAATCCCAGTCTGACATCAGATGGGAAAGCTGATAATTTTTTCCCATTGACTGGCAGGTTTACAGTACAGAATCTTTCCCTAATGTATGTACTGGTGAAAATCTTCTGCCCTTCCAACTACCCGGTCAAGAAATTCAAGAAATTGTGGAAGCATTGTATGTGTAAGCTGTGCCCAAATATGAATTATATAATGAAAAGTACATTTTGGTACTTCTCATTATTCACAGTAAATTTGATGTTATTTTGCTATTATAATATTCCAATATCCTTAATTACTTTGATTGCAGTCAAAATTTAAGTGTCACTCTGGTTTTGGATTTTATCAGTGTCACCTGAAAATTTTGCTATTATCAGTTCAGAATTTATTTAACATATTAATATGTGTGAACATTGTCTTGGTACTGCAGTTATCACTTGCCCCCCAGTTCCTGAGGTGAAATTTGCATCAGCCAATGATTCTAATGCTGTGTATGGGACATGGGTGGAATACACCAGTTTTCCTGGCTACATCTTCCCAGACAAAACCAACAAACATTCCATCAGATGTCAGGACAACAGGAGATGGAGCAACATGCGGGATCTCATCTGTCAAGGTTCGTTACTCATAATATCTTTATTTTCTACTTTGTGCATGTTATTGTGATAAAGTAGACTGTAAGTATATAAACTTTAAGTATAATTAGTTAGTCATCTGTTGTTATCATAAAATACTTTTATTGCCCTTCGTATCTTGGCTGCTCAAAGCATTTTACAAGATTCGGGTTATTATATCTATATAATAATACTGAGTAACGACAAGTGCAAGTGCTACATCAATACAAGGTGTGTAACCAATGACTTGACTATACCATCAGTATACCATTTCTTTTGTTAATTTAATGCACCAAGTTTCCCCTTGAGGGGAAGATCTTGTTCCTGCTGAGCAGTAGACTAATTGATAGAATTAAAACCTTGATGTTGTTTTTGTGTCAAGAAGTGTTTGTGACAGTCACTACAAAATGTTCATGTAGATCCACTTTTACTAAGAAAATAAATTAGTAGTGTGACACTTCAGATGGCCTTAAATATTGAGGTTTACTCTGTAAAGACTCAGGGTTAGCGAAGTACCTCTAAAATATGGAGTCCAATGGACTACATGTCCTCCGAAAAATGGAGTCCCAATCATTTTTTCCTGAGTCCAGTGTTTGCGTTAGTGTTATGAAATGTCGGGTACCTTATGGCTCATCAAAAAGGGGTACCACTGTATGAAAATTGAGTGCAAGTAATAATTTTTCTCCTGTAATTCGGGTACATTTAAATATATAGAAGCACCATCCAATTTCCTTTATATTGATAAATAATATGCATCTGTACATAAATAAATGTTAAAAATATTTTAAAAAGCTGAACCCCAGTCAACAAACTTCATTTTAGTGCAATTAGATTGAAATTTATTTTGTATGATTACTTTATTTAAGCTACAAATATGGCATTGATACTGTTTGAAAGATAAAAATTTGTAGTTTTCCTTGCTTTTTGTCTGACAAAAATTCATTGGTTAGTCCCAGAGATATCGTTTTTTTGTTACATCCCCTGTAAATATTTTCGAATTTTACAGCTTTTATTTTCCGGGCAACTTTCCGGGGTTAAATAACAGGAGTTTCCGAGATTTGTTAGAATAGTTTGTCTCTCACGAAATTCACCGTTCTGGCTTGTCGTTTCGACTGTTTCCGTGCAGAGATCAGGCTTTCTTTCGATATATAACGTTTTGAGTAGATATGCTAGTGTACGAAATATCTCGCTTTACAATGGTGGACGTAAACAACTTGCCAGGAAATCGCTCGAAACCATTTAATTTTAAAATATAAAGCTTATTTTCAATGTTATATATATTGCTTGCACATCTACGCTTCCTGCCACCGAAATTCGCTTCTAAAGCAGAAATATTTCCTTCATAAAAATCGCGTCCCGATGGACGCACTGACAACCGAAATTTGCGTCCAAATCTGAAATACCGCGTATTTAATATACTCGGACGGCGTAATCGCGAACCCTGAGACTGTTACCTAGAATTTATGTGAAGTAATTTTCTGGTCCCTTAAGAATCCACTGAAGAGAGCGCAAGAGTAAATGATACTGTAAATGAAGATATTTACCACTGAGGACTAAGTTTAGGTAAAATATTTGATTGTAAAATTACGTCCTAGTGAAATTTTAAATTTGCAGCAGTCTATCAAATATAATTAATGTGACCATTAATGTAAAGATTTTTTCATGGGCTAGAGGGGGCAACTCAGTTCAGTGGGAATACATGTTAATTTCTTGAGCTTTATACTATTTAATCCAACAAAAATATTACAATATCTGCCCTAAGTTCAACTTGATATTAAGATTTAGACATCGTAATTGATGAAGAGCCAAAAATAAAAGTTGCCAGAGAATGCTCATGTCCAAAGCCCTGACCTTTTTCTGAACATCTTTCTTTGGATTAGCTGTTTATTTTATCCAATAGTTAGTAGGTTTGGCAAGTATGCAGGCTCTGCCAACCCAAATACTGACATGCGTAACTTAAAAAAAATCATTGTGAACTGTAATTTTGGAACAGCCTTATTTATTTGGAAAGTGTGACATCAAATAACACAATGAGACTTTGAAAATAATTAAGACTAATTCCTCTAGCTGAAGTTTCCTACCTTTTGACGATCTTGAAGCTAGGGATGTGACATACATGACTTTAACCAATGTTTTTACCATATTCTAGAGGTGATATGTGGTGATCCAGTAGAGGTGGGTAATGCTACAAGGGACTACACAGCTGTGTCACTGAATGCTGAGGTCCACTATCACTGTCATGCATTCCACCGTTTCTCTGATGGCTATACCTACAAGACCATCACCTGTACAGACACAGGAGAGTGGGAGTCCATTGACACTGCATGTCTCAGTAAGCTTAAAAACATTATGTTGTTGTCCTGTAATATAGACGGATATTGGTTGGAAATAAAGTAGGGAAACTGATAAATGGACTATATTTCTGATGTTAAACTGTAATATTACTGTCTTTTCTTACTATTTGAAAGATTATATTTTTTTAAACTTTGTACCCGTACTCTTCTGATGACCTGTGGGGTGATTCAGTCTGCAATTTTATCATTTTCTATTATTTTTAATCCTTCTGTTTTTAATATCACAGATTATTCCAGTTCACAAAATGTTCTTGTCATCTTACTAAAAATTATGCACTTAGCTTATATAACGAACTGAAGCCTTTCTAAAAGTATTTAAAATATTTTGAATATCTTGAATATCTTTGGTATGGTGGGTTCTCCAAATTTGAAACAAAAATTAGATCAGTGACTCAGACATTTCTCCTTTCTGGTGAACACTTTGACACCAATAGAGTTCTGGAGACTCCACATATATGGACTAAATTGCTGCTAGTGATATTTGATTCTTTATTGTTTATTAAGTTGAAAGATGTGAGCCAGTGCCTATCCCACTGAATGCTGTATCCAATACGACCCTGGCTATAATAGACACCACAGTTAGTGTTGACTGTGAGTCAGGGTATGCATTACAGCATACAGGTGAAGAGACTCAGATCACACATTGTGACAGGTACACTAAGCTGTGGACTCTTCAGCCTGACAACTGCATCCGTAAGTATTGTCTTTATGTTTTCTTTTCAAATTATGTTTACCTTTATTATGCGCAATGGCTAATATGATATGGTCAAGGGAAAAGCGTTAATTTATCTTTATACCAGTTTTATGTGCAAATTATGCTGATCTGTGGCTTTCTTGAACCTTGAAGCAATGTTATTCAAAATCATCCTGGCATACATTTTCACGTTTATACAGATGACACACAATTATATATTCATCTTAAACACAAACATGTCACTTAGGCCGTTGACGGGCTGAAAAACTGCTTAGAGTGGCTTTCTGCAAACAAGATTAAGCTTAATCCTGATAAGACAGAATTTACTCTGTTTGGCTCAAGGACTGTGCGTGTAATTTTCAAAGTTAATATACTTGGTTATCTCCTTTCACCTATTGAGGCAGTTAGGAACCTTGTGTCTGGTTTGATTCAGATTTTTCTTCTCTTACCATGTCAGGAATACCAGGAAGGCCTGTTTTGTTTATATCACGAGTGATGCAACTCTTTTTCACTGCAAATGGAAGTCGTCTTGACCACTGTAATTCCTTGTTTAGATGTCTCTCTGCTCTTGATCTTCACTGGCTCCAGTGTATTCAAAGCAATCTTGCTAGAATTGTGGCTAATACTGCCAGGTATACATCACTCCTGTAAGAAAGAGCCTTCATTGGTTGCCTATCAAACATCGCTCTGTCTTGAAGACGGCCCTATTGGTGTACAAGTTCTACATAGTGGTTAAGACTGTATATAAGACTGAAAAGCATTTTGACCAAAGCTTTGCATATGATGCAACAATGATTTGGAATGATCTGCCTGATGATATATGCTCAACCAAATCTCTCTCTTAATTCAGGAAGAAGTTGACAACCTATCTCTTTTCAAAAGCATACCGACCCTAGTCTTTCAACATGGCACCGACCCCTGCAATGTTTCTGATTTAACAATTTTGATCTCTGATTTCTGGTATTATGCGCCTTAGAGTCAATCAATAGGTGGAGATTAAGTGCTATAAAAATACTATTAGAATTAGAATTGTGGGAACACTGAGCAGTCAGATTGAAAAGTTGATTTTTACTGTATAATTAACATAATTATGGAGAAGTGTCTTTTATCATTGCATCAAGGCATACGGCCAACGTCTAAGAAAAAAAGACATTTATGCTTGGCCATAGCCTCTAGTTGTTGTCACGTGATAACTTCTGACCAATCGCCCTACTTTCTCGTTGGCCACGTTGAACTGGTAGCAGTTTGTAAATATACAGACATTTTCATTTAATTCTCAGCTTTTACTTATTGTTGGAGGTTCTTTTTTGGATATTTCTTTTATTATATAACATAGATCATCCTGTAAAATTTTATTTTGACAGGATAAGTATATTTCTTGCTTTCACGTGTTTTGAGTTTTCCTCGGTACAGGCACTTTACATTGCACGTCTTTTATTGCGTTTAAAATGTCTCTCCATCAAACGAATAAAGACAAACCGAGAGCTCAGAAATGCCGCCATTTTTGTTTTAATTTCGACCTACACAACTATTCCCCTACCTGTAGGGAGGCTGGCAAGGGTGATGACCCCTGTGTCACCTTCGAAACTCCCTGTGATATCTGTGCATCTTTTACAGATGAACAGATGAAGAAAATTCAGCACAGGAAATGTTATCTTAAAAAACAAAAGGCGGAAACTAGTTCCAAAGATAATGAACTCGATCTTTTGGGCGAAGGCGACGGGGATTCCTTCACTGGCTCAAATGCAGACCTCGAGAGTGCTGCTGACAATCTTTTTACCTGTCCCCCCCACCCCAGGTACAGCTTTACAACAAAAAATTCAAACAAATCTTGAAAAATCCCTGGGAGATTCCTTAAATATCCATTTACAGCAACAAATGGGTTCCTTTCAGGCATCCATGTTGGAAGCTTTTCAGTCGCTTCGACGGGAGTTGACTGCTAAAAAGCAAACAGAGGTGGATCAGACCTCGTTTCTTGCTTCCAAACCTGGTACATCCAGTAAAATTGCTGTTAATCTGGACCTACCCCCTCCGAGACCTAGTACTAACATTCAAACCGAGGCTATGGATGTGGACTACGATCCAGCACTCCCTCCTCGCCTAGTACTTGACCAGCATGATACCTTGGATCAGTACATTGCTCCCTCTGAACTACCACCGAAAGAGGTCTCGTACTCACACAAAAAGCAAAGCCACTCTCGTAGTAGGCAGGAAATTGATCCAGGATCTGCCTCGGACCAACCAAATGAGGAATCCGATGAACCTCGGATCCCTTCTACCAAACCTAAAAAGCACTCTGATAAGAGTAAACACAAGTCAAGGTCCAGATATGTGTCATCTTCTTCAGGGGAGGATCAGTCCCCTGCACCCAGACACAGGTCTTCTAAGCCCTCTAGGGCTCAGCCCTCAGGGTCTGTTTCTGATCAAGACCTTCCACAACATGATCCAGACCCCCCTTATTATAGGAAAGTAGCTCTGTGTGACATGCCCTCACAGTACGCTGAAGAGGTCGACACTTTTAGGCGCATTCTTTCCCTCCCTGACCCCAGGGAGTCTATGCCTAGGTCTTCAACTTCAGTGATGGGTCTGGATGATGAAAAAGGCCGTGAAGAGCTCAGACCTAGAGGTCCTTCCTCTATTCTGCCCCTCAGCTCAGTTATCAAGGATGCCTTTGATAAATTTCAACATGACTTTAAGGCTGCTAATTTACCTGAGGGTAAATATGTCAAGCCCCCTCCTTCCACTTCTAAGTGGTACAGGGTGGGACAGCCCTGTTTTCAGGACAAAATTCAGGAGTTGAATACAGACTTCGCCAAGATCTGTATTACTCCTAAACCCTCTGGGGCCCCTATGGGAAAGGTCCCCCTTCCAGTTCTCAAGGAGCTGGAGCATCAGGCTAGACAAAATATCTCAACCCTCAATTTCACCGCTGCCTTTGCTAAAACTTCTTCTTCTTGCAATGCTTCCCTGGAGAAGTGTCAACATAGCATCAAGTCAACTGTCAAGAAGATCAAGTCTCAGATTTAAAAAGGTGCCAATCCTGAGAAAGCAGCAAAGCGCGGATATGAGGAAGTCGCTGAGTACATGGATTTTTGGAATAAGATCATTCTTATTCAACACAGTGCCCTCACTTGTCTCAGCAAATCCCTAGCCCATATTCTCCAGAGGGAGTTATATTCTATGGCTAATACCGGCTTGCTTAGGCGCGAAGCCGAGATGACTCTCTTACAGCCACAGTTGGGGGAAATGAGACACCAAGAACTTAGGAACTCGTCCTTTTGGGACCCGTCCTTGTTCGAGTCTCAACTTGTGAAGGAAGGTGAAGACTTCCTCCTCAAAAAAGGCACCTCAAAAGACTCTCAGGGTTTTGCACCCTACCAGAATAAGCCCTTTCGTTGTCCCCACAAGAAACGCCCCTATGGGGGCAACTCCTCCCAAAGCAGTAACCAATCGTTTTCCTCAGGAAGGGGAAAACCGAACTTCAGAGGCTCCAGGGGTCGTTTTCGACCCCACAATAGGGGAAGGGGACGTGGAAATAACTCCTCCAAAGCCTCATTCAGTCCACCAGTAGGAGGTCGCCTCCGTTCTTTCAGGAGAGACTGGCAAACAAACAAATGTTCTCAAAACGTGTTAAACATTATCACCAATGGCTACGTACTGCCATTCCTTTCAAAGCCAAATTTGGTCAGATCCCCTCTGATCCTGTCAGAGTACAAGGCCCAGCAAAAAGATCAAGCCCTGGCCACTTGTATCCAGTCTCTCCTGTCAAAGAACGCAATCGAAAGGGTGGAAAATGTAAAATCTCTCGGGTTTTACAGTCGCCTGTTCCTAGTACCCAAGCCTCACCAAAGGTGGAGGCCAGTCATAGACCTAAGCAGGCTCAACACTTTTCTACACGTACAAAAGTTCAAAATGGAAACTCCAGAGTCCATCAGAACCTCCCTGATTCCAGGGGAGTGGGTATCGTCGATAGATCTGTCTGACGCTTACCTACACATCCCCATCCACCCAAATTCAAGGAAATACCTAAGGTTTTGCTACAAGTCTCAGGTATTCCAGTTCACCTCCCTCCCATTCGGACTAGCCACAGCCCCCCAGGTCTTTACAATGATTGTAAAGGAAGTGAAACTAATGGCCCTCTCCAGAGGACTCAGAATTCACCAATACCTGGACGACTGGCTGATCAGGTCCCAGTCTCAGGAGGAAGCCCAAGTGAACACTCAGGCGGTGGTAGACCTAACCCAGTCCTTGGGGTGGATAATAAATCAGGAAAAATCAGAACTGAAACCTACTCAGGTGTTTTCGTTCATGGGCTATGAATACCATCTAGATTCAGCCCTTGTAAAACCCACTCAAGAGAGATGACTCAAACTTCAGGATTTGATCCTATGACTCAAGTCAAAACGTGTTTTGACTGCAAGATGTTTGATGTCGCTAATTGGGTTGCTAGCCTCGACGGAGAAAATGGTCCTGGAGGGACGCCTTCACATGAGGCCCTTTCAGTTTCATCTCAAGGAGCACTGGAGATATCCTCAGTCGCTGGACAACCTGCTTCCTTGGACAGAAGCCATTGCAGCCCACCTAGATTGGCGGCAAAATCCCTCAAACGTGATGAAAGGTGCAGACCTTCATCCCAAAGACCACAGTATCCAACTCTTTACCGACGCCTCAAACGAAGGTTGGGGCGCTCACTTAGATCAAAATTCTACAAAGGGTCTGTGGTCAGATCGGGAAAAAAGGCTACACATAAATGTCTTAGAATTGAAGGCGGTCTCCCTGGCCCTTCGAGACTTCAAGGACCAGTGCCAGAACCAAACAGTGCTAGTTGCGATGGACAACTCAACAGTGGTAGCCTACATCAACAAACAAGGAGGAACTCACTCAGCAGAGATGTGTGCTCTCCTGTGGAAGATCATGACCTGGTGCCATCACTACCACATAACATTGAAAGCCAGGCACATTCCAGGGTGCCGACCTACTGTCCAGGTCCAACCAAGTGCAGTCAACAGAATGGTCTCTGCATCCGCAGGTGTTCAAATGGATCTGCCAGAAGTGGTTCACACCTCATGTAGACTTATTTGCCACTCACCTGAACCACAAACTCCCACTGTACGTATCTCCTGTCCCAGACCCAAAGGCTTGGGACATAGATGCTCTAAACATAAACTGGACCAACCTCACGGCCTATGCTTACCCTCCTATGACTCTCCTTCACAAGGTGATCCAAAAGATCAAGCAATGTCATTGCCTGATCATCGTAATAGCCCCAGGCTGGCCAGGGATGCCCTGGTTTTGGGACCTAGTGCAGCTCTCAACAGAGATCCCACTACAACTCCCAGTGTCAAGGACCCTACTCAAACAGTCCCACAAGTATGTGTTCCACAACAACCCACATCAGCTGAACCTCCACGCCTGGTGTCTAGGAGCGGACAACTCCAAGAACAAGGCTTCTCTGTGGAGGTGGCAGAGAGAATTGCTGCTCTTCAGCGATCATCAACAAGGACCATCTACAAGTCAAAGTGGGCCCTATTTGTAAAATGGTGCAGAGAAATTTCGGTGGATTTCTCCACTCCATCTGTGAAACAAATCTCAGATTTTTTCATGTACCTGTACCAAGACTTAAACAGGCGCCCCTCGACCATTGATGGTTACAGGACTGCAATCGTTGACACTTTGGGCCCAACGGCCCACCATATTGCACATAATGCAGACCTTCATAGGTTACTCTCCAGTTTTCACAGGGATCGTCCAAAAAGTTCCAGAAATCTACCTAAGTGGAACCTTTCTGTTGTTCTCAATGAGCTCACAAAAGCACCCTTTGAGCCCATGAAAGACACAGACCTCAAACATCTTACTCTCAAAACTGCTTTCTTGCTAGCTTTGGCCTCCGGCAAACACCGCAGCGAAATCCATGCCTGGGTCGCAAACAAAGTATCTAATCTAGGCCAATGGGAAAAGGTCGCCTTGTTCCCTTCTTCTGATTTCATAGCCAAAAACCAACTAGCAAGAGAAGGTTTTCAAAGTGTGTCTCCGGTGACTATTCCTGCTTTGACTACCATTGTAGATAGACAATTTAAAGAAGACAAAACCCTGTGTCCGGTGCGGGCCCTGAGGTATTATCTGGACCGAACAAAAGACCTGAGAGGGTCTCGTTCCCTCCTTTTCATCTCCTTCAAGAAAGGACATACCTCAGACATCAGACCCGCTACTCTCTCTTCCTGGTTGAAACAAACCATCCTACTTTGTTATAAACAAGCAGACCAACAAGCCTTGGACTTGGTCCAAGTTAAAGCGCATGACATCCGGGCCTTCGCGGCCTCTAAGGCCTTTTATGGTGGGGTATCAGTGGACCAAATCATGCAAGCCTGTCACTGGAAAACTCACAACACTTTTACAAATTTTTACCTAAAAGACCGTACTTGGTCAGACACTGACAACAATATGTATCTGGGACCCCTAGTGGCGGCACAACAAGTCCTAGATCCTTCCCCTCAGACCAGTTGTCCTCGGAAAGAAAAAAAGGGGGGGGGGGGGGGGGGGGCACATCCGCTACAACCAAGTCTTCAGGGGTCTCTCCCAGGATCTAGGTATTCTTTTACCTTCAAGATGTTACGGGTAAGGTCATTTTTGTTTTTTAGTTTTATAAAATTATTTGTATTAAGGACTTATTAAGTTGTCATTAATCTCATATTCAGGTGGCAAAAAGTTTATGAGAATTCCAACCATTGGGCTGGTATGTCACTCGTGATGGGCCCCTAGGGACCCTTAGACCTCTAAGTGAGCACTGCTGCACTTCCATCCTACAATCAAAACATCTTGACAGTTTTAGCACTGTCTTCTATTCTATAAAGGTTTTTGGCTCCTTACAAGCCCAGTCTTCGGGGTTGGCGCACTGTAAATGGGACTCAGACTGGTATTTCTTACACTATTCTAATATAATTATTATTCAAAATCTAAGAAAAAATTACATTCCTTCCAGTCTCAGCTGTAATCCCGCCACCGGGCGGTTGGATTCAGCATTGAGTCCCACATGGTAAGCTATTGTAGTGTAATAAAATTGAAAATTTTAATTACTTAAATGTAGCTTTTATAAGCCACAAGCTTACCATCTGGGACTCAGAAGAGTCCCACCCTGCCTCCCCGCTGTTTACAGCTGAGGGGTAGGTTTTAGAAAATTTCAACGAGAAAGTAGGGCGATTGCTCAGAAGTTATCATGTGACGACAACTAGAGGCTATGGCCAAGCATAAATGTCTTTTTCTTTGACGTTGGCCGTATGCCTTGTGGCCATCCGAGAACAGCATTGAGTCCCACATGGTAAGCTTGTAGCTTATAAAAGCTACATTTAAGTAGTTTAAATTTTCAAATTAATTTTTTTTTGCTCTTGATGTTAGTGTCACTCTTCTTGTTTTAGTAAACAACTTATTTGTAAGGAGAAATTTATTTCTGTCAATGTCTGATTAAAAGTTATTTTGTTTTTGGGTATGTTCGTTGCTTGTTGGTCTGTGTTAGGATTACTCCAAAAGTATTGAACAGAAATTTTTCATGAAGATAGGGCTTGGATAAAAAAGTGATTAAATCTTGGGAAATATCCAGACCATATTCTAGAAGCCAAAAATCACAAATATTTGAGAGCACCAATGGAGGAGGTCTGTACTCTGTGAGTGCTTTCTAGTATAACCAATATTTTGAATTTCTGACTCAACCAAATATAAGAAATTTTCCTGTTATATAGTTCTAATTGATTAAGCATTCTTTCTGTGCTTTAAATTTCTTATTTAGATTGTGTTGACTTCATGAAACAACATGTCGGTGCCAAATTTTTAAAAAAAATTTCTATGCATTATCTATCATATATTAATAATTTACGGGTTTTTTTCAGTTTTATTGTAGGAATATCTTCATTTAACATTATGGACAAAATTGCTCCTAATTTCAATTTATTGTCTGTCTACTAGCTATCCAGTGTCCAGATCTGCCCTTTTCTACACCATTTCACCTTTCTACCACTGAAACCAACTATCCTGCCAGTGTCAACATCACTTGTGACTATGGTTACTCGTTAAACATATCAGGTGAAGAAAACTTTAGTGATGAGTTTATCACTGTGGCATGTCAAGCAGATGGACAGTGGAATAGATCATTAGACAGTATCTCATGTCAGAGTAAGTAATCCTCAGTGCCAAAATAACCTTGAAGATTGCATTGATTTGTCATGTATAAAATTTTAAAATATGGACAAGGGTGTTTTTTGTTTTCGCCCATGGTGTCCAGATGGGCGGGCAGCTGGCGGGAAAAAGTTTGTCCGGGCTGTACCTCAGAAACTGTAAGGTGCAGGAAGTTGATACTTGGTAGGGGCATTGGTTAGGGGTGTAGGTGTGCAACATCATGGTCTGACCTTGATTTGACCTTTGACCTTGCCGTAGTGACCTTAAGTTTGAAAATCTTGTCCGGGCTATATCTCAGAAACCGGAAGGTGTAGGAAGTTAATACTTTATAGGGACATTGGTTAGAGGGTGTAGGTGTGCAACGTCATGGTGTGACCTTGATTTGACCTTTGACCTTGCCATAGTGACCTGGAGTTATAAAATCTTGTCCGGGCTATATCTCGGAAACCGTAAGGTGTAGCAAGTTGATACTTTATAGGAACATTGGTTAGGGGGTGTAGGTGTGCAACGTCTTGGTGTGACCTTGATTTGACCTTTGACCTTGCCGTAGTGACCTTGAGTTATAAAATCTTATCCGGGCTATATCTCAGAAACCGTAAGGTGTAGGAATTTGATACTTGGTCGGGACATTGGTTAGGGGGTGTAGGTGTGCAACGTCATGGTGTGACCTTGATTTGACCTTTGACCTTGCCGTAGTGACCTTGAGTTTGAAAATCTTGTCTGGGCTATATCTCGGAAACTGTAAGGTGCAGGAAGTTGATACTTTATAGGGACATTGGTTAGGGGGTGTAGGTGTGCAACGTCAAGGTGTGACCATGATTTGACCTTTGACCTTGTCGTAGTGACCTTGACCTTTAAAATCTTTTTGCACCTTTGGGTCAGTCTTTTGATGCAGATTAAGCACTGTTAAAGTCATATTAGAATTTTTTTAAGAATTTTACTTTTACAACTTCCTATTGTAACAGATGGAATTTCATCAAGTGAGCCACAGATTTTGCTCCAACACCACACATAAGCATTCATTGAATGTATTACCACTTCTGTATGCATGGTAATATTCAAAACATCCAAACCATAATTCGGCCATGCCAAATGTAGATAAAGAGTGTCGTAATGTTTAGTTTACTGATTAATGCTGTCATCTTTTTATTGAATTGTTTTGTTTTAATACTTCATCTTTACACACATTCTCTTTCTGTTAGACATTATTTTCTCTATTTAAATAATGTTTGGACCTTTATATAACTGACAGTTCTCCCAACGTATCCTGCACTTTGTACTGATACAGTACTTCTATATCTCTTGGTATTAAAAATATTTCCCTAGGCTGTGGGGTAAGGGCATATCTGATGCTATTTTTTGTGATATATTACACAGTGATCATACACACGGTAAATTTTCCTAACTACTGTAATACTCAAGTGTTTAGCACCTGTTTGAATTATGTATAATCGAAGGAAAAAAATTCATGTGGACCATAATTGAGAAGAAAAATAGAGTTGTAACTTTATAGTTTCTTCATGTTTCAGCTGTAAGTGTCACTCAATATCTACCATTTCATTGCTGTAAAAGTTCAGATATATCATTCTGACTAATTATACTGTATGGACTGTGTAATATTCTTGTCCATATCAGGTTGTGTGAACAGTTGAACATCCAGGATAGCTCAACTTGTTAAAACACCATGCTTTAAAATATCCTGGTATTAAATCCTAACTGGGATATAGTACTTTAAAACAAATTTATTTATTGTTTCAAACAACACTAATCGCCTGAAAATAATTAGCTCCAAAACCATAATTCAGCACATAGATAGTGAAAGTGGTATCCTTATGTTTTTATTATTTGGGTGTCCATCCATTTCTTGCATGTAGAATTTTCCAATTATTGCACAGGTTCAGCTATATCATTTAATTTTAAGCATTTTTTTCTCAATATGAAATTACCAAATTCAAATTAACAATCTACTGAAAATTCTAAAACAAAAATAATCAAAAACATCTTATAATCTTTCAGAGGTCAGGTGTCCCCCGATACATGCCATTCCTCAGGCACATGTGAATAGTTCTGGCTCGCAGTTTGGTGACCAAACCACAGTGAAATGCCTGTATGGGTTCATATTTAACGCCACCAAGGAAACCAGTAAAGTCATCACTTGTACTGGAGATGGGCAGTGGGATAGCAGTGTGACCACTGGATGTGAAGGTAAGCTGTTTATTTTTATAACTCATGCAGTGGTTACTTCCATTTAAGTAGAGAATATGTATCCCCCTTTTCCATTGAATCCCAGCCAGGAATATCCTAGTTAAGCAGAATTATTCTATGGTGACAGGTTTAACATATTCAATGACTATTAATTATAGTACTGCAGTGGTGTTTGCAGAAGTTTTGATAGTTCACTTGACAAGTATCCTGGAAGCCAGGTCCAGATTGAAACAGTTGAAAATTGGAGTCTGCAACAGGTTAAGAAATCACCAAGATGGCACAATAGATGCTGTTTTCACACAACTAATATTCAAAGATATATTCTGTTGAGAATATGGTGAAATTTATACAAAATATCCATGGATGATATAATTTACCTTACTTTTCACATAGTCACAAGATTCTATGGTAGATATGCATGGTTTTGCCAGTTTTAAAAGTGTTAGGTGATCAAACTAGATGGAAGATTGCTGCTTGTTAGAGATACCAAATATTGACCCCAAAATGACTTCACAGCACTATATTGATTAGCAATAAGTAATTCACATTTATTTAATTTAGTATTTTATATATTTTTTCTCTGTTTCAGTCGTCCAATGCTCTTCAGTCTCACTATGGTACAACACCATCACTAACACCACCGAGTCCTTGTTTTCAACCTATGCTCAGGTGGAATGTGAGAGTGGCTACGCATTTACTGGAGACAATATGGCAGCTGTTATTGTAACACACTGTGATATTACTGGCACATGGACGCCTACAGTTTCAGGTTGTCAGGGTAGGTTTTGTCTAGCTTGTATTCATCTTACTGAGTGTGGGGATTGTATTCATGAAAGAGTCTACCCAGAAAATCTTATGATTTCTCACTGGAATTTCAAGTGAAACATCAGCAGTACAAGTTGTCAGAGTGATTGTGTTTTTGTGTCATCAGCATCTATGCTGTGGGTACATAGGGATCACTTTGTCTTCTGGTGTTGGCGTAGTCATCTTCACACTTTGTTTCTGGACACTATCTCAAAAATGGCTTAATGGGTTAAATTCAAGTTTTGCATGTATATGTAACTGGTTCTCAAGGTGTGCCCTGTTGTAAGGTGACCTTAAACTCCCAATAATAACATAATTATATTGAATTTAAGTTTCTTTTTTTTTGTTTGCGGACAGTATCTCAAAACTTCCCTGACAGATTTGATTCACATTTGGCATGTGGTTGTAACTGCTTCTCAAAGTGTGCCCTATTGTAAGGTGACCTTAAACTCACATATCTAAGAGAATTATATTCAGTCTAAGTTTTTTGGTTTTTTTTTTACATAGAGTGTGCTGAAAATAGCTTGAAAGATTTCATTTAGCATGTATATGCAATTGGTCACAGATAAGTGTCATACATTAAGGTTACTCCCAGTAGTAACAGAATTATATTAACTTTGACTTTGGCAATTTTTGAAAAGTATTTCAGATACTGTGCAGTTCCACACATGATTAAGTTGAGATGTAACAAAACTTGTACAGAACCTTCATGAAAAGATTACCTTAAACTTCCTAACAGCTGCAAACTAACATTGAGTTTAAGATTGGGACATTTTTTTGTACAATAAACTTTTTAAAAGTTGTCTACAGAAACCGACAAAACCTCATCTGGTTGCTGAGGTATTGCATATCATCATGTGAAAATCTCTATAAAGCCTTGTATTCACTGCAGTTAGTTTAGATTTTGAGTGCCAGTTGCATTTATTTTTCAATATAAAAGGCAATATGAAGGCATTTGATCATATATGAACAGAGCATTGTTAGTTCCTCTACTGGGTGGAGAGGCCAGAGATTCTAAACATGTTCTCACCGATACTGTACATTATCTAAATAATTTGTACTAGATCTCTATAGTTTGCTGTAAAGAAGTTAATACAGTTACAGCTCCTCACAATAGGGTAAAATCGACAAATGTTTTGAAAGTTTTTGATAATTATTCTTTATGGCGTCTATGAGTGATCAAGTTGAACGTCCATCTATATATATCCTTGTCTGACTGAAACATTTATGTGGTTGTTTTGAATGATGCAATTTTACAGTGATTGTTACTTCTTTTTAACAGCTGTTGGCCAGTCTTTTGAGCAGGTTTATGAACCAGTGGAAGCAAAGAACAGCCGACAGATAGGATTGATCGCCAGTCTGGCATTTGTGTCTGTTTTCATGGGCTTGTTGGCGATAGACATTATGACGTACTGGAGAGTAGCAATAGCCCTTCTCACTAAAAATATACCATTCATGGAACCATTGCTAAAGGACTTGCAAAAGGTTGGTGGATTAGTTTGACAGTCACTCCTGATATGAAGTCAACATCAAAGTAATCTGTATCCATATGGCATCATTTGATTTGGACTGATACGTTTTAATATGATCGTCAAACCCATATTTTAACTATATATTTTTGTTTGGTTTAGGGTTAGGTCTGTATCTATTCACTTGAAGGAAATGAGTTGAAACATGTATTTACTCACTGCAGAGAATTTTCAATGTAGTCTGTGTACAAGATGTGGAGAGAGTGCAAGTTACAGATATCTAGACTTTATCCTGGTCTGTACTTAAGCACAATTTTTTTTTTGTGAAGGGGAAGTTAAAGTGAAGAGATATCAAGAAATGTTTATTCTAGTAGTTTGCAAGGAAATTTTGGATTGTTGGAAAAGTTAAAGGATAAAGTCTAGATATCTGTAACTTGCACTGTCTCCAGACATTCAGTGAGCAGTTACTCATGGGTTGTAGAAAATTGGGAATCCTAAGTACTAATCACCAAAAGTACAGTCTCCAGAGAGTTAGAATGCTGTACTAAGGGTATGCAGTGGCAGTAATGGACTAATAGTTACCTCAGCCAGGACATCATGTTTTCAGGTGCATTTGTCTGTCTTCAAGATTAAAAAAATAGCATCAGAGATGCCCGTTACCCACAGCCTGGGGAAATGGTTTTCAACACAATGAGATATAGAAGTAGTGAAACAGTACACAGATTGGGATACTTTCAGAGCAGTGTCAGTGTCCAAATAATGTTTAAGTAGAGAAAATAACATCTAAGAGAAAGAAACTGCATGTAAAGATTAAGTATTAAAACAGGACAGTTCATTAAACTAAAAATTATGAAGCTTTAAGACTTCTCCCATTTTGATATTCATTTGTATGGTAGAATTGCAAATTTAATAAGTAAATTAAATTTTTATAAGTTAATACCCTATCCAATGGACAATTGCTTTACCGGTCGGCGCGACCGGTGCTGCCAAACGTCAGAAAAAGACGTCCTGTATATACTACCGGTAGGACCGGTCACAGAGTGTGCATTCGCCAGGTGGCGCAATTGTACTTCATTTCCTGTTTACCTATTGACGTCATAGCATCTTTTTCGTGTCCAATCCTAGTAAGACCCCTAGTAAGCTGATAGCGGGGCCGGTTGGGTGGGCCTTGCCTGTCCATTGGATAGGGTATTAACTTATAAAAATTTAATTTACTTATTAAATTTGCAATTTTATTGCGTTAATACATCCTATCCAATGGACAATTGCTGAATAACTACCGCTTGGTAGGTGGATATGCAGCTAGGGACTTATGTGAACTCATAACAACAAATTTGAACAGGCCCATTTGACCTAGGGTCAGAGAACCCTGAAAGGTCAGGGTCGGCCACTAACTCACCGGTTAACCGGGAGCCTATCGACGTTGCCCCCCCCCCCTTTTTCTTTCCTTCCAGAGATGGTCTGAGAAGGGAAAGACAGAGAGAGAGGGGCTGAGTTCAGTCCCAGAAGAAATAAACTTCCCAAAGGAAGCAAGTCACAGTTTTTTTTTTTTTGTTTTTTTTTTTGAAAATATATGTACACTCAACATATTTACACTATGTACATATCTAACCTATTTACAATATGTACATATTTACATATATACAACATCCCCTCACTTCTGGGCCTGGTGGTGCACCTGCTGGGCAGCCACTACAGGTCCCAGGTGGAAAAGCTCTGAGTCAGCCCAGGCAACATCCTTCAAATAGAATTGGGTGAAGGTGTTGTGAGATTTCCAGTGGCAGGCTGACAATATCTGGTCTAAGGAGATCCCTGATTGGAAGGCCTTAGAAGCAGCAAAGGCCCTAACATCATGGGCTTTAACCTGATGTAAGGTGAGGGCCTCCTGGTCAGAGAGCTCATAGCACAGAACCACAGTCTGTTTGATCCATGAGGAGATGGTGGCAGGTGAGATGTCTTTATCAAAACCCTTCTTGAAGGAGACAAAGACTAACTCCTTATTCTGCCTGAGGTCTGCAGTCCTGTCCAAGTAGTAGTGCAGGGCTCTAACTGGACATAGGGACCTGTCACCCTTGAGTGACCTATCCAGAGATGGTGCCAGGGCTGGGATGACCACTGGCGCCACACTATCTGGACCTTCCTTAGCCAGCTGGTTCTTGGATAGGAAGCTGGGTGAGGGGTACAAAGACACCTTAGACCAGTCTGACTGGTGTCTGATGTTCTTATGTAACCAAGCATGGATCTCACTCCTGCGTTTACCTGAACCCAAAGCCAGCAAGAAAACAGTCTTGAAAGTCAAATGTTTCAAGGAGGACTCTTTCAGGGGTTCAAAAGGAGCCTTTGTGAGCTGATGTAAAACCAGTGAAAGGTTCCAGGAGGGGATGCCCCTCCTGCCTTTAGGTCTGTCTCTATGGAAACTATCCAGGAGACGAGTGAGATTCTCATCTTTGCTGACATTAATGGAGGAATTGCCCAGTTTGTCAGCAATGGCGGATCTGTAGCCATCAATAGTGCCTGGTTGTAACTTCTTGTCCTGAAACAAATACAGGAGGAAGTCAGCAATGGCTTTCAGAGGTGGTGCCCTGAAGTCCACCTGATTACTGAGGCACCACTTTGTAAAAATGGTCCACTTTGCCTCATAGACAGATCTGGTTGATCTTCTTTGAGGAGCCTCAATTCGTGCTGCCACTTCCTCAGAGAAGCCTTGCTCCTTGATTGCTGAGGCTCTAGGAGCCAGGCATGTAGATTCAGATTCGACAGGTTCCTGTGAAGGACCTGGTTGAATGGCTGAGACACTAGGTTGGGCAGACACAGTGTGATCTGGCTTGACATTGCTACCAGGTCCCAAAACCAGGGCATGTTGGGCCACCCTGGGGCAATCAGGATTATTCTGTTGCAGGGGTAGTCCTGGAGCTTCTCCACCACTTTGCCCAAGATGGCTGCCGGTGGAAAGGCGTATGGGTCCAGGTCCTCCCAGGAGAGACTGAGTGCATCCACTGCCCAAGCCTGGGGGTCTGGCACCGGTGACACAAACTGAGGCAGTTTGTTGTTGAACCTGGTGGCAAACAGGTCCACTTGTGGCTGGTGCCACCTTGAGCATACAGCTTGGAATACTGCTGGATGAAGTGACCACTCTGTTTGAATGGTCTGGCCAAGTCTGGATAGCTTGTCTGCTATCACGTTCAGCCGGCCGGGGATGTGACGTGCCCTGAGGGTTACCTGCTGTCTGGTGCACCAGGACAGGATTCTCCACAGTAGGGCACACAGTGACCCCGACTTCATCCCCCCTTCTTTGTTGATATAGGCAACCACTGTTGTGTTGTCTGTAGCTATCAACACAGTCTTGTTGCAGACCAGGGTTCGAAACTCCTTTAGAGCTAGAAAAACTGCTTTTAGCTCTAAGTGGTTTATGTGCAACTTGCTTTCTGGAAGGGACCAAGTTCCCCTTGCAGTGTGGTCGTCCAAGTGAGCGCCCCACCCTTCGTTTGATGCGTCTGTAAAGATCTGCAGAGCATGTTTTAGAGGGTGTAATGGTTGACCTAGTAGCACATTGCTTTCCTCCAGCCACCACCTTAGATGAGGGTGGAGGGACTTGGGGACCGGGATCACCTTTTCCAGTGACTCTGGGACCCTCCAATTGTTTTTCAAGTGCCACTGTATGGGTCTCATGTGGAGTCGCCCTAAGTGGACTTGTTTTTCTGTTGCTGTGAGGAGACCTATGAGGGACATGAATTTCCGGACCGGACATACCGGATCCGACATCATTGATCTGATCTTGTCTGTCAAGGCCTGCCAACGTTCTTCTGTTGGTCTGACCTTGCCCTCTTTCAGGTCGAACTGGTAACCTACGAAGTTGAAGACCTGTTTGGGTGCCAGTTCTGACTTTTCCTTGTTCACCAGCCACCCTAGCTCCTGACAAAGTGTGACCAGGGTTTGAGTATGCTGGAGACAGGTGTGGAGGGTAGAGGCTCTCACCAGCCAGTCGTCTAGGTACTGGTGGATTCTTATACCCTGTCGTAAGGCCATGAGCTTGACCTCTTTGGCCACCACTGTGAACTCCATGGGTGCTGTGGAAAGACCAAAGGGCAGGGCCTTGAACTGGTAGGATTGGCCCTGAATGTGAAAACGCATGTACTTCCTGGACTGACTGTGAATTGGAATGTGGAAGTATGCGTCTTTGAAGTCTATTGAGGTGACCCACTCCCCTACCTGTAGGGAGCTTCTTATGGTTTCTGGAGTCTCCATTTTGAACGACTCTGTGTTTAAAAAGATGTTCAAAGTGCTCAGGTCCAGGATAGGTCTCCACCGGTTGTTGGGTTTGGGAACCAAAAATAGCCGGTTGTAAAACCCTAGGGAGGTCTGATTTGTTACCGGTTCCACTGCATTTTTGTTTGTTAGCTGAGCCAGTGCCTCCAAAAGGAGGGACTGTCTTTGGGGGTTTACATACTTGCTGATGACCATTGGTGACCTGGTTAGGTTGGGTCTGAACCGGAAGGGAAGGGTGTAGCCCTCTCTCAGTATTCTGATAACTTTCGGACTCGAACCCAGAGTTTCCCACTTCTCCCAAAACTGCTGAAGCCTTGCCCCTACATGAAGATTTGTGACAACAGTTGGGACATTTGTGACAATTTTTACAGAACTCAAGTGATCTACACAGGAAACATCGTTCACATGGTTTATTTCTCTGATAGATTGACAATAAACGGGATTTACACCTTTCTTTTGTGGTGACCCGCTGGCAAAAGGAACACTTGCAACAAAAGAGTTTACATGTGATAACACAGTCTCGCTCTTGCTTGTCACTGGTGGTGGTGGGTTCAAACCCTTCATCTTGTCGGATACATTTACAGAGTTCACCAATCTGACCACATTTGAAACACAGTAATTGTCATTTATGCTTTTTAAATCCCCTGGCCGGCTTCTGGCTGAAGTTTGAGGCTTTACCACCACCTTTCTGAGCAGTTTGCCGGTCTCTAATCCGCTTCCATGCCGGTGTAGTGGGCTTCCGGTCCGGCTGGTGAGGGGTTCGATTGGAGGGGACGTATAGATGAAAACGTCCAGGTTTCCTCTGTGTGGTACCAGCAGAACGCCTCTCTTCACTACGTAAGATCTCCTCTTCAGCCTTGACCAGTAAGCTGTCCGGGAAGAGTGAGAGTTGGTGGACTGGAGACGTGCGTAAGGCAGACAAGGTGTCAGGTTTAACTCCACCTCGTATGAACTCTAAATAACTGTCCCGACGGGCCAGGGTGAGATTAGCCATGCTGATAAAGACTCCCTCTGAGAGATCCTGCATGGTACGCTGCATAGCCTGTGAAATTGACCGGTTGAATGTAACCAGATACTCCAGTTCCTCAACAGCCTGTTGTTGTTTCTCAGCACTTTTGCCCTTTGAGGAATCGAACCTGAGGGACTTCAACTGGGTGACCATGGAGTCCTGTACTTTCGTGAGGCATCTAGATAGGCCAGCAGCGTGATTACACATCACTGATTGCTCTCTGAAGGACCTCTCCCACCTTCTAAGGGTGTCCTGGCTGAAAGTACGGGAAGCTGGAGCAGAAGGTAAGCTGCGCCTTGCAACTCTAGAAAACATACTGTTAAGTTTTGCCGGTTCCGGAGACCAGTCACCAACAGCCTGGGTAGACGTATCCTTCTTAACAGCTTGCATGTTGTACCACTTTGAAGTACAGGGTGTCTTGACAAATTGATCACGCAGCAGTCCACTGGTTTCTGTATTCCTGGAAGGATAACCTTCAGCAATAGTTACATTTAGTTTCTCCAGCTTTTTACAAAGCCATTCATCCACCGGCAATTTAACTGACACTTTACCGGTAGTCTTCACTCTGGAACCGGCAAAGGGATTGTCATCCATAGATGCAGCTGAGGTGTCATAATCCGGGATTTGATGCCAGCCCATGAAACTCCTCACCCCTCTCAAGGTTTCCCGGTAATTTGCATCTTCAGAGAGGTCCTGGTCAGTGTTTGTTTCCGGTACATCACCCTGGTAGTGAACACTAGCCGGTGAAGCCGGTTCCGCATCCAACTCAGCCTCACTGTCAGATTCCCTAGCAACCTCAGTATTCTGGCCAATGGGAGGCGACTGGTTAGACAGCGTAGTTTCATAACCGGAAGGCAGAACCTCAGGACCTGCACCGGGAGCCTGTGTAGGCTGGGTGGCAGTCCCTGCACCGGGAACCAGTAAAGGTTGGGTGGCAACAGTCTCAGAGGTACCGGGGCCCTGAACAGGGTGGGTAGCACTCTCATTCACTTCCTTCACAGCTTGTGTACCGGGAACCCCCAGAGGAGGTTGGGTAGCCGTCAACTGCGTAGCAACGTCACCAGTGCCCTCAGAAAACATAACACTTGTAGAAGCACCCGGATCAAAGAAGGGGTGTTCTCTGGGCACCACAGAAGCAGAATTCACCGGTCTCACAGGAACAGCAAATGACTGGTTAATCAGCATTGCTTCCAGACGGGAAAATCTCTCACTCCACTTGTCATCAAGGGACTTGAGGTCGTCTGAAGTGGGCTTACTGCTGTGCTTCCATTTACTAGACCTTGGGGAGCCATCAGAACGCTTCTTCTTCTGCTTGGGTGTAGAATCAACAGGAGACTGCTTTCCTGAATTAACAGGACCCAGCAGTGAAACCTCAGACGGATCAACAAGCTTGGGAGACGTACTTGTCAAATCTTCAGATTTCTTCTGGCTAGAGTGTTCTTTCCATTCCTTGTAGGTCGGGGTTGCTAACTGGTGGATCTGAGCAGGCGTAAACGCCTTACAGATATTACAATCCAACTTTTTCACACAGGGGTCGTCTCCCACCCCCTTGTCACGAAAACGCGCGCATTTCTTATGGTTGTCGAAAAGGGCCATAACGTGCCCGCAAGAACCTCGCTTCTGTCCAGGAGACGACATTATGATCAGAAACGTAGTAGAAGTATACAGCACTAATAAAAAACACGTAACTGGGATGAGTTCGTTGTAGAAAACACAAAACGTATCTCTGATGAAAATGTCTGCACACTCTTTCGCGCCAAACGAAAAAGATGCTATGACGTCAATCGGTAAACAGGAAATGAAGTACGATGCGCCACCTGGCGAATGCACACTCTGTGACCATCTTTTTCTGACGTTTGGCGGGACCGGTCGCGCCGACCGGTAAAGCAATTGTCCATTGGATAGGGTATTAACGCAATAAAATTGTGGTTTGAATGTTTTGAATATTACCTATACATACAGATGTGGCAATACATGCTTATATGTGGAGTTGGGGCAAAACCTGTGACTCACTTGATGCAATACCATCTGTTACAATGGGAAGTTGCAAAAGTAAAACCCTTAATGAATTCTAATATGACTTTAACAGTGCTTAATCTACATCAAAAGACATCCAAAGGTGCAACAACCAAGATTCAAGTAAAAAGATATGAGAGATATAAGAAAGATAAAATAGTATCTCATATCCCGGTAGAGAGATACAATAGCATCAGATATGCAAGATCAAAGGTCAAATTCAGGTCACACCATGACGCTGCACACATATAACCCCCGACCAATGTCCCTAACAAATATCAACTTCCTACATTTTATGGTTTCCAAAATATAGCCCAGACAAGGTCAAGGTCACTACAGTAAGGTCAAAAGTCAGATCAAGGTCTTACCATGATGTTTTACATCTAAACACCCTAGCCAATGTCCCTACCAAGTATCAACTTCCTACACCTTACGGTTTCCAAGATATACTACGGACAAGATTTTATAGGTCAAAGTCACTAGAGCAAGGTCAAAGGTCAAATCAAGGTCACGCCATGATGTTGCACACCTACACTGCCTAACCAGTGCCCCTACCAAGTATCAACTTCCTACACCTTATGGTTGCCGAGATATAGCCCAGACAAAATTTTATAGGTCAAGGTCACTACAGCAAGGTCAAAGGTCAAATTAAGGACACGTCATGACGTTGCATACCTACAACCCCTAACCAATGTTCCTACCAAGCACCAATTTCCTACACCGTACGATTTGTAGGAAATATAGCCTGTGCAAGTTTTTATAGGTCAAGGTCACTACAGAAAGGTCAAAGTTCAAATCAAGGTCAGACTATGATGTTGTACACCTACACCCCCTAACCAATGTCCCTACCAAGTATCAACTTCCTACACCTTAAGGTTTCCGAGATATAGCCCGGACAAGATTTTCAAACTCAAGGTCACTATAGCAAGGTCAAATCAAGGTCACACCATGACGTTGTACATCTACACCCCCTAACCAATGTCCCTACTAAGTATCAACTTCCTACACCTTACGGTTTCCGAGATACAGGCAGGACAAACTTCTTCCCGCCGCCCGGACACCATAGGTGAAAACAATACCCCGACAGGCCTTAAGGGCTGTTGGGTAAAAATGATGTATGCATCTTTATGAAAGTTTTATGTGGGTAGGACAAGGCCAGGAGAGAAGTGATTACATTTTGGGAAAGATCCAGATCACATTCTGGCTACAAATCAAATCCTGAATTTTCAGAAACACTCCCAGGTGGAGGTATGCCCTCAGCAAATGTTTTCTAGTTGTGTTTTTATTTGGTTCAACACTACTGAATGTTATTGAATACATCATCATGCAACAAACCATAAGATTTTGCAATCATTTTTTACGCTTTGGATATAAAGGTCAGATTATATATTCTAGGGTTTTTATCAATGATAATCAGTTCTCAGAAGCAAATTTTTTGATGTTCCTAAATTTTGCCAAGCAAAAGATCAGGCAGGGAATGCAACCATTTTTTCACTCAAAATATCCGGATTGTCAAAATTAAAAGGACATAAATTTTGGTTTAAGCAGTTTTTAAAATGATCAGACACGTACATTTGTTTCTTTTTAATCATGTAAAGCAAATTCATAAATGTCACCAAATTTTCCATTTTTCTCTTTCTCAAGCATTTTAGCAAACCTCAGTGTGACAGAGGACAGCAATATGAAGTAGACAAACAGCCAAAGGAAGACGTGAAGCAGGAAGTGGAACAGACAGAGAATATCAAAATAAACCAAGAAAATAATGCACAAGTGGAACATGACTCAAGTCAGGGAACTGACGGTCAACAGGATACTGTGCCAGCTCAGGGTATTGAAAATAGTCAACAGAATGCTAATACAAATGAAAGAACTGAAACTCAGCAGAATACTGATCAAACTCAAGGAACTGAAACTCAGGAGCAGAATGTTAATCTAGGTGAAGGAACTGAAACTCAGCAGAATAATGATCAAACTCAAGGAACTGAAACTCAGGAGCAGAATGTTAATCTAGGTGAAGGAACTGAAACTCAGCAGAATACTGATCAAACTCAAGGAACTGAAACTCAGGAGCAGAATGTTAATCTAGGTGAAGGAACTGAAACTCAGCAGAATACTGATCAAACTCAAGGAACTGAAACTCAGGAGCAGAATGTTAATCTAGATGAAGGAACTGAAGCTCAGCAGAATACTGATCAAACTCAAGGAAATGAAAATCAGCAACAGACTGTTGATCCAAGTAAAGGAACTGAAAGTCACCAACAAGATATTGACCCCAGTCAACTGGAGTCAAGGGAATGAAACCAGGATATAGATTCAAGGGAAGAAAGTTACTGAATAAGTAGTAGAGTCAGATACCACAATTTAAAGATCTAGATCATCATTTTAATGATGATTTACTACACTGATCAAAAATGGGGAAATAAAATGCACTCACAATTATAGCAATGCAAATCAGGAAAGTTAAGGAGCCTTTTAACATGTCATGGATTTTAAACCAGATCACTAATATACAATGGGCAAGTCTAGCATCAAAAAGACATCGACTTTTGCAATGATCATGAATTAAGCAATGAAAGTGGACAGAATGTGTGAAGCGACAACATAATAAGCTTAGTCAATTATTATTATTATTATGATAAACTTGTAAATATGAATATCATATTACATAAATGTCATTAAATTATTAACAGATGGTATTGTTTTTTCTTTACAAAGATATCTATTACATGATATTCAATATTGCTCAAGTTCATAGGTCAAAGTCAAGCAGAAACCAATCTCTTTTTTTACTAATTCCTAGTAGTTATAGTGTAAAGTTGACAGCATTAATCAGTAAACTAAAAATTATGATGCACACCTACAACCCCTAACCAATGCCCCTACCAACTATCAACTTCCTACACTTTATGGTTTCAGAGATATTGTCTGGACAAAATTTTAAAGGTCAAGGTCACTACGGCAAGGTCAAATCAAGGTCACACCATGACGTTGCACACCTACACCCCCTATCCAATGTTCCTACCATGTATCAACTTCCTACACCTTACGGTTTCCGAGATATAGCCAGGACAAGATTTTAAAGGTCAAGGTCACACCATGACATTGCACACCTACACTCCCTAACCAATGTCCCTACCAAGTATCAACTTCCTACACCTTACAGTTTCCATGATATAGCCAGGACAAGATTTTATAGGTCAAGGTCATTACGACAAGGTCAAATCAAGGTCACACCATAACGTTGTACACCTACACCCCCTATCCAATGTGCCTAGCAAGTATCAACTTCCTACACCTTATGGTTTCCGAGATATAGCCCGGACAAGATTTTCAAACTCAAGGTCACTGTGGCAAGGTCAAATCACGGTGTTGCACACCTACACCCCCTAACCAATGTCCCTACCAAGTATCAACTTCCTACACCTTACGGTTTCTGAGATACAGCCCGGACAAACTTTTTCCAACCTGCCCACCCAGACGCCCACCCATCCGGACAGCCCTAAAGGGCTGTGGGGTAAAAACCAAAATAATTTATTTGTGGCAGGAAATGCACAGAGCTTGGTTTGGGTAAGAGAGAAGTTCAGGGAACTGAAGATTCAATCAAAAACACAGCATTTACGCATGCCTATTTTATTTCAAATTTTGATATATACAATACAAAACGTAGGTGATGAACATAAATCCAAACAAAATACAATTAGCAAAAAGAGGAAGCTTAATGAAAAAGAAACAGAAAATCAGAAAATTTCAAGATATTTGTAAGATATTGAGATATTATAAGTAAGTTTACAGAATTTTAAAAAAAATTAATGCATGCAAAGGATAAATCAACGAGTTAATGCTAGGCTTTAAAAAGACAAAAGTTAAAAAAGACAATATGCATGCCAAAATAAGATTTTTGGGGGTGAAAAAAATTTATACTAATTCAAAGATTGAATTTATTTAAGTTTTAAAATTAGGATAATTTTTGCAATTTTTAATTGAGTTACTAAAATTTTGAGGAAATTTTGACAGCCTAGAATTAACTCGGAATCAACTTAACAACTACATGTGTATCATGTACAAATATTATAACAATGATCATGCCCCCTAACATCTTCAACCAAAAATTTAAACAAAAGTTCACAATTTAAAATATCATATTACACCATCAAAGTTTACAAAAGTTATATGAAGAAAACTTTAAAGCAGGTATTTTAAAATCTATTCACAACTTAAATTACGGTAATACACAAAACCAAGCAGAACATAATTTCACATCACAAAATAAAAGAGTTAATGTTAAAAAAAAAAAAATTGAGATTTTTAAGAACCACATCCTAATTCTGTTTGAAAGTCTAAACTATTGAGCGTTACTGTATTGAATAAACTTTTTTTTTTTACAATGAATAATTACCAATATTGTTTTATTTAATTTGTTACTATTTCTTAAGGTTCCAACTAACCATGATTACCTCTGGAAACCTTCTAGTATCCAATTCTTGAAATTTTTTTGTATGTAATGGTCTTACTTTACTACAAAACTGAAATGGGTGCTGTCTCCAATAAGCTGTGATTTCCCATGACCAAGAAAAACATTACACTTACAAAATCTGTGGTATGCTATTTTTGTCCTAACAATTTTTGCACTCTAATGGTTTTATAACTAATTTTACTACAAAATTTAAACACGTAATGCTTCCATGAGCCATGATTCCCTCTGCCACTTAGAAAAAAGGTTCAACATATTCAGTTTAACTCTATATAATTAATGACTAATATTCAACAACTTTAGAAATTGATTTAAAGTTTAAACATAATTTTTAATAAAAATTGAGTAAAATTAAAATACTAAAGCCAAATAATGACCTATTTAAGCCAAATATTAATTCTGTATTCTTCCAAGCCTAATTTGAGTGTTTCTTTTGAAATTTTAAAATATTTTCTTGTCTTTTTAAATTTTGCGAGTTGAAAAAGCAAACTGTTACTAAAATGTATTGTGTAGTCAATAGCTCCAGAGGCAAGGGTCGCTACTCCCTTTCATCTTTCTAAGTACACAATAAGTTTACTCTGGGAACAAAGGTGTACACTGGTATCAGACTTTTTTGTTTTTTAAAAAAGGAAAAAAAAAAGAGTGTACTTTTTAACTAGAAAGATGCTGTAGCCCCATAATCAATAGAATCAATGGAAACAATTATTTTCATTAATAACTGCCCGCTAATCGCAGTTATTACCAAATACTGAATCAAAAATACTTGATATCTCTTTTTTTTTAATTGCTTTTTTTTAATGTAACTACAATATACATACTTGATTACAAGTTTCAATAAGCCATGACTCCCTCTGTGACTCGACAAAAATTTTACATTGACTTTAGCAACTGACTCAAAAGAAACAATTTTCATTACAGATGGACAAGTATGAAGATTAAAACCAACCGGGAGGTAAAAATCAAATTGAGAAGCAAACAAAAGAAAAATTTGAGGACATTTATTCACACATTGGTGAATGCGGACACATAACTTTTAGTGGAGGAAATAAGTGCAGTTGAGAAGTAAACTACATACAGGGTATATATTTTTTTAACTTTCCGGTTTTAATTTTAAGTTTTAATTAGCCATGATTCTCTAGGATTTTACATAAATTTATGCATTTTATTTGCAAGTTATTTCTAATTAATGACTTATTTTCAACAATTTTAGGATTTGATTTTAACCAAAACATTTCATAAATATTGAGAGAAAATAAACACAAATAATTGCCTGTTTCACTATGACATTTATTCTGTGTACTTCAAGCCTAATTTAAGTGTCTTCCTTTTTATGAGATATCAAAATGTTATCCTATCTTTATAAATTTAATTGAAAAAACAAACTGATCATAACACATCTGTGTAGTCAATAGCTCCAGAGGCAAGGGGCGCTACTCCCTTTCATCTTTCTAAGTACACAATAAGTTTACTGTGGGAACAAAGGTGTACACTGGTCAAATAAAGATGTCAAACTATTAAAAAAAAGAGTGTACTTGTTGATAAGAAAGATGCTGTAGCCCCATAATCTACACATTGTATGTTTATATTCCACAGAAGAAACTACTGCATCTTAACGTATTTTGAAAGATTCTTATCATTTTTTCCCAAGTTAAAAATGTTGAGTCTGCAATCTGTGTGACCTAAAAATGTTTACATGGAAGTTTACAGGGGGGTGGGGGGGGGTATTTTTTTTTTTTTTTTTTTGTAAATCTGTCAAATCTATTTGGGATGTAGTGTACATTTTATCAATAAACAAAATGGGCAATGTTTTAATTAGCCATGTTTCCTGTTGTCCTCCAACCAAAATGTTCTATTTTATAAATTTTAAAGCATGTTATTTCCTTTGTTTATAAAAAAACTACATATTTGGTATGCTGTTTTACTTTACCAGGAAGTTTAAATCATGGGGGCGATGTTTTAATCAGTTATAATTAACTTTACAAAAAGGTTAAGCATTTTATGATAAGATCAGCTTGGATTATTTACAAGTTTAAACTGAACTTTTAACCACTACCCTTGAAATAACTACCTTTAGACAACTTTAATTTTGATTAATGTGTTTTTTTTAAAATTAAGTTTCAGACTGTTTATACTTAAACAAATATTTAAACTACTACATTTCAAAACAAGTCTTGGCACTAATGTTTAAGAAAAAAAAAACAGTTTAAATTAAACATGTGACATTACAGATCATTTACAAATTATTATATCCTATAAATCCCTGCTAAAAGTAAACTGTAGTTGAATAAATTAATAATACTTTGAACAATATTTTTTGGGTGTGTGCTAACTGCTAAGTATTTTTCAGAGTTTTCAATGGCCACGATTCCCTATTTGATGAAAACAATTTTGACATTGATGACTTAAACAGATGGCTATATCTTTTTGTTCATTCTGTAACAATATACTTGGGATTTAGTACAAAAGATCTATGATTTTTAATTAACAAATTAACAGGTGTTGGTTCAACTGCCAATGGTCCGCCCCCCCCCCCCCCCCCTTAGAAACTTTCAACAGTTTATATATCACAAGCTTAGCTGTTTTCTGTTAAAAAAACTGAGTAATTAAGGTTTACCTACTTCTTACAGAATTCCCTCTTTTTGGTAACTTTATGTTTAATTTCTCCTATCCCTACTTCAAAAACACTATACAGAATTTTGTCTATTTTGAATTGAATCATTATCTAATTGATGTATTACAATGTATCTAAAGCCTAAAGCTCCAGAGGCAAGGGTCGCCACTCCCTTTTCATCTTTCTAAATAATCTGATTGATTTACTCTGCTAATAATAGTATTAAAGGAAGATACACAACAAAATTGGACCTTAAAATACGAAACTGAAAAAGGGTTTATTAATTAGAAAGATGCTGTAGCCTCTATGTCTCGATACAAATAACTCCAGGTGACCTGTAGACATATATATCTTCCATGAACATTTGCAACATATTCATAATCCAATGATGTTGGAAGTTTTAAGCTCTGGTACAATTAATAATTATTAGATCATTTTAAACACAGTTTAACAAAATCACGAAATATTTTACAGAATTAAAGACTTTAAGAAAAATAATTCAGATTTATTGGGATTTAAAATTACTACTGGAGTGTTGCTGATTTTCAATAAAGTTTCTCATTTTCAAAAGCTGGACAGAAAATCAAAATATTTTGCCAAAACTTAAATTGCTTTTTCTTGCTTTAGGATTATACACAGAGAAATGTTGTCAGGATATAAAATGGCACAGTCAAAATAATCTCACAACTCATAGTTTGAAATCACTAACATCACTGTTTACTTTGTTTGGTTTTAACTCTAAATATACTTTATAAAGAAATTGTGTGATAATTTTTAGCTTGGATTGAAATGATGTTAATAAATTAGTCTTTTGAATTGGGTGTTATCAAACTTTAATTTCTTTTTATTTAAACTGTCTGTAAGTCAAAGCAATAAAATATATAAAAATATTTCTAGAAAAATTTTAGCAAAATATTAAAAGAGAAAATTAAAAAAGGAAAGATAAAATTACAGAAGCATAAATTTTCCTACTAACTTGTGGGTATTTATTTAAAAAGGAAAATGAAAGTTACTACTTAAAATAAAACAAAGTAAATAACTAAAATTACATGGTACTTTTTACTCAAATTCAAGATAAATTTGCATTTTAAAAGATTTCAATTAAATTCAACAACATGATATCTGATTAAATTTCCAGTTTTTTTTTCAATTTTATATTATTTACTAGCCTCTCTGTTGATATTTCCAGAATGCAATAATATTAAGTAGATTAACCCAGGAAGAATTTTTTTTTCTTACAAAAAAATAGGGAAATGAACAAGGGAACATAAAAGCAAGAATGGATGGAGTATCAACTGACTTTTCCAAGAAGTAGCTTGAAATGTTTGCTTGCATAGATAGAAATGAACAATATTGGTAAATCTGACAAGTCCTTTATGGTTTCCGAGATATTGCCCTGAAAAGAATTTAAAGGTTAATGTCACTAAAGCAAGGTTAAAGGTCAAATTAAGGTCACACGATGATGTGTTATCAACCTTCTATACCTCATCGTTTTCAGGAAATAGCCCAGACAAGATTTTAAAGTTCAAGCATGCTTCAGCAAGGTCAAAGAATAAAAGGTCACCTCTCTAACCAGTGTCCCTACTAAGTGTCAACTTCTTTACCTTATCGTTTTGGAGATGTAGCAGCAAAAAAAAAAAAAAAAAAAAAAAAACCCTTTTACTCTACTATTACATTTCAACTGTATATTAAAACATAAAATGGAAAACAGATAAATGTGCATGAATTTCCCTAATAACTTGTGGATATTATGTGAAAAAGGCAAAAATCAAAACTATTATGAAAGCTGGTAATTTAAAAGAAAGAACATATAATTTTATACATTTATTTATGGTCAAGGTAAATCTAGACTTTCAAAGATTTTTTGGTAATTTCTAAAAAGACTAAATTGATGAATTGGCATAGCATAATCAAATTTGTAATTTTTGAAGTTTTATTACAGTCACAAGACTTTTTTTGTTAATGTTTCACCACTTAATCATTTAAGGGACCAAAAACAGGCGTATTATGTTATGATAAAAACTATAGGGAAACAAAAAACGGTATATGAAAACAAGAGTAGAGTGCCCACTGGGCAGTGGGCACTGTCAGCCAACATTTAAAAGAAGCTTGATTTTTTTTTCTTAGAAAAATATGCACAATGTGAACAGTCTATAATCAAAATGAGATCAAGAGACACAAAAAACCACCAAGTTTGTAGTTAAAAATTGCAAAAAAATTAAACATTAAACTTGCATTTTTCATTACCCTGCAGGGTCGCAAATGGGTTCCAATTTTTCATATTTTTTCATATTTTGGATATACTTGTGAAAATAAATCTGCTCAACGAGTGTAAGTATTCATTAAGGTAAGATATATAGTTCCAGAATCGCTCTATCTGAACTGAGATATTTTCCTTCTTAAAATATACAGTTTTGAAAAAAGACGGATGCCAAAAGTTTAATTTTGAGTTCCGAAACACTAAAAAATCCAGTAGAATTGAAAAAAAGCTTGAAATCACTCTGTCTCTTTCAATTTCAAAGATAATTTCAATTTTGCAAAAGTCCTCAAAATGGTAGCTGTCTGGAAAAAAACTTAAATTTTAAAATTGAAAAACTGTTTTGAATGTCACTACTTAAAAGAAAGCAAAGTAAATTGTATACATTTAGTCATACTCAAGAATCAGACAATTCTGCACTTCTTCACTTTTTTTGAGGGGTGGGGGTGGTTAGGGATACAGTAACTGCATTGTATAAATAAAATATAAAAGAATAAATACATTGTAATGATAAAAAAAATTGCACATTAATCTTGAATGGTGTAGATATTGCAAAGTAACATATTAGTGATGCTCCATATGTGTTGACTTTGAGGGTAGAAAGGCAGTTTAAAATCATTTCTTTTTTTTTTATCTGTTTGAAAAGTAGCTTGAAATTGCTCTATCTCTTTCTGTTTCCAAGATATCTGTGTTTTTGAAAATGTAACTTCGGCTTTTGCATTAGTATAAAAGGATGAAACTCATGGAGTAGCATTAAATCTAAACAGGTTTGAATTTTTATTAAGAAAATAATATTTGTAGTTTTTTATAACAAGATAAATGTATAAATAATGAAACAAATATTAGATGAGTAAAAAATTTCAGACACCACAAAACTAAGAAACTGCCCCCAAAACAGTTATCGTAACAAGAGGGTCAGAGATTATTATTATTCTTAGTTTTTTTATATATATATACATATATATATATATTTTTTTTTCTTTATTTTTTCCCCTTTTCTTTGTCCTGTTATATAAATTTAAAAAAATGTACATACATATTTCACTTTAGATTTTGTATGTGAAGAATATTGATGAATAAATTTATTTAAAAAAAAAAAAAAAAAAAGGGTCAGAGATGCCCCAAAAGGTGGGTTGGGCAGGCAGCAATAAGATTAGTGACTGCTGTAATTAAATTTAGAAACAAGGAAAGAACTGTTAGGTCACCCAGTTAAGGTAAATGTGTTAGACGTGCAAAGAAATGTAAAACTTGTAATCTAGGTTACATAATTGTATCTATGCTATAAACGAATGGACGGAATTACACCAATTTCGAAAGCAACTTAGCTGGTGGTGATCTGTCTCCCTGTCAAGTTTGAATTCGATTGGACAAAGCATTTTTGAGTTAGAGTCTGGAAAGGGAAATGTTGACGGACAGACAAACGGAGAAAAAACAGACTAACGAACAAAAGTAATTCCACCAACTTCGAAAGCAACTTGGCTATGATGGTGATCTATCTCCTTGTCAAGTTTGAATTGGATTGGACAAAGCATTTTTGAGTTAGAGTCTGGAAATGTAAATGTGGACGGACAGACAAACAGGCAGAATAACACCAATTTCGAAAGCAACTTATCTATGATGGCTATCTACCTCCCTGTCAAGTTTGAATTCGATTAGACAAAGCATTTTCTAGTCAGAGTCCAGAAACGGAAATGTTGATGGACAGACAAACGAATAGATGAAATTACACCAATTTCGAAAGTTACTTAGCTACGATGGCGATCTATCTCCCTGTCAAGTTTGATTGGACAAAGCGTTTTCGAGTTAGAATCTGGAAACGGAAATGTTGACGGACAAAAAAACAGATAAACGAACAGACGGAATTACACCGATTTCAAAAGCAACCTAGCTATGATGGTGATCTATCTCCCTGTCAAGTTTGAATTTGATTGGACAAAGCGTCTTTTTAGTTAGAGTCTGGAAACGAAAATGTTGATGGACAAAAAAACGGATAAACGAAGAGACTGAATTACACCGATTTCAAAAGCAACCTAGCTATGGTGGTGATCTATTTCCCTGTCAAGTCTGAATTTGATTGGACAAAGTGTTTTCGAGTTAGAGTCCGGAAACGGAAATATTGACGGACAAACAGACAGACGGAGACGTCGGACACATCAATCTAACAGGCGGATTGGTTACACGCAACCCGCCTAAAAACGAATGGACGGAATTATACCAATTTCAAAAGGAACCTAGCTATGATGGTGATCTATCAAACTACTAAGTTTGAATTTGAGTGGGCAAAGTGTTTTCGAGTTAGAGTCTGGAAACGAAAAATGTTAACAGACAGACGTCGGACACATCAATCTAATAGGGCGGTTGTTTACACACAACCTGCCTAAAAATGGACTAACAAACAGACGGAATTACGCCAATTTTGAAAGCAACTTAACAATGATGGTGATCTATCTCCCTGTCAAGTTTGAATTTAATTAAACAAAGCATTTTCGAGTTAGAGTCCAGAAACTGAAATGTTGACGTACAAATGGACAGATGGACGTTGGACATATCAATTTAATAGGAAGGTTAGCTACACGCAACCCGCCTAAAAATGGACTAACGAACGGACGGAATTACACCAATTTCAAAACCTATTTTGAAAGCAACTTAGCTATGATGGTGATCTATCTCCCTGTCAAGTTTGAATTTGATTGGACAAAGCGTTTTTGAGTTAGAGTCCGGAAGCGAAAATGTTGATGGACAGACGGACGTTGGACACATCAATCTGATAGGCGGGTTGGTTACATGCAACCCCCTTAAAACTAAAACCTCAAAGGTATTGAGCTGAGCTTTTATTTGGTTTAACAAATTCTTTGTCAAATTAGACTCATAAGAATAAATTTAACATATAAACTACCTGAATTTTACTTCTGGTTCACTTACTAAACAACTGACAGAGAATTTTAGAATTAACTTTAACTTACTCCTTTTCACAAAATCTTCTGTAAAAAATTAAGGGGTTATATGAACATTTTGTAAAAAGGAAAAATGAAAGCTTTTGTGAACGTCACCAATTTCAAAAAAATAATTGCATAAAATAATAATAATAATAAAATAAAAATATTGCACATTTGCCACGAACTGTATAGATATTGTAGACTAAAATATTAGTGATGCTCCATTTGTGATGACTTTGCGAGCTGAAATGAGATTGAAAAGTAAGGGCTGTTGGTGAAATAAGTTTGATTTGGGTTTGAAGTTTTTTTGTTTTTTTTTTCTGTAATCCTGAAATGCGCTCTGACACCAGGTAAGAATGACTGATATCACAAGTGTTACAAATCACAGAATTCCTGACACTGTCTCATGTGCAGATTCAGCATACAGGCTACAGCATACCAGTTAACATGATGGGCAGATAGCGTCAACTGAGCTGAGGTAGTTGAATAAGAGCCACAAGTAGACAGTGCACGAACACTGTTGCAGGGCTCTGAATAATGTAAAATGTATGTTTGGTGAAATCTATGAAAATTCCATGGTGTCAAATTACACAGCAGAGACAGAAACTCTGTTGAAATTTGGTGCCAAAATGGTGACTGCAAATGGACGAATTTTTGCCTAAATGGTGTGTAGAATTAATGAATTTTTGTCATAATGATGAATAAAATTTTGTAAATTGACGGTTAGTAATTTGAAGATTTGTGAATTTTACAAAAAAAAAAAAAAAATGATTAGAAATTTGTGCCAAAATGATGTTGAGAAATTTGTGAGTTTTTGCCAAATCGATGATGAGTCATTTGTGAGTTTTTGCCAAGATGCTGATAAAAAAATTTAAAATTTGTGAATTTTGCCAAAACAATCATGAAAAAATTGTGAGTTTTGCCAAATGGAAATGAAAAATTTGTGAGTTTTTCCCAAGACTTTGATTAACAATTTCATAAATATTGAAGTTTAGCTTACAAATTTGCCAAATAGTTAGAGAAATTTGTGAATTTTTGCCACATTGGTAATGAGAAATTTGTGAGTTTTACTAATGAAAATTAGGAATTTGTAAATTTTTGCCAGAATAATGATGAGTAATTTGTGAGTTTTTTCAAAACGGTGATTAGAGATTTTTGAATGTTAAACAAAATGATGACAATTTTGCCCAAATGGTAATGAAAAAGGTAATGAGAAATTTGCCAAGATAGTGATTAGAAATTGAGAAATTTGTGAATTTTTGCCCAAAGAGTGAAAAGGAATTTTTGTGAAAATGAGGAGAAATTTGTGATTTTTGCCAAATTGGTGATTAGAAATTTGTGGGTTTTTGCCAAGATGTTGATTAGAGATTTGAGAGATTTATGAATTTTGCCAAAATGGCAAAGAAAAGAAATGCATGAATTTTTGCCAAAATTGTGAAGAAAAAGTTGTGAAATTTTGCCTAATTTGTGATTAGAAATATGTGAATGTTTACCAAAATTGTGAGAAATTTGTGAGTTTTGCCAAATGCATATGAGAAATGAGTTTTTGCCAAAATAGAAATGGGAGTTTTGCCAAATGGTAACGAGAAAGACAAATCAACGATGAGACATTTGTGACTTTTTGCCAAGATGATGTTAAGAAATTTGGGAGAAAATTCGGAGTTTTGTCAAATGGTAATGAAAAAGTTTTTGCCAAAGATTGTGATAAAAAATTTCAGAAATTTTGAAGTTTTGCCAAAATGATGAAAACAAATAAAAAAATGGTTATGAAAATTTTGTGAATTTTTGCCAAATTGGTGATAAGAAATTTGTGAGTTTTAGCAAATGGTAATGAGAAATTAGTGAATATTTAACAAAATGATGAGAATTTTGTGAGTTTTACCAAATGGTAATGAAAAATATGTGAGTTTTTGCCCAAATATTGATTAAAAATTATGACATTTGTGAGTTTTCCCAGATGGTAATGAGAAATTTGTAAGTTTTTGCCAAGATGGTGATTAGAAATTGAGAAATTTGTTAATTTTTGCCCAAATAGTGAAAAGGATTTTTTTAATTTTTGTGAAAATGAGAAATTTGTGAGTTTTGTCAAATGGTAATGAGAAATTTGTGATTTTTTGCCTAATTGGTGAGTAGAAATTTGTAGGGTTTTGCCAAGATGTTGATTAGAGATTTGAGAAATATATGAATTTTTACCAAACGGTAAACAAAAGAAATGTGTGATGTCAAAATGATGATTAAAAATTTATGAGTTTTGCCAAATTTGTGATTAGAAATATGTGTATGTTTGTCAAAATGGTGAAAAATTTGTGAGTTTTGCCAAATAGTAATGAGAAATTTGTGAGTTTTTGCCAAGATGGTGATTGCAGATTTGAAAAATTTATGAGTTTTTGCCAAATTGGTGATGTGAAATTTGTGAATATTTTCTAAAACAGTGATTAGAAATTTCTGAATGTTTGCCAAAATTATGAGACATTTGTGAGTTTTGAACAAAGGTAATGAAAAATTTGTAATGTCTTGCCAAGATGGTGATTAGAAATTGAGAAATTTGTGAATTTTTGCCAAAATAGTGAAGAGAAATTTTTGTGAAAATGACAAGAAATTTGTGAGTTTTACCAAATGGTATGAGAATTTTATGAACTTTTGCAAAAAATATAGGGAAGTTTGTGAATTTTTGCCAGAATGATCATGATTACTTTATAAGGTGTTTTTTTTTTCGAAAAAGGGTGATTAGAAATTTTTGAATGTTTGCCAAAATAATGAAAAAAATTGAGTTTTGTCAAATGGTAATGAAAATTTGTAAGTTTTTACCCAAGATTATGATAATAAATTGGAGTAATTTTGAATTTTTGCCAAAATGGTGATAAGAACTTTGCAAGTTTTTGCCAAAATGATGAGAAATTTGTGAGGTTTTGTGAAATGGAAAAAAATGGTGAATTTGCAAGTTGATGATGAGAAATTTGTTGATAAAGTACTAAAAATATGAATCCAAAATTTAGAAATTTCAGTCAGGCTAAATTTTAAGTAAAAGGGGAAAGAAATTTGGATTTGGGTTTGAAATGCCTTTCTGTGATCCTGAAGTGCGCTCTGACACCAGGTAACAAACACTGATTTCACAAGTGGTACAAATCACAAAATTCCTGTCACTTTCTCCAGTGTGGATTTAGCACACAGCATACCAGTTAACATAATAGGCAACCAGTGTCAACCGAGCTGAGATAGTTACCTAGTTCAACTAGTACACTGCAGCTTAAAACCACACAGGAGAAAAAGAGCCACAAGTAGACAGTGCACAAACACTGTTGCAGGGCTCTGAATAATGTGAAATGTATGTTTGGTAAAATCTATGAAAATTCCATGGTGTCAAATTACACAGCAGGGACAGAAAATCTGTTGAAATTTGGTGCCAAAATGGTGACTAGAAACGGATGAATTTTGCCAAAATGATGTGTAAATTTTATGAATTTTTGCCAAAAAGGGGATTAGGAATTTGTGAATTTTTGCTGAAGAGGTGCCAAGGAATTTGTGAATTATTCCAAAATGATAAAGAGACATTTGAGAGATTTTGCCAAAATATTCATTAGAAATTGAGAAATTTGTAAAGTTTTGCCAAATTGATGAGAAATTTGTCCAAAAAGTACCAAAATTATGAAGTTAAAATTTAGAAATTTTAGCCAGGCTAAAAAATTTTGAGTAAAAGGGGAAAGAAATTTGGATTTGGGTTTGAAATGCCTTTCTGTGATCCTGAAGTGCGCTCTGACACCAGGTAACAAACACTGATTTCACAAGTGGTACAAATCACAAAATTCCTGTCACTTTCTCCAGTGTGGTTTTAGCACACAGCATACCAGTTAACATAATAGGCAACCAGTGTCAACCGAGCTGAGATAGTTACCTAGTTCAACTAGTACACTGCAGCTTAAAACCACACAGGAGAAAAAGAGCCACAAGTAGACAGTGCACAAACACTGTTGCAGGGCTCTGAATAATGTGAAATGTATGTTTGGTGAAATCTATGAAAATTCCATGGTGTCAAATTACACAGCAGGGACAGAAAATCTGTTGAAATTTGGTGCCAAAATGGTGACTAGAAACAGATGAATTTTGCCAAAATGATGTGTAAATTTTATGAATTTTTGCCAAAAAGGGGATTAGGAATTTGTGAATTTTTGCTGAAGAGGTGCCAAGGAATTTGTGAATTATTCCAAAATGATAATGAGACATTTGAGAGATTTTGCCAAAATATTCATTAGAAATTGAGAAATTTGTGAAGTTTTGCCAAAATGGTGAAAAATTTGTGAGTTTTGCCAAATAGTAATGAGAAATTTGTGAATTTTTGCCAACATGAAGGGAATTTGTGAATTTTTGCCAGAATGGTGATGAATAATTTGTGAGTTTTTTCTTCCAAAATAGTGATTAGAAATTTCTGAATGTTTGCCAAAATTATGAGAAAATTTGCAAGTCTTTGCCGAAATATTGATTAGAAATTAAGAAATTTGTGAGTTTTGCCAAAATGAGAAATCTGGGAGTTTTACCAAATGGTAATGAGAAATTTGTGAATTTTTGCCAAAATAAAGAGAAGTTGATGAATGATGAATAATTTGTGAGTTTTTTTTTCCAAAATGGTGATTCAAAATTTCTGAATGTTTGTCAAAATGATGAGAAAATTGAGTTTTGCCAAATGGTAATGAGAAATTTGTATGTCTGCCAAAATATTGATATAAAATTAAGAAATTTGTGAGTTTTATAGAATGGTGATGAGAAATATTAATTTTTTGCCAAGATGATGATTAGAAATTAAGAAATAGTGTTTGCCAAAATAGTGAAGAGAAATTTTTGTGAGAAAGATGAGAAATTTGTGCGTTTTGCCAAATGATAATGCAAAATCTTTGAATGTTTGCCAAATTAGTGATTAGAAATTTGTGGATTTTTGCTAAGATGTTAGTAGAGATTTGAAATATATATGAATTTTGCCAAAATGGTGAAGAAATGGATGATTTTTTTTGTCAAAATGGTGGTTATCAATTAGTGAATTCTTGCCAAATTTGTGATTAGAAATATTTGAATGCCAAAATGCTGAAAGTTTGGAGTTTTCCCAAATAGTAATGAGGAATTTGTGAGTTTTTGCCAAGATGGTGATTAGAGATTTGAGAAATTTGCCAAATTTGTGATGAGAAATTTGTGATAATTTTTCCAAGACGGCGATTAAAAATTTTGGAATGTTTGCCAAAATGATGAGAAACTTGTGACTTTTAGCAAATGGAAACAAGAAATTTGTGAATTTTTGCCAAGATGAAGGGAAGTTTGTGAATTTTTGCCAGAATGATCAAGAGTAGTTTGTGAGTTTTTTTTTCCAAAACAATGATCAGAAATTTTTGAATGTTTGCCAAAATGATGAGAATTTTGAGTTTTGACAAAAGGTAATGAAAAATTAGTATGTTTTTCCAAGATGGTGATTAAAAATTGAGAAATTTGTAAATTTTTGCCAAAATATTGAAGAGAAAAATGATGAGAAATTTATGAGGTTTGTCAAATTGCAATGAGAAATTTTTGAACTTTTTCCAAATCGGTGATTTGAAATTTGTGGATTTTTGCTGAGATGTTGATTAGAGATTGAGAAATTTATGAATTTTTTGCCAAAATGGTGAAGAAAAGAAATGTCTGAATTTTTGTCAAAATAGTGATTAAAAATATGTGAATGTCTGCCAAAATGGTGAGAAATTTATAAATTTGCCAAATGGTAATGAGAATTTTTTTTAATTTTTGCCAAAATTGTGATAATAAATTGGAGAAAGTTTGAAATTTTGCCAAAATGTTGATTAGAACTCTGTAAGTTTTTGATTTGTAAGGTTTTGTGAAATGGTAATGAAAAATTTGTGAATTTTTGCCAAGTCGATGAGAAGAAATTTATCAAAAAGTACCAAAAATATGAAATGTGTGAGTACTGCCAAATGGTAATGAGAAATTTGTGAGTTTCTGCCAAGTTTGTGATTATAAATTGGAGAAGTTTTGAGTTTTTGCCAAAATGGTGATAAAAAATTTGTGTGAGGTTTTGCTAAATGATAATGAAAAATTTGTGAATTTTTGCCAAATTAATGATGAGAAATTTGTCCAAAAAGTACCAAAAATATGAAATGTGTGAGTATTGCCAAATGGTAATGAGAAATTTGTGAGTTTCTGCCAAGTTTGTGATTATAAATTGGAGTAATTTTGAATTTTTTGCCAAAATGGTGATTAAAAGTTGTTGCCAAAATGATGATTAATATTTTGTGAGGTTTTGCAAAATGGTAATGAAGAATTTGTGAATTTTTGCCAAATTATGAAAAATTTGTCCAAAAAGTACCAAAATTATGAAGTTAAAATTTAGAAATTTTAGCCAGGCTAAAAAATTTTGAGTAAAAGGGGAAAGAAATTTGGATTTGGGTTTGAAATGCCTTTCTGTGATCCTGAAGTGCGCTCTGACACCAGGTAACAAACACTGATTTCACAAGTGGTACAAATCACAAAATTCCTGTCACTTTCTCCAGTGTGGATTTAGCACACAGCATACCAGTTAACATAATAGGCAACCAGTGTCAACCGAGCTGAGATAGTTTACCTAGTTCAACTAGTACACTGCAGCTTAAAACCACACAGGAGAAAAAGAGCCACAAGTAGACAGTGCACAAACACTGTTGCAGGGCTCTGAATAATGTGAAATGTATGTTTGGTGAAATCTATGAAAATTCCATGGTGTCAAATTACACAGCAGAGACAGAAAATCTGTTGAAATTTGGTGCCAAAATGGTGACTAGAAACGGATGAATTTTGCCAAAATGATGTGTAGAATTTTGTGAATTTCTGCCTAAAAGGGGTTTAGAAATTTGTGAAATTTTGTGAATTATGCCAAATGGTAATGAGAAATTTGTGAGTTTTTGCCAAAATATTGATTAGAAATTGAGAAATTTGTGAGTTTTTGCCAAAATGGTGATGATAAATTTGTGAACTTTTGCCAAGATGGTGATTAAAGATTTGTGAGCTTTTGCCAAGATGGTGATTAAAGATTTGTGAGGTTTTGCGACATTGGTGAGGAGAAATTTGTGAATGTTTGCCTAAACGATGAGAAATTTGGGAGTTTTACTAAATGTTAATGAGCAATTTGTGAATTTTTGCCAAAATAATGATGAGAAATTTTGAGATTTTGTCAAAATGGTGATCAGATATTTGTGAGTGTGACAAAAATGTTTAGAAATGTGTGAGTTTTGCCAATATGGTGATTAGATATTTGTAAAATTTGTGAATATTTGCCAAAATGCTGATAGGAAATGTATGAGGTTTTGTGAAATTGTAATGAAAAGTTTGAGAATTTTTGCCTTATTGATGAGAGTTTTTGCCAAAATCGTCATAAAAATATTTGTGAATTTTGCCAAAATGGTGAAGAGGAATTTGTGAGTTTTGTTAAATGGTAATGAAAAATTTGTGAGTTTTGCCAAAATAATGCTGGAAAATTTGTGAGGTTTGAAAAATGGCAATGCAAATTATATGATTTTTTTTTCAAATTGCTGATGAAATTAGTAAGTTTTTGCCAAGATGTGATTAGAAATTTGAGAAATTTGTGAATTTTGCCAAAATGGTGATAAAAATTTGTCAATTTGCCTAAAAGAATACTAAGAAATTTGAGAATAGTTGCCAAATTAACAATGAGAAGTTTGTAAACTTTTTTTACCAAAATGGTGATGAGAAATGTGTGAATTTTGCCAAAATAATGATGTCAAAGTTTTTGTCCCAATTGATAAGAAAATTTCAAATTTTTGCCAAATTGGTGATGAGAAATAAGTGAATTTTTGTCTAAATGAAGAGAAATGTGTGAATATTTGCCAAGATAATGAGAAATTTGTAAAATTTTGCCAAAATGGTGGTGAGAAATTTGCAAATTTTTGCCAAAATTGTGGCAAGAAATTTGTAACTTTTGCCAAAATGGTGATGAGAAATTTGTTAATTTTCTCAAAATACTATAAAATGTTGAAATGTGCCTAAATATGAAGCTAAAATTTATAAAAATTTAGGGTTTCGATTGAATGAATTTTGAACAAAAAGGTGTGAAAACATTTGCAAAGATTTTTTTCATAATTTATAATGTGCAAAAAAAAAATGTGCACTGAAAATTTATAAAGTTGAAAAACGGTGATACAAAATATATGAATTTTTGCCAAATTGATCATGAGAAATTTTTAAGTTTTTGCCAAGATGTGATTAAAATTTGTGAATTTTGCCAAAATGATGATGAGAAATTTGTAAATATTGCCAAATAATAATGAATAATTAGAGAATTTTTGTTAAAACAACAATGAGAAATTTGTGAACTTTTACCAAAATGATGAGAAATTGGTGAATTTTGTCAAAATGATGTCAAAGTTTTTTGTCCCAAATAATAATGAGAAAATTTCAAATTTTTGTTAAATTGGTGATGAGAATTGCATGAATTTTTGTCTAAATGCAAAGAAAAGTGTGAATTTTTCCTAAAATAATGAGAAATTTATGATATTTTGCCAAGATGGCGGTGAGAAATTTATGGATTTTTAGCAAAAATGGTGGCAAGAAATTTGCAACTTTTGCCAAATGGTAATGAGAAATTTGTTATTTTTTTTTCAAAATACTATAAAGTGTTGAAAAGTGCCAAAATTATGAAGCTAAAATTTTGAAATTTTAGTTTTGATAGAAAGAATTTTAACTAAAAAGGTGTGAAACATTTGCAAGGATTCTGTTCATAATTTTACATTGTGTACTGAAAATTATGCTTTACATAAAGAGGTTTAATTACTCATGGAGGAAATAAGTTATCTAGGTTACTACTTCTAAAGAAAGCAAACAAAAAATAAATATATATATATATATATAAATTGCACATTAGCCATGAATGGTGTAGATATTGCACATTATTAAATATTGGTGACGTGAAACATACTGTCTTTTAACTTCTTCTGCTCAATTCTTTTTTTTTTTTTTTTTTTTTGGGGGGGGGGGGGGGGGGGGGGGTCAAAGTACAGTATCTGCAGTGTATAAATAGAGAAACAAGAGGGTCAGAGATGCCCCAAAAGGCGGGTTGTGCAGGCAGCAATAAGGTTAGCGACTGCTGTAATTAACCCAGTTAAGGTAAATGTGTTAGACGTGCTAAGAATACTAAATATAGAACTGAAACTAATTAAGTGTAGAGCATTAATTTACCATTTATTTTCACAAGAAATTGCAATACCCACAGGTGATCTAGTTGTAAAGGTTTCTGTTAGAGTCCAGAAATGGAAATGTTGACGGACAGACGAACAGACAAATGAACAGACGGAACTAAACCAATTTTGAAAGCAACTTAGCTATAATGGTGATCTATCTCCCTGTCAAGTTTGGATTTGATTGGACAAAGCGTTTTTGAGTTAGGAGTCCGGAAACGGAAATGTTCATGGACAATCGGACAAAATACGGACAAACAAACGGACGGAATTACACCAATTTCAAAAGCATCTTAGCTATGATGGTGATCTATCTCCCTGTCAAGATTGAATTCGATTGGACAAAGCATTTTTCAGTTAGAATCCGGAAACAGAAATGTTGACGGACAGACAAATGGACTAACAAGTGGGTCAAAGATACCCCAAAAGGCAGGTTAGGCAGGCAGCAAAAAGGTTAGCAACTGCTGTAATTACATTTAGAAACAAGGAAAGAAATGTTAGGTTACCCAGTTAAGGTGAATGTGTTAGACGTGCTAAGAAACATAAAACTTGTAATCTAGGTTACATAATTGTATCTATGCTATAAACAGACAAACGAAAGGACGGAATTACACCAATTTCGAAAGCAACTTAGCTATGACGGTGATGTATCTCCATGTCAAGTTTGAATTCGATTGGACAAAGCGTTTTCGAGCTAGAGTCTAGAAATGGAAATGGTGACGAACAAACAAATGGACAGAATTACACCAATTTCGAAAGGAACCTAGCTATGATGGTGATCTATCTCCCTGTCAAATTTGAATTTGATTGGACAAACTATTTTCAAGTTAGAGTCCGGAAAGAATAATGTGGACGAACAGACAGCTGGACAGACAAACGGACAAAAAACGGACAAACGAACAGACAGAATTACACCAATTTCGAAAGGAACTTAGCTATGATGGTGATCTATATCCATGTCAAGTTTGAATTCGATTGGACAAACTGTTTTCGAGTTAGAGTCCGGAAATAAAAATGTGGACGGACAGATGGATGGACAAACGGACAAAAGAACAGATGGAATTACGCCAATTTCAAAAGGAACCTAGCTATGATGGTAATCTATGTGCCTGTCAAGTTTGAATTTGATTGGACAAACCGTTTTCGAGTTAGAGACCGGAAATGAAAATGTGGACAAACAGACGGATGGACAGACAAAAGGACAAATGAACAGACGGAATTTCACCAATTTCGAAAGGAACCTAGCTATGATGGTGATCTATGTCGCTGTCAAGTATGAATTCGATTGGACAAACCATTTTTGAGTTAGAGTCCGGAAACGAAAATGAGAACGGACAGACGGATGGACAGACAAACGGACAAAAAACGGACAAACAAACAGACGGAATTACACCAATTTTGAAAGGAACCTAGCTATGATGGTGATCTATGTCCCTGTCAAGTTTGAATTTGATTGGACAAACCGTTTTGAGTTAGAGTCCGGAAACAAAAATGTGGACAGACAGATGGACAGACAAACGGACAAAAAACGGACAAACGAATGGATGGAATTTCACCAATTTTGAAAGGAACCTAGCTATGATGGTGATCTATCTACATGTCAAGTTTGAATTCGATTGCACAAACCGTTTTTGAGTTAGAGTCCGGAAACGAAAAATGTGGATGGACAGATGGACAGACGGACGTCGGACACATCAATCTAATAGGCGGGTTGGTTACACGCAACCCACCTAAAAACGGACAAACAGACAGAATTACACCAATTTCGAAAGCAATTTAGCTATGATGGTGATCTATCTCCCTGTCAAGTTTGAATTCGATTGGACAAAGCGTTTTTGAGTTAGAGTTCGGAAACAAAAATGTCGACGGACAGACAGACGGATGTAGGACACGTTAAGCTAATAGGCGGGTCGGTTAAGTGTAACCCGACTAAAAAATTGTAAATAATGATATAAATATAAAAGGAATAAAGAAATTGTACATTAACCATTGAAATACTGCAAATTAACATGTTGGTGATGTTCCATTTGTGTACTATAAGGGTTGCAAATTTGCTTAAAATCACCTATCTTTTCTATTTCAGATATTTAAGTGTTTTTGTATTTTAAATTTCTACTGTTGTTTCATAATTTTGCATTATTCACTGACTAAATTATATTACTTAAAAGAGTCTTCTAACTTTTCAACATTGACGAAAAGCAAAATGAAAATCATTATAAAGCATTACTTTTAAAGAAATAAGTGTAAATTTTTATTCTTTGACTCAATATACCAGTTCAATTTAAAAGGTTATCGTAAAATGCAGAAGTAAAAAATTGATGAAACAGCATAAAATCTAAACTGGTTTGTATTTTTAATATGGGTGTTTTGTTAATCATATTGTCTAATAAAATATATTGCCTTATCGGCTAATCCATATAAATTTTCAGAGTACAGTTTCCATACAAAAAGAATAAATAAACAAATAAAGATAAAAATAATGATAAAAATATTGCACATAAGCCACTAGTAGTGTTGCTATTGCAGATTAAGAAGACTGATGTTTTCCATTAGTGTTGAATTTAAGGGCTGAAAGTTTCTGTTTCTGATTTACTTGCAATTTAACAAAAAAAAAACCATAGTAAAGATCCAAGATGGTCATCGAAACTGAAAAATTTCAATAATTTATCTATTGTGTCCTAAAACTATTTCCTACTTTATAAAATAAAAATAAATGAGATTGAAATCACTCCTGCTTCTGATCAAAGTGAGGTAAACATAATTTAAAATTTAATAAAAGACAAAAAAACATATTAATAATGATCGAGGTCTGTAATTCACAAAAGTTTAAAGGACTATAAGGCTAAGATATTGGGCAAATCTGTTAAATAGGTAGGGAGAAAATCGACCCCAAAAGGTTGAAATTTTCACATAAAAGGGATGGATATGTTTCAGTGATGCACGCCATAGAAACTGGACGGACAGAACGGGTAATTATGTACAATATTTCATGCTTGCTGCTAACATGCTATCAAATAGACATGATTCTAGATGCTGCAGTTTCGGAAGAAACGTTATCGCAAATGCCGCAACTTCAGCAAGACCATAACAACAGGTCAGCAATTTTGTTGGCTGACATAATAACTGAAATTAGACTGAAAAAAAAAATTAAAAAAGAAAGATAAATTGGTCTCTACATCAGAAGTATCAAAAATGCAAAATTTAGATATTAAGAATTGGAACTCTCAGGTACTCTGTGGGAGGTATTTTGCTTTTCATAAAAGGGTGACACTAAATTTGGGATATCTTGTGACAAGTCAAAATAAAAACTGTTATAAAATAAAAGCTACTACTGTGAAAGAAAGCAACATAAAATTTTTCAATTTTCACTCACACCTAACAGAAATTGACACTTTTAATGATTTATGGTAAATATAAAGTTGAAATTGATGAAATAGCATAACATCTAAACAGGTTTGTATTTTTAATTTTTAATATGGAATTTTTGTGACACACTTTGTCAAAACACACAACACTTTTCCTAATACCAGTATATCTGTATTTACTTTGTTGGGAAAATTGTATTTGTGGTATACAGATTGATTCCAAAAATATAAACAATAAAATAAATATAAAAATAAGAAAAAAAGAATAAAAAAATTGCACTTTAACCAAAAATGGTGTTGTTATTGCATATTAATGGCATTTGGGCAAACATTGAGGGACTGAAAACAGTTAATTTTCTCCTTTCTGAGACATTTTTAATTAAAAAAACCAAACAAACTGTAAAGTTACAAAGATCCAAGATGGTAACCAAAAATAAAAAAAAATTAAATCAATGTCCAGAGATCAGTGGATGTCAATAACTATTAACTACGAAGGTTCTTTCCATACTATCAATTTCAGAAAAATGGCCAAAAAGATATGGAGATACCCAAGTCTAATGTAGAGTTCAGCAGCCAAAGGTCATACTGGATTATGGCCTTAGCACTGCCACTTGTGAGTGTCAAACCCACAGAGGGGATAGCCTCTGATTAAATGCCAAAATTGTTTACCACCAGCTAGGCCACTGAGGACCTTCCTTAGCAGACAGATCAAGATACCATGGAAAAAAATAATAAAATAAGCTAAACGTATTACACTTCTGTAGAAGTTGTAGTTTCGGAGACAGAGATACAGATGCCTTAAGACCATGACAATACATCAGTGATTTTGTCAGTTGACATAAAAATTACACATCAGTAACCAGCAAAGTTTGGTGATGTTTCAATTTTTTACTGCTTATGGGTTTCAGGAAAGTGTTTTCCACAATTTCATTAAACACTTTGTTTTTCTTACATGATTTTATAATGTTTTTATGCAATACCTAAAAAAAAATAAACTTAATTTCGGTTCACAATTTTGTTTAGCAAAGTGTATGTAGAAATAAAAGAACAAGTGAAGAATGATGTTAGTGGTTTTAAATTATCAGTTTTGAGATTATTCTGATTATGCTGTATTATATCCTGGCAACATTTCCCTGTGTATGATCTTGAAGTAGGAGATAGCAAATCTAAATTTTAGCTGTATTGTTTCATTTTCTATACAATTTTTGAAATTAAGCTAAAATTTTTATGAAAAAAAAAGAAAAAAAAATTACTAAGGACAGTCAAAATATACCATGTGAATTTTTAGGGTGTTTTGTATCAAATTTTTCCATGTATCTAGCTAAATTCCCTCAGACCTCAGACCATGGTTCATCCAAGGATAAAATGTCCATCCTTTACAAGGTAATTAAAACAAATTATCTGTTGAACTGAGTTATATCAGAGTGTCAATGTAAAGAGAATCTTGCAGATAATGGTCTAAAGGAAAATGAATTAATATCAGTTGCATGACATTTTTACTCTACTACTTGTGGAAAGTAAAGCTGAAAATAAAAACATAAAATTGGATAACGATACATATCCATGAATTTTCTTAATAATTTGGGGATATTTTTTAAATCTATTAGGTAAAGGCAAAAAGTGTTGTGAAAGCTAGTATATGATAAGAAACAACATATAATTTATACATTTACTCATGCTCAAGATAAATCTAGACTTCAAAGAGGTTTGTTAATTCTGTAAAGATGAAATTGATGTAACAGTATAAAAAATGAATTGTATTTGGAATTTTTCAATTGTTAAATATTCACCAAAAATTGTGTTTATGTGCCAAAATCAAAGGTTTGAAAAGATAAATATTTAACAAGGGCATACTATGTTAGTTCATTGGTTTAATTGTTCCAATGAATTCATCGACAAGGGAACCGTGGCTGTCACTACACTGAACTCAATTGGGCCTGAAATAACCGAGTTTAAATGAAAGAAAATTACCGTATAAATTTTTTTTCTGTGCTTAAATTTTGATTTAACATTAACTTGTAAAATAGTTCCCCTATTTCTTCATTAATATTGAATAAATGCTTGGATGATCAATCAGACTTAAAATAACTAAATTCAAACAAAACAAAACCTTGTTACATGTTTCTTGAGCTCAAACGCTTTACTTATGATGGATTAATATTTATATCTTATTTTTCTCACTAATTTTGTACATAAAAGAATTAACTCTCCCTAAAATTTACAATTACATTAATTATGGCTTTTACTGCAAAAATCATGACATCAACAAATTTCAAATGAAAAAGGTGCTTTAAATTAATTTTGCCTAAAATCAAATCCTATTATTCTATTTTCATCAGAAAAGGCATTTGTAAATATATATTTGTCAAGTCTAACTTTTCCTATTTTAATGACTAATTTTGAACAAAAACATTTCATATTCATTTCCAAACAAATTAATTTCTGAAGTACACCAAATTAAAGAAATGCATTTGACATAAATTCAGCCCCAGACTTTACAAATTTAGGAATCATGGCCAATATTCAACCAATCACAAGGAGTTGTGCTTCAAACAGTAACCTCTTAAAAAACAGAACAGTTTCAAATTTTCCTGAACCTAAACTATCAATAGTATCTTCACAAAAGAGGATCATTATGTTTACTAATTTCATTTGTGTGACATTCTGTTTACTAATTTCAAACAAAAAGCTTTTGATTTTAATTCTGTCTAAAAGAGATAATTGGGGGAATCATGTTGATGTTAAAACATATCACAACTAGAGTTTTTTTCCTGAACCTAAACTATAAATAGAGTTTTCACTTGTAAAGGATTCTCTAATTTTGCCTACTTATTTTCTTCACTCTTCTTACAATTTTGCAAATGAAGGAAACATGGCTAATATTCAACATATCCTAGTCGGTGAAAAAAAAAACACTTTCAAAATTTTATGAAGTCAAACTCTTGATGGTCTGTTCACTCGTGGAAAATAATCCTATTTTATTAAGTAATACTGAAGTAAAATTTGTAATTCTTTTTAAAATTCACAATTTAGAGAATCATGGCTAATATAGTAACTAAATAGATCATAATCAGTTTGGCTTGAAATATTAAAATCTAAATGAAAGAAGACTGAGGTGTTTTAAACTTCCCTGAACATAAAATCTAATTCAATTAATTTTTTTTTTGAACAAAAACATGGGTATATTTTGATTTCAATTGTAAAATATTGTTCTATTTTGAAGTATTTTCCTCACTAACTTTGGACAAAAACACTATTTGATTTTAATTTCTCCTGAAACTTCACAATTGAGGGAATCATGGCTAATGCACCAAACATTACTGATCAAACCTAAACAAAGACACTTTTCAATTTTGCTGCAGCTTAACACTAAAGAATATATTCACTAGTAATATGGTATCTTATTTTGCTTACTTAGTTTGAACAAAAGTGTGTGATGGTAAATCTTCCAGAGTTTCCACAACTGAGGGAATCATGGCTAAAATGCAACTAATCATTGATGGGTTATCAAAAATGTAAACAAAAGAACATTTAAAAATTTTCCTGAACTTAAACTCTCCATTGTGTATTCACCTGTAATATTTCACCTAGTGTCCTCAATATTTCTGAACAAAATAATCTGACATTGATTATTTCCAAATTTCAACAAAAATGGTAATCACAGCTTATTTTCAACAATATCAAATTTAAAGCAGTGTAAATTCACATTTATAATTATATTATAAAATGTGAATAAAACCGCAACTGTGGTACTTGATATTTAAATATATACGAGTAAAATGACAGTAGCTTCCTCATCAAAGATATTTCAGGGGAAAGCTGTAATATTTTTATCTCAAGACACAGAACCCATCAACTAAACACTCCACTATAGTCTATAGAACATTGAAACAAGCAAAATTTTAGAATTTTGAACTTACAGGTATTGAACAACAAATGTTGAAACCTGTTAAAAAAATCCTTCTACTTAGTAAGAAAGTTAATCCCACATATTTTCACCCATCCCCCCAAACCACATCCCTACCACCATCCAACTCATTAAACAACAGCTATAAACTTGCCAAAATGTACACAAGAGAAATATTATTTCAAAAGTTCTTACCACCTAGTGACCAATTACCACAACAAATATAATACAACTAAAATACAAAAAAAAAAAAATGGGTGAGACAGGGCTTAGGGTATCCACACAAACAACGTTGTTCTACTTATGCCTTTGTAGCTGAAGCACTGTACAACCAACACCCACATCTATTCGCCTTCATCACTCTCTGACATTCTACTGATTTTTCACAGATACCATGTGGGGTTGTCAAGACAAACCAGGTTGTCCCATATCTGCCTTTATAACTAAAGCAATTGTTCAACTAACACCCACAAGTACATACGTTTCTTCACTGATATTCTACTTTTCAGATACTTTAGTCTGTGGATGTCCAAAAAATCAGGTTGACCCACTCGTGCCTGGCACAAGTAGGAACATTTTACAACCATCATCCACAAGTACACACTCTCCCTATGATCTGACACTGAGCTGAATTTTCAGACACTTTAGCCTATGGGTTTGTTGATATAACCAGGTTGACCCGCTTATCCTTCTGGATTTCAAGCATGATACAACTAACTAGGTACACACTTTCACTACTATCTGGTATTCCTACAGACTTATTAGATAAATATTATCCTCTATCCTTGCTAGAGTCTTGCCTTGTACTTGGATCTTACAACACATCACCAACTTTATCAAACAAATTCACAAGAACCCTTTTTGGCCACTGTCTCACCCCATACAAATCAAAAAACAACAATAATGCAATGAATAAATACAACAAAACTTTGAAAAGAAAAACAATAGAGAAAAACAAGATTTTACAAAAGGAATAATACTGATAAAAATAATAACACTATTTCAACAACAACTACCTCCCACAAAAACAAAAGTCCAGGTTTGAGCACACTTATCTGCCTAGGCCTCCTGCACGGGGCCAGCATACTCTCTGAAGTCGTATGCATCGCAGTCTGGTGCTGGCTTGATCCTGATAAGTGTCACACGGGCCTTGTTTCTCCTTGGCCTCCTGATATGGAAAGAAAACACATTATATTCTCGGCACTGCCTTTACGTAACATGTACACACGTCAAACAATTTCTTCACCAGCTGCTGTAAACTATACAGGTTTCTAAACATTTCCATATCTAAATATCGATAATTTATTAAACTATTCAGTAGAAATCAATGGATAATATAAGGTTTTAATAGATTTCTTTTTACATAACAAGAATAATTTCTACTTTTTTCATGATTAATATTCTAGATTACCAGATGCTCATTATGTCTCACCACTAGCTGATATCAGTGTGTGGCACAGGGGTAATATAAACTTACACCTAAACTTGAGTCTGAATAAACTTTGTTAGTGGTCGGACCTATTTTGAAAATCAAATCAGGTTTCTGGGGCTTTCGAGTATTTTGTTTTTTACAAATAATATGGTGATAATTAACCAGCCACATACATGAGCCATAATTCAAAGAGAACTCTCTTTGTGAGATATTTATAAACTTAATGTACAATGAATGTAAAGTACAAATGTGAGATATTTATGTTATGTTATTTCTACCTAAACAAAATGTAATGCGGTTTACCAGTGACTGCAATGACATATAAAATTGTCACTTGTAACTCTACCTGAAGATATGTTTTCTCAGGAAGGTCCTCAGCCTGCAGAACAGGCCATGTCTCTTCTCCTTGGGTGCTTCTGGTGCAGATGGAGCCAGTTTTTCCTCCTCAATGGCCATGCCACAGGCACGCTTGATCTCCTGGTCCACTTCTGCCTCATTAAAGTCATCAATCAGTGACAAATCATCCTAGTGGAGAAAGGAATGTACAGAAGGAGTATAGAAAATTCACATGGTGAAGCAATTTTCTCAGGGTTTATTGCTCAAAAGAATCAGACAGGCACAGAATGATTATCTAATTATCTGATCATCAAATCAGATGAACATAAATGGAGAGACATTTGATGTATCTAGAAGGCTCAGGTGTGGATGGAGTTTGTTTCTTTAAATGTCTTCATTAAAACAAGAATTTTATGTGACCAGGTCTACAAACGGCAGACTGAGGCACTTTTCTTACCTTGGTGCCAATGCTGTCTGGAGTCCTAGCAATCTCGCGCATCAGCTCATCCTCAAAAGCCTGCTGCTCCAGGACAAAAGGCTTGACCTCTGTGGTAATGATGGGGCTCATCTTTACTTCTTCCTTTACCATCTCCTTATCATCCTGTTTCTCTGAAGTCTCTTCGTCTTCTGATGGCTGGAATGGCAGGACCTCAGTGAATTCAGGAATTGGCTGCTTCTCCTGTGACTTGGCATCCTTTTCCTCTGCTTGTTGCTCTTCATCAGAGGACATTTCCATCACAAAGGGCATCACCATGGTAAGAGTAGACTCTGCACGAGCCTTATTGTCCTCAATGCTGGAGGCAGAGGAGCTCTCAGGTGGTGGCGACAGGAAAGCCACTGGAGAGGCAGGAGGTGAGGGAGTGACACTCTCAATGCTGGAAAACAATAGGGAATGTTTGGACCAGGCATTGTATATTATATTAATTAAAAAAAAAAAAAAAACAATTCCAGTTTTCTGTGGTCACAAAGAAACCAATAAAGAAAATCTTATCACTGTATCTGGCAGGGGTGGGTGATTAGATGTGTGCTCAATTAATCATTGCTGATAGTGTATCGGACACGACATTTTTAAATTGTCAATTATTCAACTCAAGTCTTACCTTTCCTAATGTATCTCAATATCCACATATTTTTTTAAAATATTTATGGCATTTTTACTTAATTAATAGACAGATTTCTCATGACATGTGAGTTTGTTTATATCTACCTCTATATTTACAGGAAGTGGGTACTTTTGGTAGATTCTAAGTTTCAGAACACTGTTATTCTTTCTGAATTGACCTATACTTCATGCTGAAAAGTGTTTCATGATATAATGACAAGAATGGAGAAAAACAGCTGATTCTGTTCAATTATCGGTTGGGCACAATGGGCGATCAATCCACCACGGAAATTGGGGGCAATTTCCAGCACTAGTATCTGGTGAATTAAATGTATCAAACATAATTTAAACTAAGAAATGTAAGTGCAAATTATTTTAAAGTTGATTAACTCCCACTGACACAGAAAACTAATGTCTAGAAAGATAAATGATCACAACAAATCTACATTAATTTCACTTTCTAATCCCAGATAATTCTATTTGTAGGGATGTTGTGGTATCGATTTTTACCTTCCGGTTTCACGTCTTGTACTTCCTGGTTGGTTACCAGTTAACTGTCTCTCATTTAACAAAACATGAGAACCAAATAGTTTTCCATAGTGTAAAACAAGAATTCTAACATGACACAGATGTGTCCTCTATTCTGATTGGCTAAACGACGAAATATATGGCATCTCCAAATTATCGCTCATTATAGCTGTTGTATTACAGTAAAAAGCAAATAAAAGTGGATTATGACATTTATTTTGCAACTATGTAAGGTGAGTAAAGTTACTTTAAATTGAAGTGTAAGCAGAAAACCGGTAACTGAACTTTATGATGGTTTGCAGTAATTTATTTACCGTACCGATGATACCGGTACTACCGCAACACCCCTAATTATTTGTACGAAATGTTTTTAGTCCTCTAAAAGCATTATCAAAAAAGTTGTCAAATATATACAACACTGACACTTCCTAGTGATAGGCTGACAAACATGTAATCTATAATGCTCTATTCACAGGTGAAATAACTTACCCTGCTGCTGTATATGCAAACACCTGGTCACGCTTCTTTGCTGCTTTAGGTCTGTCATTTCTCTTTCTTGCCACAAGGGGGACCTGGTTCTTTGGCACCCTATGTTCGGGCAGAGAATCCAGATGTATGACCTCTAGTCCGGCATCCTCATCCTCACTACTGCTGCTTTCCAGCAACACCTGGTGGAAAAAACAGCAGACCATGATAGTGTCACAGAACCCCTACACAAGTAACTTTTTACCAAGTGTTCAATATTACAAACTACGTCTTTCTCAAAAAAACTATCCCCTCAATTGTATGAACATTCTATTATCCATGAGATACTTGGACAATTGGAGTTCTCCTGTTTTGCCATATTGTAAACCTTATTCTTCCTTCCTGCTTACTGGTATATGGTACTGGTCTTGTTAGATGGATTATAGTGAACTAATTAGTCTGTGTACAATCTTTATTACCTCTTCCTGTACATTGATAACCTGAGTTAAGGAGATACATTTGTCACAACTAATCAGTAGTACTGGCTAGCCCTGTTGTACTTGCCTCTTCCATCACATCATGCAGCCTTGGGGCGCGGCTGACACGTACCCTCCTTGCTGGAGGCTCTTTCTCCAGCATCACGCGAGTGTTCTCGGTGTTCTCACTGCCCCAGCACTGCACATGTCTGATGGGCATAGCAAGCTTCCTCTCATCATCCTCGTCATCGCTATCCACATCCTTATGGCAACTGGCTGAAGCAGGCTGAGGGGTGTCCATGTAGTCCTCCCTGGGGCCAGGGTGCACCTTGTTTGAGGCTGTGGGCAGAATGGTAGGAGAAGGGGTGAGGGCAGACACCCACCTTGGTGGTGAAGGTGGCAGAGTAAACTCATCTTCTGAAGTTGAAGGGGAGGATGATGATGATGATGATGCCCAAGAGTCAGAGTATACAGGCTCTGGAGTGGCATCATGTGGGATCAACAGGTTGTCTGGTGAAGTGTAAAAGGGAAAGCAGTAATAACAAGATTAAGTGTACAGAATGGGAAAGACCATCAAGAGAGACATCATGTGGATTATGGAATCCACAGGTATGTAAAAGGAAAATACAGGTAAAACAAGACCAACTGTACAAGTAAAGTAAAATTCAGGTGTGGGTGAAACACAACAGAAGTGGAAGCTTAGAATATTTTAACACTGCTTTTAACATATTCTACAGATAATATAAGAGTAAGCAGTGCAGCTGTGTAATCAGCAGTATACCAGATTTTGCTCTGTAAACCACCTGAGCAGCGCACTACCAATTTCACAACTTATGGGTAATGCAGAGACTCAAATACACAATAAATAGTTTGAAATGTTTCATTCAACTAGAAACCCAGTCACACGACAGAAAAAGAAAAACTTCATAATTTAGTGCTTGCAAACTCACAGCAGACAAGTTATACACAACTGTGATTCTGTGTTGTAAACAAGCATAATAATACTGCAACATCTGCATGTACTAAAACTCGGTTGACAGCGGTTGACTGCATATAAAAATATACCTGAGTTAGACACCATCTCATCCTCTGGGATAACAGGCAATGCACGTTCCTCCATACTGCCAACTCTCCTCACTTCATTAATGGGTCCTCTCCTGTAAGCAGTAGTGAGTGAACCATTAAATGTGTGCTTGGTTCAAAGTTGTTGACAAGATACCATCTCAGTTGTTCACTAATTCTTTTATATAACTGATTATTTTACAGAAATGATTGAGCCTCGCCATAATAAAAACTGAATATCCAAAATTATACAAAATTTTCAAGTTTCATTCTATTATCATATTTGTCAATATTTTACATTTTTCTAAATGTCTTCTTCCACATATATACTGGCCGTGACTTCTTTCACCAGATACTAAATTTCCAAAGGTTGGAAACAACCCAAAATGTAAACAGGACAGATATATACTTAACCCAGAGGGTACATGGAAAAATATATAATAAAAAAAATAGAAATTAAATAATTAATTCTACATCAATCAACAGTGGACAAAATGGACAGTCAACTGACCTTCAAAGTTAAAGGTGATTCCCAACATGAAGTTTTTGTTAAAATAGATCAATATGAAAAGGTGAGTGACTGCTAAGTAACAATTTTTCTTTATAATCTTTGAAAACACACTCTATTTTTTTCTGGATAATCAATACTGAACTTAACAATAATCAGCAGTTTGTTTGGCAAACTAAACTGCATCCTATGCAAATCATTATTCTCATAATTTAAAAAACCTGATACTTGGAACACCAATGAAAAATCATGTTCTATACAAATGCAAAATCTGTGCCATCCAAAGCTCTTTTATACAGCAAATGTCTTTGTAATTTTCTGTTATATTAGTCTACTCTTTGATTAAAGTATTAAATAATTATCTCTTATACACCATGTAATCATTAGAGGAAGTGTTAGAACATAAAACAGTGCTACACAACAGAAGCAACAAATTCAGACAACAGTAATGAAAGTGCAAAATATGTGCTAGATGTGAATAAACACAGAAACTTTTTCAACACAAATCTTTACTGTAATGTTAGAGTGATAAAGTCAACTAAAAAACATAACGGCATGCAAACACAACAAGTAAGCAAAACAGAGATAAAAGTAAGCTTTAACAACAAACAAAGCATTGAAATAATACCATGCAATGGCAAGCAAGAACCAACACCCCAAACTTACCATCAAAACCATGTCAATTATCCTCTGCACCTAAGTTAAGCATTCAACCAGTAATAATTTAAGCTATACCAAACTATTACCCTGTGAAATTGTAGTATTCATAGATTAGAAGCATTAAACCTTAATAAGACAATATGTCACTAACCAAAGTCAAGCTTGAATTTAAATAGTTATATTGTCAAGTGCAACAATATCAGTTATAACTTTCTGGAACTCCTTATCTCGAAGTGTGATAAGCATCAAACTATTCTAGTCCTTTATGTTTTGCTTTTGTACATAGACACTGATGAGCAGAGAGTGTATTTTATTTTGTAATACCAAAACAAATCTTATAAACCTAACTCTTAAACAAAATATTATCACACTGCCATTTTACATACAGATCAGTGATTAATTAAAAAACTACAAAATTTTTTAAAATGGTTAATCGTTGCTATTTTTTATGATGACCAAAAACTTCTAAAAGTAGTTGCCTTTTTGGGGGAGTCACTCTTTCTTTCGAGTTAGAGGCTCTATTTTGCTTTTTACCAGTAGCAATGCCTACCTGGTGGGCAGTCTCTCCATGTCACATGTGACTGGTTTAGTTCTCTCAGACTGGGTCACATGGACATTCCTCTGTGGTGCAGCATTACCATCAGTGGGGAAAAGATCATTGGGAGGAATGGGTGTATCAGTAGACTGAAACAAGACACAATACTCAGTAAATAAGACTCACTGACTCACTCAACAATTTATGTATAAGAAGTGTAAAATTTATCACTGAAACAAATCTTTGGGGTTTTCAAAAATATATGTAATTTCCCCTAAATTAAACTTAATGACTGTATGTTACCACAAAGTGTACTCCAAAAGTAAATAAAAGGAAACAATACAGTTGTCACCAGATTGTGTATGATGCTTACACCTGTGGATGGCCTGTATAGTTCCCAAATCCATTGCAAGATGCTGAACTTTCAGAGAATGTTCAACTAGTTATTCCAAAATATTGAGACAAGGAGCTCTGAGATGTAAAACTCGTCCAAAGCTCGGAAAGTACCAGAAAAGCAAAATAACATCTGATGTAAACTTAGTCTAGTTTTTCAAAAATATAATGTTCAACTGTATCAGGTTATGCAGGACAGTCTGACTAAAATTAGGTTTCACCCATGTTATTTACTGAAATATTAGGAATGGGTCAGTAGGCCTGGTATCTTCAGGTATCAAGAGCATTTTACTGAAATACTGTGATGAGAATTTCCCGCCACTTCGCCTGTCAGTACATATAATGGAAGGAAGACTTAAAATATTGGAAACATACCCAAATTTGAAGAAATTATAAGTTTTTATAGCATATTTTTGTGCATTGCAGACTTTTAAAGCAACTATGTTGAAAAGAACTGTCATGTTTTTGATTACAACACTTTAACCTCTATATCTCGCTTCTCCACCCATATAATCGACAGAAAACTCAAAACATTGGAAACAAACCACAAATTTGAATAAATTGCACACTTTTATCCCATATTTGGGAACTTTCATTGTGATTTTGATGACAGGAAACATCCATGATGGATATGGGTGTACTAAAACATGGAGTCCTGGAATTGGAATGGTTTTGCATTGGCGACCTCCTGATCTACACATTTTATATACCAATCCATCCCTAATAAAAATACAACTCTGTTTCTCTGCACAGTGAGACCATTTTGAGTAGTCAAGCAACCTCTTACAGCTGTAAATTAAATAACTAAGAGTAAGTCCATGGGAATTCACTGACCTTCACTTCAGCAGCCGCCTCAGGGCTCTTCACAGGTACCTGTGGAATCTGTGAAGCAATAGAAAAATGAAAAAGTACTCATGACCCATCCAAGCATTTGAGCATCCAAAATAAAATTCTAATCTTACCCAAAATTCAACCTGTTGGTGTATAATAACAGCCATGTACAAAAGAACAAGAACTTCTTTAATTTTTTAAAATTTTCATTTCACCAGCAAGCACATTGTTGTCATTGAATTCACTTGTACCTCGCTTGCATCTAACTGAACAACTTTACGCAGGATCAAATTCACTAACCTGTACTTCAGCAGTCGCCTCAGGGGCTTTCACAGGCAGCTCTGCAATCTGTGAAACAATAGAAAAATAACAGCTATACATAGAAAAAAAAACAGCAACTATTTTTTTTATTATTACTTTTATTCTATCACAGCCTTAAGTACTCACAGAACCTTCTGCTTGACTTAAATTTGTGAACTAAGCAGAAGTCTAATGCAATTCACTGACCTGCACTTCAGCAGATGCCTCAGGGGCCTTCACAGGCAGCTCTGCAATCTGTCAAACAATAGAAAAATAATAGCTATGCACGAAAGAAAAAAAAATTATTCATAATTTATATTCATTCTATCATTAAACAAATTTTTGTCGGTGGACGCTATTTCACTTGTACCTCCATTGCTTTTGACTGAATGATGAGGATTTCTGAGTTATATTTTAATAGTATTAGTTGGTTTCACAGTCAGGACAGATTTGCAGAATTCAAGTACCCTGTTGCAGTACTTGCATAACCTCCAGCATAAAGTAAATTACTTTACACTGAGACAATAGAAATTAACTGCACTCACCTGCACTTCAGCAGTTGTTTCAGGAGCCTTCACAGGCAGCTCTGGAATCTATGAAACAATAGAAAAAAAAAAATATTAAGCAGTCACAGAGTGCAGACCTCCACTTGGGGGTGTTTCTGACAATTTAAGGTTTTGTTTTGCATCTAGAATATGATTCAGATCTTTCCAAAATTTTAATCACTTCCTCAGTTAGCTAGACCCTACCCACATAAAAAACTCATGAAGATCCACTTAATACTTTGGTGTGAAGTCAAGCAGTCACATAATACTAACATACCTTCTATATATAACGAAAATTAATGAACTAAGAGTAAGTTGATGGGAATTCACTAACCTGTACTTCAGCAGATGCCTCAGGTGCCTTCATAGGCAGCTCTACAATCTGTTAAACAATAGAAAAATAACATTTATGTATGAAAAAAAAAACAATAACTTATTTTATTTATCACTTTTATTCTATTAGTAGGCCAATGTCGAAAGAGGATGCTCTTTGGATTCACTTCTACCTGGCTTTCTACTTACTAAACAACTCTACACAGTCCAGCTGTATTTTGCAAACTCAAGCAGTGGTAAACATCCTGTCACAGCTCTTCAGTAATGACATATTTTCTGCCTAATGTAAATTAATGAACTAAAAATAAGTCCAAGAGAATTCACTAACCTGTGCTTCAGCAGTCGCCTCAGGGGCTTTCACAGGCAGCTCTGCAATCTGTGAAACAATACAAAATTAACGGCTATGCATTGAAAAAAAACAATGGTCTTTGAAGTCACTCTTATCTTGCTTGCTTTTTTTGTTTTTACTGAACAACTCTACATAGTCTGTATTTGCCAACCCAAGCATGTTCACAGCTCTTAATTGTACTGACATTATTATATATATATAATAATCTTCTGTTTAATATAAAGTAACAAACTAAAAATAGGTTCAAGGAATTTCACTGACCTGCACTTCAGCAGTCACCTCAGGGGCCTTCACAGGCAGCTCTGGAACCTATGAAACAATAGAAAAATAACAGCTATATAAAGAAAAAAAAACAAGAACTGTTGAATAACATATTATATTTTTTATTTTTTTATGTTATTCTATCGACAAGCCAATTATTCACATTTGATGCTTCTTAAATTTATTTTTACCTCACTTAATTCTTTAGCTATGCAATCCATGATCCCAGTATCATCTCTAATTATCATGTCCACACTAAAATAGTCAGTGGTGTGCACTCTATCATTTCACTGTAGTTTATCATGTAACTAGATATTAAGTATACATGAGAGGAACTACAAAAGGTAACACTACTTACATCCAACACAATGTTGTGCTGAATGGGTGATGGTGTTGGCCTGGGTTTTTCATCCTGTAAAATCAATAATACTCTGTCACCATCAGCATTACAGTCAAGTATGTACAATGGAAAAAAAAAAAAAAAAACATTCGGGCTAGTGCGTCAGACCAGCTTGGTGTGTGTTTGTAAAATACTACTTTACAAAAGTATGAGATACCTACATTCGCATGGTAGAATTAAAATGCAGCACTCCATACTGTACTATTTAACTCATTAAATGTAATGTAATAAGTCTGAGACTCTTGGTAAATATGACAAAATACTTGAATATCAATAAAATGATATATGAGAATCAAACTTATATCACAGGCTAAGCTTACCTCATCAGAAAGAGGCTCAGGCAAAACATTCCAGGGTGCAATAGGAATCTGTGACAGATAAAACAAGTGTCATTAATATTCCAATGAACTCAGAATATGAATGCAAGGCACTGATACTCTTATAAAATCTATGAAGATAAAGCATCTGAGAATCAATATTACGATAAAATTACATTAATCTTGCCTGAGACAAGAGTAGGGTTTTAGATTCTTTCCAACAGCTAACCTTACAAAAAACAAGTGCACAACTTAAGATAAAATTTTGATATTATAAGCATTATAATTTAGGTATATTGATAAAAATTTGGTCTTAAACACAACACTCAACTAGTGGTGTCATCACGAGCGGCGATATCGCAGATTCACCGGTGTAACGCCATATTTTACACCCCTGCCATATTTTACACCCTCTCTTTGATCTTTTAGGGGGTGCATTATATAGCAATCATATTTTACACCCCTAACAATAGGGGATTTAGGGGGTGTAAAATATTGCTGCCATATTTTACACCCCCATCAAAAGTTACACCCCCTACTGGGCCATACAGAGCAAATCAGTTGGGGAGTAAGAGCAAACCTTTTATTGGTTAGATTGCATTTGAGTTTGTAATTGTCTATTGTCTAAGCACTGCTTAGAACTTGATTTGTTTTACTTCTGGGTGTGACAGAAACTGGATTAGATTATGATATGTCTATTGTTACAACACTGTTTAAGTTTATTTGTTTGACTATGCATGTGACTTGGTAAGTGGATTAGCCTTAGATTTGCCTTTTGTTCTAGCATTCTTTTGAACTTGATTTGTTTCACTTGTGGTTAAGTGACTAGCTAAGCTAACAGGATTAATTGGTATTGTTGAAAAACTCTTTTTAAGGTATTTTTGGGAGATACTTCTCCTCCCTGATAATGTAACATAAATTTCTTCATTTACATATGCTTGTATGGTTTATATTATATTCACAGTGAAAATCATTCTTGAAGAACTTTATTATTACATTATTATTATTATTACATAGAAAACTGTAAAATACCATTGTTAATAAAATACTCAGATATGCAATAACATCCAATGTGTTCAGGCATCATAAAATATATTTCAATATTCATGGATATCAATAATATATTACAATTCATTTAATTTATGTACATATGCCATTTTTGCTTGTTCATGGTTTTTAGAAGAGAAGCCAGAGCTAAGTTGGTCAATGGACCCATTTTGTTCATTATGTGATGTAAATCCAACCAAAAGAAACAATGCATAGATTATCTAATTAATTAATCACTAACTTATCATAGAACAATAACCTATGTATCATCTATTACTGCATGTTTTTTTAAAGTCAATAAAAGAAAACACTAACAGTTCATAAGCAAGAACCCCCAGGTGAGAAGCCACAGAAGCTTAAAGCCTTGCACATAGTTGTAGGTCTAGTGGCAAGATTCCAATCAAAGGGCTGTGGGAACTTGAGACAACAATAGGGATATTTTCAGTTAGGGACTAGCCTAGTGAATACAAATCACCAATGGGTTGGCCTATCACTTCAAAGAAAAATATATAGAAAGGATTTGTCCCACTGTATTAACACTAAATATATTTTATTTCATTCAGTTTGCTATTCTTAGACATTAAACAATTTGTAAGAAAATCAATTATTGTCTTTGAGTTTTAATGCTTAATTTGTGGATGTTTATAGCTGTTGAACTTCACTTATTTCATAACATAGTAACTGTAAAGAAATCCACCAAGGGGTGAAAAATATGGCAAGGGGGGTGTAGAATATGGCAAGGGGTGTAAAATATGGCAAGTTCACTTGCCATATATTACACCCCCATGCATTTTATGTGGGGTGTAAAATCTGGCGCTACACCGGTGATAAAAAAAAATGGACGATTAATGATCATCCACGATGCATCTCATAAACATATTCAACCATTAACTTCAGCTTATTTTCGAAGGGATTTAATAAAAATATGGTGAAATATTAATCTAATTTCTACTTTTATGCGGTTTTGTTTTGTATTGTGATGTAACTATGGTGATGACCCTTTCCACTTCCTACAGGAAGTGAAAAAAACGTAAGTTTCCTTTACTTTTTATTGCTTCAAATATCCACCATTTTAACAACTGCAGCACAAATGAAACATAAAATCTATTTTATTTCAGTGTTAGTTGTCAATGCACATTATTTAAAGAGCAAATTTAGGTTTAATTTGTGAAACGATGACCCTGCGATATCGCTCACTGTTTTGTTCACGGTATCGAGACCTCCTATACCCAGACGATGAAACCACTACACTCAACTTACGTCTCTTTGGGGCTTTGGCCTGAAGAATTTCTCAGGAGGAATTGGTGCCAGTTCAGAAACCTACAACAAGTACAAAATTAATTTCAAGATTCTGGTGAATAAATGATGTCACACAGCCCTTAACAAAACACCAGCACATACACTTAAATTGTTCAATAAACCATAAATCTATGTTTACTTCATGCACATAGTTTTTCTGTACTCTAATGTCACAGTCAGATATTCATACTTCTTTAAACTGTAACAAGCTTGTGCAAGTTCAGACTTGCTGACATGTTTTACTTATGCTTGCCTGTGATTAGTCAGTTTTATGATTACTGCGGCAACAGTGGGGAAAGCGCAAGAAGACGTCTGTTTACATTATAAGTTTGCATTTACAACCAGTTTTGTCTTTTAACTGGTGAATGCATTAAATTATAAAACTATATGATTCTAGCCAGTGTTTTATTGTGACATGTGCTTCAGTTAGGTTACTTAGGGTTTATTATAGTAATGTAATTGTTAAGCAAAACTGGATGGAATGTTTTGACTGTATATCTTACATCTTTTATATCCCTCAGCCTTGGTGCGGCTCTAGACTGGGACCGAGAGGGTGTTCTGCTCACAGCACCAGAACGACTAGAACTACGGCTAGCACATCGGGAACGGTCTTCCAAGATAGCGTCACGACGGCGTTCAGCATCATGCATCTTGGAATCAAGCTTCCTTTTAGTCTGAATGGAGACTAAATCATTCAACTCTAGCTTCGCCTGATGAGCCTAGAACATAAGCCAAAAAATAATTCACATTTATGGTATCAAGAAGCTGTTGTGTAATCTGAACCTTTAATGTTTTTAGTACTTTTTACATGAAATATCTCGCAAAGCTGCTTGTACTTTTCAGTTGGGACATTTATGCTCCCCTATTCAAACAAATTCAGGTTGAGTGACTGGATCACAAAAGTGTTTGGTGAGTTTTAATTGCAGTAAAACACTATTAATATCAATGTTTTAAGTATTTGTCTTACATACATGCAATTAAGGCAAAACCCAGACAACAACATGTGAGATCAAATTATTTAAATATTCTGCCCTTCTTGTTGTAACTAAATGAAACCAGGTATAAATTATATCACTATCAATATTAACATGGAGAAGCTGCTGTTTTATAGACTGATTAATGCAAAAAGTATGAGATATATCAATATGTATCGTAATCAATTCCCATATACATGTAGTTAAAACTGCAACCTGAATTGCTTCATCAGTAAGAAGTAACCACATCCTATCAATAACCCATTTAAAAAGATGATTACACAGACTTCCTGAAATATCAAGTAAACATTCTAAATATTTGATATTATTAAAGAAGCACCCCCCCCCCCCACACACACACACACACACACACACGTTTCACAACAATAACAACTACAGAGGAATACTAAGGAAAAAGTAACTGGAACATGGTACCCTTCTTGTAACTAAAATGAAAACAAGTTTGAAACATATCACTATTAATGAGCACTTAGTGCAACTGCCTATTTACTCATTTATCCAAAAAACAGTATGACATATATAAAAATCTACCTTGGATTATTTGTCCTGGTCCTATGAAAATACCCTTAAAAAAAGGTGATTACACAAAATCCCTGAAATCTCCAATCTTTGTTCAGGCAATCTGTGAAACACTGAGCCTCACATTCCAGTCATAATAAAGAAATGCATTCACACGTGCAGGCACTTCACAAAAAGTCTGAAACTGTTTAGGCATTTTGCCTATAGGGATATATCCCTTTTCTGATATATATGTATGAGCCCAATCAAGGAGTCAGCCAATCTTAGGTTATTAAGATGTTTAGCCTATCAGATGAGCTTGAACTTATCAGCCCAACTTAGGATAACCAAATTTAAGAATGATGTTAAAGACAGAATTTAATATAAACCCTTTAGATATAACAAATTTTTGTAAATAGTGTTATTATACTCATCCTAAAATTCATTCTTGAATTTTCTTAACCTAAGTTGGGCTGATATGTTCTAGCTCATCTTAAGGTGGGTTAAGCTATCCTAAGATAGGCTACCCAAGTAACCCAACTTAGGATTCTTATAAATCTTACGAATCCCAAGTTGGGCTCCAACATATGAACTTATCTACACTGCAATACTGTTCTTATTTGCCACTGACGTCTTACCTCACTGAGTCTCTGGCGAGTCATTCTACTGAACCTCAGCCTGATACTTGCACTGCGGCTTCGGTTGGCCTCGGCCCTGCGCTGCCTGCCTTCCATCTTTGCAATCATGGCCGCTGCTCGATCTTCCTCACTCAGCTGAAGATTAACAGTCCTCCTGGTTCTGGATCTTGACCTCCTCTGAGAAGGGGGTCGGATCTCCTCTGGGATCTCAACAAAGTCGACATCCCATGCAACAGCCCCACCTAGGGCAGAACTATTCACTTTGGCGGTAAACTCTTCACTCATTTTCAAAAACCTAAAGGAAACACATTTTGCTATAGAATTTCAAGCCAAGGTTTTCCATCCCGTTCAAAAGTCAGGATCATGTGAACATCAGCACTGCCACTGAGAACCTACGATTAGATGCCAATCTTACTGACCACTACGCCACTGAGGACACTCTGCTACACAGTTAATCCCTCAAGTAGAAGTCTGAAGTGGAATTTCCTTTGTAGCAGAAATAGAATCTACCTGATTTATGACAAAATGGTTTACCAACACATACACTTACACATAGGATAGCTAATGAAGTGTATAATCTTGTAAGAATGCAGATCAAAGATTTCAAAGTTAATACGAGACAAGCTTCTAATCCATTTCATCAATGAACACAATAAACTCAGTACATGATGGGTGGATTCAAACCCTTTGCGGAATGCTTATTTTAAGAAATGTCTAACTTCAAAATCATAAACTGCACATCATTGTGCCATCAATAGTACATTTCAGAAAAAAAATTAATTAATTAGTTTTACTAGCTGGACTCTAGTATGGTAATAAAAGTATTATTCTAATGTTATTTATGTTCTGATTCCTTGAAAGCTATTTAACAGATGTAACTTTACATAAATCTACAAATATTAAAACTTTTAGAGTTGAATAATACTTTATTCTGATATATCAACCCTTAGTTACTTGTATAAAGTAAAAGTTATAACTTAAAAGTAAAAATGTCACAAAATATTTGACCCTAGTTTTTGAATACACATGTATTCAAAGAAATTATAAGTAATTTTATATGGTATCTAGAAACTAAAAGCTTCTTTTAATTAATCACACATTAATCAACACTCGTGCAACATAATGCATGCTGACCAATTTCTACATATATAATCATTATTTAATCAACAAATTGTGCACTGTCTCTTAAGTATCAACTTATAAACAGCAAACAAATTGGGTTTAGTTAAACGGAAAGTAAAACTCCAAACTTTGACTTTGACAAAGTTATTCCATTGCAACTGACCAATTAAACAAAATGTTCACCAGGTACTACAAAGCAGGTTGGCAAGTGGGACATATGACAATATATTAATTGCAATATTTTATAAATCTATGTTCTAAAATTTTAACTGTTAGAAAATATTTGTAATTATTATTAACTCCGTGTGATAAACCAATTCAACTTAACTATTACTGGGCGGTAACAGTCATCTTGTATTAACTTGTAAATTTAAATAGCCAAAACATTCAGATTTGGTCTGACATCTCAAGAAAATAGATCAAATTTTAAAATGTCAAAAAAAATCAACCAATAACTAAGCCACAGCGACAAGACTATAGTTAAATATTTCTATATACTTTATTATCCTTTTTGGCTATTTATTTTTACAATGACCAAAATTGTTCCGCAAAAAAGCTTACTTTGTTGTTGAACAACTTCCAAGCGTCTTTCCTAGCAGAAATCTGACATTGGATACCTCGTATAGAAACTAACAACCAATCATATTGCTCGAAAAAGTGGTCACGTGAATCAACAAACCAATCAGCTTGCCGATTCACAAAAGCGACGCGCGCAGCCTATTGTTTTGAAGGGTAAGTCAAAGTTAAATGGTTGCACCGCAAGATTTAAGTACGGTTAAAATGTTAAAAATATGCAAACTATTACAATTCTAAATCCATAAAAATAACTTTTCCTGCCCAGAAATAACAAGTATTTCATGAATTCAGATATATTTGATAGTTATATACGATAACGAATGATTTGGAGTTGTATAACCGTGGTTTAATGACGCTACATTGATAAATATATAACACTATATATTTTACACCGCAAATGAATGTAATGTTATAGAAATTTACTCGATGCTCAATTAAGTTTGCATACAACATAGTACCAGACTTATACATATCACCGTGACATATCATAGCTCCACTTGGACTCAACTTGCCACGTATTATTCATTTAAAACAGCGAAATTCAGCTGGGAATTTTGCTTACATATGTAGGCTATCAGTGCAGCAGTTTTTCAAATGTACAGCGCTACTTCACGCCAAACAAGAGTGTCCGTAAAAAAATGTCAATGCAAAAAATGATGGATGGCTCACTGGAGCTGTAGATAATGATAATTTAATTTATAATAATAGTTACTTTCTCGGAATATTATTGCAAACAACTTTAGACAGTAGTTTCAGTAAATGGTATGATTTGAGGATTTACAAAGACATCCTGAGTCATGTGGGCTTACTTTACAAAAAGGACTTTATCAATACTAATATGTGTTGTTCAATAAATTTTTATTGAGAGAGAAATGTAATTGTAAAATAATTTTACTTTGATTATATCATTATTTGACAATTGTTTTGCTATAGCCCGCAGTTCTTCAACAGTTAAAGCAAATAATAATATATTCTGGTGCTGTAATTACACATGCCAGAATCTACAGTCTTGTTATTTCATTGAATTTTGCGACATAAATGCTACAAATGTGAAATGGCTTTTGATTATTCTTGATTTCTGCCATCCATCTAATCTCTTTATGTCTTGGTATTTAGTTAACAAGGTTATTTTTCAATGAAACCATTAAACCATCTTTCTATATCTATTGATTTAGGGTTTATTGTCATACCTATAGTACCTATGTATCGGTTATATTGTGACTGGTAGTTAGAAGGGCAGAAGAAACCTATGCACACAGTTGGCCCAGGTTCTGAACAGTAAACCACCAAACGGCAAGCAACTACCAGCTTCCTTACTTGGAAACAATATTTGCATGCAGGCTTGTCCAAGATCTTTTCTTCACAAAATTTGTTCCACAGATTCACAGAACATTTTTTAAGTCCTTGGAATTTATCAGTTGTGTTGCATATTAGCTCTTTCTCAGGCCTGGGGCAAGTACAATTACATGTACTTGGTACTTGTTCTTGATTACTCATTTTCAATTGTACTTGACAGCTGAAAATTAAAAGGACTTGTACTTGGCTAAAATATCCAAGTACTTTTCAATTACTTTAAAGTACATTCCAAGTACATTTGTAACTTTCATTAATTGACTTATAAGGTGTCAGTTTTTTTACTGTCTCTTCCAGCAGAGTGTAGATAGATTATAGTTTGTGTTGTTTTGCCAAAGAACAAAGGGCTGTTCAGTTAGCCAGAACTTCGGTTTTCTTTAATTATAAAGAGGCTACATTTAATCAACCACTTTTCTCATTTTAAACAAAAGACCCACTCAGAATATAGCTTGTTTTAATCAAAAGGTGCAGCATTTATTTTATCCTTTTTCACTTTTACACAAAAGATCCACCCAGTCACAGCAGAGCTTTGGTTTTACCATAAAAGGGTAGCATTAACCCTACCCTTATTCATTTTCACACAAAAGACCCACTCAACATGAGCATTATGTTAAGCTTGGTGGAGAGGAGGGCCAATTTCTTGTTTTTGTAAGACAAACAAGCTAATCCCTTACACAAATAAACCGTTGACTCATTCATTTCAATAAACCCCTTTATAAACAAATATTAATGTTTAGTTAATCTGCTTTGGCTTTTTATATTATACAATTGAACTTAAACATAAAGTTTTATTTCATTCATTCATTCATTAAATGTATTCCAAACACCAATCATATATAACATCATATATAATTTTACATAAAAGACTTGTACAAACCTTTTAAAACTTTTTATGTGCCCAAAGTGACTAATTCATTATCTTTCAAGACAAGCATACTGATGAAGGCAGACTTTTTAGTATTGCAAGACAGGATTTTCATACATTCAGGTGTTCACTCACAGGCAAATCTTTGAAAGACTTGTGTGTATTAAGTGTAACAAGAAAAATAATGGAGCATATATTAGCTCATCAGTGTTCATTGAATGATTGTTTTAAATTGTATGTCTCAATAAATAATTAATTTTAAATATAAAATGATGATCTAGTTATTATAGCTTTTTGGTCATACGCTATAAAAGTACTTGTACTTGCAATTTTTCAAAGTACTTGTACTTGAGTCTTGAGACCTGGGGCGGTAGTCACTAACATTCCTAGTCTTAGTCCTATCTTATACACAATTATCAATCATCAATATCTAACGATATTATAAATCAATTATCAAATTTAGTTACTAATTTACAAGTATAATGATTCTACGTGAAGATTTAAGAGCTAAAATTGTGCTTACTGTAAAAAAGAAATAAAACCAGGCATATGATTAAAATGATAAACTTCTAAAGTTAGGACTAAGACTAAGATGGGAATGTTAGTGAATACCGCCCCAGTACTTGTACTTGCAACTTTACTTGGCTCGTTGTCCTTTATAACTTTTATAATCGTCATCTCTTGTTCCATAGTGAAACCCACAGCAGCATAATCTCTTGCATTTTTTCCCTTGATCTTTCTTATCATCTGAAAAAAAGCATTTTCAGCTGTATTCTTTGTCTGTGTATCCAATGTATCCTGTGTGTAGTCTCAGTAGCCTCTGTAGAATGCTTCTGTCAGTATACCAGCAGGAGTAACTTTCCTCTCTTGCTTCTTCTTTAAAGGTATTTTTCTAAAAGCTGGTAAAATCCGCACAGAAAAGTAAAATAAATGATTATCCACTAAAATTGGAAAGTCGTGAAAAGTATTAAGTCCTATAAAAGATAATTTATCCACACAATTATCATACCTCTTTGAAAGCTAGATAGGACTGGGGGTTTATATGCATCAGCCCTTTTTATTATATTAATTATTTTCTACTAGTTACAAAATACCCTTCCCAACATGTATTCTAATTTTGAGTATATGTTAATATGTTTCAGGTACCAGGCTGTGGTGGAGCCAAGCCACACCATTGCGTTGATTTCTGCTTAAATGTGATCCCATCTTGGGAGCTTGGATAGCCATAAAATGTAAGACAGTTGTTAAGCTGTTGTGTACTTACTGATTACTTGCCTACAATCTTCCCAATAAACATTAGAAACGTTATAAATGGTTTAAACGTTTACAAAACGTTTTTAAAACCTATTTAAACCCTATCTTATGGTTTTCTAAATGTTTCCAAGTAAACGGTTTATAAACATTCTGTATACAAATGTTTTTATTGAAAATGTTTATTAAACGTTTATAAAATAACTCAAGAAGCTAGGTTTGACTGGAAATGTTTTTAAAACATTTATAAAATAGCTGAAGCAATGAAGGTTTTGCTGGAAATGATTTTCAAACATTCATCATGAAATGTTTGAGAAACACTACACATAAATGTTTGTCAAATGTTTTAAAAACATTCTATCAAAAACGTTTTTTAAACCCATATTTTTAAACCTTCACCTTCAAACATGTCCAAACAAAGATGGCGGTGAGCAATAATAGGGAATTTTAGAGGACTTTTTAAAAAATTGCTCCACATGCAATCCCTAAAAGTAGGAATTGAATTGGGGCACAAGTTCTAAGCCACTATCTTACAATTTTAGACATAAAAATAATATTTTCAATAGTGAGCAACCATACAAAGATATTGAATTTGACCTCTGACCCCATTATTATTCAGACTTTATTATGTTCATTTATAACATTTTTCTAACATTTATCATTAAACGTTTAATAAACAGTATACATAAAACATTTTAAAACATTCTATTACAAATGGTTTTCGTACCCATCATTTTTTTACCTTTGCCAAACGTTTTCTTGCTAACGTTTGCAAAACCCAAAAATGTTTACTGTGTTGCCCTCACATTACTAGTTAAGGATTATAGATCTGAGAGACATTGGCTGTACACGTTCAAGTACCAGCAGTGATTTTAGGAACTTTGTGTGCCTTATTAATGATATCTAACTTCTAATGTGAGGGGGGGGGGGGCTACAGTAACTTAAATGCACACATCTGTTTCTTAAATTTGTGTTTCTTTGATGTGTAATGTGTAATAACTTGGCTTGCTCAGTCACATGATCAAAGGGTAGTTTGATTAAACAATGCTGTGGGCAATAAATTAATATTCAATTGTGGCTTTATGTACATATGTATGTCTAAGTGTAAAAATTTTGATGTAATTGATACTTTTACTTGCATTGAGACAGGTGATTGTGTATGTAATATGGTTCAGTATTATGGTTATTATCAAGATGTGGCAAGTAACTATATGTATTACCTTCAGGCTTAACCTGAGCTTATTTATATGGGTGATATTACTGTACTTGGCAACTTTTGTGACTTATTTTACGAACCATATGTTAATGGAAATTTTGATACATTATGTTTAATGCTAGCCATGACGATTTAGAATTTGTGAGTAATGATATTATTTTAGTTGTAGCAGACCAAATTTGCAGTAGCATGTTGTGCATCATGTAACTATAAGTTATAACAGAAATTCAAGCTATATAATACAGTAATGAGACTGTATTATGGTAATTAAATGGCAGCATTGCAAAAATGTGGAGGTCAGTTACTTTTATGAGTATTAACATTTATGGCAATATTTTTCAAGTTATGGTCTGGTGAACTATTAAAATATTTGTTATTGTAGTGGTCATGCTACTCGTATAGACAGCCATTATTCTTTTATTTATACGTATTTTAGAAAAGTTATGTGTAATTCATTATAGTTTGTAATATAAACCAATATAATGGAGACTTTTATAAATACATTACTGATAACCATGTTCAACTAATTCATCAGTTTGCCATTCTTTTATATTATTTAGTACACCATCAACTGTAACTTGTTGTAAGTTATTTTATTTGGATAGATGGTGTTTTTATATTGGCTGGTGTATTTCCTTTCTTAAAATCGAAATCACCATGTCTTCAGATTCAATTTATTTACTTAAATTAGTTCTGTACTGGTATATGGTAACTTTCATTTTGCACTCTTGTAGATGTTTTTTTTTTCCAAATAAACTTCAGACTGTTTAAACCAACTTCAACCTGAAACTGTCTTTTGTTTAAGGTGACTGTATGCTTGTATTTTAATGCAAGTTGTAATGGATTTTAATGGATTGTACATATTCAGTAGAAAACATAATAGAGAATAAAAGATTAATATCCGCAATGCTGGTTGACCTTTGACCTTTCGGTTCACTGTGTTTGTACAACTTCTAGGTTATCGAGGAACTGTATATACCATCGTGCTGCTTTGATGTGATCTTTTTAATCACATCCCTTTGGGGAGAGCCATGATAAGCCCATCACAAAGGCATCTTTTTAATCTTATCCTGATCTTTTTCATTGTAAACCCCAATGAGGCGGGGGGGGGGGGGGGGGAGTTGGGGGTGGCAATCAGATTGTTGGCTCTTTTCAAATTTTCAAATCTTTACAATGCGTGAGAAAAGGTTTATGCTCCAAAGTTGGACCTGTGATGGACTTACAACCTATTCGATGAGTTTGCGAGAGGCTTTAAATATGCAAGATCTGATAAGAATCTTTCAAAGTTTACAATTTCAAACAGTTGAAATTATCAGGAAGGTAACGTTGAAAAAGATGGAAAAGTTTCCTGGATCACAACTTGATCAGGGCTTACGATCGCCATAATGGAACAGATATAATACTGACAAGTCTATGATCTTTCCCTCACAAGCAGAATACACCGTTACTCTGAATGAGTTCTACTGTGGTTTTTGAATATACATCCGTATTTCAGATATGCCTTTACATCACAAGGAAAACATACTGCTGAGTTGTCACATTACACCAATCGCTACTCAGGATACTGTTTTTATTGGAATTTAGGGGAAAGCCAAATTTTGTTGGTTTCCAAATAACCTCTTTGGGCCTCTTGCTATTTATCACCAAGTTCATGTCACTGTTACCCTTGGAAAGCAAACTTGCTAACACAGTGTCAATATTGTAAATATAGAGCATCTGGCTCACTTTCCATTAACCTGGATTTGCACTGACTTGAGTTTGCCCTCAGGTTGGGGATTCCTTATCCCTTTTGTTTTCCCTGGTCATGTTGTCATGTTTCACACATTACCCCTTCACATCCAGACTGTCATTAACTCATCATAGATCTTTCAGGATGGGGCTCTGTATATCTGTGACTGTTCCTCGTCGTTGTCAGCCAAAACCTCTGTGTCACTCTGATTGTAGTGAACACTGAACTTTGTTCAAGCAAGGTAGTCCTTCTGTTTTTTGACATTGTTACATTTCTCTTAAAGGTACTAGTGTCGGTCTTAGTAATCTCAATAAGTAATGGCTCTTTTAGTAATGGCCCCATCAACCTCTGTTTCCAATCACTTGTCCAGCTGTAAAACGTCTTCCACCTTTGTTCCACCATGTAAACCAAATTCACCATAAAATATTGTAGTGGGTGTTGTACTGACAATGAATATGACTTTGTTCAGCTGATTAAATCAAGATGGCAAATAAGACTGTACCAGACTAGGGTAGACATTTGTCTCTATGTTGCTGAATCCAAAAAGTCAAAAACAGGTTCACAGAACAACATTCGCACCACTCAAATAACTGACCAGTTCATAGAAGTAGTAACATTTCAGCATCGATATCTGAACTAATACTTTTCTCCTCCCAGAAATTTAGAATTTTAAGAATTTTCAGAAATTTAAGTTTGAATAAAGGTAGTTTCAGTGCCTGATGCAGTGTAAAAGCTCCCACAGTTTAAACCATTCTAACTTGTGTTTTCAGCCATAAAGTCAGACTTACAATTTAGTTATAACATCCCTGCCATATTTTATACTCTCCAGTATAAAGTGCAAAGAAAACTAAAGATTAGTTACTCCCTTTGGGATAATTAGAATCAACCCAGGTAGTACATGATGAAGAGGGTATTTGATCAAGTTTAATCAACCAGTTACATACCAAGTCAAGCAGTTTCCATACAAACACGTTTGTACAAGTAAGAAGCCACAAGTTGTTGTGACTAGATTAATAAAGGTTTCTGGTGATAGGAAGAAGCATAAAATATGGAACCATGTGTCATAAATTAGATTAAAATCTAAGATTATTATGTGGTATGTAAAGTATTAAAAAGTATGTCTTAATGGGAAAATAATGTACACTTGACAATACCCTGAAGTGTATTTTTTCGTGTGAATCCCATTTTTGAATAATAGAATGTACACTTTCACGGAATCGTTTCAAAACTCTTGACAAACGAATTAACCTACATCTCAATTTTCTAGATTGGCAGTTATTCGAATCCAGGTAAAAAGTTGCACAGGAAAAAGGGGCACAGAAAAAAGGGCTCAGAAAAAGGGGCACAGCTTTTGGAAAAGGGGAACTGTGTGCCCCTTTTTTCTTGTGCCCCTTTTTACCTTGTGCCCCTTTTTTCTAGGTTTTTTCCCTGTGCCCCCTTTTCCCCTGCACCCACTTATTCATATATTGGCCTTTGTTTCTGTCAATATTGTCCAGATAATTTTGATTACTAATCCCCATGTGTTGACATTGGTGTCTAGTAATTCTTCTATTCTATAGAATTTCTACTCTTAAATGGATAGCAGGAATAAAAGTGATTAAAATATTTTGTTTACACCTCAGAACACGTTTTGGGGAAATGAATTGGACAATTCAACTGACTTACTAGAATTAAAACACACTTGTTGTTTCATCCTATTGATGAATGAGAGAATTTTCTGTAATTTGCACTTTTCTGGACTACACAAGGGGCGCCCAAAGTAGTTATACATCTTGCCTTATATAGTAGAATTTGTAATTATGCATTTATTTGTTTCACAAATTATTTCTCAGTTTATAGCCAGTTCCCAAGAAGTTAAGGAATTTGTAATGAAAAGCAGTATGGGATTAAAATTTTATTTAATTTAATATTTTAAGTTTTCTATATCTACCTGATGTTAACCAGGCACATCATTTAAAACATTGTAAATTTTTAATGCTTGTATTTCCTTAGCTGGCCAAAAAACCCACCCAGCAAAAGAAACATGTGTTTGAACTTTAACCGAGGTCAGCTCCAAGATGACATCCCGACCTTCGACCCTTGAAGGTCACTATCACACGACAAGGTCACCGAAAGGCCAGCAGCTTGGTCAGTAGTAAATAATTACATATCTAAAGTCCTTTGGTTCTATAAACTGCCCAAGCTGCCAGCCAATCGAGCAGCAATCATGCAAAGACACGGGAAGTTATGCAAGGTCAGGCAAGACCTCCAAGGTCAAACAGAGGTCAAATTCCCAGCTGACAGACATGGCCGGGTAAGGCAAGAAGGCCAGTAGCTAAAGTCAGTGTATTCTAAATTGCTGATCCTATTGGATCTTCATTTAACAATTAAAATGTAAGTATTTTTAGTAAAATTGTTATGAATCATATATAAGCAATGTACAGGGTGAAGGAAACATACCCAAACCCCAGTAGGATTTTATGCATATATTTGTTTCACACATTATTTCTCAATTTATAGCATTTAGCTCATGGTTCAGACACACACACATACGCACACCCACAAAACGTTTGACTGTTTCATGTGTCTGTAAATTGGAACCAAAAAGTGTGCATTACCTACAATTAAAGCACACTTTTAACAATATAATAACATTAAAAGTATGCTTTTAAAATTAGGATAAATTTTGTAACTATTATAAATGTGATTAAATTTTAAGACTATTATATTTATTTGTGTTACGGATACACCTAAAATATTTGAATCAGTTACTCCAATTCGGGGTGACTTGGTGCCCTTTATATAATTTCAGTGATTTGAATCCTGACCCTCTAGATATTTATCCTATTCAATGGACATATCAAAGGTAAAGATAGAAAATATTCAGCAAAATATGTTATTTTATAGTGACACAAAAATATTATTGTGCCTAGCAAAATAAACCTACATGGTATATTGATATGTGCATTGCCATAATTATCAGTATCACCAAAGTCTGGGAGTATAAAAATACAGCAACAAGGGGTATAAAATAAAATATTACAGGGGGTACAAAACGTGGCAGCCCCACCCCCAAATATAAAATATGACAGGGGGTACAAAACGTGGCAGCCCCCCCCCCCCCCAATATAAAATATGACAGGGGGTACAAAGCGTGGCACCCCCCCAAATATAAAATATGACAGGGGATACAAAACGTGGCAGCCCCACCCCCAAATATAAAATATGACAGGGGGTACAAAACGTGGCAGCCCCCCCCCCCCCCCCCCAATATAAAATATGACAGGGGGTACAAAGCGTGGCAGCCCCCCCCCCCAAATATAAAATATGACAGGGGGTACAAAACGTGGCACCCCCCAAATATAAAATATGACAGGGGGTACAAAACGTGGCAGCCCCCCCCCCCCCCCCCATTTACACACTCAGATATTTTATTAAGCAATGCAAAATATTATGCTACACCATGAAATAAGTACACAGTACAATTTGTGAGGTGACTGTCCTAAAATCAGGGAGAGAACGGATGATAGAAATATTGGAATGAAATTAAGAGCTAAAGGCTATTAGAAGAGGGAACACCCCTTCAACTTTGAGGTGGGAACCTAACTAGATGGTTGCTTTTTGAGTGGGAACTTTTCCAGGTGGGAACTTTTCTGTACACTTTTTAACAATAAGCAATTTTCTCTGAAGCAGTCTTTAGGACCTACTATATTAAGGACATTCACAGCCTTAACGAAAACAGTCATAAGTAAAATTATATGGACCTAAAAATATTGTATAATGACAGAAACTGTATGCTTGGGACGTTGCCCACTTGTTTCCGATAACTTTTTTAGGATGGAGTCAATATTTGATCACTACTTATGTAATGAGTCAATATTCCTTCAGGAAACAGAGCTAACATCCCAGAAAAGTGCCACAAGAATGTGTCAACTTATAGTTTCTTAGGTTTCTTTAAAATTTCAACTTAATATCAATTCAAATACATTTGTTTGTGAGTTACTCACCACTTTGTACAAAACTCTTGTGCCCTAATTGTTGCCAGTTTAGAAGTGTATTTTTCGGACAATGATCTCCATTAATTTTGGCATGTATATCACGAAGAACATATTCTGAATGTCATTACCTCCAATAACTCGGTCACATAACGCTGAAGGTTTATTGGAATAACATTTTACCTCTGTTCTCCTTTTCTTTCGTTTGTGAAAACAAATGTAGCAGATGATATATAACCAATACCGTCTTCTTATAGCTACATTTCTTGTTTGAGCTGTTCAACCACTTGAACAGTTTCATTATTTTTTAATCAAGAACATTGATCAGAGTTTTCTACTCATTGAATAATGTTACAGGCAAAGTACACATATCTGAGAATTTCAGTGTAAGAAAGGGGCGCCAGGACTACATTTTACGAAATTGGTGAAATGTAATTATGGAAAACTTGATAGTATTTGTGTGTTGGATTATCATGTATATGTTAACTGGTTTTAAACCAGTAAAGTTATCAACGTATGCTGTTTCACAGCAAAACCTAATTTCAGTAAGCAGCATTATTAACGAGATACCTAGTGACACAACAAATCTAATACTAAGTGATAATTATCTACAAACTCTCAGTGACTACACATTGTCAAACCTGACCAGCTTAACTAAACTTGAGTTGAATAATAATCATTTAAGGAACTTATCCTCATTATCGTTGCAGGGTACTCTCCTGCAGGAATTAGACTTGTCTGAAAATCGGTTAAGTGCCTTTCCTAATTTATCGGTAGTGTCTGAAACTCTGGTAAAATTGGATCTGTCTAATAATTACATAGACATCATACATTGTGAAAGATTCCAGGAATTAACATATTTGAGGACGTTGGACTTGGAGGTTAACCAGATAACCACCCTTCCTGGATGTTGTCAATCAGATGTATCAATGTCACTACAGAATCTATATGTAAGGTACAACAATATTTCACTTGTAACAGAGTCCACATTCTTTGGCCTGGGTGGCAGTTTGAGGAAGATATATTTGGAAGGATATACATTACAAAGCCATGGTCACTTGTTCATTCAAAAACTTCCACAGCAGCTTCGATATCTATTTATGCAGGAGGGGGATCTCAATGATAGTGAAGTTCTTGCTTTTGGTGAAAAGTCTGATCTCAAGGATTTGCTGAAGTTAATAATAATGAAAAATTATTTATCCAAGGTTCCAGTCATCCACCCGAATTCTACCCAAAAACTTAATGACCTGGACCTACGGCACAACCAAATCACTGAACTTTCACATCTGATACTGGATAATTACCCTAGCCTTAAAATTCTGAGACTATCTGGCAACAAACTCATGTACATACCTCAACTTACAAGCTTCCCTCAACATCCTCTTGAACAGATATCCATAAACGTGAACCAAATTACTAACATAAGCATTGATATTTTTAATGGACTGACCTCGCTAAAGAACTTTTATGGACACGTAAATTCAATTACCCCAGGAGTTGCCTCCTTCCCTTTGACAGTCCGAAATATCAACATTATACAAAATAATTGGGAATCATTGAATATAAGCATGTTATCAGAGCTTGTTCAATTAAAAGCCAATGAAAATAATCTCAAATGTGTTTACGCTGAATCAACAGCTCCAAAACGATTAGAATTGATTTTTCTTGGAGACAACCAGTTTGAAAATTGTTCCTTTCGATGGCTGTCTGAAATAACAACCATAGAGTTGCTTTACCTTTATAATTCACAACAGAAGGCATTTCCCAATGTCACCCAATCAGCAACATCTGTCACTGGAATACATATCCAACAAAATGATATATCAGAAATTCCACAGGATTTGCTGAATGGCTTCACTGCACTTGAGATATTGAACATCGGAACTAATGCCTTGTTATCTATTCCACTTATGAGACAATCTCCAATTTCTAAACTATCTGCACAGAAGAATATGCTGCAACATTTTCCAGACCTATCAGGGGCAATGAACAACACTCTGCAAAAACTGTATTTGGATAATAATCAGATCAAAATGATATGTCATGATGATATACACATGCTTCATGCTCTGGAGACACTCACGTTGAACAAAAATGAAATAAAATCAGTGGTAAGTCTCACAATGTTGTCAAATCTGGGGAGTGTGGATCTAAGAGCAAATTCACTGATTTGTGACTGCAGCATGGCATGGATAAAACAGGTAACTTATGTGTCTATGTCAACTTACTCCTGCTCTTCTCCATCCTCGCTTGAAACGGAGATATGGGAATCTGAAGCTCTAACTGATGCCTTGAGTAATTGCTCAATGCAAGTTTTGACATGTCCAATTACTGAAACTACACCATCACAGGAGATTGAAGATTATTCAACCACCGAGGTTTTCACAGGTGTTGTTTCAAGCACACAGTTACTTCACAACTCTGAAACCAGTATTTCTAGTTTGTCAACCAGTGATTTTAATACCTGGATAAATGATGTTCCAGGTACCATACTATGGTCACCAGAGAATACAACTAAGAGCTCTCTTATTCACTACACAGGTACGGAAATGTCAACAGGAACCAAGACAACAGATGTAGCAACCAGTGGCAGTCCCAATATGCAAACCACAAGTTATCTGCCAGACAAAGGTAAAGTTCACTTTGTATAGCATTCTGTTACCTTGTTTGTATAAATGTTATAGTGAGTACAGCACGGCTACAGTAAAATGGAATGTACTGTCTATTTGTAACATCATGTATGTGAACATTTGAAACCATTTTAATAAGGCAATTTTGAATGGCAGTGAGGTAACATAGCCAATGAGAGATGTGATTACAATAAAATGATTTATTTTAAAAAAACTGAAAATACTCCAATACTATATTCTAAACATTGACTTCTAGTGCCTTCCATATATTTCTGTTATAACCGAATAGAACAAATGCATTAATCTACCAAATAACAAATGGTAAAAGAATGCGCAATCTACTTCAATAAATACAAACAGAGCTATATATGTTGAATTAGACTATACATCTTCAAATGAAAGCAAACTAAATCACATTCATTTCACTAATAACACATGTATCAGAGTACTTAAGTTTGTTAAAAGAATCAGAAAGTTGTTCAAATCACAACAAAGGACACAGTTATAAATTGTACATCTCTGCTGTACAAATTATGAGAAAATCCTTACTTGTAAAGAACATATAAATGTCAACTTCAGTCAGTCAATAAATTCTCCAGTTGAAGCCACTATGGACAAAATCAAACCCTTGTGGACAGAATTTCAAATCTTGTCTGATTTTTGACAAATTAGTAGTTGTGGTTTCTGCTGACTGATGTCTCCAAGCTCGACCTGTTATTGTAATCAATACTTTTTAAAATGAATAATCATATAGATAAAAATGACATTCATTTCAATATAACTTTGTGAAATAAGTTATATGAAGATAATATTTCTTTTGTTAAATGATAGCTTATCAAATAATTTCTAGGAAAGATAATTTTGATTTTTATAACACAAACTAAAAAGTGTCTGTTATTCAGAGCTACCTATTATACCCTGTTAACAGAATATCATAACTTATCAGATTAGATATCTGTCACGACAACACCCCCCTCCGACACACACACACACACATCCAATTTTCTCATGTCACAAAAAACCTTTTGTTGAAATGATATCAACTGAATCGTTCATGTTGCTTAAACCACACTTTTGGTATCAGACAAGAGAAAAAGTGTGAATTCTTTTCACGAATCCACACTTTTAAGCTTCAGAATTCACACTTTTTAGGTAAAGAATCCACACTTTTTAGATTAAAATTCACATTTTTAAAATTGTTTAAGTTATTGGCCCAGGTAAACATAATCTGAAAATTTGATTTTTTTAAGAAGTTTGTTTTATGAGCCATCATTTTAAAAATTTACACACATAAACCACAGGAGTAAAGATACATACAAATGAAGCACTTCACTTTGTATCAAAATAAAAAGTGATTCACAAAAGAAAATATTTGAAACTTGACACTGACTTTGAAACAAGCAATCTTAATATTTCGAACAAAAATCGCTTTTAACATTTATGAACAATTTTCCAATCCCTGGTGTATTTGATGATATGCCGCAAGTGGTAGTTGTACAAGTCTCTTGTCAGAAACATATCCAACTTTAAGATGGAGGATTATAAAGCTTCATTTGTGACCAGGTTTCTTAGGGTATCATATGTGACTGAAGCACAATTTTTCTTTATCCAACAATGCAAAACATTTTGTAAAAACGCACCATGTGTGATCCACATCCATTTAAAATCATTTCCATATTGCTGTAGGTGTATCTGAATTGAGATGATATCATGCAAATCCTCAGCAAGAAAATCCTCCATCCAAAGTGAAGCAGTGAATGAAATCCAGCAAGTCTGAAAACAAGTTTAGATAAAAATACAATGAAATAATATTTGATGCTAAATCAATTTTGGGAACAGTATTTGATGATGGTGTTTGTCTAGTACAGAATGTTTTGTCATTCGATAGGGCAGTCATTAGTTTCAATGTCAACATTTATATTGACATCTTTAACATTTAATTTAAGTTTTAATAAAATGTATAAAGAACACAATAAAATGTAATGAAATGTAGCAAAAAGTGAAATACCTTACCTTTTGACATCACTGTGCATGGTCTATTTCCTTAATGTATTTTTCCCAAATTCTTTCAAACCTATAATCACTGATATTTTTATGTATATAATGCATAATAAATAGGCTTTGTCATGTATTTTCACTGTACATGGTTGCAAAGATGCAAATTTGACACCATAAATGCTAAAAAGTAAATGTACCAGCAGAATACAAAAAATTTAATTAAATCAATTGAACATTTTCAGAATCAACACTTTTTATTGAATATTCAGGTCACCACATTCAATGCAATTAGACATTTAGGCCAAATGTATGCAAAATTTGATTTTACGTGGCTTTTTTAATGGTTTAAGCCAGAGAAACTACTCAAAAGTGTGAATTCGTGAATCAGAAAATTACTCGGCCTTCGGCCTCGTATTTTCTGGTTCACGAATCCACACTTTCTCATGATTTCTCCCACACATAATGCCCTGTATTTATTTTTTACATAAAGTAATTGACAATTGGATGCTTATTTCGTATAGTACAAAAATTATAGAAAGTCTTTCTTAGAAAAGTTACGAAAACCGTTTTCTGCTCAAGTAAGCATTTCCATGTTTTCCAGTCGCCAATTAATCCATTGTACAATGAACCTAAATGGATCTGTAAAAAAAAGATAATAATAAGAGGTACATAAAAACAATGACCTTTTTGTTGTGGTGTTTTAACTTCGTCCATTTTGCAAATACTCATATAGCAACCACATTTAAAAGCTTAAATATAATAAACAGAAATTCGACAAAAGAACTGCATTCCTTATTGATATTCCGATTATGATCATTTTATTCAATGATAAGAGTTGTCACGATTGACCTCAGCATAAACAATTGACACAATTTTTTATTTTCCAAATAAGTCAAACCTATTCTTGAGTTTCAATGTCAAAATTTATCCAAAATCCTAGCAGACTCCAGTGTTCCACTGGAGCCGACTGCCCCTATGACTGTAAAAAATGCATTGTCAGTTTAGAATCCCCAGACAAGACGATACACTTCCCGACAGGACGTAACGGCTACACAGACCACATGTAGAGTCGGGGACATTTTTGCACAATCAGTTGTGGAATTAGTACAACAAACTCTAAACCCCTAACAGACAAGCTGCATCACAAAGAGACAAGCCATAAAGGCAAACAGACAATCCGGGACCATGTCCCCGACCCATCACAACAGGACCGATTGATTTGGGGCGTCGCTATCCATAGTCGGAATCAAGAATCGGGATGCATATCACACTATATAAACCCCTCATCACCTGTCAGAAGCCACTCATTTCCAACTGCAGAGGTGACAGCTACTCATCAAGAGGAACTGTTTGACAAGTTGAGGGTCCTTTGGTTTTTTATTGAGTTGAATATGTTACTTTTCTTCATGATTTCAAGAAAGAGAAGACAACAGAACCCAGCACCTGCCCAGCCAGCACCAGCACCACAGTCTCCACCACGTAGGAGAAGGAAGCCACAGAAATATTTGAACTGTCCGACAGATATTGAAGACTGGAGGCAGATTGAGGAGAGATTTAGAAACAGATGGAATGTCCCTAGAAGGCAAACACATAGCAATTAAAAACCTAAGAAGTCAGGCAGTGAATATTTCAACTACAAGGGTTATTTTTCCCAGTACTGCTAGCCCTGGTCAATGCAGAGTACAAGTTCCTGTGGGTCAATATGGGCGCCAGTGGATCAGCATCAGATGGACAGATATATTCAACTGTAGCAAACACAGAAGAAGAATTGAAAAAAAACCTTGGGACTGCCACCACCCGAACCACTTGGACCTGGAGGCCCAAATCTGCACTACTTTTTTGGGGGGACGATGCCTTTGCCCTTATGCCTTGGCTGGTCAAGCCCTACAGCAGAAGACAACTCACCAGAGAATAGCAAACTATAGAATATCCAGGAGCAGGAGGGTCATCGAGAATATCAGTGGGAAGGTTCATAGTACTACTGGAACAGAGGCCAAAAGTTGTGAGAGACATTGTGTTAACATGTGTGGTGCTACATAACATGCTGAGAAGCCATCAGGGGGGAGGAGATAGACCACCCACCCCAGCAGACGACATACAACCACCACAGGCTGAGCAGGTGGAGCAGGGACAGAATGAGAACTTTAGAAACCCATCGAAGGAGGCCAAACACCAACAAGACCTACTGAAAGACTAATTCATTCACCTAGGGGCACTGGCTGGGCAGGAGGATAGGATTTAAAAAGACTGAGGAGAGAGTATGCTGTCATCTATCAGTCCTTTTTTGGACTGCCCAAATATTCCAAGAACGTTTATTTCAAAGGTGTCACACAAATATCAAACCCAATTTTAAACCATTGCTATCGCAATATCGTTCTATACAATTCCACCCCTATAATTATTCAAGAACCTCTAAAGATATAAACCCAAGTCTTCAAATCCCTAAGTTCAAACCTCACACCCACACATATTAAAACTTGTAATTCAAAAAAAATTATTCAAACGAAAAACTCTATCTTAATTTAGATGTCTTTGGAAGTCAAACTTATGTATTTTTTCAAAAAGTTTAAAAAAATTATTTGCCAAGTATATCTCAAATGATATCTGTCTAAAAACACCCCAGTGGTGCAACTTTGAAATATTGAGTCAATCAGGCTCAAGTCAGTTTGTCAGTCAATATTTTACTTTGTCATACTGTCCATCCACACATCCATTCTCATTCTTTTTTTTCCATTTGTATCAAACATTCATTCATTCATTTACACAATTTTTGTTATGTATTTGGGGTAAGTGTAAGAGTTGGACGGTGTACTTTTTTGTTTTTGGGCAGAACAAGCAGCTGAATAATTGTTTTGGAAAGATTTGGGTGGCACTTATAAAGGCCTTTGTTGGTCCGACTTCATGCAGGCTAATATTCTGATTTGGGCTGACTCTGCTGGCTGGACTGGTTTGGAGACTTGATGTGTATCTGGTATGGTGAGTATGTATTCACGTGCTGCTGTGGCCTGTGTTGCTTCTGGAAGTTGAAATGTTATGACCTGTTGAGTTGTTGTGACCTGTCTCTTGCGTTCTTCGGCGATGTACTGTATTCCACTCCGAAGTTTCACAGTCGCATTCCTGAAGGCTAAAATGTCTTGCTCCTCCAGGTGTTCGATCTTGAGATAGTTGCAGAATGACTGTCTTGGATTTGGAGTAGTACCCTGATGTCCACCCAAAAAACTGGAAATCATCGACCTCTGTTGGAACTGATCTAAAACTGGATCTTCAGCAGTGATAGTGGGGACGGCAGCTGGTCTGTGTGAAGCACTTGTGGTCGACGACCGATGAGTAACATCTGATGCCATGCTGATTTCCATCGCAGATTCTGTCTCTCGTGAAGTGTCTGAAACTGAAGCTGTGGCCTCTGAAGGTCTTAGTGGTGACTTGAACATGGAAGACTTTGACACTCCCTTCCTTCTGATGTGACTTCATAGAAAACTAAACTGTCTCTCAACCAGATCTGTCTTTTGGTGCTCTTCACTGCAGCTTGTCCTGACTTTGTGTCAGTGAGCTTGCCATATCTGGTATGTCGAGTCTCGAACCGCTTCTTGAGAGTGTTGACAGATAAATTCCTGGAAGATGCTACTGTTTCCCAAAGTCCCTCTTTCCTCTGCTTGTCTTTGAACTTTGCATGAATCTTGTCATACAGTTCCTCGTGCTGTTTAATGAAATCCTCATCAGAATCACTCAGAAAGATAGACTTGACTTGCCCCTTCTTCTGTCTGATTGAGTGGATTCTGGATTAGTATCTGTGTCCGTTCGAGGTCACTTTTCTGTTCTTTTCTCAGTTTCTTCCATCTGCTCGGTCCCTTCTAGCCTCTCTCATCCCAGCCTCTCTCTATCTCCCTGTCAACCTGCTCTTGTCTCTCCCTCTCGCCTCTCTTATATCTCTCACTTCTTCTCTCTATCCTCAGCAGTATATTCTAACTCAAACTGTGGTTGAGTATCTGTAGTTACTTCAATCTTTCTCCTTCTGCCCCTTGGCATGCTGATCAGTTGTATGTACAGCTTCCTCGTAAAACAAAAACCTAAAGTTAAAAGTGAAACCTCAGAGAACAAGTTTCATTCCCAGCCAGTCCTCAAAAGCTGCACACCTCTTGTCTCTCAACAGTCAAATCCCAAATGAATGAAGTGAGTGTGCCAACTGGCCCTTTTACAGCTACAGAATTCAAAACTGACAGGCTGTAAGACAAAAAAATATTCCGGGCTTGTCGGTTACAGTTCCTGGCTTGTCTGTAGGTGTAACAGGCCTGTCGGCTACTGCGGCTTGTCTGGCTTGTCTGTTTCACTTCAGGGCTTGTCAGTTATATAAATTCCCAACTGGCCTGGTAAACTTACAGGCCTGTTGCGAACATTTACAGACAGGCTGGCTAAAGATACCAACTGTACAGTTAATTTTCCTGCACAGTCTGTTTGTCATCAAGCACTGTCTGGATCATCATATTTGGGACATGATACAGACAGGCCTGTTGCATTAACCGACAAGGCAGGAAGTGTAACCAACAGGCCCTTTACTTAACCGACAAGCCTGTTGATAGGTGGAAGTATTTAGGGTCTGTTACAAGGGTCAGAAATGGTCGTAGAAATATCAAACATGATGTATCACTGATGCTTGCTGACAAGCCTGGAAACTACAACCAACTGTAAAAGACTATGTAAACATTGGTCCCAACTCTCAAAAAAGACAGTTATCAAATGGTCGGCTCCAGTGGAACACCCGCATTAAAATCGAGGTGTGCCATGAATCATCTTGTCAAAAACAGTGCGGAAAACGGACAAACCCTATATGTCAGACGTAAACCAGGTTAGTTATGCAACTCAAAGATCGACCTTGATCAAGTAACTGCTATGATTAGGAAAGTTTGCTCAGAACATTGATAACTAGGTCACACAATCGAGCTGCAAATGTACAGACTTGTCTGCCTTTGGGTAGAAGCGTGAATCAGTTTATGGGTCTAATTTTGGTAAAGTTTTGACTTTGAACCTGAATAACACAAAGAGTATTTTACATATTTTCAATGTTAATACCTCAAATAATAGGCGTGTTATCCCTTTATTACTGTGTCAAATATTAATTCCCTAATATTTATACAAATATTAAAAATAGTGCTTTTTCTGTTTCTAATTGACCAAAACCCTTGAATCAGTTTTTGGCTCTATTTTGAAAAAAATGTCACACTTGACTGAACCCCCAGCTGTTTCAAGTTCACTATATATAGACTGTAACACAAGGACACTGACCAAATTGTGAGCCTATTTTGGCCAAGTATTTTGTGTAGTGGTGTGTCTTCAAGTAGAAGCGTGAATCAGTTTATGGGTCTAATTTTGGTGAATTTTTTACTTTGAGCCTGAATAACACAAAGAGTATTTCATATATTTTCAATGCTAATACCTCAAATAATAGGTGTGTTATCCCTTTATTACTGTGCCAAATATTAATCCCCTAATATTTATGCAAATATTAAAAATATTGCTATTTCTGTCCCTGATTGACCAAAACCCTTGAATCAGTTTTTGGGTCTATTTTGAAGAAAAGGTAAACACTGAATGAATACTTCAACTATATGAAGTGTACCATATATGGTATTGTTATATGTGGTCAGTAATCAAATAAGGAGCCTGTTTAACCGATTTCAAATGTGAAGTAGTGTCTGCATGTTTATATTTCTATAATATGAAGTGTTTTTGGTGGAAGTAATGATCAGTTCATGGGTCTAATTTTGGTATCTTTTTCAGTTCAAACCTTAATATCACATCCAGTGTTTCATTTGTTTTCATGGTGATAGCTGAGATGTTATCCCTTTATCATTGTACCAGATATCATTTTTCTAAATATTTGTAGAAATATGAAACACATTGTCTTTTTTGTCTCTTATTGCTGAAAACCCTTTGATCAATGTATGGGTCTATTTTGG